>CM048747.1:16725000-18102500 GCA_026315105.1 Locusta migratoria | reverse complement strand
CACAAAACACACAAAAACACACAACCATTCGAGCTTTCGCCACCAGTGGTGGCTTCTTCGGGAAAAAGAGGGAGGAAGGAGAGGAGAAAGGGAAGGATTGGGTTTTAAGGAAGTGGAAAAGGAGCCATTCCAATCCCAGGAGTGGAAGGACTTACCTTAGGGGACAAAAAGGAAGGTAAACAAATACACACACACTCACACTCACACATATCCATATCCAAACACACCTAGGCAGGCTGGAGATATCACTTTGCCACGAAGAAAACTAACCCTACTCCTAATGATCCAACTCCACAAGACGTGACTCAAATAGAACCTTGCCTGGAACAGTTCCGTCCTCCATCACAGCTAGACCCACCCGCTCTTCCTCAAAATCACCCTCTTCAAACCTTCCAGGAATTCCTTACTTCCAACCTTGCCTCTCAGTCTTTCCTAAAAAACCTTAATCCTACTCCCAACATTACTACAGCTGAATCCCGAGCCATCTGTGATCTGAAAGCTGACCGTTCCATCGTCATTCTCCCAGCCGACAAGGGATCCACAACCGTGGTACTTGATCGGCGGGAGTATGTGGCTGAGGGACTGCGTCAGCTTTCAGGCAATACCACCTACAAAATTTGTCAACACAATCTTATCCCTGATGTCCAGGCAGAGCTTCAAGGAATCCTCAAAACCTTAGGCCCCCTACAAAACCTTTCACCTGACTCCATCAACCTCATGACCCCACCGATACCCCGCACCCCCACCTTCTACCTACTCCCCAAGATCCACAAACCCAATCATCCCGGCCGCCCCATTGTGGCCGGTTACCAAGCCCCTACTGAACGAATCTCTGCCTACATAGACCAACACCTTCAACCCATCATGTGCAGTCTCCCATCCTTCATCAAAGATACCAACCACTTCCTCGATCGCCTGAAATCCTTGCCTAGCCAGTTACCTCCAGATGCCATCCTTGTAACCATTGATGCCACTTCCTTGTACACAAACATCCCACATGCCCAGGGCCTTGCTGCGATGGAGTATTTCCTTTCACGCCGACCACCCAATTCCCTACCTAAAACCTCTTTCCTTAATACGCTAGCCAGCTTCATCCTAACCCACAACTTCTTCACTTTTGAGGGCCAAACATACCAACAACTAAAGGGAACAGCCATGGGAACCAGGATGGCCCCCTCGTACGCAAACTTATTTATGGGACGCTTAGAGGAAGTCTTCCTGGATACCCAAGCCTGTCAACCCAAAGTTTGGTATAGATTCATTGACGACATCTTTATGATTTGGACTCACAGTGAAGAAGAACTCCAGAATTTCCTTTTCAACCTCAACTCCTTTGGTCCCATCAAATTCACCTGGTCCTATTCCAAATCCCATGCCACTTTCCTTGATGTCGACCTCCATCTGTCCAACGGCCAACTTCACACATCCGTCCACATCAAACCAACCAACAAACAACAGTACCTACACTATGACAGCTGCCATCCATTCCACATCAAACGTTCCCTTCCCTACAGCTTAGGTCTTCGTGGCAAAAGAGTCTGCTCCAGTCCCGAATCCCTGAACCAGTACACCAATAACCTAATATCAGCTTTCACATCCCGCGGCTATCCTCCTGATCTGGTACAGAAACAAATTTCCAGAGCCACTTCCTCATCCCCCCAAATTCAGAACCTTCCACAGAAGAACCCCAAAAGTGCCCCTCTTGTCACCGGATACTTTCCGGGACTGGAGCGGACTCTGAATGTGGCTCTCCAGCAAGGATACGACTTCCTTAAATCCTGCCCCGAAATGAGATCCATCCTTCATGACATCCTTCCCACTCCACCGAGAGTGTCTTTCCGCCGCCCACCTAACCTCCGTAACCTCCTAGTCCATCCATATGAAATCCCCAAACCACCTTCCCTACCCTCTGGCTCCTACCCTTGTAACCGCCCCCGTTGTAAAACCTGCCCTATGCACCCTTCCACCACCACTTACTCCAGTCCCGTAACCCGGAAGGTGTACACGATCAAGGGCAGAGCCACTTGCGATAGCACCCACGTGATTTACCAACTGACATGTCTGCACTGTGAAGCGTTCTATGTGGGAATGACCAGCAACAAACTGTCCATTCGCATGAACGGTCACAGGCAGACAGTGTTTGTTGGTAATGAGGATCACCCTGTGGCTAAACATGCCTTGGTGCACGGCCAGCACATCTTGGCACAGTGTTACACCGTCCAGGTTATCTGGATACTTCCCACCAACACCAATCTTTCAGAACTCCGGAGATGGGAACTTGCCCTTCAACACATTCTCTCTTCCCGTTGCCCACCTGGTCTCAACCTCCGCTAAATTCTAATTCCCGCCTGCCATCTTTAACATCTTTGCCTCGGTTCTGTGGACAGAGCCTCTGCCTGAAGTGGCATCTCTGTCCAACTTCTTTGGTTTCTACAAAATGTCTGCCTAGGTGTGTTTGGATATGGATATGTGTGAGTGTGTGTGTATTTGTTTACCTTCCTTTTTGTCCCCTAAGGTAAGTCCTTCCACTCCTGGGATTGGAATGGCTCCTTTTCCACTTCCTTAAAACCCAATCCTTCCCTTTCTCCTCTCCTTCCTCCCTCTTTTTCCCGAAGAAGCCACCACTGGTGGCGAAAGCTCGAATGGTTGTGTGTTTTTGTGTGTTTTGTGTTTCTATCGACAAGCCTGTACTTTAGGTAAGTCAAAAATCTTTATTTTATACCATTGTATATATATATAAGGAGGCTTTCCTGGTGGGAAAAATATGTACAAAAATAAAGATTGTTTGACTTACCAAAGCACAGGCTTGCTATCCACCATACGTCATTTTATATGAACAGTGAGCTTCTTGCAAAGAGTCTGTGTGTAAAATTTTATCAAGATCATGTTAAAACTGCTTATTTTGTCTACATCCATAAGTAAAGTACCCCCCACCACATACCATATGTCATATCTCCTGAACAATGTGTCATATCAAGTTGCTACCCTTAAAGAAATTGTTACCTCATTGTTGAAATCAGTCCCAAGCTTTAAGAGGAATGTGCAACATTGTCATGTGTTGCAGCAGTTTTTCACACATCTCATGGTTCATGACGTCATATATGGTGACCTTTGTTGTACGTGATTCTTATACCAACGGCGACCTTCCCCTTCGTCTGCAGATCATGTGTGTAAAATTTCATCAAAATTGGAACAAAAACACAAACATACGGACACTACTTAATGTATATAGAAGATATTTAAAGAATAAGAAGGTAACGAAACAATAATTATTGACAATATATTTTAATTATTTATTAAAATACTTCACTATAAATCACATTTTTCATTTCAACACCCAGAAAATCTGGAGTATCTGTTGAACTATTTTAAAGCTTATCCTTGCACTTCAGTATTAGTGAAACTATAACGTAATTTTATTGGAAATTGCAATCTCTTGAACTGTATTGGCAGTTCAGTAGAAATCAGTACTACATCAGGGGTAAATACTGTATATCCTCTTTCTTTTCCACTCACTAACTCATAAAAGTATGTCAGAGAATTGTGAGCTCCCATATTGTTTGCTAGTTTAAGTATTTATATGTTGGACAAAGGTATATGCATGATCAGAGAAATGATTTTTCTAAGCGTGCGATGATCTCACCTGTTGGTGTTGACATTAGATTTATATTTCCGAAATTCCATCCTGTATGACCTTTAAGTAATAACAGAAATTATCTCTTGGAGGGAAGTGTGTGGGGTAAAAACCACAGAGGAAGTCCAAGAGATGGATACAGTAAGCAGATTGACAGATGTAGGTTGCCGTTCTTATGTGGTGATGAAGAGGCTTACTCAGGATAGGGTACTCTGGAGAGCTGCATCAAACCAGTCTCCAGACTGAGGACCACAACAACAACATCTTGATCGACAGTGGATAAAGGGCTAACACCCCATGTAAGTCTCTTGATCGTGCCTTTATTTGTTTTAGAGTGTTTGCAGCATGCACATTGTACACTTTTACAATATTTAATGATAACACAGCTACATCAAGATTTTCTTAGCTGTACACATGAGTCTGAAGAGCATTTTCCTGGTCTACGACTAAGCAGTTGAAAGTTATGGAAAATAAGGTATAGTTGCCGATGCCAGTGGGGTTCTTTACACCCGTTGTAATCATGTAACGATACAATCTACATCTGTACTCTGCAAGCCACCTTGTGATGTGTGGCAGATGGAGATGACATTTCCTTTTTGTAAACCATTCCTTTCTACTCATTCACCATTCATTTATCAATTATTATCTAATAACAGATAATCAAAATGGTTAGAAACTCAGTTGTTTGTTTATAAAAGTTGAACAATATTCTTTGAGATAAAAAGTAAATATGATATTAAAGTATTGCAATTTATATGTTTCATCAAAATCATAATCCCTTTTCCTACTCAGCTTATATCACACACAACTATTTTCTGTTTTACGTAAAAAACTAACAAGTAGGTAGCACAAAGAAGCCATGTAAGGGTCACATATTGGCTAGGGAGAAACACAAATAATAATAATAATAATAATAATAAATCAAATAAATAAATAAAAATAAAAAAATTAAATAAATAAATAAATTATTTTAACACTCTTACATTACATTTTAGGGAAATGTTGAAGGTTATGTTAAAAACTGAATATTTAATGAAGCACATGAAATCTAAAAATGAATGAATAATAATAAAAAAAAGTTGCAGGAATTATGTCTTCCGCCTTTGATAAAAATTACGAAGAAATAGGTATATTTGCCTTTATGATTCCTATAGAACGTATGTATTACACAGAATGCAATTTTACACCCGTAAAATTACAAAATTATAAAATACCAATAACATGTAAATTACTGGTGATGGGCACTAAACATATAAGCGAAAAATCAGTAGGTAGTCCATAGTTCAAAATGAGTCTGATACGTAATGAGAATGGGCAAGCGCAATGAACAAATCTGATGACAGCTCAATACCAAGCAGTGAGCTGGAACTGAAACAGAGTGACCGGAATGGGACCGGCCACACGACCTGCTTGGAACTGGGAAGCAGAGGTCTGCATCCCGTGGGCAACTCGCTGCATTGGCCCATATCCTGAGACACAGCACGCACACTGCTGGTGGTTGCCTGAGCCGCCGAATTGGGTTCCTCGCGTACCAGCAGGTATGATTGGGTACAGCAGGTCTGAGTGAGCGCTACTGCCACTTCTGACGTGTGTTATGTTGTTTGTAGAACAATTGTGTCCACTGCCTTGCCATTCGTGCATTTTGGATATTTGGTTGTCTACAATCAGTAAAGCCTCCAAAGTGTTCACTACCACACTAAAGTAATTTTATAAAGCACTTTGTGAGAGATTTAGCAATTGGCAGTTCTTAAAATCAACTACACTACATTATGGAAAGCAATCTGATGAAACTACACTAATGTCTGTCATATCAATGATGTATACTGTCAACGGGAGTCATTGACATTCGCTGATTACAGAAGGGGCATTTTCTCACCACACAACAAAGTGAAATCATGAGTAGTAGGAATGCAAACAAAATACTTGCCTTAATCTGTTATCAGTTGTAACCTGCAGCTCTTGATATGTGTGGAGGTTTGATGCAATGTTATCATCAGATCACAAGGTATTTAGTAATTTTTCTTATTGCTTTTCAGACTCAAAATTTGGTGGTATCATATGTGCCTTTGCAAACTGTTCATGGTTCAATCATTTTTTAACTTTCAGGGTTTTATGATAAGAAATACAAGGAACACACTGATCCTCTTGAAATATAAAAGTAAAAATCAAAGCAAAAACTGAAATACCGGTACTAAAATTTATGTGTTTTTCATTTTTGGTTAATTGTCATATGTTCTTTCATGTCAATAGTAATATGCAGACAGGAAACCATAAAGATGAATGCTGAGCCGCCGACAGACACACCAAACATACACACAATACTAAATTTTTGGCCGCAGCCTTCTTCAGAAAGAGCACATTCATCCACACAATCATTCAGGCACACTCATCCACGCACATCAGCCATCTCTGGCCACCCAACACAGCCTTGACTTACAGCAAGTGGAAGTGATGGGAGGTTGGAGGGGAAAGGAGCGGAGGAGGTGGGAAGTGGAGAGGAAAGATAAGGGTGGGGATACAAGAAGAGGCCCCTTAGTCCACCACTGCATCGAAGCATTCAAATTGCACTTTTGCACAATTCCAATGGAATCCGTCTGGTGGTTAAATGTTTGAATTAGCCAATGGAGAGTCTGCACCAAGACAGAGGAAATGCTTCTTACTGACTCCAAAGTGTTTAAGAACCTTGCTCAAAAGAGATAAGCCACTACATACTCAAAGTCATTTGTACACAATATCATTGCCCATTGGTTGAACAAAGCAACTGTGAAATTCTGACAATTCTTTTAAACATGTAAGGGACACACACAACATTTGGCTTAATTTCCATTGATTGAATCATGAAACCCTGCACAAGTTATGTATGTTTTCCTGCCTAGCACAACAAATTTTGAGAACGACTCACTGTCAAGATAAAATATTGAATGTAAATATTATGTTTACTTAACTGTCTTTTTCGCACTGTAGTCAGTTTAAGATTATGAAATAGTGTCGTAGCACTAGTAGGAACTAAAATAGAAGTGGATTTTAATCTCTTTGACCAATGATTTTTCGACTGGCTGGATGTGTACATGTTCAACTGTTGGTAATGCTGCCAGTTTTGCTTCTTATGGCGGTAAATGCTTAGTTCCGTCTTTCAAAGTTCCACACAGTTCCATTTCCTGAATTTTGTAATGATTTTCATGTGATATAAGTCTGCTTTTAATTTCTGGCAGCAACATGCACTCTTATTGTCTTATGGAACAACACTCCTGATTAGTTACAATATGATATCATTGACCAAAGCTGATGGGTGGTATTGTCATGTACACTAAACCCTTGCATACAGTAAAACTGAGTTTCAAACCGCGTCCATAGTACATAGGACAGCGTGGTAGATTGGCACACATGGGGGACAGGTTTGAGTCCCGGATGGGTTGGAGATTTCTCTCAACTTGAAGACTGGCTGTTGTGTTGGCATCATCATCATCATAATCGTCACACTAGTGGTGTCACCTGTAGACTTGCCCCAGGCAAGCCGAACATGATCCCAGCTGGCATCTAAGAGGCAAAAATGCCACAGGCAATCATCAATTATAGCTGTATTTTGTTAGTGTATTCACATGCCTAAGTCTTTACTTTCTTGATTTTCGAAAAAACTGACAATTTTACTCACTTCATGTGGAATTAGCATCCTAAATTTTATTTTTCAACTAAAGCATTGAGAATACTAATGTAAACAAATGCGTATGTTATGCGTAACAGCTAACTGTTGAAACAATTCACTAGCACTCTGCAATTTATAATTTCTAGTAGCTACTAGGGTATTCTGAAACATCATTTTAAAATTAATAATGAAAATTAGCAAAGAAGAACTGCAGTCAATGTTAAAAAACTTCAGAGAAACTTTAGAATTAACTCAAGTAAAAAAAAAAAAAAAAAAACACCGACAGTTTTCGGAATGTCTTCTTATTGTTGATTGCTTCATCACATCTCAGGGTCATTATGTGGTTCACTTTAAGGCCTAAGTAATAAACTAAGACGAAACTTTTCACTCTTGTAAAAGATTTATATTTTTCTAAAACATTTACATCACAACTGAAAGTTAAAAAAAAAAAAACAACCGAGACAGATCATCACTTTTAACTACTCGAGAAGGCAAGACAAGATTAACTGCTAATTAAAAGCAAAGATACTGCTCTTCCACTTTTTTTCTTTTAGTTCCACAGATGTATTTTTTCCTTGCCGTGTAACGGGACACTTCGGGGGTGTCAGAGATTTGCGGGAAAGTCAGGTGGCTGTGCCACTGCTCTGCCTGGCACATCTCGTGTATTTCTCGCCGCGGCTGACATACAGGTACCCCCTTGGAGAGTTGACCTCCGAAGCTCAGAGAAAACGCTGTCGCTGGTCTGGCGGCTGGCTAGAGTTTTGATCTGGCGCTCTGCTCCGGTGACCTCAGAGCTGACGCAATGGCTGCGGGCTAGAGCGCGGTGGTTGGGTGGCGAGAATGACATCACTGCGAGCAGCGGGCGTTGATCATGTGGCTGTGCTGGCGCGTGGCTGACTGTTGACAGTGGTGGCAGGGTAACGTCACTGCAGTCAGCTGGTGGTGCGCCTGGCGGGGCGCTGGTGGGCGTGGAAGTGCGTGGGCGACTGTTTGACAGCAGTGGCAGGTTGGGCTGTGTGCACGCGGAATGTAGCACTTTGTTCACAAACTGTAGCACTAGTGACACACTGTAATTCAGTGTGGCACACAATTCGGCCTCGACCCTCTTGGCAGCGGAGGCATGGAAAGTATGTTATTGTCAGACTGCGTGTCTGTATCGTGCCGTTCGGCATGTGGGGCCCGGAACTGTGACAGACAAGGCAGATGGCACAATGGCGAGGAGGGGGCAGGCGGCAGCGCACGTGGCAGCCCACTGACAGCTGGCGGTGTGGGCGCGTCATCAACAGCTCTCTCTGCCTGGCCGGCTGCGCGTGGAGCGTCAGCCGTTGACTCGTTCTCTGCCGGGTCATAGAAGTGTACGGCATCTGGAGCGGACAAGACATAAGTCGGCTTCTGTCGGTCGATCGAAACGGTTGACGACTTGTCGTTGAGTTCAGTTGTGAACATTTTGTCACCGGGTGTGAGCACTTGGTGTGGCCCAGAATATGGCAGTTGCAGTGGCAGCTGTACCGCGTCGATGTGCAGCATGATGTGGGTACAGCGCTGTAGGTCGGCGTGTACAAACGTCTTGCCAATGCCGTGGCATGTCAGTGCTTGCGGTCGGAGGCAGGCCATGTACCTCTGCAGCCGTTCTGCGAGGGGCGGAGCCATGGCGTCCTAAGACGGCAGTGCGTCTTCAACAAATTCGCAGGGAATGTTGAGAGACTGGTGGGCGAGGCACCGATATCTTCCTTTGGTGTTATTTGTAGGCCGAGGAGCACGAGAGGAAGTGCTTCCGTCCAGGCAGTGTTGTGGCATGTTAGGGCGGCTTTCAGTGTCCTGTGCATGTGCTCGACCATGCCGTTAAGAAACGGGTGGTAGCTCGTAGTTCTATGCAGCTGAGCACTACACAGTCGGGCGACGTGCCTAAATAGCGCATAGTCGAATTTCCGGCCTCGGTATGTTGTGTCGTGACTGGGACAACCGAAGCATGCCACCCAGGTGTCTACAAAAGCGGAGGCGATGGTTTCGGCAGTGATGTCGGCTATGGGCGTCGCTTTCGGCCGTTGGGTGAAATGGTCCACCATGGTCAAAAGGTACTGATTACCTTGTGAAAGAGGCAGGGGTCCTACAATGTCCACTTGTATGTGGGCAAAACGTCCTGTGTGTAACTGGAGGCCAGTAACAGCGTCATTGCGGAGATTCTGCAACTCTTTGTCTCTCCTGTTCCTTGGCGATGTCCTCAAAGTGCACAGGAGCACATGCAACCCCACACGAATGGGACAAACGGTTGGCAATAACGGCAGAATATCTCTGGGAGAAAAGGGCGTTGTGTGTCCGTGGAGACGTCTCACCAAATCCTGCGGTTAGATCCAGGAACAGGAAGAAGCTGTAATTGGAGGCCAGTAACAGCGTCGTTGCGGAGATTTTACAACTCTTCGTCTCCTGTTCCTTGGCGATGTCGTCGAAGTGCACAGGAGGACATACAACCCCACACGAATGGGACAAACAGTTGGCAACAATATTGTCTATACCCGATATATGCCGAATGTCCATCAAAAACTGCGTTATGTATTTAGCTGGCGGTATTGACGCAGCGAGCAGTTATTGTTGTTCGTCATGTAGGTGTGGGTGATAGGCTTGTGGTCAGTGTAGATGACGATGGGGTTTGTTTCTACAGATGACCGCAAGTACTTCACTGCCTAATATATTGCAAGCGACTCACGGTCATAGGCGCTCGATATGCGTTGTGACTGTGACAGCTTTCTCGAAAAGATTACAAGTGGCTGCCAGGAACCATCGACTCGTTGTTGTAGGACTGCGCCTATTGCGGTCTGCCTTGCGTCTACAACGGCCAGGTCGGCGTCGTGCACTGGGTGCGCGAGTAGTATTACTTCTGCTAGGCATCTTTTGGACTCTCTGAAACTGTCCTCCAATGCATCAGTCCATATCACCAGAGTATGTCCTTTCGGTTTTTCACTATGAAGCGCTGTAGTGAGCTGTTCTAGCACGGTTGCGGCCTGTGGCAGATGGCGACGGTAAAAGTCGAGCATTCTGAGGTAGCAGCATAAATCCTTGTGCGTTAGGGGGCATGTCACATTGAGAATCGCCTGAATCTTCTTTGGTAGATGTGTGGATCCAGTCGAGGTGATTAAGTGGCCGAGAAACTCGATCTCTGTGACCCCAAATACACATTTAAAGGGTTAACGACGTTGCCGGCGTCATTTAGGAGCTGAAAGACGGCAGTCAGTTGTTGGCGATGGATATCTGGCGACTTCGAAAACACTAGGATGTCGTCGTGGTATGCGAAATAACACGGCAAACCTCACAAGATGCCATTCAAGAAACGCTGCGGTTCGAAGTCCGAAAGTCATAAAAATGCTCTCGAAGAGCCCGAACGGTGTTATAATCTCCGATTTTTCGACATATACAGGTGCCACTGGTATCTGCGTGAACGCTTTTGCATAGTCTATTTTACTAAAGATAGTCGAACCCGCCATGGCGTGATTAAAATCTTGGATGTGCAGTACTAGGTACCGGTCTGGCACTGTACGCAAGTTCAGAACACGGTAGTCTCCACAGGGGCGCCACACCACGAATTGTCTTTTTTTAGGAACCATTTGCAGGGGGGAAGACCAAGGGCTGCTCGACAGGTGGATGATGCCTTGTCACAGCATGTCCTCAAACTCTGCCTTAGCTACAGCCAGCTTCTTGGGAGCGAGCTGGTGCAGGCGACACGAAGTGGGCGGACCGGGCATTATTAGGATGTGATGCATTGTACAATGCTTTCCTTCTGTAGGAACACCGGCGGGGCGAGAGAGTTTCGGAAATTGCAGCAGGATGTCTTCATATGGTCTGGGGCACATCAATGCTCATACTCAGTAAAAAGCGGCGTGATGCCGCTGACCATGGTCGAGGAAATCGGCGCCCAGGATCGGTACATTCATGTCAGCCATTGTGATTCTCCTTGAGAACATACGGCAGAGGCAAAGATCTACATTCTGGCAGTGTGTGCCACATGTTTTGATTGGCGTATTGTTGGCCTCCGTGAAATACAGGGCTTCCATGTTCCTGCGGCCTCCCAACATAGAGCGGGGGAAAATAGACAAGTCAGATCCTGTGTCTTCCAGGTATCTGACATTGCCTGACCGTTCCACTATGAAGAGACACTTTGAAACGGTGCTGCAGCTGGGTACATGTAAGCCCAGTTGCAGTTTGGATGTGTGCAGGGGGTGTGGCACTTTCTTGCGTCTTTGCCAAAGCAGTTGTGGTAGTAGCAGAATCCTGTGTGCAGCTGCTCGGAGTCCTGCTCTGTGGAACGGCTGCTGCCGCATTGCTAGCTGTGCAAGTTGTGGCAGTAGTGTGAGCTGCTGCGGCGCCTGCTGCCCTCTCATTGCAAACTCGCCAACCGGTCCACCTGCGTGGATAGTGCGGCTTAACTCTGCACTATGAGGTGTAAACTGCCATCAGTAGTGGGAGCAGAAGGCGGCTTGTGTAGCCGTGGGCCTGAAGCTGGTGTTGGGGGTACAGCATCGTATGCTGCTTGGCTGCAGTGTTCGGCGCCGTTGCTAGCGCATAGTGCACCCTATCGGCCAAGTCCACAACTGTGTTCAGCTGCATGCCCATCAGCGTGGCGATCACAGCTTGTACCTGAGCAGGGAAGCTGCGTATCCAGATTGTGCGCAGAAGTATGTTTGGGACCATCTTGGGCTCAGCAAGACTACACAGATGACGTAGAAACTGAGATGGTCTCCAGTCGCCACATTCTTTCTGCCGTAGGAACTGCTGTACACGCTGCTCCTGTGACGACGACGCCCATCGAAATAGCTCCTCTTTCATATGTCGGTACAAAGTCTGCATCATCGGGGTGGTTATAATATATCTCACTTCGGCGGCGTAGTTTTGGTCCAACTGACTACCACGTGAACAAACTTGGCTAGCTCAAACGTTACGTTGTTGCTTAAGAAAACTGCTTCCAGCCGGCTAAACCACAGGAACGGATTGTGGGGCCAAAACAGAGGCAGCCTGACTAAAACACGCCCTGTGCTTGCTGCTGATCCGGTAGCTAGACTATGGCTCGGAGTGGAGGCATTTGAGCATCCGCATTGTCCTGAGGAAGCTCCTGTTGCACAAGAGTAGAGTCTGAGCACGCGGTTCGCACCTGTAGCTCACTCTCTAACATCTGACTGCGCACCAGCAGCACCTCTATTGATTTCTGCAGCTCTTCTAGAGTTGCCATCGTGTAATACAGTTCCTAACACTACACACAAACAAAACACTAAAAAAACACTTTATAATAAATAAATGAAATAAATGTACAGAGTTTGCTTAGTCCATGCGGTAGTTCCAGCACGTTACACACACAAATAAAGTTCACACACATATAGTTCGCACAAATACTGTTCGCACCACATGTCTTTGCCTATTCAGATCACATCAGGGTCACCAGTGAAGCGTAACAAGTTATCCTCGCCGCTTACAACTAATTGATCACGTAGGCAGTGGTGACTTTATAAATCACAAAGCGATAACTGTGTTTCCAGTAATTATAATTTATTTTCACCCGTTACATCGTGCAGCAGGACAATTCGACATACACTGATTCCTGGGTGGCGCCTTCAGTCACTGGTCCTGGAGAAATACACTCCCCAGTTGCCGAATCGTCTCGTTGCGTGAGAAACCGTGGACGCGTGTCCGCTAAAAATCGGCGGCGAAATGAGTCGTGTGGTAAAATGCGAACGGCGTAGTATTAACTTCGCGTGCGCGCATGGGGAGCTCGCGGATAGCTCGACCCACATGGTGGCATGGTAGATTTACACAAGAAGGTCCACACAGCTCGATCACCCGACTCGCACTCTCTTCCCGCTTTGTCTCCAACGGGCGCGCGCATTTTTTAGCGCCGTTGCCACCTTGCTGCCTAACGGGACTCTGCGTGGGTGCCGGAGATTCGCGGGAAAGTCAGGTGGCTGTGCCGCTGCTCTGCCTGGTGCTGCTCGCGCGTTTCTCGACGCGGCTGCCACAATACTATCCTGGTATCTGCGATCTACTGCAAAGGCTGTAACAAACATAAACGGTTGCTTTGACTCCCCCCCCCCCCCAACACCGGGTTTCCCTTTCAGAACCACATATCCTTCTGATTCCACTGTACTTTCATCCCTAAATCTTGCTTCCTGTAGTGCCAGTATAACGATCCCGAGTTCTCTCATACTGTCAGGAACTTGCTTTAGCTTGCCCACCTTCGTCATTGTCTATATGTTTATGGTTCCCATTTTAAAAGTTTGTTTTGGTCTGACATAGTCCTTACTAAATATCACAAGTTCATTTTCTCATACTTTATATATCAAACCTTGCTATTCGAAACAATTACAGAAGGAATCATGTTCTCACAACAATCTTCAATCCACATACCAAATATCAGGGTTGCCATTTGCATAATTTTTATAAAATTCCGCGCAAATGGAAAGTGATAAAATAAATATTTCAATAACCTTATACAGGAAAATACATTTGCTTTATGTGCAGTGGCGGCTGGTGTTTCAGGTGATTGGTGGTTCACTTTTTGAGTGCCGGATCTTAGTAGTGGCACCCCAATTTATTTTCGTTAAAAATTCTGGAGAATGTCTTATCTCGGCTTGTTTGCACTTACTTCAACTTGAGCTGAGGCGTCGGGTTACCAAGCTTTTTTCTTTCATACTTTTGTTCCAAGTTTAAAGCTGAGTAATTTGTTTCTGAAAGATACTGAAAGTTGTTTAATTTTCTTTACTAACAAACACCAAAAACATATGACTATGCACAAGATCACTAAAACACAGTAAGTAACTGATTACACTGTTAAGTGGCTGTAACAAAATCTGTTATGATGAAGATACAAGCTATCCTCGAGTCACACGACTGTAAGCAACACTCACGCCTGACCTTATGCATGAGCAAAGGCTTCTCTCCCCCACATCTTTTCAAAAAGTTAAATATTTGTTACAATGAAGAGTATATATGTCATTTATCCTCAAAATCGCAACACATTCGCAAAAACGTCCAAAGATATGTGGCAAGTAACAATACAAAAGTCATTGTAGTTCCCGTATCTGTTAAACAGAAGATTTGGTTTTAAAAACAAATTGTTTGCAGTTGATAGCGAATCCTTTAACTGCGACACTGCAACACGATACCGTTGACCAAACACCTATTTTTTCTAGGTGGACAGTAGTGAATTCATTATTATTCATGATCGGATCTTCTGAAGGCCTTTACCATTGATGCATCTTTAATTGACAGTTCTAAAAATGTTCAAATGTTTGTTAAGCTTAAGGGACTTAACTACAGGGTCATCAGTCCCTAAACTTACAAACTACTTATGAACTACCTACAACTAAGGACGGCACAAATATCCATGCCCAAGGGGGGATTCGAACCCCCGACCGTAGTGGCCATGCAGACCGTGACTGAAGCGCCTCAGTCCCCTCGGCCACCGCGGCCGGCTTGACAGTTCTAATAGATTTTTACCTTATATGACTTTTTTTTTTTCGATGAATCAGCAATGCGCCAAAATTGCCTTTGTGGAGGATTTCCGCATGTGCAAAGCGAGTGTGCGCAGTAGGTCCATTGTCGCGCTTTGGGGCCAGAGCTCGAGTAGCCAAGAGGTGGTGTCCCTACCAGCTCCAAAGCCAATGTTAAAACCGGCATTTCCCCTCGACCCTCTCTGCCGCCAGAGTTCCCTGCCTCTAGGGTGTTCAGAAGAGAATTTTAATCACAGTCGTGCATGCCCACTGCAACGATGCGGCCACTACCACCTATATTAAACCGCCGCACTTGACTCATATACGTGCTGTCTCCGCGACGTGAAACGTTTCTCATGCAACAAAAATACTTTGAATGTGCATATAAAATAATTTAATACAAGAATGACATGATGATTGACAGTTTAAAAACACTTTTTATTTTATTTATTTACTTTTTTTCACGGCTGGCTTTTTTGGGTGGTTCACTGAACCAGTGAACTCAGGACGCGCCGCCACTTTTTGTGTGCAATGTAAATGTGTCATTTCTGATAATTTGTAAGTGTATAAACAGGTCAGAGAAACACTGTCATATACTATCTCCTGCATCTCAATTTTTCACCATAAATATGCGCTTTGACAGTTTTACTTGCTCACCTCACTGTTATCAGCAGTGTCAGTTTTGACTTGCTTCTTATTTAGAAGCAAAATCAGAAAGGATAAACATACTGCACAACCATCACAGTCTAAACTCTCACTGCTGTACTAAAGCTATCATAATATCAATAATCCAAAACTCAGAACATAGTTATTGAACCATTGGCAATTTCTTGATATTAAACATATCTATCAAAATATTTTGTGCATTGTGATTGCCAGTTCTTGGTATTATAATAGATTATTGTATCACAAAGCCTCTTAGCTGTTTGTAGCTCTCCATTACAGTGTGATACAGAGCTGTGTATTTCTTCGCCTCCAGAGCTGTTGAATTACAACAGTCCACTAAATAGTGGAGTGTTCCAAAAAACAGCCCATAAACGTTTGTTGTTGGATATGAGCTGATTAGGGGTGCAGTACACGCACTGTGTGATGAAACGTATCCAGACACCACCGTACGTAAATAAATATTTTGCATGATACTTTTCACAGGCTTCCCGCGGGATTATGACATCATCTGTACTATTACTGGTGTGCTGCCTATGACCCTGTGTTGAATGTCTTCCAACATAGACAGAGTAATAGTTCAATATCTATAGATGCTTGGCAATTCACCCTTTAATGAGAACCATGCTAACAGCTCTTCTTTAAGAGAGTGGAATTTTAACTTGCATTTTTCCTTCATGTTTCAAAGTATCAAAATCTTTAAAAATGAGGTCCAGCAATAGCTGTGCCTCAAAACAACATTATTCATTAGTTAAACTTCAGAAAATTCTGTCAAGCCTCTTCTGCTGTGTACTTAATGAATTAAAGAAAGTCTTTTAAACTTTCAACTCCATATTTATTACTATTCAAGATGTCATCTTCATAAGGACATA
Organism: Locusta migratoria; assembly: GCA_026315105.1. NCBI lineage: Eukaryota > Metazoa > Arthropoda > Insecta > Orthoptera > Acrididae > Locusta > Locusta migratoria. The sequence continues at coordinate 18,086,216 of CM048747.1, read as the reverse complement.
GGTATGTGTTATACATCTCATAACAGATTTCAGTCTTGGAATGAAATACAAAATCAATAATGACCATAGCAACCATCATGACACACAAATTCTTCCATGAAATACTAAATGTCTTTGGCTGGGTAGACATATCTGATGCCACTTGCTGCTGCCACCACCTCCAGAATCTGAAACAAATAGATTCTGGTGGCAGCTACTGTTCCTATAATGCCTAATTAATGTACTAAATAAAATGATAAATATTTGGGTATCTCAAGGTATTGAAGAAGTGGGGAAAAATGGCTTGTACCACTACACATCTTGACACAATATTTTGGCAGTTCATCTGGCTGTCGATCTTCGGATGAATTTGCTGCTTTACCAACACGCCGAATCTGACAGACACTCAATTTTTTTCCTTTTTTTTTTTTTACCACAGACATACATACAGGTAAGCTGGCAGCAGCCTCCTACACTGCTCTTCAGCCTCATGATTTTAAAGAAATAAGCAAGAATTAATAAACAATGTTAACAAGGAAATTGACTTGGTGATGACAGTTTAACATGGAGCAGTATTGAAGTTAAAAAGCACATCACAGAGAAGTTAAAACACACAAAGTTGGAATATAAAAGCCTGTGCCATGGTGAGACATTAAGATGAAACCACTGATCACGATTAAACACTTAAAACTGACAGTTGCAATGCTTGTCCTCGAGCGATGGTAGTTACACAACTACAACACACACTGGCGACAATGATACACAACACTGGATGAAATAATAAAGTTTAAAACACTGCCTGATAGTAGGACCCTGCAGGGGAGGTATTCAAAAGCAATGGAGGAGGGAGAGGAGGCGGGGGTAGGACCGGGAAGGAAGTGTAGGGACTCCAATGAAGAGGAGATAGAGAGGGATAGCCAAGTGGTGGGAGGTACCAGGAAAGGAGGGAGAGAGGGGGCGCTGAATCCACGGGGAGACGATTAGGCTGGTACGAGGGATAGATTTCGGGATGGAGGGCATCATCCGGGAGGGGGATGTGTTGGAAGTTACCCTGGGAGAGGATGTGGAGATTAAGGGAGGGAGGGATACATTGGTGAAGGTGTGGCAGAGGCTCAGGGTGGGGAAGACCACTGGATTGTGGGTAATGTATAGGTGCCGGAGATGTTCAAGAAACTGGAGGAGATGAGGGAACGAGGAGAGGTCGTATAGGATCCGCATAGGGGAGGGGAGGCGGATGTCGTAGGTGAGGCAGAGGGTGTGGCGTTAGAGGTTTTGAAGAGTGCAATAGTAGGAAGGAGAGGCAGAGATCCAGGGGGGATAGAAGGTGCATAGGACGGGATGTGTGATGGATTTATAGGTTACAGGAAAGTGGATAAGTTCAGGCCCCATGTCCGGCCATCAAGGAGTTTTAGAAGGTTGAGGCAGGACATGGCCTTCGTGCGAACTGTGCTGAGGTGAGGGGTCCAGGAGAGGGATCTGTCAAGGGTATTTGAGGGTGGGAGTGTGGCGGATACGACGACCATGGAGGGTAAGGTAGAAGTGATAGAGGCGAAGGAAGGGGTGGTATGACCTATCATGATTGCCTGTGATTTATTGGGATTGACAGAAAGTAGCCACAGGTTGCACCATGCAATGAATTCGGTGAGGTGAGACTGTAGGAAATACTGGGATCAGGTGAGGGAGAGGGTGGGGGCCAGGAAGGCAGTGTCATCAGCGTATTGGAGATGGACAGGAGGCTGGGGTTGGGGCATATCAGTGGAGTAGATGAGGTAGCGGAGGGGGGACAGGACGGAGCCTTGAGGCAACCTGGCAGAGGGTTAGAACAAACAGGATTTGGAGTTGCATACAGTGACATAGGAGGGCTGGTGGGCGAGGAAGGAAGCAATGAAGCAGACATAATTAATACGAAGAGCGTAGAGCTGGGGTTTGAAAAGAAGACCAGAATGCCATACACATTCATAGGCTTTCTCAATATCGAGGGCGTCTTAGTGGAGCAACTGGAGTTTAACTGGACAGACAGGAGGTGAGTAATGAGAAGGAGCTGGTCCTCAGGAGAGAAGGAAGGTCGGAAGCCACACTGGGAGAGGGGAAGGAGCTGTTGTTGGCGGAGGTAGTAGTGATTACAGCGGGAAAGGATGGTTTCCAGACCTTGCTGAACACGGTGGTGAGGCTGATGGGACGATAGGATGAGACCTGGGATGGGGGTTTGTTGGGTTTGGGGAACTTGAGAATGCAGTAGGTCTTCCACAGGCCGGGGTAGACAACGGTGTAAAGGATAACATTGTATAGGGAGGTCAGAGCAGCATGGAAGGAAGTGGGGCAGGCCCGTAGGTTTCAGTAGGTCAGCCAGTCGCGATCAGGGGCGGTGTTGCGTTTGGTTCAAAGAGTGTTGATAATGTCCTGGGTGGTGATAGGTGTATTCAGTTCCGAGGAGGGATGTGGTTCAAGTACTGGAAGCCAGGGGTAAGCGGGGGAGAGGAGGTGTCAGTGCGCTCATGGAGTAGTCAAAGTTAGGATTGTCAGGAATGGAAAATACCCCAGACAGGTAGGAGGCAAAGTGTTCTGCCCTACTGGCATTGTCAGGAAAGGGATGGCCATCTTGGAGAAGCGGGTAATGGGGTGAGGTGTAACTGCCAGTAAGGCAGTGAAAGGCTGACTTGTAGGAGTTTATTGGGAGCATTGATTTAGGTGGGTGCATGTCTAGTGCCAGTCCCAGCATTTTCTGCGGACAAGAGGTTTATAATGTGTTGGAGTTGCCAGTGGCATGTGAGAGTATCCCAGTCATGGCTCTGGAGGTAGGATTGATAGTGTCAATGGGATTACCATAGGAGGATGGTCTGTGGAGGGAGAGTGGGACTATGGGGGTAGATAGATTTTGTAGGAATATGGGCTTCGACTGCATCAGTAATGGCTGGGTGAAGTAACGAGGAGGCAAGGTCGATGTTGGTGAGAGTGAAGAGGGGGACAGGGTTGCTGGCGACAGAGGTATCTATGGAGCGATGATAGGCATCCCAATTGCCATGGGAATAGTCGTGGAGAAGTTTAGGAGGGAGCCGAGGACGGGGATTGTGGGCAGCACAGGGGCAGTGGTCTAGGGTGAGTAGGATGGGGGCATGGTCACTGCCTATGAGGTCAAGGACGTCCGTGATAAGGCGCCTAAGGAGGTTGGGAGACTCCAGAATGACATCAGGTCTATTATTGCTTTCAGGGCAAGTGGGAGGGGGAGGACGTCGTCTCGGAGCGAGGTGGTGACAAACTGAAGCCACTGCCAGAATTCAGCAGGTCAACAGTCAGCAACATATTTCTTTAACAGTTCCTTTCATAACAGAAAACTAGACATAGTCAGTTGAAGAAAACAGGCCCAAAAAAGTTCAAGTTGTTCAAAGGCATTCTTTGATACTTGCAATTAACAAAATCTACGAAATTATTGAATAGTATGATATTACAACTCGTCATGAAGAAAACAGACAAAAACCCATTACTCTTAAGTCTAGGTTGATCCTCTAGCCAATTTTCTAGGAGCCATTTTTTTAATCGATATAACTTAAAAATACTGAATATTTTTAATTCTTTTGGAAACGTGAACGTTGTAGACTTACAAGAAATCTTGTTTTTTAAGAATTTTAAATGTTTTTTCAATATATCTCAAAAGTTATAAAGTCAGTCGTTTCAAAACAGCAATCGACAGATAACTTAAAGGCTCCTACACAGGCTCCGATTTGTTCTACGACCAACAAGATGTCTAACGAACCAACCAATTGGTAGCAGCCTAAACACGTGCCGACCGACTGCACTCGGCGCCACCCAGTTCTGGTGTCTGTCGAACTTTTTTTGTTTTCACATGTTCGCTGTGCAGACGACCGCAGCAAATAGCGTAAAAAGATATTAGTGGAAACTCTTTCCAAAAGAGAGCGTCAGCAGCATACGTGAAATGCACAAAAAGGCCGCCCGCACACAGTTCGATGCTTACTCTTCGCGGCTGCTACTCGTCCTCGACGTGATTTCGTCCCGATGCGACTGCCCGCGTACGTAAATGCGTGACGAGCGTATCGTACGACATGGAGGCAAATTACCGTGTATTTTTTGTGTTTCCCCGGCATAAAACACTTCAGAGCCCATGAGACTACATGAAATAACAGCGATGAACTTTCAGTAAATAATTAAGAACATACTATATAAATATTTTCAGTATGTCGTGTCTTGCAGCTTGCAAATATTCAAGAAAAGACGTTACGGTAGTAACACTAAAAGTGGGCCTTTGCGATCTACTTTTGGCAGCTCGAAATTTAAATGAAAATAACGGTTTGACCATTCATTTGACGGAAAAATTGAATAACCGAATTCGTAGAGGAGAAAAGTCTCTACAACTTTGCTCCCTTATGTTTTTTTCATATCTCGTATCGTTTCAGAGATATTTGCAAAAATAACGGCGATTTTGTGATGTCTGTCTGTCTGTAACGTGTTCTTTTTAAGACGAACCGTTCAACGGATCAGCATCAATTTTTACAGACATAATTGTAGGCCGCCAGAGACCAGAACCTCCCTTTTTCAAATTTTTCGGACAAAAAATACGGTAGTAATACCAAAAAAGCCGTTTGTAATATAATTGTAATTTCAAACGAACCGTTCATCTGACACTAAAATTGAATAACCTAATTGGTAGAAGGGAAAATTGTCTGCAACTTCGCTCTCATAAGTTTTTTCTTATCCTTTTTTTTTTTTTTTTTTTTTTTTTTTTTTTTTTTTTTTTTCTCATGCATCGTTTCAGAGATATTTACAACACTGTTCGTCCGTATTTTCTTGTAATACACTGTATCTGTTTGTGCATTCTATGTTTGATCCATTTTGTTGAATTTGTGACACCTTGTTTTTCATGTTAGTTGTGGTTTCAGGCTTACCGTGAGGCGAGTTTGCATTACTTGAGCACTTACTCTTACCATTACTTTCCGCTGCATTATCACTATTTGAGCACTCTTAATCCGATTTAAGAGAATGCAGATTTCTTCCGCGAATGGGCGAAACTGATGATCATAACTCACTATTTTCATTTATCAGTACTGCCATGTCCCGCCTCACAGGTCGCTTTTCACAACATAACTATAACTTCAAGACTTTTTAAATTTCGTGCATGCATACTAGTCGCCATATTTACTGCAATTTCAAAATTAAAATTACACTGCTACTGATTGACCTTCTGTAAAAAGATTGCCCTACAAATGACCAAATTTGAAAGCAACAATGTACTTCAGAAATGCATACTGAGGTAAGATACTGACCACTCTTTCTTTTTAAATACAAACACTGGACACAATGCAGCCTTTTCCTTGCAACTTAATGTGTTATAATCAGAACCAAGTGAAAAATGATGTAGATAACATATCAGCATAGTGGGAAAAATGGCTATTGGCACCTAATAATGAGAAGTGTCAAGTCATCCATATCACCACTAAAATCAGTTAAACTTCATTTACACGATAAATCAGTCAAAATTACAGACCATAAATTCAACTTAATACCTGGGAGTAACAATCAGAAATAACTTGAATTGGAAACAACACACAGAAAATATTATAGGGAAAGCGAACCAAAGCCTACGTCCCGTTGGTAGAACACTTAGAAGATGAAACAGTTCTACTAAAGAAACTGCCTACATCACACTTGTGCATAAGGATCCTACACATGGTTCGATTTATCGATCGACCAACGAACCCACCAAATTCATAGCAGCATACACACGTTCCAACCAATTGCACACAGCGATTGCAGCGCCTCCCTGTTCTGTAGTGCCCGTTTTTCGAACTGTTTTTGTTTTCGCATGTCCGTTGTGCAGACAGGAGACGATCGCAGGCAGGAAGTTGGTCGGGTAGCACTACACAATCAAAATTTGTCAGGTGGAGTGGGGGGTGTCGGATGTCGGACGGCCAGGCCAGGCCACCCGACAAGCGAAGTTGGTCGGTGCAACATTCCTAACGGCCAGGGCTCGTGTACAACCTAAAGTAGATGTATATTGGCTCGCCTACTAAGGGGCGGTTGTAACACTGTTGCTTTTAACCCTTGAGATGTATGCATGTAAATCAGTGAACTAACATGGTACTGTTAACAAATAATTCAACACTTGTGCTTATATGTTAGTTTATTATTTTTATCCAGTCACATTTACACTACAAATCACAATTTTATAACAAACTTCACCACTCGCGTAACTATTGGAACCGAAACCCATGGAAGAAAATTCAAGTATGAGAATACTTAAAGTTCACGTGGCGTATATAACGCGAGCGGCACTGATGCCGCTGTAAGAAGGTACCTCACCTCCTCGGCGTCTGGCAAGCAAAGACCACCGCGCCTCCCTTCCCTGCTTCCAAATCTGTGTAATCATGTGATTGACCATTTTAGTCAACTTTATATATATATATATATATATATATATATATATATATATATATATGGTCGCGGGTTCGATCCCCGCCAGGTCTTGGGATTTTTATCTGTCACTTTCCACTTCTTTCACCTCTGGCAGTATTGCTCATGTGAAAAATACCGAGTAGCACCGTGGTTCGGAACCCACGTTAAACTGTAGGTCCCCCTATAACTGACTGGGTAAGTCAGTTCGAAGGTCGGAGGAAGGCAACGGCATACCACCTCCAAACAGGACCATGCCTAGTAAAGCACTGTGGTGTTCAAACCAATCTTCGGATTGTTGACTGCTTGCTTGCTTGCTATATATATATATATATATATATATGTTAAACATTGAAATCGCGAAACTTTGATACTATCTCATATTGTGTACATAAACAGAAAAAGAAAACAAGATTTATCATATCACATTAAATCTGTTTATAGTAATTATTTGTTCTGTAATAATAAAACACAAAGGCTATTTATCACTTCGCAATAAACTATTTATGTTAACTATTAATTGCTGATGAAGTTTGTGATACATTTTGGTAAAAATCAATATATTACACTTTTAAAATGAATACATAACAAGACCTCTGCACCAAATGAAAGTAGGTACAAGACTAGACAAGTGATTCATCAGCTAATTGACCATCATATGTTTTTGAAACATTATTAATCATTCAAAGTTTATCTTTTTAATAGGAGTATTAATAGAACATGAAACTACCCCTCTGACACATCAAAAAATTAATTTCGCTGGAATTATATAATACAGATTTAGAAAATACCAAATATTTTGAAATTCTTATGTTAAAATTATAAAATAAATTAAAAGTTTTTTATTCCTTTCCTCCCCTGGTATATCACCCTTCTACCTCATTGTAACATCACAAATCACACTGCCACATATCAAAATTTGTACAATTTAAAATTTATCTTAACAAAAATCTCCCAGGCTCAACTGGTGCCACTCCCACACACCAGCCTAATGTTCCAGTGCAAGTTTCCTACTAGATTTGACACCAAAATAACACTTTAACAGATAACATAATAATCCCTCTAGCATTAAAATCCATTACCTTATCCTTAACTTAAATTTTACAATCATACTTATGCAAGAAATCCATACCCAAAATTATGTCCAGAGATAATGAGACAACACACACTGAAAGAGTAACTATTTATTGTAAATTCTAGAATGATCTCCTTTCTGATGGGCTTACTACATGATCCAGTTGCAGTTCGTATCTTCACTTTCGTTACATTTAGTTCAACCAGGTCCTTATGTCTTATTCGTTGCCAAAAGGATTCTGACACAGCTGATGCATTTGAACCAGTATGCAGCAATACTTCACTTTCAACACTCCCCACCATTACCCTGACAAACGGTTGTATCTTTTTTCCTTTTTTACTCTTAATTCAGATTCCTGCATCAAATCAGCTTCAGTATCCTCCCTACTATCTTTATCCATGATACATACATCCATACACTTACTCTTATCTTCTGCCTTTGTGTCCTCTTTAAGTACATAATCAAATATTCCGCCACTACTATTCAATTCTTGTATCATTTTGGCAACTTTGGACTTTACCGGGTCCCACTTCTCAGGCACCAGCAACTCAAGTAATTTAGCATAGGACATCCAATCATGAATATTATATTCATCCTCATCTTTCCCCCATCCATTAACTGTTAATATTATTTAGGATTATACAACTACCATCTTCTGTGAACAAACATTTTTTTATTTTATTTGCTGGCCTAAATTCATTGCACCCAACATTCCCTTCATCACCCAAATCTTTTAACTCACTGTCATATCCAATATTAGCTTGCACTACCCGTGATGCAGGCAAAACTTTCATTTTATCTACATCAACCGTACCCTTACCAGCTATATTCACCTCTGTCCTGTCTGTAAGAAGCTCACCTCCAATCATTAAGCTACACTTGTTACAGATTGTATCAGCACTGATAACATCTTTGCTTGTTACCTTTTTATCCAACCCATCTCCAATTCCCTGTACCATTGAATCTTCCAATGGAGCCAAGCCAATGCTATTTTCCTCTATATGATCCACCATCTCATTTCTATCAAATAATTACCTGATATAATAACTTTCCTTATCAAATACATTACTCTCAGTTTCCCTTTTTTTATTTTTTCTTACTAACTTTATTACACCTCCCCACATATCAGTATTTCCCACTATAGCATCCATCTGACATATGGCTAACTTTCTCCTTTCATTATCATTACTATTGCATTCTTCCACTTGTGCTTATATGTTAGTTTATTATTTTTATCCAGTCACATTTACACTACAAATCACAATTTTATAACAAACTTTGCCACTCGCGTAACTATTGGAGCCGAAACCCATGGAAGAAAATTCACATATGAGAGTACTTAGTTCGGAACACCACACAAGGCGTATATAACGCACTGATGCCACTGTAAGAAGGTACCTCACCTCCTCAGGTCCGGCAAGCGTGTAGTCACGTGACTGACCACTGTAGTCAACTTTATATATATATTTTTTTAAACATTGAAATTACGAAATTTTGGTACTATCTCATATTGCGTATACAAACAGAAAAGGAAAACAAGATGTATCATATCACGTTAAATCTGTTTATAGTATTTTTTTCGTTCTGTAATAATAAAACACAAACAAGGTTTATCACTTCACAATAAACTATTTACGGCAACCATTACTTCCTGTCATAATAAAATACATACGAGATTCATCAATGCACAATAAATTAAACAATTAATTCTGTCATGTTATATTGGGAAGCACCTCCACGCGTCAAATTTATTGGGCCGCCGATAAATTAGTCCTGATAAGTCGGAACGTTTGTAGGGTCCTTATTTTAGAACATTGCTGTGGATTTTGGGATCCGCACCAAGTGGGACTGACAGATATTTTAGAGAAAGTTCAGAGAAAGGCAGCTCATTTTGTATTATGGCCATATAGGGGAAAGAGTTTATTGGAAATGACTCACGAGTTGGGGTGGAAATCATTAAAAGAAAGGCTTTATTCATTGCTCTGAGATCTATTTGCGAAATTTCTTTCAGCAACTTCCTCTTCTGAATGCGAACGTATTTTGTTAGCACCCACATACATAGGTAGACATGATGATCAAAATAAAATACGAGATCAGATCGAAAATGGAAAGATTTAGCTGTTCCTTTTTCCTACGAGCTGTTTGAGAATGGAACTGTGGAGAAATATAAAACCTGCCATGCACTTCAATGTGACTTGCAGAGTATTTATGTACATAAAGATGTAATTTTTTTAATTATTTTTTTAAATTTTGAATGAGAACTTTTACAGCATTGGTTATATTTCGGCATGAACAACATTTTAGTTTATCAATGTTGACGTTAAACTACAGTTAATTGGTACCAATCAACTGAAAAATTTGACGAAATAAATCCCACAATTTAATTCAATTTGTCCAATTCGTTTAATAAAAATGTAAAGTAGGATGACTTAGGGAAACTGTCGTCTGGAGTTATTCAGATCTTTATTTGACATAATTTCATTCAATGTAATTGACGTTTTTAGATAACTATTACTTGATTAATTAAACATTGAAAGAGATATGGATGTTGTTATGCTGTACATGATATGTACTGAGAAGTTCTCAAGATCAAGATAAAACATTTACATGCATAATGTAGGCTATTTCTGTGATGTAGCTGTCTCTCACACTGCAATCAGCGTAAGGGTATGAAATACTGCCTACTCCCCTACATACACAAACATCACCACCACTGTTTTCCATACGCAATTTTCGGTGGTGTTGTACCTTAAAACCTCTAAAACATAACACAATATGTAACGAAATAAGCAGAATGCCACATACGGAAATGTTACATAAATATTTGTACTTGACTGTCCAGTAAAGTCTCAAATAGCATAGTGCTAAGCATAAAAAATGTTGTTGTTCTTGCAGTGTTTCGTTATTTAAATCGTACCTAAATCTTTCATCAACACAGGTGATGCTATCATTAATGTAGCTCATTCTTTCTTGAGACTTGAGTATGTGAATCAAGGAGGTTATTCTAACCTCCTTGATGGGAATGAACTCACATAGATGCTGTTTTATAATGATCATTGAACGATGTATCTCAAGAGTCCAATAGTGAATGTTCACTTTGTAGGACTAAACATTGTATACTTTGGTGGATGGTGGAACTATCTCCTTCAGTGAATGCAGCCGTAATCTTTCTTGGAATGAAAAAAATTACAGCATTGGTTACTTTTGGGCGTGGTTAGTATCAACATACATTGCAAGATCCAGACAAGTGCAGAGTCATTGGAGGTTCTGATGTTAGGCATGTGATGAAGCCCCTTAGAGAAATAACAGGAAGGTAAGGAAAGAAGGAAACACTAGTTTGCTACTAGTGACTCCTGCCACCTGGATTCAGAGGCCATCTTCATCTCTTTAAAGTGCCTGGCGGATTTGGTGAATACAACTTGCTTCACTCGTGGGGTAGATTCAGAGCTATTGATGAGCAGCATTGTTCTCAGAAGCGATCACCGTCCTTTGGTTTGGTGAATACAATTTGCTTCACTCGTGGGGTAGATTCAGAGCTATTGATGAGCAGCATTGTTCTCAGAAGCGATCACCGTCCTTTGGTTTGTTGAATACAATTTGCTTCACTCGTGGGGTAGATTCAGAGCTATTGATGAGCAGCATTGTTCTCAGAAGCGATCACCGTCCTTTGGTTTGGTGAATACAATTTGCTTCACTCGTGGGGTAGATTCAGAGCTATTGATGAGCAGCATTGTTCTCAGAAGCGATCACCGTCCTTTGGTTTGTTGAATACAATTTGCTTCACTCGTGGGGTAGATTCAGAGCTATTGATGAGCAGCATTGTTCTCAGAAGCGATCACCGTCCTTTGGTTTGGTGAATACAATTTGCTTCACTCGTGGGGTAGATTCAGAGCTATTGATGAGCAGCATTGTTCTCAGAAGCGATCACCGTCCTTTGGTTTGGAACTGAGTGGTATGCTTAAACCAGATACTTAGACGATTCTATGGTTACCTTGGGTGCAAATTTCTCGAACTCTGCTTTCTCGTGGAGAAATGTAGGATCCCCCTGAGTAGGTCAGGCATGTACAACATGTAGGAAGTGGGTCCTAAGGTAACTATGGAGCGCACATACACTTCGACTTTGATACATTTCAGACATTTGGCAAGAGAAATGAGAAAGAAAATGTTAAATCAATCGTTGAAATGTATAACTCAAAGCTTTGTCAATCCAAGAAGTGATGAATCGCATCAGGTCAGTGTGTGCAATCCTGATTTTCGTCCAATGCCTGAAATTGCGAACTATAACATGCCGCCACGTAATAGACACAAAAATTCAACACCAAGTGTAACTAATTCAAAGGTTATCAAGAACGAAAACCGCGACAAAACAATTCCATGTAAAAAAATGCGAAACAAATGTGAAATCAGTATCTATTCTGACAGTCATGACAGAGAAATTATGAACATTGTACAATATGATCATCGTATTAACGTCATCAGTATCATCACACCTGGTGCTCTAATGCGCGAGATCGCCAAAAATTGCGCAAGTAATGAAGGGTGTGTGGTATTAATAGCAGGTGCTAACGATGTGTACAAAAATGAACTCAAAGAAGCCACAAGGTGTTTATTGAAAACATTAAAACCACGAGACAAGCAAACAACGATTGTTGTGGGAATTTCACACAGGTATGAACATCCAAATTTTTCCTGCGTGAATAAAGAGATCGAGAAGCCAACAGACTGTATTGAAAAATCTGCTAAGCATTGCAAAAAGCATTATTTCTCCACACAGATGACATAGACCGTGAGTTATTTACCAGACATGGCATGCACTTAAACAGGAGGGGAAAAGCTATTATCAGTAGTAAAATCGTGGAATCTCTGAGGAATACTCATTGTACAACTAATTTAACAGCAATTCCTGTATCTGAAACAACCCAGCAGCTTCACAAAGTAGGCCTACCAATCATACACAGTCTAGCGAAATGTCTCAAACCACAGGAGCAGCATCAGAAGATTGCTCTCAGTCTCACAGTGCACAAACACCAACAAATTCTCCAGGAAGACATCCCAGAAGAAGTTATTCATGTGCCCTGAATACTGCTGCTACAACCCCATCATCTCCTGTAAATACTGGAAGAAACATCAATAGTAGCATTACCGAACGAAGAGAGCAGAAGGAAAAGAGTCCTCCTCATCATCTAAATGATTTTTTAGTAGGAAGCAGAGCAAAGAACACAACATAACCAGAGACAAGACTTTAAAAGAGGTGAGTGATTCACCAGAAATGACTAAAAGAATTAGCTGTAACAAACAAAACAAATCTTTTCATATAATGTATCATTATGTTTAATTTCAGACCAACAAATTACAAGAATTAGAAATAATATTGAGTTCTGACCTGAATGCTGATGTCATCTACATAACAGAGCAATAGCTAGGAAAACATCAAATAGAAGCACTAAAGATCTCTGGTTTCCACTTAGCCACTTCATTCTGCAGAACCCACTACAAACATAGTGGGACACTATTTTTGCAAAACAGAATTTAAAGTATAAAGTAATACAATCATATTCTGACCTAAATAAAAAAAGTATTTGAAATGTCAGCTATTGAACTTACTGATAAACACCTAGTTATTGTAGCTGTATACAGATCTCCTGATAGAGACATTGAAAAATTCTTGTGTAAATTTGATATGTTAAATATTGTAGAACCGACAAAAAAAGAAAATCATCTTTGGTGACTTTAATATGGATTTTTTGAAATCTTCAAACAACAAAGAGGAATTACTATATATCATAAAGAGTTTCAGTTTAATCCCCACAGTAAATACTCCAACCAGAATCACTAAACATAGTAAAACTACACCAGACCAAATCTTTAACCAATGAACCTTTTCTTCATACAATACTAAGGTAGTTAAGATGGGCTACAGTGATCATGAGGCTGAGTTGTTAACCCTAGAATTATATTCAGAGAAAACACCTCCCATTAAAATGATTGAATGCAGGGATTTCAATGATGGTAATACAGCAAACTTTTGCAACATATTAAGTCAAGAAACATGGGATGAAATATTTTATGAAACAGGTGTAAATAAGATGTCCAATGGCTTTCATCAAACATAATATACTACTTTGACATAGTCTTACCACTAAAGCAATGTAAATTAAAACCAGCTAAGAACAAATGTTGGATTACTAATGGCTTTAAAATCTCAAGTACAATGAAAAGATACCTGCATTCATATAAAAAACAAAACCATCTATCATTAGAAATGCAACACTACATCAAAGAGTATAAGATCTACCGCAAGGTTATTGAAGAGGCAAAGAAAATGGGTAATAATGAGTACATCTGTAAATCAAAAAACCAAATTCCAGGCCACATGGAACATTGTCAGATACGAAACAGACACAAAACCTGCAGCTAATAGTATTTCACTGAAAATGGAAAATAGAAAAGTATCTGAGGCTACCACATATGCTAATATATTTAATGATTTCTTTACCAAGATAGCAGATGATCTTATCCCAAGTAACTTCCAGACCCCTAATTTGCATCAAACTGTAAACTACAAATCTCCCAAGGGGTCTATGTTTCTCAAACAAGTCACAGGCAGTGAACTCATGCTGGCAATGAGCTCACTAAAGAAACTTTCATGTGGTTTCGATGACATTCCTGACTACATTATTAAACAAACAGGCTATCATATTGTCGAACCTCTTATGCATATAATTAATCACTCTTTTTCCACAGGTACATTTCCAAATCTTCTAAAGATTGCAAAAGTAACCCCATTGCACAAAAAAGGAGCTGCTGACGATGTTAACAATTACAGGCCTGTAGCTCAGCTCAGTGGCTTCTCAAAGATCTTTGAAAAGCTCTTTCTTAATAGATTGCTAGAGTTTGTTAAGAAAAACTCATTGCTGTCAAAGCATCAACATGGCTTCAGGAAATCTAGATCCACAACTTCAGAAATCTATGAATATTTAAATTCTATACTAAAAGCTGTAGAAGAAAAGGAAATAGCTCATGGAATATTTCTGGAACCATCCAAAGTGTTTGACGTTATAGATCTTGGTATCCTCTAATGTAAGCTGGAAAGAAATGGAATTAGAGGTGTATCAAATGAATGGATTAAATCGTATCTCACTAATCGGCAACAAAGAGTAGTTTTTAAGCAAGATACAATCATTGGAAATATTTGTAGAAGATCAACATACACATCGGAGAAAACTACAATTAAATATGGAGTGCCACAAGGGTTGACCTTAGGTCCACTCCTCTTTCTCTTGTATATAGTTGACCTGAATGACACCATACTTGCTAAACATAAAACTTTATTTGATGACACCAATATTTTAATTTCAGGCATAGATCAGAAACACCTTCAACAATATACAGACACATCATTATTGGAGCTAACACAATGGTTCAAAAGAAAAAACAACTTATAATAAACACCGAAAAACAGTAGCCATGAACTTTCATTTATCTCACCAAAAGCAACAAAATGACTATATATTGAAAAAATAAATATCAGAAGTTTAAAATTGGTGGATGATGTGAAGTTCCTAGGAATATATCTACAGAGTGATTTAAAGTGGAACACTCATATTAAAACTCTGACACCGTCTCTTATGACCAAACTCTCGATGGGACACTAAACTCTTAAGTTTCCTTCCTCCTTCCTTAAAACTCTGACAAGTAAACTGTCATCAATCTGTTACATGCTACGGGTACTAAGCACAAGCTGTAACAAAGAAATAGTAATACAAGAGTAAACCACACATTTCCAATCAGCAGTTATATATGGAGTAATATTTTGGGGGAATGCAGCATGTAGTCACTCTGTATTTAAAATGCAAAAACGAGCTCTTAGAATCATATGCAACATTAAGAAGCAAGAATCATGTCGTCAACTCTTCCCTTCTCTGATGATACTGAAACTTCCATGCCTGTATATGTTTTAAACAATAGTTTTTAAAAGAATATTTAGGATCTACCAGTGCTTATCACCTAAACAGCTCTGTGCACAGTTACAGAACAAGAAATGTTAGTAACATCCCTGTCTCCTATGCCAAAACATCAGCATATCAGAAAAGCGTCATTCACATAGGCACACCGCTATATAATCACCTACCTGGAAACATTAATCAATAAAAGAAGACAGCTTATTCAAAAATAAGTTGAAGTCATTTCTGATGGACCACAGTTTTTGCTCTGTGGATGAATACCTTTCTGATTAAAATAGAATTTTTAAATGAAGAACTGTGACAAACATAGATATGTATATTTATATTACTGTGTTAAAGTGTTATAATAATATCCTATAACGTTTAATTCTTATCTGTAAAATTAATTACCCGTGTTTCATGATATTCATTTGTTTTAATAGAGCCCCTGGCTAAGCAGCAGTAGTAGCAAAACATTTGAGGGAACACTTGGAAGATATTTTGTGTAAATTTCTTAGTCATGTTATCATTTTAAGAGGATATTTTAACTTTCCAGGATAGTTCGGCAAGTGGCAGGGACAGAGAATAGAGTGAAATAGTTGTACTTTATGCAAAAATTAGCCTGAGCAGTGAAATTGAAAACCGACTTGTATAGATAACATCTTAGAGCGCTAATGACAAACAGATCTGAACTTTTTGACTCAGTGAATACTGAACAGGGAACATGTGGTCATATGTTTGTTACAGGGTTATTGAATACATCTATGAATAGAAATATGAAAAAAGGTAGGAGCGACAACTGATACATATTCGAATACTTGATGGCTCAACAGGAAATATTCATTTCCAGCACTGACAGTACTAAGCATCAGTACAATGTATCTTTAGACAAGTGTGGCCTGAGCGAAAATGTGAGGGTTGGGAAAGATTCACTGTGGTGCAACAATCCAGTTAGAAAAATACTATTAAAGGAGAAAGAACTACACTATAAATTAAATGCAGGCAATGTCTTTCATACAAGCAAAAATTATACTACAAGAAAATCAGCACAAGGACAGCCATCTGAGAGACGTTTATGTACTGACTTGGCAGAAAATGCAAAGAAATTTTGTTCTTGTGTTAAACTAATTATCAGATTCAAATAATATGCCCTGACACTTTGTAAACAAAATGGCAATGAAACAGAGGACACCACACAAAAGTCCAAACTACTGAATCTCTTTTTTGAAAGCTGTTTCTCAAAGGAAGACTGTACTGTAGTTCCTCCTCTATAGTGAAAATTCTCGCATGTGTGACAGAATGGCAGATATTGAAATAAATGACAGAAGTATAGATAAACAACTGACATCTCTGTACAGAGAAAGAGCAACAGGTCCATATGGGTACTCATTTCATTTGACATGAAGCATCAGAAGAAAATTACCCCTCTTCTAGCAGCAATGTACTATAAGTCTGTAAAGAAGTGAATCATTCCTAATGGTTGGAAAAATGCGCAGATCTTTCCACATTTTCGAGCAGGGATATCGAACGGGGTTTGTAACAATGCAGAAGATTACCACAGTCTTTTAGTACTGTAAATCTAAAAAGCAATGTACAGTAAATAGGTAAATATACCTGAGTAACAGAAAGCAGAAGTTATTTTATTGTTTTTTATTTCCTTCTTTGACTTTAAAGAGATGGGCATGTTAAGAAGATGACACAGTAACAAAGCACTAAAGCCCTGTTCCTATCATTCGATTTGCTACCTCTGATACCTCATTTTTTCCACTCATATTTCGGTAATTTGGTGTTAACAGATGACATCATGAATGTTTTACCAGACAACCCATCTATTGACACTGAAGACTTCAATCAGAGCAGGTGTGTTGCAGAGTGACTTTCTGAATCACCTACTGATAACACTGTTGTCTTTGTGAAGATTTCCAGTGTCAAATGTTTTTAAAGTTTCCTGAATTTGTGGTTTTAGAATAGCTGTTTGTATTATTACTAGACTTTTCTGAGCAAAGTACTTACCAGTACAAAAGAACCCATATAAAAATGTCTTTCTCTTATAGCAATAAAATGAAAATGCCATATTTTGTCATTGTCAAAGAATATCAGTGATACAAAGATTGGCCCCTTCTTCTATCACAACTTCCCAAACTGTAAAAATATTGCCTTGGGTGAAAGGATATAAGTCGGCATAGATTCGCTTCAAAGAGTACAAGTCACAACTGAAGGAACTGAAAAGATTCCTTCCACTACTTTCTGTAGTTATACTTTAAGGAGGACTATGGTATGCTTAACATTGTGTAGGGATTAATAAAACTACATAATAAAACTGAAAAATCTTCAACTCAAATTTAGTCAGTTGTCATTTGAACTTTGTTTTTGTGCTGCTGTAAAATTTTGGCAACTGTAGATATGTCCTTCAGTGCAAAGCAGAGAAATTTTTCTTAAAAATTTTGTTACTCTTGTCACTGTTCTTATCATAATGTTATCACAATTCGTAAGGTTTCATTTGCATATAATTAATATGATTATATGGAATAATTTGCCTACTTATAAATAGATCTTCCAGATTAACATCTGTTTCAAGCCACTAGTATCTATAATGTTTTTAATGTATAAAAATGTCATTAGTGAGGTAATATATTTCTCCAATTCTGACAGATCGGATTCCTTAACCCTGTTAATATTTTAATAATGGGGAAGGGAGTATTTCCACAAGTAGAGATAATGCTGCCAAGATCTATGTCACACTATCCTCCACCAGAAACTTCATATGCAGCTATCAATTACTTGTGTGCTAATTGGAATGAACATAAGGAAAAATTGATCACATCATTCAGAAGTGCATTTTCTGTATCTGAGGAGGAGCTTATGGATCTAAAAGAAGATAACTGGATTGTTGTTTCACGGCAGGTATTGTACTTGTTTTCTTAAAATGGTTGTGCTTTTACAAATTAGTTATTTTAAGTATGTTATGCTTGTAGCTTCAATTATATCTCAAAATGTGATAAGGCTTCATTATACACAACACTTATTGAACAATGAAATAATGTTTTAGACAGTATAGGTGATCTTCACTTCAACTCTTTGATGATTATCACATTATATCTTGAATCTGTTTGGTTTGTATCAACAGTGATGTATGAAAAATCACTGTGTAAAGTTTGTCTCTAGAAGTCAGTTACTTGCCTAAACTGGAAAAGATGGATAGCCTTCACCAGAAAAAAAGACACCACTCGCACAACCACAAAAGCACAGCTCATAGACAAAGAACTTTCATTTCTGCCTATTGAAGCACTTAACCATAGTTGTCGTTTGTTGAGAAGGAAGTAGCTCCACTCTACTATCTTTCTTACAATTTTGCAGAATTTCAAATAAATAAAATAATGTGTAATTATATGTCATGTTCTGTTGAAAGAAAACTCATTCTACAGGACAACTTTCCTAGTGCAGTTTGTATAGACCTTGAAGTTGAGAGAGTGATGGCTTATGATGTTGCTCAAAGGATTCTCTTCTCGGTGTCTGAGGTTAAAGGAAAAACACGGAAAACGTTGCCTGAGTTTCAAGCTCCACCATATTACTTGGGTAAGTTGCATTGATATTTGTTTTACATTTACAAAACCATCCATTTATGTTTAAGTGTTGAATGTTGGAAGGTAATTAGGCTATCATTATTAGGTTGGTCACAAAAGCAACTGAATTCAGTATGAGGCTCTGCCATCTACAAACACATAGTTGCAAAAGTCTAATTTTTCCCATTCGTGAAGCTCTAATGAAATTAATGACAGTGATGTAAAATATCTTTGTTGTGTGATCTTTGATGTTGTTGTTTTGATGGTGGTAGAGCTGTAACCGCTGTAACAGATGGCGGGAATCTGTTCCTATGTGTATGTTAACACGCGACTAGAGTCAGCGTAGGAGGGCACCCAAGACTTCCCGTCTGTCCAATAGATGGAAGGAAGGAAGATTGGTGTTTAACGCCCCATTGACCCAATAGATGTTCTACAGTTACGCTACCAGAGCTCTGTGCGAAATGAGAACAACCAGTAGCATCGCGACTTAGCGAGAGCCAAAAGAATTGCATACTGGTGTAAACATTGCCTTGATGTGGCAATCTGAACGCATTCTGCCTCTTTCTTATGAATGTAATGCGAGTATATTCTACAACATTCAATGTATTTACATTTCCGTCTGATTTCAGAATGAAGTATGAAATAAAAACTGTCTTGTCCCAAATATTCTGCTGTTTATTTCGCAGTATGTTGCCATTAATGAGTATATGCTCAGGTAGTAAAATAAGCTTAAATGGCTTCGAGTGCAACATAGCCTATATAGAAGGAAAAATCATGTTCTTCCTTATCACAAATTTTTGTGTCTCTTTCCAGATATGTGATGATTTCCGAGAGTGTGGTCAGGGAGGCGAATACGAATTTTATTGCTGCTTTTGGAGCAATTTAAGCTACCCTCATAATTCCCTGCCTGTCCAGATTTATTTTATTTATTTATTTTTGAGGTCTATGAAGTCATGTCGGAAGTGTATCACTGGAATGTAGAATGTGTCATATTATTGCAATAATCATGTAAATTTCATGCGGCTTACTGACTAAATTGTTTGTAAACAGATGTATGAAAAGGGGTACACTTTATGTATGAGCTGCAAGGGCTTAGTGTGTTAATGTTGGCAATGAAATTTTCACTTAATGATGGTAATTAATATACTAACCGGACAAGATTACATACAAGAACCTGTCAGTCATAGAGCAGGAACAGCATTAATTACTTATCATCTCACATCCAACACAAAAGATTATTCCACTCATTCAATATGATTGTGTTTTTTCAGAGAACATGTAATGTGGTTGCCAACACGAGCACACTACATCTGTATCATACGTAAACTTTTACCATAAAGCTTACGTTCTAATTCACAGAAAAAGTATAAAGCCAACAATTGGTGTATCTATGGGAGTGATATGGTCAGTTATTATTGTGAAGCTAAAAATTAAACAGGAAAAATTATTAAACAATTCCTATACAGAATATATATCTAGAAGATGAGAGGTTAGTTGCTTTTTGAATTTAGCTATATCCCCAGTGACTGATGTAACATAAACTATGATTTTATTCTATACTTTTCTGCCTGAATAATTTACAATGTTTCTTATTCTCTCCTGCTAGAATTTTTAATAAGTACTATATTTGAAGATCGTGTTTATTTCTTGTAATATTAAGTTCACATGCACTCTTAGTTTTGTGAACATTATGATTGTAGTTCAGAGAGCACATAAGTAATATTATGTACTAGCATGACTTGGTGAAGAAAGCCAGCTGTTTCAATAAATCTCTACAATAGTATCTAGAGTGCACTCTGATAATACTCTCTGAGAGAGCTGTATTTTGAAAGTAGACAGCCAAATATATTTGATAAGGAAGACTATTAATATTGCTGCCGCTCGTGAAGCTGCCCTATAATCATAGATTGGGAAATAAACGGCGAAATATTTCCGTCCTTAAATTTCTAATCACATTGAAATATAAATAATGTAGAACATGCAAATCATACTTGCTTTACATTAATAAGCAATTCCTAGAATGTGTTTAAATAAAATATATCAAAACATTAAAGGAAGTGTGCAGACGCGAACTATGATCCCTTGTAATGAGAATCTATAATACTATCCAGTACACCACATTAACGTTAGGTATTTCAAGGCTTTGTAATTGAATTTATTAGATCATCTTATTGCTGCATTACTGTTTCATGTGTAATAACAAGGCACATCTTCTTGTGATACAGTGTCAGTGCACTGCCACTTTGAAATGGCACTGGGCAACCTTACCACAAAACAGTTAACATATTATGCCAGAATGAACAACGGGGTCTTCTCATCGCGTCAAGGATATACCAGTATGGTAGCGTAAGCGTACTGTAAGAACATCTGTCGGGCGGTCGGGAAATCTTCGGTACCCTCCTACGCTGACTTTAGTCGCCTGTGTATGTTATGCTAAAGTAAAGTGCTTAGTTTCAACTGTGACAGTGTGATGTGTTGTGCTATTTGTGTGTGCTCCCTGTTGTCCTCAGAAGAATATTAACAGGTTATGGGCCCAGGATTGCCGATCAACACAGAAAAGGAATGAAGGTATCATCTAAATGAAGACAGGCTGGAAAATCGTTCAAACAGCGAGAAACTGTGAGTACTGAAAATTTTCCATTTTACTGATTGCGAAGAGGATTTGTGAGTGATATTACGAAATCAGTGCGACAGTGAAAGAAGCGACTTAATTCCTAAAAGTAAGAAAAATATCCGAACGGAAAGTTCTTTCTTACTGCAAGATATAGTTCAGTACAAACATGGCAGACGAGCGAAAAATCGAAATGTTAAATGAAGATAATTACCGTCACTGGTCATAAAGAATGAAGGGAATTCTCATAAGCAAGCAGTGTTGGTGCGCTATCGATCCTGGCATGCGAAACACACCTGGAGCAGACGAACGAAAAGGAAATGAAAGGGCGATGGGAATTCTACTTACAACTGTAGATGATAATTCACTTGACGATATACAAGACTGCGAAACAGCGAAAGAGATATGGGACGAGCTAAAAGATTCCTAAACACATTTTGATTTGTGGGATGGAATGCTTGCTCTAAAGGAATAGGCGAACATCGAAAAGAAAGCGGAGAATCGATGTTAGATTACCTTGCGAGACGTAACGCATTGTTGTTCAAAGTTCGCGGATCTGGCGTTGAATTATGCGACCAACAAGCAGCGGTGCATACATTGATGGGTTTGCCTTCAGAGAAGTATGCGGTGTGATGAAGCGGATTTCTCGTTTAAGAAATTCAAAAGCCGTCTGTTAGAAGAAGAAAGACGACTTACAAACATGAAAGGCGAACGTGAAGCGAGAGTATTGCAAGTTTCGACGTTCAGAAGAGGCTCACATCAACAAACAAAGCGTGGTGGAAGGGGACGAGGACGTGGAAACAGCCAGTGTGATAATAAAAACGAGAAAACATATGAGCGTGTTCCACCATGTTTTCGTTGTCAGGTGTATGGAGAAATCGGAAAATATTGTCCACAATTTCGTGCTAATACTTCAAACAGTGAGCAGTAGGGTCACAGAAAGGAAGCAAATGAAATATTCTCATATTCTGTGATACTAACTGCCAGCAAAAGCACGCTACTGACAGAAAAACACAGAATCACGAACTGTCATTCTGCAAATGAATTAAATGTGAGCAATTGGGACACTGCTGTATACCCACATACTATATACACCACTTTTCACGAAAAGGAAAGAAATGATGTGTAGATTCTGGACAGTGGAGCAACAGAGCACATGACTTACCAACGAGATAAATTTGTAACATTTACAGAACATGAAGAGTCAGTGAAGGTAGCTGGTGGTGGATACTTGTTGAGTTCTGGTTTTGGCATTGTGCGCATTTATTTGTCAGAAGAATGTGGAGGACAAACTGTTGACTTGCATAACACATTGTACATTCCAGACATCATGTGTAATTTGATATCAGTGCCTCAGACAGCTGATAAAGGACTATTGGTTTCTTTAACAAAAACTGAAGGGAAAATTATGAGACAAAGTGGTAAAATAATTGCGAAAGGTTCGAGGAAGGGAAATCTCTACTACTTTAGTGAATCCAATTTCAGTACTTCAATGTATGAACTGGGCCATATCGCCAATCTTAACATTAGCAGGGGACTTGATTTGTGGCACCGAAGGCTAGACCACATTCATATTGATAAAGCAAAGAAACAGGCAAAATGTAGCGGAATAACGCTAGAAGCGTCTGAAGACAAAATAAATGAAATGTGAAATGTGTGCATTGAAGGCAAAGTGAAAGCTAAGCCTTTCCCCAAAATGACAGAAAGCAGAGCAAATGAATCACTATGTTTGATACACAGTGATGTAATGTGTGTCTCTGGCCCACCATAACTTTTTGGAGCAAAATATGTTGACACATTCATTGATGATTACATGAGGTATGCGGTGATATACTTGCTAAAAACCAAAAGTGAAGTGCTTTAGTCATTTAAAGGCTATAAGGCATATGCAGAAAATTGCCAACAGAAAAGAGTAGGGACAGTACGGTCAGACAGTGGAGGCGAATATATGAGTAAAGAATTTGAAACATATCTACAAAACGAAGGAATTTGGATGCAGTTGACTGTCCCTGGGACACCTCAACAGAATAGTGTAGCAGAGGGGTTCAACCAAACTCTCTCAAATATGTTATTAGAGAGTGTATGTTATTAGAGAATGGATTGCCACAACATTTCTGGAGTGAAGCAATAGCTACAGCAAATTACCAGTGAAATAGATGTCCATCAACAGCAAAGTCTCTATAAACGATGGCATGGACGAGAACCAAAAATTGATCATCTATGTTTATTTGCATGTCATGCATGGGCAAAAGCGAAAAACTGGTATGGCCAATTTCAACCTAAAGGACATTCTTATGTAATGGTTGGATAGTAAGAAACCATGAAAGCCTACAAACTATGGAATACAGCAACAGGAAATATAACTATTCCCAGAGATGTTGTATTCAGTGAAATTATCTTTCCTGAAAAGTTGAACAAAGGTGTTGCAAAAGTGACTGATCGGAAGACAACAACCATCACGGAAGACGAACAAGTTGCGGAGAATGTGGATACTATGGAAACGTGTATGCCTTCTGAAAACAGTGGCGTAGAAAAGGAGACCGAAAGGGGGGATGAGAGTGCTGTAAGGGAAGAAGATGAGAGCAGTGACAGGGCAGATGATGAGAGCAATGGCAATGGTTACTCTGCAATAGAGGATAATGACCATCAAATACAAGAAACTAAAATAAATGAAAACTACAGAACACATTTTGGGTGACAAGTCAACCCAGCAAACTGGTTGACAGACTACAAGACAAAAGAAAAGAAGAAGGCATGTGTAGTTGAAAATGAGAATACGCCAAGAGAAAAGGATTCACAAAGTGTACATGAAGCCATTTCAGCAAAAGATAAAAACGAATGGCAAAAAGCGTTGTTAGAAGTATTGGAAAATCTAATGCGAAACAAAACCTGGACTTTTGTGCCATGTACAAAAAAAAAAAAAAAAAAAAAAAAACAACAACAAAGAACCAAATGGGTCTTCAAGCAAAAATATGATGAGAATGGAAGAATTGCTAAACACAGAGCATGAGTGATTGTTTTAGGAAACGAACAAAGACCAGGCATAGATTTTGATAAATTTTCTTCTCTACTGGGCCCGCAGCATGTACAAGGCCAAACTATGACATTATCATAATACAGAAATCCAAGTTTGCTGCTACCAATATTTATTCAGCTTGTGCAAATTGACTCCACTACAAGCTTGTTTCGGCTTATGCCATTTTCAAGTGGACCTGGTGATGTGTAATAAAATAATTATCTACATTTACAATATACAATTTTGTATAAAAAATTAAAAAAATGATTTCATTACAAATTCACTTACATTGAAATTGGACTGACCTCCATAAAGCATATTAGAGTTAGTGTCTTTTTTTGACAAGATGGTATAGTCACGTTTTATCTCATTAATTTTTTTTATTTGACAGATATAGACACTGTTTATTCTGTTGATGCTTTATGTTCACAGTAAAATATATTTGTGCCAGTCAGACGGTGTACTCATGTGTCATGGATAATACAATAGCAGAAAAAAATCGTTTCTTTTTCTTGTGTTTAATTTTTATCCGTTTTCCTTTTCCAAAATTTCAATAAAGTTCTCTAAATAATTTTTATCCTTTACATCTGTTTGTTCGTTGAGAATATCAAATGGGTATTTTTTCGTGTGTGTGAAAATTTCTAGTTGTTCCAGGATATTTAGAATACGGCCTTCAGGAACTGTGTGTAGAATTTTTAAAACAGTTTCGATGTTTTCAGCTGTGTCATTTTGGCTTTTTAGGTGTAAGTAAAAGTTAGACTGGTAGCTTTCATAGTCTATTGTGTGTTTCTTAAATCGAATTTCAAAGTTTCTTCCTGTTTGCCCAATATAAAACTTAGTGCAATCATTACACGAAATTTCGTGTAACCTTTGAAAATAAAGAGAGGAATTCCACAAGGCTCAGAGCCTTGACCTTTCCTGTTCATTGTATATATAATTAATGACTTCTCAAATCACATGCCATGTAACAAGGTATTGTATGCCGATGACATGACACTGATTACAAATGGAAATAATCTACAGAATTTAATGAAGTAGTAACTGAAATGAGCAATGACTAGTGCATTGCAAACTTTCTAACTATAAACACAACAAAAACTGAAAAAATATCTTCACCTTGAAAACTTTTGAGCAAGAAACAAGAAATGCCAGATTATTGAGACTGTACGTAGATCCAAAACTCATATAGGATAGAGATACAGGTAACTTGTGCAGCAAGCTTGCCCATACTCTCTTTCTGCTACACAAGCTAAAACATGTAGTCAGTAAAACTGATTTTCCATCACAACTCCAATATGGAATTCTATTATGGGGTAACTCTGTGGGCTCTAAACACATCTTCAAATGGCAGAAAAAGGCAATTAGATGTATTTTAGGCCTAGCACCTAGACAAAGCTGTAGAAATCATTTCAAATACCTGAAAATAATGACACTTCCCAGTATGTACATCTACAGTTGCCTGGTATATGACAAAGAAAACTTTAAGAAAATTCATTTTAGAGCTGAAGTGCATTCCCACAATGCACAGCATAAGAGCAACATAGACCTATCGTACTCAATGCTCAGATTGAAACATAAGTCATCAATTGCTTAGTATGAAATTTTACAATAAACGTCCCAAGACAGTAAGAGATCTGCCACTGAATAATTTTAAGCATACCATAGAAGAGTGGTTCAAATGTATGCCATATTACTCAACTGATGAGTTCCTAAACAGTGACATACATAATATTTTAAATAAGCTACCATTACGAGAATCATGAAGCATGCCTGTAGGTGTGTGACAACACTTCCCACATGAAAATATAAAAATAAATGAGTAGATAAATAAATAAAATAAGCATTTATTGTACTATTGTGAAAATTGTAATGAATTAGTAATATTTGTATCATTGTATTAACATTCTACGATTATATTAAGATATATTTTTAAAAATCATATCTTCTATTATGCAATAAGCACAGTTTTCTCACATAATGTTTTACCTGGCTTTGGATTTGGTGTCACCAATATATCATGTTCTGCTACTAACTGTTTTGCTTTCTGTACCATGTAATCTGAAGCAGAAAATTCTTTCATAGTTTTCCTTATACTCCAACTCTTTGGAAGTACAGTTAGAATTTGTATTTTGTGACACATACGTCTGAATTGTGATACTTATCTTACAGCTGGGTGATGATTTCAATTTCTCCAGTTTCATTCTCTTCTTTTTCTAGTTGTGCCTCATAAGTATGAGCCAACGGAGAATCAATCTTTTTTTCAGTTTTTGTTTTGGGTACTTTTTCTCACTCTGAAGCCTCTTTTTCTTCACAGGAGATTCATCTAAATACTGAAGGCTGCTATTTAAGGAATCCAGGGCCATATCTGAAGCTACTTCATCTTCACTTAAATCTTCTCTGCAAGCATCTGGCTCAACTGAGGCAACATCTGCAGTGCTTGTTGGCATTTCCGATATTTTGTTTCTACATTTACTGCAAATTTTTCACCTAAAAATACATTGGGACATCTGTTTATCATCTACTCCTGAACATACCTTAATTTCTTCTGCACTCTTGCATGACTTACTTCCCTAAATGGATTGCAACAATACAATTTTGACTTGAATTCCATTTTTTACAAACTATTACTAAATGTTTCTTTACAACACATGTACACAACACTTTGATTAAATAGCCCACTGTCATAAAACAGTCTAATGGTGATTATACAAGTCTCTCTGATTGGCTGTTCAGTAAATAGGCTGACATTGATTAGTTTAAATATGTCTCTCTTCTTGGCTGTTCCCTAAAACAGGCTAAAGTTGATTGGTTGAAATAAAAGTTTCTCTGATTAGCTGTTCGCAGGTAGTAATATTACAGAATTGGTCAGAATAAAAGTAACTGCTACTGGACAGTTTTCTATAAAAAATGTATTTAGGCTAATAGCTGCTTACTGTATGGTGATGATGTATTTAAGTTGACAAAATAATTTTTTGTGATTGATGCCTTTGGTGTGACATCTTCATATTTACCATTATTGCAGTAACATAATGGAACAATAAAATATATTTTTCCAGACAGTTTGAAGATGGGGTGTTTTGAGATATTTATGGTCGAAAGTCAAGGTCAATGATGTTTAGAATAAAAATATTCAGCAACCTGTCATGTGGCATATCAATGTAAAGGTCTATTCATTATCTTTCCAATGGTACCATTTTCATTGCTGTAACGTAATTAGAAGTAGAATTACAGTCTTTTATGTTGAGAGAGATGCATGTAAATTTCACCAAAATTCCAAACTTTCCAGACTTGCAACTTTCATCACATTTGTAATACAGCCTTGCAAATTAGTATTTTTCCATTTCTTATCTGGTTCAATGAATCCACCAAATCTGAAATAAATCTGAGAGTGTCAGGTTGAGAGGTGCATTGAATTGACATGGAATTATCTCTACTGCGACCGTCATGTGTTATTTTACTGCAAAGTATCAAAAATCAGTTACCACCTTTATTGTTTCGTTGACTAATGTAATTCCGTGTGTTAATAAAGAACAGTCTAGAATGCACTAATTTATTTCATTCAACTAGTTTCAGTCTTATGTAGACCATCTTCAGGAATTTGTCTCCATCGATGTTGTGGAGCTGGCAGGTAGCTGGGAGCCTTCCACTGATGCACTGGAAGGCTCCCAGCTACCTGCCTGCTCCACAACATCGATGGAGACAAATTCCTGAAGATGGTCTACATAAGACTGAAACTAGTTGAATGAAATAAATTAGTGCAATCTAGACTGTTCTTTATTAACAAATTTAAATAGAGTGCTGTTAACCCAAAAATAGAGAAACAAAAATGTTTCCAAAAATATGTAATGTAATTCCTTCTGCATTCCTTACACTTGTTTTGCTGTTGTTAATGTTCATCTTATATGCTCCTTTCAACACTCTGTCCATTACGTTCAATGGCTTTTCCAGTGTCTCTGACACAATGACATTATCCTTGGCAAAGCACGATGTTTTTTTTTATTTTTTTTTTTTTACACCCTGAATTTAAATTCCTTCTCCAAATTTCTCCTAGCTTTCATTCACAGCTTCCTCAGTGTACAAACTGAATAACATCAGAGAAAGTGTTAGGTTATTATTTTTATTAACACGATTACTGAATTTCACACGCACACTTTTATTACGAAAACAAAAACCAACGTACAAAAGTCAAAGTTATTTTTTACATCATAGAGTTGCGGCGTCCCGCGTATCGATATTACACACGGGAGCTAAAAGTTACCTCTTTGGTCGAGGTACACGATCGCTGCTCTAGCAGCAAGATAGTCAGTGTTGCTCTAGAAGTTAAAGTGTCAAATGTCTGTTGGTTATAGCACGCAAATAAAGTAGCTTTTTGCCAGCATTTCTGGTGTTATACTATCGTAGTGTTGGTAGAAACTACAATGGAGACCCAGACATCGTTCGCCAACCGCGTCACACATGAAAAACTACGTATTTTTTGCTATGGAACTGCATCCGACAACAATACCATTACAGCCAAAGAATGGCTTTCAAAACTGGACAAATTGCACTGGATCCCCAGGAGCCTTCGTAATTATCGGCACAGGATGAACCACTCATTAAACTCGAGGACGATATAATGAACGCTTCCGAGCACGCACCTCTTTCAACCGCGCCGCGTAGTGTTTTCCAACAACTGCCATTGACTTCGGCACCGTATGCT
This sequence comes from Locusta migratoria, assembly GCA_026315105.1. Taxonomy (NCBI): domain Eukaryota; kingdom Metazoa; phylum Arthropoda; class Insecta; order Orthoptera; family Acrididae; genus Locusta; species Locusta migratoria. Next base: position 18,056,928 of record CM048747.1, on the reverse strand, counting down.
CCCCCCGCCATGTTGCCTCATCCCGACAGAAAACCAGTGTGTACCCGAGAACATGGTGTTTCACACAGTGTTTTCACGCAAGTACTTCGATTCCCACAAATGTGATGCCGTATTTGTCTGCCTGTGCCTGTGACAAACAGTTCAGTGAGCGTGCTGTACCCGGCGTCTCGACGCCGCCCGCTTCGCCGCCACAGTTGTTCGCGCGCCCGTTTTCCGTTCCGCACGCAACGTCTGGCGTCTTCGTCGCGACGCCGCCTTTCGGGCCACCCGCGTTGTGCTTACCCGCCTGCGTTCCGCAGTTCGGTACGACGCGTGCGCTGCCGTACAACCCGCAACCGCCGCGTGCACACAGACGTACAAACCACACTCGACGCTCGCCGTCGCTGCTGCGACACCTCCCACCGCACTTGCCGCGTCGCGTGACGCCGCATTGGCGCGGCCGTATGAACCGCTAACGACGCACTGTCTTCGTGATCGGCGTCCCTTGGCGGGACCTCAGTTGAACACAACTCCACACCATTCACGTTTCCCGAAGCTGCTACCACTGGATAAATCTAATCATATAATACGGTTCGCGTTGGTGGAATCTGTCTTTGAGTTACACAACCTCACGAGCGAGGACGCTCGATTCTCGTGTTTAGTCACACACCTCCACGAGCAGATGGACTTGGCCAGTGATACCATTCTATCGCCTTTACCCGCACCGAAGTTTCGCAACACGAAGGAGATTCTTCTACGACGCTTGTCACGCTCGCCGGACGAGGCATTGACTCACATTATCGAGGAGGTAAACATCGGTGACTGCACCCCTGGCCAGTTTGGCGCTGCCTGCGTTCTCAAGTGGATCACTACTTTCTACAGGACCCAGCGCTGTGGGCTATCTGGTTAAGGCCAATTCACACTGTCCGTCACGTCACGTCACCGTCCGTCAGAATATTCCGCAATGTATTTCTAATGGCGGCATTCACACTGTCCGTCACCGGACCGTCACGTCATGTCAACGTCACGTCAAGCTTTCTCGCGAAGAATGTTTTGACGGAACGGCCGTCTGCTAACATCGGAAGTTAACCTATTTTCGTCACGCGAATTAAATGTTGCAGTCGATGATTGCACTGTTTATATGCAAATAAGTCTTATACATCTTTATTTTGTTGTTATACTTCGTTTCAGGGGTAAATCTCAAATGTTTCATGACGACTTAAGTATATTTGTCAATTGAGTGTTCCCCTAAAATCTAGGTCTGATATCTGAAACCAAAAAGTGGTTAATGTTACTTAACATTGTAACAGAAAAGACTGAAGCAAACTGTTTATTTGAATAAGATTGTAATTTGATTATGCATTTCTCATTAAATAACATTTTAAATGAAAATATCAGTTCTAATGAAAGACAAAAATTCAGTTGTTTGCGACAGTATTAACAATGTCAGCGGGCAAATCGTAATGGATAAAGTAATCAGGCGTTAATTATGCTCTTATAAGTATTGTTTGATGTTTTCATATGTTTACTTTTTCGCTTGAAAACAGATATCGATGTTTTGAAATGTTGTTTCAGTTCTCCGTAAGTTGACCAAAAATATACACTGTAAAGTTGTATTTGGCCTTCAATAACATTTAGTGCTGTTGTTCCCTCAATTCTAGTATTAAACTACGACTTTCTACATAACAGATCGCTACTCATAACCTCACTTTCAACATCGCATATTGAGATGGGCGAATTGATGTGACGGACAGTGTGAATACAACTTAACGTGAAGGTGCCATGACGTGACGGACAGTGTGAATTGGCCTTTACTCCAACTGCTAGCCGATCTACAAATCTAGCTCTTAGCACTGTCGACACAGCCACTCGACGTTCGTCTGGCATACGCTGACAGGGCGTACCAAGTGATACGCCACCGCCAGTTGATTTCTGATTCACCGGCGCGCGGAGTTCGACAACCGGACACGCCTCCTCCACCTCACTTTCCGGCGATCGGACGTTCCAAGCGGCGCGTCGTCACTGCTACGTTTGTGCCAAGGTGGTTCTACCGCGCTGAGTCGTTGTAAGGACTGCAGCCGACTGCCGAGAACAGAACAGGCCAGAAAAAGGTTGTACCTGAGCGGGACCTGTCCCTTTGTCAGCGGGTGGCGCCGTGCGTCCTGAGAGAGCAAAAAAAGAAACTGTTTCGTCCAGTGGGCGGACGCAGCAAACGGCCGCGCGATAACTGCACATTCACATCGTGCTCAATATTCTATTAAAGTGAAAGCTGCACATCCTAATAGTGCATTTTAAATTAAAATCAGAAGTGACCCATATAAATGAAAATGTTCAAATGTTTGTATAGTCTATGGGACTTAACTACGGGGTCATCAGTCCCTAAACTTACAAACTACTTATGAACTAACTAAGACTAAGGACGGCACAAATATCCGTGCCCGAGGGGGGATTCGAACCCCCGACCGTAATAGCCGTGCAGACCGTGACTGGAGCGCCTCAGTCTCCTCGGCCACCACGGTCGGCCCATATAAATGAATTGGCCTCCAAACTTGATCCAATTTTGCATACCATACAGATTTTTTGGAGACGACTTCCTGGATAATTATCTCAAGAAACTATAGAACACATTTTTAGCATTGTTGCACTGGCTTACCTGGCAGAACCTGTACACAAAGGCGAAATATCAATGTGTACAACGGATTAGTCATTTAGTAAGGGACTGTCAAAGTCGACCTTCAATTTTGGGTCACGAAACTTTCGCCTGACTTTGAAAACAATTAAAGAAGAACAACTTAATCTCTACCAATGATAATGTTATTTTGGAATTCTCTGCACAAAACTGATCCAGAAACCCAGATTTGAAAATCTGAAGTATTTTAGCTTCTGATAAATGAAAGCGCAAACTTGGCCAAAAGGTCCTCAGGCACACGCGCAACGCATGACACCCTTCCACAAAAGCGGCCCTGGAGACTCGACCACTTTAGATATCGACCTGAAATTTTGTATAACATCCTTTAAGACCTTTGACAACATTCTGGTAAAATTTGAAAAAAATATCGTAGATGGTCGAGCTTCAACATTTTAATAAATTTCGTGAATTGGCGTCGAATGACCCTTTATTCTGTATGTAATGTTAAAATAATTTATGGGAATATAGTTGGGCATCGTCTTCGACAACAGCCAGGTGAACGCCGGTCATTTTCCAGGTATACCACTTTACCAGAAAAGACTGCTCTTCATGTCTTTTTCAATAACGCTTCTTTCTTTTATCAACTATTCGCAAAATTTTGCAAATTAATAAAAATTGCAAGTTTGTTTTACGGGGGGGGGGGGGGGCGGCGTCGGAGCTTTGGCACCTGTGAACTGTGTGAGAGACCCTCAATATGGCTCCGGCTTGAACCCCCCCCCCCCAAGAGGAAAAATTTATCTAAGCCCCTGGTCAGCCAAGTATTTCTGACGTGTCTTGTGGTCACTGACGAAGAGGCGCTGAGATACTGCATGGCAATCGGTGGACGCGCCTACTCCCGATTGCTGCTGGCATTTGGATGAGCACATGGTGTGGTATACTTACGCACCTGGCCTGCAAATTATCTATGGTACCTGCAGATGGATGACTGGGTTGAATGTGATATGGAGCAAGTTGCTGATGTACGGCTTCTTGATCGTCTGCTAAATCGGGTACTGTCTCGCCTGCGGTCTTGTTGAATCAATAACTCGCCAATCCGCTTCGTCAGCAAGTCTACTTTAGCAGCGAGAGCGAGTGGACGCGAAATACCGAGGGTGTCGGAAGTAGACTGCTGGAAGCTCTGTGGTACCATATCTGACTTGTGTCTGCGGGTAGCAAAACTTGGGGCCGTTCCGGTGAGCCGACTGGGCATGCTCGGCTAACTTCGGATCTATAGTTCATACAGTGCCATCTGGTGACAGACAGCGAAAGCTGTTCGATCGCTAATTGTCGTCTGTGTGTAGCACAGACATGTTAAATATGTCTGCTGTCTGTAGCACTGTTCGCGCATTTTCTTTTCCCGGATGTCAAACTGTGTAGTTGTGGAGAAGTATACTTGCAATTTGTGCCCGACAACATATGTCAATAACAAAGGCTTGTATCGCCACATCAGTAGCAATCATCCAGTTAGCGATGTCGAAATATTTACGCGTGTTTTGTGTGGATATTCCACTCCGAGAGCAGACTTTCTTAAGCAACATGTTTTTCATATGTCTATGCATGAATATCTGCATTCATTCAAATGGCATAGATTTCACATTAAAGGGAACTGGGCTGCAGATTAATAATTAATATAATTTGAATATCTGACAGAAAACCGCACGTCTGTTACTAAAGAGCCTCTTCATTACAATGTGTTAATACAAAGGCAGAAGTATTACATCATAATTATAACCATCAGAACCCGTAATATTCTTTTCGGTTTATCTGCTGGATAAATATGTCATCTGGACTCAACTTTCCCACAGTTACAAGGAAATTAAAGCGCTCCTGGGCTTAGTAAAGGATGACTTAGGATTGAGGAAATCCGGCGTATACAAAATTCCTTGTCACTGTGGGAAAGTTTGCATCGGTCAGACAATCCGAACAATCCATATCGATGTACTGAACACCATCGACACACAAGATTGTTTTAGCCAGAGAAATATGTGTCAGCTGAGCATTGTTTTACTGAGGGACATAAAATGAAGTATGACGAGCCACAAATAGGTGCATCTGCATCTCGCTCTTGGGACTGCATTTTAAAAGAATCGATCGCAATTTGTCTTTCTGATAATATTATAAACAAAAGACAAAGGTTTTCCATCGAGTAAAATATGGAACCCTGTATTGTTTGACGGTCTTGCCAAATAGCGCTCTATCGTTTACGGCGGCTTCTACCACTGGCGGCGGCGCTGAAACGTAGAGGTCAGAACTGTCCATTCTTGCGCACGCGCCCTCGGCCTTCCGTGGGGCCTCCGCTCGCGGCTTGTACTCAGGTCTCGGTGAGTCGGTGTACCAGCACCGTCACCTGAGGATGGCGGCTAGGTGGACCGCCGAAATATTGTGTCCAGATGACGTATTTATTCGGCAGGAAACCCGAAAAGAATATCATCTATCATTACGCCGAGAAAGCCTACATAGTCACATCAAGAACCTGTCGCGGAGGAGATGGTTCAATGAAGTTTGATAAACTTTGAAAGAAGAAGGGAATGCTGCTGAACGCCCTCACATTTATCCTGAGATGCCACAATAAAAGTATTTTGCCGAATTTTGCAAAAATTGCTCATTTTATTGATACTCAAATGGCCAACAAGATAGAGAAGCGCATTTTTTTTTTTTTTTTTTTTTTTTTTTTTTACTCGCAGACAATTTTACTCGCAGACAACTGGACCTGACATCCAAGGTTTTGTTTTATTTGCACTTGGAAGTATCTTCGCAACTGTCGTCTATATCATGGGAATGGATGGATGCTTCTTCTTGGGCTATGTCAGACTGGGCCCACAGGAATGCTGCCATTAGGCAATCTTCCAAGTTTCACCGGTTTTGTTCTCAAGCTACGATACTGGATGACGAAACTCATCGACGGAATGTGACTAACTTCACAGATAAAGAATTGCATGACGCCATGCTATCAGTGTTGGAAATGTGCTGGAATGTTCCCATCACGGAAATCATTTGTGCGGTGGAGCAAGCGGTATCAAAGTTCTCTGAAGACCAGGCAGAAGTAATATGACATGAAGTCTCACATATGTTGCGTCTGGCACCGCATCCACGGAGTAACCATATCCTCACATGAAAAAGCTGCCGTTCGCTCCTTAAGAGAAGATCATGATTTAATAATTTAACCAGCAGACAAAGGTATTTCCGCGGTGGTCCTCTCACGTGGTGATTACCTGCGGAAAATGGATCTTTTACTTGAGAACACAGCATACCGTAGTTTGCAGAATGACCCAACCGAGCAGATCAAAAGAAAGACGCTGTCACTGCTGAAGAAGAACTCCTTACCTGAGAACGAGCTCAAAACAATTGTGAGTAATATGGGCGTTCCAACTTACAACCTGGCCAAGTACTGACGTCAATTCTCAGCCCTCATGTCGGTAAATGTGAACATCATATTTCCAATTCTACAGTTTTTATTCAGCGGCTGAAGTCTTTGAGTCTGAGTTCCTCTGATTTGCTGGTTAGCTTCGATGTGGTGTCGCTTTTTACCCGGGTTCCTCTGCAAGAATCCTCGCAATTAACTGGCGAAATTCTGGACGAGGAGACAACGCAGCTTTACCGCCATGTGATGATGTCAACTTACTTTTTATTTAATGACCAATATTTTGAACAATCTGACTGAGTGGATATGGGGAGCCCATTATCCCCCATAGTCGCCAATTTATTTATGGAAGATTTTGAGGACATGGCGTTAAAAACGTCGTTTTTAAAACCTATATGTTCCTGGAGGTACGTCGACGATACTTTCATGGTATGGCCACATGGGAGAAATACTCTGAACCGTTTTCTGGACTATTTTACTTGCCTCCATCCCAGAATTAAGTTCAGTATGGAGGTGGAGAGAGATGGAAAGCTTCCATTTCTAGATATCATGGTGCACAGAAAGGGTGACGGAACATTGGGACATAGTGTTTACAGAAATCCCACACGCACGGACCGCTACCTGCATGCAAGAAGTTGTCATCCACCTTACCAGTGCACTGGTTTCCTGCATACCCTGACAAAAAGAGCTTTTGCCATTTCAGACGCTGAAAGTCTGACTAAAGAGATGGGCCATCTGAGAACGGTATTCAAGAAGAATGGTTGCACGGACCAACAGATCTGCTGTGCTTTTCAGTTTGGACTATCGCGGGAACCACAAAAAGAAACTTGCAAGTCGCTAGCTTCCCTACCGTTTGCTGGAAGCATTTCTTCAAAAACAAGAAGAATTTTGAAAAAACATGGCATACAATGTATTTTTCGTCCACCTTCCAAGGTTAGGGCGCTCCTGGGCACAGTACAGGGTGACATAGCATTGAGGAAATCCGGCGTATACAAAATACCTTGTCACTGTGGGAAAGTTTACATCGGCCAGACAATCCGAACAATTCAAGATCGATGTACTGAACACCATCGACACACAAGACTGCTTCAGCCAGAGAAATCTACGGTAGCTGAGCACTGTCTTACTGAAGGACATAAAATGAAATATGAAGAGACACGAATAGGTGCCTCTGCATCTCGCTATTGGGACTGCATTTTAAAGAATCGATCGCATTTCGTCTTTCTGACAATATTATAAACAGAGACAAGGGTTTTCCCTTGAGTAAAATATGGAACTCTGTATTTTTTGACATAAAAAAAAACAACGGTCTCTCTTTAGATCTGCTGAATACCGCTCTATCGTTTACGCCGGCTTCTACCACTGGCGGCGGCGCTGAAACGTAGAGGGTCGAACTGTCCATTCTTGCGCACGCGCCCTCGGCCTTTCACGGCGTATACAGAAGGCTCCGCCCGCAGCTTGTGCTCAGTCTCGGCGAGTCGGTGTACCAGCACTGTCACCTGAGGATGGCGGCCAGGTGGACCGCCGAAATATTGTGTCCAGATGACGTATTTATCCGGCAGAAAATCCGAGAAGAATATTATCAATCATTATGCCAGGAAAGACTACATAGTCACATCAGAACCCGTACTTGTAACTCACTGAACAGAAATTGTTGGGTAGATGTGTTCCACAGAAATTAAATACGTAGAAGACGTATGCAAGAACTTTGTCATTCCAAATATTAATAGCATTTTCAAATGAGAGAAAAAAATTATGAAACCATTATAATTCACTCTCTCTTAAAATCTACAGGTGTGTGACATATGCCTATAAATATTTTCACGATCTCTCAGATTAATACAGTTTTATAGTGGTGACAGTATGGTTAGAGACAACATTCGACTTTGTGCGAAACGCGCTAATACAAGATAAATATGTGGAAAATTTCTATTGCTTTATGTGGAAATAAAAAATGTCAATTCTCACAATTTATAAGTGTACAAATAGTAGGGTCTATCAAAGGAACACTGCCATATACTACATCATGATTCTCACCATAACAGATTGTACTTTGACAGTTTTAGTTGTTCATCTTAACGTATACCGTTATTAGTAAAAATTTTTACTAGCTTCTTATTTAGTTGCAAAGGCAAGGGGCAATCACATAGCACAGGCATCAATGATTCTGAACTCCCAATGCTGTAGTAATGTAATCGTAAAACGTAGAAAATTCCCGAACTACCAACGTACGTTTAAACATTTAAACCACAGGGAATATCTCCACCTGAACATCTCTAAAACTATTTCACACACTAACAGAACACCACAGAAGTCCACACATAATAGTAATTGCTAAATCCGATCTTGAACTTCGTCACCTATATTCGCTAGATCAGCTACAGTTTTGTTTATAATCCCTAGATAATTGTGCATGGATTCACAATTCTTGATCTTTGACCCCCATGAACCACAGACATTGCCGGGGGGGGGGGGGGGTGGCTTGCTTGCCTCAACGATGCAGATAGCCGTATCATAGTAGCAACCACAGTAGAGGGGTATCTGTGGAGAGGCCAGACAAACGTGTGGTTCCTGAAGAGGGGCAGCAGCTTTTCAGTATTTACAAGGGCAACAGTCTGGATGATTGACTGAGCTGGCCTTGTAATATCAGCTAACATGGCTTTGCCATGCATTTACTGCGAACGGCTGAAAGCAAGGGGAAACTACAGTCGTTACGTCTCCAGAGGACATGCAGCTCTACTGTATGACTATATGACGATGGCGTCTTCTTGGGTAAAATATTCCAGAGGTAAAATAGTCCCCCATTTGGATCTCCGGCCGGGGACTACTCAGGAGGATGTCGTCATCAAGAAAAACAAAACAAGCATTCTACGGGTCGGAGTGTGGAATGTTCTAACCCTTACTCGAGTAGGTAAGCTAGAAAATTTGAAAAGAGAAGCGGATATTAGATCTGGTAGGGATTAGTGAAGTTCGGTGTCAGGATGAACAGGATTTCTGGTCAGGTGAGTACAGAGTTATCAATACAAAATCAGTTGATGGAAACGCAGGAGAAGGTTTGATAATGTATAAGAAAATAGGAATGCTTGTAAGTTACTATGAACAGCATAGTGAACGCATTATAGTAGTAAAGATAGACACGAAGCCAACACCGACCACAGCAGAGCAAATTTATGTGCCAACTAGCTCTGCCGATGATGAGGATATCGAAAAAATGTATGAGGAGATAAAAGAAATCATTCAGAAAGTTAAGGGAGACGAAAACTTGATTGTGATGGGGGACTGGAACTTGTGCAAACCACAATTTAATGATCACCAACACTTGGTTTAATCATTATGAAAGAAGGCTGTATACGTGGAAGAGACCAGGAGACTCTGAAAGGTATCAGATTGACTTTATAATGGTAAGGAATATAGTTAGAAACCAGGTTCTAAACTGTAAGACATAGCCAGGGGCAGATATAGACTCTGACCATAACTTATTGGTTATGAACTGCAGATTAGAACTTAAGAGACTGCAGAAAGGTAAAAAGGTTAGGAGATGGAACCTGGACAAATTGAACGAACCAAAGGTGATTTAGAGTTTCAGAGGGAGCATTAGGCAAGGATTTACTGAAACGGGGGAAAGTAATACAGTAGAAGAAGAATGGGTAGCTCTGAGAGATAGTGTAGTGAAGGATGCAGAGCACCATATAGGCAGAAGGACAAGGCCTAATAGAAATCCCTGGATAACACAGGATATACTGAACTTAATTGATGAGAGGAGAAAATATAACAATTCAGTAAGTGAAACAGGAAAAAGGGAGTACAAACGACTGAAAAAAAAAAAAGATCAAATGTTTGTTATGCTTATGGGACTTAACTACGGGGTCATCAGTCCCTAAACTTACAAACTACTTATGAACTACTTACGAACTAGGACGGCACAAATATCCATGCCCGAGGGGGGATTCGAACCCCCGACCGTAGTGGCCGTGCAGACCGTGACTGGCGCGCCTCAGTCTCCTCAGCCACCGCGGCCGGCACAAACGTCTGAAAAATGAGATTGACAGGAAGTGCAGACTGGCTAAGCAGGAATGGCTAGAGGACAAATGCAGAACCGTAAAAGGATGCATAACTAGGGGAAAGATAGATACTGCCTACAGGAAAATAAAAGAGATATTTGGAGACAAGAAAAGCAGCTGTATGAATATCAAAAACTCAGACGGAAGACCAGTACTAAGCAAAGAGGGGAAAGCTGAACTGTGGAAGGAATGTATAGAGGTCATATATAAAGTAAATAAACTTGAAGGCAGTATTCTAGAAATGGAAGACGAAGTGGAGGAAGATGAGATATGATACTGCGAGAAGAATTTGACAGAGCGCTGAAGTACTTGAGTAGAAAAAAGGCCCCTGGAGAAGATGATATTCCGTCTGAACTGCTGATATCGTTAGGAGAGCCAGTCGTCAAAAAATTTTACCACCTGGTATGCAAGATATATGAGGCTGGGGAAATACCCTCCGACTTGAAGAAGAATATCGTAATTCCAATTCCAAAGAAAGTAAGTGGAGACAAATGTGAAAATTACAGAACTATCAGCTTAATAAGTCATGGTTACAAAATACTAACACGAATTATTTACAGACGAATAGAAAAATTTGCGGAATCCGACCTCGGGGAAGATAAGTTTGGATTTAGGAGAAATGTAGGAACACGGGAGGCAATACTTACATCACGACTTATCTTAGAAGATAGCCTAAGGAAAGGGAAACCTAAGTTTATAGCGTTTGTCGATTTGAAGAAAGCTTTTGACAATGTCGACTGGAATACACTATTCCAAATTCTGAAGGTATCAGGGGTACAATAAAGGGAGCGAAGATTATATTCAACCTATACAAAAACCAGACGCGGTTATTAGAGCCAAAGGGCAAGAAAGGGACGCAGAGGTTGGGAAGGGAGTAAGACAGGGTTATAGACTTTCCCCGATGTTGTTCAGTCTGTACATTGAGCAGGCAGTGAAGGATTGGAAGGAGAAATTTGGAAAGGGCATTAAAGTGCAGGGAGAATAAATAAAAACATTGCGGTTTGCTGATGACATAGTAATTCTGTCAGAGACCGCAAAAGATCTGGAAGAGCAATTGAATGGAATGGACAGTGTCTTGAAAGGAAGATATAAGATGAACAATAACAAGAGTAAAACGAAGATAATGGAATGCAATGTAAGAAAATCAGGCGATGCTGTAGGAATTAGATAAGATAATGAGACAATAAAAGTAGTTGACGAATTTTGTTATTTGGGTAGCAAGGTTACTTCTGATGGCCGAAGGAAAGAAGATATAAAATGCAGAATGGCTATGGGAAGAAAAGCGTTTCTAAAGAAGCGAAACTTGTTAACATCCAATATTGATTTAAATGTTAGAAAATTTTTCTGGAGTGTAGCATTGTATGGGAGTGTAATGTGGACGATAACGAGTTGAGATAAAAATATGATAGAAGCTTTTGAAATGTGTTGCTACAGACGAATGATGAAAATTAGATGGGTAGATCACGTAACTAATGAGGAGGTGCTTAACCGAACTGGGGAGAAAAGGAGTTTCTGGCATATCCTGACTAAGAGAAGGGATAGATTGGTTGGACACATTCTGAGACATCAAGGAATTGTCAACTTAGCATTAGAAGGAAGCGTATGGGGTAAAAATCGTAGAGGGAGACTGAGGGACGAATGTAGTAAGCAGATTCAAAAGGATGTAGGTTGCCGAACGTATTCTCAGATGAAGAGACTTGCACAGGACAGGGTAGCGTGGAGAGCTGCATCAAACCAGTCTACAGACTGAAGACCACAACAACAACAAAACTAATTTTCACTTCCGTCTCAATTGCACAGTGCGAAATTTGTTGTCCCGCGTGGATTTGACAAGTTTCGTATATACATTTGCTACTCGTCGCATATGAAAAGTACAACTTTTGCTAGTGCCTTACCTTGACGTGATATATAGCCCTTTTATCGGCTGCTGATGCATTTGAATGGCATAAGAAAGTGAGTTGAGAGCACTCCATGTTTCGATATTCACTTATTTTAATACGCTATTTTAATACTGCAGATGCGCTGCTTTCCAGCGTCTTTGGTCGAGGCGAATAGCCAATGAGTGAGCTGATTGTTAGAGAATGTAGAACTTGATCCAAGCTATAGATAGGAAAATTTCTACTTCCTTTTACCACTTCCAATGGCTAAATGCACACATAATATTTATATTCGTGAAATCTACGACAAACAATCTTTCGAATTATGTAACTTTCATTGGCCTTCTTGTACGAATAAACTAGTAATCTGTACCACAATTTACATGTTAGCGTATTTCGTATTTGTGTAATTATGTCACAAGCAACAATTCTTATCTTCACTCAGGCAAGTGCTGACATTATTTTCGTAGTACAAAATCGTAATGGGCTAGACCTCTGGAGCTAACTTGTTACGGATATGAAATATACAATATCATTGCTAAATCTACATCTACGTCCATACTCCGCAAGCCACCCGACAGTGTGTGGTGCAGGGTACCTTGAGTACCACTATCGGTTCTCCTTCCTATTCCAGTGACGTATTGTTCGCGGAAAGAAAGATTGTCAGTATGCCTCTGTGTGGGCTCTAATATCTCTGATTTTATCTTCATGATCTCTTCGCGAGTTATACGTAGGAGCAAGCAATATACTGCTAGACTCCTCGGTAAAGGTATGATCTCGAAACTTAGACAAAAGCCCGTACCGAGCGACAGAGCATCTCTCCTGCAGAGTCTTCTACTGGAGTTTATCGCTTTCACGATTACCAAATGATCCTGTAACGAAGCGCGCTGCTGTCCGTTGGATGTTCTCCACTTCCTCTATCAATACCACCTGGTACAGATCACACACCGGTGAGCAGTATTCAAGCTGTGTGCGAACGAGTGTACTGTAACCTACTTCCTTTGTTTTCGGACTGAATTTCCTTAGGATTCTTCCAATGAATCTAAGCCTGGCATCTGCTTTACCGACGATTGATTTTATATGGTTGTTCCATTTTAAATTACTCTAATGTCTACTCCCAGATAATTTATGGAATTAACTGCTTCCAGTTGCTGATTTGCTATAATGTAGCTAAATGATAAAGGATCTTTCTTATGTATTCGCAGCACGTAAAACTTGTCTACATTGAGATTCAATTGCCACACCCTGCACGATGTGTCAATTCGATGCAGATCCTCCTGCATTTCAGTACAATTTTCCATTGTTACAACCTCTCTATATAATACACCATCATCCGTAAAAAGCCTCAGTGAACTTCCGATATTATCCGCAAGGTCATTTATATATATCGTGAACAGCAACGGACCCACGACACTCCCCTGTGGCACACCTGACATAACTCCTACTTCGGAAGACTTCTCTCCATTGAGAATGACCAGCTGCTCTCTGTTATCTAGGAATTCCTCAATCCATTCACACAATTGGTCTGATAGACCATATGCTCTTAGTTTCTTCATTAAACGTCTCTGGGGAAATCGCCTTTTTCGATTCCTACAGAGCAGATTTCTAGTCTCCAGAAAAGTCATTATACTCGAACATAATACATGTTCCAAAATTCTACCACTGGCTGACGTTAGACATATAGACCTATAATTCTGCACATCTCTTCGACGTCCCTTATTAAAAACCGGGATGACCTGCGCCATTTTCCAATCTTTCGGAACGCTTCGCTCTTCTAGAGACCTATGACACACCACTGGAAGAAGGGGGGCAAGTTCCTTCGCGTACTCTGTGGAAAAACGAATTGGTATCCCATCAGGTCCTGCGTCCATTCCTCTTTTGAGCGATTTTAATTGTTTTTCTATCCCTCTGTCAATTATTTCGATATCTGCCATTTTGTAATCTCTGCAAAAATCTATAGAAGGAACTACAGTGCAACCATCCTCTGTGATGAAACAGCTTTGGAAAAGGACATTCAGTAATTCAGCCTTCAGAGTGTCATCCTCTTTTCAGTGCCATTTTCATCACAGAGTGTCTGGACATTTTGTTTTGATGTAAGACCAAAATTTCTTAGGATTTTCAGCCAAGTCAGTCCATAGAACTTTACTTTCGAACTCTTTGAACGCCTCTCGCAAAGCCCTCCTCACGCTACATTTCGCTTCGTTTAATTTTTGTTTGTCTACAAGGCTTTGGCTATGTTTATGTTTGCAGTGAAGTTCCCTTTGCTTCTGTAGCAGTTTTCGAATTCGGTTGTTGTACCATGGTGGATCCTTTCCGTCTCTTACGATCTTGCTTGGTACATACTCATCTAATGCATTTTGTACGAAGGCTTTGATCTTTGACCACTGTTCCTCAACACTATCTGTACTTGAGATAAAACTTCTGTGTTGAGCCGTCAAGTGCTCTGAAATCCGCTTTATGTCACTTTTTCCGAACAGAAAAATCTTCCTATTTTTTAAATATTTATGGCTTGAATTATCGACGCTGTAACCGCTTTATGATCGCTGATTCCCTGTTCTGCGTTAACTGTTTCGAATAGTTTGGGTCTGTTTGTCACCAGAAGGTCTAATGTTGTCACCACGGGTTCTCTGTTTAACTGCTCAAGGTGGTTTTCAGATAATACACACAAAACAATTTCACTGGATTCTTTGTCCCTGTCACCCGTCATAAACGTTTGAGTCTCCCAGTCTATATCCAGTAAATTAAAATCTCCTCCAAAAGCTATAACATGATTGGGTAATCTACTCGAAATATTTTTCCAAATTTTCCTTCAATTATTCTGCCACAACAGCTGCTGAGCCAGGGGGCCTATAGAAATATCCAATTACCATGTTCGAGCCTGCTTTAACCGTGACATTCACCCAAATTATTTCACACTTCGGATCTCCGTCTATTTCCTTCGATACTAGTGCACTTTTTATCGCTACAAACACGCCTCCCCCTTCACTGTGCAGCCTATCTCTATGGTATACGTTCCATTCTGAGTTTAGAATCTCATTACTGTTTACATCTGGTTTCAGCCAACGCTTCGTCCCTAGTGACCGTTTAAAAAGTAAAGCAGTCCACAATCCGAAGATTGGTTTGAACACCACAGTGCTTTACTAGGCATGGTCCTGTTTGGAGGTGGTATGCCATTGCCTTCCTCCGACCTTCGAACTGACTTACCCAGCCAGGTATAGGGGGACCTACAGTTTAACGTGGGTTCCGAACCACGGTGCTACTCGGTATTTTTCACATGCGCAATACTGGCAGAGGGGAAAGAAGTGAAAAGTGACAGATAAAAATCCTAGGACCTGGCGGGGATCGAACCCGCGACCTTTGTACTTGTAGTCTGGCACTCTACCACTGTGCAACCCAGGCACACAGTGACCGTTTAGTGACCGGTAATTAATGAGAGCAGTTCTGGGACCTTTCTATCGACGCTCCTGCAGTTAACTACTACCATACTGATCTTTTCATTTCCTGCTGTGCTCTGCCTACTACTACCTTGTTGCGACTCAGGAGCCGTCTTGTTGGGCGTAGGGAGGGAATTCTCTAACCTAAGAAACCCCTATGTGCACTCCACACGAACTCCGCTACCCTTGTAGCTGCTTCCTGCGTGTAGTGCACGCCTGACCTATTCAGGGAAATCCTACATTTCTCCACCCGATAGCGGAGGTCGAGAAATTTGCACCCTAGATCTCCGCAGAATTGTGTGAGCCTCTGGTTTAAGCCTTCCACTTGGCTCCAAACCAGAGGACAGCGATCGGTTCTGCGAACAAATAGTTAGCTCAATTTCCACCCCACGAGCGAGGCTTTCAGCTTTTACCAACTCCGCCAACCTCCTGAATGAACTGAGGATGACTTCTGAACCCAGCTGGCAGGAGTCATTGGTGCCGACATGTGCAACAATTTTCAGTTGGGTGCACCCAGTGCTCTCTATCGCCGCCCAAAGGGCCTTCTCCACATCTCGGATGAGACCCCCCTACTGACTGGAATACCCCGTGTATCTGACCAGGAGAGGTAAAGCATAATTATCCGTAAATGTTAGCACCGACCTGGGAGGAGAATAATAGTGTGTTTATCAATCATAGTCGTTAATTCATAGAAATGGCAATGCGCTGTTACCCCAGAATTAACAAGCAATGAAACTGTAACGTTTTCTATATTTTCTAGGTTATGGCATGATACAACCCTAAATAGTCACACTAATAGACACTAGAGTAAATATAAGTTGACTAAAAAGGTCTGTTAATTCACAAGAACTATGGAAACTTTATGATATTATTATATGACTATCACAATTAGTTCTTATGTAAAACAAGGACATTTGAATGTACACTCCTGGCCATTAAAATTGCTACGCCACGAAGATGCCGTGCTACAGACGCGAAATTTAACCGACAGGAAGAAGATGCTGTGATATGCAAATGATTAGCTTTTCAGAGCATTCACACAATGTTGGCGCCGGTGGCGACACTTACAACGTGCTGACATGAGGAAACTTTCCAACTGATTTCTCATACACAAACAGCAGTTGACCGGCGTTGCCTGGTGAAACGTTGTTGTGATGCCTCATGTAAGGAGGAGAAATGCCTACCATCACGTTTCCGACTTTGATAAAGGTCGGATTGTATCCTATCGCGAATGCGGTTTTTCTCATCGCGACACTGCTGCTCGCGTTGGTCGCGATCCAATGACTGTTAGCAGAATATGGGGCCGTATGAATAAAACTGAGCATATGCTTCAGAGAAGATGCTCAGAGCAAAAGAACGTTCTCTGAGTAAGTTCTCAAATTCGTATGAATAAAAACTTCGAAGCATATGCTCTGAGCAGGTAGTTCATTCTCACTACCTCCCCTCCTACTTGAGTAAGTTCTCCGCGTGTCATGTCCGCAACAGATCAGCTGTCCAATCGTGTATTTCTTTAAACTAGCCCAATCAGGCAAATTATTAAGTGTACAAATATGGAGTAGGCATCGGCGTGTTCAGAAAGAACTGGACTGTGTTTAGATATTAGTTTGTTGTGAATGAGCATATTATAAAGACTAAATATGCAATTTTTACGAAAATGTATTCTGCTGGCGATACAAAATTTTCGTCTTGCGAGAAACTCGTTTGTTAATGAACTAGGGTTAGTACAATTTGCGAACGATATAATAAGAATGCATCACATATTCATCTGTTACAACGTGGAATGCTGTAGGAGTGTTCTAACATGAGATACGCCTTGTTAAATATGACACCCAATAGTTTGCTCATAAGCGTTAAGCCATGCGATTTTGAACAAGAAACACGCTGCTAGGTATGTAATTAATCGGTTATTAATTTTCCTGTCGTGTTTACTTACTTCTAACATGACAGCAGTTAAGATTACGAAGTCAGAAAACGCATCATAAATAGCCAACCGGTTTGGATAGAAACAGTAGCTACTTCAGTAGGCCTACCTGGTATTGCAGCAGCATTTATTTTGTGATAGAAACTGTGAAGTCCTGGGATACACTTTATTTGGAACTAACAGCATAAGAACTTACTAATAGATCCTATTTTAAAACAATATTATTTTGCTATGTGACTGTTTACAACTGTAAATATACACGCCAAACAAATGAGTAAACACGTAGCTGAATCCATTTGTGTTTCATTTTTATGTCGGTAATGAAAACACCTCTTACATCACTCTCGTCACTGTATAAAATGCTGGAAGTGTCACACTATTTTTCCGAAGGAAGATACTCGTCAACAAAATGTTTTTATTTGTATTAACTTTATAGATTGCCTCGTATTTATTAAAGGCTACATATAAAGGAACTTGCTTTTGCCTTCTAAGTAACAAAATTGTTGTAATTTTTATTATAAACCTCAGTAAAACGTAACGTTAATAGAAGTTACTCAGCACGGAGTATGCCATAGAGCTCACTCCAGAAATCTGAGAATGTTCTCCCGTCGTGAGAAACTTCTGCAGTTTTATTCATATGAAATTGGAGAATGTTCTCTGTTGTGAGTAACTTCCACCCCGTTACTCACGCGGAGAACATACTCGGCTGAAGTATATTCTCCGACTCACTTTATTCATGCGAATCTGAGTATGTTCTCTGGAATCCAGAGTATAAAGTAGATACTCCATTTTATTCATATGGCCCATATTATCGGTGGGTTCAGGAGGACAATACGGAACGCCGTGCTGGATCCCAACGGCTTCGTATCACAAGCAGTCGAGATGACAGGCATCTTATCCGCATGACTGTAACGGGTCGTGCAGCCACGTCTCGATCCTTGAGTCAACAGATGAGGACGTTTGAAAGGCAACAACCATCTGCACGAACAGTTCGACGACGTTTGCAGCAGCAGGGACTATTAGCTCGGAGACCATGGCTGCGGTTACCTTTGACACTGCATCACAGACAGGAGCGCCTGTGATGGTGTACGCAACGACGAACCTGAGTGCACGAATGACAAAACGCCATTTTTTCTGATGAATCCAGGTTCTGTTTACAGCATCATGATGGTCGCATCCGTGTTTGGCGACATAGCGGTGAACGTAAATTGGAAGCGTGTATTCGTCATCGCCATACTGGCGTCTCACCCGGCGAGATGGTATGGGGTGTTCCGTAATTTAAATTGGGGGTGGGAGAGACTGTATAACAGGTACAAGTGTGTTATTGTGAGACAGCGATAAGTGTAAAGTGATATAACACCTGATAAGTGGAAAGTAATGAAGTATGTGGTCTTTTGTGCAGTGGATTTTTTTGTATTGTCTTTACCACTAACTTAAGTTTATTATTTAGAAGTACTCCTTAGTTTTGATTGTGAATGTATTTAGTTGAATTTTAAGTAGAATAATGGAGGATGGTGGAAAAATATAACTGTGAAGTTTAGTTGAATACAATGAGTATATTAAGATGCTGGAGAAAAATGATAATATTATTAACTCTAGTCTGGTAACCGTTTTCCACTGAGAAGCTGCATAGTACTGATGCTGAGCACATCACAGTGCGGGGCATTAGCATGTGGTATGTTAGTAAACAATCACTGTTTTGTGTGTATGTGAAATGGTCATTCTTTCTCTGTGTCCTTTCCCTTCCCCTGGCCCCCTCTCCTTTCGATGGTAATAAGTGATGGAGCTCTTCATATGTCTTTGAATGTTTTTTGATGATAAGTAGATTTTAGCAGTTAAATGCTCACAATATTAACTGATTGCTAATTGTAACAACAACAAATTCCCCTTGCATTTCCATGATTAGTAATTGTTTCTTGACCAGATACTTACCAGCTGTGTTTTAATATCGGCTTCTTTACTGTTTGTGGCATGCTGGAAATTTTTTACTATGAAATCATTTAGTTTTATATGTATACATAGTTCTAATTTCGTAAAACCGTGGATTTTATTATATATACATATATATCTGTTTCCAGACTTTGGACCAGTTATCATTGGAGAACAGGCTTCACAAAACGTTATTATTGCGAATCCTGGTCCACTTGTAGTTACAATTGCACTGCCACAAAACCAAGAAGAGCTTGCTGAAAGTGGTGTCTTTGTGATGTTGGAGAGGGTCCTTCACTTAGCCCCAGGAGACACTGCAACACTTAATGTAGTGTTCGAGCCAGTAGCATATAACTACTCAGAAAAAATCACAGAAGTAGAGAAAGTTCTAAACTTAGAGGTAAAAAATTCAGTGTTTTCAATTAATTTACTTGCATTTAAATGATTGAAGTCTTATTACATTACATTTCACAAAAATAGAATGAAGTAATATGCCTCCAAAAGCAATGAATTGTGCCTGATGAAGTCAACATGTTGTGGTGTTACATATAGCTCTGGAATATTGCTGTGTAACTCTTCATATGCCTGACTGACAACGAGACCGACAATTGATACTGTGATAAAAACAAGTTGTTATAGGAAAGCAGAACAGTAGTTTGTATTTGTTAATTATATTCAAGTGATAATCAAAGATGAATGAAAGATTTTGGAGTGGAATAAATATCCGCTGCTGAAAACAGTTAGGGGATCAGGAGATATATCATTCACAATATACATATGGTGAGGTATTTTATTAAGATATTGGTTACAATTGTAATTTGTGTGTGATACAAGACAATATTTTGCTGTTTCAACTCTTTAATTGAGGTGTTTACTTGGAGTGAGGCACCATGGCGCCACCATAGTAGTGAAAAGTCACTCTCGTTACCCTCTAATATGGTGTGTGATCACCTCAGATGGCCAGCACAGTGGCATGGACAGGATGAGGTTATCAGTCAGCTTTTGAGAGATACTTGGTCATTCTTTCATGAGTGGAATATCCAACTCTGCAACTGGCCTCTCCATTTGTTCAATTCCCTCAGCTTCAAGTACGTTGTCCATCAGTGCAGCTCTTTGGGGACGAGCGTTATCGTCCACCAGAATGAACCCATATCCTATGGTATCCGCCTATGGCACAACAAAAGGTCGAAGAATTTCATCTCCATACTTCTGACCAGTTAAAGTGCCATTCTGACAGATATAGAGGTATGTACGCTTGCCAATACTACCTCCTGCCCACACCATTCGTCCACCACCATGATATGGTGATGTTTCCTGCACAAAAGCAGGATTATTCAGAATTTCATGTTCTCTCCAGATGAGGGAAGGACGTTTTTCCGACTGAACACAAAATTTTCACTCATATGTGAACAGAACCCTGCGCCAATCGTTACGACTCCAATCCTGATATTCCTCCGCCCAGTTTCTGCGGGTTAAACGGTTTCATGGTTTTAATGGGACACACACCGTAGGCCTCCATACATAAAGACCACATTTCTGTAGGCGATTTCGAAGCGTCCTAGCTGAGCTGCATTCTGCCTTCGGTCTCAGTGAGCTGTTAACCGATGTTGAACCTATCTTCTTCTCTGATCACAGATTGGCTCGCATCTGTTGACTCAACTGTACCGTCTTCTGCTGGTTCTGAATTGTTCGGCAGTGTGTTGTCGCCATCATTTGATAGATCCAGGATGCTCAAGTGCACAGTACTGATGTTGCCTGCTGTAATTTCGTGGGTTTGTGTATCAGCTGTGTCCTCTGCTTCTAGTTTACTTTCCCTGGAAATCACAGTTCTTTGTTTTCTATGGCCTTAAGAGTTGACATCTCTTCTTAAAAGGATTTTCCTCTGCCCAGGGCTTCATAAACGATATCCCTTTGATCGTGCTTCCACTCCAAGTTAAACATATTCTTCTGCCCTTTCTGTAAATTTGTCAGATGTCAGTGCGCTTGTTCAGGTTCTGCAGCCAAACACTGTGGGCATTTTCAAATCATATTTAGTAAGCTCTTTCTGTTTCCTGACTACGCACTTTAGTTAGTTTTTAGGGACAGCTTTTTGGAAAATTTCCCTCAATTTTGCAATGAAATTGTAGAAATTTTAATTTTTATTAGATTTACTCAGATCCCATGATCAATTTGTCAGCAACACCAGAAAATATTCTACATTTCTCTTGCTGAAGATTCTCTTATATATATAGTAATTCATTCTCAGATGAAGGACAGCTGGGGGAAACAGCAAGTAGGTTTGTCTTATGGTCATTATATCCCGTATTTAATGTCTGAGCTGAATATCTCTCCACATTGACACAGATTTGGTCAGGTAGTTTGCTACTAGTTTTTGTAATTCATGTTGGGGAGTTTATTGTTATATGCAGGTTGTGACTTTTAATGACGTTAAGGTAATTCTCTCTCTCTCTGTACAGCTAATTAAAAAAAGTGATATTAAACTCTTCGCATGGTACTACAGTTCGTTTGTAACTTTTCAGTGTGCTGGAAGCAATATCAAAGCACTTTAAAAATGTATAAATATTGCTCTCTGGTGATCTGTAAATGTATAAAATTATCACTTCCACTCTGGTTAACACTCAAGCTATAACTTCAAAAACCTTTTCTTTTCCAAGTTTATCAACTAACTTCAGTATCTTATAATAATGTTTGTTTAGATTTAGGTATGTACAGCTACCACCATGTCTACAGGTAGCTCTGCAAAAAGAGCACGAAAGTTAGTTATCAACTTTTAGGTTCTGTAGATATTGAAGCATGCCCAGTGTTTACACATACATAAAACGGAAACATCTTTTCAATCAACAGTAAGGAGAACAGTCATTCTGTCAGGTGTTGAACATTTTGATGAACTAGCCTTAAAAGACAATTGTAATTATTTTACATGTGTCCAAAATCTTTTTACTGAAGACTACTGTGTCTAATCTGTTTAGAGGCAAGCTATCCCTGCACATACATTTGTCACTCAGAAATCCGTTTGGCTCAATGAATACAGCTTCAAGTTTGTCAACCATTCTGCGAGGACTGCATTGAAATCCCCCACATCAACTCGCACACTCCCTTGAGTGTTCATTATATTGGTGAATTAGAGTTAACCGCCAAAACAGCTTGACTATGACATTATGTTTTCATAGTATATGTTTTTGAACCATCCAGCTGTCTGCGGAGGTGAAGCAGCCTTCTTATATCTTTGACTTTGGCAAGGATACGTTCATCCTTGATTGTGCCCTGGTATGATCATTTCTCATTTTGCTGACTTTTTTTAAATCAAATTAAGATTAATTGTAAATATAATATTACTCTTCTTTCAGTACTTACTAATAATTATAATGAGTTTTCATATATACAGAATGTCTGAACACGTTCCATTAAATACGAAATGGTGTATTCATGATCTATGGGGCAAGTGTTAATCTAATCTATCATATACATAGAAATGAAGCATTTCTCATAGTATTTAAACTTCAAAACCTTTATCATACTGTGCGCAACATTGCATTAATTTGTTCGAAAACCCTGCTTGTGTAAATGCTATTCCTCAGGAACGCAAATCACAAGTTTTGTTAATCACAGAGAGAAGAGGTAACGTGTTTTGGATAGCCCCTTGGCCTAATGATCGTTTATCAGTGGAATATATTTATTTGATACCAACATGGAGTGTGCCTAAGCTTTTTAAGTATCTTATAAGTGATGTTCTTTGGTTATTCTTCATACCATGCGTATATACTGTTAAGCCTGATCACTATGGCCATCTACCCATTATAAATGTAAATCTGTCCAGACGATAGCAGCACCAGCTGGAGAGGAATGATTGCTACTCACACATATTCAAGAAGCTTGTAGCATCAGTGAGTTATCTGACCATGTGTTGCATTGGGAAGGTTTACGATCTACCTGAGATTGACCAGGGTCAGATTGTCGGGCCCTGAAAGCTTAGATCTACATCTACATAAATAATCTGCAAGTTACATTGAAATACATGGCAGAGGGTTCATTAGAGCACTTTTATGGTATTTCTGTACAGTTCCATTCTCTAATAGCTCAAGGGGAAAAAGGAACACCTAAATATTTCTGTTTTCGATCTGATTTCACTTATTTTATTATGATGACCATGTCTCCCTATGCAGGTGAGTGCTAACAAACTACGTTCGCATTCAGAAGAGATGTTGGCGAAATAAATTTCGCGAATAGATCTTGCCGCAACAAGTGACGCCTTTCTTTTTATTATTTCCACCCCAACTCTTGGATTATTTCCGTGATACTCTCTCCCATATATCATGATAATACAAAACGAGCTGCACTTCTCTGCACCTTCTGTAAATGGTCCGTCAGTCCCACCTGGTGTGGATCCCACAACTTGTTGGGTGTTTTGTACTGTTGTGCGTCTTCAAAAAATGGCGAAACCAAGAGGTTGAGTGGCCACCCATCATCACATATATTGAAAATCGTAGTCTGGGCAGACTCGTAAAGCAAGATAGGTGGTTAACTGTGGCAGAATTAACTTCAGACTTAAGGCTAGCAACTTGCTTCCCAGTTACTTCAATATGATGCTGGTAACATTCAGAGCAAAATGCATCAGACCTTTGGAGGTGATGGAATCCCCACCTCTAACTGACAGACCAGGGACTTCTCAGATACGACTTGGCAAACAATATGGAATGAGATGGGGAGCTATTAATATCAATGGGGTTTACACTGGGAAGAAGTTAGAGCTGGCAGAGGGTTCAAGTAATATGGTGTTAGATGTTTTAGCTGTTAGTGACGTTAGGGTAAGGCGAGAGAAAGAGGGCGAAGTTGGAGAATACAAGGTCTGTCTGTCAGGATTTAAAGTTGGAAGAACACAGTGGTGTGTAGGGTTTTTCATCAGGAAAACAATTGAACCCAGTATAATTGCAATAAGGTATGTAAATGAATGAATGATGTGGATAGATTTGGCCATCTCCAGCGAGAAAATTTGGATTGCCTGTGTATTCGCCCTGTGAATGGACAGATCAAGATGAGATGGACAGATTTTACAATGCACTTAATGATGCAATTGTTAGAATGAAGGACAAGGATAGTGTTTTGCTCATGGGTGACTTCAATGCCAGGATAGGTATTCGAACAGAAGGGCATGAAAAGGTTGTGGGTAACTTTGAAGAGGATATGGAGTCCAACAGGAACGGAAAACAAGCTCTTGGATTTCTGCTCCAGTATGGGCTTAGTTATCAGAAACTCCTTCTTTAAGCATACAATTGGGAAGGCAGATGAACCAGATCTGTCATTGACTATATGATAACTGACCAGGAATTCAGGAAGGCAGTGAAAGACGCATGTGTTTTCAGAGGGTTCTTTGATGATACTGATCATTGTTTAATGTGCAGTGAAATTAGTTTTGTGAGGCCAAACGTGCAGGAAGTCAGGTCCATATGTAGAAGGATAAGAATGGAGAAGCTTCAAGACTAGGACATTAGGCACAAATACATAACAATGATCTCAGAAAGGTACCAGTTAGCTGAATGTAGTCATTTACATTCATTGGAAGAGGAGTGGACGAGATACAGGGACACACTACTAGAAGTAGCTAGAGAATGTCTTGGAACAGTAGTGTGTAAAGGCATGAAGAAGCAAACAGCTTGGTGGAATGACTCAGCTTGGTGGAATGACACAGTCAAGGCAGCCTGTAAAAAGAAAAAGAAGGCATTTAAAAGGGCTCCATAGTAGAAATCAGGCAGACAGAGAAAGTTATGTTGAAGAAAGAAACAAAGCCAAACGAATAATTGCAGACGCCAAGCAGAAATCTTGGGAAGACTTTGGAAACAAGCTAGAAACGGGTCAAGCCGCGGGAAAACCATTCTGGAGCGTAATTAGCAATCTTCGAAAGGGAGGAAGACAGAATTAACAAGCGATTTGAACAGGTCAGTAAAGCTGCTAGCGAATCTTGTGGATGCCTTGAGCAGATGGAGGAAATATTTTGAAGAATCGCTCAATGTGGGTTAAATGTTCAATGATGTGTCAGATTTTGAGTTAGAATGGGATAGAAACGATGATGGAAAGAGGACCATATCTGAGGAAGTGGAGAGAATGGTCAATAGATTGCAATGCAATATAGCGGCTGGGGTAGATGAAATTGAGCCGAAACTCGTCAAATACGGTGGAATGTCAGGTCTCAGATGGTCACACAGGATAACTGAGAAGGCGTAGGAGGAGGGACAAGTTCCATCTGACTGGACGAAAGCGGTAATCACGCCAACTTTCAAGATTGTAACAACTATCGAGGTATCTCTTTAATTAGCGTTGTAGGCAAAATATTTACAGGTATTGTTCAAAGGAGAGTGCCAGTATTAGTTGAGAGCAAGTTGGATGAAAATCAGTGTAGGTTTAGACCTCTTAAAGGCTGTCAGGACCACATCTTTAGCTTACAGCAGATAATGGAGAAGTTCTATGAGTGGAACAGGGAATTGTATCTGTGTTTTATAGATCTAGAAGAGGTTTATGACCGTGTTCCTAGGAGGAAGATATTATTAGTTCTACAGGATTGTGAAATAGGAGGCAAACTTATGCAGGCAATTAAAGGTCTTTTTGTAGTCTAGAGTAGACGACAAATTTAGTTTATGGTTCAGGATAGTTTCGGGGGTAAGACTTGGCTGTAACCTGTAGCCACTGTCGTCCGTACTATTGATGGATCATATGTTGAAAACAGTAGTCTGGCAGGGCGGGATTAACACAGGTGGAAACAAAATAATCAGTCTCGCATATGCAGATGACTTAGTTGTAAAGGCAGATTCGATTGAAAGGTTACAAACTAATATTTCAGAGCTCGATCAAAGGTGTAAGGATTATGATATGAAGATCAGCATCTACAAAACAAAGTAATGTCTGTGGGAGAGAGATTTAAACAGATTGAATGCCAGGTAGGAGGAACCAAGTTAGAACATGTAGACAGTTTCAAGTACCGAGGATATATTTCCTCACAGGGTGGCAACATAGTGTTGTTGTTGTTGTTGGGTTTTTTAAAGGGGGCTAAACGGCTAGGTTATCAGTCCCCTACAACATAGTGAAAGAACTGGAATCGAGGCGTAACAAAGCTAATGCAGTGGGTACTCAGCTAAGATCTACTCTCTTCTGCAAGAAGGACGTAAATACCAAAACGAAGGTAGCAGTGCATTGCTCTACCTTTCGACCAACTTTGTTGTATGGGAATGAAAACTGGGTGGATATAGGTTACCTTATTCATAATGTGGAGATTACAGATATGAAAGTAACAAGAATGATTGCGGGTACTAATGGATGGGAACAATGGCAGGAGGGTGTCCATAATGAGGAAATGAAAGAAAAAAAAAACTGGGAATGAACACCATAAATGAAGCAGTCAGTGTGAACAGGTTGAGATGGTGGGGTCATGTCACACGCATGGGAGAAGCAAGGTTACCTGAGAGACTCATGAACTCGGCAGCGGAGGGTAAGAGGAGTCGAGGTAGACCAAGGAGAAAGTATTTAGATTCGGCGAAGAATGATTTTGAAGTAAAAGGCTTAGCATCAGATGAGTCATCAATGTTAGCATTGAATAGGGTATCATGGAGGAATTAATATTGCGGGTACTATGCTCCAGACTGAACGCTGAAAGGCATAATCAGTCTCCAATCATCATGATGATGAGACATCAGTATCTATGACTGAAATGGGAACATGACCATATCATTGGATGTCTGCACAAGGTCAGAGTTTTATGTGGTCTGATGAATCCCAGTACTACCTTAATCATCTCGATGGGAAGGTGCAAAGCTGTCATCTTCCATTGGAAGACCTCTTTCACACCTATATTGTGGGTTGGACACAATTTGGTGGCTGCTCATTTATGCTCCGCAGAACATTCATTTGGCCATTTATGCATGAGGAGGCGCTCTTCGTTGTCCCATGATGACTAAATGCACTGCTTCATGTCAATCATGTTTACCAATGACACTGACATTTTTAACAAGTTATGCACTATGCCACAAGGCAAGAAGAGTCATGGAATGATTCGAGGAACACAGTAGTGAGCTGTATTTGAAGTGCTGGATACCAACTCATTAGATCTGAACCTGATTGAATACATGTGGAATGTGATTGAATGCTGCATCAATGTTCAGCACTCCCCTCCACAGAACTTACGGAAATTAATTGTCTTTTGTGTGTGGATGTTGTGCCAACTATCTCCAGTGACTGCTTGAATGACAAGACATGTCACCGCTGTTATATGAGCTGGCTATTAGGTAGGTTGTTGTAATGTTTGGGCTGATCAATGTAAATGCCTCAAATGACATAAAGAAGCTGCCAAATCTTTAGAAATTTACAGACTTTGTCCTACATAAGCAACATTGCCTGCTGTAGAAAAGAAAAAGGCTAATATATTCCTTTTTAAAACCTATCAGAAAAATACTGAATCAGCCGCCCCATTGATCATTCCAATTTTATCACCAAAATTGATTGCTGTGGTAGTTTATTGGATATTAAATGCTGAACTTTCTTAGGTCATGAAGGTCGCATTTTCAGATGGTAGTCGCAAGTATGCAATGCTGCCATTATGTCAGGTGCAACGTGTTCAGGATGTGAAAATAACTGTAGCATATATTAGCTATTATCAGACTTGTTGCACACTCTTTGTGTGTTTGATATTTCATCAGACAATACCTAACTTGAATTTTACTTCAGTATCAATATAAATGATTATCACATGACATTAAGTATGAGTATATTTTTTAGATCCTCAGTGCAATGTGTATTGATAGCGTCATGTAGAGTGTCACAGGCTGCCAAATCAAGAATCACATTATCAAACCTGCCTGCCGACTAAATATTTTACTTAATTTTATTTCAATGCTATGTTTTCTGTCATCTGGAAATTATAACAAACAAATGCAAATCATCATTTTCTAATGAAAATGACGTCATTTTATTTTGAATTGTGGATATATGCAACTGTTCTATATAGTCATATGAAATGACTTCTGTTCACTAATAATAGCTACTGTAGAATATTCTCACTTTTCAATGGCAAGAATGTTGAAACGAAGTATTCTTGCAGGTTAAAATGAGGTTAATTCGCCAGGAAGTTTCATCAGTGGCACTAGTGTAATTCGTACATACTCATTTCTCCACAGAAGGAAGGAATTATTGGGCATTAGAGTTGGAATCAGAAACGATGGCAGTCGAGTTTAGACTGCATCTGTGCACCTATGTCATTCCTTCTCGGACGGCCACTATTGGTCTCAGTACTCTGCTGTGATTGCTGTAACCAGCATACAACGGGACTGGAACGAGTTATCAATGCATTTTATTGTATTTGTTGCATGTTGTCATTACTGATAGTGCTGGTTTGCGAAAAGCATGTGATATAAACTTTCTCCAAGCGCAAGACCCACATATACACATAAGGTAATTGTTGCTTGAAACCAGCAACAATGCTTTCCCCATCTGTCACTCTGTGCCGAGACATGCGCGACCCAACATCGTCTGTGGGTCCAGCTATAGTCTCAGAAAGAGAAAAATGTATCTGCAATTGTTCTGCAGGGCTTTCTGCAGATTCTGTAGAGCCTTTGGAATTTTTACATCCAGTAAATGTCAGGTATTCCAATTTTTTACGATTAGTATGTGAAGAAAGCTCTGTTGCTCAACTGCATGCCCATTTTTCTGGGGTATTTTGTCTCTCCGCTGTTTTCTACTAAAGCCAAAAAATCTCTTCATTCTTCCTTCCTTCCAAGGAGAAAAGAGCATGTACGAATTTCACCAATATCATTGATGAAATTTCCTGGCGGATAATTTTCCAACCATTCTGCAAGGAAATTACGTTTCAGCATCTATGCTACTCCGTTGGAAATTGTAGATTCACATCTATTAATTACAATTTCCAATTCACAGAAAATATAGAATTAAAATAGAACTAAGCAAATGAAGTTGCCACAATGCAATATTGTACATGGCACCGATGTATTGGAAATGCCAAAAGTACAAGCGTTGGTTTTGGTAAAATGTTCATAAGTCGATCTTGTCCGATAAACGTTTATATTTAAGGTTATTGAAGTAAGATTTATACAGCATACTGTCTGAGCCATCAGTAAACACATACAGAGTGTGTAACAATTACGACAACAGCTCAAATACATTGTAGTTAATTTCACATTCTTTACAGAGTTATACCTTATAAACTGGAAGAGAATTATTTTGTGAAATAATTATGAAGCTTCTAATATATACGTTTTAATTATTGAGATTCATCACACCACCAATACACAGAATTTCAACAATGTGCTTATGCAGTTATTATCTCTCACAATGTTACGATTAGCAACTTCTAGATTTCAAATTATGCTTTGATATGTATCACAACATGGAAATAAATAATATATTTGCATACAATTGTGTGCACCAGTGTAGTTATTTCTTATGTTATTGCGTACAAGTATCATTCATCAAAAAGATAAATGTAGGGTTACACATGTCTTTTTTGGAGTAATATGTCACCAGAGAAGGAATATATTGGTTGACACCTCTAGAAACACCGATAGTAAAACCGATTATGATTCTCCTAATTTAATATCTACATCGAGAGCTGCCAGAAGAACAAGCTGGGTGTAGATAAGGGAGAGGAACCAGAGATCAAATTGCCAACATTCGATGGATTATGGAAAAAGCAAGAGAATTCCAGAATTATGTGTACCTCTGCTTTATTGATTACTAACTGTAAACCCGGCATTGCCCGGGTGTTTATTTATCCTACTCTCTTGTAGTCCACATACCCTTCTCCCCATCTCTCTTCATCCACCTCTTTTTCTCCCACCTCTCTGTTCATTTCCACGTCTCCCTCTCTCGGCAAAGTTTTCTGCAAGCTATCTTCTGTCATGTAAAATACAAAAATTTATGTACCCAGTGATTTTCCTTTTGATTTAAAGGTCATGAGTGCAAAAATTGATAAAGATTGGAGCAAAACAATGCATTTTGTAAAATTCCGCAAGTTAAGTACCCTCCACCATGCACCGAACGAAATTTTATACAGACTGTGACATTCCTCTTGTATTTAATGTAGAGTGTGCAAAATTTCATCAATATCGGAACAAAACTATAGAACGCAGTGTCACATTGAAAAATACATTTTCTTGTTCTCATATCTTCCAGTTTTATTTCATACAACCCTTGTCCTGAGAATAACGAAATAACAAATAGAAGGATCTGTAAAATCGGTCGAGTCATTCTCAAGGATTTAAGGATCAATTTTTATGTTTTTATGTTGCCATGTACCCTCCACCCTGCACCATATGAAACTCAACTTAAACGGCGACCTTCCTCTTGTTTTGAAGGTCAAGCGTGCGAAATTTCGTAAAATTGCAATGAAACTGTAGATTTCGTGAGTCTGTAGGAGAAGTATACTCCGCCATGCACCTATCACAAAATACTTTCTTAGCTGACGTATTCTAACAATAAACTACATTCCTGCCAAATTTCAGCTTCATAGGTGAAGTTTTCGAGATCTCGTGGTTATTCAGTGAGTGAATGAGTGTCCTTTCGCTTTTATATATGTAGAGATTAAGGAAATAGATTGCTTAATTTTGCATGCAAGAGATTTAAGGGAGACTCGCAGACAAAAATAAATAGTAACATTCAAATCTGTAATGCTAACTTTATTTGATTCAACGTCATGCCTGATACATTTTTACGGCATCTACAGAGAAACTGTTGTGAGCAGTAGACTTCTTTTGTTTCATCATTTTGTGGGAGTGGGGGTAAGTTACAAGACGCTTCATAAACGTCCGAAATTACATGCAAACTTTGTTGCAGGTCCCTACCTACTCCCATTTTCCAATAATTGACGCATAAATCTGGGTATTTTCACGTGATGGCCTCTCATTATTTATGACGTCATATCTCCTGAGCTAAGTGTCGTGATCTTTTGTTTTTGGGTTAGAAACCTTCATGGGCGTACGATGAACAGTTAACCAAAGTTTCATTGCAGTCGAATGAATGGTTTATGAACACCTACAGGACATACATGCCAAAGCCTTTGACTGCATCCATCACAATAAATAATGGGATGTACTCATTCATCTGATATGGAGTTTATATCTTGACCAAGAAGCCACAGTGAGAACTTTGTATGACACAACGAAATGGAGAAAGGTTGAGAAAGGGGTCCAGCAAAGCTGCATATTGTCTCCTTTATTATTCATTCTGTTTGCAGAGCACGTTATGAGGAATGCCAGGATAGACGAAAAAGAGACAGAAATTAAAATAGCTGGAATAAATGTAAACATCCTCAGATATGCAGATGATACCATAGTGTCGGCAGAAAGTGAAGAAGAGTTAAAGACTCTGTTACTGAAGGTAAAAAACGAAAGTGAAAAGGCCGCTCTCAGGCTAAAAGTGAAGAAAACCAAAATTATGGCAACTACACCTATTAATTTAGGGGATATAGGAGGAGCGGAGCGGCCGACCTGTGCGGACGCAGCGCTCGCGGATAACCTCGCCGTGGCTGGCAGACAATAGCTCGAAAGAGTGGTTGCGAACAAGCTGAAGAGCGGACGACGTTGGAGAGCGCCGATCTCGCTGTCGCCTAGTGCGCATAGCGAGACAAAGAGCTCCGGCTGGTAGCTCCTTGTGACCAAGGTTACAACTCCCTAGCGGGATTCACCCGTTCTTTGGTAGGGTATTTCTGTGCCAGGGGCTCGTTCACATCGGATCACCCCCCGCACAGTAGGCCTTTCTCTTCACTCCGCGCTCCCTTGCGCCGATAGATAGAAGGGGCTCCCCTCTTCTTGTACACATCTTGCCGTTCAAAAAGGAGCAAAAGTTGTCGTTTTCCCTTCCTCAATAAATATACTTCTGCTGGAAAGATGTCTAGTCTGCCCAGCAAAATACCGTACCGTACCAGAAGCCAGACGCAAGCGCCAGAAGGGACGGTGATGCCGAGTTCACCCCTCGCCATCACAATCCCACTCGCAACTCACCAAGAGGAGATGGCAAAGGCTGTTGCGCAAGCAAGGGCCGAAGCTGCTGCCGAGGTGAGGGCCGAGATGGCGGGCACCAAAAACATTACATCTACACCAAACACACACACAACTGCCACAATTGACCTTAACTCCCCCGAAATCGGTCCACTCGTGATCAACAAGGACCCACAACAAGAACACGCAGAGGATGGGGACGGACCGTGGCAGGTCGTCGGACGCAAACGGAGCAATAGTCTCCCACTCGCCACGCAGACATGTGAGCTCACACGCTCAAAAGGCAAGCGCCGTGCGCTCTTGCCAACACCCAACACCCTACCTATTAGCACACCAAACACTGGTAACAACAACGGAACCGCACCTGTTCTGGGAAATACTCAGCAAACAGCCACGCAGGTCACAACAACACGGACTCGATTCCCACCAGTCATCATACAAAACTATGGCGACCTCAGTCGCCTAAACAAAGAGTTCGTAGACTCACATAAGCCTACCACCTACCACACAAAACTAACGAGGGAACACGCTGCACTGTACGTGGATACCAAACAAGACTACACCAATCTCCTGAGCTTCCTCAAAGCTAAGGAGATAGAACACCATACGTACAGAACCGCGGACGAACGCACGCAGCTGTACGTTGTGAAGGGGGTGGACCCAAACACACCTGGCGACACCTTGAAAGAAGACATTCGTGACCTGGGCTTTGACTGTCTCAGAGCAAGCCGGATGACAGGTCAACGAACACACGCACCATTACCCAACTACCTTGTAGAGCTGGCCGACTTGGCCCACTCCCGCGAGATCTTGAAGGTAAAATATGTCCTTCATATGGGAGTCAAGGTAGAACTCTTCGAACCACCTCGCGCCCCCCAACAATGCAAACGCTGCCAACGCTTTGGACATTCGGCTGCTCGCTGCAGCCTGGCATATCGGTGCCGCAAATTCGGAGGCAGCCACTCAGCCCAACACTGCACACTGAGACAGACAGACGCAGGGAAATGCGCTAACTGTGGGCAGGCGCACGCGTTTACCTACAGAAGGTGCTCCGCCTACATCGCGGCCCTGATGCGAAAGACTCAGCAGCAAAACATTGTAGTTAAAACCAAAACAGCTCCAAGACCCCCCCCCCCCCCCGACCCGTGAGGAATGGGATTTCATTCGCCGCAATGGCAAGCGGGCAGGGGAGGGCAGCGGACGCGCAGGGCCCAACAAACTCACGAAACACATCCCCAGCAACAGAAACACAACCAACACAGCCAACACAAAAAACTATCCAAACACTGCAAACAACGCTACCCGCCCCAGACAACATGGAACCCACCACCTCCACGTCGAGCTGTAACACGCACGACAAGAAAAACACACCTACACAAAGGAAACCAAAACCCCAGCGTAGGGGAAGGGGACCTAGGAAACAGAGAGGGAACACTACCACACCACAACAAAATAACCAATAATAACGGAACACCAACTCTCCGGCACAAAACGCAGCAAAGGAAACTAGAACACACAATACACAACCCTCACCACACCGGAAACACAGGCGCCAACAGAAGCTACACGTACAGCTGAAACACAAGCAAGCCAAAACACAACGCTAACACAAGCACAAGCGGCCGCCAACTCGCCAACACAGGCCGACATACCCAACACACTAACAACACCGGGAGGAATATTGCAGGCAGTAAAGCAGGCATTATTCCCCCAACACACGACTCAGCAGATCTTTTCTAAGATCTGGGGAGCCGTCTCCACACTATTCACGCAGCTCATGACTGCCGAAACCGGCCAGTACTGGACTGTCATACAAACAGCGATCGCAAACCTGTTTACTCCCATACATGGATAACACGCCACACCCGCCCCCCCCCCCACATAAACAACGTAACACTATCACAGATCCTGTTCTGGAATGCAGACGGGATCACCAACAAAAGGGCAGAATTTGCCGCGCTCCTTGAGGCAAAGGGGATACTGATTGCCCTTGTGAGCGAGACTAAACTCAAACCTCACAACAGACTAAACTTCACTGGTTACTGCGTCTATCGTACCGATCGAGCGGGCGGCAGAGAAGGAGGCGGAACAGCGATCATCATACACAAAGACATTGAACACACAAATATCCAGCTCCCTGCACTTGAAAGATTAGAGGCCACAGCCGTCAGGGTCAAGTTCAACGGAGCATACACTGCACTGGTGTCGCTCTACAACGCTCCTGGTAACATTGTAACACGCGACATCAGCACAGTACTCAACATTGCACCGCGAGTCATCGCCGCTGGAGATCTGAACGCAAAACACCGCGACTGGAACTCAATCAAACAAAATCGCAACGGCAAAAAACTGTACGAACACTCACTAGGCAGAAACTACATCACACTTGCACCGGTTGAACCGACTTATATTCCTTACCAAAGGAATCAAAGGCCAGACGCGATAGACATGGCCCTCATCAAGGGCATAACAGTTACCCTCAACCTTGAGGTTGTAAACGATCTGCCTTCCAACCACACCCCCGTTATACTTCACACGGAAGAAACACTGCAGTACAATGAACCACGCAGGATACTAAATTACAAGCGCGCAAATTGGGCTCTGTTCAAAGAAACGCTTGATAATCGTATTCCTGACACTCACGAGATTACACAAACAGAACAAATTGATGAAGCTGTTGAAGTGCTCACCACTGCTGTCCAAGACGCAATAGCCGAATCCATACCACTACGTGCCACACAACAACACTCAGCGGCCCTGCCCCAGGAAATCCTGGGCCTTATCACAATGAGAAACTGACTCAGGAGATACTGGCAGCGTACCAGGCGTCCGGTGTATAAACATCACGTCAACAGGGTACAGGGTATCATACAGGGTAAAATAACAACATTCAAAACGACACAATGGGACCAGAAACTCGCTGGACTAGATACCACACGTCCTGGAGTGTCGGCTCTGGCCAGACACTTCACCAGGGAGAAACTCTACACGCCTACCTTACAGGGACCAAACGGCCCAGCATACTCAGCGGAAGAGAAAGCTGAGCTAATGGCCCAAACACTAGCAGCGTCATTCACACCGAACCTGGCTCCTTCCGACCCAGTGTTCACACTTGAGATGGACCACACGCTTAATGGCCCAGCCTCTGCGCAACGAAATTAGACGTACTAGCACATATGAAATCACATGGGCCATCAAGCACACCACAGCCAGAAAAGCGCCTGGCCGTGATGGTATTCAAAACCGGGTTCTCCAGGAGTTCACGGATAGAGCAATAGAGTACCTGACACACATCACAAATGCCATCCTGCAACACTAACACTTCCCTGCCTTTTGGAAGGCGGCCAAGGTCCTGATGTTCAGGAAGCCAGGGAAAGACAACTCCCTCCCACGAAATTACCGACCCATCAGTCTGCTGAGCTCGCTCAGTAAGATAGTTGAGAAGGTAATACTTAAACGTCTCACTCGGCAGTGCATCACCAATGGCACCCTAAGACCGGAGCAATTCGGATTTAGGAAGCATCACTCCACAACACAATAACTTCTCCGCGTAGTTGAACACATAACAGACGGCTACAACAAAAACAAAGCCACTGAGGCGGTGTTCCTGGACATCGAAAAAGCTTTCGATCGTCTCTGGCACAACGGCCTTATACGCAAACTTAACGACGCCGCGTTTCCCGACGGACTCGTGCATCTCATACACTCATATCTCACCAACAGAAGCTTCAACACTGACGTGCAGGGCAAACAGTCTACACGACATGGTATTCAAGCCGGAGTACCCCAAGGCAGCATCCTGGGGCCCCTCTTGTTTAACCTGCACATTAACGATTTTCCATCCACACATAACACGATGACCGCAATCTACGCAGATGACACCGCCGTCATGGCGCAAGATTGGAAGCCATCAAACATAAATTCACGCCTACAGACAGCACTCAGAACTGCCGAACCTTGGTTGGAGAAATGGCGTGTTAAAGTCAACGTCGACAAGTGTGAGGCAGTTCTGTTCACACGCAGACCGAAACACTTGCGCAAACACCAATACTGTAGACCAATTACTCTACATACACGCCCAATACGTTTCCGCGAGAAAGTCAAATACCTCGGTGTCTGGCTGGACCGGAAACTCACATGGGGGGACCACATACAACACATGACCAACCGAGCAAACGCGAGGCTCAAACAACTCTACCCGATGCTCAACAGGGAAAGCACACTGAATAGCCGAATGTCGAGGAACCTCTACATGACACATATTAGACCTCTGATGACGTACGGTGCTCCGTGCTGGGCATACGCGGCGCCAACACGGCTGCGCCGCCTGCAGCTCATACAGAGCAAGGTACTACGCATCATCAGCAACGCTCCACGATACACACGCACCGTGGACCTTCACAATGAATACCGCCTAGAGCGCCTCTCGGTGGTATTCAAGAAACTCGCCACAAGACTGTACAGAAACTCGAGACACTCGAAAAACCCCTTCATCCTACACTTGGGGAACTACGATCACAACCATAGGTGGAAACATAATCGCCCAAAAACACTTCTCCTCAGAGACTAACCACCTACGGTCGTAGGGAACACCAACTCACAAACACGACGAACGTGGCAAACCCCTGCAGAACAGCAATCTGACTGGCAATGCCAGCTGAGCCCACAGCCGACCTACAGGCAAAGCAGGGAAACCATATTCATCGCACTAAACACAAACAAACCTAAACAGTCCCGCACACTTAGCCAGTTCTATGACCGAACTGCCTAACTACCATGACAAACTTGGCTATGTTACAGGTATTCTGCCACAGCCGATGTTAACGGGTAAACTGCCGCAGCCGACCCAGGAGACTTCATTGGAGCTCAGCAGCAGCAGAACCTCGCATCAAACGGGCTGATTCTTTATGACGAACCTAGCAAAGTTAACGGTACTGAGAAAATACCCATTACTAACATTACCAAACCTTGTATGATCTGTCGCAGATAGCATACCGCTACTTCCCTTCATACCTACCCCACTGTCGCAGAGGTTTTTTTCCCTTGGCTCTTGCCTTGGCACTTTTTTCCCTCTGCCCTTACATACCTTTACCCTCCGCATACCTTTCGACCAATTCTATCTCCAGATGCACCGTATTAATGGGTGATCGTGCTCACACGTATGGATAACATCGCGGTTCTCTCGTCCTGTGATCCACCTTAGCAAACTAACCTAATTACGGAGGTGACAGTAGAACATTTGTGATGGTCACCACGTTGGTGTGGGCGTGGAGGGGCCCCATCCTTGCTAAAAGGAGAATCCATGGTTGTGAAGTCCATGTTCAATTATCTTGGTTAGCAGATCTCTGATGATGGCGACTGCAGCCACGAAATCAGGAGACACCTGTTGCTCGGTAGAAAGGCGATGTCAAACCTTGAAAAGATTATAAGGTCCAGAGACATAACTTTTAACAGCAAAGATACATAATGTGAAGGGTGTCGTCTTCCCAGTTGTGATGTATGGCTGTAAGAGCCTGACCATTAGAAAGGCTGAACGGTGAGGAATTGACTCCTTTGAATTGTGGTGCTGCAGGAAAATTCTTAAGATTCCATGGATGGCAAAAAGATCCAACAGATCTATATTAGAGCAAATAAGAACTGATTGCTCCCTGGAAGGTCTAATATTAAAACAAAAACTGACCTACTTTGGATACACAATGCGAAAACATGTCCCAATAAAACAAAGATTCTGGGGAAGATCGAAGGCACTAGAAGAAGAGGCAGGCAGAGGGTGAGGTGGATCGATGGTATGACAGAAGCAACGTGTACCAACCTAGGAGGTCTACTGGAGAAACTGCAGGACAGAGAAAAGTGTTGTGCTTTTTTCATGGGGGTCATGAAGAGTCTCGTAATAGACTACACAAACAGAGAGAGAGAGAGAGAGAATTGTCTGTCATTTGCCATTAGAAATCAATTAATAATTTTGCTACACTATTCATGTTTATGTTTATTATTATATTTATTAGATATTGAATTAGATCAAATATTTACTACTTTTACACCCGAGTAAAGTCTTCTTATTTTTATGTTTTATACACAGGTATCTTATGGTGCTACTGTGCCTATAATTCTACATGCAACTGTGACAGTGCCATTTGTAACTGCATCATTAGAGTTTCTGGACTTTGGAGAAGTTAAATGTGGGACGTGCAAAGTAATGCATTTCTACCTGGTTAATGAGTAAGCACCAACAGTCACTGTACTTCTCTCCTTTAATGCTCAGACAATTTTAGTTATATTCCTTCCATTATAAGAGGAATTTAATCTTACAATAGAGGTTATCTTGGTAATTTCTTGTTTCATATTGACTCTGTGTTATGGTAGCTGTCCACTTTAAATTATAGTACATGACTTCATATTTTGCAATATTGTATGCTTAATGCATTCCTATATTCCAGACGTTACTTTGTGTATTCTTTTATTTATTGTGTTCTATAGATTCCATCAAGGAGAATCTTGAAAAGCACAGTAGGAGCCAATATATGCTTTGATATGATGAAAAGCAGTTATAGAAACTTAATCTGCATACTGTGTTTACAACAAACTATTACTACATTGCTAGTTGTATTGAAAATTATGTCACCTAAACTTAATCGAGTAAACAATAATCTAATGTGAATAGGCTGCAAGACACGCCAAAGACGATGTTGCTGCTGCTGTTGCTGTCATCTGATTGACTGAAGTTCGCTCCCATGATATATTTTTTTAAATTTATTTATATTTTTTTATGGAAACTTCCTCTCTGAATGGTACTGCAACCTATGACAATTTGAATCTGCTCGCTGTTTTTGTTTCCTTTCACCCCATACAAATTTCTAATCGTTTTTCCCCTTCTGGCCTCCTTTCGATACCGCATTAGGTGCTATTATTCCATTTCGCCTGCTTCATTTACTGTATTTTAATATACAATTCTTCCATCCATTACATTCAATACATTCAGTCATATTCAATGATTTCTAATAAACCTTTTATTCTTACCTGTTGATCCTTTGCTACCTTCACTGTCTCATCTCTAGAAACTCTGGTTGTTTTCATCTCATTGCATCTATCATTTGTCTTTCACTGTATTCCTTTCCTCCGTTTCAATCAATTGTTGTCCAATACTTTCAATGAAACTCTGAGAATCCTCTTGGCTTATTCAGGTCTTAAATCCTTGATTACCTACCTTTTTGTTATTTGTTCCAATTTAATTTATGGTTTACAACCAACATATTGTGGTCACTGTCCTCATCACCTTCTGAAAATGTCCTGTAATGATACAGCATGATTTTTCCAATGGTTATTTCAGCCTGCTTGGTATTATAGGACTTACGTCATATTGGGCACATAATTTCTACTACTGAACAGCTTAGACTTTATGTGTGTTACTGACAGGAGAAATCGCCGATTCCCCAGATTCATTGCTAAGATCGTCCTGCACATAGCTAATCAAAAACTGAACACAGATCAAGCATAGAAATGAGAAAAATGTGTACTGAACCGTGAAAAAAGAAGTACAATATAAACAGTAACTACTCAAGTTAAAGATTCCTGAGAGATGCCCCATGTTCCTATAGTGAGATATTGGATTGTGTTGAAGTTTCCCTCCTGCACAATTTTATTTTTTTAAATGTGCAGCTTCATCTCGCTGTTTACATCGTCAAATAGAAGCAATACAATTGTTAAGATACAGTATACGTCGAGATTTATGCACTTTAACTCACGTATCGTATAAACTGGAAAACAGGGTTAGGCCCGATGGTCTCAGGGTAAAGTGCTCGACTGGAAAGGGAAGGGATGCAGGTTCGAAATCCGGTCTAATCTCGGATCTTTTCATTCTGCGTTGTAACCCAGACTTCACCTCTCAACGATTTGAGGAGCCAACAGTGGTTCGGATTCCCCTTTAAGCAGTAGGTCCCCCTTTCCCGGTTGGATAACTGGGGCAGGACAGGGACACGCAATCGCCAAAGTGGAGTCCAATTAAAAGACTTGCACCAGGCCAGTCATTATTATTATTTGGAAAACATTATTTGGGCACGTAGAAACGGTTAATGTATAACAACTCCGCGTGGATATATTTACTACACCGAACTGTTTGTCACATGTGTTTCATCAGGTGAGTAGATAGGCTGCTGGTTTATGAATGGAATTGGCCCGCATTCGAATCTCACTGGAATCAATTTATTCTTTAATTTTAGACCTCTTGCAGGTAATATTTTAAACATTAATTCGCCAACAATTGTACAGTTGTGGGCGTCTATGGGTTTTTAGAAGATTTTATTTTATGGTAATCTAATTATTAATCAGGCAGACATGTGTTCATAATAATAATATCGAAAATGGATGTAGTTTGACCGCCACGTGTTGTCTCTGTAGTTTTCAGCTAAGAGAAACGAATCAGCTGATTAGCATATGTCATAGGTCTAATTCAAAATGGCTGATGTGAACAATCACGTTCACGAGCGTATAATAGCTCTCTTTGATGCTTCTACAGCAAGGAGATGGGATCAGACGATTCAGAGACAATGCTGAGGTAAGCAGACGTCCAATACCTGGAAGACAGCGATTGACTACTCGAAGACAAGAAGATGAATTGCTAAGAGTGGCCCCAGATTGCGCGTTTCTCAAACATCCGGGAACTAAGAAGAGCTTCACATTTCCGGGGCTCGCCGAATACTGCCCTCAGACGATTAAACGTCTATGGAATCAGGTCCCATCGTGCTCCCCTTGAAGAACAATTATCCTGACGATCAAGCCGTGGACAAACTGGCAATTGTGAGTTCCTGGAAAAATGTCGACTGGAGGAAAGTCATTTTCACCGATGAGTGCGCAACTGAGTCCACAAACAGAGGTCCTGTTCTTGTTTACTGCACAGATAGACAACGATGTCACGCCCACTTCGAGGCTACATGCGCTAGAAGCGGGCGCCTAAGTGTGAAATGTTGGTACTGGTTGTCTTATATGGGTGCAGAAAACTTAGAACGGATCCTATACAGGTTCAATACAGCATGTTATTATTATTTTCTTGAAAATGTAATAATTCATGGGGCTCGACTTTGGTACCCTGAAGGCCGCCTCATTTACCAACCTGATAATCATCCATCACACACCAGCATTAGGATTCAGAGCTGTTACCAAAGGAGAGAGGATATTGAAACTTCTTTGCAGATTAAAATTGTGTGCCAGAACCGACAGTCGAACCTGGGACCTTTGTACTACACATTTGAACTCTGCTCCAGGCAGTACCAGTATCTATACCGACATAAGTCGTATTAATGAGTTGACGACCTACTCTATCATACAGGGACATCATACAAGATATCTGAAGATGCCCTAACCCGGCGAAACGCGTCATCAAATAAAAAATTTTGCAATCAAGACATTCTTTTATTCAAGAATTCGACTCACGCTCCGTCCTCACAACTTAAATTCTGCCAGAACCTCGCCTCCTACTTTACAAACTTCACAAAAGTTTTCCTGCGAACCTTGCGAGACTAGCACTTCTGGAAGAAAGGATATGATATACACATGGCTTAGCCACAGCCTAAGGGATGTTTCCAGAATGAAACTTTCACTCTGCAGGGGAGTGCACACTGTTATGAAACTTCGTGGAAGATTAAATTTGTGTGCTGGAACCAGGACTCGAACCTGGAACCTTTGCCTTTCGCTGGCAACCGCTCTACCACTGAGCTATCCCGACACGACTCACGATCCGTCCACACAACTTCTGGGAAGTATGGGAAGTAGGAGACGAGGTACTGGCAGAATTTAAGTTGTGAGGACGAACCGTGAGTCGTGACGGAATGGCTCAGTGGTACAGCGCTTGCCCGCAAAAGGCAAAGGTCCCAGGTTCGAGTCTCGGTTCCGGCACACAATTTTAACCTGCCAGGAAGTTTCGTATCAGCATACATTCCGCTGCAGATTGAAAGTTTCATTCTAGAGAGAATATCGTTCAGTGCCTTCCATGGCCTCCAAAGTCACCTGATCTCAATCCCATAGATAATTTATGGGTTAACCTCAAGAAACCTTGCGGGATAATTGGCCAGACCCTCCTTCAAGAACTGCAGATGCCTCGTGGAATTCGGATTATTCTTCATGGGAGGGAATTGCCATGGATGAGGCCTTTTTCTGCAGACTTGTAGATTCAATTCCTCGATGGATCCGAGCTGTTCTTGATACCAATGACATGTGGAAAAAATACTGAAGATATACATAGCCTAGGTTTTATTATTTTTATTTTAATGGAAGGCCATATCAATATGAACCTCCAAGGAAGATTATTTTTATTTTTATGAGAGGTCACATGATTAACACCCTCAAATATTGTTTACTTTTTGTTATGGGAGGTCAAATAAATATTACCTTCCAAGGAAGATTATTTTTAGAAATGAAATTGACGAACTGTAGTTAGTTATTTACTGAAGATAATGATGAAAAAATTAAAACCAATATATTTTAATAACACAAAGTAACTAAAACAAGAAACAATTTCACTGCAATAAAAAAAAAAAAATAAAGGCTTTTGTGGCATCCGATCCAATGCACACCACTTAACCAAGAAGGCTGACACTCTTTATCAATAGTCAATAGTCCTACCGGAGCTGAAAAACGAATATTAAACTAGAAACAACAGATAATGTAAGGCACAGTCACTTGCTAGTGCAAACCACACGTATTTACTTAGAAAATTATGCTTATCTGCGGATAAGATTTCTCTTAGCTTAACGCTATAGATTCACCATGTGGTAGTCGAAGTAATTACAAATACATTCATCAATTGTCAACACTTTTACTATGGCTATCATTTGTTTCGTTGTTGATAGATTATGCTATTACAAAATGTTACGACCCTAGTGTTCGTAAACCGTCAGCTATCCACTTACTCTCTCTCTCTCTCTCTCTCTCTCTCTCTCTCTCTCTCTCTATGGGTAGGTCTGTTTCTTGCGGTCGTTGATCGTCTTTGTTCGTTGTTGTTCGGTGTGTTCTTGCCTCAGCTTTTTTATTACACAGAGCGTTCAGTCTTCTAACCGGACACACTGAGCTACGGCGCTAGGCACTTATCTACTCAGCGAACGAAACATATATAAGAAGCGGTCCGTTGTAGTGAATCTGCCCATGTGGAGTTCTTATACCTCAAATGCTTCTTCGTACTTGAATAAAGTTTTCAAAATAATGAACTCACCAGATGTAATTCGCAGCATTGGCCGTTAATGTTTTATTTTAGAAACCACAGATCGATTTCAATCACATTATGATCATCTTCAGTGTCCTTCAAACGAGCATATGAATGCCTTGAATGTACCTGCAACGGTAAACATAAAATTGCAGTGTCAAAGTTTGAAATAATTATTTCAAATTTCAAACTCTGACACTGCAATTTTATGTTTACCGTTGCAGTTACATTCAGGGCATTC
Organism: Locusta migratoria; assembly: GCA_026315105.1. Classification (NCBI taxonomy): domain Eukaryota; kingdom Metazoa; phylum Arthropoda; class Insecta; order Orthoptera; family Acrididae; genus Locusta; species Locusta migratoria. The sequence goes on along the minus strand of CM048747.1, from coordinate 18,013,274 downwards.
ATATGCTCGTTTGAAGGACACTGAAGATGATCATTATGTGATTGAAATCGATCTGTGGTTTTTAAAATAAAACATTAACGGCCAATGCTGCGAATTACATCTGGTGAGTTCATCATTGTGTGGTCGTGGAGCACCTCCAAGTAATGTTTTCAAAATAAATGATATGTTAGTTAAGCCACTATGAATCTCGACATATATTGTATCCTGACTATTATATTGCTTCTACTTGACTATGTAAACACTGTACAGGATGACCAGCCAGTCTAAAACAGGTTAGGAAAAAATTCAAAATTTTATTTCAAAATTTCGCCTAAGTTTTACATGTGCTCTTCCACTGCGACATACGCCTTGACAACGTGACCAAGCCTGTCCACCTTGCAGCACAGAGCCGGCCAGAACCAGTATTGACTGCTGATTCTAAAATCACGCCACCCTTCTGGCGTCCGTGCTGAAACTACTGACGTTTCCATGCTACCGTGGAACCAGTAGCAGACACGTGTGCTACTGCAGTAGGACTCAGAGGTGCGAGAACCAGTTCCTTCGCTCTCTTCAGTTTGAGTTCTCTTGCAGAGCAGATGCACCCGAGAGGCCCAGCCTCGGTGCGGGGCGATCGGCCGCATGCCGTCTGCTCCCGCCTAGCGGCTGTTCGGCATCAGCCACCGACTGTGTGAATCATAACCATTACCGTAACCTTTTCCATTTTCTAATCCGTTTAGACTGGCATTAATTCATTGCATCCGACCCCAGGGCGAGTCCCGCCATGTATCCCGTATTTCAGAATATACCAAATATTAACTTCAATTCTATCTTTTATTTGCCAATCAGCCATCCTTTCCTAGGGCGTCCACAAGCCTTCACCGCTCCGCCTTCCATCCTGACAACGCCTCCAACCCATTTTATTTATGCAGCACTGGAATGGGTTGTATAATTTTCCTGTCATCCGTGGGATAAAGATCAAGTGCTGTACAACACTAAGCTGAAGCTCGGATGACCGCTAGGGTTGCCAACACTCACACTTCGGAATTAGGGCATGCGCAATGCGCTGTTCTGAGACTAAATTATTCGGGCCAAGTAATCTTTTTGTTCCCCATTGTAGATTGATTACAGAATATGAGTCATGTAGTAAGAACATACAAGCTGAAAAATCCTCCCGTCAGAGTACAAATAGGCAAATATGTTCCTGTCTCAACAAATGTGTTAGAAAAGTGGGGCAGCAACTACCTTAGTCCTCATTCCGTCCTCCCCAACAAAAATTTTGTTATGCGAACATAGTCACTCTCTTTTGACACAGAACGTCCCAAACCACTTTACCCAATCTGTCATCATAAAGAAGTATTCACACACATCATTTACCTTTCAATGTCTAGCTTTGTCTCTCTCCCACTGTCTCGTTTTTCCACAATAGGAATTTTCTTCTGTCTCTCTCCCACTGTCTCGCTTTTCCACAATAGGCATTTTCTACTGCCTCTGTGTCCCACTAACACTGCCTTCATCGCTTTGTCTTTATTCCAGCTTCCTTTTTCTGCCATTGTCTATGTCACATTCTTTTCATCTTACATTGCTACTGACTATTTCTTTCACACAATCTGCTTATTTCTTCAGTCATGATTAACTTCTCTTTAGACATATCCTTGCAGATTCTTTGCTTGGGTTTCTATCTCCTTGATCGATAAACTTACCCACAAGTATGGGAGTTGGAGGAAAGCAGACAAAATTTTAGTTGGGTACTGAACTACGCCCGTTTCTTAGGATCTAGATACCCAAACCTTATGTATAGTCTACAATATATCTTTTTCAGTTTTACTGATTCCTCTCTCTTTTGCTCTCTCACTGTAACTGTCTCGATCCATTTATCGTGTTTACTGTGACTGCCTCTCTCCCACAATGGCTATCTGATCTTTCTTTCTCCCCTAATCAGACTTTCTTCCACCTCTACTCCGCTAATCTCTTTCAGATCAAAATGCTGGAACTGAAATGTCTGTTGGACTAAAGTTGCATGGGATAACGGGGGCCAGAATATGATGTTGTTTGTTTGTTGCTACATGGGGTCGCAGCGGAGATATGGTGAACTATATATATATGGGTTGCTATAGTTTGGTACTTATTTTCTGATACCGGATATCGAGACGAATCGCATGATGTGTAACAGTAAGGTCTTTAGAGGTCAACGAAGTTCAAAAAGGTGGCATGAACGTCCATTTACGGAAAATGTTTTAAGTGATGACCTTTGGTATCAAACAGTACTGCAATCTTCTTTTCATGGATTGAGTGGTATTTCATATCACTTCGGTACATATTGAAGCACATGCTCTGACAGTGGTAAGATGTGCATCACATCCCTGCAAGAAACATTAGGCCTGTTATTGGAAAAAAAAATACCTCCAGGGACAAGGAACACAATGTTGTATCATCACGATGGGTGAACACTGAAAATAAAATCAACCTTTCATCGAGCAAATATATCAAACTGTAAGTTGTACAAAAATAATATTTTTTCGCCAGTAAATTTTTTTCTAATCAGATGGTAACTTTCTTTCAGCACTATGCACACTTTTGCTAGCAAAATATGGTCTTTCAGTTGCACCTTAAAAGTAGGCCATTGTGCGAAATAAAAACTTAATTCTGGTAGGAGGTACCCAGATAACAGTTTACTGGCAAAAGGTCCGTGTGAACTATCGGCTACTCCCTGCTGCAAAACCTTGATCTCTGGTCCAAATTGAGAACTGACTTGGTTCAAATTACTCTAATAACAGGAAGTTAACGTTTCAGTGACCAATATACATAGCAGCTCACATGAAATTACACTCGGGCATTAATAAACAAACCACCACAATTAAAGTTATTTCATGAGGGCGACTAAGGAAAACATTTATAGCGCAACGGAAATTAAACATAAAAAATTGCATCTGAGGTTGTTCTCAGCACTGGTGAAAAACAATATTAAATAAAGAGGGGGAAGGTGCTCGAAAACTACAATTTATAGGCAAGTCAAAATTATACTGAACTTAACTTGTTTATTCAGGTCGAACACAAGCAAAATGGGGAACCAATTTTGTTAATACAATAAAAGTGCATCTCATTTAGTTAGTCTCATACTGACGATGCCCAGCATTGAATTTAACATAAATTACACTGAACTTAACGCTACTGGGCGGAGGATTTACAAACAATGCTCCAACACTCACTCGCTCACACACATGCAATGCAACAGCGATACTCACCAAAATCAGTGTGCTGAAACGAGGCAGAAGCAGGCGTCGATATCGTAGGCGAAATTCAGCAAATCCGCATGTACCACACAACACAAACAATAAAACTGCGAAGATGGCTCTGGTCTGTCGTGCCTGATTTGAGATGATGCGTGAGTATAGCAAAGTTAAGTTGCATCTAGATTAGACCGCGATCAAACACGCTAACTGCCACACACGGCAACGTTACATGATCGCACTCCACTGAAGGTGAAGTGGTTAAAAATCGAATTCATCACACAAAATCACGGCGGATTCTTAAGTTGCAATCCGAGAATAAACTATCTAGGCACTGGTTTTATGAGAAGCGGCGTGAGTTCAGGTGACTAGCTGCAAACCCCTGAAGTCGGAGTTTGGACCCACGTGGTTTCGAAAACCGATAAAAATGTATAAATTCAATTTCCGAAAAATAAAGAAAATTACCTACGGCATGCAACCCCTAGAAATACATAGAATTTCATAAGCAAACTACTGAAGGAGGTTGTACAAGGCTCGGAGAGAATTACTGATAAAGACTAAGTGCATACTACAAGTTCGGAGAAGAAACAGCAAAATTAAAATAGGCGGGGAGAGAAGATAACGAAATTTTAGTGGAAATCAGAAGGATACACGCATAGTTGCTTGCCTGATGGGCATGGAACAAACAGTAGTGCAACCTGAAAGCTTTGTTCTAAGAACCGACCACATGGAACACATATCACTCATGGAAGGAAACGATAATAAGATTTTACATGCACTGTACATAAATGAACATATCGACTGCTAGAAACCGGGCCCCACAAAGCTAGAAAAAATTTACACAGAGTTCGTACTCCGCCACATAATCACAAAAGGTTTGCATATACCAGGCTGTTATCAAAATACAACTAGTAACACATACACCACGTTTATCTGTTGGAAATCACTGGATTGAAAAACTAGAACACATTTCCGCGCACGATCGGAAGGAATATTCCAAAAAATGAATCTAAGTTCAAGAGGCTAAGTTAAACATGCTAGATAATGAATCGCTACCATCTCCGCAGACACCAGAGCAGAACCAACCTTACCTCAGCACAATCCAAGCACAAAGTGACCACCAAGCGGCCAGAAGCCTCAAGAAAGCTACCGGAAACTGGGAAATCCAAGAAAACAGTGGTGGTGGGGAGAGAAGATCGTGAGACTCGCCCTGGAGAGGGCTTGTTGACTGGCTTGTAACCGAAGGGTGTAGAAACCTCTTTGGTCGCATCAGCAGCAGGGGTTGGTAACGACTAACTATCGACTCTGAGCCAGAGAGAACCATGCAAAACGAGCTATTACCACCCACATTCGGACAGCCATTAGATCCTCGCTCATCCACTTAAAAGTCAAACAAGTACACATTCTCACAGGAATAGTGGCGTAGCAGAGAATTCGTACTTATTGCCACATTCAAAACCACAATAATAAATTATTAAAATAACAAAATCCTAGCAATATTAACTAACATTTCAGAAAGTAATATTTTAAAACATGAAACATAAATGTTGTTCCTCATGCCTTGAAAAGAGTGAGGTTCTAGATTTAACAAACTGCTAATCCAGCGACATGAAATAAATTACAATTTTATAAAAATATATGGAAGGCGACAGACGGTTGTCTATGAATGTTCATAATGGAGAAAGGTTCTTGTAAATGGAAAAAATCCATTTCTAGATAAATATCTACAAGATTTATTGTAATTACTTTAACAATTTACAATGGTTAGTTATTTAGATATTTGTGGTTCATGGTCAAAAAGGGTTAAAAGTCAGGTTTTGTGGTTTTGCGCTAAAGTACAAGCAGTTCGTACATCTGGATCTTAGTAATGGACAAAGGTATTGAAAAAAATTGAAAATTAATTTGAGAATTTCATATTTAGAACATATGATGAAAATTTTGATGATTTGTAATGATTAGATAACACTGAAGTGTCCACTCCAACTATTCATGCTTTTAGTACCCAAAACTCGTAGTATTTCGACATTTTCTCAGAAACAACCCATGAATAAATAGTTTGTAAGCCATACAAGGCCTATTATAGACCATATGTAAAGTAGAAAAACCAACCAATTTCTCAATTTGGATGGACTCCATGAAATGTGTATTATTTAAAACTTTTGCGTTTGTATTGTAGGACAGCTACAACATTGCCATTTTTCTAATACGTATAAAATTGGACACTAGGCGAAGGATTATCCAGAACACTTTACCCCTGTGATCAACAGAACCTGAGATATGGGCCCACTATTTACGAAAATATTAGTTGCACACACTAAAATATTAATTTCACACACTTTGTTACAACAACAGTCAACATTCGTACTGTGGTCCTTGTAAATGGACATTACTCTATGACTCAGAAACAAAACGGATTGCAGGAAATAGACCCATTAGTGACAGGATGGTGGGCAGTGTGTGGGGAGTGTATGTGTTCTTCGAATGGAACGTACATGTTATATATATATATTTTTAAATTTTGGGATGATTGACTTTGAAATAGTTGGGAAGTTTTAGGGCTGCTGATGGTTCTCCATGAACTCAAATTTATCCATCTTCGTGACAACGGCCTCATCTTCAGAAGATATAAAATTTTGGTTATTTAGATGGAAGAGCTAGTCACGACAGTCAATTTGAAAAAAAAAAAAGAAAAATACACTGTGGCATGTACATGTCTTTGTAAGGAACTATTCTTCTATGTTTCCAACTAGCTCCTCTCTCCTTGGAAGGATAGATAAAAAGTTTAATTTTAGAAATGTGTTTTGAAAATTTGTTTCAGTTTCTTGTTTATTAAGAGTGAATGGTCCATAAAGATACGATGAAATATTTTCAGCTCTTGCTGTGTGGAGCATTTATCCAGTGTAATTCCAACCTGTTATAGGATGAGAGACTGCTGAATAACTCCAGCCAGATGATGGTATTTCATTCTTTCAAGAACCTTGTATAAATGATACATTAGTATGATATGCCTCTAGGACTACAGCTTTCATGATTGCCTCATTCTTTATCTGGTTTTAAGATTTCACCCACTTGATTCTTTTTACAGGTTTCTAGGACTTTGCAAATCTTCAGATAATGTTTTACAATATCCAACATGATTTTTCCCACATTTCTTTAGGATTGATTTGATTATGATTTTTGCATTTAGTATTAACCATCTTTAGTTTTGACCTGTACAGGGTTTGGAGAGGTTTACTATCTCTCACAGTTTGTGCTCCTCTTCTCTATTCGTTCATTTATGTTGTTCAGTAGTTTCATGGTCAAAAGCAGCTGGAGTGTGATTTGGTTTTGTTTACTGTTTGCGTGCATAGGTCACTGGCTAATCTCCAGATCCCTTAGCTGAATTTACTCTTGTCAATATTCCCCATCGATTTTATCCATCACTCTCCTTTTCCTTTGCCATCAAAGTGATAATGAGGCTATCAGTTACAATGCTTCCTTCATGAAAATTCTTCTTCTAAAAGGAAACATGATGCTGATTTCATATTTTCTCCGGAGTCCCTGTACAAAGTTAACTTTGCACCATCTGGGAATGGAAGTTTGAGAAAGCAGTTTTTTGTATCATCTATAAAGGTATCATATTTTTCTAGCAAAAATATGATATTTTTTATTGATTCAGCAACAAGCTAGAGAATTAGTGCAGCGCTTGTTTATGAAGATACAAATTTTCGTTAATGCTGTCTTCTAAGCCTGGAGTGTGGATGGAATTTGAAACATTATTGTAAGTATCGTGAATTTCGGATAGGCTTCCAAATTTTCGTTTGGTATTGCTTTGGCCATTTCTTTGCTGACAAAATGCACCTCTCAATTATATCCATGTTGCGATGCCCCCTATTAAATAGTGTCAGGAGATCACTGTTATGCAGAAAAGATAAGTAATTTGATTCAGCCCATCTCACAATTGCTTCTCTGGTTTCTCTCCTTGTGTGTATCTCTACTCAATTCTGTGGCTAATGATTATTGATGTTTTCTGGAGCTGAAAAGAAGAAGTATACGTTTGGTGTCATATACATATATGTTTTACATCTACATAAAAACTCTGCAAGTAACATTGAAGTACATGGCAGAGGGTTCATCGAACCACTTTTTATATTTCTCTATAGTTCCATTCTCTAATAGCTGGTGGGAAAAAGGAACACCTAACACTTTCTGTATTCGATCTGATTTTTCTTATTTCATCATTATGATCATGTCTCCTTATTTAGGTGGCTACTAACAATACATGAGCGCATTCTGAAGAGAAATTTGGTGCAAGAAATTCCTCAAATAGTCCTCACTGCAACGAATAACTCCTTTATTTTAATGACTTCCATCCCAAATCGTGCATCATTTCCATGACACACTCTCCCCTATATAGCGAAAATACAAAACAAGGTGCCCTTGTCTGAATTATCTCTAAGTTGTCCATCAGTCCCACCTGGTGTGGAGCTCAGAATGCGCAATTTCTAAGCAAGGTCCTGGTTATGACCATGTCTGTGTCTTTTGAATTGATATTTTACCTCATTATTCCTGCTACTAGTTTCTCAGTGATAAGTGGCATTGTGTTGTATTTTTTTAAATTTACATAAACAAACATTTATTTTTAATATGTAAGTAACTGAGTTAAAGAAATAATTGTCACTGCTGATTCTGATTAGAAGTGGCGATGTTTTCTGTGGTACATTCTTGTAAGCTTTGCCTGATACTTTCAATGTGAGGTAAATATGTGGCTAAGGCCTTTAGCATGTAATGGAATATGGAAGTTACTCTTGTATCCCAAGGTGCATATACAGAGTGGTTAGAAACATTTGTAAAGCTTGTAATAGTTTTGCAGGTTACATTCTGCTCATAAATATTTAAGAAAACAGTTTTGAAGGCTGGTGTCATTTCTTATTTTTTAGCTATGAAATTAGACAATCATGTCACTTTGCATTCAACTGCAAATATCCTTTCAATGAAAGTGTTTCCATATATATTTTTTATTTGACTTCCTCAGACGACACAGTGATCAATACAAAAAGTGGACATTGGACTGTAGCAGTCTTTGAACATGAATCAGTGGCTGAACAATCACATTTTCTACCAATTTTTTTGTTCATTTTTCACTAACAAAATGATCAGTACATTATCGACACAGCCTCTTTGTGTCTTTATGGAAGTAATGTCCATAGAGTCACGCAATTAGTAAAAGTAATATAGGAAAGATAAAAGATTGGCAGTGGAACGCGGCAGTTACCAGACAGCCCAAGTAGTAGCACGTTAAACTGAGCAGCTGGTTGAGGGTTTGTCCAAATCACTGGAAATCTGGGAAAGGCCCATTCTTTGTACTCAAAACCAATGAGTACTGTTAGCCGAGCATTTCGTAATGGTATGTCTGGAGAACATCTATAAGTTCCACACTGCAGTAATTCAGAATAAAATATAAATAATATATAAAATTATTTATCGTCAACATTTAAGACATCTATGATATCAGAATAATTATGCTCCGGTCATGATTCTAAAAATAATTTCAATATATAAAAAATTACAAATGTTTATCACTGCTGTATCAAAATAAAGAAAAATAAAGCTTAAAATAACAAACTTTTGAATGCATCATGCAATTTCAATAAACTCTGTGTTACATGACAGCTTATTGTCTCCAGTTATCATCTTGAAAGTGTCATACTTGTATACATTTATTTAATAACTAATTATTGGTGTGGAACAGACAACACACCAATATAATAAGTATTTACATGTGAAGAAGGCCTTAGATTCAATTACTTCATGGCAGATGCGGTCGTACGTGCGACCTCCAATGGGAATCCGGAAAGGCGCATGTAAGAGGGCATAGACGATAGGGGTGCTACAGCCCTAGCGTGTGACTTGAGGAGAATTCTACAACGTTGGCATCGGCTGCTAACACACTTTCAAGCAGTACAAAGGTAGCAGCCAGAATGACTGATAAGTACAAACGCCGATAGTGTATACATGTGTGAATTTTCAGATTCATCGTCAGTGTTGGAGAACACAAAGATTAAATAGTCTCCCAATCTATGTGGTTCAGAAAATCAAAATGGCCCCATTAACGGTAGTCCGAAATCAAGATGTAGTATTGTCATTGTGGAAGGTATTAATGAGGAAGGACACAGACTAAAATCAGAGAACGAAATTGATGATCTAGGTGACTTTAAGGCACAGATGATACTGGTTTTGCAAAAGATGCAATCGAATATAATGTCAGGTATAAATAGTGTAAATTCAAACTTAGATTCGAAAATTGAAAATTTAAAATCAGGTATAAACAGTATAAATTCAAACTGTTTCGAAAATTAAAATTGTAAATTCAACCATTGGTTAGAAAACTGAAAGTGGAAATTCAAATTTTAATACATAAATTGAAAGTGTAAATGAAAATTTTCTTCCTAAAAAAAAAAAAAAAAAAAAAAAAAAAAAAAAAAAAAAAAAAAAAAAAACCCATACATTCAGAACTGAAGAATGTGAATTCAAATGTGAACAGTATTAAAACTGAGATGGGAAAAAATTTAGATATGGACAAAGTTTCTGAAGAGGTTGGCCTAGCTAACATCAAAGGCACCACAGCTGAGATGAATTTGGGGAATATATTTGATAAAATACGAGAAAAACTGGGTGGCCGTGTGGAGGATTGTGTGCACAGGCAAAATACCTTTTAGGAAGCAACCAATAAGTAGGTTAATAATTTGTTGAATGGAGTGATAGATTTTTAAAATGAAGTAATTAAAAATAGACAGGAAATTAAATCTATAATAAGCAATGAAAACGCACAGCTGGAATAGCAGATTTGAGATATAGGGAGAGAATTAAATTCTGTGGTAGTAAGTCAGGGTAAGTGTTTCATATATGGGTACAGAAACAACAAAGTGTTTTGAAAATGATGGATGGTACCATCCAGTGAATTTTAATGCTTTCTGTAAAGATGGATTTGTACGAAGAATGTCAGATGAGTAAGAAATTAAGTTGGTGAAAATGCATTTATAAGGTAGATGCAAAGGTGGGCAACTTTAATCAGGGATTCGTTGACTATCTATGAAGTATCTGAAAGTGTTATGTAAACAAATTTTGAGTGAAGCCAAGCAAAAGCGACTCCTGAATGAGTTCCTAAACGGACCACCTTATAAAAACAGAAATTGTCAATACCTGATTTCTGTGTGCATGAACTTGCTACGTTGCCACACATAAATCGTTCACTGGGAGTGTTGACTGTAATCACGAGACTTCAAAGACAATTACCAGAATATTTACAGAGGGAACTTGTTCCAAGTCCGCAAACTATGAAGATTAATTTTTGCATTATATTGTCAAGATGGAACAAGCACTTAAATTCAAGCCACATGTTGGTAATTCTAACGATGTAAATAATCATCATAATGGTACTAATTTTCATAATGGAAATGGTAATAATATTTATCAAAAGATAAATCTAAACAAAGAAAATAAACACGAGGGACAAGCGAAACACGAAATGCACAATCAGGCTAGGAAGCCGGGAAACTTATTTTTTCCATATCACAAGTCCGTGATATGCAGAATAAAACGGCTAGGAAAAAGGACGCAGGATTCTAAAAATTCAGTGGTTGTCAAAAATTCGGCAAAGATGTTACAAATGGTAAATGAACCGAAATGAATGAATGTTGGTTGGAAAATTAAGTGTTCAGTAGGAACAATGATAATAGAGTAACTACAAGTAACATGTGTAAAGGTATGTTAAAAGGGCATAGCTGAGAATACATCTGCTGGAAATAATTTTTATTATGAATTGGTGGAAGGAAGTGTTGAAGTTTGCAAAAGTGCTGTAAGTGTGTTCTTGTCAGCCTTTAATGAATGTTATGTATCGGAAGAAGCGGGTGTTTTATTTCGTAAGGAAAAGAAAGGTGATATTATATATGCTGAAGTTATGTAAGTTGATGTGTCTGAGTTAGATATTTTGGTGGAAGCTATTTCAGTTTATGGACCAGGGCTCTAAATGAAAGCATCGATTGTGAACGGCTGCAGCATGATGCAGTGTGTATGAATCAGTTATTTTATGAAGGGGAAAAATGTTTTTGTGGATATAAATTTGGGGAAATGGATCTGAAATCAAAGGGTAACGAATTTACTGGGAATTCTAAGGTAGTTGATTGAGAAGCCTTATTCATTTAAATCTCTAATTTTGTGCACATCATTTGTAAACATTAGAATAAAACCCTTTTTTATTAATGAACTAGATATTTTATGTAATATTTCTTGATCGTTTTGCAAACTACAGCCTATGCATAGAGTGTTTTTAAATACAGAATCACAAGTAAAAGATAATATCTGCAGCTAAGGTAGTTGCTGGGGCATGAAAGCAGACATGTTTGGTTCGACCCTAAGATAACATCAAGACAAATATCTAAATCAGAACCGTACATAGCCCAATATGCACATACTTACAATGTATAGTTAAAGTTGCTTTAATCTTAGCTGTCATAAATGCAGTGAAGGATAAAGTGTAAAGTCGCATCTTGCAGTCTGCAGTCTGATTGGATTTGTGCTCACTATAACCTGATGGATAACTTACATTACAGTTATATAATGTAAAATTAAAAAGAAACTATATATATATATATATATATATATATATATATATATATATATATATATATATATTATAGAGGAAAATTCCTAACAGGAAAAATATACGTAAAAAATAGATGAAGTACACTTACCAGGCGAAGGGGCACAGGCAGTGATAGCAACAAATAAACACACAGACACACACACACATAAATGCTAGCATTCGCAGCCTAGCTGCTTCTGCCTGATGAAGCAGCTAGGCTGCGAAAGCTAGCGTTTATGTGTGTGTGTGTGTGTGTGTGTGTGTTTATTTGTTGCTATCACTGCCTGTGCCCCTTCGCCTGGTAAGTGTACTTCATCTATTTTTTACGTATATATATATATATATATATATATATATATATATATATATATATATATGTGTGTGTGTGTGTGTGTGTGTGTGTGTGTGTGTGTGTGTGTGTGTGTGTGTGTGTGTGTGTGTCTAAAGGAATTAAATTTCTTCTCAAAACTGCTGTTTACATGTGGAATTATCTATTCTGCCATATGAATGTAGATACAAAAATTATAAAATGTATTTTAATAGATAATTCCATGTGATACCAATCGAAATTTTTATTCACCATTTAATATTACAATATTTAGCTATGTTTTCATTCGAAAATTGCAGTTCTATATTGATGTTAATTAATTTTACTTTCTTCTGAATGTATAGAGGATGTGTTCCATGTAAATGGAAAATAGATTTTCTACCCCAGTGGAATTTAAGGAAGAAACACAAGCAAAGATTTGCAAATCAGGGATCAGTCCATATGTTCTATACAAAACAAACGATGGGTACTTATGAACCTCAGCAGTTTGGTCTGATAGAAGTTATCTTTGAGCCAATGTCTGCAGTAAGTAATTTGTAATATTTGCTGCAACTATTTTTAGAAAGTAAAGACAAATAACATTATTTGGTAATTTTCTTATGGAGTACATAATTTGTGAAAGATGAATCACAATCTTGAACTGGAGAAGGGTGGAAAACAAAATTAATTGTGTCATTCCCAAGATGATAATCTTCATATCCATTTTAAGTGTTATCTGGAATCCATCTAAGGCCGAAGATCAAATCCTGGTATTAATATTTGCATTAATATATTTTGAATTAATGTTGTTTTCTTTGAATGAAGACGTATGGAGTGTTTCTTGTAGCTCAGTGTAATGATTTAGGTGTCCCCACAGCGGATTTTAGGAGCAACTGTTGAAACATTACCATATTTTTGTATCTCGTTGAAATATTCTTTTTGTCAGTCAGTGTCAGTTCTTGAAGCAGCAAGGGTCCTGATACACAATGCCTTTGAATCGTGCATCGTGCAACAGCTGTTTCCCCTATGACTTCAATATGTTGTAGTGAAGAAGCTACGTCTTCTACTCAGAAAAGTAATACACCAGAGAACCTCTTAACTCCATTCAAAAAACGTGAGTTTTATAAGAGTAGTAAACTGTTTAGGTATTGATGGACAAAAGAACTGACTATTGAGGTTTTGGTAATGACTGACAGCTGAAAAATGTGCTCCTATTTCCTTTGGCTCTTATTTTCACAGAGATGTTTCAGAGTCAATTTTCTGGAGAATTGTCATACTAACGCCATGTTGCCATTTTGTAGGGAATGCTGGAGATCTTCTTCCTCTGCCACTACAGTGAAGTACCTCAGCAAATGGTTTTGCTTAGTGTTGTGATTGGTAAGGGTATCTGTCTTTGGGGATGTCTCATATTTCCTTCTTCGATTATTTAGAAAAACTGTGTCTTACGTTTCATTTCATAATTTTTTGTATAACTTCCATATATATATTTTCTCTTTCCATTTACAAAGTTTATATTGCTGAATTCCTTTTATATACCAAACATAATTACTTTCGACTTCTGTAGGATTCCGGAGCATAGAAGATGTGAGAGATGACACATAGCTTATCAGACTAATAATGTATGACGAATATGGTCATACCACTCACAATATATATATTGTTCTGACACCAAGTGAAGTAACACACTGGACCCACATTCGGGAGGATGGTGCTTCAAATCCACCTCCAGCCATCCAGACTTAGGTTTTCCATGGTTTCCTTAAATCACTCCAGGCAAATGCCTGGAGTGATACTGTATTTTGGGATTGGGTGTATGCCTTAAATCCTGAATTGTCCCCACACCTCTTTTCTCTCTGCACACCTCCTATTCCTGTTCTATTTGTCCATCATATCTTCCTGTTCCTTTCACTATATATCACTTCTTTCCTCTCTCTATAACAATTTTTCAGCCCTCCTCAGTGATGTGACTCCTCTGATTGACCTGTAACTGTGTTTATTATTATTGCAATAGAAATATTGATTCTTAGTTTTAGGTTACATAAAAATAATCTGTAAATAATTTGGGATCATTGGTGTAAAATAAATTGGGACCAATGGTAAACTATCACTTATCTTTATACAGTAACATAGTTATCTCTATTTATGTCCCATTATACATTTCAGAGACTATAGTGTATGATCATCCAAATGTGTAATAGAATATCGTATAAATATACGAAGTAAATTGCTGAAGATTTTTTCAAGATTTTTGGTAACAAAATTATATACGTATTTTTACAAGTATTTTCAAAATGTGTTGATGCAAAAATTATATTTGAGTATTTTGACAACATCTGAAATAATTGGGCCAAGAATATTTTTAAATTGATACTAACAACATTTTCCATTTTAAATGTAGCCTATGTGTGTCCGAAAATTTATTAGAGGATCATGTGAAAGTTTGAAGTAAGTAGGTTAAAAAAAATTTGAGAATTTTGTTAACAGTGTCTCCCATATATATAATCTAATACTGGAAAGTCCAGATTTGAATTCAACAACTCATTGCTAAGATGTATGACTGGCTGCGACAGGCACATAAAAGACACACATATAATACTAAAGCTATGTGCCATTAGCCTGCTTCAGAAAAAGAAGATTCACACAATCACTCAGGCATACTTCAGAATCACACATCCATCAGATGTGGATCTTTGGCTGCTGCACTCTGCATCACGCTTTGCAGCAAGGGGATAGGAGGAGAGGGGAAGGGAGGGAGGACAGGTAGGTTGTGTGGTGGTGGTGGTATGGATACAACACAGACTTATGGACCAAGTATGCACTAAATTGGTGGAACAAGATGCAGCTTAGGAATGGAATGGGGAGGGAACACACACACACACACACACACACACACACACACACACACAGCAAACAGAATGTGACGGGTGTAGGATAGTAAAGGTAGGAATTTTAGGGTTTTGAGAAAGAAGAGGATTATCAAAGGTTGATGCATAGACAAATTTTAGGATAATAGAATGTACTGTAGGGTTAACTCCATCTGTGTAGTTTAGAAAAGCTGGTGATTGGTGGGGGTATCCAGATGGCCAGGGTTGTGAAGCAGCCATTGAAATAAAGCCTATGCTCCACTGCATGTAGTGCCACAGCATGGTCTACCTAGCTTCTGACCATCGTTTGGAAGTGGCCATGCCAATATAAAAAGCTGCACAATGGTTCCAGCACAGTTGTTAAATTATATGGCTGCTTTCACAGGTGGCCTAGCCTCTGATTAGGAAGGATAAGCCTGTGACGGGTGAGTGGTATGAACAGGACATGTAGCAGGGTCTTCAACAGGAACATCATCCCTGTGGCAGAAGGCTGGGGTTCGAGGTGGCATATGGATGCACTAGGATTTTATGGAGGATAACTGAATACCACTTTAGGATGGGTGGGAAGGATGTTGGGCAGGATTCTCTCATTTCTGGGTATGAGGAAAGGAAAAAAAAATCGGCGAAGGATGTAGTTTAGTTATTCCAGTCCAGATTAGGAGGATTTAGGGTGTGTGGAGATATTGCACAGGAGATATGTTTGCGGGTTAGGACTAGGGGGTAGTTTTCACCTATGAAATCCTTTGTGAGAACTTCAGTATATTGATGAAGGTAATTCTTGTCAGAGAAGATGCACTGTCCAAGAGTGGCTAGGCTGTAAGGGAGTTTTTATTTTTGTATGTGAATGGGATGGCATCTGTCAACATGTAGGTTCCGTTGGTGATTGGTAGGCTAATGTGGACGGAAATGTGGATAGAGCCATTAGTGACGTGGCAGTTGACATTTGACATCCAGGAATGTGGCATGTTTGGTTGAGGAAGGCCAGGTGAAGCAGATGGGTAGAAGGAGTTAAGGTACTGAATGATGGAGGGTAAGGTGTCCCGTCCCTGAGTCCAAATCATGACATTATAATCAATAAACCTAAAGCAGACCGGAGGTTTAGGCTTTTCGGATATTAGGAATGCTTCATCCAGACGGCCCCTAAAAAGATTGGCATACTGGGGTGCCAGGCAGATGCCCATGGCTGTGCCACTGAATTGATTATAAACCACTCAAAGGAAAAGTAGTTGTTTGTTCGAATAAACGTGTTGAGGGTTATGAAAAATGATGTATCGGGCTTGAATTCAGAGGGGTGTTGGGAGAATGTGCTGTGAAAATAAGAGTTTTCAGCTTGTTAAATTTTTAATTTGTGACCGTGCATGATTATTGACTCAAAGCTCGTCATCGCACACAAACAAGCTATAATTTCTATAAAATACGGCAGGCTCTTAATGAGACGAAGTACAGTCAGTAAAACCCTCGAGAAAATCTTCCATAAATCGGAGTATGTTTTACTTAATCGCTTTCATTTGTTCAAAACCAGCATTAATGTCAATTATCGTCTGTAATTATCAGTTCACAGTATCGCCAGTTTTAAAAATCTAGTGTCATGTTGTATTTATATAACCAATCGGTTTCTAAAAATTTAATGTTGGCATTTGCCACTACAAGGAAAGAAGGAGTAAAACATGACCAAGACCTCTTCTTTAATATTCTAACTCTTTTTACCAGTTATACCAACAATCATGACGCCTTATATAGTATACCTATTTCGCTACCTGAAACTAAAATTACATCTACTTCTGTGTTCTTAATTTTACCTTGAATATTAGGTCTTGGATTTATAGGCTTAATTTCTGGGTTATCTTCAAGAAGTAAGGGTTCTTGACAACTTTCCTTACCTTGATAACAATTCGGTAATTATGGGTGATGGGTATTTCTCTGTTTTGGAATTTCCCTTAGGTAGAAACTCGCTAAGGGATTTATCTAGTTTTTCGAATGCTTTATAATAATGTCTTCCATTACATGTCCGTTCTCTTTTTCTGCTGTATAGTATAAGTTCCTTTCATTGTTACTTAGTTTAAACATCTTTGAATTATTTTTATTCCGTTTGTTTCGATTTTCTGTATCCCTGACGAAACCGCCTATTATTACCCTTAGAACCACCTTTGTCAAGTCTATTAACTTCCTAACTATTTGTTTACTAATCTGAAATCTAACTTCCTGCCATTCTTTACTTAAAACATCATGATGTTCCAGAAAATTTAATTACTTTCGAGTATCAGACCACTTTTTAGGTACCAAATTATGTTTAATCTAATAAGGCAGTCTACTTACCAATACCATCAGGATGTGTTCTTTACTATGACGTTCATCTATGAGTTTGATATGCTTTAAATACCACTCGAAATAATTACGCTAGCCTCCCCACCATTTCGAATACAGGATTTAAAACTTCCAAAGCCATTCATTGCTGTATTCTAATGACCAATATATTTACTTAAACTCCCGGGCAAAGTCTTCCCAGTCTTTAAATCCATTCTTATGTAGTACTACCCACTTGACAGCTTCGCCTACAAGGTGACCAATTACGAATTGTATTTGTTTAGTACTACTCCAGTTATGAGGCAAATTTCCTGCAAATGATTTAATAAAAATAATGGGATGACGCCTCCCTAGTTTAAAAACAAGAAATCAACTGGTTATGCCCATACTCATTAAACAATACTCCTCCAATCACTCAGCTGGAGAATTTTTGTTTTCAACAATTGCTTGCTCAGAAGGTGTCGAATCGCTTTTGTTTAGTATTCATGGTATTATTATCATCTATGTTTATAAAAAGGATTAGACTCCCTGTTGTTTGAAACTTACCAACATTTTGGAGAGAAATACTTTCGTTATTATTATTCGTAATACTCAAAATCTGATTACTAATTTCTTGTAAACATAATACCGTATTTGATATTCGAGTTACCAAAGAATGTGAACACTGTACTTGATTATTAAGTCGTGAGTGAGAATTATCTAAAATATTAGAAACATCAGTAAAAGTCCTTTCATGTTCTCTATCTCTACATGATCTTCTGCTACTTTTCTGTTAATATTTTCAAGCGTACTACAGATAGCTACAGATCTATTAACTACTTCCTTCAGGTGCAAATAAGGGTCCAGGAGGTAAAGGGATTGGGATAGTGGGGAGCCAGTGAAGGAAGAGGTTGGTATAATTGATATTGGAGTATAGAGTTTTTGACCATTGGCGTAAGGCGTTTGTCAATGAAGACTGAAATTCTTTTGATAGGCGTATAGTAGCCAACACCGAATCAGCATGGCTCACGCGTCAGCTGATTTTACAGAACTCCACTTACCTCACCCAATGCAGCATATACTCATATGCAGGATAACATATATTACAAATGCGTCTTCTATGCGACACATTGTTGGCGCGTTTTTTAACGCCGAAAAACAAAATACACAATAAAACATGTAACCTGTTGACAATTAAAATAAATAAATAAAAATTTGAAATGTGCAGACCACGAAATTTCCGGGTCCATATTGTTTCCAGTTAAACCGCGTTCTCATGAACAATCCGCCTTATGCAGAAGGGATCAATAAAAACTGGAAAGAAATTCCGCATCAGAGCAAGACGCTTGTTGGACAGACGACGTGAACGAACCAGGACTTTTCCTCAGACTTCAAAGTAGCGTATAAGAAGCATCGTGCTTCTTATCATACTAGTGCCTCTTCTCAGCGGTCTGTTTGATATGTTCGATGGCACGTTTAACCACCTCGCTGTGCCTCAATTTGACAGGTGGATCAAGAGGTACTATGTCCCATACGTTGTCCTCTGCACATTCATTTTTAGAAACTAGCCTCGGCAGCATAGAGGTAGAATCACTCGGTAACTCGTTGATGACGTGCTGAAACCCCCGTATATACTAATTCCAGGCGCGATGACGTTGGTAGCAGTACAAGCGGCAAAATTTCCCTGGTTCTTTCATTGCGCGCTCGCAAGAATTTGACTCCAGGTGATAAACTGAAATGAAAATAGGTTTTATGCGCCTTCGATGGAGCGTCCTCTTCCAGACAGGAGAGAGAAACTGAGGACCGTTCTCAGATAATACCTTCTCGACGTACCCAACTTGGAACAGGAAGTCTCTCACAAATGCATGTGATACAGATCTGCTCGTGGCTCTTTTTAAATGGGTTTATGTTACATATTTTGAGATCAACTTGACAGCAACGAATATGTAATTGTGTCCACCAGCTGTCCGTGGGAGGGAACCAAACAGATCCACATCAGCAATTTCTCGTAAACGAGAAGGGATAATGGGAAAGAGAGGAGCAAGGTGAGACACTGTAGGAGCTTTGGACTTTTGACATGCTTTACAAACAGCAAGAACTTTCCGGAGCCTCTTTTCCATGTTTGGAAAGTAGCAGGTATCACGGAGCTGAACAAAACATTTACGGGGCCCATAGTGCGCGTAGCTAAGGTGCTTATACCAAATGAGTTCGTTCACCAACTCGTCCGGTATACACACAACCCAGTTGGACTTACCGTTGTTGCTAAGGCGGAACAAGACTATTCCTAATTAGGTAATAGTTCCTAATTGCCGAATTGTTGTTGTCACGCCAGAAAACCTTCACGTCTTTCAGAATTGAGTTCTTGTCTTGTTTCCGCACTATGTCGTGGAGGGAAGCAGAGACGAAATTTTCATAAACTACGCCACGTAAATATAACAGGTTGTAATTAATTTCATTAGGCTCATCATTGGATCCCTGAGTCAAATCCACTGGGGAACGAGAAAGGGCGTCAGCCACCACGTTTTCTTTCCCGGATATGCATACAAGTGTGAAGCGAAATTCCTGGAGATAGAGCG
Source organism: Locusta migratoria (assembly GCA_026315105.1). Classification (NCBI taxonomy): domain Eukaryota; kingdom Metazoa; phylum Arthropoda; class Insecta; order Orthoptera; family Acrididae; genus Locusta; species Locusta migratoria. The sequence goes on along the minus strand of CM048747.1, from coordinate 17,993,415 downwards.
CCCACCTGGCCAATCGTCCGTGCGTCAGTTTCGCCGAATGAGGAACTGCGATGCGCGGTGATCAGTATATACCCTCGTCGTTCGGCCGAAAAGAAATCTGCGGAACTTGGTAAATCCGAAGACGACTGCTAGGGCTTCGAGCTCTGTCACCGAGTAATTCCTGTCGCATTTAGTGAGAACACGACTCGCGAACGCAATTGTTTTCCGGCACATCACCCAGTCTTCTTCAAATTCTTGGAACAGCTCGGCAGCAATTCCGGTATTCGAACTGTCTGTTCCAAAGCAGAAATCCTTGGAAAGATCTGGGGGTGCTAGCAACGGCGCAGCCAGAAGGGCTTGCTTAACACTTTCGAACTCAGATTTCGCGTCCGCTTCCCACTTCCACGGCTTGTTTTTACTCGTGAGTGCGCAGAGGGAAGGTATACCCATGATTAGAAGAGGTAGAAACTTTTACACCCAAAGAGGCACGCACTTGCTTCTTTGTTGTTGGAACAGGAAAGTTTCGGATTCCGTCTAGTTTACTAGCGTCCGGAAGAATACCCCCCTGTCGTAATGATGTGCCCGAGAAAGTTGACCTGCGACCGACTGAATTCCGATTTCCTCAGATGAACCGTTACCCCTGATTGCTGGAAAACAATGCAATAAATGATCTAAAACCTGGTTGTGGCTTTCCCATGAATTTTCTGCGATCAGCACATCATCCACGTAGGTGGTGAAGCGCCGCCGCAATTCCTCCTGTAAAATAGAGTGGAAGCCAAAAATAAAATCGGCAGAACTGATGTTAAAGCCAAAAGGAAGCTTTAGAAACTGGTAACAGTTTCCAAAGCAAAGGAAGGCCTTGTATGGCCGACAAGCCGGGTCCAGTTCTATTTGCCAGTAGCTGGCCCGCAAGTCGATCGAGCAGAGCACCCGGAGTTCATCTTACGTCTGCGGTCGATCAGTCTCCGGCTCAATTATGGTGTTTATTTGTCCCGAAGCTAGGACAAGCCTGATCGATTTATCCTTCTTTGGGACGATCAACAATAGACTGTTATATGAACTCACAGTGCGTTCTATGACGCCATCCGCTAACATCCGCGCCATCTCCTCGACTTCCAGCTTGTGTATCCATGGAAATTGGTATGGATCCACAAAAAACTTTTGTGGCCGAACTTTAAACTTATATTTAAAGCCGGCCGCGGTGGCCGAGGTGACTGAGGCGCTCCAGTCACGGTCAGCACGGCCACTACGGTCGGGGGTTCGAATCCCCCTCGGGCCGTCCTAGTTCGTAAGTAGTTCATAAGTAGTTTGTAAGTTTAGGGACTGATGACCCCGTAGTTAAGTCCCATAAGCTTAACAAACATTTGAACATTTTATATTAAAAGCCGTTGATCATGCCCGGGGCATCAGAGAAAACCGTTGTATGATTCCGCAAAATTGAATCTAAATCAGTTTTCGCTCGAGGTGGGACATCCTCTAACGAAGTCATTTTTCGGTCTATCTTGTCCAGGACGTCCACTTTCTCACAATCAACGAGAAGTACATACGGGTCGTCATTCTCCGAGAGCACCGGATCTGGTGAGTATATCGCCTGATAAAAAGTGGCAACACCGACCCGCGGAACTCAGCCTCGTGGTGCACTCGCTGAGTTTTTATCTAATTTATTTCCGATTTCAGCCAAATTGCAAAGTAGCATGGTGTGCCACCAAAAATTCCACACCGAGCAACACAACTACAACTAATGACGGCACAACGATAAAGTTGGCCACAAAAGCGTTTCCTTGACATGAGAATTCAATCTCGGTCTGCATTTGTACCTCTACGCTACGCCCAACCAAGGCGTCCTTAACCTTGGTGCGATGCAGGGGGAGTTCCGGCCAAGACGCCACTGCTTGGCAGCGCTCGTATGCCGCCTCACTTATTACGGATACCACACTGCCGGTGTCGAGAATGCAGCGTAACTCTTATAATGTTACAGGATCGTGACAATATACTCGATAGAAAAAATAAATAAATAAATAAAAGTGGCAGCTCGTTTTTTTAATGCGCCACATCCTACGAAAAATATTGTTAAATAGTCTGAATATAAGTGGAAATTATTGTTAATCGCAAGCAGATTTGGCATGTATATACATTTTAGATTTATGCAATACTTGTAAGGATGTATAATTATATTATATATAGTGGGAACTATTTTTTGTATGAAAAATGAGCTTTTCTGTTGGGCTGTTGGAGTGTGAACACGCATTAAAAAGTATGTCTTGAAATTGGTGATTTTTTTTTTTAAATTAAGTCACACTTCCTGCATATAAATGAATATCTGTATCAACGCTAACGCTGACCAAATGTTACATTTCCCCTAGCGATTCTAAAGAAATACAAAGTTTTCACGATCTTATAAATGAGTGACGGTTAGTGTTAGACTCTACATCTCTCACTGAAATTGTCAGGACAGGTTGTTCAAATGTTCAAATATTTGTATAGTTTATGGGACTTAACTACGGGGTCATCAGTCCCTAAACTTACAAACTACTTATGAACTACTTACGAACTAGGACGGCACAAATATCCATGCCCGAGGGGGGATTCGAACCTCCGACCGTAGTGGACGTGCAGACCGTGACTGGAGCGCCTCAGTCCCCTCGGCCAGCGCGGCCGGCAGGACAGGTTGTACCAAATAATCGTTAAGCTCGCGTTCCTCTTCTAAGAGGACTTCCCTTAAGTCGTCAAACCCTATCAGTCTGACCTGTTCCGTCCCCTGTTTATCGTCAGACTCCGAACAGTAAGGAACAGAGCAAGAACGTCATTGTGTTTACGTGAATGGTCTGGGTTGCGCATATGGTTTTTGTTATGTTTCAGGTTGGGCGAGCCCACTTCGACACCCTGTGGCGGCGTGTTCGGCCATTCCCAGTGGAATTTGCATCGTTCAGTTCGTTATTGTCAGAGTGCCAGTTATTGCCATTCCCCCACTTGCGCTTTTACTTCCCGCGGTAATAACCTTTATACACGTTCTCATTTTGGTTACGTCATTGCCTGTTTTGCTGGGTTCACTGGCCGTTTCCCCAAGACTGCCGATTAGAACTATTATTCTGTTCTTTCTTCGGTACCCGGTTTTGATTACTATTCCCCTTTCCCTGTTTCGTGAAAAGTTGTTCTGAGGGGGGGGGGGGGGACGTAATCAAAATCGAGATCTTCGAGGAGAGTCTGAAACTGCTCCACGTCCTCTTTGCATCTCCCTGCTAAGAGAGCATTGTACAGATTTCGCGGCCGCTTAACCAAAAAATTCTAATGATATGGGCTTCTTATTTAGCATATCTTGGAAGAACTTGGCTGGGCTGGCAAAGTTCGGCTGTCTGAAGTTGGGCATCATTTGGATGTTGTGCCACCCAGGATCCTGCTGGCTTTCGGACCAGTAGGAAGCTAAAAAGTATTGTTGGAAGCTCTTGTAGCTTTCGCCAAACCTTGGGAACGACCTCATTCGCGTCGCGGTTCGCCTTCCAGGTGTCTGCGCACGACCTCTGTTTTATGTTCTTCGGGCCAGTTCGATGGAAGGGAGAAGTCAATTTGATCTACCCATGCTTACGGATGTATTCCACCGGGCGCGATCCTGAACACTTCGAATTTACGCACTGTTAGAAAATGGTTGTAATCGAAACCCGGTGCTGCGTCCCGATTACAACGTGAGGTCCTATTTTGATTCCGACTCGAACTTGGCAGTGGAGGCTCACTTTCGTCCTCCAAAGCTGAGTCCGAGTCGTGGCTTGCACTCCCGTCTTGGCTGTTGCACGCGTCCTAGTGGCTTGTGGCCATTATTGCACGTAGCCACCTCCTGCTGCCGAGCCACGCGATCACATGTTTGTCAGCAATGAATGGAAAAAAAAATTATTGTTTTGAGACCAATAGTTTTTAAGATTTGAAGTGATAAGTTTGAATCTGTTAGCGAACTAGAAAAATTTAAATAGTTTCAAACAAATTAACGTAGCTTTTGCCCTAATTAAAATCAAGAATAGATTTTTGATATATTGTGAGACTTTATAGATACGTACATCGTGTGTGAATTTGAAATTTTTTACTCGATTGTTATAGAAGATAGAAGCTTTAAAGCGATTTTCTATCGGCACGTGGAACGATGCGCTGTGGCGGCTGCCGCCAGCCAGTACTTGACGTGACAACGCTGCAGCTTTGGCGCGTAGACGTCAAGTGACAACTAATTTAAATCAGACTATAGTATTAGTAAAACCATGACTGAATGCCAAAGTAGAGACCGTTACGAAAGCACACGGTGCAATTGGTCATACCAAGTCAGGAAAGACGGAATCAAACCAGAAAATCTGAGAAATATTTAGCATACTCGCGGATACAGACACGACGCAAAAAACTTAGTTAAAAAAAAAGAAAGGCAAGAAAATTCAAACATAATAAGTTTACACAAAGGCTGAAGGCTACACACGTGAATTCTAACTTTCAAAAACCGGACACAAAATCATCACTGGAATGAGAATGCAAATATTAAATCAAAATTGAATTACTAGAGTCCTGAAAATGAAGAAACACGTCGCCTTACATAGCGAACGAATTACTTAAGAGAACTATCACTGATAAACCAAGACTGCCTGATCACAAGAAGGCAAAGATCTGACAGCTTGCCATCCCCACTGCATGATTCGAACGATGTACTTACTTCGACGGTCGCAGAGAAAGTGAAACCTAAGGCCAAGCCACACACCGGGTGTAGAGCGCGCTAAAAGCGCTACCTGGACAAGATAATACCCTCTTCTGGAGCTCCAGAGAAGTCGCTTTTGACCCCTCTTTAGACCATGATTATGTTGGTACTACACTAAGAACAGGCCACCTCGCCATCTTGCCAAGTGATCTTGTCTCTGCCCACCCAGCAGACGCCAATGCAGACGACATGCGAAGCTATGCGTTCTTAATTAAAGTAAACGAGACCCTAAGCGCGAGGCGGCGACTGTAAGTCATTTCGTGGCAGTCAGTCAGTATTAGAAGCAACCTTCCACATTCACATGAATGCAGAAGTTCAATCACACGGGTGGAAACATACCGGGTGATCAAAAAGTCAGTATACATTTGAAAACTTAACAAATCACGGAATAATGTAAATAAAGAGGTAAAAATTGACACAAATGCTTGGAATGACATGGGTTTAATGAGACCAATAAATAAATAAAAAAGGTTCAAAAAGTGTCCGACAGATGGCGCAGGACAGCCAAACGTCAGTGACTGCGCATGAAAATCGTGTATAAAAGGAGCTGTAATGAGAGAGAGAAATCCCCCTCCCCTCCCCCACGCGGATCCTCTATGATCTCATTCCTTTCCCCCGTCTCGTTCTCTTTATTGAACATCTCCGTCTCCGTTACATATCCCGCAAATCAGATCCGCCTAATCCTCTAGTCCATCCCCCCCCCTCTCTACGCCTGGTCCGTTGCCGCGCCTCCACCACTCTATTCCCCCCCTGCTCTCCACTTGTCCACCCTCCAAATGTTCAAATGTTCAAATGTTTGTAAATCTATCGGACCAAACTGCGTGGTCATCAGTCCGTAGCTTACAAACTACTTAAACCTAGGTAAACTAACCTAAGGACAACACACACACCCATGCCCCAGGGAGGACTCGAACCTCCACGGCGAGCAACCGCGCGCTCCGCAGTGAGATGCTTTAGACCGCTCGGCTACTCCACCGCGGCTTGTCCACCCTCCAGATCCTTTTCCGTAGCAACTTCCGTACCCTCCCCCTGCCGTGGTGGAGTAAAAGAGCGGTCTAAATCGTCTCGCTGCGGAGCGCGCGGTTGCTCGCCGTGGAGGTTCGAGGCCCTGGGGCATATGTGTGTGTGTGTGTGTGTTTGTCCTTAGGTTAGTTTACCTAGGTTTAAGTAGTTTGTAAGCTACCGACTGATGAGCACGCAGTTTGGTTCGATAGATTTACAAACATTTGAACATTTGAACCCTTCCCCTCCCGGATGATGCCCTCTGACCTGACATCTACCCTTCATACCAGCTGTGATCCTTCCCCTTGCTCCCTCTCCCCCTTCTCTCCCTGAGGGCCCCGACTATCCCTCCCTTCCTGTCCTTTCTCCCCTCCTCACTCCCCCAGCTGTCCCTCCGGATCCTCCTCTTACCGCCCTCCCCTTTCCTTCTTCCCCGTGGCTTTGTGGGAAATCATCCCACCCGTCCCTTCCACACCGGCCCTGTGACTCCTCCCCACCCTCTCCCTCTCCTCTCTTCCCCTTTTCCCCCCACATCTTCAATGCTGTAAGTGCTCCGCCATCTGTGAAACCTTCTTTGTGCTTCCATGTGAGTGCTTCGACAAGTGTGGTGCCTTTTAGTTACATTGTTTTATTCTACAACAGTGGACGGCCAACCGGCAGACTATACGATCAGTTTTAGCTTGTGTATTTTTTTTTAACTCCACAATAGCGGACGGTCTAACCATAGCCGCCGCCTTACGCTCATTTTAATTGTGCGTGTGCCACTGACTTTCGGGCAGCCGTTTTTATTCACCACTATCGCCGTTCCAAATCTTTAATGTCGACACCGTTTCCCTCCATTTTATGTACTTTGTTTTATCTCCAACTTACATCTCCATTTTATGTATGTGTTATCTCCAACGTTTTATCTGCTTTATGTTCGTATGTTCCTCCTGTGTCAAATTTTATTTCTGTAGGCTGAAGAGCGCCTTTGAGCGCTGCCGGCCCGCCCCTCCTTAGGGGAATAGAAATCACAATAAAGAAAAAAAAAAGAGAGAGAGAGAGAGAGAGAGAGAGAGAATCAGACAACGCACTGTGACCGGTCGGAAAACCCCGCCAACGGCGGCGCGGACCGACCGAGAACGGAAAGGGGGCTGACGCCTCCTGCCCCAAAGAAGAAGACGCTGCCCGGGGACGACCTGCGCGCCGCCGCGGAAGAAGCGACAGCGCCTTCCAAAGCCGCCACGGCAGCAGAGAGGGCGGCCAGCTTGCTGCAGAGACGGAGGAGGCCTGCCGACAATTCCGGCAGCTCCACGTCGAACTGGCGCGCGACCTCTATGAGCTCTGGAGCCGCCACTGCTGATACGAACGGCGCTCTTGTGATCTCGCAACCGCAGTCGACAGCTACCGAGGAGATCACGCCTGCCCAGAGGAAGGCGTTAGAAGACCTGCAGGCCGCAGTGGATGGGAGTTCACTGAAGAAGCAGCTGAAAGAGTCGCGCGCCATCCACTGATGTAGCGGCCGTGACCAACCGGTGGCAGGAACCTTTCCGCGCACTCATCTGCGTGGTGAGGAAGCACGCCACCGCTGGAGAGAGGACGCCAGAAACACCGGGGCACGCTGCCGCACTTGACCAGCAGTGCAGGCCAACGCCGCAGCGCTACCGGACTGATGTCTTATGACGACACGGTATCCGATGAATGATACCCATTAATAACATAACATACCCTTGCACGAACTATTGCTGTTAGCAAGGAATCCGCTACTGCCCTTACTACCCGCTCCCGACTGTCGCAGAGGTTTTTTTTCCCTTGGCGCTTTTTTCCCTCTGCCCTTAAACCCGCTCTTCTTTCGAAGTTTTCGACCACTACTATCTCCCGATATGGACCTATTAATGGGTAATCTTACCCACACGCACGGCACTCATCACTGTTCCCGCTCCTGTGACTCCTACATTAACTTACTAACACATGCAGAGGTGACAGTAGAACTATTGAGTTGGTCACCATGCTAGTGCGAGCGTGGAGGGGCTCCACTCCGGCAAAAAAAAAAAAAAAAAAAAAAAAAAAAAAAAAAAAAAAAAAAAAAAAAAAAAAAAATTAAAAAAAAATAAATAAATAAATAAATAAATAAATAAATAAAAAATAAATAAATAAAGAGAGAGAGAATCAGATGTACCAGCAGTCGCAGCATGTTGACGTTATCTGAAAAGGCGCTTTTAGTGAAGCTGTATTATCAGAATGGGGAATGTGCTAGTTCAGCGTTACGATCCTATCGCCATAAGAAGGGGATTCGAACGGGTAAAGGTCCGTTAACAAATGCAGCTGTGGCGAGAATGATTTCCAAGTTCGAAGCAATGGGTTGCTTAGACGATAGACCCAGTAGTCGCCGACAGATCACAAGGCTTAATGCTGCTGAGACAGTTCAGGAAGAAATAGAGACTGTAGCGGGTTCGTCTATGCTCGGGGAAGTCAGCGCTCGTGCAGTCGCACGTTGCACCAGCATTTCATACACTACTGTTTGGTTGGTACTTAGGCGTACCCTCCGATGCATATCCTTACAAAATCCATCGGCATCATGAACTGTTATCTGGCGATTTAGTGAAGAGGGCGTTTCAAAAGATGGCGGAAGATGACGATTGGTTGAGTAATGTGTTGTGGACCGACGAAGCTCATTTAACGCTCCGAGGTCTGTCAATGCCACAACTGCAGAATTGGGGCTATCTAAAATCCTAGAACTGTCGTGGAAACTCCATTGCACGACGAGAACGTCACGGTATGGGTTGGATTTACCACATTTACCGTTATCTGGCCTTTTTTCTTCGAGGAACTGCGTGATTCTGGTTTTGTAACTGCTACCGTGACAGGTGAGAGGTACGCCGATGTGTTACAGATTCGCATCATCCCCAGCCTGGTTGATAAACACCTGCTGGAACGTACGATTTTTATGCAGGATGGCGCTCCACCCCATATTGCTAGACGCGTGAAAGATCTCTTGCGCGCGTCGCTTGGTGATGATCGTGTGCTCAACCGTCACTTTCGTCATGCTTGGCCTCCCAGGTCCCCAGACCTCAGTCCGTGCGATTATTGGCTTTGGGGTTACCTGAAGTCGCAAGTGTATCGTGATCGACCGACATCTCTAGGGATGCTGAAGGACAACAGCCGACGCCAATGCCTCACCACAACTCCGGACATGCTTTACACTGCTGTTCACAACATTATTCCTCGACTACAGCTGTTGTTGAGGAATGATGGTGAACATATTATTTTCTGTAAAGAACATTATCTTTGCTTTTCTTAATTTGTTATGCTAATTCATTGCTTTTCTGATCAGATGAAGTGCCATCTGTCGGACATAATTTGAACATTTTTTGTCCTAATAAAACCTCATGTCATTCCAAGCATGTGTGTCTATTTTTACCTCTCTATCTACATTATTCTATTATTTATTAAGTTTTTAATTTTATACTGACTTTTTGATCACCTGGTGTGTAGACATGGAGCATCGAACATTAATAAAGGAATGAAAAAACTGACATACAAATAGAGAATATTAATGGCGCAGAAACACTGAAGAGTAATGAATCACTCAAAATGGAAGACGGTCACACATTCAGTGGACGCGTTTCACAGTTATAACGGAGAACGAAAACAGCACGACAGAAAATGATATACGAAGAACACTCTGTTCGTGATGTTGATATGGCTGCCAATGAAATTGCCAAACAGAATCGTACCTTATATCGGCACAATAATAAATGCTATTTCAGAACACGTAAGTTTAATAATGTGTGTCTTTTACACTATGCACTGCTCATTTCGGCAGAGCGCCAACTTCAAGTGTAATGTGGAAATCTGAATAGCTGCTGTATTTGTTATTTATGACAAAATACTTTTATGGAATATTATCTCCCGCAATTTTATTTATCAGGTGTTGTCCACGAGATATTTATCATGGTGCACTCTTACGATGTTTTGCGAGTTCTTGCTGTGAGATTAAGATGTCTAGTATATCAGTTTGAATACTCAGATTTTTGTTCATTTAGTCAGAAAATACATCAAACTAGTTATTTCTCCTCCCACTCATCTAATTTAGATTCTAAATTAGGCATGTGCTGATCCATTTTTTATGTTAATTTAGATTCTAAGTTAATTATTGTAAAACTAACTTGAGTAATTAATACTTCTGAGTCTTTCTTATTGTTCTCATTGTACTTAGAAACCATAAAGGTTGCTCTTTAGCTGCAATACTTCTTGTAATTGAAATCCAACAGTTTCATTCAAGGTAATGTACCTCGCTTATATTACACTTCCCCAGTCACTCACAAAAGTAAATAAATATAAAATAAATAAAAATAAATCAATAACTAAATAAAAAATGTACATGTTACTCTCTGTGGTGAGATTCGCCACATCGAACTGTGTAGCTCAATCTCAAGCGTGTTCAGGAACGGCAGCTCGATGCCCGCTGCTGGCCATCCCACACTGCGTCAGAGTAATAATGCGTCGTACCCACGTAAAGCCGCTGGGGTGCGACTGCAGGATTGTAGACTAAACTTCTTATTTTGTTAATTTATCGGTAATTATTGTGACCACATTTAATGTTTCTCGATTTAGTCGCCACTAACTAGTAGCTTTTGGTAGGTTGTTGTTCTTCTATTGAACCTCGTTGCTGTTGGTAACTTGTCCACACTATCTCAGAGTAGTTATGAAAAACCTGTTTCGATTCACCTTCTTATTTCATAATTTAATTAATTCTCTCCTTCTTCTTTCCTTCGAGTCCTGTATAAAAGGTCGCAATGTCTTGTGGTGTACGAGATTTCAACTACATCTACATAGATACTCTGCAAATCACATTTAAGTACCTGGTAGACGGTTTATTGACCACTTTCATAACATTTCTCTACCGTTCCGTTCTCTAATAGGCGCGAGAAGAAAGAACACCTAAATCGTTCCGTTTTCTATCTGATTTCTCTTATTTTATTGGGATGGTCATGTCTTCATATGTCAGTGGGTGCTAGCAAAATATTTTCACATTCAAAAGCAAAAGTCGGTGATTGAAATTTCGCAAACAGAACTCGCCGCAACGAATAACATCGTTCTTTTAATGATTTCCACCTCAAATCGTGAAACATGTCCGTGACATTTTCCCCCCTGTAACGTATTAAACAAAACGAGCTGTCCTCCTCTGAATCTTCTCAATGCCTTCCGTCAGTCCCACCTGGAGAGGGTCCCACACTGGGCAACAGTACTCCAGGAGAGGACACACAAGTGTGATGTAGGCAGTCTCTTTGGTGGAGCTGTTACATCTTCGAAGCGTTCTGCCAATGAAATGTAACCTTTGGTTCGCCTTCCCCACAAAATTTTCTATGTGTTCTCTCCAGTCTAACTTGTTCGTAATTGTATTTCGTAGAATTTACGACCTTAAGGTTTGACTGATTTATTGTGTAATTGAAGTTCAGCGGATTTCCTTTAGTGGTCATGTGTATTACTTCACGCCTTTCATTGTTTACTGTTAATTGCCAATTTTCGCACCATGTAGAAATTTTGTCTAAATCGCTTTGCAGTTGCTTTTGATCCTCAATTGACTTCACTAAGCGATAAACGACAGCATCATCCGCGAAACGTCTAAGGGAGCTATTCAGATTGTACCCTAAATCGTTTATAAACACAAGGAAGAATAGGGGACATATAACGCTTCCCTGGGGAACGCGAGATATCACTTCTGTTTTATTCGATGACTTGCCGTCAATTACTACGAACTGTGTCTTTTCTGATAGGAAATCGTGAATCCTATCACATAGTTGGGGCGATATTCCATAAGCACGCAAATCGACTAGAAGCCGCTTGTGAGGTACAGTGTCAAAAGCCTTCCGGAAATCCAGAAAATATATGGAATCGATTTGACATCTCTTGTCGATGGCACTTATCACTTCATGTAAATAAAGGGCAAGCTGTGTTTCGCAAGAGCGATACTTTCTGACTCCATGTTGACTATTGGTTAATAGGTTGTTCTCTTCGAGGTAGTTGATAATGTTCCAAAATCCTACTGCAGATTGACGTCAATGAGATGGGCCTGTAATTTTGGGGATCCCTCCTATTAGGCCAGTCGTTGTAGACAGAAAAATGGCCTTAGGTCCAAAAATAAAAACATTACGGTTTGCCGATGAAACAGTAATTCTGTCAGAGACTGCAAAAGATCTGGAAGAGTAATTGAATGGGATGGACAGTGCCTTGAGAGGAAGATATAAGATGAACATTAACAAGAGTAAAACGAAGGTAATGGAATGCAAAGTCAGAAAATCAGGCGATGCTGTAGGAATCAGATTAGATAATGAGACAATAAAAGTAGTTCATGAATTTTGTTATTTGGGTAGCAAGATTACTTCTGATGGCCGAAGTAAAGAAGATATAAAATGCAGAATGGCTATGGGAAGAAAAGCGTTTCTAAAGAAGCGAAACTTGTTAACATCCAATATTAATTTAAATGTTGGAAAGTCCTTTCTGAAAGCATTTGTCTGGAGTGTAGCATTCTATGAGGGTGAAACGTGGACAATTAGGAATTCAGATAAAAAGATGATTAATTAAGCTTTTGAAATGTGGTGCTACAGACGAATGATGAAAATTAGATGGGTAGATCACGTAACTAATGAGGAAGTGCTTAACCGAATCGGAGAGAAAAGGAGTTTCTGGCATATCCTGAGTTCCTGACTAAGAGAAGGGATAGATTGGTTGGACACATTCTGAGACATCGAGGAATTGTCAAATTAACATTAGAAGGTGGGGTAAAAATCGTATAGGGAGACCGAGGGACGAATATAGTAGATTCAAAAGGATGTAGGTTGCCGAACGTATTCTCAGATGAAGAGACTTGCACAGGACAGGGTAGCGTGTAGAGCTGCATCAAACCAGTCTGCGTACTGAAGATCAAACCAACAACAGGTCCAAAAAAAATTGCAGGAAGCTGAATTTTTGGTATGTTGTTAGGACATATTAGAGTAGTATTAAACCAAGTTTGCAGCTTCGAAATCCTTTAGCTTAACTTTTAAGAGCCAAAAAACCTCTAAATTTTCGGACTTTTTCTGGTTTTAACTTACAACTCGTGAAGGGTGGTTTTTTGACGAAAAGACACTCACGCCTCTATTAATGTAGATAAAATATTCTAAAATTTAAGCCCAACCGCAGCTCTGTAAGATCATAGTTCCCGAGATATTTGACTTCAAAAATTGACTTATTTCTCCAAAAAGTTCAAATTTTCGATTTTAGTCATCTTTCGGTTAGAATATTGGCTCTAATGATCATTCCACGGAGAAAGACATACAAAAAGGTTGTTGTTGTTGTTGTGGTCTTCAGTCCGGAGACTGGCTTGATGCAGCTCTCCACAATACCCTATCCTGAGCAAGCCTCTTCATCTCCACATAAGAACGGCAACCTACATCTGTCTGAATCTGCTTACTGTATCCATCTCTTGGTCTTCCTCTGCGATTTTTTCCCCACACACTTCCCTCCAATGCTAAATTCACAATTCCTTGATGTCTAAGAATGTGTCCTACCAATCTATCCCTTCCTTTAGTCAAGGTACGCCAGAAATTTCTTTTCTCCCAAATTCTGTTCAGTACCTCCTCATTAGTTACGCTATCCACCCGCCTAATCTTCAGCATTCTTCTGTAGCACCATATTTCAAAAGCCTCAATCCTCTTCCTGTCCCCACTGTTTATCGTCCATGTCTCACTCCCATACAAGGCAACACTCCACACAAATGCCTTCAGAAAGGACTTCCTTAGGCTTAAATCAATATTCGAGGTTAACAAATTTCTCTTTTTCAAGAACGCTTTTCTACCCATTGCCATTCTGAATTTTATATCCTCTGTACTGCGACCATCACAAAAAGGTTATAGAACAGTTATTTACCTTTAATCTAAGTACTGAACGAAGTCCATAGGCCCAATAGATTTCTAGTTATCGTTAAGAAACGAAAAGTTGGAAAAATCGGAGTATTCAGTAAATTGACCCAGACAAATTGCAGTCCTCTTATCCTATTATGTTAAAGAAAAAGGAAGAATTACCCATTGACGATAAATTACATACAATACGTTAATAATCATCGTCAATGAGTAATTCCTCCTTTTTCTTTAACATGTACAGGATAAGAGGACTGCAATTCGTCTGGGTCAATTTATTGAATGTAGGTAACTCGGAAAAAATAAATAAATAATAAAAAAATACTCCGATTTTTCCAACTTTTCGTTTAACGAAAACTTGAACTCTATTGGGCCTATGGACTTCGTTCAGTACTTGGATTAAAGTTAAATAACAGCTCTATAACTTTTTTGTATGACTTTCCCCGTGGAATGATCATTAGAGCCAATATTGTTTCAAATATGACCAGAATTTCTTTGGATTTTCTGCAAGATTTCGAGACAGGATTTCGTTGTGAACTATTATAAGCTTCTCGCATTGAAGTCCGCGCTAAATTGCGTTTCTGTAAATGAATGCCAGTCTTAGGGATTCTGTGTCTGTTTAAATTTTGCATGCGTTTTTCTTTGCTTCTGCAACAGTTACCTGACCTGATCTGTGTACCACGGGGGGATCAGCCTCCTCTTTTATTAATTAATTTGGTATTAATCTCTCGATTGCTACTGATATTATGTCTTTAAAAGTAAGCCACAACTGATCTACACTCGCATTTTTAGTTTTGAAAGACTGGAGACAATCACTCAGGAAAGCGTGAAAAAAAATTAATTTGCACTTTTGAATAGATATGTTTTTAGTTTATTTTTGGTGCATTTGGGAATTTCGATATTCATTCTCGCCTACTACAACTCTATGTTCGCTAACCCCTGTATCTGTTTTGATGCTCTTTACTAGCTCAGGATTATTTGTTGCTAGGAGATCAAGGGTATTTTCGCAACCATTTGCTATTCTAGTGGGTTCATGAATTAATTGTTCGAAGTAGTTTTCAGAAAAAGCATTCAGAACTAGTTCGGACGATGTTTTATATTTGCCGCCGGTTTTGAATACGTATTTATACCAACATATTGAGGGTAAATTAAAGTTGTCACCGATTATAACAATATGCTACGGGTACCTGTTTGAAATATGATTCAAACTTTCTTTGAAAACTTCGGCAATTGAATCGTCTGAGTCAGAGGGCCGATAAAAAGATCCAATTATTTAGTCTTGTTGTCAGGTATAACCTCAACCATACCAATTCCAAGGAAGTATTTGCCTCAATTTCGCTGCAGGATAAACCATTTCTAACAGAAATAAAGACGCCACCCCCTTTTTTTTTATTAATTCTATCCTTTCTCAAGACCACTAGTAAAAATTTCGGCCGAACTTATCTCTGGCGTCAGCCAGCTTTTAGAACCTATAACGATTTGAGCCTCAGTACTTTCTATCAGTGCTTGGAGCTCTGGAACTTTTTTGTGTGCTATGGAGATATGTTTTTGTAGAACTAGGTCTATAAGGGAGAACACTTGGTGGAAATATATGTGTACCGTATCATTATTACATTGTGCAAAATTTTGAAGTAAATCGGTCAAGAAATGTTTCTTGCCATATTTATGTGTCATTTACGTATACATAAATCAAATAAATAAAAAAAAATGAAGCCTGTGTATGTGTGCGCACATTGAGTATTGTATAAAAATGTGGAGTAAATTTATTAGTAACTTTCTGGGTAAATCGGTCAGTAACTTTTTAACATTTTTGGTGAAAAAATTAAATCCTGGTTTCCCCTTACGTAACTGTGTTGTTGTATAAATAGTAGCTTGTAACAACTCAATGCAAAAATGTATGTGTCTCTTCTTCTTCCAGGGTGTTCATGATTCTGTATTTGGAGTAAAAATGGAGTGTAATCCCGATGAAATTTTCATAAAGATGGAAGGAAAAGGAATAGAACCAGCAATTGATATAGATAATAGCTCTCTGCAGTTCCATCCAGTGGATCCGTATGCAGATTTAGTTATAGAAATGTTCCGTGTAAGAAATCCAAATGATTTCCCTGTGGAAATCTTCCTTCGTGACGTTGACAGGTAGAAGCAATGTAAACTGCACACTTTTAATTAGTATTCTTTACAAAGAATAAATTGTAACTGATATTTACTTTCAGGCAATATGACACAGAAGAAAAAGTTCTGACTTCATTGTGCTACTTTTATAAAGAAGAAACCTTATATTTACCTGTTCGCACTGCTGGACGTAAAATATGTAATGAATTTCAGAGTTTTTATGACAGAATTATTGCTTTGATTTCAGAAAAGATATCTGAACAGAAAGAGGATCACATAATAGCAGCAGTTTCAGGTGAATTGATTCATTTCATTTTAGAATGATATGTAGAGGATTCAAAAGTAATGTAATATCGGTAGCAAAAATAACATAAAATGAAAACAAATTAAAACCAATGTAATCCATGAAATTTACTATTACAATGTATAATTTAGGAAAAGAAACAAAATGCGAAGAATTTAAGAATATCTAATACAGCGTTTTATTTATTTATTGTCCTTTGACCAGGTTTTGTTACCTCTAAGGGTAACATCATCAGAAGGTAATAAACAGTTTACCTAAAATAATAATGACAGAATAAATATTGTATGCAGAAGAGTTTTAAACAGGTGAAACAGAGAGTGAAAAACCAGTACTTACAAAACAAACATAATATTAGAACTATATATTACAAGCAGGGTTGCTCAGGTTGAATAATAAAAAATACAACACTATGACCTCCAAAAGGTTTGTTTATGTGGTCTTCAGTCCACAGACAGGTTTGATGCAGTTCTCCACGCCACCCTGTCCTGGGCAAGTCTCCCCATCCGGGAATAAGCCCGGCAATCCACATCCCTTCGAATCTGCCCACTGCACTCGTCCCTCGGTCCCCCTCCACGATTTCTGCTCCACACACTTCCCTCCAATGCCAAGTTGACGATTCCTTGACGTCCCAGAATGTGTCCCACCAATCCACCCCTACTCCCAGTCAGGACATGCCAGAAACTACTACCCTCCCCAATCCGGCCAAGCATCTCCTCATTAGGCATGTGATCCATCCATACAACTTCCGTCATTCGTCTGTAGCACCGCATCTCAAAAGCCTCTATCATCCCTCTGTCCCAAGTCCTTATCGCCCACGTTTTACTCCCTTACAATGCCACACTCCAGACAAATGCTTTCAGAAAGAACCTCCTAACATTTAAATCAATATTGGATGTCAACACATTTCTCTTCTTCAGAAACGCCTTTCTTCTCATAGCCATTTCGCATTCTATATCTTCTTTACATCGGTCATCAGAAGCTATCTCGCAGACAAACAACAAAACCCATCCACCACTCTTATTGTCACATTAACCAATCTAATTCCTTCAGCACTGCCTGACTCCCCGACGCTACATTCCATTATCCCCGTCTTACTTCTACCGATGTTCATCCCATACCCTCTCTTCAAGACACCGTCCATTCCATTCAACTGCTCTTCCACATCCCCTGCAGTCTCTGACAAAACCACCATGTCATCGGCAAACTGCAGAGTTTTTATTTCTTCTCCCTGAACTTTAATTCCCTCTAAAAACCTCTCCCTGCACTCCTTCACTGCTTGCTCAATGTACAGATTGAACAACATTGGTGAAAGGCCACAACCCTGTCTTACTCCCTTCCCAACCTCTGAGTTCCTTTCTTGCCTTTCGACTCTAATAATCGCTGCCTGGTTTTTGTATAGGTTGAATATAACTCTATGCTCCCTATATTTTACCTTCAGAATTTGGAAGAGTGTATTACAGTCGACATTGTCGAAAACTTTCTCAAAATCTACAAACGCCAACGCAGGTTTGCCTTTCCTTAGCCTATCTTACAAGACAAGTCGCAATGTGAGTATTGCCTCCCGTGCTCCTACATTTCTCCAAAATCCAAACTGATCCTCCCCAAGGTTGGATTCCACTAGTCTTTCCACTCGTCTGTAAACAATTCGTGTTAGTATCTGGCAACCATGACTCATTAAACCGATAGTTCTGCAATTCTCACACTTGTTTGCACTTGCCTTCTTTGAATCGGAATCACTATATTCTTCCTGTAGTCAGAGGTCACCTCCCATGTCTCACACATCCTGCACAGCAGATGGAACAATTTCTGCATGACAGATTCTCTCCCAACGATATCAGCATTTCAGACGAAACATCATATATTCCAGGGGCCTTGTTTCGACTCAAATCTTTCAGCGCTCCATCAAATTCCTATCGCAGTATCATATCTCCTATCTCATCTTTCTCCACCCCGTCCTCTATTTCCAGAACACTACCTTCAAGTTTACTTCCCTTGTACAGGCCTTCCACAACAATAAAATTTAATACACCGGTATTGTGTGCGGAACATGAAGGAAATGGCCATGCGGCGCTAGACATGCTGTTTAAATGTACACCAGAACATGGCATTTGCGGACCATTAGGACGCAAGCAATTCAGTTTTGTAATTTATGTAATTCTGGAAGCAATCAAGACTATAAAGCTGCAAAAGGATACACACACCATCTTTTAGAATGTGGAATTCAAAGTTCATATAAAAGCTCTAAATGGGGGGAAAATATTAACAAAACCTTGTTAAGACATTATGTAGAAATATAGTTACTAAAAATGGTAAGTATATAAGTAATGGTGCAGAACGTAAGCAATTAACATATACAAACTACTAAGAAAGTTTGATAAAATCGGGACTCAAGGTACAATCAGTGTATACTACAAGAAGGTACATAACCAACCGAGAGGAAAATCAATGCTTGTAGTGTAACGAGTTACACAACATTCCTCTTGAACGATCCTAGATGACCATATAATTTATTTTTGAGGTAATTTAGAAGTTATAAAGATAAATACTGCCCTGGATATTTTGTTTGTCCAGGTAGACTTCTGGACAGTTAAACCACAAGTTCCAGTGATATTGAACAGGTAGATATATACCAGGAATAATCTTGGTGACAAAGAAGAAATATGTTGAAGTTATTTTTGTGATTCACGAACTCTTTAGATATATGTTCCCTCTTGTTATTGATTGTTGTATACTGAGATTGCCGATAGATGAAGAGGGTCGTACAGTGTTAATAGACAGGAATCTATCCAGACCATCACACAGAAATTCCAAACTGCATCAGGATCCACTCCATCTATTATAACAGTTAGGCGGGGGGTTAGAAAACTTGGATTTCATGGTCGAGTGGCTGACCATAAGCCACACATCACGTAGGTCAATGCCAAACGACGCCTCGTAAGGAGAGTAAACTTAGACAACTGAATAGAGGAAAGATGTCGTGTGGATTGACGTATCATGGTACACAACGTGGCGATCAGATGGCAAGTATGGGTTGGGCGAATGTGAACGTCATCTGCCAGCGAATGTCGTGCAAAGATTAAAATTTGGAGGCGGTGGTGATTTGGTGTAGCCGTGTTTCTCATGGAGGAGGCTTCCACCCCTTGTTGTTATGCGATTGCCTCTTTCAATACGATCGAGTACATTTTCATAATGTACACGACAACATCCCTGTAATGGACTGCCCTACGTGGAAGTTTGCCTTGAATCCTGTAGAACAACTTTAGGATGTTTTGGAACGACGACTTCCTGCCAGACCACACCGACCAACATCAGTACCTCTCCTCAAGGCAGCACTCCGTGAAGAATGGGCTACCATTCCCCGAGAAACCTTCCAGCACCTGACTAAACATTGCCTGCGATAGTGGAAACTATGATCAAGGCTGAGGATGGACTGCACCATATTGAATTCCATCGTTACCGTTGGAGAGCCCCACGAACTTGTAATTAATTTTTAGCCAGGTGTCTGGGTACTTTTGATCACATAGTGTATTAATACAAAATGACGCCTTATTAACCAAATCTGACAAAGGCAGAGCTATTTTTGTTTCTAATAAAGACGAGTATGTCACTAAAACTTCGAAATTTTTCGAGGAAATAATGTGTCTGAATTGGAGGACGATCCTATTCCTCTCTACAAAAAGAAGTTAGATGTACAGTAGACGAAGCCAAACATCTGCTAAAGCCATTTCAAAAGAAACAGCTGATAAATATGAACTCACAGGTTCTCAAGCTTCATTCTCAGTTTGAGGTGGTGCAAGAATAAAATCACCTGATTCGCACGATCGTGAACAATATTAGTTGCGGGTATCACGATTTAGGCAGGTTCCTTCATGACAAGATTAAAAAATCTTACGTATTTCACAATAATTATTCAATAGGAAACATTTGATTAATGATTAAAATGATTAAAGAAATGATTAACAAAATCCAAAATTTTGAAAGTAATTAAGAGAGAAACTTAGTGCCCATTAATTACTAATCTTTAGACTAATTTACCTGCTCCAAGTGCAGTAGCAAACATGGAAAATAACATTCACATCTATAAAAAAGATATAACAGATGAACAAGTTACTGATCGTATATAGCTGTTGTCTTTAGCAGTGAAAGTCAATTACTCTGAGTTTAGTGGAAAACCATACAACAACATGAAAGTCTAACATTGAGGAATCTTTTAATGGGAATTTTAGCAGACATTTTCATAAATTCACTTGGAGAAATGTTCAAATGTTTGTAAACCTTATGGGACTTCACTGTGGGGTCATCAGACCCTAAACTTACAATATACTTATGAACTAACTTATACTAAAGACAACACAAACATCCATGCCCCAGGTAGGATTCGAACCTGCGACGTGGGAGGCCGCGTGATCCTCAACGTGGCGCTCCTGACCGCTTGGCTACTCCCGCGCGGCTCACTTGGAGACCAGAAAGTTCAGTAGGAGCAAGTGTGCAGAATTAGGCATCTTATAGTATTCGAGATATGTAGACAACATCTTAATTATTTGCAATGCGTTGTAATGGAATTGTGCAACAGATCAGCATGTTTAATAACCTCCATGAAAAAATTAGTTTCACGTGTGGGCTTGAAACTGAAAGTCGCGAATTAGATCTCCTTGATTTGAATTAACGATAGTAGATGAAAAAATAACTTTCGACACCTTTCGAAAACCCATGAGCACCGCCATGCTTTACGATCTGACTGAACACACCTTCAGTCCCATGTCCCAGTCATTCGACTATTCACCATGCCACAATCACGCCTTTGACAGCAGAAAAACTGCAGAAAGGAACTGATTCTAATTAAAACTCTAGCACACGATGACGGGTATGAACTCTCGCTATTAGAAAGAAAAATGTTTAAACAGAAAACCAAAAAAAATTATCACTGCTTTAGGTTCTAGCTAAATAATTACGATTAAAAATGTATCTCAATACCGTTTTAGGTAATGTGTGACATAGGATTCAGTGTCTGTTAATTAAGAAAAATGGGTGCAAGGTTGCTTTCTCCACACATAATAATTTGGAAAAAAAGGAAGATGTAATTCAAAATTAAAATCGTCAAACGAACCCTTACGTGGCTCATCAGTATATAAAATTGCCTGTAACACATGCCCAGTATTTTATATTGGACAGACAGGCAGAGTCTTTAACATAAGGTACAAAGAAAACGTGTTAGGAAAAAGGGGTACTAACGTTGCGGTGTGATGGACAGCAGAAAAATACCACCACTTAAATCTCAGTATAGGTGTTTTAGTTTTTCACTTCAACCTACACCAAGATCTTCTGGAATTTATTCTGTCTTCAGAAGTCTGGACCGCGCTACTTGGTTTTCAGAATTCAGAATGCCTGAATTTGGATAAGGCTAATTCCGATCTTTAAACCTTGAAATTGACCTCGTCTCTAAGTTATTCATAATCAATAGTGTGAGGTGGCAGTAATATGTAGTCCATTTCTTATTCTTTTATTTTTGTCTTTGGGCAGATGGGGAAGTTCAGTGTCGTTTGGCTACACTACCTTTTATTAAATTTTTTACCACTTCTATTTCTGTGGTGGCATTTCTTTTAAGGAAAAGTCCTTCAATTACAGCAGTTTCTTATTGAATTTTTCAACGATTCTTTCTGATATCTGCTGTCCAGTGGACAGACTGGCGACAGCAAGAGGACGGCTGGTGTGCTTTCTCTCAGTAGCCTCGGCAGTTGGCGTACTGGAGTCCATAAATAGCGTGTTTGGGCATTTGCCTTTTTGTTGAGTTTCCCTGTGGCGGAACTACCGACTCGGTCGTGGAAGGGGGGCGTGCTGTCGGGGCCTGGTACCTGTGACGTGCCGTTCGGGCTCGACGCTAAATACCGATAGTGCCGCCGGAAGTTACCAGAGGGTGAATTTAGGTCGACTATCAAGTTTTGTGGTCGAATCATGGCACTCGACGCCGTGATCACAACATACACGTAAACAGACGACGATTTGAGACATGCACGAATATGAATTTTCTTGCAACTCGTTTCACTCGCATATGATATTAGGTTCATACCTAACCACTAACTCTTAAATCGCTACTTATTCGGAAATAAACTGCGTTTGCCATCAGTTGTTTTTAAATTCACACTTATGGTTCAAGCGTGTATTACTCTATATGGCGATGCCACATGATGTGTAAAGTAAAGTAAACCAAGATCATATTGCTATGTCGATCACAGAATGGTTTGTACTTTTCTGCAATGTTTCGTTTCCGTGCACTGATGCAATAAATTTACGATTAGTGTTCAATTATGGAACTTGACAACCTTTTTTTGAAACTAAATGTACGCTGATGTGGCGATGACATGTTTCTCAGGCATGTCTGACAATTTAAAATTGTTATGTGGCACATGAAAATGGACTTTTCGACAAAAACCGTAACTGTGAATTACAAATAGTTGATCACAATCTAATGTCAAAAAATTATACTTGACTTATCCTCTACAAATGAAAAAGATCAAAGAGATACCTATTAGCTACAAGAAATAATATAAATGTCAATGGTATGGTACTGTACTAGTTTCACTGACAGTAACTAAAGTTGTTTCCTAATGTTTCTGCCTGATTACGCACTCGAAAGTCGGCACATACTCGCTTATAAACAGCCAACTGTTTGTGTAAAGGCAGAATTTAAATGTCACTTGCAGATTACTCATTAAAACCGCAGTGATTTAAACTTTCTTCTATGGTTCGCACCTTAACAGAAACTCGTAAATGGCAACATATTCCGAAATAGATAGCCGGCAACGTCTTTGTGATAAGGAAGAATGTAAATAACATTCGTTTCAGTCGCACAAGTTTAACCTGTACTGTTAGGTTCCTGCGTAACGAGACACTTGGGCATCGCAAAGAATTCGGAAAAAACTGCCGAATACTTTATAACAGACTTGTAATACATGAAGATTATGGTCCCAGATTCTGCTACGAAAGAAAAAATATTTCAGTTCTCACAGGACTCGAAACAAAAATTTTACTCACTGTAGATTATGACCTAAAGCATCTAACCACTAGACCAGACTGATATCATACCAAAAGTTGTAAGATTTCTATTCATATGTCTCGCTTTCGGTTTCATCGTTATTGCATCACAGATACATATTTGTTCTTCATTGACATTTAATAAATTAAGGTGAAGCGTCTGTGATAAATCTTCAATGTACTATCGCCTTAAATGGTATATTGTCATTATTTGCATTTCACATGACGTCTGTAAAGCACACTACTGCTCCAAGTGACTATAGATAAAATACGACGGAGTTTTCAGCATACTACTTCGGCACTTTCGGTATTTAGCGTCTACAGCCGTTCGGTGGGTAGTGGATGGAGAGAGCGGTCACCAGGGCCGACCGCGGCTACCTGCGAGGTTTTGTTTGCTGTTAACTAGTACAACAGGACAATGCTCTGTGGACGCACTGCAGGATGTGCCCAAACTGTCGCCACTGCCACACAATCGGACGTTCCGCCTCAGGGCAAAATTCTCAGAGATCTGAATAGAATCCTCGCCAGAGCGACGTGTCGTTTTTACGGTTACGAATGCCTAGACGGTTTTATCCGAATTTGCCGATGTGGGTGTATGCGAAAAAGTTCTTCTTCGTGACGAATGTTGAGCAGTTTGCTGGGCGCATAGTCTGCCGTCTGGACCAGCGGTGGCCTGGCGTCTATGCCCATAAAATTTATGTATTTTGAAGCCTGGGAACGAAAGAGAGCGCCCGAAAATTCCGGAGAGGTTGTGGACCTGTGAACGATAACGTCTCTGTGGGAACTTTGAGAAATGTGGGAGGAGCTTGTGGGGGCGTCTGCAGAATGCTCTGTGATTCGCCAAAGCCTAGGATTATGACAATTTCGAAATTTGTCAGCGGCTTCTCGCGATATCATTGGATACGCCATTAGCTGTAAGTGGTAATTGGAGCGCTCTGGCCGCGTAGGTGAGGTCGCGTGTCGTGACCAGGAACTCGGGTGTGGAGAGAGATTTTTAAGGGATTCGCTTGTAGGTTTCCACAGTGTGCGGATAGACTTAGGTCTCGCATCGAGAACTCCGAAGTGTTCGGACCTCTTGGTTTCGCAGTTTACTTATGCTGTAGTCTGAAGTTTGAATTTTGTGCTGTGGGTTCGTTTCCGGTGGCCACAGTTAGATATTTTCGAAGTCTCACTTTGAGCATTCGCGCTTTGCGGATCATGCATACTTTAAGATTTTGTGTCGTAAGTTCGACTTGGTGTTTTGCACTTGTGAACACTGTTCAACAAATACACTCGATCGACTTGTCTTCTCGCGATATGAAATTGTGCAGCCATTCTCTGTCTAGCAGCGCCGCTGCTAGAGAGGCTGTTAGTTAAACATCGGTTCTGCTTCACAGAACGAAGTGAGAAAACGATCGTGTTTTATTTCAGCTCTAATCTGCAGTCATCACCTGCCGCTGCCGACTCCTGTCTGCTCCAAATATTTTGTAATGTGTCACCTGCATCATTGCTAGGGCCAGTATTTTGCTGTTTTCGAAGAATTTTCTCTTCATAACAGGGGTTATTTGTTCAAATTGGGAAACTTCATCTGCCCTTTGAATTTGTGTATTGCCGTAGTAATTTGGATATAATTCTAAATTGGTAGGTTTTCTTTTTCTTTGACTGAGCCAATTATTTGTTGATTATAATATAGCCAACGTAACTTCATGTTGTTAATTTTCAATGTTTTTAAATTGTTACATACAAGATCTCATTTTATTTCAAAGTTTGTGCAATGTTGCGATAGTTTTGTCTTGTGACAGGATGAATTGTTTATGGCAAATAAATTGCACCTGAAGCATGTATATTCTTTCAATTGAAAATTACCCAGTCATCCTTAGTTTTCGAGGGGCAACCAGATGTTTGTTACCGCGAGGGCGTACCGAGTAAATTAAGTCTTCATTTATGGTACCTCTCATTGTGATATTAGTTAGGAATTTATAAAATAAATGTGTTTGGCCATATCATACGCCACCGAGCAAGTGAGGTCAATAAACAATTTTCCATGTTTTTATAAACATGGTGGCAGTCCATAATTACTTATAAAAATGTATACCTGCAATTAAAGAATTAATTCAGAAATTGTATCAACTGGGGAATTTTCATACTGAGTACTGTCGCAGTCGACAAAAAAATCGCACTCATAGTAGACGTTTTCACCAACAGTAGCATACAGCTTACAGTTTGGTGATCCTGCCATAGGATCATTCGAGCGATAGGATACGCTGTGATGTGGTCAAATGCGTTATCTATGGTCGTCAGACCAATTTCTCTAGTTTTAGTTAGTTTGTAAAAAAAATTGTGTGTTCGCAACGCATAATACGTATTTCTTACAGCATTCACGTCTGCTGTGCTTTCTGCGCCACACAACTGCGTTGTTGTTTGTTCACATCGTTAAATTCAAAAATGTTCAAATGTTTGTATAGTCTATGGGACTTAACTACGGGGTCATCAGTCCCTAAACTTACAAACTACTTATGAACTACTTACGAACTAGGACGGCACAAATATCCATGCCCGAGGGGGGATTCGAACCCCCGACCGTAGTGGCCGTGCAGACCGTGACTGAAGCGCCTCAGTCCCCGCGGCCACCGCAGCCGGCTACACATCGTTACTCTGTCGAAATATTGGTGGGACATTTATGTACATGTTTCACGATAAATCGTGTATGTGTTTAATGTTGTATTAGTTATTACGATGTGTATTAATAGTGTTAATACTCAGGTCAGAACGTTGTATGCCCAATAGAGATTTGTTTGTATAGGTATTTAGTTAACCTCTGTAATTTTTATGATCACTAGGAGTAAGGCAAAGTTCTTAGGGCAGCAGCGGAGTGGCCGAGCGCATTGAGGCGCTATGCTGCGATGCGCGAGGTCGTTTCCCGTCGCTGGTTCGATCCCCCCTCGGGCGTGGATGTTTGTGCTGTCTTTAGTATAACGTAGTTCATAAGTAGTTTGTAAGTTTAAGGACTGATGGTCCCATGAACTTTACAAACATTTACGCAGTTAAATATTTAAAGTTATCAGGTTGTACAAGTGTTTCTGTCGATAACGCCACAATGAGTGACGTAGACCACCACCCAGCGGAATCCGATAGCGTAGTGTGTCGCGATTCTTATAAGAAACGTGATATGAGCAAAGAAACCCGTAGGGCTAGTGAGGACGGCACATCATACATACTCTCTTGCTAAAGGCAAAAAGGTGGGAATGTAAAGGTCATCCATTCCAGGCGGTAAGGCTGACGGAATAGACTTAGATGATATAGTGCAATTTTTGCAGACTGAAGGGAACGTAATATGAAACAGAAAGAACGTGAAGCTCAGCAGAAAAGACGTAATGTTGCAAAATCGAAGGAAGTTATTGAAGCTAGTGCTGAGCAAATTATGAAGGAAGTGAGTCAAACGATTAAAGTTGAATTGTCAGTAATTGATCAGGATGTAGCCACGATACGAAAGACAGCTTCTGAAGGCAAAAAAGTTGCAGTTGAGGCCAAGAAGGACGTTAGACTTGCTAGATACGAGGCAGCCGATGCCAGAAACGTGGCCGATTCGGCCACGAAAGTAGTCGTTAAATATCGTAGGGAGATTCACTTCACAGACGAAGACTTTACCACAGAGCTAACGGAAAGCGCTGGAGCACCTCCCTACCTTACTGAACCATACTTTATTGGAACAGTCAAATTGCTCCATAAAAGTCCAGATTAGTTGCAAATTCCATGTGTACGACTTTTCTAGACCCAAACACATGATGAATTAATAGCCTTATTGTACCCCATGAATGAAAAACTAGTCAGATTATTCAATGGAAAATAATCGAAAAATCTGCATTCATTAGCCTAATACAGTGCCAACTAGGAAGAAACTCGTCAGTAACAGGTTTGCCAAACTTATTCTTCAGTGTTGTCAAGATTCAGTCATATCAGCACGAAGAATTGCAGGTGACGCGATCGGCAAGGCGGTTGGAAAGTGACCATAGCTCGCGAGACTGCGACAATGGGGTCTTACTTGTATTTCTGTAACTAGCTGTAAGCAACAGAGCATTGTTACGAATGACAATACACAGATGTACCGACCGCTAACGTCTTAAAACATTAATTGTCGCAATTATTTGCGTATTTCTGTCTTAAGCTTTATGAACACAAAAATTCTTTCATCAGAAGTGATTCACATTCTTTCGAGCTTTCCAGTTGCTATATGGTAAACAGTAAAAGTAAGCTAAATTTTTCTACAAATTTATAGACTTGGAAAACATTTTTCTTGGTATGGCTGCCAAAGAGCACAATCTCCAAAGAGAATCACACAAATGAAGAGACAGCTGCACAGTCCTAATTTCAAAACTTTAAAATCCATGGGAAGAATTCGTAAGCTACAAATTACATAAAGTTCTAATCACATGACAAGACAATTTCCGCACAACACTTTATTGTCTAAAATAAGCCAATATCATAATATATGTATTTTTAGATTGGGTCACTGGATGTTCGTCCAATTGATTATTAGTATTTATCTTGAGCTAAAATCCGACGTAGTAATCCATGAGCAGAAACTGGATGGTCTCTACAAATCTTAGAACCATCTGATCATCATAACCCGAAAATTGTCATATGAATATTGTGGAAACCCAGAAGTTTTATTAATGTGAAATGTGTGGGCAGTCGCTACATAGAATGTCAGAATCACGCTCAGTTTGTGAACTCCTCGGTCTTTTTTAGTTTTATTTCGCTCTCTGTATCTCGATTGATGTGCACATTCAATTGGTTTTGGCAAAGCATCGTCAGCGGATTTATTGTAATTGTAACCAATAGGTGATAACTTCTTTTTCTTTCAATATTTGTAGCGTGGATGACAGTTTGGCTTAGAAATGAATTATGCAATGCATTACCGTTTGCATAATGTGCCCCTTATTCTATGTTCTGATAACAGGAGCCTTTAAAATTTTAGAACTTTATGTAATTTGTAGCTTACGAATTCTTCCCATGTATGCTGAAGTTTTGGAATCAGGGCTGTGCGGCTGCCTCTTCATTTGGGTGTATCTCTTTGGAGTTTGTGTCCCTGACAGACATACCTAGAAAAACATTTTCCAAGACTATAATTACACTCCTGGCCATTAAAATTGTTACACCACGAAGATGACGTGCTACAGACGCGAAATTTTACCGATAGGAAGACGATGCTGTGATATGCAAATGATTAGCTTTTCAGAGCATTTACACAAGGTTGGCGCCGGTGGCGACGCCTACAACGTGCTGACACGAGGAAAGTTTCCAGTCGATTTCTAATACAAAAACAGCAGTTGACCGGCGTTGCCTGGTGAAACGTTGTTGTGATGCCTCGTGTAAGGAGGAGAAATGCGTACCATCACTTTTCCGACTTAGATGAAGGTCGGATTGTAGCTTATCGCGATTGTGGTTTATCGTATCGCGACATTGCTGCTCGCGTTGGTCGCGATCCAATGACTGTTAACAAAATATGGAATCGGTGGGCAGTACGGAACGCCGTGCTGGATCCCAACGGCCTCATATCACTAGCAGCAGAGTTGACAGGCATCTTAGCCGCATAGCTGTAACATATCGTGCAGCCAGGTCTCGATCCCTGAGTCAACAGATGGGACGTTTGCAAGACAACAACCATCTGCACAAACAGTTGGACGACGTTCGCAGCAGCATGGACTATCAGCTCGGAGACCATGGCTGCGGTTACTCTTGACGCTGCATCACAGACAGGAGAGCCTGCGATGGTGTACGCAATAACGAAGCTGGGTCCACGAATGGCAAAACGTCACTTTTTCGGATAAATCCAGGTTCTGTTTACAGAATCATAATGTTCGCATCCGTGTTTGGCGACATCGCGGTGAACGAGCATTGGAAGCGTGTATTTGTCATTGCCATATTGGCGTATCATCCGGCGTGGTGCTATTGGTTACACATCTTGGTCACCTCTTGTTCGTATCGACGGCACTTTGAACAGTGGCCGTTACATTTCAGATGTGTTACGACCCGTGGCTCTACCCTTCATTCGATCCCTCCGAAACCCTACATTTCAGTAGGATAATGCACGACCACATGTTGCAGGTCCTGTACGGGCCTTTCTGGATACGGAAAATATTCGAGTGCTGCCCTGGCCAGCATATTCTCCAGATCTCTCACCATTTGAAAACGTTTGGTCAATGGTGGCCGAGCAACTGGCTCGACACAATACGCCAGTCACTAATCTTGATGAACTCTGGCATCGTGTTGAAGCTGAATGGGCATGTGTACCTGCACACGCCATCCAAGCTCTGTTCGACTCAATGCCCAGGCGCATCAAAGCCGTTATTGCGGCCAGAGGTGGTCGTTCTGGGTACTGATTTCTCAGGATCTATGCTTCGAAATTGCGTGAAAATGTAATCACATGTCAGTTTTAGTATAATATATTTGTCCAATGAATACCCGTTTATCTTCTGCCTTTCTTCTTTGTGTAGCAATTTTAATGACCAATATTGTATATAGAAAAAATGTAGCTTACTTCTGCAGTTGGCAGTATAACAACTTGAAAGCCTGAAAAAATGTGAATCACTTCTGGTGAACGAATCTTTGTTTTCGTAACGCTTAAGACAGAAAAACAATTAATTTTTTATGACGTTAGCGGTCGGTACATTTGTGTATTGTCATTCGTGACAATGCTCTGTTGCTTACAGCTAGTTACAGAAATACATTGTCACATATCTTAGATGTTAAGGCCCTGGGCACTGAGCAGTCGCGCGAGCTATGCTCACTTTCCAACCGACTCGCCGATCGCGTTACCTGCAGCTCTTCGTGCTGATATGACTGAATCTTGACAACACCGCAGAATAAGTTTGGCAAATCTGTTACTGACGAGGTTTTTCTTGGTTGGCACTGTATTAGGCTAATGAATTCACTTGATTTTTCGTTTATTTTCCATCGTATTATCTGACTAGTTTTTCACTCATGGGGTGAAATAAGGCTATTAAGTGATAATGTTTTTTGGTGTAGAAAAATCGTTACACGCAGAATTTGTAACTAATCTGGTCTTTTCATTTGCGATGTGACTGTTCTAGTAATCTATAATGCAGTAAGATGACGAGGTGTTCTAGCGCTTTACGTTAGTTCTATGGTAACGTCATCGCCTGCGAAGTGGAAATGTCTTTGGTCCCTGGTTCCGGTCCTGCTGAACTTCAGTTTTTTGTTTCTGTGACGGCAGCTGCAAGTATCAATATTTAGGGGATATTTAAGAATACGTCTGCATCGAAAACCTTTTCATTGTTTCCTGTATTGTCTCACATTATCTGAAACCGGCTGACAATTGTCATGTAGTTTACCATTTCCATGCCTTAAAAACCAACTAATACTGATTATAATATGTAGAAAACCGTGCTTGTAGTGCATTTTCACCAGGAAACGAATGATATTGTCGGTCGTTCGATTAGGTCCTTAAAACATAAATATTTGAGGGCAGATTATCGAAAGGATAAGTGAGAGAGGGATGACTCCTAAAATAGACTACTGGATTCTTTGTAAAATCAGTAGAAAGTGTTATCATGTAGTTGTAACAGGTAACGGAGTGTAGTAGGTCGTTGTATTCCCAGAGTGTGTCTGAACAGTACCTCACTTGTGTACACCAAATACTAACCGCGATGGGCACAGCAGTTGCGTCGATTTCATAGTGCATAACACTGCATCTGACATCACATTCCATAATCTGGAAGGATACTAAGGCACTATATGCAAGATAATACATTAATTGCTACTTTTGTAATTATGTTAGTGATCAGCAACAATGTTGCATTTCTCTTTAACATCATCAGTTAGTTCATTCAGCATTCCTATGCATCATTGTTACTAGTACAGGGGGTCGAGCGGCTGCTGGCGCACCCCTTGGTGGGGGCGCACTCAGGTGGTGTTGGAGAACTGGTAATTCCTTAGGACGCTAGACGGTATGCCCTGCAGGAAGAGGTAGGGGCGGTCCAGGTGCCGCCGTTAGCTTAATGAAAGAATATTGCTCGGTAAGCCATTTATTCTCAAGTGGTACACATTGCTGCGTACTCCAGGCGACCGGGTCGATGGCGTCGGCAGCCTCCTGCCGTACTGTGCAGCTGCGTCCGCACTAGCTCGGCGTGCGACCCCTCTGCCGCGTCGTTTGTTGTGGAACCGTCCGGAAGTACGGTGGAACGTGTGAATAAGAGATTCGCAAGTCTGGGCTGTTGGTTCTCGGTCCCTACCCTAATTCCTGTCTCGTATCATCTTCATACTGGACCGCGTTGACGGTTATCGTGTGGTCGTGATGTGCGCTGACTCCTGGTCTACTGGCAGGTAGGCGTCTTTCCTAGGAACGCTGGAGTTACGGAGTGCAGGACATGGAAGTCCTCCTAGATACTTCCTCTGTGGCCGTAGTTCGTTGTAGCGCAGGAGTCGAACTCGGAGCTACGCAGGAGTCGGCATCTCGCCGGTTGTCAGCTGATGTAGAAGAGTGCTGCAGTTCTATAACAGACTTCTACCGACATTAGCACATGTTAGGGAATCGAATGCTATGAAGTGTAAGCCATCGATTCATCTGACCGACTCACTATGAACTCAAGTGCTGGAGTATATATTGTGTGTGAAAGTGACTGATATTTACCCTATGTGCTCTGTCATGACCGCATTGGCCCTGTCAAACAAATGTGTCGCTGTTTTACATCTTGCCATGTTCAGTTAACAGGTTAGTTAGCTGGTGGTTCCAGAAGGCTCCGGATACGCGTTGTTGCGTTAGACATAGGCATTGTTTCCTCACATAGCAAAGTGATGTGATACTGCAAGGTGGTACTGTTCCATTTAACTTCCCCTGTTGCGCGCTATTCAGTCCTGCGCGTGTGCGTCCATTCCTGTCAGCTTGGCCCAGTAAGTAGGACGCAAAGTAGCTGCTGCTCCCCTTCCCCGTTCTGTCGACACACCGCAGTGTTTCTACAGCAACCATGACTTGGAAAAATTTACCGCTATACTTCCGCTACAGAGCTTGTGTGCAACACTAGTAACGACTTGTAACAGCTTTATGCTAATGTCTAAAATGTTCAAATGTTTGTATAGTTTATGGGACTTAACTACGGGGTCATCAGTCCCTAGACTTACAAACTACTTATGAACTAACTAATACTAAGGACGGCACAAATATCCATGCCCGAGGGGGGATTCGAACCCCCGACCGCAGTGGCCGTGCAGACCGTGACTGGAGCGCCTCAGACCCCTCGGCCACCGCGGCCGGCTGCTAATGTCTTCAAAATAATCACCTATTAAATTTTTTTGTGCTTTTAGTTTGAGCATGCAGTACACCTACACCGACTTCTGGATCTGAATAATGAATGAAAATGTCATATAACAGTTCATCACTTGTGTATATTATCGAGACTTCTTGAATGTGGTAAATCTTTCATGTAGCGTCGATGGATCTTGAAACAAGAGAATTATTTTGCTATGTGTTTTGTCCAAAATTAGTCACCCAACACAGTACAAAGGTCTCGAGATCCAAAATAAAAAACATTACTGATATATTAATAGTAGAACTTCATGTAAGGAAATAGAGATGCTGGTCTGTAGGCTGACGTGTGTTCTTGATGCAGGCATGAGTTCTTTCGTGGAATTACTTCTGGAAGTCTTTCCTGTTACTGGTAAGTTAGGAAGCAGCTGATAACACACGCAGTCACCCACATGCTGTTAAAAATAAATTAGTTTGAGTGGATTCGATCTCGCTACCTTACACTCAAGATTCACGAGGCTTACCACGAGACCACAGGCTCACACGGCTCGCTAGGCCCTCGACAATGGGACAACACTTCCTCCAAGTACTTCCGCATCCTACAGTGTTGCCAGATGGTACATATCTCTGGACTTAGAATTCTGTGGGGCGATCGCTTTATTGTCCTTCTTAACTGAACGGCTCAGAGTTAGCCCTTGCAGCGACTGGCTAGCGATCAATCTTTTTTGTCTAAGACTGTACAATCTCACTGTAGGTGTAAATAGCCTTCCCGATATCGGAACCTTTCAGAAATCAAAACTGTGTTGTGGACAATATACTATTTGTGGTCAGGCCTTTCAGGAGCTGCTTCTTCCTTACCTTTTCTAGACTTTTCGAGAATGCTGGCACAAGCGCAATTGGTATGTAGTTTATGGTGTGTCTTTATCTCCTTTCCTGAATAATATACACATATTTTAGCCGATCAGGAAATATTCCAGTTATAATAGAACAGTTACAGAAATAACTTAAAATTCTGCTAAACTCACAGCAACACCGTTGCTGATATTTCACCGTAATCTCTGGAATGTTTTGTTTTTAAACACTGAAATATGGAAGGTATTTCTTGTGGTGAAGTGAGTAACATATTCATGTATCTAAAGTTACTTGTAATTGCTAGTTTTAGATATTCAAGAGCATTATTGACTGAACCTGACAATCATGTAATATCAGTAATAAATATAAAGTATGTGGTAAATAGATTTGCCACACTACACCCACAGTTACAAATGTATTATCAACTCTTAATCTTATCTGCTCCGTTTCCTTTCTGGTTCTACAATCTCCTCGTTCACTATATCCAATACTGTTTTTATTTTGTTTCCTGACGGTGCTATCTTTTCCTGATAATGCATTTGTTTGGATCTGTGAACTAATTTACTTAATATATTTAGCAGCATTGGAACTATTTTGTAGCTGATACATATATTTTACTTTTTGTCTTACAGGAAATCTTCACTCCTTGTGTGATCCATGGTTTTATTATAGAATTTTATTTAATTTTAGGTACTTTTAGAGACCAATAGTTTTCAAATATGATACTGACATTATTAATGAATGTGTTATAAATTTCATTCACGTTATGAGAACTATAGACTACTTTCATGTTCATTTCTTTGATCAGTTTCCTAAAATAGTAAATTTGTAGTAGCCTGACTACTCTCCTGTATTTAGATTTAGAAGTCTTGAAAATCTGCTTAGAATTTACAACTAAAACAAGGAGCTGCCTTTCATGATCTGATAGGCCATGTTATCAATGGCTGTCCTAGGCGATTTAGTTATCCTACTTGGAAAGTTTTCGACGTTAGATTGAACGACAATGTTACTACATGCAATAAATGTTTACTGTAAGACTGCATAAGAAAATCGCTATTAAAGTCATGAGCAACCAAGATATCTTTGTTTCTTCTTGTTAAATAACCGAATAGAGCTTGCATGATCCATGAACAGGTCTGTTGCCGGATGTTCGTGTCGCTCTGGCACAATATTTCGACTGCGTATCCCGCTGTCTTCTTCGGGTGCTCCCTTAGAGTGCCGTTTTTGCGGAACATGTCCAGTATTTAAACCACTGTCCTGGTCGTCTGGTCAATGTATGACCGCACAAAGTGGCATGAAATGTTGTATATACGTATCTAACACAGCCCCAGGTCATCATTCGCACTCCCCAGCATTAACCAAACTGTCGAGGGTAGGCAGAATATACTGTTGATATTTCAGAAGAATTCTGCTGATCTTAGCAGAGACTGGTCCACCTTATGGCAGGTATGCCACCCAATTTGCCTCTTCTGGTTCGTCTTCTGTACCCTGTGGATGACTGCTAGCCCAAGGAGCACTAGATGTCTAGGGAAGAGTATCCATTTCTGCTGAACACCAGCTGTAGATGTTATATCTCTGTGGCCAGACTTTCCAAATCTTACAGAGTCCTTGCCTTGTAAACGTATTTTCCACACTACATTATCTGCTGGATGGTAGCGGGCATTGGCTTGTAGGTGTAGGTCATTGCGGTTAGGCTTGTGATACACACTGTGACCAAGAGTGCCATCTGTCTTCCGCTTGATAAAAATGTACAGGAATGGGACCTGTCGATCCTTCTATAGCTGAATCATGAATTTTATGTTGGGGTTTAGGTGTTATAGAAAGTCCTCTAGCTTCTCCCTACAATGGGGCTAGACGACAAAAGTAGCATCCACATACCTAAAAAAGCACTTGAGTTGAGAACTGCCTGATATAAGTGCCTCCTCTTCGAACATTTCCATGAAAAGGTTGGCCACCACTGGTGATAAAGAGCTGCCCTTCCTCACCCAGTCCATCTGATCGTAAAATTGACCCCTGTATAGAAAGTATGTTGAGATCAGTTCATGCATGAACATGTCGTGCAGGGCCCCATCAAACTTCTCTCCAATGATATCAAGTTCATCAATCAGTGGCACTCATGTCAAGAGTGATGCCACGTCGAAACTGACCATGTTGCTTCTGCCATTGTAGAAAGTCCGCTTGGTTCCGAATGTGGTGTGCACATTTACCAACATCTGGTGCCAGTATTTTCTTCAGGTATTGTGTGGTAGGTTAAGTTGCTACCCTAATGTTACTAAGAATGTGTCAAAGAGGGATGCCATCCTTATGAACTTTGGGAGCCAACACAGTGTAGGTGGTACAGGTGCTTTGGGATGAAGCTTCTTGACCTGTTCAGGCAGACCTGTCTCCTTCAGAATCACTCGGGTCTTTTTGTCCACTTTATCTGTGGGATCACCTCCTGTTGGTTTATATGCAGTCTCCTCCAGAAGTTGTTGTATCTTCCTGTCATACATCTTCTTTAAGATGGCTGTGGAGTTCTCCTTGTCAGCTGACAGAACTATATTGCTGTCATCCTTGCAGATCTGCCTCACGTAAAACCCTTTCCCAACTCAATATGTTGGATTTGGGTAGGCTTTGTAGTGGTGAGTGCCCTTCCGGTTTCCAAAATATGTTCAAAAGTTTGTAGAGTCTATGGGACTTAACTACGGGGTCATCAGTCCCTAAACTTACAATCTACGTATGAACTAGCTAATACTAAGGACGGCACAAATATCCATGCCCGAGGGGGGATTCGAACGCCCGACCGTGGTGGCCGTGCAGACCGTGACTGGAGCGCCCCAGTCACCTCGGCCACCGCGGCCAGCTGCCAGTTTCCCTCCAGTTCTGCTTGGACACACTGGAAGGCAGCATGTTGACTGCTTGCTCAAGTGCACACTGCTTGTCACGCAAGTTGACCACCGTATGTGTGTTCCCATTCGGTTGCCCCTTGTTGTTGAGGCATTTAATCTTCGCCTGTTGACAAGCCATTGATTTCTTCATGGTGCATTGCGCCAGATACAAGGAGGCACCATCAACCTGATCCCAATCTTTTCGGGTCAGCGTAGCAGCCAAGGACAGGAAGAGCTGCAGTATCTCTTGGGACAGCACATCTAGTCGATGGTGCATTTCATGCACTCTCTCCCTTACCAGCGCAAGGCTGGCTTTGTGTTTGAGCCTGTTTGCCACTCTGGTGTTAACATAATGCTTGAACCTGGTGAATACTGGAATCTCATTCCCCTCCTTGTGGAGTCTTCTGATGTAACTCTACAGACTTTCCTAGCGATCTGTTGACATTATGCGTGAACAGGTCTTCTGCCAGATGTTCGTGTCGTTCCAGCACAATATTTCAGCTGCTTACCTTGCTGCCTTCTTCAGGTGTTCCCTGAGACTGCCATTTTAGCAGAACGTGTCTAGTATTTGTGACCAGAGAACACGTTCCGCCAAAACAGCAGTCTCAGGAAGCACCTGAAGGAGGAATGAAGGTACACAACCAAATATTGTGCCAGAGTGACATGAACATCTGCAGACAACCCGTTCATGAATAATGTCACAGATCGCCACGAAACCTGAAAAGTTATATCATAAGGCTCCACAGGGAGGAGATGTACCTTAACAGCAAGCAACTGGAGAAGCTTCGACAAGAGAAGGGAAGGATGCTGAGCTCTCTCAATTTCCTACTGAGATGGCGAGAAGGGGATATGACTCCAGTATTCGCCAGGTTCAAACATCATGTTACACCATGGTGGCAAACAGAATCAAAAACCAAGCTGACTTGCACTGGTATGGGAGAGAGTGCCTGACATGTGCCATCGACTAGATGTGACATATCAGGGAGATGCTCTATGTCCAGCTGTCCATAGCAGCTACCCTGATCTGACAAGATTGGGACCAGGTTGATGGTGCCTAAAGGTGTCTGACAGAATGCACCATTAAAAAATCAATGGCTTGTCAACAGACCAGGTTTGAGTGCTTGACGAATAGGGTGCAACAGAATGGGGACACACAGACGGTGGTCAAACAGAGGGACAAGCAGCTCGATGAGGCCATCTCAAAAGTAGTCAGCAAGGGCCTCAATTTTGTAGTGACTCACAGAAGCATACCTGCCTTCCAATGCGGCCAAACAGATCTGGAGGGAGACCTACAGGGCACTTACTAGGACAAAGACCCCCAGATCCAATATCTCAATTGAGGAGAGGATGGCAGTCAGGCAGATTTGTGAGGATTACAGCATTATAGTTTTGCCAGCTGACAAGGGAAACTCCACAGTCATCTTAAAGAAGAATTATGACAGGATGATGCAATAACTTCTGGAAGATATTGCATATAAACAAAAAGGAGGCGACCCCTGAGATAAAGTGGTCAAGAAGACCCAAACGTTGTTGAAGGAGACAGATCTGCTGAACAGGTCATCCAGAAGCTTCATCCCAAAGCACTGCTTCATCCCAAAGCGCATGTACCACACAGACCATATGAACTCTCCAAAGTCTACAAGGATGGCATCCCTCTTCAACCTACTTTTAGTAACATTGGGACGGCAACCTACACTACTACACAATTCCTGAAGAAGATACTGGCACCATATGTGGGTAAATGCACACACCACATTTGAGATCTGGAAACGGACGAGGCAGATCCACGATGCAGACAACATGGTCAGTTTGGACGTGGTGTTGATAATCACAGGAGTGCCCTTTGAAAGGAACCATCCCAACATTTGCCTGGAGTGATTTAGGGAAATTACAGAAAACCTAAATCTGAATGGACGAAGGTGGATTTTAACAGAATGATACACTTGATATCACTGGAGAGACGTTCGATGGGCCCTGCTCGACTTATTCATGCATGTACTGACCTCAACAGATTTTCCATAGTGTTAATTTTACGAACAGAAGGAAGGAGTGGCGATGGGCACCATTTTATCACCAGTGGTGGCCAACCATTTCATGCAAAGGTTCGAAGAGGAGGACTTACATCAGGCACTTATTAACCCAAGTGCTTTTTTAAGCATGTGGATGATACTTTCGTCATCTAACACATTGTAGAGAGAAGCTATACGACTTTCTGTAACATGTAAACCTCAGTATAAGATTCATGATTGAGCTAGAGATGGACAGCTCCCACTCAATGTTCTTTTCATGAGGAAGGCAAATGGCACTCTGAGTGACAGTGTGTATCGCAAGCCTTCAAGTCAATAGCTGCCACCATCTGGCATAGAAGAATGGAGTGCTGTAAACACTAGTTCACAGGGTATGGACTCCGTCAGATGCGGAAAGTCTGGCCACAGAGATGTAACCTCTACAGTTGCTGTTCAGCAGAAATGGATACTCCTCCATTTTATTCAGAGAGCTCTTTGAGCTACCAGTAATCCACAGGGTACAGAAGATGCACCAGAAGAGGCAAAGAGGGTGGCATACCTGCCATATACTACACCAATCTCTGCTATGATCTGCAGAATTCTTCTGAAATATGACATCAACAGTATATTCTGCCTACCCTCAAATGTTATGATAATGGTGAGGAGTGTGAATGATGACCTGGGGCTACGTTATGTTGGTATTTACAACATTCCATGCCACTTTGCGCGGTCATACGGTCAGACGACCAGGACAAATGGATGTTAGGTGCAAATAACTTCAGGGGCACACCAGACTCGGACAGGCGACAAAATCATCCTCAGATGTTGCACTATCTGGAGCTCAGTCACTCAATGGACTACAACCACCCCAAAATTGTGACACAGATGCCAAGGAGGCCATGGAGATAAAGGTCCCAGAGAACCTAATAAATGGAACCAGCGGATACCAGCTTAGCTTGGTGTGGAGTACGGGTCTGGAGCTTATTAAGGCCCAATGTATGGCAACATAATACTCTTTAAGAAGTGCAGACACATGAGATGGCGACAGAGCCTTGCGTGGGCGTCAAGTAGGACAGCAGGTAGCGGACAGGAGCAACGCCAGGCGGGCGCGGACCGCGAACACAGTGCCTGCTGAGGGATGGGACGCAGATAGCTTTCACGACCGAAGATGACGGCAGAGCCGGGCGCAGACGTCTGTCGGAGCAGAAGTGGTGGTACAACAGCTCAGAAGCAGCGCTAGGCGGGCGAGAACCGCGAACGGAAGGCCCAACGAGGGATGGGATTCAGATGGCGGCCGAGCCAGGTGCGGATGTCTGTCAGTGTACCAGGGACAGGACAACTCAGGAGCAGCGTCAAGCGAGCGCGGACCGCAAACGGACCGCCGAGCGCCCCTTGGGGTCTGAGCGAGCACCTGAAGAAGGCAGCGAGGTACACACCAGAAATATTGGGCCAGACAACACGAACATCAGCCGGAAGACCCGACTTGCGTCATATCGACGGATAGTTGGAGAAGCCTGAAGAATAATGTTAAAAGCGGCTTGTCAGTTTCAAATAACTGATCCTGGCAGGGAACTGCCAAAAGACATTTGTTAAATTTCAAATAACGAATCCTTGCTGGAAACCGCCAGATAAAAGAGCTGCAGTTATTTAAAACTAACAAGTCCTAGCAAAAGGGATCCAAGATAAGAGATTTGCGCAACGAAATACATGAGGCTTCCTCTGGGAAGCAGAGGGAAACCATAATAATAAAACGGATCTGAGGTTAAATCACAAACAAGGGAAAATTTAACTAAGCCTGGTTTAATGCCAGTTCACATGGAAATGGGGGCAACACCGATTTTAAATACACAATAAAAGTGCATCCCACTGTAATTTGTTAAGTACTAATTTTGTTCACAAACCAAGAGGGGTCAGATAATCAAAAACGTGGATGTAAAGCAAACAGGAGGATTGGTAGTACATGGGACACAATCATTCACAAGCGTGTAGCTGCGACACTTACTCTCACAGAAGACTGTGAGATGAAGTACAGCACAATGCACAACCAGGCAGATAAGCCAAATCTGCCAAGTTACGATATTCATAACCACATGCACTCTGTTTCACCTCCAATACCCGGAAGGGGCCACTAAATTTCACACATACCTTACACACGATTGAACTGATAAGAAGCCAGAAGGGCGTGGAAAGATATTACGGAAATAGTAAGAGGTGGCATTATTTCAACGCCTGAAATGCTGGAAAACGTCGAACAAAGAGTCGGTCTTTGTTCCAAATGCCGTAACGGACACCAAACTAAAATTCACTAGTCATCATTTAGACATATACCGTTTTAACAGAAATCAAAGTTACACCGGAAAACATACACGAGAGGAGTACGCCACATTCCCGAGAATAACATAATTCACACACGCCTAAAGTACATGTAACTTATTACTGCTACAAAGCGTAGCATGGACCTAGATGTGGCTCACCATTTACATCTTAAAAACATCTTACCTAAGCCGAAACCGGAGAGAGAGTGACGACGCTACTTCGATACGTACGAATCCTCGCGCCAAAGCTCCCAAAGAGCATGGCGGAGACATACCGTACTCGCGCGAAGAGTCTAGCTGCCTGCGCGAGGTCGATCGGTGCACGCGCGACTAATAGCAGCGCCCCTAGTGGAAGTGGCTGAACGAGGCAGGCGTGGAGTGCATACCAACGCACTCAGCGTCGAAACGAGGCAAGCGCAGAACGCAGTAGAAGCGTATCACTCACACACAGGGTAAATACATGGTGGGGAGCATGACAACATGTCAATGCAAGTTAATACTTTAACGTATAGTCAATAAATCAATAAGTTTTTAAATTGAAAATAGAATGTAACAAGTGCAAAGCCTCTATAACTTCAAAGGGAGGTGAGAAAACTTGAAATAAATGAAGAGGCAAAGAGCCATCTTTCAATGTGATTTAGGAATATATTGTAATTTCCTGCAGGTGGTCGGTAAAGAGTCTAGCGTCTGTTATGGAACTATACTTCTGTTGCACAAACTTCTAAATGCTGCTCTAGACATAATTTATTTATATTATTACAGATGATGGAAGGAATCTTGCACCATTGAAGTCAGATTTATCGCAAGATATTACTGAAGGAGATATGGTCACAAAAGGTAGCTTCCATTCTTCATTACCTTGCTTGGAGATGCCAACCGAAGAGAATGACATTAGTTCTAAATTATATAATTTATTATCTGCATCAGACGGTGACTTGGATACAGTGCTACAAGGTAAGTATATGTTGCTTATATTTTTGATGCTATTGTTCTGGAATACAGAATAAACTAATCAATTAATCACTTAGTGTCGAAGGAAAGTTGCAAACCATTAGATTGCAGCAGGAATATCAGGATAAATTCATGTGTCAAATTAATATTTAGGAATAAAAAATACGTCTCACCAAAAAGCAGAAGCAGCGAGCTGTCAGTAGGTAGATACAAAACAGGAAGATAACTACAACAATTGGAGTTACCCTTTCCTAGTGCTAAAGTACAATTATCAGAATATACTATGCAAAGGCACACACACAAAAAGTCCTACACACGTGCACACAAATATATATTCCTGTGTCCCTATATGGAGGCATCACTGACGCAGAAAGTGGTATAAACTGGGTAGTGATTTTGTAGGGTGGGATCAGCTGTTCGTGGGGAAGAAGGAGGTGCGGCAGGAAGAGGGATTAGTGATATGATTGTGGTATAGTAACAGACTAGGAATTTGTAATGGTAAATCGGTTGAGGAAACACCACTTTAATAGCATAAATATTCCAGTACATTATATTGTTTTGAGGTCAATAATAATATGAGATCTTTCAACAAACATACTAGACTGTATGATTATTAAAATTACCAATAATATCTTAAAGACAATCAAAGTTTGCTAACAATTTGAAAGTAGTCAGACAATTTTAAATACGTTTGTAGAAGGTAGGTTATTTCTTCCTGTTAAGATGATCACTGGGCT
Organism: Locusta migratoria; assembly: GCA_026315105.1. Classification (NCBI taxonomy): domain Eukaryota; kingdom Metazoa; phylum Arthropoda; class Insecta; order Orthoptera; family Acrididae; genus Locusta; species Locusta migratoria. Next base: position 17,951,411 of record CM048747.1, on the reverse strand, counting down.
GTAGACATTAATCTATGAGATATTCAAATTCACACAACTTTAAATTTTTGGCCACAGCTTTCATTGGCATTTACATGGTGAGTTTGGGCGAGTATGGTATTTCTGGGTATATTAACTTCTTTAATTCCGAAATCATCCACGCTCAATGGCAAAAATATACCTTCTTCGGTGACATACATTCAAGATAAACTGCTTCTCACATGCGTCTATTTACCGCCTAAAACTTCATTTCTTGTTACTGTATCCACTAAGAAAATATCTCCTCTTAAAAATCTTTCTTCCCCTCTATCCAACTGATTTTCCCAGTACTGTCTGATATTTTCGCGATTTTGTGTAACTTCAACACTATGGTACGTCGTTTAGTGGTCTGCCTGAATGTGGCCATTCGTTGTGGTCTCCCTCGCGTCCTAATAGCGGCAACACTGCCCAAAATGATGAACATTTTCACCAGTTTGGACTTTATGCGTTGGGAAGTTAACTATGCCTTGAAAATGGCGAAGGAAATCGTTCCTGAAATAACATCGAAATTGTGGTCATGTTTTCAAATGTTCGAATGTTTGTATAGCTTATGGGACTTAACTACGGAGTCATCAGTCCCTAAACTTACAAACTGCTTATGAACTAGCTAATCCTAAGGACGGCACAAATATCCATGCCCGAGGGGGGAATCGAACCCCCGACCGTAGTGGCCGTGTAGACCGTGACTGTAGCGCCTCAGTCCCCTCGGCCACCGCGGCCGGCGGTCATGTTTTCTTACTACTTCGAATGTAAACTTGTAATTCTTTAAGTCAATTTTGAGTTCCTCATTCTGCGAACCTGTTGGGTAGATTACCTTTTTTCCTAATCCACTGACCTACATCGCGGCGGTGTCAGTTCTCTGGCGCGAGTAGATTTAACGAACGAAACAGTTGAGCGCCTTTATCAGTGATAATAGCAGACTGACTACCGTTGGTTTTGACTTGTAAAGTTACGTTTTCCACCTGAGCGAGTCCTTTTTCTCTTACTGGATTCGCTTTTAGAAAGGGGAGCGAGGCGCAGTAGTAGAACCGCTTCCGTTCGCGTTTTGCGCTCTGTTAACCGAGCGATGTTGTAAGGGCGGACAATTTGATCTTTCGTGTCCAATCATTTTACAATAGACACCTGCCGGCGCCCAAAACTCAGGAGCATTGTCACCTGGGCGTTTGCAACGAGTGCAGCGTACTTCGGCCATGAGTACACTTATAGTGGAATTTACCCTGTTGGAAAATTGTACGGGTTGTCGAGCCTCCTCACATGTAAACGCGAGTTATACAGCTTTCCTTAGTGTGCTTGGTGAAGCGCACATTACTTTAGCACCTAACTGTGATTCAATCACCCAAATGAATATATAAACGCAGCGAGCTTCGGCTTCGCTGTCTAGTACTTCATTCCTTTTGTTACTTTCACCTACTACATTTATACGACAAGATATAGCTCTTATTCTGTTAGCAAATCGCTCTAAATCTTCTTCGGAATTCTGACATACGATGGAAAGTTTATCTCTGTAGTAGCTAACGCTATGCTTATCTCCATATTTATCTACTAGTCCTTTTGAAAGAACGGCAAATGCCTTTACATTTCTCAACTCTTCCACAAAATTTACAAAAACACAGGCCTCCCCTTGTGACTTAAGACTGGCAATTCCTACCATCACTTCGTCACACCATGCAGTTTCCCTACATCCATGAAATTTTTTATGCAGTTGTGGGCATTTTCGCCTGGTTTACCTGCGAAAGGAGGGACCAGTGAACGCATTGCAACATAAATTACTTGGTCGGGATGGAACCGTATGTGGGAATCCGAGGAAGGGGAAGCGAGGCTGCGTGCACAGCGCTGCTTTCCGACTTTGCATCAGACAAAGATTCAATAAGGCGTCTTTGCAGATCTTCATTCTCCACTCGGAGCTACTCCATCCAAGCTTGTAATTCTGGATCCATATCCAACTGACCTTGGAACCTGCTTATAGGCAGTCCTTTCAACTAGACACATTAAAATAAATGTTAAAAGAAGAATCTTCATCGGCAGCTGGACGTTAAATCCTGAGCTTCCTTGGGTCGCGAAGGTCGCGGTCGCAGATGATAGTCGCCACGAGTCAGCAATGCTGCCACTAGATGTCAGGCGCAACGAATTCATGACGGGAAAATAACTGCAGCATACATTAGTTATTGTCGGACTTGTTGCACACTCTGTATAAGTGTGCTGTGTCATGAGACAATGCATAACATAAATTTTACTTCAATAAACGTGTACATAAGCGATTATCGCATGACCTATAACATGAATACCTATTAAGGGATACTGCTTCGGTGTGTTACAATGGTATGCCGCGGCGGAGTGGCCGAGCGCATTGAGGCGCTATGTTCCGATGCGCGTGGCTGTTCCCTGTCGGGGGTTTGAATCCTCCCTCGGGCATAGATGTTTGTGCTCTCTTTAGTTAAAGTTATAAGCTAAGTAGTTTGTAAGTTTAGGGACTGATGACCTCGCAGTTAAGTCCCATAAGCTTAACAAACATTTGATTTTTTTTTGTTACAATGGTGTAATGCATTGTCAGTGGAAAGGGCCTACGTTCAAACCTCTTTACTGCATAATTATTTTACTAATTTTCATTTCATTGCCACGTCTTCTGTCGTCTGGATTTTTTAAAATGATAATGACATTTTATTTTTTATTGTGGATTCTGTGAAACTGTTCGATACAGGCAGTGACGAACTAAGGCTTTTCGGAGGCCTGGGGCGGCAGCAAAACAAAACGAGGCCCCCGTCTACTTGTAAATACATGTATTACTGTAACTTCTGAGACTTGGAGGGCCCCCTAGGACTGGAGGCACGGGACAGTGTCCGCCCCTCCCCCCTTAGTCCGCCACTCTGGATACAGGTACATGAAATGACTTCTGTACACCAATAACAGTTACTAAAGAATAATTACCTTTTTTCAGTGGCGAGAATGCTGTAACGAAATATTCCTGCAGCTTAAAATGAGGATAATTTGTCAGGAAATTTCAATAATAGGACTAGTATAATTCGTAGATGATTTCGTCACAGAAGGAAGGTATTATTGGGCATTAGCCTCACACAGAGGAGATATAAAATACCCAGGAAATGCGTCTGTAGTTGACCTGCAGAGTTTTCTGCAGTCACTGTGTGAATATATCAGCTCTCTTATGCTAGCAATGGGACAATAGACAGATACTGTTCTGAATAAAAATATGTGATTTTTACTATGCAAGAAGAAAACTCTGCTTCGGCACAATGTTCCACCACACAATTTTAATGTCTAATAATTCAGTGTTTCAAATGATTAGAGTTTGGAATTAAATCATGGGGGTGAGGTCGGCCATCAGTGGATCATTTTATATTATTGCCATAATTACAAGGAATTACAACAATACCAAATACGAACAGTCAAATACACCAAATCATAAAATCGCTTCAATTTGTGCTATAAATACACTCCGTGTTTTCTCGCCCATCATTGATTATGTAAACTATGTAGAAAAAAGGGGAATATTTCTGATTTGGGAAAATATGTATTTTAAAGCTATGAGACTAGTACCTGTATAACCTCAAATTCGGAAATAATGGTATTTGCAACTATGAACTTGTGCAAAAATCCAAAAGCCTTGAGCATTGTTGTTATTGATGTGAATGTTGTTTTGTTGCTGATATCTACATCTACATGGGATACTCTGCAAATCACATTTAAGTGCCTGGCAGAGGGTTCATCGAACCACCATTATACTATTTATCTTCCATTCCATTCTCGAATAGCGCGCGGGAAGAAAGAACACCTGAATCTCTCTGTTCGAGCTCTGATTTCTCGTATTTTATTCTGATGATCATTTCTACCTATGTAAGTGGGAGTCAACAATAAATTTTCGCATTCGGAGGAGAATGTTGGTGATTGGAGTTTCGCAAGTAGCCCACGCCGCAGCGATAAGCGCCATTGTTGTAATGATTCCCATCCCAGATCCTGTATTATTTCCGTAACGCTGTCTCCACCGTATCGTGACAATACGAAACGAGCTGCCCTTCTTTGGACACTTTCGAAATGTTCAAATGTTTGTTAAGCTTAAGGGACTTAACTGCAGGTTCATCAGTCCCTAAACTTACAAACTACTCATGAACTACTTACTAACTAGGACGGCACAAATATCCATGCCCGAGGGGGGATTCGAACCCCCCGACCGTAGTGGCCGTGCAGACCGTGACTGAAGCGCCTCAGTCCCCTCGGCCACCGCGGCCGGCGACACTTTCGATGTCCTCCGTCAAACCCACCTGATAAGGATCCCACACTGGGCTGCAATATTCCAAAAATGGACTTACAAGCGTAGTGTATGCAGTTTCTTTTGTAGTTCTGTTGCATGTTTTAAGGGTTCTGCCAATAAAACACAGTCTCTGGTTCGCCTTTCCCACGATATTATCTACGTGTTCTTTCCAATTTAAGTGTGAAGTAATAGTAATTCCTAGGTATTTTGTGGATGCCTTACCATCGATTACTATGAACTGTGTCCTCACTGACAAGAAATTCCCTATCCAATCGCAAATTTGGGGCGATATACCATAACCATGCAATTTGATTAAAAGCCATTTGTGAGGTACGGTGTCAAAAGATTTCTGGAAATCAAAAAATAAGGAATCGATTTGCGAACCCTTGTCGATACTGCTACATTCGAAGATGAACAATACTGAATTTTTCTTTCCTTGCATTGGTTCAATTGTATTGCATTGATACAGAGGTCGAAACTCGAAAAGTAGACTCATCTTTCCTTGTATGGTTTTGTCGTATTTTAATTAGCACAGCTGTTTTGGTACCAATAGCCCTATTTATCTCTCAGTCTGCAAAGTGTGCCCATCACTGCTTATATTCTAAGAAAAGTTTGGAGTGATGGCTCCTAGCCCCTTTTATCAGAATTTTCGTTTGTTTTGCTCTTGATTCTAAGCCAAATACGGTTTTTCTGATCTCAAAAATAGGAGAAAGTTGCGCTTAGATTCGAGTGAATTGGGTATTCATTCTTATGGATAGATGGTTGGTATTCATTCTAATGTAAAAGGCTGTGCAATGATAACAGCAGAATAGGTAAATTACATGGCTCCCTTCTACAAATGGCCCCTCCTGTTGGGTTAGGATGAGCCCTTTTGACAGGACCTGAATGGGAAGTGCTTGGTGGCTGGATTAGGCACGTCTGAACTGAGATACTATACGCAGACCATTGTTTTATGGTGGATTTGATGGTATTTTATTCTATTAGAGGAATATAGGTAGCGGTTTCCTTGACACCTCTAGCCACATTAAATACAGCAATTACCAACAGTACCTGGCATCCATTCCAGTTCACAAAATCCATCCCATAAAGCCTTGCCACTTGTGACCAACATATTTGTAATGTAGAGAATTCCGTTACCCAATATGCTGAAGGCATCACAAAGGCAGTGAGAGATGGGCATTATGCTCCAGACTTAGTCCGCTAACGGATTTTCCATGTGATAATCCCACACATCACCAATTCTCTAACCACCTGTAATAATCAGCCACAATGAGTTACCCTTTAATCACCCAATGCCACTCTATACTGGAATAACTGTATCATATTCATCAAGAGGGCTTTCATAATCTGTTATTATGCTGTGAAATACTATAAATACTACTAAATCCACTCAGCCAGAATATGCTATTCCCACCCAGTGACAGCCTTATTTATGCCCCATTGGGGGCTGGGTTACATGTGAAATATAATTTTCTATCTCTGCTGCATATCATTAATGAGCCTACTACATTGGTATGACTAACAACCAGCTGTCCATGTGGATCATGTGGATTAATTGCCACTGTCAAATTCTGGCCCAAAGCAAGATGGACCACCTTGTGGTGCAGCTCATAGTTGATCCCTGTATACTTGATTTCAATGCTCCCTTATGACCTGTGCCATCTTAATCTTCCTCTGGCCACGAGCTATTATGTGCTTTGCAGACAGGAGTTCTACTACCTTGTAACCATCCTGCCTTTTAACCAAAAACCATCCCCTGGCCCCCCTCCCCGCCGCACCACACTACTTACTATCCTGTATTTCCTTCGAATTAATATCTCTTCCAACAGTATGCCACCCATTTTTGTATAATTTTTATGTTTCTTCGTCTTCATTTTTATTTTTATGTCACCCCTTTTTTCTTCCCCCTACTCCTTTTATCACATTACAACCTACATCTGACATTCCTGATTATCAGTACCTTTACCCTTCAGCTTGCATCATGGAACATAATATCACCAACCTTGTTTGACATCATTCCCCTCCCACTCATCTCCCCTCCTCACACACTCTCAAGATGACAGTTGTCCTTGAGCAGCCAGAGGTGACATGTTTGCATTCAAATCTACGTCTATATAAATACTCTAAAAGTAACATTGAAGTGCATAGCAGAGGTCTCATCAAACTGCTCTTGTGACATTTCCTTCCAGTTCCATTCTTTGATAGCTCGCCAGCCGCGGTGGCCGAGGGGACTGAGGCGCTCCACTCATGGTCTGCACGACCGCTACGGTCGGGGGTTCGAATCCCCCCTCAGGCATGGATATTTGCCTTTAGTATTAGCTAGTTTGTAAGTTTAGGTACTGATGACCCTGTAGTTAAGTCCCGTAAGCTATACAAACATTTGAACATTTTCATAGCTCTCAGGAAAAAGGAACACCTAGATCTTTCTGTTTTCGATCTGATATCTGATTTGTCTAATTTTATTATGATGATGATATCTCCCTATGTGGGTGGGTGCTAACAAAATATGTTCACATTCAGAAGAAAAAGCAATTTTCCAAATAGATCTCTTCGCAACGAATAATACCTTTGTTTTAATTATTCCATCCAAACTCGTATATCATTTCTGTGACACTCTCTCCTCTATATCACGATAATACAAAACGAGCTGCCCTTCTCTGATCGTTTGTCGGTCCCACCTGGTGGGGATCCCACAATGCGTAGCAATATTCTAAAATTGTATCCACAAGTCATGTGTAGGTTTGAATTATTTCTTAGTGCTTGTGTGAATGTATCTGTATCTTTTTCTAATGAAGGCTGTAGCTGAAAATTTAAAGTTATATGAATGTGGTTGTCTTTTCTATCTACCAGTATGTGGCTCAGCTGTCATCCTTTCTGCGGGTGGTATCTATCCTCATAATGGCGAAATTCCAAACTAGACTCTCCTCTGTTAAGTTTACAAATGAGGTAGTACTAATGTCAAGTGGTTTTTATTTGTCACATTATATAATATTTTAAAATTGAACAAAATACAATGTTCTGTTGAACAACAATCTTTTTCAGAATGCATTGAAGAATTGCGCAAAGAAGGGAGTTTCCCTTTGTTTACAGAGGACCCTGTTAAGGATGTGTTAAAACAACTTAAGGTGGAACCAGATACGAGCATTCAGCGGAGTCATAGTGCCTGTATTGTTTTTCATGGTGCCCCAAGTACTGGTAAGCTGCATAGTTGTTACTGAACTTCCCAAATGAACTTTGCGACAAATATCAGTCAATATGTACAACAAGAATGTGAAGTTTATATTAGTGAATGGCTTGTGAAAATACAACATGCCACTTATCAAAACACAGATGTAAGATATTCAAGCAGATTGTATTGGTCATGATTTATTCTAAGATACTGAATGAAGCAGGGATATTAACTCTGAATCACTTTATACACTGTAATACAGGTGAAATCAGCATTTCTCTATTTGCTATATTGTCAAAAGTGTTATTTTTGAGCCCCTGGTTGTGTCTAAAATAGAGAATTATTCTTATAATGAGGACAATGGCATCCACCCATATTTGATTATGCTATTTATTTCCAAAATTGCGCCATTACCTGTTTCAAACCTTATAGTTTATCGTCAGATGGCTGTTCATGTACACATGCTTTTCTTGTCAGCTACATTTCAATTATGCACATAATTTTGCATTGTCGCGAAAAGTTCTTAGTTCAGTGATGCCCTACAAAAGAAAAAGACCATTGAATATACTTACTTGAACGTAAATATGACTAATGATGATGAGACATATTGTAAACAAACTTTTTGTTGGTATTCATTTACTAACATTGAATAGCCAGCTCTATTACATTGCAGTAATGATTGCTGCAGTTGTGGAAGAAATGGGCACTTTGTGTATCACTTATTTCTCTTATTAGAAGTTTTTCCACATAGAATATAAAAAATGGAGATATTAGTAACATAATGGTACCAAAGATGTTTCTATCAGACATGTGTACATTGATTTGACATTTAAGTAATTTTACAAAGAAGAAACAAAATTATTTTAGATAGAATAAACATGACACACATGTATTGAACGTTCAGTCATGTAGGCTATAAATTAAGTAGATAGCTGTATCTACAATTTTGTTAAATAATTTTACTTAGTGGCATACTACAGGCTGTGATACACACAGAGTGATGTGAGGAGTGATCAATAAGTGTAAATATTTGAAAGCCATCATACTGTGTATTTTGTTGTTTAAATTAAAGGCAGATAAATTTAATGACTATACTATTGTGCGTATGAGTGGGCAGTTATCATTAATTTTATGTTTATATTGCATTCCTGCATGTGGCAAAAGGAGCAGTGTTTATTATTTATATTATAAATGCGACAATATATACCTGTATCTCTTCATCAAATTCTTATGGCTGCCTTTATTGGCATAATGCAGTGTTTCAATGTGATCTTGAATGCTTTTTATTTTATGCCTGATATGAGTTATGTGCATGGAAAATGCAGATTTTGATGGATTTATGGTCTTATTTATATATTTTTAAGTCAAGGATAAAGATCATAAACACAATTTTGAAATCTGTAGGAAAAAACAGCCACTGATGTGTGTATTAACAGCTCGTCTTGCCATCCAAATCAGCTCAAGTTGGAGTATTTCAGATCCACATTGAATCCCCCAAATAAAATTCGTCTTGAATCACTTTAATAACTTAAAGATATCAAAACCATAAAAACCGTAGCTTCAAATAATGGATATAACCCTTACATTGTTGAGAAACTATCACACAAAATCTGCAACACTTCAAACAATAAACAACACCATACCCCTCTGCAAATATTACAAAACAGCAGAAAATATGTTGCACTGTTTTTTCTCCAAAATTGTTAATCTGTTCAAAAACATAAAAATTAACTTCCACAAAAACTGCAAATTACAGCAACTAGCCATCTATAACTTAAAAAAACAATACCCCCCTTACAAAATGTCAGCCTTATATAAACATAGCTACCAAAGATGCCCTTCCTTCTATATAGGATAAACTGGGTGAAGCTTTGGTACAGTATTCGTTTTAGGATCAATTTAATGCTATACACCCAGGAAATATAAACATACAGATAAGGTTTCAGAAAAATCACGAGTTAATGCATCCAGCCATTCATAACTTAACAAACAATAACCCCTCATTACAAAAGGTCAGGGATTTATAAACTTATCTACCAAAGATGCCCTTCCTTCTATATAGCACAATCTGAGTTAAGCTTTGATACAGTATTCGTTTTGAAGAACATTTCCATGCCATACACCCAGAAAACCATCAAAATCTGCATTTCACATGCATGGAACTCAATGAAGATCACATAAAAATACTGCATTATGCAGATAAAGGCAACTATATGAATTTTCTAGAAGAGATAGAGATATATATTGTAGTTTATTTTCTAAGGTGTTTGGTACTGTGTGAGCAAATACTGCCAGACAGAATTTATTTCCGCAGGTTTTCTGGCATATGAATATGGTCTCATTTGTATGGAATAAAAGGATTGGGAAGTGCCATGGAAGAAAGACTTTCTATAACCATTGGTATTATATGTAGTAGTAATAGTCATTATTAATTGGGTTTCTATTCGGAATACATCAGAACCAATCATATCAAGCTAATGTAGTAGCTTAGTTCGGAATGTAATTAAGTTCTGTATAATGTTAAAGAAGAGTTTGTCAATAAATTTATTAAGGAGACATTTGTGTCAAAAAGAATGAGCTTTATGGATAATAAGTTTATATTAATAAGATGCAACATTTTATCATTATGGTAGCATAATGTTTGTACATGTGATATTTTTGCGTATGTCATTAAATTCTAGTTAACTGGTATTTGCCATCTTATGTCTAAGAAGAGGGGTATGTAGTGTAACAAGTGGCACTACAACCCAATGAACCGACATAAGAATGTCAAATAGTTTATTTAAATACCATTTATGGAGCAATATTTTCTTCTGATTTCTTTCTTTAGTTATCAATTATTTTTTATGTAAAGTAAATTTCAATGTAAATGAACTTTAAGGTCAAGGAATAAGTATGTAATTAGCATGTTCTATGAACCTTATCTCTTTTGTTTGATGAGTTGACGTTTTTTGTAATATGAGTATTGTTAGAGACTGTTGTAAGACGAGTTGGTTGGTCTCAAGTTGGAGTCCATAATCTATTCTTTAGTGGAATAAATGTGTGTATTCCTCTATAAATCTCCTGTAAAATTAACAGTCAGTAAATGCTCGTTATAATGATTCTCTCTGATCTGTCCAAGAAGTATTCTTTGGAATTATTATGAGTCCGAGTTTAATTATACAAACTAGAAAATGCATGAGGAACAGAGTAACTGGGCTTCACATTGCGTCATCTCAATTGTAGGGAAGAATCAAGCTCAAGACAAAATTTTACTTAAATTACAACGAAAAAAGAGTTATTGTAGTGATGGTGCTACACCAATTTACCATACACGGGCCTGTAGAATTTAAAGTTCTGCAGAGGTAAAACTACAATGTTTATTTAGATAAATGAGATGAGGTCCATGGAAAGATTTTTACCTTGATTATAAATTAATTGTAGATTACGGTAGAAAATAATAATTGGGAAAGCATGGCTGGTAAAAGAATGTCAGAATTCCATACAACTAATGTATGTCAACTACAAAGGAAATTAAATGTAAATTATTCTTCCTTTCATAATGGAAGGTTAGCTGGAATATGTGGTCTAACTTTGTATATTGAAAAGGAAAGTTTCTTAATGACCCATACTTTAAAAGCTACTATTAATTCTGATGTTTATATTAGGTCACTTCCCATTTTTCAGATTGTCTGTATCATGCTCATCACACAGGAAGGTTGCTTGGCTTTACTGTACTTAACATTGACCAAATAATTGTGGAAGCAGCAGCTTATGGAATTCATCCAGATGAAGTACAAGTGCGTGAAGCCATAATAACTAATTATGATCTATATGAAGAACCTGCTAAGAAACCTGTTGAGGAACCTGTTGAAGGCAATGGAGACGAAAATGTGGAAAAGGTGGAAACTGAGGAACAAGATCCAGAAGGTATTTCAAATAATAACTAAAGTACTTAGGAGTAGTTACTGTATCAATTCTCAAGGCATGTGGTCTTTCATATTGAATGAGAAGTTTTGAACTCACTGTCCAAGATGAGTTTTGGCGGAATGCTGCTTCCCCCTCCCCTCCCTACTTAAATGTTTTACTGTTAGTTGTATTTTCACCTTCTTCAATTATTTTGACACTTGCCCTAGACCATGCTTTGTGAGCTACAACCATCTTCTTTGCATTACAGAACAAAAGTGCGTCACAGGGAAATGTCAGTGAAATATTCATAAGTATTATAAAATTCTTAGTCAGCGGATAGAGGCAGATAAAAGTGTTGAAGATGAAGAAATAGTTGATTTGACAATTGATAGTGATCACAGTTATATTAATGAGTAATAATATTTCAGACAAATCATTTAAGGGGCATGGTAATGGGTATCTTTCTGTTTCCTCTCACTTCGACGAACAGGATTGGCTGCACTGAAAAAATATTACTACGGCGAGTATGGTGAAGAGGTCCTCCATGTAGTCATATTCAAGAACACCAAGACACAATACACAATATTGTCTCACAGTTGCCTGGAACTCATACTATAATTAGAGCTTTCAGGCATCATGTGAATCCTGAAAAATGTGTAACTTACTCATTGATAACTCAAATATTGTGGAGAGTACTGTGATTCATGAACTGCAAACTAGAAAATAAACGAGTAATATAAAAAAGTACAAATGCTGCAGATGTAAGAGATGTGGATATGACTAAACTTAAAGTATTCTTTGCCCATCTCATCCATAGTTCTGTATTTAATATAATCATGAAGAGACATACTATTTGGGCAAATAATGGGATAAGAAGGAACATTTTCATTGTGTCATGAGCTGAAACAGATTTGACATCCTCCTTTACAACCTTCGTTTTGATGTCCATCAAGATAGGCTGCTGAACCAGCAGCAGCAATAAGAGACATTACTAGTGTGTTTGCTACAATAAATGAAATATTGGTGTCCTTAAGAAGGCAAGAAACCTCACAGATATACAATAAAAATTCAGAGATTAGTTTATTCCAAAATAGATTATTTTCTGAATGGATATATTTACATAGGTAAGACTTCTGTTGGAAGTACTCTCACAGACTAGGATAAGAACAATTCACTCCAAAGACATGCATGTATCCAACTTCTTACACTAAACAAAAGAAAACTAACTGTTAGTATCATTTACTTTTGTGGAACTTGCTCAAATGAATTACAAAGAATAAAAAAATAGAATGAAATGGCCAATGAATTTCAAATTTCAGCCCAAAGGAAGACTTCCTATAGGCTCCAGTCAATTGTGTGTTCAAAAACACATTGCATGTTACTTCAAGGGGAAAAAATTCCTTTTGTCAATTTGCCAAATTTTTATCCATTTTCTGAATTATGAATTGTTTTTAATTTTTTTTAATTTATTGCTCAAAGTTTTTTGCCACACCACAACATTTTACTTCTGAGAGTAAACTTGTGATAAATTAAAACTTTGTGAAACATGTGAAGACAGTGTGACTTCCAACTATTCTCCATATGTTAGTCAGTCATTTCTTTTCATGTAGTCACAAAAAAGAATAATATATTCTGTACATTCAGGATGAAAGTTTTTAAAAATTTGATAGTACCAATTCTTTAATAAAAAATACCATATACAAGTTTTAAGAGTGTTAAACTCTTCAGCAGTTCAAATAGTTACAAAATGGGAAGTTGTTGGTATGCAATACTGTGCCTGTGAGTACGTTACGAGTATTTGCTGTAGTAAATAATTACAAAAACAATTGTTTTTACGCCATTTTTGAACGTTTCAAGTTGTTATAAATATAAGTGTTTATATATTAGTGGAAGTGTTAGCATAGTGTTAACTAAGTTAAATGGGGTGAAAAGTATATTTTTCTTCTCATACCTGTAGCACATAAGGGAGAGTAGTACACAGTGAAACAAAAATTACCTTTTTGATTGATCCGTATAAAATACTACTCACAAAACACATTTTCTTTATTTACTTGAAAGAACAATACTTTGGGACAAAAATAATAATTTTTCTATTAATTAGTAAGTGAAATAAGAATTTTAAACAACCTCTGCAAATGTTTCACTGTATACCGTGTATAGTACACAGTGAAACAGCTGCCATTTTTTATATTTAGTACTTGCTGAGTGACTTATAAAACATAAATATCTTTGTTAAATACAAGTATGTGCATTAACATAAACTAAATTTGGTTCAGTGAATATTAAGTCCACCAAAATTTATTGGAAACGAATATATTGGTGGTTGGGGAGTCTCTTAGTAGCCATAGGCAACACAGGCGTTTTTGATTATTGACTCTCTTCATACTTCTTTTCTCCTTTTGTTCAAGCTCTGTCCTTTTACTCAAAGTATTGTCTTCAATAGCTGCTCGCTCTGGTGTTAATATTATGCTTCTACCTTTGGAACACTCACTTGTTTTTTTCTGGGAGATGCTTTGGGCAAACCATGACACACTTTTGGCGAGATGTATGGTTTGCTGTTTTACTGCAACTGGCTTGCCTCATCATCTTCCATAGTGTTAGGAGGAGTCATACATCCATCTGAGGCCAATGATCCTGTTTCACTGTGTACCACATACAAGTGTTTCACTGTGTACCAAAGTCACAATAAACTAAAAGTTAGTCACAACTCTTAACCTACGTATCTACCAAATATACAACTGGTCAGTAAATAGCTAAAGAAGTGTATCTTGTCACAAAACATAATATTTCTTTTAGCTGTATGTTATATCGAAAATATTAAACTTACAAGTAATAACGTATAGAAACAAGAATAATCAACCAAACTGTCCATCATTACAGTCAAAGATGTATTTTATCATAATAAATATTCAGAGATTCGAAAACGTAGAAAATAAAATGTTAAACACAATTGCGATGAAATGTGTCACTGTGTACCATGTTTCACTGTGTACTACTCTCCCCTATTTGTAGGCCTAATTTAATGCGAGTTTGGATTTCTGAAAGGTTCCAATATCGAAAAGGCTATTTACATCTACAGTGAGAATGTACTTAATTAGATAATAAATTACAAGCAGCACATACTGTGATTTATCAAAGGCATTTGATCGTGTGAACCATAACATCCTCTTCAGTAAATTATAATTCTGTGGTGTCACAGAAAATTGCTGCAAACTGGTCCAAGTCGTTCCTTGCTAACACAAAACAAAGGTTGTCAGTGCAAAGGACTAGTGAATTAACCCTTAACCCGAAACATCTCTGAAAAGTGCGTAACTAGAAACATGCGGTCTCTCAGACCACCTAATGTTATTATGTCACCGACCTCCACATTAGTTCACAGAAATTAAGTAAAGAGTCAGTTAATTCATATTCTAAGTAAATTTAATACTTTTCAGTCGATATTAAAACTTTGTTGTTTACATTATATGAAATAAACATAAAATATCACAAGTAAGTGCAGTCATCCAGTGTCAGATTTCAAATAATTTTCACCACTGTCACACCTGACAATAGATTCCTGAATATAAATGAAATATTGCAAAAAATGTTAACAAATATAATAATCAAATGAATTTAAATATTTAATTACAGCTCTTTCACACAGTCGATACACACCTTTCTGCTACATTCCAGAGAAACTGACTGACCACATCTGATGCACTTATACGTCGTTTTCCTCTTCTTGGATGCAGGACACTTCATACACGTCTTCCTTTTGTCAGTTCTATCACTTGGTATGCCTTCGCTTGATTTCTGTCTCCCAGAACTTTACGGATCATTTCCTTGATATCTCTTGGTAAATTTGGAATTTCCAGGCGTCTTCTTAGATGTGGCTCTATCAGCTCCATGGCCAAACGTTTGGTGAATTTCAGACGAGTTATCATAGGGTTTCCTCTGTAGCACGAATACAGAACAAAAGTGTTCACGCAACTGATGTTTACAAGAGTATAAAAGACTGCCATTGGCCAGCGTCTTGTACGTCTGTTTGACGAATAATTGACACATTTCATGTTGAGAAGATCTACTCCAAATTTTCTTGCATTGTAGTAACAAATAATTTATGGCTTGTTTTTTATGATATCATTTTGAATAGAATGATGCATTGAAGACACAAGAATCACTGCCTTGTTCCTCTTAGGAACAAATGATACCATTGTTGTATTCTCAGAGAATCTATATAATGCTGATCCAACTGGCCTACTTTTATCAGCCAAAAACTCTGGAGGAATTTCGCGTTTATTCTTTCTGACTTTTCCTACGTATGTTAGTGCCCTTTTTCGTAGCTCACGAACGAGTTCTATAGATGTCAACCAGTTGTCAGTGGTAATGTTTCTGTTACTTCCTTCTGTCGCTTTGCACAGATGTAAAACAGCCTGAGTTGGTTTGGCAAGCTGTTTCTCTTCTTCTGTCAAGCCACATCCGTCACTCCCTTTCCCTGTAAATATATATACATTGAAGAGATAATCGCTTACAGAATCTCCTAGGCACATAATTTTATGCCGTATTTGGCAGGTTTGCTAGGCATATAAACGCGGAAAGGACATTTTCCCCTGAATGGTACTAACATTTCATCCACTGTAACGTTGGCTTTTACAGAGTATAATTGATGAGAATTGAAAATGAATTTATCTTAAACGTTTGATATTGCAGCTGCACGATCTGACTTTTTTCTTTCATCCCTGGTAGTCGCATCGTCAAATCTCAGGCTGCTTAGAAGTATTTCAAAGCACTTTGCCGACATTGTCACCACAAATATAGAACGTCCGGTGAGGTCTTTTTCGAATAGAGAAAACATATCTTCATGTGACGATTTGATTACTGATGTCATCATTAGAAGACCTATGAAAGCTTTGATCTCAGTGTTGTCAGTATTTCTGTAATTGGATGGATTAGTTGTTGTCTGCAACTTTGCCCTTAAAGTATTCAGTTTCACATTTGTATGTAAAACTATTTCATCTATCATGTCATCATCAAATAAATTCTTTCATATTTGACATTTAGTAAGACTTTGTCCCAAACTTCGACTTTTGGCTGCTAGTCCAGGCATTACTCCTTTCAGAATGTTGTGCTTGGGTGTTCTTCTTGTCCTAACAGGCTCAGAACGTTCCCACTTGAAATTATTTTTACCATGAAAGAACTGTGTTTCCTATGAGGTATTCTTCCAATAAAACATTTTCTTCACTAGTATCAGTCTCTGTTTCATGGTGGCCATCACCTATCACGAAATCTGGATCATCATCAGAATCACGAAATGTGTCATCATCGTTCACATTTCCCTCTTCATCTAAATCCCATAGTTGTGCTTGCACCCAAGCTTCCAAATCTGGATTAGCTGCAGATATGTTACTCTTCTTAGAAACTCGATCCATATTATACCTGAAATATAACATATATTCACGCATAGAAGAAAATGCTACAAAATAACAAGTACTGAAATGAGACTATGTCATAATTAGAACAAAACTGATTGTTGGCTGTTGCTTTACATGCGGCAAATATTGCGCCGAAGGTACTGGGAAGAGGGAGCCGGGCTTTTTTGTAGTGCTGCCACACTAAACCTTTAAAATAAACGAGGGGTCTGAGAGACCGATGTTTCGGGTTGAGGGTTAAGCCAACAGTCATCATCAGATTGGGAAGAAATTATATGTGGTGTTCCACAAGGATCCATCTTAAGCCCATTGCTTTTTCTTGTGTACATTAATGACCTCTCATCAGTTACACTGCCAGAAGCAGAGTTCATTTTGTTTGCAGATGATACAAGTATTGCAACAAATAGCATGTCGTGCTCAGTTTCAGAAAGTTCTGTTAATGATATTTTCATTAACATTAATGGTTTAAAGTCAACTCACTGACATTAACGTTTGAAAAGACACACTGCATGCAGTTCAGAACACGTAAGAGATTCCCATCCAGTATATGCATACAGTATGAAGAAGAGCAGATAGAAGAGGTCGACAATATAAAATTCCTCGAATTACGGCTTGATAATAAATTCAGTTGTGAGGAGCACATCACAGAATTGCAGAAACGACTTAACAAATCTGTATCAGGCATAGGATACATAAAAATAATAAAGCTTGCATACTTTGCTTACTGTCATCCCATAATTTCATATTGTGTAATATTTTGGGGTAACTCTTCAAGTGCCACAAAAGTTATCAGAGACCAAAAGCATGTACTACGTATTATTTGTGGTGTAAATTCATGAACATCCCACAGAAGCCTATTCAAAGAACTAGGTATATTAATTACTGCCTTTCAGTATATTTATTCCTTAATGAAATTTGTCATAAATAGTATATCCTTTTTCCCAACAAACAGCTCAGTACATATCTACAATACTAGGAACAAAAATGATCTACACAATGAATTAAAAGCATTTACTTTAGTTGAAAAAGGGGTTCACTACTCAGGAACACACATTTTCAATAATTTACCAACAACCATAAACAATTTAGCTACAAATAAATATCAGTTTTAGAGGAGCATAAAACACTGTCTTCTGGCCAACTCCTTCAACTCCACTGACGAATACTTAAATAGAAGCAAATAATGCATGTGTCTGTATTCATACTATTAGTATTATTATATTATCTGCTTGTAAAAAGAGTATGTACCTGTATTAGTATTGTTATATTATCAACTTGTAAAAAAATTGACATGTTCCACATCCACTAGGATCACCTCAACACAGATGTAGGAAATAAACCAACAAATCTAATCTAAGTCAGTGCATACAGTTTGGAAATAGCGCCGCAAGAACCCATATTTGTTTGAATTCTTGATGATGTATAAAAAACGAAACTACAGTATCAGGAAATAAACTTTCAAAGTCAAGCTCATGATTGCAGAATTATATAAAGGAGATGGTGCAATCTTTTGACAGCATCGCCAAAATATTCCAAGTGAATGATAAACAATAATTGTTTCTATAATACATATAAATGGCAGATTGAATCCTGTCTTCTCAATTATTTCCCCCCAATCTAAAGTTCAAGTTTTAGTTTAATATATCTGTAACAGAAATCCTTTTGCCCAACAATTCGGAAAACTATTATTCATAAAGATTTACCTATTCCAATAATAACAATAAATAACTGTGCCACTGTGGCCGGCCGCTAATTTCTCGCCAAACAAGAAGGAACTGGTCTTTCGTTATCGAATCGAATCCAGAGCTTCAGTACTTCAGTGTCACAGACTTTCAAGAGACTGTCAGCCATAGGAAGTATAAAAACGTGCAAGAAACTTGCCAATGATTTACATCCTCCATGTGAAAGACCACCGTCTGTCGTCTTCCATATATTTTTGGAAAATTTCTGTCAAGTTATAATTTATCTGATGTTGTTAGATCATCAAGAATCCACCGTGATTTTGTATAATGAATTCGATTTTCAACCATTTCATCTTCAGTGGAGTGCGTTCATTTAACATAGTCATGTGTCGCCGTTAGCTTGTTTGCTCGCAGTCCAATTCAGATGTAATTTAACTTGGATGTATACCCGCACCTTCTCAAAATAGGCATGACAGGCCAGAGCCAGCTTCAAAGTGTTGTATATTGTGTTTTCTGCTGCCTCCTACTTGCTGAATTTCGCCTACGATAGCGGCGCCTGCTTCCGCCTCGTCTCAGCACGCTGATTTTGGTGAGTTTCGTTGTGCCACTGCGTGTGTCTGAGAGAATGAGTGTTGTTTGTGAATCCTTCCCCCCACCCAGTAGTGTTAAATCATGTATAATTTAGGGTGAGCACTGTCTGCATTATTCCATGTAAGAGATGCATTTTTATTATATTAACAAAATTGGTTCCCCATTTTGTTTGTTTTCTATCTGAATAAACAAGTTTAAGTTATGCATATTCCGTAAGTTGCCTATAAATTGTAGTTTTAGAGCACCTCCCCTCTTTTATTTTATATTGTTATTCACAAGTGCTTATAAAATGCTCAGATGCAATGTTTCTTACGTCTAAATTCCGTTGCGCCATAAATGTTTTCTTAGCCACCTTCCTAAGATAACTTTAATTGTGGTGGCTTGCTTATTAATGTATGTGTGTAATAACGTGTGAGCTGCTATGTATATTGACCACTGTACTATTAACTTCCTGTTATTGAAGTAATTTGAAACGAGTCAGTTCTCAGTTTGGGCTAGGGAACAAGACTTTATAGCAGGGAGTAACCGGTAGTCCACACGGACCTTATTTGATAATTTTAGTGGTAAAACAAAGCTCTTGTTACTTGCAGTGGTCGACTTTTAACCTAAGACCGTTAAATAATACACGAGAGACATTCCTTCGAAATCGCTTACCTGTTCCTACCACAACGACACATTAACACTTTAATAACATTGGATATCAAGACAATAAAATTCCCTTATCCAAAAACAACTTTATGGATGTGTGTGTGTTCTGTGTACTTTTGTTTGTAAGTGTCAACTGGGGTAAAGTGTAAATATCAATTGTTTGTGTGTGTGTGTATAAGTGCTACTGTGTTAATCCTCCAGCGAACCTCGCAGGGTAACGCTGGGGTTTGAAGTAAGCAAAAATAAACCTGACACAGAAAAAAAGAAGGCTCTGAATGATAAAGACGTGTGTTAGACAGGATATGCCACAAACTCCTCTTCTTCCCGATTCGGTTAAGCACCTCCTCAATAGTTACGTGATCTACCATAATTTTCATCATTCGTCTGTAAAATCACATTTTTAAAAGCTTCTACATCTTTTTATCTGACCTCCTTATCGTCCATGTTTCACTCCCATTCAATGCTACACTCCAGACAAATGCTTTTAAAAAGGACTTCCTAACATTTAAATTAATATTGGATGTTAACAAGTTTCGCTTCTTTAGAAACGCTTTTCTTCCCATACCCATTTCCTTCGGCCATCGGAAGTTATCTTGCTACCCAAATAACAAAATTCATCTAATACGTTTATTGTCTCATTACCTAATTTAATTCCTTCAGCATCGCCTGATTTTCTGACATTTCATTCAATTAC
This sequence comes from Locusta migratoria, assembly GCA_026315105.1. Taxonomy (NCBI): domain Eukaryota; kingdom Metazoa; phylum Arthropoda; class Insecta; order Orthoptera; family Acrididae; genus Locusta; species Locusta migratoria. The sequence goes on along the minus strand of CM048747.1, from coordinate 17,931,049 downwards.
CTTCATTTTACCCTTGTTAATATTCATGTTGTATATTCCTTTCAAGACACTGTCCATTCCAATCAATTGCTCTTCCAGATCCTCTGCAGTCTCTGAGAAAATTACTATGTCATTGGCCAGATCCTCTGCAGTCTCTGACAAAATTACTATGTCATCAGCAAACTGCAAAGTTTTTATTTCTTCTCCCTGATCTTCAATTCCCTCTCCAGATTTCTACTTGCATTCCTTCACTGTTTGCTCAATGTACAAATTGGACAACATTGGGGAAAGGCTACAACCCTGTGTTACTCCCTTCCCAACCTCTGCGACCCTTTCTTGCCCTTCGACTCTAATAACTGCTGTCTGGTTTTTTTATGCATTGAATATAAGTCTTCGCTCCCTATATTTTACCCCTGCTACCTTCAGAATTTGAAAGAGTGTATTCCAGTCGACACTGTCAAAAGCTTTCTCCAGTTGTACAAATGCTAAAAATGTAGGTTTGCCTTTCCTTAGACTATCTTATAAGATGAGTCGTAATGTGAGTATTGCCTCCTGTGTGCCTACATTTCTCCTAAATCCAAACTGATCTTCCCCGAGGTCGGATTCCACAAATTTTTCCATTTGTCTGTAAATAATTTTGATTAGGATTTGGAACCATGACCATGTCTGCAGTTGCTTTCTTTGGTATAGAATTATAATATTCTTCTTCAGGTTGGAGGGTGTTCCTATACATCCTATACATCTTGCATACCAGATGGAACAATTTCTTCATGAATGGCTATCCTTACAATATCAGCAGTTCAGACGGAATATCATCTACTCCAGGGATTTTGTTTCGACTCAAATCATTCAGCGTTCTGTCAAACTGTTTCTCGCAGTATCCTGTCTCCTATCTCATCTTCCTCTACTTCGTCTTCCATTTCTGGAATACTGCCTTCTAGTTTATTTCCTTTTTGTAGGCCCTCTATATATTCCTTCCAGAGTTCAGCTTTCCCCTCTTTGCTTAGTACTGGTTTTCCGTCTCAGTTCTTGGTATTCATACAGCTTCTCTTTCTGTCTCCAAATATCTCTTTTCTTTTCCTGTAGGCGGTATCTCTCTTTCCCCTAGTTATACATTCTTCTATGGTTCTGCATTTGTCCTCTAGCCATTCCTGCTTAGCCAGTCTGCACTTCATGTCAATCTCATGTTTCAGACGTTTATACGCCTCTTTGCCTGCATCACTTATTGAATTTTTATATTTTCTCCACTCATCAATTAAGTTCAGTATTCCTGTGTTATACAGGCATTTCTATTAGGCCTTGTCCTTCTGTCTGTATGAACCTCTGTAGCCTGCACTACCTCATCTCTCAGAGCTACCCATTCTTCTTCTACTGCATTACTTTCTCTCCTCTGAAACTCTCGACCACCTCTGGTTCCTTCAATTTGTCCAGGCTCCATCTCCTAACTTTTCTAAGTCTCTTAAGTTTTAATCTGCAGATCATAACCAATAAGTTATGGTCAGAGTCTTATCTGCCCCTGGATATGTCTTACAGTTTAAAAACTGGTTTGTAAATCTATTCCTTAGCATTATCAAGTCAATCTGGTACCTTCCAGTGTCTTCCACATATACAGCCTCCTGTTGTGATGTTTAAACCAAATGTTGGTGATCATTAAATTGTGCTCTGCACAAAATTCTACCAAGCGATCTCCACTTTCATTCCTTTTCCCCTGTCCTTATTCACCCACTAAATTTCCTTCTCTTCCCTTTCCTACTACTGTGTTCAATTCCCTGATGACAATACAGTTTCCGTCTTTCTTAACTTTCTGAATGATTTCTTTTATCTCCTCATACATTTCTTTGACATCATCATCATTGGCCGAGCTAGTTGGCATATAAACTTGCACTACTGTGGTTGGCGTTGGTTTTGACTCTATCTTTGCTACGATACTGCATTCACTGTGCTGTTCATAGCAACTTCCCCGCATTCCTGCTTTCTTATTCATTATCAGACCTACTCTTGCCTTACCACCAACTGATTTTGCATTTATAACTCTATACTCACCTGACCAGAAATCCTGTACATCCTGCCACAGAACTTCACTAATCCCTACCATATCTAACTTTAACCTATCCATTTCTCTTTTTAAATTCTCTAACGTACCCACACGATTAAGGGTTAGAACATTCTACACTCTGATCCTTAGAATACCTGTTTTGTTTTTCTTGACAACGACATCCTCCTGAGTAGTCACCGCCCGGAGATCCAAATGTAGGATTATTTTACCTCTGGAATATTGTACCCAAGAAGATGCCATCATCATATATTCATACAGTATGTGGCGTTACATGAAGGTAGAGGATGGCTCAAAGGCAGGAGGAGGCTGAACAGAAAGAATGAATTTTTAATTTTTTTTAAAAAATTTTATTTGGAATAATATAAATGCTTTATTTATGTAAAATTAATTAAAATGTCAATAATATTGATATGAGCCCACAGATATAATTAGAGCACAATGTAAGTAGGGAGAAAACAAAATAATTAATTGATTTGTCAAATGTTCTTGTCTGGAACAAATGATACTTGATCTATAGTCTCCTACCTGATCTCATGAAAGACAGACGTGATTTTATATATATATATATATATATATATATATATATATATATATATATATATATATATATATATATATGTGTGTGTGTGTGTGTGTGTGTGTGTGTGTGTGTGTGTGTGTGTGTGTGTGTGTGTGTTTGTGTGTAAGTAATTGTTTTCTACCAAGTTTCAATAGAGAAGTGTTTATGAAATGGTGTATGAGTTTATTTAGTTGAGATGTGGAACCAACGCACGGTCTTAAATTGGATCTGAATCCCTGAGATCTCATCATTGTACAACATGAAAAATGTTGGTAACGAAGAAAATCTATCTGGACTTTGAGCTTCCAGTAAAGCAATAGACTCTTATAAGCAGTTACATTTGATATAAATACATATATTTGCTTTAGCTCTCAATTACGTTACTTGCAAATATATCAGTAATAATTTAATACTAACAAAATATTTATATAAAGTATTTTAATTAAAATTTTCAAGTGTGATACTATAAGTAGAGCTGCATTTCTTCAGAAAAAGTAACGACTGTAGTTTCCCCTTGCTTTCAGCTGTTCGCAGTAACTTTATGTCAAAACCATGTTAGCTGATGTTACAAGGCCATCTCAATCAATCATCCAGACTGTTGCCACTGTAACTACTGAAAATGCTGCTGCCTCTCTTTGGTGGGCCTCTCCCAAATGCCCCTCCACTGTCGTTGCACCTACATAGTTGAGGCATGCAAGCCATCCCACCTTGTCAATATCTGAGCTTCGTAGGGGTGGTAAATTTCCCTGTATAAAAGTTATTAAATAAGATTTGACCTATTTTCCAGAATTCTGTCTCTTCTATGTAGAGACAAATAGATTAGTTCTGCCTTTCTAGCAGAAACCCATCACAACACACAGAACAAAATATAATATATAATCTTACAATTAAACACATAAATATACAAATAAAAAAGTCTCATATCAGAATATTGTCATATCTGAATTGATGTCTTATATCTGCATTCTATTTTATGACGTCCTCTTTAGATCTTATATAGAGACCTTGCTAATATCTGAATTTGTCAGTATCTGGTAGGTAATTCTGTCAAACAGTATTAAGAATTTACAGTTATAAAGTCTATAGAATAGGAAATGTAGTGAAAAACCTGTTCTGAAGAAACCGAGAAGCAAATATCAGAATGGATGACTCAGTACCTGGTGGACGTCACATCGCGAAATTGGCAAAGAGTGCTGATTTCTCTGAGGGATTTTTTAAAATTTTCTTATTTTATTTTATTATTTTTTTAATTCAACCCATTCTCTTCTGCATTTGCTGAATCTCATTCCAAAGCCTCGCCAACTACATAAAAAAGTGTAAAATTAATTTTCTGAAAGTCTGTCCAACTATTCAGAAGGGTTCTATTGAATACCCATAGGAAATGGTTAGGGTGTACTGCTCCCCCCCCCAGTTTAAATTTTGGTAACTGTTTCCATAGGTTTAAGCCTTGTGCAAAATTGGATTCATCTTCTCTTGACTACTTAGGAGAAGTTATTTGGTAGTCGCTGGAAGTAGCAGGCCCATTTAAGTTTTGGTTTTATTAATTTCATCCCAATTTTTATCTACGTGGTGATTGGTAATTCCTACTACAGATGTCTCGTAATTTATATTATGTAAATTAGAACAATTTTCAATAATCCTTCTATCTATAAAGTCCTCTACCTTTTGCTCGCAAATGTTATCCAACCCTGAGATTCCCCTTTCACTATATTCATAATGAACTTTCTTTAATATTTCTAACTTGTTTCTTGTACTAAGAACTTTTTCCTTAAATTGAGTTAACTCAGGAGTAGAAATTTCTTCTAAAGAATTTAATTTCTAGTAGTAGTCGGATAAATTTTCATTAATGGAGCCTAACTTTATATCAAACACTTGATTAATAAGCTGCACTTTGATACTATTCTCTGTAACGATTTGTAAAATATCCTTCACTATCTCTTTTTTACTTGAAGCAAACTTAGCTTCTACAGATTCTTTTCTATAGCTGTTATATTATCTATAGAAGTATTTTGCTTTAATTGTTCCACTTCTGACTTTAAATTATCAGTTATCTTGACACGTTTCTGTGTACACTTTTAAATTGTACCTTAATATGCATCTCAGATTTTAAGCAAGATATTTTGTTTTCGACATTGAATTTTAGTTCCCTCAAATTCTCTTGAAATCGATTCTTTGATTAACTATAGAAACTGATAGTTCCTCTATCTTCCCACTTTGGTTACTAATTTGTTCTAGTAGTTCAGGTATTTTGAAATTAAATAACCGTTAACAGTACGCTCACCACAATGTATCTGTGTGTGTCGGCACCTCTCCGATCTCCAAACTAAGTCTCGTCATGTACGTCATGCGAGACCTCCGCAATGGTAGGTACAATTTTACCGTTACATATAGTTAAAACAGGCTGGAGTTATCCAAAAAAACACTCATAATAATAAAAATATGTGTTATCCACAACAAATAGCACATTTATAACGGTAATACTATTATGAAAAACGCCGAAGTTGATCGAAACTGCTAACTTTAAGAAAAACGGGAAACACATCTCATTAGTGTGTGTGTCAAAGCAGACTGTAGATTTTGTAAGAACTCTTAAAAAAAAGGATAAGTGTTAGCCACGATAAACAACACTTTTATAATGTCCATACTACTGAAGGAAAATCGTAATTTGAATGAAATTAGTAAGAGATTAATAATAACAGTAAATCAATGCAACTCATAACTGTATGTGTCAAGGCTTACTCCAGATGAAAATGTTACATAATGATAAATATAACAGTCTAGTTCGCAAAATTTTACAATTTATTATTAAAGGTGACCGGTTTCGATCTAAGATTAGATCATCTTCAGACCTCTCGCTATAGATGGTGAGTGTGTGGTGTGAGCAGTTGCTGCACGCTCACTACCTGAACATCTATAGCGAGAGGACTGAAGATGATCTAATCTTAGATCGAAACTGGTTATCTATAATAATAAATTGTAAAATTTTTCAAACTAGACTGTTATTTTTATCATTAAATAGTTATAAGTTCGCTGTTTTTTCCAAATAAGGAAACCATGTCTTCCAAACTGAAAAAATTACAGCCTTATATAACACATGAATTTTTCATATGTCAAAACTCTTAAGACTCCATAATTACATCAGTTCATCCATAGATTTACGACTGTTTTCTGAAATAACATGCACGATTATTTACACGTTTTTAGTATAGAAATGTGGCGGCGAGACTTCACTGACACCAATGACACTGTATAGGGCATTGCCGGTCTAGTAATATATGTCTGTGGTACACACTCCTTGGTGACTGAGGTCATTGTCCGGTCGCTTTAACACGGGCATCGCAAGACGAACATGTATCATTCGGTAATGCGCGTCTGCATGCGGCACGAAAAATACTGTGTGTCTCGACGATCAGACAGCGATCGGACGGAACAGCATCAATATTAAGGTGTGTGTGGGGAGCTCGTGTTTAGCTCGAACCACATCGTCAACGGCGTATAGAACATAGAAGGCCAGGTTCTTCGCTTTGTGTTGGGAGAGATCATGTTGGCAAAATCCAGCGTAACAAGTATTTTCGGGCGCGCCAGAGAATTCCTGTGTATGCTTGGTGGTGTTCCTGCTTCCGTCTGTCGTTTTTCGGCGAAGATGGTAAATACTCACAGAACTGAAACAATATTTCCTATTATTATCATGAAGGGTAGATTATCACTAGTCATAAAAGTTTTAATATACAGGAGAGAAGCTGCTCATAAATGCTGCTGTTGTCTGTTGGTGTATAATTTGACTAATGACCATTCAGACTTTCTTTCAAAATGTCATTTACAGTTCATGATGCATAAGTGTGTGATTTGGATAGTAGATATTAATTTGCGTTTTATTTCTCATTGTGAATTATAGTGTGAATTAATTTTTGACAGATATTCATCTTAAGTGTCTTACATATACTTCATTTATGCTTTTGTTTTACTATTGTTGTATTTCATTCTCACAAAATGTTTATTGTGATATACCATATTTGTAGTTAGTATATTGGAATCACATCACTTATTAATCTTATGTTTTATTAGATTACTTCAACAGTTTGAAACGAAAAGTAAAAATAATAAATGAGAAACGAAAAAAATCAACAAAAGACAAATTTTCTAAGAAGCCTGGACAAAAAACACCTTCAAAGCAGACACCTCGAAGCAATGCAAGTCAAAAGAGTAAAAAGGGTGGTGCTGTTGAAGTTATGGAAGGAATATTACCTGAAATCCCAAACGAAATATTCATAGAAATTTTGACTCGGAGGTAATTTAACTGCTTTGGATTGAAAGTAATTATGACATTTTGATCTCAATTAACTGTTACTCTTTTTCTTGAAAAGATTAACTGGCATATTGATTTCTTTCTTTGAATACTTGTGGGTTAATAAGGATTTTTGTGTCATTTATTAACAGCTTTCAAAACTGAATTGTTTGTTGAAACGAAAATCATTCCCTTATTTTTTATAACATGAGTCCAGTTCTGTGAAAGTTAATTTGGTCATAACAGTTTTATATGCAGTTGTTCCTGAAACCTGTGACGGTATTACATTTGGCAACTAGTATGTAGATGTGATGCACAATCATGTTCTCTCAGAAAACGTAATTAGAGACAGTAAGGTATATTAAATAAGTATAATTAATTGACTTGATGCTTCACAGGTCATGATAGAAATATTAAGAAAGGTAACCACTTTCAAATGTCCTGCAAATATTATTTATTCACTCAATCATTAATTGGTTGTTGGCTTCCTAAACCATCTTCAGATGAAAAAGTAATATATAAAGTGCATGTTTGAAATACTGGAAATTAACACATATATGATGTAGAATGTCAGCTTAGTATTAAATGATCAATCCCATTTTCCATTTTCCCCTCTTGTGAATGAAATTTGTCAACATAATAAATTATTGAACTTCATCAGTTCTTAAATTACATCAAGATAAACAAAATTGTTTAAACTTTTAATTAATAAAAGAAGCATCTCTGTACATATTTCAAAATGTAATACATTCCATTGCATTTTCTGAGTTAATATCTCTGTAAGGCACATATTATTCTACGTTTGTCTGCAAAATTCAGTTCTCACTTGATGATGGCCTAACAAGCCGAAAACTGCTAAGTACTAAGTAAATAAACAATATATGCAGAACATTTGGATGTGTTTTCCTCTTGCAATATATAAAGGAAGTCGGAAAATATAATGTATGTTTACCTGTAGCAACTGTACCCATGCCAGCAATTGTGCTACCAAATCTAATTTGTTTTCCATTGTGAAACTAATATTAATTGACTCCACTTTTACTCGTGATGTTCAGTCTTGAAATGTTATTTTAATTATTTTGTTAGATGAATAATTAATTGTGCGGAATAAAGTGGAAGTTATTAAAAGGTCTGTAAATTAGCAACAGATTCATTGGTTGCCATTTGCCTTTGCATTGCTTGCATTTCTACATGCATCTCAGCTGACTGTTTTTGTATCTCAGCTGATTGTTTTGTATCTCAGCTGATTGTTTTTTCATCTGTGTTGACTGAGTGTGCATTAGTACTTAAATACCGGCAATTTGTGGTGACTAAGTTTGCATTTGTTGTAATAACTGTTTTGCCCAATTGGGCGCACTTTCAGCAGCAGATTGTCTCTTTATCTTCACACCTATCCTGTATGAAGTATTAGTTGAGATGATATGTGTGACTTGTGTCTCTGTTGACCCAAGAGTTTCCCATTCGTTTAACACAATCATATTCACATCTTGTGATGTCTCATTATCCGCCACACAAAGATGTTCAGACATTCGAGAAGATTCAATTGTCAACGAAATTGGCGAATCGTGGGTGGTCATTGTTAGCATTTAATGAAAAATTGTTTTCTGTACTAGATTCATGAGGTAAAAGAGGATTTTCTAATCCTGACTTTTCCCTCTACAATTGTTTGTTAAAACTGACTTCATCGTCAGATGTTGATCATTTATCTGAATAATTATCCTGTTTTCTATTGTGAGGCATTTTGGCAAAAATTTTAATTACAGCCTCAACAACAATGACGAATTCTTCACAGTCATCAATTGTTCACAATGACACACGGAATCCAAAATTTTATAAAAAGGAGAATTATATGCCAGAAACTATTAAATTTTGACCAATAAATAAATTTTGATTTTGCATAAAGAATTTTTTGAACACGACTATTGTATATTTGGACTTACACTAAAGGCTTACTAAGAATGCACTCAGTAACTACCGAAGCCATTAAAGCATGAAAGTTTTGTAAATTTAGTCTACTGTTACAAAGGGAAAGTGTTTTGTACAAAATTCAACAGGGAAATGGAGAATGCCAAAGTCAGCCGTCCATCAACACATCAATACGGTAATAAAAAACATTTTGAGCATTACCGACCATTGTCTTTTTCCCGCTTCAGTCACGTATTTTATTTCTTGTTTATTTGATTTTCTTCCTGTTTATTTCAGAACAATGCTCTAACATGTAAAGGAAAATAACATACATTAGATTATTGTACAACAATTAGCCACACAATTGGGCGCCATTTTTAATTAATACATAATGAAAATTATATGATTTTTATATATATTCCATAATATTTTATGTGTGAAAATATTATTTGGTTCAAACATTAGTAATTTTATGGTATTATCACTGCCAATTTCTATTTTTGGCAACTCTCAGGGGGTGTAGGTTGGCCAATCCTAAATTATTCACTAATAAATGAAAAGATTTCTGAGTTAAAATTTCGTAGTAACTGAGATCCTTTATGTTACATTAATAAACGAAATTTTTACAAAATGAAACTTTTACAAGGTTAGCTTGATAACTAAATAAGACTAACTAACATTTTATGTTTTAAAACATAAGAAAGAAGCACTCTTTTATGTTCTCCAAGTTTATCTTTACCTTACTCATTTTATAAATTCTCTGTGGTTTATTAACTGAAAATAAATATATTGTAAATTATAATAATGGAAAGTCCAGGTTGGAATAAATAATATAGTGAGGACAGTTTACTACTCACCGCAAAGACGTGGCGACGAGCTGCGACAGGCACATACAAAAGACACACACATACAACACATTCAGCTATCGGCCATGGCCTTCTTCAGAAATAGAGCACTCACGCAATCACACAGGCACACAACACAGTCATACAACCATCACCTCCGACTGCCACACTTCGAATCACGCTCTGCAGCGAATCGGGGACGGGAGGGGAGGGGAGGGGGAGGGAATAGAAAGGTTACGTCACGGTGGTGGGGATGGGTTAGATGGGAATAACGAGATGCAGCTTAGGAATGGAGTGGGGAGGCGGGTGAGGGGAGAAAATAAAATAAAATAAAATAAAGTAAAATAATTCATGTACACTGCAAGTGCACAAGACCACACACACACACACACACACACACACACACACACACACACACGATCACACATTCACACACCACTCAAATCAGGCGAGGTTTGGGATACAGAGGTAGGAACTGTAAGGTATGGAAGGGGAGGGGAATAATAATAATAATAATAATAATAATAATAATGAAGTTATCGTAGGTTGAGGCCTGGTTGATTTCGGGATCGGAGAATGTATTGTAGGGATAACTCCCATCTGTGCAGTTCAGAAAAGCTGGTGGTGTGTGTGGTCTTGTGCACTTGCAGTGTACATGAATTATTTTACTTTATTTTATTTTATTTTATTTTCTCCCCTCACCCGCCTCCCCACTCCATTCCTAAGCTGCATCTCGTTATTCCCATCTAACCCATCCCCACCACCGTGACGTAACCTTTCTATCCCCTCCCCTCCCCTCCCCTCCCGTCCCCGATTCGCTGCAGAGCGTGATTCGAAGTGTGGCAGTCGGAGGTGATGGTTGTATGACTGTGTTGTGTGCCTGTGTGATTGCGTGAGTGCTCTATTTCTGAAGAAGGCCATGGCCGATAGCTGAATGTGTTGTATGTGTGTGTCTTTTGTATGTGCCTGTCGCAGCTCGTCGCCACGTCTTTGCGGTGAGTAGTAAACTATATTGTAAATTAATTAGTTAATTCTGATTTTCCTTTTTAAATTAAAGAAAACATCCATCTACCCTACTCTCCTTTTTACCCATATATCTCCTCACTCATGTATCATTACATTCTTTCTTAAAACGGATAATCACATAGTTAGGGACATACAAACTAAGCAATGGATAAATATTTAAAATATCTATTGCTCATTTTTACAATTTTTCTAGAGGTTTCATTGGTTTGAATCATAAATGGATCATTCTGTTTTGGGACATCTGATGCATATATGAACCATTCGTGGTGTTATGTCTCACATAAGTTTAACACTTATTACCTTGGAAAAAGCATATGGTGTAGATAATAAAAGCCAATTATATATCGTTATCACACAGTGTAAGCAGAAATACACTGAATTTAGAACGCAAGCATTTTATTTTTAAACCTTAATTAATTTTCACGTTATATTAACACCATCATTCAACACCACTGCTAGTCCTTTTCACTTGTAATTTACATGGTGCAAATCTGTAGAAAATAATTTGTGTCCTTATTAAAGCAAAGTGCCACACCACATTTACTGTTAGGTTTGATTTGCATGTGTCAGAAACTTGCATCATTCTATTGTAGGATTCCATGTTGGAAAATGTTTAATGTTTTCAAATTGCACATATAGTTGAGGAATTTTTTTGAGCAAATCATTCTGTACTCCAGAATGTCTCCCAGGTTTTGGCACTGCAGGAACATCTGATCATCTTCTGATATATCCAGTGGTTTGCTTGGGTCCTTCAAAATATTGTAAAAATGAAATCCATGAATAATTTTCTCTATTAGTTCATTGCTAAAGAAGTTCTTGAAAATCTTAAATAAGGGATGAAGTTCCTGTAAAGACTCAGGAATGTCACTACAACAAATGAACTTCTTTCACTATTCTGGGATATTATTAGAGTTGTTTTCTCCAAATCATTCCCAGTTTTCTTCTTTGAAGCTTTCTTTATCTAACTGCCTTTCACTACTTTCTGAGGGTTGGCTTGGACCTAGGCTGAGGGCCCATTTCACAGATGAACAAAAAAATTCTGTTGACTGACTGCATGCTTGTTTCTGTAACTGTACACTTGGGATACTTCTCAATAAGAAATGCCCTCATTGTCCAGTTTTCTTCTAACTCCTTTCTCATCTTTGTACTGAATTGACATCTAGAAGCATGATGATGACATCATTACACAAGTGGATGTTTTAAAACATTCATATCAGTAGTGAAACTGTTCTATACTATAATAAATTATATATCACGTAAGCCAGAATCATGTGATGAAGCACAAGAGACAGTGTTCCTAGTTAAAACAAACATTATGTTATAAGGAACAGAAATAAGAAATAACCACATGTAATGTAAGCAAACGAAGATTGCATGGATTGTGTTCCTTTATGCACAATGATTCATATATGAATCATTTATATTACAGCTAATAAATTAAAAAAACTGCATAAAGTATATAAATACCTAGAATTCCTATCAAAAACCATTACAGTTTATGGCTGTAATTTTTGTGGCTCTTACCTTGAATTACTGCTTCATCTGTAATCAGCTGCCAACGGTGAACAGCGTTGACAATGCTACATGTGTGGCAGCTGCTTCACTATAAATACTTTCTCTGGTCAAGAGACAATCACTGAACGATTCATAAATGAACCAGAATCGTTGCAGTACTCAGTAACGTAGCAATGAAAGAAAATATTCTAGAAAATAGATGTATGCACCACTATGTGCTAGAGGGTTAACTCAAAATAGGCAGACCTGCAGCAGAGCGGTCGAGCACATGGAGGCGCTATGCTCCAATGCACCAGGCCATTCTATGTCAGGGGTCCGATTTCCCTCCCGAGCATGGATGTTTGTGTTGTCTTTAGTGTAAGTTAGTTCATAAGTAGTTTGTAAGTTTAGGGACTGATGACCCTGCAAGAAGCCCCATAAGCGTAACAAACAACAAAATAGAAATGCTGTCACACGGAATCATGCTGCAGCTGAATAGCTCCTTGCCACTAATTCAACATTGCCAATCAAATGATTACCTACTATATTCGTGTGACGCAGTTCTGGCGTCACTCATGAGTCAGCTGGCCACCCCTAGGCGCCCCGCAGGCCCAATGAATGCACAATCTATATGAAACGGATGAAGTGTTGAACAGAGCCCGGATCCGCCTCAGTTCTATCCTCAAGATTACTCCCTATTTTTGAGTTTGTAGAAGACACTCCAAATTGACAACGATTAGAGCCGTATTCAAGTGGTATAGGCTTATGCCGCATTGCTACTTGGGTTCATGCTGTTTTTGTTATGTTTGTTTTGTGTTATTTTGCTTGCGTGAGTCGTGCTTTGTCGTTGGGGTGTTCCTTCGGCTCATGTTGGCTCTTGTTTCTTTATGGCTGCTTCAGATCCGGCAATGCTACAATTGCTTCAGCGACAGCGTGATGCACTTCGGCTACTGTTTGAACAATACTAACAACAGCTTCAAAAATTGCAGCAACAACAATGACAACAGGTGAAATTTTTGACCACGTTGATTAAGTCGTCGTTCTCAATTCAGCTCAGACGTACATAAAATTTTTTTAGACCGACCAGATTATTCGTGACGTCAATCTGCACTCAGCCGATGACGAAAAAAATGCGGGAACGAGCATTTCAGTGAGACGATCTCACTTTGTCCGACGTTCTCAAGGTAGCACAAGCTTTTGAGGTTTCCCATGTGATGCGTGGGGTGATGTTTCCTCCATGAAACTGCCCGACCCCCACCCGCGTCCTATTATAATTCTTCATGGGAGGTGGCGGCAGCTGCTCCTGCACGCGCAAACCAACCACTCGTGCAGAACCGCGACAGTCCACTACATGTGCTCTACGTAGTCACACTCGACCAGATACTAGTAACGCTCTCCGTCCTTCTTGGCCTGGTTACTACAATGCTTGTCATCGCAGTGAATGTCCCCACCGTTGGCCAACGTACCGGCGCTGTCAATAAGAACGTCATTTATCGTCAGAATGCCGCTCGATACGAGTTTCACCTTTATGTGACTTTTCAATGAAGATTAATAATATTGCTGTTATTTCTATCACGCCCTCTAAAGTATTTCTGGAATGGTCACTGTATAAAAGTACAGTTTGCATGCTGTGGGCACCAGAGCCACAGCCAATTAACTCCCGTCTCTAATGACCACACTGTCGATGGGACGTTAAACTCCAACCTCCCTCCTTCCACTTAACTCACAAACATATGTAGAGCTTGGGTCACATCACCCCTCTTTGGGGCTATATCCAACAAGCCTTTCGTGTTCTAGGGCAATTCACCACACCAGCAGCCCATCGCCCAGTGGTTCCCAACATTACATTTATACAAGTCGATCGAGCTACAACATCTAACATACTCGGTATGGATGCCTTTTCAATTTCAGAGCCAACCACGATGGTCGAGGGGACTGCTGCGCGTCAGTCACAGTCTGCACGGCCGCTACGGTCGGGGGTTCGAATCCCCCCTCAGGCATGGATATTTGTGCCGTCCATAGTATTAGCTAGTTCATAAGTAGTTTCTAAGTTTAGGGACTGATGACCGTGTAGTTAAGTCCCATAAGCTATACAAACATTTGAACATTCATTTTCAGATGAAGTTCAATTAGTTTTGGATCAAGTAGCATACCCAGCATTAGGTGCTCTTTGCTATGAATATGCTACGTTGAAATCGCGAGGATTAGGATGTGCACCCACTTTTCGTGATCACATCAGCATGTAGCCTAACGCTTGGCCACAGTGTTTTTGGACGCGCACCACTCCTGTAGCACTCAGAGAGATGATGACAAAGCTGACCGCTTAAGTGACACCAGCATAATTCACCCTGTTACATCCTGCGAATGAGCCACGCCGCTAGTAATAGTAGAGGAGTCCACAGATAAAATCCGATTGTGCACTGACTCCAAAGCCATCGATTCTGCAGCAGGAAGAGTTTATTTCGTAAATTGTCTGGGGGGAATTACATTTCTAAGGCTGACCTTGCAGAGGCCTATTTGCAGCTCCCTCTCGATCCGAATTGGCAAGGCAAGCTGGGTATGAATATTCCCTTTGGTTTATATCAATAACTTCCTTTCAGTGTGGCCAGTGCACTAGCTATATTTGAACGTTTCTTGTAAGATCTCTCCGCCCCAATTCTGGAGTGCATTAACTATCTTGATGATATTTTTGTTTCTGGACAGATCACAGAGAACAATTGAACAATCTACAGACTTTTTTTTTCTACATTGCAACAGAGCACCTTTGGTTTTGAAGTATTACGTGTATCCCCATTAACGATCATGTTCGAGCTATTACAGAACTCTTGTGACTCCCTTCAGTAATGGAACTGTAGTTGTTTCTTCATAATACTGATTCTGGGACCTGTTACCATTTTGTTCTCTTTATACGACCTTTTGACGAATGATACTGCATTTCAATGGTTTCCTGCATGTGAAGCCACGTTTGTTTCCCTTACGACAAGCTTTTTTCGGCACCATGTTTGGCATATTTTTGTCCAGGCTATTTGTTGGTTCTAGTCACTGACGCCTCTCAGTTTGGTTTTGGCGCAGTCCTGGCATAACACTTTGCCGATAGCTCAGAATGTCCCACATCTTTCGCCTGTAAAACTCTAGCTCCAGCTCATTCTAAATACCTTCAGACTGAGAAAGAAGCTCCAGCCATCATCTATGCGCTCAATAAGTCGTGTGTCTTTCTTTGCAGCATAAAATGTCACTTGATAACGGCTCATAAACCATTGGTGTCACTCTTTAATCCACCAGCTCCTGTGCTACAGGGTTGTGCTTTGTTTCTGTCGATGTTTCAGTACGAAATTTACTTTCGTCCTACCGTTCAGCATGTAAACACTGACACGTCACCCTCACCAATGAACGATTCATACAAAAGCTTTGGCTAGGCCTCATGTTTCTTGGCTGCCAATGGACAGGGAAATGGTGTAACCAGCAAGCTATTTCCCTTACCATACCCGAACCCGCATGGGAATGCATCCACTTGGACTATGTGGAACCATTCCTCAATTTATACAGGCTCTTGGCAAGAGGGGGGGGGACGGTCCGCCCCAGGTCTATCGTCT
The DNA here is from genome assembly GCA_026315105.1 of Locusta migratoria. NCBI lineage: Eukaryota > Metazoa > Arthropoda > Insecta > Orthoptera > Acrididae > Locusta > Locusta migratoria. Next base: position 17,915,307 of record CM048747.1, on the reverse strand, counting down.
TTGGGGGCCTCCAAATACCTCGAAAGCGCGTTATTTATTTATTTTTGGAGCGCCCTTGCCCTGTCGTTCTGGGGGCCTCCAAATCTCAAAAGCTATTTTTTTTAGATTGTCCCGTGCCTCTCGTCCTGGGGAGGCTCCAAATCTCAAAAGTTACTTTCTTTATAATAATACATGTGTTTACAAATGGATGGGGGGCTTCATTTTGTGTTGCCGCCGCTCCATGTCTCCGACAACCTTAGTCAGCCACTGGCTCTTGGTTGTTGATGCATTTTCTAAATTTCCATTTGTAGTCCATTGTATGCATCTTTCTTCCACTGTCACGATTGCTTGCTTTGTTCAAAATATTCGCTCTGGGAGGTCTTCTGCTTTCTATCATTACTGACACCAGGCCACAATTCACATCTGAAGAATTCTAGGACTCCTGCACTAGGCATGGCATGCGCCAATGTCCTCTACCCTCCCTTCTGTCCGCAATCCAATGGGGAAGTTGAAAGATTGGTATATACTTTCCAGAACCACAAGTGTAAATACCACGTTCACTGACATTACTCTGGATAGGTTCTTGGCCTTTTATCATTCCATGCAGCTGGATGACAAATGCTCAGCGGAACTGCTTCAAGGCTACCAGCTGTGTTCGGCAGTCAGCTTTCTTGCACTTCTGACACACCATCCATGGGGGCTACTAAAACACCGATTTTGGCTGGGGAAAGTAGTCTGGGTGCAGGCGTTTGGTAGACATCCAAAGTGGACACCAGCAATGGTGATGCGATGCAGAGGCCATCACCCTTGTGTTGTAGGCTCATCTGAGGGAGAAGTAACGCTTCACTTGGCTCACTTGTACTTGATGGTTTGACTCCACCTTCTACCCTCTTCAGCGGACATCCTCAAGGCCGCGTCTATTGCAAAGCTACCTGAGGCTTCTTGGTCTTTTCTGGGGCTGTTCCATAGTACGTGAGTGGAGTCTACACCAGTCCCTCGAGCACCAGTGGCATCAGCCGGACATGTGTCACCACAGCCTTCAGCTCCACCGACTGTGGTGTCAAGAGCAGCATGACCACTCATACATTTGGATGTGCTGTTACCAAACACCTCAAACTAGCATCTGACATGCACAACATCGTGCCACAGTCATCAGTCAAAACGTATGCTTTGGTTGCACCAAGTCCTCTATGTGCAAGTGAAAGTGAAAATAATAGTGAATCTATGGACATTTAGTGCTTTGAGCTGGCCTTTCATGAAGAGGGAAGGTGTGCTATATCCGCACACCGCGCATTGGAATCCGGCATCGCCCTTGAGTCAGCAGGCCGCCGACAGGTGCGTCAGAGGCGCTGATCAGACCGTGCTCTATATGAAGTGCACAAAATGTCGTGCAGCTCGGTTCCACCTCACATATATCCTCGTGATTACCGCTCTCACTTACCGAAATTTCTCAGAGTGACAGCCTATGTCTAAGTGTGTAACAAGTCACAAGTGGATTTCACTAAATTCCTTAGTAGATTCTGTAAAGTAAAAATAAACAACTAATTGCTGATATGCAGTCATCATCTGATTGGCAGTGTGGATTTAGGGCTATTGTGCCACAGCATGATTCAATGCGACAGCATTCCTGAGTATTTTTACTTTAGAGCACATATATAATTGTACAACGTGCCTTCATAGCATTTTGAAATAATAGTTGTTCCACACTCTAGGAACTCATGGAGCTGAAAGCCCCTTGAGACATAGACGAATATCATGATATGAACAACTTTGAATTTCTTTGTTGGAAAACATGTGGAATACTACCTCTGTTTTCTTTGCTGTTTGCTGTCAGGCTCAAAGTGGAGGCACTGATTGTCATTTGATGTTATAGGACAAACACATTGCATGGCAATCTCCATCACCTAACGTCTAAATGGTTGAAGGTAATATTCAGAAATTTTGTTAGGAAACACTGCAACACCTCCATACAGCTCGGATCTTTTACCATATGATTTTCACATCTTTGGTGCAGTGAAGAAAGACGTGCGGATTTTTATTTACGTCTGATGGTGCAGTACAAGTGTGCATGCGACTGTAGATCCTTCAGCAGCTGTCTGTCTTGACTCCCAGTAGGATAAATGTGTTAGTATCAGTGTGCGTACTTTCGAATGGAACCATTCTGTGGATCTATTGTGTGGATGGGGGTCGTTTTGATTGCATTTGTATGACCCTTAAAGTTGACAGCTTAGGCTCATATCTTGAAGAAAGTAAGAATGTTAATTAAAATATATTTCTTTGAGTATTAGAACAATGGCCTTTTTATTTCCAATGCTTTTTAGCAGAATATTCTGTAACCATTAGCTGAGGACGGTTAGTTGATACGTGTAAATAAAAGGAAAAAATATATTTGTCTCGAAATTTATGTGGTCTGCTCCAATTCATTTATTGGTGAGCAAGCTTTCACTTACATTTCGAATAGGTTTGATTTTTGTTTTATGCTGCAGTAATTATATGTTAAATTACTCTTCTTATAATGATGACCAAATACTGAGATTAGCATTTTGTAATAAACGTGTATATTAATGTCAAGGTGAACCAGAACTTATTTCCATGAAAGTCCACATCTTCATTTCGAGAAACATGATTGAAACTGTATATAAATGGTGTCTGTTCTTTCTGACCTGTTGACAAATCAGACCCCATGGGTTGAAATTAACAGACATACATTCATGAATTAAAAATTACCACTGTGTGTGCTACACATTGTCAACTTCACCACTGAATTTAATTCAGTGCAAGAAATGGGTGAGATGTATAAGATGCTTCTAATTTATAGTTTTATGGGTGTCAATGGCCAAAAATGGTGTCTGTACTTCCAGAAATGAGTGAAGGCCATTTTCAAGTACATCATCTTTTATTTATTAAACCTCAGTGGCAGACGCAGAATAGTACAGTCCAGTCATGGAGAAACTATATATGTATATAGAAAATTGAAGGTATGTCTTGAACAGGCAGATGGTAGTTACAGTGCCGATACAAAATTAAGTCCGTTCCACAGCATGAATACACATAAAGCTGGGCGACTACAGTAATAGTTTATGGTCATTTGACAGGATCAGGAGTGTGTCCCGACAGCATAAAGAATCAGGTGACTGCTTGCCCTAAATGTAAATCTGGGTTTAAGTCCTGGTCAATGACAATTTTTCAACTCTGCTGTGGCGTATCATTAAGACCTTTAACATTTAATATATGTTGACATTTCTAATACATAACTGAAAGTCTAGCAACAAATGTATTTATCTCAATTTCTTGCTATAAATTTTGGAAGGGGCGAAGGAAACCTTCCATACAGCCTGTCCACAGACGAAGGCTTTTGACGCTGTACCTCACAAGCGTCTTCTAATTCAAATTGCTGTCAGAAAGGACACAGTATGTAGTAACTGATGGAAAGTTATCGAGTAAAACAGAAGTAATATCTAGCATTCCACAGAGAAGTGTTAAAGAGCCCTTACTATTCCTTATCTTTATAAATGATTTAGGAGACAATGTCCACAGCTCTCTTAGGTTCCAGAAAATCAGAAGCAAATGCAAAATTATTTAGATAAGGTACCTGCATACTGCAAAAACTGGCAATTGACGTAGATGCTGTTTCAACTGGGAGTACAATTCAGAGCGGGGTAAAGAGGAAGGGGGAAGGGGAACGATGCAGGGCTTACGTGGGGATAGAACTATCTATAAATAGAATAAAAAGAGCAGTAATAAATGGCTTACTAATCGAACTAGTTGCAAAACTCGGTAATTAATTGAACCCAAAAGTAGCTTGAAATTTTTAAAGGTCCAGGCAGATATTAAATATTTAAAGGTGACCAATAGTACGGTAAAGGGAAGAAGTCATAAAATCCAATAAATGGAAAAACGCACCCCTCAGCAATAATTTAAAATGTGAATCCACTGAGCAAATAACTAATGTAGTACGTCTAAACCTTACTGACAAACGTAGCCGGTGAAAAACATTAGACAAACAAGACTAACTGCAAGTGGCCACTGCTAGGAGGCAACGTAAATGTCGGGAGGCATGGGTCTCCTCCCCTTCAAAAAACATTGTGTCGTTAAGCACTGTCAATGGAACCATCAGAATACAACCACATGGAAACGAATAATTACTGCAAAAGAGTCAGATATCACGTATAGAATTACGTTTAGCGTTACTGCAGTTCTGAAGGCCCAACTGCTTTAACATATGGTCCCCAACATAATTAATTCACAAGCAATTACACGCTATGTAAAACTGCCAGGACACAATTAATATTAACAAAATTACAGTACACAGTAAGTTGCATAAGTTTTTAGGCCACGAAAATTACAGATTTACTCAAATTACATATATTTACACATTTCCAAAGCCTTACAGCTAACGCTCGCACAATAGCGGCATCTCGTCTGTTGTATAGTCAATAATAAATTTACCAAGATTTGTATTCCTTGGACAAGTTCAAAAAGTACACAGATAACAATCTGCTCTTGCAGTGCACTATATATAGCATATATTTTCAGAAACACAAATAATAAGCTGACAATAATCTCATGTCTTTAACCATTTACTCAGCATGGTTAATGCAAACCTGTAGAGATGTTTCTTGGCCACACAAGTAACCAATGGATCATAACAACAAACATAACCATTTGAACAACACGACTAATGGTACACTATATCAGTGCTCTTTCCTTTACATATTTCTTCGGTCACACAAATAATAAATTTTCAGAAATCATGCACACATAGACGCTTCAAAAACACGCTAAGCTAGACACAACAATGAGACAAAGGGGCTCGCAAGACAGAGATGAAGCAGGAAAGAGGAGAACTGACATCCAGCCTTGTGGACGTGGACAAATCTACACAAGATGCATTCTAAGCAGTCACAATAGCCCAGATGGAAGAAACTCTCTCATTACCACCAAATCCTCAGAGTGAAGTCCCGGCTGCCTTCCTTTCCTTCCTATGTCTCTCTTAGCCGTGCAAATGATCCTGTCTCTACACATCAACACACATGGCCAAGCCCCCGCCAAGCGCTCCAGCCAGCGGCCAGAGAGGTAGATAGCCAGAGATCATAGATAATGGGGGGTGGGGAGCAGGAAAATCAAGCCGGACTTGCTCAGCCCCTATATGATAAAAAAATACGTGAACTGAATTTGATTGAAAGCTATCCTGTAGTTTACGAGAAGATGCAAAATACTGTCATGTGATGCAGCAGTTTTTATCTCCTAAACAACGTGTTGTATATGATCCTTACACTGACAGTGCCATTTTCATGGTTTGAAAGTGAAGTGTGCGAAATTTCATTGAGAATACAACAAAACTGTAGAATTGTTTGGATTAAAAACTCATGGGCACTCTGTATATAACTTCTTTTATCAATTTCAGTTTTACAAATTAGAACAGAATTATTGTTTAAAATTGAGAAAATACTAGTCTTTTTTTTTTAAATTAACTTCTATCTAGCTAATTTTATATGCTATATTTTAATATTGAAAGGAGAAAATGTTCTTAGCACAATAGTTTTAGCATTTTCATTGATAGTGTTTAAATATTAAGTCCCAGCAAGTTGCTTATTAATTAAATTATGGTCTTGACTCATTTCATTCTCAATCGTAATGCGATCTATATAATAAGATGAAATAATAAAACGCTTTTTGAACTTATCGTCTGGCCAATTTAAGTTCGCCATTTTAGTACAGGCCAAATTGTATTTTTGTTTATATTATACATCCCACATCCGTTCAGTATATTAACTCATTTTCTGTTTGTTTCTTCAGCTTGTTGACCACAAAGTGTGTTTGTTAGAACATATATCTATGTTACAGGTTTGCATCCCTAGAGCAGCCATTTGGAGTCATTATTGAGAGCTTAGACAGTGGTTTTCTTTGTCCTGAAACAACTGCTTTGCTTGCAGTTTTCCAAGCTGTTGGTAATGTGAAATTCCTTCACTGTGTAATATTGTATGACACTTTTACAAGATATACTGAAAGAAAAGAAGCAGAAGGTAATAACATATTAATTAATGTTCATAACACGTTCACTGTGATGGTATACGAATTGTATGAACTAGTAGCAACAAATGAAGATGTTAAATTTTGAGCATGGAAATATTTTCTATTGTTCAGTCACTAGTGACCTATGAAATAATTCTGATATTGGTAGTTTGGAAGGCAATAGTTTGGTCGTGATTTGCTGAAGCTAACGAATGTGAATGGTGAAATAGCTGACTGACGTTATGGAATGATTGTAGTGATGTACAAGGTCTAATTTAGGTTGGGAGTCAGTAATTTGGCTCTGAGTTGTTGAAGCCGGTAAATGTAAAAACTGAAATAGCTATCTGGATCTGTAGTAATGTGTGAGGCCTATTTTAGGTTCGAAGCCAACAGTTTGGTTTTAAGTTAGCAAAGCCAAGGAATGTGTAAGTGGATATAGTTGGCTGAGGCGACAGAATGATTCTTAGCAAAATTCGAGTTGTAGGTTAGGTTTGGAGGTAACAATTTGGTTATGACATGCCTAAAACAATTAAAATAAAACCTGAAAAGCTGGCTGTGGTGACAGAATGATCTGGAGCGTAGCCCAAATTCTATTTAAAGTTCGAAGACAACAGTTTGATTGTGGGGTGGTGAAGCAGCTGTCTTATGTTATGAAATTATCTGTAGTGTCTAAATTATGTTGGGATGCAACAGTCTTGTTGTATGTTGGAACCAGATTCAATGTAATTTGCTACCTGCATCATATTTACATGGTGTATTTATTAATTTATTTTTTGGTTACTTTTTCTAATTTCTCTGTAAAGGTACACTGTGTTTTGACAATAGTACCATAATTATTTAATTGATTAGGTAGACAGACACCATATTCTACAGTTTGTGATTAGTTAGCTATTTTGTCCTTGGCATAATTTCTTTGACATCAACTCCTATCATTGGATTCTTGCAATAAATCAATATTTTGTCACCTGTTTAAAACGTGATTGCTCCTTATGTGTAGTCAGTTCGACATTGATGAAGAATGAGTCTGCATGTTGAGTTGGAATTAATATATAGTTTTAAGGGCGATAAGCAGTTACTAAAATGGATGTACAGTGGATTCATAGTGAAAGAGAGTAGGTGTGAGGTGTGTCAATGGTTAATGAAACATGTGTGCAAGAAGACTTTGAGTGACAGATTTATATGAAAGTGTAATGTAACAAGCAATAATGAGTACTAGAAGAAGTGTTTGATAACAAAATATTCCTGGTTTTACAGGTTGCAACCTACCTATAATAACCATTTTAACAATGACATACTATTTGGTGTTTGAGATGAATAACAAACACAGTTCCTACGTGTAAAAAACTTGCACTCAATGGGTTGCTCATTGGGAAGACACTGCAGCGATGTGTGTTTATCTGTTGTTTACAGAAAAATGAAAAACTTTGCATGGCCAATGATAAATGCAGGTCTGAGCTCAGGTGAATGTTTTGTCAGCGGAAGTGGTAACACTGCGCCCGCGTGAACGTTTTGGGTATTTGCTCCAGCAAATAATTACAAAAATTGTTGTTTTTAAGCTAGATTTAATCGTTTCCAGTTGGTATTAATATAAGTGGCTTTACATTAGTGGAAGTGTTAAATAAGGAAAACCGTGTAAAAAGTTTATTTTTCTTCTCGCGCCCATAGCACGTAAATGTAGGCCTAATTTATCGCGCGCGAATCATTGTAAACACTGACTAAAACTTATATCTAATTACCCATTCTTCTATGTTTCACACACTGCATATAGTAGTTAGGATTTATAAAGTCTACCAGACGTAAATTTCGTGATTTAGCAAAAGTGTGTATAGTAATCCGTGTTTATAGGCCTAAATTTTGTTTTCGTGACCGTGTTTTTTAGGCCTAATTTTTGTTTTCGTGGGCAAATTTCTTTGTATCCAGTGACTTTCAGTTAATTATATTTGCGTGAACAGATTTTAGTGTCTCTTGGTGTAACTTCCACGTATTAGTCAGTACTTAATCAAGTTTTTACGATTTCTATTTTTACCATGGGTGCGAAGTGTGCGACATGCCATAGGATCGTTAGTTCTGGAGTGTGGTGTGATAGTTGTGATGGTTTCTTTCATTGGGGCGAATGTAGTGCCGTGGGAAATGGGGAGGCTCACCAGTGGTTTTGTAGGTTCTGCAATAGAGATAGGAAAATAATGGAACAGGAGGGGAAAATTGCAGCTCTTGAAGCTGGGGAGACTCTGAGCAGGTTAAAGAGGTAGAAGCGTGAACAGAGGTGGGAAGTGGCTACAAGTAACAGGGGGAAAAGGCTTAGGACAGTTTCGGACAGCTTTGTCATTAATGTGAAAAATAGATTTGACCTGTTGCCTCAGTCAAAATCGAATGAGCCTCATGTAGCTGAAGCTGTAGAAATGACACAACAAACTTTCAAGAAGGATTTGAAAAAGGTAGTGAAAACTGTGAAAAGAAAGAAAGTCTTGTTGTTAAGTAGCTCCCATGGTAGAGGTGTTGGCCAACTACTGCAGGAAGAGGTAGGACCAGAGTACCAGGTCACAAACTTTTTCCAACCAAATGTGGGCCTGAGTCAGGTAACAGATGATATATGTTCTTTATGTAAAGATTTCACAATGGAGGATTCCGTGGTTATAGCGGGTGGTCGGGGAAACATCATTGACAGAAACTGTGAATATTCTATAGAGTGTGACCTGGTGAAGATATCATCGGCAACGAAGCATACTAGTGTGGGGTTTGTATCTGTTTTGAGTTGCTATCATCGGCCTCATTTGAATTCTTCTGTTAGAAGAGTAAACTTGGAGTTGGAATGGCTACTCATGTCAGATATGGGGTCCCATATTGGTTTGATTCCTGTGGATGATATCTGTAGGTGGGACTTCACTAGCCATGACCTTCACCTCAACAGGAAAGGAAAGGGAAAACTGTCTGGGTTGATTGCAAGTAACTTATGAGGGGCACTGTCACAAATGGTAAAATACCAGTGGTTACAGGTGTCAGAGAGATGCCATCTTTAGCATAAGGAGGGGGGAAAGAAAACCAGTTTTGAGAGAGCTTGGAAAACATCCTCAGTTAGGAAAAACAGATAAACAGGAGATAGCTTTTAGCAAACAATGTTTAACAGAAAGAACTCAGAAACATCCAGTAAATCTTAGTCAGACCGTTAGTATGCAATATCAGTTATCTTTATTACATCAAAATATTCCAGGACTCAGAAATAAACTTGATGAACTGCTCATTGGAATTGATGAAATAGATTCCTCCAACCCAATTGACATAATTTATCTCTCTGAACATCATGTGGCCACTGGTATAGATATGTTAAACATTCCAGGATTTAATTTAGCTTCACATTTCTGTAGAGTAGATATGAAGGGAGGAGGAGTTGCAACATTCATTAAAAAATGCTCTAAATTCAAAAATATTGATGTAAATAAATTCTGTCTAGAGCAGCATTTGGAAGCTTGTGCAACAGAAGTAGAATTCCAGAAAAGATGCTATATAATAGTAACTATTCATCGAGCACCTGCAGGAAATTATAATCTATTCCAAAATCAGCTAGAAGCTCTATTGGGTTATTTAACAGAAAGAAATAAAGAAATCCTGGTTGCTGGTGACTTTAATACAGATTTTCTTATGCAGTCCTCCAGTAAAAATTAATTGCAGTCAGCAACTTTGTCTTTGAACCTAACACATACCATAAACTTTCCTACTAGGATAACTAAAACCTCTAGGACAGCAATTGATAATATTTTTATAGACAAATCAAAGGAACAAAATTATATCACAAAACCAAAAATAAATGGTCTGCAAAATCTACATACAGGAGAGTAGTCAACCCACCAAAAATTGAAAATTTTAGAAAACTTGTCAAATACATGAACTGGAAAGATGTATATAGTGCACATGGCATGAATGAAACATATAACATATTCATTAATAATGTTAGTATCATGTTTGAAAAATGTTTTCCTCTAAAAGTAACTCGAATTAAACGGAAGTCTATAATAAAACTATGGATTACACAAGGAATAAAGATTTCATGTAAGACAAAAAGGAAAATATATCTATCAGCCATGAGTAGTTACATTGATGATGATTTAACTAAATATAAGGAATACTGTAAAATATTTAAAAAAGTTATTCAGGCATCTAAACAAATGCACTATGAAAAGAAGATAGCAACATCAGGAAATCAAATAATAATAATATGGGATATAGTGAAAGAGGAGACTGGTAGAACCAGAAAAGCAACAAGAGCAGGTAGCGTTAAGAGTAGATGACACATTAGTAACTGAAAGGCATAGTGTGGCAAATCTATTTAACAAGTACTTTATATTAGTTACTGATAGTATGGGCTTGTCTGGGTCATTAAATAATGGCTTTGAATATTTGAAACTAGCATTTACAAATAACTTCAGGTACATAAATACGTCACTCACTTCACCACAAGAAATAACTTCCATAATAAAATCTTTAAAAACAAAGAATTCTAGTGGTTACGATGAAATATCAACAAAGTTAATTAAAGTGTGTTCTTGGTTTAAAGCCAACTCATTGTCATTAAACTTTGAAAAGACTCACTACATGCAGTTCAGAACATGTAAGATTTCCCGCCAGCATATGCATTAAGAATGAAGAAGAACTGATAGAAGAGTTTGACAGTATTACATTCCTGGGATTACAGCTTGATAATAAATTTAGTTGGGAGGAGCACACCACAAAACTGCAGAAAGGACTCAACAAATTGTATTTTCAATACGAGTTTTATCAGACATAGGAGACATAAACATTACAAACCTTGCATACTTTGCTTACTTAATTTCATGATGTCATATGTCTTGGGTAACTCTTCAAGTCAGTCAAAAGTCTTCACAGTCCAAAAGCGTGTAATACGTATTATTTGTGGAGTACATTCACGGACATCCAGTAGAATCCTCTTCAAAGAAGTGGGTATATTAACTACTGCCTCTCGGTATATTTATTCCTTAACAAAATTTTTCATAAATAATATATCCCTTCTCCCAACAAACAGTTCAGTTCATATATTCAATACTAGGAATGGAAATGGTCTACTGAAAAGCACGTACTTTAGTTCAAAAAAGGGTCCACTACTCAGGAACTCAGATTTTCAATAATTTACCATCAAGTATAAAAAATTTAGCTACAAATAAAGATCAGTTTAAGAGGAACCTAAAAGACTTTCTAGTGGCCAACTCCTTCTACTCCATTAGTGAATTTCTAAATTATACCAAATGATGCATGTATCGGTACTCATACTATATTAGTATTATTATATTATCAGCTAAAAAATCTAAAAAACGTATGTATCTGTATTTATATTATTAGTATTATCTTGTTATTCAGCTTGTAAATTTTGTTTCTTGACATGTTCCACATTCACGAGGATCTCCTCAACATGGATCTATGGAACGAAAAACTAACCTAAACTAGGACCAGTCCTGTATCTGACTGGATGCTGCTAACAACACATTCGCTTGCGCCCAGGCCTGTATTTATCGTTGACCATGGGGATTCCTATTTTTTATACGATTTCTATGTGTCAGAGATATCGACTGTCGTTGCCAACATCGTCTCCATATTCAAGATACTTTTTATTACAAATTCATAAGAGTGCAAGATATGCAGTGAAATTTTGTTCCATTTGATGGAAAAGACTTTACCAGTTATTTTACGTAACTTCACCCGAATATTCGTATATAAAGTCAATATCTGATCTTCCGGTCTACCTAAAAATGAAATACAAATTTTATTGCCATATCAAGTCAATATCTGGCCTTCTAGCTTACCTAAGAATGAAATACAAATTTCAGTAACAAGTTTTTCTATGATTCTGCCCATATTGGTCTTTTTCAACGTGTAATGGTAACTTCACACATTTTAAGGTGAGGATTAACGCCACAAAAACCGTAGCCTTTCGAGAGTGTGTGTGCTTAGTTGGTCAAAGAGACTACTGTCATCTTTAGGAAGCGGCTACATGGGTAGCGGGGGCTGTGTGGCGTGGACTGTCCAGTTTTTTAGGATAGAGGACTTTGGGGAAAAACAAAATGGGAAATCTCAAAGGGTGTAGGTGGATCACAGGAGAAATGTAGACCTAGGAACTATAGGTATAACAATGGTAAATTGTCGTAGCTGTGCCAGGAGAGTATCAGATCTTCAAACATTAATAGAAAACACCGAAACACACATCATTGTAGGCAGTGGAAGTTGGCTCAAGCCGGAAATAAGTTCAGCAGAAGTATTTGCAAAAGATCTAACTGTGTTCAGAAAGGATACATTTAGCAAAATAGGTGGAGGCGTGTATGTCACCGTCCAAAGTAGTAGAAGTTAATAGTTCCTGTGAGATATCATGGGTAGAGGTTGTACCTGAAAATCGTAAGAAGTTAATAATTGGTTCCTTTACCGGCCTCCCGACTCTGATGATACAATAGCATAAAGGTTCAAAGCAAACCTGAGTCTAATTACAAAAACGTACCTGACTCACACGATAATAATGGGCGGTGATTTCAATTTACCCTCAATCTGTAGGCGAAATTATATTTTCTCATCAGGAGGTACGCATAAAACATCGTGTGAAATTGTACTCAACGCATTCTCTGAGAATTACTTCGAAAAATTAGTTCATGAGCCAACTAGAATTGTAAATGAATGTCAAAACACACTTGATCTCTTAGCAACAAATAATCCTGAGCTCATAACGAGCATCAAAATGGATACAAGTAAGAGTGAATACAGAGCTGTCGTAGCGAGATTGAATATCGAAAGTCCCAAAGTAACCAAAATAAACGAAAAGTATATTTGTTCAGGAAAGCAGATAGTAATAAAATATATTGCTTCGTGAAAGACAGCTTCCACTCGTTTCTAACACTAAACGTAGGTGTAGACAAGATGTGGATCAAATTCAAAGAATTGGTATTGACAGCAATTGACAGTTTTATACCCAATAAATTAATAAAAGAAGGAGGTTATCCCTCTTGGTACACAAAACAGGTCAGTACACTGCTGCAAAAGCAACGAAAAAGGCATGCTAAATTTAAACGAATACAAAATCCCCAGGATTGGCGATCATACATAGAAGCTCGATAATTAACAAGGGCTTCAATGCAAGATGCCTACAATACTTATAGCAACCAAACTCTTTCTCGAAATTTAACTGAAAACCCAAAGAGATTTTGGTCATATGTTAAATATACTAGGGGAAAACACAAACAAAACCCTCTCTACATGATAGTAATAGCGATCCTGCCAATGACAGCGCTACTAAAGCAGAGTTACTAAACATAGCTTTTAGAAACTCATTCACCAAAGAAGACGAAAACAAAATCATCGGAGTAGAGAAGCAACTAAAATCACTTAACAAGAACAAGTCTTCAGGTCAGGACTGTATACCCATTAGATTTATATCTGATTATGCTGAAGCGATAGCTCTTCACTTAACAGCCATATACAACCGCTCTCTCAAAGCAGGATCTGTACTAAAAGACTGGAAAGTTGCACAGGTCACACCTGTATTAACATGCTTCAGCGCCTCCCTGCCATCCACCTCGGCCCCCACGCAACCCTCATCCCGTACTATACCTGCTCCTCACCCCGTCAACCCCTCCCTCCTCGCCGTCCGCCAACCCTCACCGCCGTGATAACCAAACTTAGTCTGGTTATCACGGAGGAGGAGGTGCTGGGCCAGCTCAACGCCCACCCAGACATCTCCATTCGCTCCGCCAAGCGGATCCATAACGCCACCGGCCCCCACCTACCTGATGCGGATTTCCACCGAATCCGCATCCTCCATCTATCGCCTTCTCCTCGAGGGGGCACTCATCTATGACCGGCGCCACAAGGTAGAACCCTCCCGCTCCCCACCCCAATCCTACCACTGTGCCAGGTGTTTTGTTTATAACTATCACCTGACACAGCACTGCTGCAACCCACCCACCTGTCCCCACTGCAAGTCCAATCACCTCCACAAATACTGTGCCAACCTCGCCTCCCCTCCTGTCTGCAACACCTGTGGTGGCCCCCATCCCACCTACTCCTATAAATGTAAATCCGTCCCCGCCCACACCACTCCCGAACTTACTGTCCCTGTTTGTCCTGTCGATCCCCCTCTCCATCCTAACAACTCCCTCTGCCCACATCCAACCGTAGAGGACGTCATCCGATTTGTCAAGACTGTCCTCCAGAACAACCATCCCTTCCAGCATCCCCATACCCTCCAACAGATCGCCCTTGCCGCCCATTCCGTCTTTCACCTCGAAACCTTCACTACCCTCTCCCATGCACATTCCCACTTCACTTTCTCCCGGCAAGTTACCCTAGTCTAGACACACCCTACCCTCTTTTCCCGTCACACCCTCTCCCTCCTCTCGCCCTTCCCTTTCGACCACTATGGCAAGCCCTTCCTATACCTTCCTCTATCATAATGTCCGCTCTCTTCCTGCCAATAAACGCCTCCTTATGCACACCCGTTCCCACCACTGCGTGGATGCCTTCCTCCTGAAGGAGACCTTCCTCCAACCCAATCGTCCTATCAGCACCACTCCCTATGTCCTCCACCATACCGATGCCCCCCACCCCTCGCCCGAGGCGGAGTGGCGATTGGCCACCCGTGCCACCACCCTGTCCGGCTCCAACCTCTCCTTAATGACCCCACCGAACACCTGATCCTCAGCCTCTTCCTCCCATTCCTTACTGTCACCCTCGCTACCATCTATATCCGCAACACTGCTCCCCTCCCATATGCCTTTCTGTCCCACATAGACCGTTCCTTCACGACCTATGTGATTGCCGCCAACCTTAACCTATCTTCCTGTCCACCCGCTGAACTCCGGCGGTGGCGTCAGTTCGTCACCACTTCGCTCCAGGGCGACGTCGTTCCTCTTCCCCACCCAACCCACCCCGAAAGCAACACCACGCCCGACGTCATACTGGTGTCTCCCAACCTCCTTGGGCGCCTCACGGCGGATGTCCTTGACCTTATAGGCAGTGACCACGCCCCTGTCCTACTTACCCTTGATCACCGCTCCCGCCCCACCCGTACTCCCCATCCTATGCCCCCTCCCAAACTCGTTCATGATTATTCCCGTGCCGACTGGGATGCCTACCATCGCTCCATTGACACCTCGGTCGCAAGCCACCCAATTCCCCCCCCTCCCCCACAATGCCGCCGATATTGATCATGCCTCCTCCTTCCTCCAGCAGACCGTTGCTGACGCGGTCCATGCCCACATCCCCACCCGGGCGATTTATACTCACCGTCCTATCCTTCCTCCACAGGCCATCCTTCTCCTTCGTGAATCCCGTCGTCTGTACCGCTCCTTCCTCCAGACCCATGACCGGGACACACTCCAACGCCACCGGCAAATCCAACGCCACATCCGAAACCTCTTGTCCGCGAAAAAACGCCAGGACTGGCGCCGGACATGAACCCACCTCAATTCAACGCTCCCTGTCAACTTCTCCAAGTACTGGCCTGGCTTCCGCCATCTTACCGGCAGTCACTCCTCCCCCACTACCCGCTTCTCCATGATGACCATCCTTTTCCTGACAATGCCAGTAAGGCAGAACATTTTGCCTCCTACCTCTCCGAAGTCTTTTCCAATCCTGATGATCTTCTCTTTGACTATTCTCTCTTCCCAGACGTCCATGAGCGAACCGATAACTCCACTCCTCCGCTCGCCCCTGGCTTCCAGTACTTGGACCACATCCCCCCTCAGAACTGAACACACCCATTACCGCCCGTGATATAATCGACACTCTTCAGACTAAATGCAACACCGCCCCTGGTCACAACCGGCTGACCTACCAACACCTCCGAACCTGCCCCCCCTCCTTCCACGAAGCTCTTGCCACCTTATATAATGTTATCCTTTTCACTGGCTTTTACCCCGACCTGTGGAAGACCTCCCGTATTCTCATGTTCCTAAAACCTGACAAGCCCCCATCCCAGACCTCATCCTACCGTCCCATCAGTCATACCTCCGTGTTCAGCAAGGTCCTGGAAACCATCCTCTCCTGTCATATCCATCAGCACCTCCACAGCACCAGTTCCTCCCGTTTTCCGACCCTACTTCTCTGCCAACGACCAGGTCCTTCACCTAACTCATCTCTCTGTCCAACTCAACTCCCGTCGCTCCACAATTTTTGTCTCCCTTGATATCCAAAAAGCCTATGTCCGAGTATGGCATTCCGGTCTCCTCTTCAAGCTCCAGTTCCACGCCCTTCCTATTAATTACGTCCGCCTCATTGCTTCCTTTCTTACCCACCGCCCCTCCTATGTCACTGTCTGCAACTCCGACACCTGTTTGTTCTACCCCTCTGCCAGGATGCCCCAAGGTTCCGTCCACTCTCCTCTCCTTTATCCTTTATCTCATGTACTCCGCCGACATGCCCCAACCCGAGCCTCGCGTCTATCTCCTACAATATGCTGATGACACCGCCTTCCTAGCCCTCACCCCCTCCCTTGCCTGCTCCCAGTTTTTGCTCCAGTCTCACCTCACCGAGTTCGCCTCATGGTGTAACCAGTGGCTCCTCTCCGTCAATCCTGACAAATCCCAGGCAATTATTATAGGTCGTACCACCCCCTCCTTCCGTCTCCATGATTTCTACCTTACCCTCCACAACCGCCCTATCCGCCACACCCCCACCCTGAAATACCTTGGCCTAACCCTCGACCGTAACCTTTCCTGGACCCCCCAGCTCTGCACTGTCTGACAGAAAGCCCTCTCCTCCCTTAACTTCCTCAATCTCCTCACTGTCCAGACGTGGGGTCTCAGCCCCTCCACCATCTTCTACACATACCACTCCCTCATGCATCCTGTCCTTTTCAGCTTCCATCCCACCTGGATCTCCGCTCCCACATCCTATTATATAACCCTTCAAGTCCTTGAGCGCCACGCCCTCCGCGTCGCCTACCGCATCCGGCTCCCTTCCCCCACGCGGATCCTGTATGACCTGATCCCGTTTCCCCACCTCCTTGAATACCTCCAGCATATCCGTATCCTCTATACCACCCATAAAATAGACTCCCGCAACCCCCTGGTCCACCTCATCCTTACCAACACTGGGTCTCTGCCACACCTCTACCGCATTATACCCCCTTCCCTTCATCTCCACACCCTCAATGTCCTCTCCTAGGGTAATTTCCATCGCCTCCCCCTCCCTGATGATGTCCTCCGTTCCAACATATACCTGTCCTACCAGC
This sequence comes from Locusta migratoria, assembly GCA_026315105.1. Lineage (NCBI taxonomy): Eukaryota > Metazoa > Arthropoda > Insecta > Orthoptera > Acrididae > Locusta > Locusta migratoria. Next base: position 17,898,092 of record CM048747.1, on the reverse strand, counting down.
TCTGATCCCCCCCCGTAGATGTAGGGCCCCCTCTCCCCCCTCCCCTTCCCCTCCCCCTCTTGGCTACCCCCTCCCTGCCCTGGAGTCCCTACGGCACCTCCATACCATCTCCCTCCCCGCCGTTTTTCTCTCCTCCGCGCTTCCCTCGCCCCCCTCCCTTCTCGGGGTCCTGAACCGACAGTTTTAACTGTGCTACGTCAGTGTTGTGTGCTGTGCTCCAGTGAAATGTATGTTTTTTAACTGCGTCCACCGCAATCAGACAAGCATCGCACCGTGTGTTTTAATTAGTGTCTCCGTGTACTCGCCGTCCTGTGTTATTGTCGTCCTACATTGTTTTTTTAGGTCACCATGGCTCATCATTTTTAACTAACTAAATGTGGTTTTAATCATCTGTCTATTGTAATGTACTCCAAACTGTCGTCTTGCCTACGTTATTGTATCTCCGTTGTATTATCTCCTGTTATGTATTTTAATTCTCCACTCACGTATGTATTTTAATTACTCTTGGCTGAAGAGCAGCCTATAGTGCTGCTGCCAGCCTGCCAGTGTACTGCTGGTATAAAATACAATAAAGGAAAAAAAAAAACTGTATTCAAGAAAGGCAGTACGAGTAACCCACGAAACTACAGGCGTATTTCATTGACGTCAATTTACAGCAGGATTTTGGAACATATCCTGTATTCAAATATTATGAATTTCTCGAACAGAATGATCTATTGGCCCAAGGTCAACACGGATTTAGAAAATATCGTTCATGCGAAACACAACTATCTCTTTACTCAAACGAAGTGATGAGTGCTATCGACAAGGGTTGTCAAATTGATTCCGTATTTCTAGATTTCCAGAAGGCTTTTGACACGGTACCTAACAAACGGCTTTTAATCAAATTGCGTGGTTATGGTATATCGCCCCAAATTTGCGACTGTCAGGGAGGACACAGTTCGTAGTAATCGATGATAAGGCATCGACTGTACCCAGGCCGCAGAAAAAATTGCACTTGACGTTTCGCGTTACGACGAGTTAAGTTGGCTACACTGCTTTAGCGACGTTGCAACACTAGCCTCTGTACACACAGCAGACGAAGCGGCTTTCAGTTGCACCTCGTAAATGTATGCTGTTGAGCAATAAAAGTGCATTTAGTAATTCATTCTTGAGCAGCAATTAATGAAGACCAGAGCTCAACAATGCATACGCTTTCAATAACGGAGCAAAGCAATATAGAAAAAAAAAGCATTAGATCACGACGGATACGAAATAAACAATAATAATAAAGTTAGTAACTTATCTCTCTACGTTTTATAATGAGAATGCTTTTCACTCACTAATTTACGGCGACAATGGTTCACGATCCCTTCCAATGTTTGCGCTGCCCAAATCAGTTTTTCAACGTGCTCGACCCTTTCTTTTTTCCAAGTGTAGCATCCACATTGGCAACAGCTTCATGCAACAGCTTTTCCACCTCTGTTATTGTGAAAGACTTATTGGTCCCTGAGTAATTCTTCACGTCACACCATACCAATTTTATAGGGTTAAAACGGCAGTGAATTGGGTGCAGATTTATTTCATTGTGACGCTGCTCCTTTGCGATTTCGTTTACTGGATATGTGGGTGTAATAGCCTTATTTTGTTTCACGAGCGAATATAAAAGAAGTTTTCACATTGACGTATCTGAAACATTATTTCTTTCTTATAACCACTGCACATAACTTCTTTCCGATAGTTTGAAGCGAGTATGAACTTCCTGCTCGGAGCATATGTTTCGTTTATTGACTCGAAATTGAGAACTTAGAAAACATCACTAGACAAACGTCTTTCCTATGACATTATCCAATTACTTGAACTCGGAAAAACAAGTTACACCAGTCACAGTAAAACAAATCGCAGCGAAAGAAGCACAGACAACGTAAACACGCGATAAACACGATTCCAAACTTTGTTTACGGTAGCACTGAACAAAGCCGGCAACGCGGGAACTTTGACGTCACGGCACGTGACCACCGGAAGTGTTTACGGCGCTGTGATTGGTCGTTCCTAGCGGCTAGCGCCTCGCGCTTCTTGTTTTTCACTTGTTATTTGTAAACGTCAAGTGCAAAGTTTCAGCGGCCCGGGTATAAAACAGAGGTGATATCGGGCGTTCCAAGGGTTGTGTTATTGGTCCTTTGCTGTTCCTTATTTACATAAACGATTTAGGGGAAAATCTAAGTACCTCTCTTAAGTTGTTTGCAGATGATGCCGTCATTTACCTTCTAGTAAAATCATCGGAAGATCAAAACCAACTGCAAAACAATCTGAATAAGATATCACTCTGGTGTAAAATTTGGCAAGTGACTCTAAGTAATGAGAAGTGTCAAGTGGTCCACATGAGTGCGAAAATAAATCCGTTAAACTTTGTTTACAAGATAAATCAATGAAAAGTGAAGGAATTACTATTACTTCAGACTTAAACTGGAAAGAACACGTAGATAATGTCGTGGGGAAGGCGAACCAGAGACTGCGTTTTATTGGCAGAAGCCTTAAAAGATGCAAGAGAACTACTAACGAGACTGCATACACTATGCTTGTCCGTCCTATTTTGGAGTATTGTGGTCCAGTGTGGGGGTCCTTATCAGGTGGGTTTGACGGAGGAAATCGAAAGAGTCCAAAGAAGAGCAGCTCGTTTCGTATTGTCACGATACAGGGGAGACAGCGTTACGGAAATGATACAGGATCTGGGATGGAAATCATTACAACAAAGACGCTTATCGCTGCGGCGTGGGCTACTTATGAAACTCCCGTCGCCAACATTCTCCTCCCAATGCGAAATTATATTGTTGACTCCCACTTGCATAGGTACAAATGATCATCAGAATAAAATACTAGAAATCAGAGCTTGAACGGAGAGATTCAGATGTTCTTTCTTCCCGAGCGATATTCGAGAATGGAATACGAAATATATAGTATAAAGGTGCTTCGATTAACCCTCTGCCAGGCACTTCATTGTGATTTGTAGAGTATCCCTGTAGATGTAGATGTACTTGAGGTGTAGTGAGTAGAGAAGTGTAAATTAAAGCAAAAGATGTCGGGTTCAAAGCCACCTCATTTCCTACTTTTTACTGTTTGAACTAAGCCACTCCAAAGAAAAATACGGTGAAATTTTGGATATTGCGCATGCAAATTATGAAATGGAGACGAGAAATAACGATATTGCTGCCCTGGCATTACTAGAGATTGATTTTGCTGTACCATAATTCAGTTATTTTTCCTCAACTACCCATAGTCACAAAGTTATATCATCTGATACCACATACATTATGCAAAAGTAATTTCTGATCCAATTATAGGATTATTTTTGTTTTATCTCGTTTCTTTTCTTTTGAACGCGATTTCTGATGCAATTATTTCGTCTGGAAGTCCATTATGTAAATTTAATACCTACCACCAGTAATAGCAAAATTCCCGAAGTAATTCCACAAAAGAACCCTGGCTGTGCCTAGATAGAATTGTTTATGTTCAGAGTTCCCTCTCCCTACAACAGTTAGCGTCTTCCTCACGTCAGAGGCTCTCCGAAAAGCTGACAGCGGCATGGCGATATGAGTGCATTTATCAACTTTTGTTTGCTTACTTGAAGTTATAGTACTTACATTGCAATTTCGTATTGAATTTTGCTTACAGTTATTTAAAAGGTAATATAACTATTGTTTCAACATCACAAAATATGCGCAAGGCGTTAGAGGCAGCTCTAAACATTTGTTTTGTGTGGTGACTGATTGGTTTGGGCAAAACAAATCAGAAAATTATTTTCTTGATTCATGAAAGAGTGTTCTTGCTTCTCATTTTCCACGTTTGGGTAGTCTTGAAATAGGTGTTTAATTATGATCTTTTAATCCTCGTGCAACATATTCATTCAATAGGCAAGGATCGGAAGTGGGTGCAGATGACCTACACGCTCTATTTATAATCAAAGCTAAAAATGAATAGGATGACTATTATTACACTTTGTTTCAATGTCTCCAGTTTAATCTTTGAGCATCCCTCTTAACATATACTCTTTCGATGTCCAAAAACAATTCTAGCCAGAGTCAAACATTTGGGACTAACCAAAGGAAAAAAAAATAGTCTGTTTCGGAACTTGACCGCCACCTTAGATCTATAAGCAAAATAAATGTATCTCTTCTTTTAGACTATGGCTGCAACAGCTGACGATTGCGTTAAATATAGCGCGTGTTACAATGTAATAGTAACGAACGCTACGAACATATATGTCCAACAGCACTTTGTGCGCGCTCTTAAGATTATCACGTTCCGAAATCTAATACTCTCGCTCTTTAGCGACCATTTTTAAGGTAAATAGACACACAGATCAACGAAGTACACGTCACAACTTTCGCTGTACAGGCGCCTTCTATCTCCTAACACCCAACCAGTAAATCGACAGGTGCATGTACAGTTCTAATTCCCAGACGCGTAGTCATCTCTCCAGCACACACCTGAGCACGTGATCCCCCAACCTCTCCTCCTCCACTACGAAACTGACGGGGATCCGATCCTTGGCGATACATACATGACCCCATTTATTTATTACTACGCACTGCATCTAGATTACAAGTTCTCTGATCATCACACTGCAGTTACGGTAAATGCGTTTGGAAATATTACACTTTTTTCTTCTGCAGGAAGGGACAGATGAGCCGCAGAATCTCTCCAGGGCGAAGACGCGCCCGATTGCCGCAGCCGACCATAACAGGTGTTACATGGCCGGAATCCATTGTGAATGAATCCTTTCGCCTACAGATTTCTGACAGCACTCCTCCATTAAAGCTCAAATCACCCACACTTTGCGACAACGTCTGGATTTCGGACACTTACCGAAAATGAGAATTTTATTTTCTCTGCATTTGACCTGTCCGTTCTTAAAACTAGATATTTCCTTAGATCGATGTATCGGTAACTCACAATCAGTTCTACGCATTCCGACAATATTCTTCTAAACACTCTGGTATTTTAACTTTACCCATTTTTTCCCGGTTATAACACTCTGCGTGTATGACACCGACTCTTATGATACCCGCAATTCTTTATGGAATACTGAGTTATGCATAAAACGATCGCTTGTTTACTGTGGTTATTCCATCAGTTTCTAACTCTGCAAATGGCTGCTCCAACACCCAGTCCTCAACATTTGGATACAATGTAGCCCTTCTCCAAACGAGAATGCAATACGTTAGTCGTGTGTTCTGCTAATTTCGGTCAATACAACGATGCGAGACCAATCCCCTGGGCTGTTTAGTGTAAAAGCAAATATTTTTAAGACGTAACCGCAGCTAAAGTTCTCCACACTATCCGTTTAAACCGGGCTTGCACATATGCAATAGCCTCCTTTAAAGCCTTTGTCTTCGCCATATAACCCAGTTTTCGTTTACTCTTCTTCTTAGGACTAGTGGAATAACATAAGCAATATCTACGTCTGTGGAGAATAAAGTCCTGGAATGCGAAAATATGCTTTAATATAGCTCCTTGCTCGACTCTCCAAGTAATTTACAGGTAGACAGTTGAAACTAAAACATAAGGTATAAGCTTTTCTCGGCCCCAGAGAGCGGTCAATTTTCGGGTACTCTTAATATCAAAGTAATCAAATTGCAGAATAACTGATCGCTAAAAGCGTATGTTAGCTGGGACCATATGGAAGGGAGCGATGCACAATGCAATGGCGCACTTTGTAAATACCGTACCTTCTCTTATAGAACACTTAAACAATCTTCTTGCACAGATCCATAACCACAATCCTCCATCCTGGTAATGCCATCTTCTCGACCGAGCGAAAAAATAAAAGTCCACACAATCGCCTGTCTGGACGCTTTATAAAATCGTTATTGTAGCTACCGATAACTTCGCATTGGATGGTAGATCGATAGGGAGGAGCGGAAGCGCGATGAGAGACACACATTAAATCAACAGCTGTGGCTTCAAAACTTGGTCAGAACCATCCATCACCTAAATGTGTTTGGCAGGAAGAAAAAGTTATAATTTCCTACGTACATTTATCGATAATTATTTAAAAACAATACTAACCACGTCAAAGATTTGCCACTATCTAAAAAATGTTTCGTTTTCGGAAATTCGTTTGTCATCTAATATCTCTGTCAAATATCATCTGGTAAGTATTGTAATATAATGAATCTGAATTACAACTCATAAGGTAGGCAAAAATTTTACATGTAAGACGTAATAAGGAATTTCATCTATGATGTCAGGGGTATATGCACAAGTACTTACTATGCCACCAACTAAACTCTTCACATAGACTACGTTTATGATAACTCACAAATGTGTTTAGAAAATAGCATGCATTAGATCATAGACAGGCTTTAGTGGTAGCATCCTCCACAAATCAGAGTGAACTTGTGTCCATCTTAACAAACACTCTTTGGATGTCGTGATATGTAATAAGACAACTACAAAAACAGCAGAAGACATGTTGTTTCTAAAAAGAATATTCAAATTTACAGATAAGAATACAGAAAATCTGTGGATAAATGATTACCTTAAATAAATTCTGTCGTTGCATGCTATAGACATCGTTCTTTTTAAGCAAATCCAAACAGGAGTGCATCTTTAAAAAAACGTTTTACGTGTGCCCTTTAATGAAGAAAACGCTCTGTGATCCACTAATTTCGGCCAGAACTCCAACACACGACCATTCTCCCTGGATGTTTACTGTAAAAGCAAATATTCTGTATGTACCAGTCATAACCAGATTCGTCTACACTTTCAGGTTAAAGCCATATGCAAACCTAGCTTGCACATCTGCTACAGCTTCTTCGCTCTTTAGCATAAGTTTTTAGTCGTCTTTTATTGCAGTTATTTTAGCCATATATTCCAGTTTTCTTTTCATTGCTTTAATCTCCTCCATTTCCAATTTTCTTTTCCGTGCACATATTACGTTAGCTGCCATTAGGGGTGTAACTTCTTTAATGGGAAATGGCGTAAGTATGTGTGATGGATTAACTCCTTTGTAAGGACCTGGGGAATGACGCTGTTTGTAGCTACCAGACCTAGCCCAGTGATATCTTTACCTGGAGGCATTGTAGTGAATAATAGTCTGGATTGGGAGGAATATGCATCTAGTTGCTTTAATGTAGCTCTTCTGCATAATACTTATATCGTCCTTGCTGGAGCCAGTATTACGAATCTCCACGTAATTTACAGGTAGACAACTGAAACTCAGAGCTGAGATAACATATTGTATAAGCCGCACAATCCATGTGTTCGAGTATTACGAAACCATGGCGCACACTGCTCGACATGTTCTAAGTCTTTTAACTGATGCATGGCATACTAGAGAAAATACGGCTGGTCACACACTGGACAGATAAGCTAATTTCTTCTCAATGTTTAAAACAATAGCATAAAGCCAACTAGTTAGAGAATCACAATAAACACAAAAAGTAAATAAATAAATAAGTAAACATAAAAATTAGTGATATGAAATAATTTACGATCGGACAGGATACCATTTCCGTCCCTTTACACTAAACCTTTTTTCGAAAACAATGTCTTGGAAGATTTCAAACGATCTTTTTTCGGCGAAAAGAACATTCTACCGTGAAAGCCAATGAGCTATAAGGTGCTGAGTCACTAAGCAAACACGCCAGCTAAGGTGAGCGACAGGTTGGCTTAAAAACCACATACAACACTCTTCTGTATGGTTATTTTGACCTAGTAAATATATTTTGCACTACACTACTGCAGTTGCTCCGTATAGAATCTTAAGCTTACAATTTCTGCAAACGAGTGATTCTTATCGCACTCTGTGCATTTGTCATAATCTGAGTTCAAAGTGGCATAAAATCATGTAGCAAGAAATTTGCCCCATAGTTTAAGGAGGCATAAGTAGTGGAGAAACTGCGATACAGACCTGGGCTTTTGTCAGGCAATTGTCTGTCTGGGTGTTTACTATATCACCAATTTGGACTTAACTTGTGTCTTTAATTACTGTGTTACGATCCTGTAAATATGCTAAAAACTATGAATGTGTTAAAATATACCTATGTTCAAAGTCATGTATCTTAAAATGGATAACTACCATATTATTTTTATTGACACCATTCAACAGAGCACATTTCATTCTATTAGAAAAACTGATTTTCATTTTGGTGTCTCTGATATCCATCCCCAAACACTCTGCTCCATACATTGCTACTTTTCCCACATGTCTAATGATTCATCAATCAGACTTCCATTTTTTATCTTGAGACGATTTCATCTATTTGTCAGTCATTGAATTTCATATGTAAACAGGTGAATTTCTAATAATCAAGCCTTTACATGATATATTGTATGATTACATAATTATTCAGAATATGAAGCAATCATATCACATAATTTGACACATTTCTGAAAAAAATGGATGTATTAATAACTTTAATCAACTCTTATGTTCTAACATATAAGCAGTATATTTTGTTTTATGAAACAGAAAACCGCAAAAAAGAAGAACAACTTAATAAAATTGCATATCTCGAACAAATGGCTGTTGAGGAAATAAGTGATTTGTCAGATGATGATGTCATACTATACAATAAGTTACAGTTGAAGAAACGAAAGGAGAACTTAAAACTGAGAAACGAAGAAAGAGAAAATAGAAAGGGAATGAAAATACTGCAAGAATTACAAAAAAAGAAGGTGAAGTTTATGTATTGATTTTCAGCTATAGAGTTATAATCTGATTGATATTTTGTATTTTATTTGTCCTTGTTTTTATAGTGAATCTAGCCTTTATGAGGCGTTGTACACTTTGAATATGAAATTTCACAGCTGTTAATTTTCAGTTGAGAAAATAGGATTTTCTCTAAACTTAGTGACTACAGTCTGTGAAAGTGCTGTTTTTCGAAGTTCTTTGTTCTGTTGAATATTTTCAGTTTTATATGTCAGTCTCATAAATGGTCTCTTAGTAGACATTCACAAAATTTATTACAGATTTAATTAATTCTGGAGTACAATTCATTTCACAAATGAACACCATATCTGTTACTTTATCTTTATATTCATAGCACTTCCTAATACACAAAAATACTAAAAACTTAGCTGACACTTTTTGCAAACTAAAAAGGCATATTTTTATGGTATATATTGTTCAGTTACACAGTTTATAGACAGCAGTGATATACCTACTTATGTAACTTTTTTGTATTAATGCTGTGACAATTCTTCCAGTTAAAGTATGAATTGAGTGAAAGATTTTCATGTAAGAATAATATGTTAATGACTCAGTTGTGACAGATATCAGCTGCCAAAATAAATTATACACTGCCACATAAACAAAACTGTTCAACTGCAAATTGCTCAAAGCTTTCCTACAATTTCCATGTAGCAGCTAGTTATTTGCTGATCAAATTATTTATATTTAAGCTTGTTCTTAATTAACACATTGTAAGTTATACTCTGAAAATAGTTATTAGGCCTGCACAGTTCAAAACAAATTAAATCAAGTAATATCTTAAACAAAAAATTTTTAACCTTAGCACAAAATATTGACATATACATATTACGTACATAATTAATACATTATCAGATTTTTAATCTATTCACATAGTATCAGTTTTCTTATTTAAAGTGTATTTCAAGAAAAGACTTTACAATTTTCTAGATGAACAGACAGACTACTTCTACTTTTGACAGCAGACAAGACTTGATTTGAAGATCCAATGCTGAACGATTTCTTCCTCTATGCCTATTGAATAAAGTATATAAAACATATACAAGAACTGTTGTGGTGTTTAAAAACTGAAGAATCTTTACAGTAGATACCTACACAGTTGACACCTATTTCGTTCCAAAATTACTAACCATGTAACACCTGTTGATAAAAAGCATGCCATTTTGCCTGAATCTTTAGTTTGGTATGTAAGCTGAAAGAATCTCAGATAAAATTTAAAACACCATTAAAAGTTTCAATATAAACAATTTGCTCAGCTCTGTGTTATTCATACTGTCTCATATCAGCCACTATGTTAAAAAGTTTACTTTTTCCTGGCACTTTCCATATTTTACTATCACAATAGATTTGTGTATGCTTACAAATCTGATAAAATTGCCGTGAAGGAGAAGAACATTCGGATGCAAGTGAAATGTGTCGGTTTACAAGCTGTGTCATGTGGTTTTCTGCCTACGAGCATTCGACAGAGTTGTCCTCTGCCATTGTCAAGTGGTTGACTGCCATTCCAAGGTCGCTGCTGTGCTTATATAGGTGCCCCGCCGCCAGTAACGTCACTGGTGCCCAGTTCCTTGACCACATATGGCAAATGGTCACTAGTGACTAGTGACGTCATTGGCGGTGATGCGGCAACATCTACATCTACATGGGATACTCTGCAAATCACATTTAAGTGCCTGGCAGAGGGTTCATCGAACCACCATTATACTATTTATCTCCCATTCCATTCTCGAATAGCGCATGGGAAGAAAAAAACTCCTGAATATCTCCATTCGAGCTCTGATTTCTCGTATTTTATTCTGATGATCATTTATACCTATGTAAGTGGGAGCCAACAATATATTTTCGCATTAGGAGGAGAATGTTGGCGATTGGAGTTTCGTAAGCAAGGCAGTAGCCTCAGAATAACAGTCATACACTTAATAATGGCAGAGGAGATCTATGTCGAAAGCTCGTGGGCAAAACCACATGATGCAGCTTGTAACCCGTAAAGATTTTATTAATGGATATCACCATGACAACGTGCACACCTGCAAGGTCTTTTTATTTATTTTATTTTATTTATTTATTTTGTGTTTGCAATAAAAATTATGGCTTATATATACTGAAAATATGTCCCTGAAACAAATTTTCATGTTTTGGAGTAGAGGTGAGCATTCCTGTAATCGGATCTCATGTTGTTAATGCGTTCAGCAGTGCAAACTGTCACCACAATAACAGTATGCAGAAACATTGTGGTAGACCTACAGTCAAAGACTAGGAACATGTGGTAACTGTCAAAAACTGCACACTTATTTCATTGCAGGCATTTACAAAATCACTATAAGATGTACATTAAAGAACCCTGCATCATCATTTCATCAAGTGGCTGTTGTTGTTGTCGCCTTCAGTCAGGAGAGTGGTTTGATGTAGCTATCCACCTTACTCTATCGTCAGTAAGCCTCTTCATCTCCTCATAAGTCCAGGAACCTACATCGATCTGAATATGCTTACTGTATTCATCTATTGGTCTTCCTCTGAGATTTTTACCCCACACACTTCCCTCAAACGATAAAATTCACGATTCCTTGATGTCTAAGAATGTGCCCTATCACTTGATCCCTTCTTTTAGTGTAGGTATGCCAGAAATTCCTTTCTTCCCAATTGTGTTCAGTACCTCTTCATTAGTTAATCGATCCACCCACCTGATCTTCAGCATTATTCTATAGCACCACATTTCAAAAGCCTATATCCTTTTCCTGCCCATACTGTTTATCGTCCATACAAGGCAACACTCCACACAAATGCCTTCAGAAAGGACTTCATTACACTTAAATTAATATTCGATGTTAGCAAATTTCTCAATTTTCTAAAACGCCTTTCTTCCCATTGCCATTCTGCACTTTATATCCTCTGTACTGCGACCATCGCATGTTATTTTACTGCCCAAGTAAGAAAACTCATCTACCACCTTTATTGTTTCCTTATCTAATCTAATTCCTTCAGCATCGCCTGATTTTCTTAGACTGCACTCCATTACCCTTGTTTTTCTCTTGTTAATGTTAATCTTATATGCACCTTTCAACACATTGTCCATTCCGCTCAACTGCTCTTCCAGGTCTTTTACTGTCTCTGACAGAATTACAATGTTATCGGCAAAATGCAATGTTTTTATTTGTTCGACCTGAACTCTAATTCCTTCTCCAAATCTCTCCTTGCTTTCCTCTATAGCTTGCTCAATGTACAAAATGAATATTATTGGAGAAAGGCTACAACCCTGTCTTACTCCTTTCCCAACCTCTGCATCTATTTCATGCCCTTCAACTCTGATAGCTGCTGTCTGGTTTTTGTACAAGTTGTAAATAACCTTTGTAGCAGTTCGTCGTGACCTGTACTAGAAATCATAGGATAAAGTTCACTACAATAGATTCTCAGTTCAAGTTAATAAAAAAAATATTTTGTATTGTCCTCAGTGTTCAGTGGTACAAGTCTCTGAACGCCTACAATCTCTGTTCCGCTGTAACAATCGGGAGAAAATATATATATATATATATTTTTTATTACCAAGGTCGAATACTCCGTTACCCTTGATGAGTGGAGTAATATTTACTTAAGGTGTTGCTCGACTTAGGTGGTAAAGTTTTCAGCCCTGTGTCGCCATCCCGATAGTCTTTCCTTTCAGTGAACACATAGATATAAATCGCTGCGCCACCCAAATAAAAGTCAACGCATCTGATAAACAAAATATATAATCAGAAGAACTCAGTTCAGTGTGCCTTTTTGGTCGCAGCGTGTGTCCAGAAAAATTGTGACTAATCATTCGAACATAGTTCATTTAGTCGTTATCTTCAAAGAGTAATATATACTAATAAAGTTGAAAAATTCTGAAATTCGACACACTTTATTGTTGCTGCGGTCGACCAGTAATACTGCTCGATCGCAGTAACAAATAATAATAATCTTTTAATATAGACAAGAAATATTACTTTTACAAATTACGCTCGCTAATGATACTTCCACGTAGCATTAGCGAGCGTAGGTCAATTATTTGTAAACTAATACAATAAGTTACACTGCAAGTTTACTTTAAATTCGACCACAGGGATCGATTTATTTAAAAGAAAAGTCTTACATTTTTCAATACAAATCCTGGCCAGACTCTAAATTTGCAAATACCTATCCTCACTGGTTATGCTATCTTTTTACAACAAAAACAGAAAATAACCTACAGTGCCACCACCACTTTCCGGACACCTCTCATAATTAAAATTACAAAATAAAGGCGAGGGCCGTTTTTCAGGTGTGGGCGAAATTAATCATTCAAAAGGTCTGGTTTCCCACAACCCATACAGTCTGCCTGTTGATCTTTAATAACAGCCTATGGAAAAACAATGAATGTAGTCGTCAATAGGTAAGGTTTTACTTTAGTTACTACCCAAATGGAGTACCGTAATTACTTCGAATAGAATAATCATTGTTATTTTGTTCTGTAGAACTTATGCGGCATCTAATAAACAAAAACAACCTTTCACTTTAATAAGAAAAGCTTTGTATTGGTCATGAAAGTAGCTTTACATTTAATTGCCCTTCTTGCTCTTAGCCGGTGAATCATACTATTTCCACGCATTATTTTTTTCAAATATGGACCATAAGCAGTATAGATCCAACTTATCAATAATAAATATGAGTGGAACTCCGTCACACTCACGATACTTCGGACAACACGCAGCCTCCGACAGTATCTACCATCCACGCTAACTCCCAACTACAAAAATCAGACTATCTGCTATGTCCAAAAATTTTAATAAAATCAACTTACCACTGTTTTATACAGGGTAACTATTAAATTCCATTACGAATAGATCGTAATTATACACCTGACTAAGAGAAGTTATTCTGTGGACCATCAAACTGATAACAAAAGAAATTCAACCATATGCATGAAATATAACTTTCATGACCAGATACTTCCTTGATTTACGAGTAAATTCTCGTAAAATAAGACGAAGGATATGTTCTATTACTGATTAATTAATTACTCGTGGAATAAAACCACATAAGATACCGCATAAATTACTAACTGGCGCATTCCAGCATGCAACAAGAATTCGATAAGCATTAAATTACGGCACTTTACCCTTGATATCTCATCTTAAAGTGGCTGCCTTTTCCGTTAATTCGCCGTTCGGCTCTCCAGAATGCACCAATTCATCATGTAAATCACATTTAGATGGCTGTTTTACTTTTTCTTTATAATAATCGACATTACTTTTTGGTAGCAAAACCTTGACCTACGGACACATTCATTTTTTTTCCTTTACATAGAGTTTCTTTTTTTTTTTTTTTGTAACACGCTTCTATGCTCCGCGGGCGACCCGTTTATTCTTTGCTTCCACGCTGTTAGTATGCCCAGGGAAGCGTACGCCATCTTACTGTGGTTAAATCCCGCTGCTCCAGTGCGTTCACGTGAAAACATGCAACAATAAAAATTACTAGGTATAAATATACCATTCACATAAACAAAACAATTTCGTCAACCTAAGTTGTATGCAATATACTCTCGTTTTGCTATCGTCCAGAAGTCATGATGCACTCCAAAAAATTTCTGTACTGCTACAGTGCCCTCCCCTTAGCATCAACTTAGGTTGACAGGAAACACTGTGTTTCTATGATATAAAGAAATTCTTTACTTGATTCTTGACCAAGTTTGCTAAAAGTAATCAGTATTTCCTATACATGAAATGATTTACTCTAAATTAAAAACATCACTGCAGTCAATTCCATAAAAAATCTTACACTTAAGTACAAAGAAATGAACTCTCAGTTTCTAACAGTCTGACACTATCAAAAAATTACTATAGTATTTCAACTATACATATATACATATAATTTGTGTTCTCATGCCCATTGTACCTATGATATCTTTATTTTTTCTTTTTCACAATGCCATTTTTGTCCTTAATATCACAGCATGTGGCACAATCTACCAAATTTTTACTAGCCTTCCAATAATAATACATCTCCTGATTCATATTGTTAGTAATTACTTTAAATGTACATTGTAAATTATCTTCCTTTTTCATTGTTGTGTTCTTTCTATCTTGAATTGGTGTTTCACCCATATCAGTAAATAATATCTTCATATTCTTTAACACGCTATCAGAATCTAACTTACAAAAACTACTCTTCACAGGATAATATATTTTCACATCCTTAATATTATATTTTCCTAATACTTGGTCAGAATTCGGTCTCTTCACAATCACCGTTGTGGGATGGATTACCTCTTTAACTACGTAAGGTCCTTCATATAAATGTTCAAATTTTTTCATCCTTTTATTTAATTTGCTACTCTTATAATGAGTTCTTATCAGGACATAATTGATCTTGCTTTCCATTAACTGAGCATTTTCTAATTCTCGCTTGAGCCTTTTTATGTAAATTTACATCCGTAAACTTAAACAGATTATTTTCAAAATCTATTCCCTTTGGAGGAAAATTAACATATTCCACTAACTTATCACACTTTAGTTGTTGTTTAATCAATTCCTTTGGAGAAAATCCAGTGCTACCATGTGGTATCTCATTCATAATATTTTCAAAATAACTAACATACTGGGGCCAAGATGTATGTCTCCTGTAACAATAGGTTCTGGCTAATCTACCTATTTCTCTCATTACCCTTTCCGAAGGATTTGCCTGAGGGTGGTAATAGGCGATTAGAAGATGTTGTATGTTATTCTCAGCCAAAAAATCCTTAAATTCATGTGATGTAAAAAGGTTTCCATTATCGGATATTATTCTCCGAGGTTTTCCAACCAGCGGGAAATAATCTTTACTTAAAATTTTGATAATTGTTTTACTATTGGCCACACGAATGGAATAAAATTTGACAAACTTCGACCATAATTACAATATAACAAATATAAACCTCACTCCTCCAGCACCCTTCGGAAGAGGTCCCATTATATCCATAGCACAGATATCCCACATATTCTTTGGTACTATAGGATACAACTGGGTTCTTATTCCATAGTTAACAGGTTTGGTTTGCTGACACACCAAGCAACCTTGTAACTCTTGTTTTACTACCCGGGACATACCCTTACAGTAATAAAATTTTGTCATATGCATTAAACATTTTTCTGCTCCATAATGTCCAAATAATTTATGTATGTACCAAGTTAGTTCTCTCAAATACTTGCTGGGCACACACACTCGCCATCTAACCACATCTTTCATTGATTTATGGAAAAGTACATTATTATACAATACCCACTGTCTTCTCCAACCATTCCTCACATGATTAGGATTCTCCAATCTATCTAAGACTTTCCTTATCCATGGATCTTCTCTCTGTTCCACACCAATGTTTCTAAACACTTTCCTTAGCTCTTTATTCGCTGTCTTTACTATTACTGGATAAACCTTAAAATTCTGATTTAAATCAATACTCAATCCCTCTTCTTCGAAACCTACTGGTAATCTAGATAAAGCGTCAGGTATCGTATTCTCAGACCCCTTAATATATTTAATCTCAATATCATGAAAACATGCAACAATAAAAATTACTAGGTATAAATATACCATTCACATAAACAAAACAATTTCGTCAACCTAAGTTGTATGCAATATACTCTCGTTTTGCTATCGTCCAGAAGTCATGATGCACTCCAAAAAATTTCTGTACTGCTACACCTTCCATTCCCTATATTTGACTCCTGCTGATTTCAGAATTTGAAAGAGTGTATTGCAATCAACTTTGTTAAAAGCTTTCTCCAAATCTATAAAAGCTAGAAATGTAGGTTTGCCTTTCCTTAATCTATCTTCTAAGATAAGCCGTAAAGTGAGTATTGCCTCCCATGTTCCAACATTTCTACTGAATCCGAACTGATCTTCCCCGAGGTCAGCTTCTACCAGCTTTTCCATCCTTCTGTAAATAATTCGTGTTTAAATTTTGCAAACACAACATATTAAACTGATGGTTCTGTAATTTTCACAGCTGTCTTCATCTGCTTTCTTTGGAATGGGGATTATTACAGTTTTCTTAAAGTCCAAGAGTATGAACCAACATCAGTATCATTACATGTGGTAATCATGGGAAACATTATCATCAAGACATTTGTCAAATTTGACATTTCATTATTGTTCTGTTGTTCCTTGTGTCCTAAGTAAGCATTTCACTGAAAGCACACATGAGAATTTTCTTTTTGTCTTTACCGCTCTTGCTTGGCTTGTTGTCTTTAGGTGACTTGTGTGTATGTATGTATGTGTGTGTGTGTGTGTGTGTGTGTGTGTGTGTGTGTGTGTGTTTTAGGTTGTACTTAATTTTTCCGGCACGTTTTTTACCACTCCAGTAGAGCTGAGTACATCCAAATGTCTACACAGAGATGAAATATGGTTACAATTATTAAACCATTCAACGTTTTAGTAAGTTACCATATGAAAGTTAATGATTATTGTTTTTTGGTTTTGCATCTGATGAGTATAGAAACAGCTACCATGCATCTTCAAATTTTGATAGTAACTGTAGAACCATCACAAGTTGCAAGAAGTTTTTGGGCTTTCTGTATTCTACTTGAATCGTCATCCATGTTGGTGGAGTCTTATGAGATACTCAGTTAAAACATGTGGTGTAACAATGTGCGGTGATATCATGGCAAGACAAAAAATGATATTTAAATATCATTAATGCTACTCAGCTGTATGAACATGAAAGATTCATTCATGTTATGTTCTCTATATTGTAAAGTTTGAAGTAAGACAAATAGTGGAGCAACGCTGCGCTCACCCCAATGAGAATCGTCCGTCGACGTTAGTGTCATGAGGATCATAAAATGGTATCAAATTAATTATGAGAATTCGATTTTTTTTTCAATTACTCTGTACTGCAATTGTTCGTAAACCCCTACTTGTATGTCACCCCCTTCGACAGGTGTAGACTTTTCCTCCCCTCCACCTCTGCTGGGTTCGGGAAGTCTGCTTCTCTGGCAGGTCGAGACACGTCCTGAAAGTTCGCGTCTGGCAGTCGCCACCCCTTGCAGATCGAGTTCTGCCCCTGGGCGACCGTGTACTTGTGTACATACGCGAGAAAACTACCATAGTGCAATTAGGGGGCTGCCGCAGAGTGTGCTCAGTTTACCGGCGTTGGCGCCGGAGGCAGCCGGGGATTAAAACGCCGCGCCCCGCACCCCGCGTGTGTGTATGCAAAATAATTGTCGCAGTGCGTTTATTGTGCTCGCGCCGTTGCGGAGAAGTATTAATGCACCCCCGACACCACGATCCGCCCGCCCCTAATATTTCATTTGCATATCAAATCGTATACAATTTTTTTTCTCGAAACTCGTCTATTTTTTCTACGAACGTTATAGCTCCTTGCAGTGCCCCCACACCTACACACTCCAGCCATCAGAAGAGGTTCCAGGTAATTTTATTTTACTTTATTAAATTTTGTTTGCAGTGGAACCGACCACACGCCCTCCTAGACCTCCAGACTTGACCTGACTACCAGATCACGTGTTATCCCCACCACACTAAGATCACATTATCCCATCCCCTCCCCTTCCCCCCTCCCATCCACGACTACGAAATTGGCGGGAATCTCTGTCAGTGTGGTCCTAGAGCCAGCAGGGTGAGGACCTCGTCCCTGCAATAGCATCTGCAATGCTGGTCGTAAGTACTGTTTAAACAATTATTTGTAACATCAAAACTTTTTGGCGGGAAAGCCACAATTTGTGAAACATCGGAAATCGCTTGCTGGATAGGAAAGGAGTACCAAGGCACAAAGCAAAAGAGATCAGCCCTTGTAAGTCTATGTGACTGGTGTGGGAAGGATATGCATTAAAAAAATCAACCACAAATTGGCAGGTGACAAGTTCCTGGTTGGCCTAGAAACTTTGGCCTCCAGGCTGGTGGACGCTCATTCACTCTTTTTCTCCCCTTTCTTTATTCTATTTTAAAGTCACCAGGTGGTGGCAGCTGGCAGCAGCTTCATTGCTGCTCTTCAGTCGATAGTACAAAAGACTTGTCATGAAGAACTGAAACATATAAGGAGAAAACAAAGCAGAATTTAAAACATTGTAAAGATGATAAAATTGTAGATTTGACAAGAGTACAGAGAACAGTAAATCACATTCAGAATGTTAAACTGGCCACGGTGGTTAAAACAGACATACATGCAGTCTTAAAAATTTCGGAGATAAAAGACATGCAGTGGAGGACAGGTGATGGTGACAATAGCACACAATTAAAAGCACATGGAAACTCAAATATTCAGCCTGTTCAGCGGTTGCTGACGTCTCAAGATTGGGACACTGAACACAAAACACTGGTGTTGACACACTTGAACACAGAAGAAGCACTGATTAAAACTGATGGCACTGGTTCCCAGCAGAGGGTAAGGATGGGAGGGGAGGCGCAGATGGGGAGGAATAGGAGATGAGGGGGGAGGGGGATTACGCAAGGACTCCTGGGAAAGGGGAGAGGGGCTGCGCAAATACAGGGAAGGATTAAGGTTGGTAGTATGAGTAAATGTCGAGATGAAGGGCGTCATCTGGGACAGGGAGGTGACGGAAGTTACCCTCAGAGAGGATGTTGAGAGTGTGGAGGTGAAGGGAGGGAGGGATAATAAGGTAATGGCGTGGCAGAGGTCTGGGATGCAACAAAAGACGGGATACATGCAGGTGCTGGGAATCGAGTTTTTAGGGTACATATCTGAGGCGGAGGTGTTCAAGGAACTTGAGTAGGTGTGGGAAAGGAGTAAGGTCGTAAAGGATCCGATTGGGGGAAGGGAGGTGGATGCGACAAGCAAGGCGGAGGGTGTGGCGTTCGAGGATCTGGAGGGATTGGTAGCACACTCTCAGACCAGTACTATATACCAGGTGATCGTAAAGACAGTATAAATTTGAAAACCTAATAAATCGCGGAATAATGCAGATAGAGAGGTAAAAATTGGCACAAATGCTTGGAATGACATGGGGTTTTATTAGAAAAAAGATCAAAAAATGTCCGACAGATGGTGCTGGACAGCAAAACGTCAGTGACTGCGCATGAAAATCGTGTATAAAAGGAGCTGTAATGAGAGAGAGAATCATATGCATCAGCAGTTGCAGCATGTTGACGTTACCAGAAAAGGCGCTTTTAATGAAGCTGTATTCTCAGAATGAGGAATGTGCTAGTTGAGCGTTACGATCCTATCGCCATAGGAAGGGGATTCGAATGGGTAAAGGTCCGTTGACAAATGCAGCTGTGGCGAAAATGATTTCGAAGTTCGAAGCCACGAGTTGTTTAGACGATAGACCCCGTAGTGGCCAACCGAGCACAAGGCGTAATGCTGCTGAGACAGTTCAGGAAGAAATGGAGACTGTAGCGGGTTCGTCTATGCACAGGGAAGTCAGCACTCGTGCAGTCGCACATCGTACCAGCATTCCATACACTACTGTTTGGTTGGCACTTAGGCGTACCCTCCGATGTTATCCTTACAAAATCCATCGGCATCATGAACTGTTACCTGGCGATTTAGTGAAGCGGAGGGCATTTGCGGTGTGGGCGTTTCAAAAGATGGCGGAAGATGAAGATTGGTTGAGTAATCTGTTGTGGCCCAATGAAGCTCATTTCACGCTCTGAGTGTCTGTCAACGCCCACAACTGCGGAATTTGGGGTACCGAAAATCCTAGAAGAGTCGTGGAAACTCCATTGCAGGACGATAAAGTCACGGTGTGGGTTTGATTTACCACATCTACTGTTATCAGGCTTTTTTTTTCTTCGAGGAACTGCGTGATTCTGGTTTTGTAACTGCTACCGTGATGGGTGAGAGGTCTGCCAATATGTTACAGAATCGCATCATCCCCAGCCTGACTGATAAACACCTGCTGGAACCTACGATTCTTATGCAGGATGGCGCTCCACCCCATATTGCTAGTCGCGTGAAAGATCTCTTGCACACGTCGTTTGGTGATAATCGTGTGCTCAGACGCCACTTTCGTCATGCTTGGCCTCCCAGGTCCCCAGACCTCAGTCCGTGCGATTATTGGCTTTGGGGTTACCTGAAGTCGCAAGTGTATCGTGATCGATCGACATCTCTAGGGATGCTGAAAGGCAACATCAGACGACAATGCCTCACCATAACTCCGGACATGCTTTACAGTGCTGTTCACAACATTATTCCTCTACTACAGCCATTGTTGAGGAATAATGGTGAACATATTGAGCATTTCCTGAAAGAATATCATCTTTGCTTTGTCTTAATTTGTCATGCTATTTATTGCTTTTCTAGTCAGTTGAAGCGCCATCTGTCGGACATTTTTGAACATTTTTTTGTTCTAATAAACCCCATATCATTCCATGCATGTGTTTTAGTTTTTACCTCTCTATCTACATTATTCCGTGATTTATTAAGTTTTCAAATTTTTACTGACTTTTTGATCACCTCGTATATACTATGAAGTCTGTGTACTCAGTTTAAGTAATGTCATACGCTGAATCATAATTACTGATCATATTGCACGCAAATATACATGTAAAAATAAAGGAAACGTAAAGAAAATCATTGGTATTGCCAGAAGAGTGTACTGTAATTGCGCTAATAATTATTTACAAACTATCGATCCACACACATGGAAACGATCTGCTAGCTTTCCTGTGGAGAGAACGATGACTACAGCAGCTTAAGATTCTGACAATAGATGGCTCTGCAATCGATCGCCTCTTCCATTTCACCCTATACACTCGCGCTCTCTCTCTGTCCTGGCATCCCCAGCCCAGCATGTTGTTGCTAAGAGGGGGGCGTCGCATCGCCGTCACTTATACCGCTATACCTGGAAGGGATACATTGTTGAAGACACAGCATTTCGTGAGGCGCTGTCCATTGTATACTCAGAATCGTCAGAAACCGCTCTACTTTGAAATCATCAACTGCACTTTGGGGCCACTTTTAATCCCCATCCATCCTGTCAACCCTTCCTTGCACTCCAACAACTTCGTTTGCCCCCCTACTACCGTCGAGGCCATCATCCTTTTCGTAACGACCGACCTACAAAACATCCATCCCTTCCAGCGTCCCCATACCCTCCAGCAGATCGCCCTCGCCGCCCACTCTGTCTTTCAACTTGAGACCTTTGCCACCTTCTACCAAGGTCACTCCCACTTTACATTCTTCCAGCAGGGTACCCTCATTTAAGCACACCCTAACCTCTCTTTTCCATCTCCGCCCCCCCCTCCCGCCGCGGTGGAGTAGACGAGCGGTCTAAGGCGCCTCATTGCGGACCACACAGTTGCTCACTGTCGGAGGTTAAAGTCCTCACTGGGGCATGTGTGTGTGTGTGTGTTTGTCCTTAGGTTAGTTTAAGTAGTTTGTAAGCTACGGACTGATGACCACGCAGTTTGGTCCGATAGATTTACAATTATTTGAACATTTTGAACATCTCCCCCCTCCTTCCTCTCGCTTCCCCTTAGAACCCTATGGCAAGCCCTTCTAATACCTTTATCACAAAGTACGCTATCTCCTTGCCAACAAACACCTTCTCATTCATACCCTCTCCCACCACCACATGGATGCCTTCCTCCTCAATGAAACATTCCTTCAACCCTGTCGTCCTATCAGCACTGATCCCTACCACCTCCACCACACAGATGGCCACCCTCCCCTCGCCCAATCTGGAGTGGCGACAGGCCACCTCCACCTTCACCCCATCTGGATCCAACCCCTCCTTAATGACCCCACTGAACACCTGATCCTCAGCCTCTTTCTCCCTTACCCTTACAGTCACAATCACCACCATTTATATCCGCAGTAGTGCTTCCCTCCTGTGTGCCTTTCTCTCCCACATCGACCAATCGTTTACTTCCTATATGATTGCCACAGATCTTAACTTTTCTTCCCGTTCACCGCTGAACTCCAATGGTGGCGTCAGTTTGTCACTACCTTGCTGCGGGTCTGGGGTGATATCTTCCATCTTCCCCAAAACCACCACCCTCGAAAGCAACACCACAGTCGACATCGTACTGGCGTTTCCCAACATCCTTGGGCGCATTATGGTGGATGTCCTTGACCTCATAGGCAGTGACCACGCCCCTGTCTTACTCACCCTTGAACACCACCCCCGTCCTGCTCATGCTCCCCATCCTATGCCTCCTCCAAAACTTGTCCAACTTGTCCATGATTACTCCTGTGCCAGCTGGGATGCCTACCATCACTCGATTGACACCTGAGACATAAGCCACCTCCTTGCCCCTCCACACTCCTGCCAACATTGACTCTGCCTCTTCCTTCCTCCACCAGGCTATTGCTGACATGGTCAATCCCCACATACCCACCAAGGCTGTATACCCTCCTGATCCTACCCTTCCTCCACAGGCTGTCCCTCTCCTATGCGAATCCCGTCATTGCTATTGCTCCTACCCCCGGACTTGTGACCGGGATACACTCCAATACCTCCAGCAACTCCAAAAACACATTAGAAACCCCTTGTCGGTGAAAAACTCCGGGACTGGCGCCAGACATGCACCCGCCTGAATTTGATGCTTCCCGTCAACTCCTCCAAGTACTGGCATGCCTTCTGCCGCCTTACTGACAGTCACTCGTCGCCCCACTACCGGTTTCTCCATGACAAACATCCCTTTCCTGACAATGCTAGTAAGGCAGAACACTCTGTCTCCTACCTCTCCAAAGTCTTTTCCATTCCCGACAATCCTAACTTTGATTATTCTCTCTTCCCCGATGTACATGAGCAAACCAACACCTCCTCTCCCCTGCTCGCACCTGGCTTTCAGTACTTACTCCCTCAGAATTGAACACACCTATCACTGCCCGTGCCATAATTGACACTCTTCGCACCAAACACAACACCGCCCCTGGTCATGACCAGCTGCCCTACTGACACCTCCAAGCATGCCCTCCCTCCTTCCATGCAGCCCTCACTACCCTTTAAAACGTCATCCTTTCCACCGGCTTTTACTCCGACCTATGGAAGACCTCCCATATTCTCATGTTCCTCAAACCTGACAAGCCTCCATGTCAGACCTCATCCTAATGTCCCATCAGTCTCAGCTCTGTGTTCAGCACGGTCCTGGAAACCATCCTCTCCCAACTTATACATCAGCACATACACCGCCACCAGTTCCTCCCCTTCTGCCAATGCGGCTTTCGATCTCCTTTCTCTGCCAACGACCAGCTCCTTCGCCTCACTCACCTCCTCTCCATCCAACTCAACTTCCATCGTTCTGCTATCTTTGTCTCCCTTGACATAGAAATAGCCTACGACTGTGTATGGAATTCTGGTCTCCATTTTAAGCTCCAGTTCTACGCCCTTCACATTAATTATATCCGCTTCTACCAACCCTGATCACCTCCCGTGGAAGCGCCCCCTCTCCCCCCTCTTATTCCCTCTCCCTGCTTGGCTATTCCTCTTCCTGCCCGGAGTCCCTACGCCTCCTCTCCACCCTCTCTCATCCCCCTCCTCCGTGCTTCCCACCCTACTCCTCTCTACCGTGCGGGGTCCTGCGACATCAGTTTTAATAGTGCCTCGTTCAGTGTTGTGTGTGAAGTGCATCAGTTTGTCTTTATCAGCGTCCACCATTTACAGACAAGTGTCGCATCGTTTGTTGTTAATACCATGTCTGCGAGTGCTCTCCGTCTTGTTTTGAGTCATAATGCATGTTTTTAATGTCACCAAGGCTCTTTTTTTAACCAACTATATAGGTTTTTATCCATCTGTGAATACCACGAACGTCAAGTTTGTCTTCACATCCATATTTTAATCCACCATTGTTTTAACTCCATTTCAAGTTATCTGCCTTCACGCCCATGTTTTTCTGTTTCTCTTGGCTGAGGAGCAGCACTGCATGCGGCTGCCAGCCTACTGACAAATTTTGGTGTGAAATACAATAAAGGGAAAAAAGCCGCTTGTAAAACTATCAAGTTCCGAAATTTAATACTCTCTTTCTCTTTAGCGGCCATGCTCTGTTACGTTTCCTTAGGCTGAGGCATAGCTGTCTCCCATCCAGTATTTCGACAGATAAGGTTTCGGTCTTCCTGTAATCCACGTAATATCTGCATCCTACGACAACTCCGAGAATTCCGGTAATTTAATTTTACCTCTTATTTCCTTGCTACAGCACTACACATCTTCCTGCGTATACCCATCTAAACATAGCAAAGGGAATCTCTCTGTCCAGTTACAATGCAAACGATTCTTTAACATTTATCTGACACAGGTCAAATACCGATAATCGAGCACTCTAGAAGTTTAAACAAAACTAAACCCTATTATACAACGGTGTTCCTTTGAGAGTTAGAATAAAAAATTAAAAAATGCATGAAATAATTTAAGATCAGCAGTTTACCGATCTCCGACCGTCTACAGTAAAACTGTTTTTCGAAAGCACTGACCTAACAACATCCTTATTCGAATGACGCTCGCCAGTACAACAACCACGGAACCGAGTCAGTACTTTACCCACCCGATAGCTAGGAAGCAACACACAACAGATTTTCAGTTCTGTAATCGACCTGTAATATTGCGCTTTCTTCAATCCCATCAGGTGGTGGAGTGGTTTTTAATGTTCGGGGGCGCTTTTTAAGTTTCAATGGCGTTGTAATATTACAGGGAAGTAACTTCGTGGACTGACACATTTAAGAAACTTTATAAATAACAGACTCAAAAAAGGAGGAGGAATCTGACTTTAAAGTTTAGCTGCGGTATAAAATGGAATAAAAGCAACATCTGAGAACAATATTACACAATGAAACTTGCAGATTCCGCGATGACCTATTTTACCATAATACTTGCATTACGTTGACTGGATATAGCAGATAAGTCTGTAAAACTCTTGCTGCATTGTGTAAAATGATGCTTGGTTTGCTTAGAGCGGATTGTACTAACTGAATGATCGTGAAAAAAGAAAAAAAAATATGAAGTTATCTTTTGTGACGTTTAAATCGATCGGATTTCGTTTAATTCCGAAGATTTCCTTGCAGGCATTACTATCAAGTCGCGTTCATAGAAGTTACATATAATGACATCTAGAAGTTTCTAGTAAATTATAGATACAATTCCAAGAATGGCTCCAAGCATCATGTTACATAATCAAGATTATTGCTGGAAAAATAGATACACTTCATGAATCATTAAAAGGTGGGTCATTTTAAATAAGTAAAAGGTTTTAATTTAAAGAGAAAGACGAACTCACACACTTACATTTGGTAGTAAGGAAGTCCCTGACATACGTCTAATCTTAGTGACGGGTAAAACATAAAAGACGAAGTGCACAACTACGTTCTGGGCAGCTCGTAAAAGATAGATAACATCAAAAATATATGAAGAACGTAATTAGCTGTCAGAGAAAGCGGTGGTCAGCGACAAGTGTAGCAGATATATCTTTTACTAAATAAAATTTTCAATGTAATACTACAGACCCGCCCCTTACCCAAAATATAGATAAAAAATTCTTACAAGTTGAAATTTGTCGGCCACGTTCAGAAACGAATGAGCACTCGTCTTATGAAACTGAAACAAACAATGAAAAGTACCAAATTGCCTGATGGAAAAACGTTGAAAGGTCCGCTATCAGACAGAGTTATAGATGAACTACTATGGGAATGCAATTAGAAATAATGTCTCCAGTCTCCAAGATATGAAGAATGCTGTCTGGGCAACATTTTTCGACAGTTTATCAACAGATGACAACCGACAGCACTGTTTTTGTCCACTACGTATGTACAGTAAAAATATTTCAGTTTGTTAGATATCACAACAATTCCTGATTATGCTTCATTCACTTTTTAGTGCAACCAATTCATGAGAGGTTTAGTAACACACAAAATAGTTTGATCTGTAGCACTTTATTGTAAAATATATCGTATGCACTGTAATACTATTTACATGATCTACCTGCTGATAGAACCCAAAATATATTTTAGGTCCCTGAATATCTATTTCTAGATTTTTTTGTCATTTTTACAGAATATGCCTGCAGGAAAGAAACCTGGGAAGGCATCCCAGAAAACTGTTTCTCAAAAGTCTACAGCAGGAAAAGGCAGATTAAGTGAAGTTGCTGAAAAACCAGCTAAAGCACCTGTAGCATCTGTGACACCAGTAACGTCAAAGAGACGCACTGGTAAGTGAGTAACAGAAGAGTTTCGTATAAAATGTTCGATAATGACAATGAGATGGAAAACAGATAACTTAAAATGAAATTATAAGCAGGAAAAACGAAATATGGTCCATTGCAAATTTTTCAATGCTATTGTTTGGATAGCGGAAAATTTTATCAATGCTATTGTTGAGGTAGGAGAGCTCTGACTGGATTTACAGGTGAGTGGGGTATAACTCTCTTTGTGAGACAAGTAACAGTTCTCTTTACTTTAACTCTTTCAGTCTTGGTGGTTATTGTTACTAACCACCTCTTTTCGATCACGGTACTTCTATTCTACGCCATATAGCGATAAACGGTTGAGTTAGTATGTCAGTTAGGACTGTGCTTTAAAACAAATGACAAATTCCGGGTACATTGCATGAATGTCAGTGCATACCAGTTGCATTCAATATAGCGCTAACGTACCTTGTCTCGAGTGTCTGATAAAAACATCAATACAACGGGTACGTAACATGTTTTCTGTAATGCATTTTATTGAACGTATTCTCATAGACCTATTTTATGTATTACTTTTGTGTTTTCACTGAGTAGTTACAAAGGGAATGTGGTGGTTTGCTTACAGACCACCATGACGGTGGCGGGTTAGCTTATGGCTGTAACGTCATTTTTTTTCCAAATTCTTTACAGTATGTCGCGCCGCTTAGCAGAGAACGAGATTGGACAATACTTGTTTGAAGACATCCCTTCAGGTAACGAGAGCATTTGTAGCTCTGACGATGACGAAGAAGAGGCAGCAAATCTGCCAAATCCGATGGTGTTAGGTGATTTGAGTGGAGTTCAAAGTGATCCTGACGACAGTTATGATTCTGATGATGACCTCCCTTTGGCTAGCTGTTTACAACGGACGCCTGATTCTACAGAGTCTAATAATGTACGTGCAAACATGCCGGTTATAATTGCTCCAAAATGGACGAAGGATTATAGAATGGATATGCCTGGTGCGTTTTCTGAAAGAGTGGGTGTGTCAGATCAAATTCTAAGCATGGAGAATGTGACCCCCCATTTACTATTTCGCCTTCTTTGGACTGAGCATTTACAAGACCTTTTATGTTTCCAAACTAACCTTTACGCTACTCAAACCGGAAAGCCATATACACCTATCACAACAGAAGAGTTCGATGTTTTTATTGCCTTGAATTTGGTGATGGGAAATTGCCGACCTACCGAGATTATTGGTCTTCAGCGCCTGATTTGCATGACAGCTATGTTTCGAAGTTCATTAGTTTCAACAGGTTCAGTTTGCTTTTGAATAACTTACATGTCAATGACAATAGTGTAATGCCCGACCGAACTGACCCTAATTACGACAAACTGTATAAAATTAGACCTCTACTCGCCATACTTTACAACAATTTTCAAAAACACTACAGGCCATCTGAGAGTTGCAATCGATGAAAGCATGATCAAATTCAAAGGCAGAAACTCCCTAAAACTCTACATACCACGAAAGCCGTCGAAACGTCGATACAAGGTGTGGATGATGTGTGCACAATCAGGTTGCTGTCTAGATTTTTATATTTACACAGGCAAACAAGATAGTAACGTTGAAACGGACTTGGGTGGAAACGTTGTCAGGACGTTTTGCGAAACCTTGAAAAATAAAAATCATAAGGTTTATTTTGACAATTATTTCAATAGTTACCCTTTGCAGGTGAAACAACTTGAAGACCAGATTTTCGCTTGTGGAACCGTGAACGCAAATAGAAAGTTCTTGCCAACGCTAAAAGATGACAAGCATTTACAAAGACGTCAACATGATTACCGAGTTAGTGACACAAACGTAGGTTTGCTGAAATGGAAAGACAAGAGATCAGTATTGATTCTGTCAAACTACCATGATCCGACGAATGTGGGAAACGTAAAACGCAGTGAGCGTGATGGCAGCAGTACTGAAGTGTCTTGTCCTCAGGCTGTCATCGACTACAACGCAAACATGAACTTTGTCGACAAATTTGATCATCTCAAAGGAAGCTATGCTATTGACAGAAAATCCCATAAGTGGTGGCATAGGATTTTCTTTCACTATCTTAATTGTTGCGTTGTCAATGCTTTTTTGATTTATAAAGAACTGCAGTCTTTTTCATGCCCAGACCTCCACAAGCTGATTCTGAAAGACTTCCGGAGAGAAGTATATCGGGGCCTACTGGCACCAGCATATGTCAGAGACAAACACGGGCCGGATTCAGTGAACAGCAGCCGTAATTCTGTGGCCTCATCTCCAGGACCTGCATTTATAAAACGCCACAAACCTACAGTCCCGCAGGAAATTCGTCTAGAATTCAGTCGCCATCAACCTAAAAGAAGCACATCAAGAAGATGCTGCAATTGTAGTAATAAAATATCTCCCGTGCGTACTGTATGGCAGTGTAGTACATGTAAAGTGCCTCTTTGCTTACGCAAAGGTAAAACATGTTTTGCAGATTTTCATAAACAATAATTTGTTTTTGTTAGTTTTGTACGTTTGTAATGATGATTCGTCAAATAAATAACGTCCACAATCATCCTAGTATTATTTATAGCAATAGTCATGGTGGTTAGCGTTAGTGACCACCTCAGTCCTTGAAAGCCTGAATACCTATATTATGTTTCCTCTATTGTCTGTGATATTTCAGTTGTAACAGTTCCTTCAATGAACAGACATTGATAATTATGTTCCTATTGTACAAGTGTGAACAGACATTGGTAATTATGTTCCTATTGTAAGAAAGAGTTAAAGCACCATTAGTTGTCAGTTGTTTTACTCCTTTGTTATTTTGTGATATTCTTTTACTGGCAGGTGTAAGTTAATGCACTCCATCGACAACAATTGTACTATTGTTTTTCTATTTTATTACATTCACGCTACGATCTTTTGTGTACTGCACTGCATCCTAAACTATGACTACAGAAATCATAAAGTATTATAGAAGATTGTATGACATTCATTCTATATGTTTTGACGTGTAGTGAGGGATTGTTATACTGTTGTCCACTGAACGACACTGATGTTTCCTTCTTGTTACACATATTATAAATCCCATCCTTACAAAATGGCTACCCCATTCCACTTTAAGAAATATAGATTAACTTAAGTTTCATACGACACCTTTTCGGTATTACTCAATTGTACAGGGATCTGTGTTAAGAAAGTTTGATTGGGAGAGGTGGTTGCGGCAGGAATGATATCGAAAATTGAGGATATGTGGTTATTTTAAAGAAACTCATGGAAATTGAAAAAAGAACGCCATGAATTCCTCGTTGCAGCAGAGACATTCTTCAGGGTGTATACAACACACGACCACACAGGCAAAGCCACATGCATATGAGTGTAGTCACCAGAGTACACCCTCCTTTTACAGCAGTACAGTCTAATTCTCCCATGGAGAAGATCGTAGAGCTGCCGAATGTAGTCTTGCGGAATGGTCTGTCATGCGATTTGCAGTTGGTGCCTCACTTGGACAAGGTTTCACAAGATAATGTTTCATCCAGACCCAAACATGCTCACTATGTTTGTCGCGTTTTTTATACCGTAGGCAGTGGCGGCTGTGCTTCAGATGGCTGTGGCTTCACTTCTTGACAGTGTGCCCCTCCTCCCCCCCCCGCCCCCTCGGCGTCCAGAGAGACACTCTGGCGCACCTCTGCGAGTGACGCCGGTGGACAGCGCCCAGGTTCACCCCCTCACCCCCAGCCGTTTAGATATATTTTCGTTAAGCTATCTGCAAAATGTCTTTCCTCGGCTTATTTGCAGTTGCTTCATCTCGAGCTGAGGCGTTGGCCTACCTAGCTGATTTATTTCACACTTTTTTCCAAGGTTAAAGCACAGTAACTTGTTTCTAAAAGATACTGAACGTTGTTCATTTTTCTTTGATAATAAACACCAAGAACATATGAATATGCACATGAACACTAAAACAGTAAGTAACTCATTACACTTTAAGTGACTATAACAAAATGAATCTTTTACGATGAAGAGAACCTACCTTCGGGTCACTGCTCTCCCCCACGTTTTCAGACAGGGAAATTGTTGTTACAACGAAAAGGTATAAATGTCATTTACCCTCAAAATAGCAACACATTTGCTAAAACGTCCAAACATATGTGACAAGTAACAGTACAAAAGTGATTGTTGTTACTGTATCGGCGTAGCGCGATGCCGCTAACCACACGGCTATTCTTGCTAGGTGGATAGTAGTGACTTCATTATTATTCACGATCGGATCTTATGAAGGCTTTTACAGTTTATGCGTCTTTAATTTATAGTTATAAGATATTTTACCAAATAAGATGTATTTTTGATGAATCTTCAATGTGCCAGAGACAAATATAAATGGAGAATGTTTTCTTCATGGAGGATTTGATGTTGCGCAAGGCGAGGTGCGCAGTAGCTCCATTGTCTTGCATCGGGACAATTAGTGCGTAACGGCCAGGGCTGGAATAGCCAGGAGCTGGTGTCTCTACCTGCTCCAACGCCAATATTAAAAGAGGCGTTTCCCCTCGCCCCTCCCTACCGCGGGAGCGACGACCATATGCTGCTGCCTCCAGGGGGTTCAGAAGAGAATTTGAACCTCAGTCACGCATGCGCATTGCTAGACTGCGGCCACTGGCACCTATAACCCTGTATTAGGCGACCGCGCTACGACTCGTATACGTGCTGCCTTCGCGACATAAAACGTTTCTCATGCGATAAAAATACTTTGAATATACATAGAAAATGATGTGATAGAAGAAAGGAACGAATAACACTTTATTTTATTTACTTTTTTTCACGGCGAGCATTTTTTCGGGTGTTCACTGGACCAGTGAACACACAGGACGCGCCGCCACTGACTACAGGCCAATTAAAATTGCTTGCTAGTTGCCGTTTGTCACGTGGCGGTTCTGTATTGACATATAAGCAGCCTGAAACCGCGATGCACAAATATGGGCGGGTCACAATTCTGTTAATATTGTTGTTGTTGTGGTCTTCAGCCCGGAGACTGGTTTGATGCAGCTCTCCACGATAACCTATCCTGAGCAAGCCTCTTCATCTCCACATAAGAACGGCAACCTACATCTGTCTGAATCTGCTTAATGTATCCATCTCTGGGTCTTCCTCTGCGGTTTTTACCCCACACACTTCCCTCCAACGCTAAATTCACAATTCCTTGATGTCTAAGAATGTGTCCTACCAATCGATCCCTTCTTTCAGTCAAGGTATGCCAGAAATTTCTTTTCTCCCCAATTCTTTCATTACCTCCTCATTAGTTACGCGATCCACCCACCTAATCTTCAGCATTCTTCTGTAGCACCATATTTCAAAAGCCTCAATCCTCTTCCTGTCCGCACTGTTTATCGTCCATGTCTCACTCCCATACAAGGCCACACTCCATACAAATGCCTTCAGAAAGGACTTCCTTAGGCTTAAATCAATATGGAGTGCAGTGTAAGAAAATCAGGTGATGCTGAAGGAATTAGATTGGGAAACGAAGCAATAAAGGAGGTAGATGAGTTTTGTTACTTGGGCAGTAAAATAACAAATGATGGTCGCAGTACAGAGGATATAAAATGTACAATGGCAATGGGTAGAAAAGCGTTCTTGAAAAAGAGAAATTTGTTAACATCGAATATTGATTTAAGCCTAAGGAAGTCCTTTCTGAAGGCATTTGTATGGAGTGTTGCCTTGTATGGGAGTGAGACATGGACGATAAACAGTGCGGACAGGAAGAGGATTGAGGCTTTTGAAATATGGTGCTACAGAAGAATGCTGAAGATTAGGTGGGTGGATCGCGTAACTAATGAGGTGGTACTGAACAGAATTGGAGAGAAAAGGAATTTCTGGCATACCTTGACTAAAAGAAGGGATAGATTGGTAGGACACATTCTTAGACGTCAAGGAATTGTGAATTTAGCGTTGGAGGGAAGTGTGTGGGGAAAAAATCGCAGGGGAAGACCAAGAGATGGATACAGTAAGCAGATTCAGACAGATATAGGTTGTCTTTCTTATGTGGAGATGAAGAGGCTTGCTCAGGATAGGGTATTGTGGAGAGCTGCACCAAACCAGTCTCCGGACTGAAGACCACAACAACAACAACAAATCAATATTCGATGTTAACAAATTTCTCTTTTTCAAAAACGCTTTTCTACCCATTGCCATTCTGAATTTTACATCCTCTGTACTGCGACCATCATTTGTTATTTTACTGCCCAAGTAACAAAATTCATCTACATCCTTTATTGCTTCGTTATCCAATCTAATTCCTTCAGCATCACCTGATTTTCTTACACTGCACTCCATTACCCTAGTTTTACTCTTGTTAATCTTCATCTTATATGCACCCTTCAGCACACTGTCCATTCCGTTCAATTGCTCTTCCAGGTCCCTTGCTGTCTCTGACAGAATTACTATGTCGTCGGCAAAACGCAAAGTTTTTAATTCTTCACCCTGAACTTTAATTCCTTCTCCAAATTTCTCCTTGCTTTCCTTTATAGCTTGCTCAATGTACAAATTGAATGACATTGGAGAAAGGCTACAACCCTGTCTTACTCCCTTCCCAACCACTGCATTCCTTTCATGCCATTCAACTCTGACAACCGCTGTCTGGTTTTTGTACAAGTTGTAAATAACCTTACGCTCCCTATATTTTACTCCTGCTTGCTTCAGAACTTGAAAGAGTTTATTCCAATCAACATTGTCAAAAGCCTTCTCCAAATCTACAAAAGCTAGAAATGTAGGTTTGCCTTTTCTTAATCTATCTTCTAGGATAAGCCGTAAAGTGAGTATTGCCTCCCGTGTTCCTACATTTCTCCTGAACCCAAACTGATCTTCCCCGAGGTCGGCTTCTACCAGCTTTTCCATCCTTCTGTATATAATTCGTGTTAATATTTTGCAACCATGACTTATTAAACTGATGGTTCTGTAGTTTTCACACCTGTTTGCACCTGCTTTCTTTGGAATGGGGATTATAACATTTTTCTTAAAGTCTGAGGGTACTTCACCTGTCTCATACATCTTACACACCAGGTGAAACAATTTTGACATGGCTGGTTCTCCCAGAGACTTCAGTAGCTCTGAGGGAATATCATCTACTCCAGGGGCCTTGTTTCGACTTAGGTCTTTCAGGGCTCTGTCAAATTCTTCTCTCAGTACAGTGTCTCCTATTTCATCTTCATCTACATCCTCTTCCCTTCCTACAATATTGTCTCGAAGTTCATTTCCTTCATAGAGCCCCTCTATATACTCTTTCCACCTTTCA
The DNA here is from genome assembly GCA_026315105.1 of Locusta migratoria. Taxonomy (NCBI): domain Eukaryota; kingdom Metazoa; phylum Arthropoda; class Insecta; order Orthoptera; family Acrididae; genus Locusta; species Locusta migratoria. The sequence goes on along the minus strand of CM048747.1, from coordinate 17,864,057 downwards.
GCTTTCCCTTCTTTGCTGAGAACTGGTTTTCCATCAGTGTCCTTGATACTCATAGAGCTGTTTTTCTGATCTCCAAATGTTTCTTTTATTTTCCTGTAGGCTGTATCTATTTTTCCCCTATTTATACATTCTTCTATATCCTTGCATTTGCCTTCTAACCACTCCTGCTTAGCAATTTTGCACTTCCTGCCAATCTCATTTCTTAGTCGTCTGTACTCCATTTTGCCTGTTTCATTTACTGCATTTTTATATTTTCTCCTTTCATCGATTAAATTTAATATCTCCTGTGATATCCAAGGATTTTTTGCAGGTCTTGCCTTCCTACCTATTTTGTCCTCTGCTGCCTTCACTATTTCATCTCTCAATTTTACCCATTCCTCCTCTACTGTTTTATTTTCCCCTGTTTCTGTCAATTGTTGCCTAAAGCTCCCTCTGAAATTTTTAAGAACTTCAGGTTCCTTCAATTTATCCAAGTCCCATCTCCTTATTTTCCTTCCTTTTTGTAGTTTCTTCAGTTTCAGCCTACAGTTCATAACCAACAAGTTATGGTCAAAGTCTATATCTGCCCCTGGGTATGTCGTACAATTTAAAACCTGGTTCCGAAATCTATGTCTTACCATTATAAAATCTATCTGGTATCTCCCGGTGTCTCCTGGTCTCTTCCACGTGTACAACCTTCTTTTGTGATTCTTAAACCAGGTGTTTGTAATAACTAAATTATGTTCTGTGCAAAATTCTACCAGGCGGCTTCCTCTTTCATTCCTTTTGCCCAGACCATATTCACCTACTATCTTACCTTCCCTTCCTTGTCCTACTACCGAATTCCAGTCGCCCATAACAATTAAGTTTTCCTCTCCCTTAATTGTCTGAATAATTCCCTTTAGCTCCTCATATATTTCTTCGATTTCCTCATCATCGGCAGAGCTAGTTGGCATATAAACCTGTACTACTGTTGTCGGTGTTGGCTTCGTATCTATCTTGACAATGATAATACGATCACTGTGCTGGTCATAGTAGTTTACCCGCATTCCTGTTTTCTTATTCATTATCAATCCTACTTCTGTGATACCTCCAATTGATTTTGTATTTATAATCCTATACTCACCTGACCAGAAATCCTGTTCATCCTGCCACCGAACTTCACTAATCCCCACTATATCTAACTTCAACCTATCCATTTCCCTTTTTAAATTTTCTAATTTTCCTACTCGATTAAGGGATCTAACATTCCACGCTCAGACCCGTAGAATGCCAGTACTGTCTCTCCTGATGATCACATCCTCCTGAGTAGTCCCCGCCCGGAGATCCGAATGGGGGACTATTTTACCTCCGGAATATTTTACCCGAGAGGATGCCATCATCATATGTTCATACAGTAGAGCTGCATGTCCTCGGGAAAAATAACGGCTGTAGTTTCCCCTTGCTTTCAGCCGCTCGCAGTAACTGTGTGGCAAAGCCACATTAGCTGATGTTACAAGGCCAGCTCAGTCAATCATCCAGACTGTTGCCCCTGTAACTACTGAAAAGGCTGCTGCCCCTCTTCAGGAACCACACGTTTGTCTGGCCTCTCCACAGATACCCCTCCGATGTGGTTGCACCTACGGTACGGCTATCTGTATCGTTGAGGCACGCAAGCCACCCCACCTCGGCAATGTCTGTGGTTCATGGGAGTGGCTGTTAATATTATGGAAATAATTATCGGGTAAACAGCAGCGGTCTAGTGTCCAACGGGCACAATATTTCGGCAAACGACCACGTTGCCACCAGATGATCGGAACATTTCGTTTGCCGAAATATTGTGCCCGTTGAACACTGGAACCCGCGAATTACTTCGATATGAAGTACGCCGGGAGAATTTGAAGAATCTCTGTTTTTAATATTTTGTAACATGTGGCATTGTGTAAGAGCCCACCAAAAGTTAATGGCGATAATCCAAAAAGCCCCATCGACCGTTAATTTTAAGTGATCATTGACTGAACTGCAGCAAAAGAACCTTTTTGTAGTTCTCAATTTAGTCCCATGTTGCAACCTAACCACACGTGATGTGCCCACTATACATCTTAAAAAGTAGCGTTCAACCATCTCTAGCAGAACTAAAGTAATGATTTCTTCGTTCAAGGAGAATAAAGCTTACTTCTATAAGCAAACTCATAAAAATTTCAGACACAGTGCTAAAACCAAATTATAATTTCCCACTTACCTTAAAAAATGTTCACACTGGCTAGCAGTGACATTGTGTATCCAAGAAGGGGAGGGGGTGACGGGCTGCACCCCCCCTCCCTCCCCCGACCCTAGTGGAGCCGCCCTCTAAGACCTTGCTGCAACCTTCCCTAGAAAGAGGGGAAACAAGAAAGGGATAAATCCTCGCAATATTTTTTTTAGAAAGTCCGTCAGGTCGGTGATTGACCTCAGCCCCCACCAGACCACGATCCTGGCTACGCCACTGGAATCAATCATAAGTACATATGTACTACTTGGCTCTTTATTACGCGTTAGTAAATTCACAAGCTGATTCCAATAGGGAAAAATATCATAGGATGAAAATAAGAGGGAATAAAAAAAGTCAGTACTATTCTGAAACATAAGTAAAAAGGTATTAGAACTTACACAATTCAATAAAAGCAATTAAAGCAATAGTCAAAATAGTTATGATTTAAAAATTAAAATAACAGCATTCGGCAGGGTTCGAACTCACGACTTTCAACATGAGAAGCTTCTTAGGTTGACTGTCCTGCGGCCCGTCTTAAAAATCTGGAGATATGATTTATTTCACCCAGTATTATGCGCAAGGATTGATCTGCAACATTTTTGTACCCTAAAACGGCGGCTCTGCAGATGGAACAAATCTACCATGACATACAGCCTTAGACATGAAAAAGCAGTGCACGTCTCAGTCAAAAGCAGGTAAGAGATCCTTAACTGTGCTCGGAATGAACCGAACGACTACTTATCTAAGTAGTAAAGAAAAAAACTACTAAGAGACCATACCAGGGAGAGAAATGCGGTGTTAGCAGGGCCTCAGTAAGATAAAGTGCTTTTCTACTGAGAGGTAAAATATAATTTCTTTATCTTTAAAATTGAAAAATCAGAAACAAAGTTAGAATTAATTTAATAATTAAATGCAATAATAACAAAAAAGAGAATAAGATTTGTCCTTTACCAGTATCGCTTTTGATACTCTAAGACATACAAAAATTAAACAATTTATTAGAAGAACATTGTCTAGCAGAGGGTGACTGAGTATGTGCCTATACTTGACTCTGAAACTGAAACATAAACTAGCCAAGGTTGTGAGGCTGTCGCAGTAAATGCAGTATAATGTTGTTATGGTGTCAGTGCCGTTGCACGGAAGCAACTTGGCAGAGACAAAAAATCTAGCTTTGCATTAACGCGCAATTTACCAATATCTCCGTCATTGTTTGCTATGTCCGTAACTCTGATATTCTATCAACAATTTATTACAAGAATACAAGCGTGTGTGCCCTAAAATAACTAATATGATTGCGCTGTGTGTACTAAGCTCGTAGTACACAACAATAATAATGTTTTCACTCTACAAGAACCCAGACTTCAATAGAAGGTGAAAGAGAAATTGCGACTGATATAAGCAACAGCTCTTTCTACAAAACCGTACACCACTATCTAAGGTTAGTGTTATGTTTTTCTACCTTCCCGTTTCATACTAGCTTGACGAGTTCCTTACCTCTCTCCCGTTTTCCTTCCATTTATTCATTTCACATCTGTAGTTAATTTTCGTATTGCCTCGGTATTATGGAAAAGAAAATGTACAAATGCCAATACATCACCTCCTATTTGCCCACAAAAGGCACAGATCACAAGTTCAAAATTTACAAATAATTAGTATTGGCACAATAAAATAGTGAGATGTTAATCTCACCAATTATTAAGCATGAATACAACAATAGAATCCGGCGGTACGGGGATGGCCACCATTATGAAATGTTATTTTATTAAATAAAATTAAAATTGAAATAAATTGAAATTGAACTTAATTTGACAGAGAAAATGAAAGTTATTAAAATTTGGGTGATTCCTTTCGTGGTAAACGGGCTGTTGCACGTTATTAAAAAATATCACTTTTATAATCCACTCACGTGATAATGCAATATGTGTGTCATATGACCTTGGAAAAGTTTTAAAGGATAACCTGTTAACTATTGTGGCAGAAAAAAATACCGACTGTCAGTGAGTTTCAGGGCAGCAATAGAAAAATTAGTGTCGAGGAAATGCATGCTGTTATTACACTTCATGAAACAGACATCGCCGACATCCGAGAACACACTCAAGTGGAAGAATTATGACAGTACTTTTGGTAGAAACCTTCATATTGTACTTAAAAGTTTCTCCTATCTTTATTGGGTTCACAGCGCTTCCACTGTTATTGCACATTGAATTCACTAATCGAAATCTCAGGGGTTGAGTTTCACAAAATTTACAACGCATTGGCTTTGATAGTTTCAGCCGAATTTATTTCACTGCACACACTTCAAACACACTTTAACAAGGACTTTTACGAATGTCCCAGATTACAGGCTTTTGTGTTTCGTTTCCGTCAGTTGTCCTGGGTGTCGGTGGCCGAGTAGAGAGAGACCGACACAGCAAAGTAAGATGCACGCGTGTGCGGGTACGGAGGTGACCAGCCAGTGGGACAGCAGAAACTAGAAACACTAAGCTAGATAGGACAAGATATATACTTAACTTGGAGGGCAGCAGACTAGTGGAAAGCTGGTACGTAGTTTAACTGGGTAGAGGCCTGCCTACTGATGAGAGACTGTTCGAGTGCCTGTCTGATTGCCAAGTGACCGATGCAGTTCATTGATGGCCACGAGCAGAGTTGCAGCAGAGGGCGCTCGTGGCTGACGTAAGAACTCCACGCCGTGCTTGCATGGTGGCGCGCGGCGAAAGTACGTGGCGCGCACTTCAGACTTGTGCGACACCACGCAGGCCACATGTGTAATACGTCTTTAGAACTTGATGGCAGCTGGAGGACAGAAAAAGTCTAGCAGTTGTTCATCAGATAACTGAACGTCGATTTCCATTCCGTTGTTTCAACAGGTTTTCATCTGTGACGTAATATTAAATTACACAAATTACACAGAAAAAACTTTACTCTTCTTTGAAAAATTGTACGTGTACATCAAATTCATGAAAAAAAAAACAACGAAAATTAAAATAAATCCTTCCATCATGTAAAACCTCAGGTTGCACTTGGAGATGAAAAAAGAGACAAAATACTGAGAAATTTATGTTTCATGATTTTATAAAATTGTTTTGCTTTCATTTTATGAGCAACTAGCTCTAATAGAATTCTTTGTCTTTTGGAAGAGCTTTTAGAGAGTACAGAGTTACTAGCTGTAGACCTCTACTACTGGCTCACCAAAACCCATACTGCATCTTTCTGAAAAAATTTACTGAAGAATCACACTTTTTTAGTTTAAAAGAGTCGGAAACACTCGTGTTGCACATAGCTTATAGGTTTGTGACGTTTAATTCTGAAGAAAGGTACATTTAAATCATATTTTGTTTGAGAACTAGTGTTCCTCCCACATTACATTTTATGAATACATTACGCTATTGTAGACAAATAAGTAAAGCAAATATAAAATTGAACACGAAAAATACCGTCTACAGCTGTCCAATTATTTCATTAAACGAAATCTGATAGCAACATTAGTTCTGAATAAAAATAAAACTCATATATGGATCTGAACTCTACATCCTTTCCTTTGACTTCTCTACAACGATAAGCGACACTGTTTTGTTATGTATATATTAAAGTAATCAATCGTTCATATCTTATTTTCAGAGGACATAAGGATCATTAAGAACAACACGACCTATACCAATGGAGTTGCCAACATAACTATAATAGGCCGTCACGATTTTCACAGGTCATAACCACTACAGTTCTGTATCCAGTGATAATAATTGAGATCAACAGTAGCTCGAGCTGACTACACTCGGTCGCGGCAGTAGTCGACTTATGATGCACATATAGCCCAGTCAACGAAGACAGAAAAATGGCGATTAGGGGAAAAATTCGTGTAGTCGCAAATTTTTGTATAGTGGTAGCGGGGAGTATCCTGAACAACATACTAAAAATCCTGACCTGTAGGGTGTGAGCGTTGGGGTGGGAGCGCGTTTAAGGGCACATTTTCACGTTTTTCTTAAATAACTCGAAAACAGTGGCTTCTAGTGAAAGTATTTCCCAGTATGAAATTGAAGTACGTTAAATTTCCTACAGAAAAGGTCTTATTAATTTTTTTCTCTAGGACCGTTAGTTTTCTCATCATCATAAGCCGTTGTGCTCATTGCTGAGCATCGTGACCCCATGAACCAAGCGTCTCCATCCCGGACGGTTGTCAGCTACTCTGTGCCTGCTGAAGAGGAAGACCGGAGATCTTCTTGATTTGGTCTCTCCATCTGCTCCCTGCTCATCCTCTTGGTCTTGGTCTTTGTCATTACAAGGGGTTAAAAATGGCAATTCATGAAAACAATCTTTTAATAGTATAAAATTAATGTTTATTGTTAAATGAAGTGGATTAAGACCAAACAGTAAAAGCCTATACCCCATTTAAGTACATTAGAAAAGTACTGAGGGATAAATTTTGTTCTGAGGATGTGCCAGGTGGCAGTGGCACAGTGCGGGTTTGTTGAGTGGCGGGGGTGAGGGTAGAAAATGAGGGAAAGCGTAGATTAGAAATTGTTTGTTGGGCATACTGTTTTTTGCAGGTAAGGATGATTTCACCATAAATAGAACTGCTTCTTCTTGGGCAGGGGTTTGTACAGACATGATCATAGAACAGACTCTAATCTGCTCCATTAAAAGCTCGGGTGGTTTCACCCGAGGAAGAGGCATAACTATGTTCTAGCCAAGTGGATTGGAGGATCTCTTGGAGCAACCGTCATCCGCTCGTCATTAAAGGAGTTTAGTGGACTGAATTTTTCAGGTGGGGACCTGCATGTTGACTCAATGTCACAGCAAATTAGGGATGGACAAGACCGAGCAAAGATCTCCTTTTCCAAAAATGAATTCACTGATGTTTGTCTCAACAGGGATAATCGTAAACTGAAAAATAAATAGTTCAAAATGTTCAAATGTTTGTTAAGCTTATAGCCTTAAAGACTATGATATTCTGCGTAATTAAAGACTGGATACTCAAACTATGACACACCAAACTTTATTAATCGAATCAAAAAGCACATCTAACAGATAAACAGTAATTGAAGTTATATAAACCAAAGAGTAACAAAGCTGTTAAACACGTTTCATCCAAAGAACCAGTTGCACTGTGCGCGCTTCAGTTTAATGACTGTGAATCCCACACAGCAACCCCCCCCCCCCCCCCCCGCGGTAGAGCGGAGCTCCTGGAACATGTGGGTACTTGTATTTAATCCTTCGAACTGCCCTAGAATATCTTGCGGGTGTCGGTAACTTGTCCTCCTGAGCTTCTTGAGGAGACGAGGATTGCATACTACCATCCAGTCTTGACTCTTCTTCTTGCAAATCCTCCTGTGTAGGCACTATTTCCTCCTGTCGATCGTGCTCTCTCTCTTCATCGATCCCCATCATATTTACGGGTTTTAACCGTTCCAGACACACGGTTTGTTGTTTTCCATGGCACTCAATCTGCATAGTATGCTCGCCTCTTGTCAGAACTTTAAATGGCTTTGTTAGTTTGTATAGCTTATGGGACTTAACTATGGGGTCATCAGTCCCTAAACTTGCAAACTACTTATGAACCAACTAAGACTAAGGACGGCACAAATATCCATGCCCGAGGGGGAATTCGAACCCCCGACCGTAGAGACCGTGCAGACCGTGACTGGAGCGCCTCAGTCCCCTCGGCCACCGCGCCCGGCCTTTAAATGGCCCAGCATACGGGGGTTGCAGTGGTGATCGTACTGCGTCTGTTCTTAGCCACACATGTGAGCATGTGTTAAGTGCTTTATATATAAATGATGTGTTGTCTGCATGACGTGAGCCAGGCACTGGTGGGAGCTGGGCTATTGTCTTCGCACCTGCTGAAGAACATATGGTACTTCCTCCACACTTGTATTTGGTGATGCCGCAAAGAATTCTGCTGGGAGGCGCAAAGTCTCACCATAAACCAACTCTGACGTGGACACTCCCAAATCTGGCTTATACGCTGTTCTGAGGCCCAGTAACACCAATGGTAATGCCGACATCCAGCTGTTTTCATGGCACATCAGTGCAGCCTTCAAGGTCCTGTGCCAGCGTTCCACCATGCCATTACTTGCCGGATGGTAAGCAGTCGTGTGATGATGTCTGAATCCACACAGCTTGGCCAGTTGCAGAAACAATGTCGATTCAAACTGACGGCCCTGATCTGTGGTTACATCTAATGGACAGCCGAATCGTGCAATCCATGCTGACAAGAAAACTCGAGCCACTGTCTCTGCTGATATGTCTGCCAGTTGTACAGCCTCTGCGCACCGCGTGTACCGATCCACTACAGTAAGTAAGTAACGGTACCCTTCTGAGGGCATAAGTGACCCAACTATGTCTAAATGTACGTGTGCAAAACGTTCTGTTGTTGGTGGGAACTGTCCAACTAGTTTGTGAACGTATCTGCCAATTTTGCTTCTTTGGCATGCAGTACACGTTTTTTCCCACAAACGGCAATCTTTGTTAATGCTTAGGCACACGAAACGGTCAGCCATAAGTTTCACACTAGTGTTGGCACTTGGATGGGCTAGTCCATGGATACTATCGAAGAACATCTTCCGCAGCTCCTGAGGAACAAAAGGCCGAGGCTTATCGCGTGACATGTCATACCAAATGCCCACCTTCGCACCTGCTGGTTGCACAAGTTGAAGTTGCAGTCCTGTAGTAGCATTGTGCCGATACCCTAGTAGCTGTGGGTCTTTGGCTTGTGCTGCGGCTGTCTGGGAGATGATTTCCACCCTTGACCAGAAATCAGCGAGAATGTTCTCAGCTCCCTTAATATGGCGAAAATCCGTCGTGATCTGACTAATGAATTCCAGTTGTCGGGATTGCAGAGGAGAACAGTCATCTTTATTCTTGCTAAACGCAAATGTAATGTGCTTTTGGTCCGTATAAATCGTGAATGTTTTTGCCTCCACATACGGGCGAAAATACTTCACTACTTCATACATTGCCAACAGTTCTCTGTCATACGCGCTCCATTTAACCTGTGCAGTCGTGAGTTTGCGCGAAAAAAATCCTAAAGGTTGCCAGTGTTTTTTTTTTTTTTTTTTTTTTTTTTTTTTTTACGTTCTGGTGAAGGGCTGCTCCTATTACCTGCTGACTTGCATCTACTACTGTAGCTAAAGGTGCTTGCGGTACCGGATGCGCTAATAGAACTGCCTCTTTTAGTACTGTTTTTATTTGTTCAAATGCTTTCTGCATTTGTGGGGTCAAAGGTGCCTGCACTTCAGCCGCCCCTGGCATATGAGGTCGATAAAAATTTACTGCCCCTAAAAATCTTCTAAGTTCTTGATAATTAGTTGGTTGGGTGATTCCTTCAATGACTTTTATCTTATCTGTCAGTGGGCGTATACCTGTTGCTGATACTTCGTAGCCGAGAAATGTCACATGCGTTTTTCGGTATGTGCACTTTGTATCATTTACCATTACTCCGTATTTCTTGATGCGTTCAAAAATGGCCCTGAGATGTTCTTCATGCAACTGCTCTGACTCTGAGAACACCAATATGTCATCTAGGTACGTGAAACAAAACTGCAAACCTCATAGTACCTCATCGATAAACCGCTGTCAGGTCTGTGCAGCATTCTTTAGTCCGAAAGGCATCCTGACATATTCATATAAGCCGAAAGGTGTTGTGACTGCTGTCTTCGGTATATCCTCTTCCACGACCGGAATCTGGTGATTCGCCTTCTTACAATCAACGACGCTAAATATTGTAGCACGTGCCAGCATATTAGTAAAATCCTTAATGTTTGGTACAGGGTATCGGTCTGGAACAGTACGGGCGTTTAGTTTTTTGTAGTCGCCACAGGGCCTCCAGGCGCCGTCTTTCTTTTTTACCAAATGTAACGGTGATGCCCACGGGCTGTCAGAGCTACGTATCACGCCTGATTCCAACAAATCCTCAAATTCCGCTTTGGCCTCCAAATATTTGTCTGGGGCTAACCTCCGAGGTCGCTGTGAGACTGGCTGATCCGGTGTTGTCTTAATTTGGTGCACTGTTGTATACAACAACTTTGTCGACTTTGTCTCCATATGGTCGTCTGTGGTTTGCGTCGCTAAACTCTGAGCATAATTTGTATTTTGGATAGCTGCTCGCCCTAAATCACCAGAGACAACTTCTCCATCTTTTCCAATCTGCGCCGTCTTGATTAGCACTTCTATACCCGTATGCCACAAGAAATCCGCTCCTAGTATAGGTTCAAATACTTCCGCTATTATAAAGGTCCAGCGGTAGGTCTACAGAAATCCTAAATCTACTTCTATCTCGCAATTTCCGAATGTCGCTATAGGGGACTTAATTCGCAGCTGTGGCCGGCCGCGGTGGCCGAGGGGACTGCGGCGCTTCAGTCACGTTCTGCTCGGCCACTACGGTCGGGGGTTCGAATCCCCCCTCGGGCATGGATATTTGTGCCGTCCTTAGTTGTAGCGGCCGGCGCTCACGGTTGTGTGCACCTCGTTGCTCTGTCGCCGAACCGCCGATGGTACCAACAAACCTGTTCTTGTTGGTCATTTGTACTATGTTTTGTTACGTCCTTCGACAGCAAATTTACCACTTGCCTCTGAAGTGCTTCAACTTGTCCTGTCAGCTCGTGCAACTGTTTTGTAAATATCAACGTTCTGTCGTTTCTGTACTGCTGCAACTTCTTACTGTCCACAATCGTCTGTAACCATTGTCACGTATGTGGTATGTGTTCCATCCAATGTTGTACAAACTTTGTCAGCTATTTTTAACAATAACTGCAGATCGTCTTTTTACGAGTCACTGCCGCTGCTTTTACTGCTGCAGGCAGCTGCGCGAGCCATACATGATACAGCGTCTTATCTGGTAACTCATCCTCACTAACCAAGCTTCTTAGTTGTCGCCAATATTTAGACGGCGTTCTGTCTCCTCTCTGCTCGAACCTCAGTACCTGGTTTATACGTTGCTCTACCGGTTTGCACATTCTGTCAATCAACAACTTTTTCAAACACGTATATTGTCGTGCCGTCGGAGGTTTAAGTATGACGTCCTCACCCGCAGCCGCCGCTCTGGCGTCTAACACATTTACTGCCCCTGCAAATTTCGTACGTTCATCGTTAGTCCCATTCTGTTCAAACGCAAGCTCGACCGTCGCAAACCGAAGTTCAGCTTGTCTGGTAGAAACTGTGGCGTACGAACATTAACTTGCGGCTTGTTTGTTGTTGCAGAACTGCAGCTAACTTCCGTCTGTGGAGTACAGTGTAGTTTCTCTTGGTTCTCCATCTCAGATTTTAACTCTTCAGTTTGTCTCTGCAGCTCTCCGTGAAGGTCTTCTAACTTCTCCTTTGTGAGCGTCCGCGTTTTCCCTTTACTCGACGATATAACGTCTCTCAGCATGACTGTAGATGTATTTATTTTGAGAGTATTTGTAGTTTGCGGGGTCACCAAATTATAGCCTTAAAGACTATGATATTCTGCGTAGTTAAAGACTGGATACTCAAACTATAACACACCAAACTTTATTAATCGAATCAAAAAGCACATCTAACAGATAAACAGTAATGGAAATTATATAAACCAAAGAGTAACAAAGCTGTTAAACACGGTTCATCCAAAGAACAACTTGCACTATGCGCGCTTCACTTTAATGATTGTGAATTCCACAAGTTTAAAGGACTTAACTGCGGGATCATCAGTCCCTAAACTTACAAACTTCTTGTGAACTAGCTTATACTAAAGACGACACAAACGTCCAGGACCGAAAGGGGATTCGAACCCCTGACCGTAGCGGCCGTGCAGACTGTGACTGGCACGCCACAGATCGCTGGCCACTACGGCTGGCTAATAAATAGATATCAAGCCAGAGAAATTGGTACCAGGACAATGAAGTTATATTGGTTGTAATTTTGGTCACATGAAACAGTCTAGAAAGAATGTGGTGATGTCTTTTGCTAGTATGAACCATACCATAAAGGTGCATGGTGAAACAGTGACTGTAGATTCATTGACAATTTTCCAAAGAATGGACATTGCAAAAAAGTGTGATGAAGATGTTGCAAACTTATGGAATCTGAATTATCTCCATTCCTGTTGTCTCTTTTTAATGAAGGGGGAATGAGGAAAGAAATCTTCTTTCTATGATACTTTTCTAGAAGACAGTTATGCAAATCATGATGAAGAATCTAGTGTCAATGTAATAGATGGAGGCTTCCTTCTCCACCGAGCGAAATGAAATGTGGGCACCAATGCTTTTGTACTTTGCAGTCAGTATATAACCTATGTGCTCAAATATTGTGGTCACAATTATACTGTTGTTTTTGATGGTTATGGTGATGTTAACAGTACAAAAAGAGCAGAGCAGAGCCGGCCGCGGTGGCCGAGGGGACTGAGGCGCTTCTGTCACGGTCTGCACGGCCACTACGGTCGGGGGTTCGAATCCCCCCTCGGGCATGGATATTTGTGCCGTCCTTAGTTGTAGGTAGTTCATAAGTAGTTTGTAAGTTAAGGGACTGATGACCCCATAGTTAAGTTCCTTAAGCTTAACAAACATTTGAACATTTGAGCAGAGCAGAAGACAAGGTTCTTCACAAGAACTTCAGTTGATATCAATTATAATGAAAGCACTATTGTCACTGTTCAACAGGGCATTTTCTCGCAAAAGAACAAAACCAGGCTTATAGCACTCCTTAGTAACAAAATGAAAGGCCGGCCGCCATGGCCGAGCAGTCTGCGGCGCGCCAGTCTGCACGGCCACTACGGTCGGGGGTTCGAATCCCCCTCGGGCATGGACGTTTGTGTCGTCTTTAGTATAAGCTAGTTCATAAGTAGTTTGTAAGTTTAGGGACTGATGACCCCGCAGTTAAGTCCCTTAGGCTTAACAAACATTTGAACAAAAAGACAGCAATGGGAATAAAAACAGTAGTTACTACAGGCAATGTTGAGGCTACAATAGGGATATGTCCATTAGTTAAACCTGCCATGCACCCCACTGTCACAATAGTTGGAGAAGATGTTGACTTGATTGTATTACTGCTTTTTCACAGCCAGGCACTAACAAACACTTCATGAAGCCTGGTAGCGGCAGTGCTGAATCCAAATTGTTTTTATGAAATAAACTCTAGCAACTTTCTTTTGCTGAAACCGTCCTCCTCCCACATGCCTTTAGTGGGTGCGACACTACCTCAGCAATTTACAACAAAAGCAAAGGCGGAATGGGTAATCTGTCGAGTTAGAACCCAAGGGCCGCGGTGGAGTAGCCGAGCGGTCTAAAGCGCCTCACTGCGGACCACGCGGTTGCTCGCCGTGGAGGTTCGAGTCCTCCCTGGGGCATGGGTGTGTGTGTTTGTCCTTAGGTTAGTTTACCTAGGTTTTAGTAGTTTGTAAGCTACGGACTGATGACCACTCAGTTTGGTTCGATAGATTTACAGACATTTGAACATTTGAGAACCCAAGGCATGTGAAGAAAAATCTGACGTCTACACCAACCCCTCGACACCAGCAGAGAAGATATCACAGGGTGGTGAAAAGATATTTCCAGAAATGTATCAAGTGAATGAATGTCAGGAAGATCTAAATGAGCTTCGATATCATTGGGTCAAACCAAGCGAGCTTTTAATGGAGTGCATTAGAGACTGTTCTATGGTCATGTCTGAACAAGCCGGCCGCGGTGGCCGAGGAGACTAAGGCGCTCCAGTCACGGTCTGCACGGCCACTACGGTCGGGGGTTCGAATCCCCCCTCGGGCATGGATATTTGTGCCGTCCTACTTCGTAAGTAGTTCATAAGTAGTTTGTAAGTTTAGGGACTGATGACCCCGTAGTTAAGTCCCATAGACTTTACAAACATTTGAACATTTGTCTGAACAAACCCCTGCCCAGGAAGAAGCAGTTCTATTTATGGTGAAATAACCCTTACCTGCAAAAAACAGCATGCCCAACAAACAATTTCCCACCTACAGGTGCAAGGCGTTATACAGAGATGTACTGTGTAATTCTGTTAGTAACTAATACCTGTGTTCCATTTAGTGTTAATGTATATGTGGAAAATATACACTTCCAACAACTGTCATCGTACAATGCATTTTCTGAAATATCAACACTCTCTTGGTGTGTCAGCATACTGCGTCAGCATTTACTTATGAGGTGTGGTGTGGAAGGGTCGTTATAACTTGGTGAAACACCCTGTAGTTGCTTCTGCGTCCTAATAGGGTAGATGCAGTGTGCACTCACTAGCTCGCTCCTCGTTTTGGAGAAGGGAAGTGCTTGATATATTCCAGCGTCACGCTTTCCCTCATTTTCTACCCCCCCCCCCCCCCCCAAAACCTGCCTTCTCCCACTGCCACCTGGCACATCCTCAGAACAAAATTCATCTCTCAGTACTGTTCTAATGTACTTAAATGAGGTATAGGCTTTTAATATTTGGTCTTAATCCACTTCATTTAACAATAAACATTAATTTTATACCATTCAAAGATTGTTTTCGTAAATTGCCATTTTTCACCTCCTTCTAATGAGAAAACTATTGGTCCTAGAAAAAAATGAATACAACCTCTCCTGCAGGAAATTTAACAATTTAATTTTGTACTGGGGAATATTTTCACTAGAAGCCATGGTTTTTGAGTTATTTAAGAAAAAAGTATGAAAAATTGACCTTCAAATGCGCCCACACCCCAACGCTCACACCCTACAGGTCAGGATTTTTAGTATGTTGTTCATGACGCTCCCCGTTACCATTGTACAAAAAATTGCGACTACACGAATTTTTCCCCCTAATTTTTCTTCTTTGACTGGGCTAATAATAGGAGAGGCATGTACTGCCGGTGTTCAAGGAGCACTGAGCAGGTCTTCCACTGGAACCACACCTTCGAAAAGCGATGCGCCAATGCGATAAGTCGTGGCCCGTGCACAAAAACGCATTCTCGAGTTGTGCTCAGGGCGAGTGCATTCCTCTTTTTTTTTTTTTTTTTTTTTTTTTTTTTTTTTTTTTTTTTTTTGTGAGGGGCGGCCTTGCGCCTCGTCTCTCGTCTGTCAGTCGGCTGTCAACTGCGCCCCGCAGCCAGTAGGCAACACGCCACTGAGGCTACCGTCCCTCCATAACAAAGCAAAGGATTCGCCCAGCGCGCACGTCGACAACGCAGGGGCCACCCAGCGAGCACAGAATAACGTAGTAGAGATGCTATACCGTCTACATCAGCGTACAAGCAGTACAGCACGGCAGCCATCTTGGATGGGAATAGAAACGGATTAGTGCTGGAAACGGAGCGGTTGTTCCGGAGCCGGAGATTTCGCGCCATTTCACTCGGAGCCCCCGGCTACCTCCGGTTGGACATGTCAAATCGAGAAGACGCCATTTTGGAGATGAATCTTGCCGTATTTGTTTGATTTGGTAGTGTATTTTGCGTAGCACGAAAAGATGCCGTTTCCCAGCATTAGTTCCATAAATATCAACCAAAATCGAAGTTTTCTAATACGAGTTTGTTATAAAAGTTGTGTGAACGTTCAATTATTGATAAAAGTTTCACGATGGCCTTATAAGACTAATGAAGTACAAAAACGTAGAGCGGCACTAGCTCAGTGCAGCGTAGGTCAGGTAGTAGTCTGTTAGTTTATCGTTTAGAAGGTCCTGTGTTCGATTCCCTACAAATGCAAACATTTTCACTTTCCGTAATTGTCCAATTTTTCTCTCACTTTCTTACTTCCACTATAAATGTTTATTATTATTTGAGGTAATACTTTTGTACATGTCATATATTTAACAAATGATGTTCCTATAACTTTCTGTCAAAAACTCTTGAATCTGTTAATGTCTTCATATTAATTTGTCTCTGTTTTATGATATCAATTTGAAGACAGTGAATAGAGTGTAATATGACCGCGTAACTTCAGACAAGCTTCTATACATAACCATATTAAAACCGAAACTTTCACATTGCTAGCTATTGTAGACCTCTTACGTTATCGAATAGACTGTCCCAAAAAAAAAAAAAAAAAAAAAAAAAAAAAAAAAAAAAAAAAAAAAAAAAAAAAAAAAAACCAATAAATAATAATAAAAATCAAAAACTGTATATACACGGCAAAGAACGAGTGGTGTTAGTGTTCCGTTTTATCATCGTTCTTTGTCGCTTTGCTTGTGCTAGTTTAAACATAAAATTTCGAAAGAAAGCTTTGCAGCTGCCTCGGCATGTCTTCCACAATAACGAATGTTTTCATTGTAGAAATAATGAAATGTGTCAAGGTTGAAGGTATCGTGTTTCTTTTTTTTCTTTTTATCGACACTTTACTTACCATTCTTAACCACTTTCATATTGTTTTACCCTTGGTTCTGTAGGAATCATTATGAAATTTTTTTAAATAGTCTTGAAGATTAGATGTTCCTCTGCCTGTGGAGTACAGTCGTCCATACAACTTACATGCAGCCTTCTAGCATCGTCATCCGCGCTCTCAAAGAACTACCACACATCGGATCTACGTTTTAACATATCTAGAAACACTATTTAATGATTAAAATGATTTTTTTCTCAGATAAGGAAAAGTTTGTGAACATTAATTATCTTCAAAATACTTGCTTCTATGTGTAACACAGAACTATGTAAGGACACGTTCCCTCAAGTTCAAAACAACCGGCTCATTTGTTTTGCCTATGCCGTAGTACCAGAAATGCCCACGTGGAGCGCATTCGTCGGACGCGCCTTCTGGCCAGCGATATTCCGTCTCCCCTCCGTTTCCTCCGGCCAGCCTCCGATTATCCTAGCGCCTCCTACCGGAGATCACTAGTCGCACCTTCGATTTACCCGCCAATTAACCGCATCCGCAGACCAGCACTAAAACGGATAAATGCGTAGTTCTTCAAATGGCGCTCACCTTAATTATATTGTCATTTTGATCCCCTTAGGATAGGAAAAAAAAAAAAATCAAATTTTTCACGCAGACAGGTGAATACTGAAGGAATGTAACACTGTTCTTAGCAAGTACAATATGTATTGCTTTTGCATAAAAATAATAATTGAAACTATTACATTTATATCAAATAAAAATTGCGGGATGAAGAAGTTAATCGCCTGCCACTTTTTTCGTTTTGTGCTCAGGAAATTTTCGTCAGCGAGAAAGTTGTAGATAATGAAATAAAATTTTCTTTTTATTTAAACAACTTTTTTATAGCTCCCCACGTTTTCTCATAAATTTGGATACGACAGAGCGGTGGAACTTTTCAAATTCTACTCGTTACTTTTAGCGAGCTTGCCCACCAGCGAGCACAGATACTGTTGCCCACTCACCTTGTACTTTGTGACCAATATTGATAAACATTTGAAATTAGGGACACAATTTTCGGTATACAATAGTTATGACTTAACACTTTTTATTTATTTTATTACTAACTAGCTGACCCGCTCCGGCTTTGCACGGGTAATCTTTAAACTACTGTAACTCGAGAACTGCAGAACGTACCGTGATGCGGTTTCTTTCAATTTCTTCGGTATAATCCTGCGTTCAAAGTAGGCTATATTAAATGCCGATACGAAAATGAGAGATAATTGAAATAAGAATAATAACGTAGATTGTTTTACCACTTCCGCACTTTCGTGACCTTTGTAGCGTATTCTTTACTACGAGACCTGCGCCAAAGTACATAGCATAGAATTATAGAACGACGATTAAAAAAAAAAAAAGGCTGAGAGATCATATGTCTAACTTTTACAGATCTACCATAATAACTATATCTGTAGTCTGAAGACATCTGGCACCGGCGCTTTAGAAGAGAAAAATGATAAATGTTCTTCTCTCGTAAAAGTTAAATACATGCTCTCGCGTTTAATTTATTTATTTCTATTTTTTAGATGTTAGTGAGCACACCAAGTCTATACGATGTTCACTGGCCTAGCTCATATAGTTTAGGCTCCAGAGCTGACCAAATTGCAGAAGCGGTAAACGATTCTACGTTATGACTGTTATTTTCACATATTCCTATTGAAATTAAATATAGCCAGGATTCTAAAGATGAAATTAAAAGAAACTGCATGACAATACGTTCATTACTCTTTGAGTTATAAAAGGATAAAGGGTCAGACAGAGGAAAAAGGGCTTCTATTTTATATAATAGTATGATTTGTAATTATTTATGACAAAAATATATTACCAAGAAAAGGAACGCCTTAAAATATATGAAAAAGGAATAACAGACAATGAACTCAGTAAACTGCCCTGTGCTCACAGTTGTGTCCGAGTGGCTCTCAGCCGCCATGTTGGTTGGGTGTCGCGCGCTCAGGCGGCTTCATTTCGCTGTCATTATTAGGTCTCTCTATGTTATTCTGTGCTCGCTGGAGCCACCACTACTTGCGCGAGTTCTACCACCGCTGTTCGTCGATCAAACAAAGAAGTGCTCACTACCCTGCTTGCACACAACGCGACTGGCTGCCTGACGTCCTCCACTGTCACTGATATAGCTTCCGGCATCACGTTCTTAGTGGCTACCGGATCAGGCCTGAGAAACCTGCCTCGCATTTCTCTGTATAGTTAGCGGCCCCGCCTGACGCCCACTGACGACTCCTCTGTCGCGACATACGGTACCCAGCGGATGGAGCTCAACCTTGGATGACGCCGCTCTTATAACTGGCACTTCACCATAGCGGACGTCACTGTAGCTATTGTCGGGACCGACCTTCTGGCGCTCTGTCGTCTACTGCCTGACGTCACGAGCGCTCGCGTAAATGTTTGTAGAGCTTATGGGACTTAACTACGGGGTCATCAGTCCCTAAACTTACAAACTACTTATGAACTAACTAATACTAAAGGCGACACAAATATCCATGCCCGAGGGAGGATTCGAACCGCCGGCCGTGGTGGCCGAGGGGACTGAGGCGCTCCAGTCACGGTCTGCACGGCCACTACGGTCGGGGGTTCGAATCCCCCCTCGGGCATGGATATTTGTGCCGTCCTTAGTCTTAGCTAGTTCATAAGTAGTTTGTAAGCTTAGGGACTGATGACCCCATTGTTAAGTCCCATAAGTTCTACAAACATTTGAACATTTGAATTTGGATTCGAACCCCCGACCGTAGTGGCCGTGCAGACCGTGACTGGCGCGCCTCAGTCCCCTCGGCCACCGCAGCCGGCTACCAGAAATTGACGAGACCGTCTGCAGTACCCAAGGGCGTACTTCATGATATAGTGCACTAAATTAAAGCAACGGATGGACCCCCAGTGGCGTGTAGACCTACATGTTTGGCGCCAGACTATTTAGCAACATCGAAGACTGAGTTTATTCCATGATACTTGAAGGCATAAAACGACCATCAGAAAGCCCATGGTCCTCAACTTCACATTTAACTCGCTAACAGCGTCAAACAGTTATCCTGTGGCACTTTTGAGGGTCACTTTTGGGGCCACGGTCTTCACAGCAAGTGAAAAGGTTATCGGTACGGCACTGCAACAATGGCAGCCCCTGGCTTTCTACTCGCACAAACTGTCGCCTTCACAAAGAAAATGGAGCACATATGACCGCGAGCTCCTGGCTGGGTATCAAGCAGTGAAATACTTTAGTTCCCAAGTGGAAGGGCGAGTGTTCACTATTTACATGGACCATAAACCGTTGGCCGTCCGCGGTGGCCGAGCTGACTGAGGCGCGCCACTCACAGTCTGCACGGCCACTACTGTCAGGGGTTCGAATCCCCCCTCGGGTATAGATATTTGTGCCGTCCTTAGTATTGAGTAATTCATAAGTAGTTTGTAAGTTTAGGCACTGATACTCCCATGAACCACAGACATTGCCGAGGTGGGGTGGCTTGCGTGCCTCAACGATACAGATAGCCGTACCGTAGGTGCAACCACAGCGGAGGGGTATCTGTGGAGAGGCCAGACAAACGTGTGGTTCCTGAAGAGGGGCAGCAGCCTTTTCAGTAGTTACAGGGGCAACAGTCTGGATGATTGACTGAGCTGGCCTTGTAACATCAGCTAATGTGGCTTTGCCACACAGCTACTGCGAACGGCTGAAAGCAAGGGGAAACTACAGCCGTTATTTTTCCCGAGGACATGCAGCTCTACTGTATGAACATATGATGATGGCATCCTCTCGGGTAAAATATTCCGGAGGTAAAATAGTCCCCCATTCGGATCTCCGGGCGGGGACTACTCAGGAGGATGTGATCATCAGGAAAGACAATACTGGCATTCTACGGGTCGGAGCGTGGAATGTTAGATCCCTTAATAGAGTAGGAAAATTAGAAAATTTAAAAAGGGAAATGGATAGGTTGAAGTTAGATATAGTGGGGATTAGTGAAGTTCGGTGGCAGGATGAACAGGATTTCTGGTCAGGTGAGTACAGGATTATAAATACAAAATCAGTTGGGGGTTTCACAGGAGTAGGATTGATAATGAATAAGAAAATAGGAATGCGGGTAAACTACTATGACCAGCACAGCGATCGCATTGCCATTGTCAAGATAGATACGAAGCCAACACCGACAACAGTAGTACAGGTTTATATGCCAACTAGCTCTGCCAATGATGAGGAGATAGAAGAAATATATGAGGAGCTAAAGGAAATTATTCAGACAATTAAGGGAGAGGAAAACTTAATTGTTATGGGAGACTGGAATTCGGTAGTAGGACAAGGAAGGGAAGGGAAGATAGTGGGTGAATATGGCCTGGGCAAAAGGAATGAAAGAGGAAGCCGCCTGGTAGAATTTTGCACGGAACATAATTTAGTTATAACAAACACCTGGTTTAAGAATCACAAAAGAAGGTTGTATACGTGGAAGAGACCAGGAGACACAGGGAGATACCAAATAGATTTTATAATGGTAAGACATAGATTTCGGAACCAGGTTTTGAAGTGTAGGACATACCCAGGGGCAGACATAGACTCTGACCATAACTTGTTGGTTATGAACTGTAGGCTGAAACTGAAGAAACTACAGAAAGGTAGGAAAATAAGGAGATGGGACCTAGATAAATTGAAGGAACCTGAAGTTCTTAAGAATTTCAGAGGGAGCTTCAGGCAACAATTGACAGAAACAGGGGAAAATAAAACAGTTGAGGAGGAATGCGTAAAATTGAGAGATGAAATAGTGAAGGCAGCAGAGGACAAAATAGGTAGGAAGGCAAGACCTACAAAGAATCCTTGTATATCACAGGAGATACTAAATTTAATCGATGAAAGGAGAAAGTATAAAAATGCAGTAAATGAAACAGGCAAAATGGAGTACAGACGACTAAGAAATGAGATTGACAGGAAGTGCAAAATGGCTAAGCAGGAATGGCTAGAAGGCAAATGCAAGGATGTAGAAGAATGTATAAATAGGGGAAAAATAGATACAGCCTACCGGAAAATAAAAGAAACATCTGGTGATAAGAAAAACAGCTCTATGAATATCAAGGACACTGATGGAAAACCAGTTCTCAGCAAAGAAGGGAAAGCTGAAAGGTGGAAAGAGTATATAGAGGGGCTCTACAAAGGAAATGAACTTCGAAACACTATTGTAGGAAGGGAAGAGGATGTAGATGATGATGAAATAGGAGATACTATACTGAGAGTTGAATTTGACAGAGCACTGAAAGATCTAAGTCGAAACAAGGCCCCTGGAGTAGATGATATCCCGTCAGAGCTACTGAAGTCTTTGGGAGAACCAGCCATGTCAAAATTGTTTCACATTGTGTGTAAGATGTATGAGACAGGTGAAGTACCCTCAGACTTTAAGAAAAATGTTATAATCCCCATTCCAAAGAAAGCGGGTGCAGACAGGTGTGAAAACTACAGAACCATCAGTTTAATATGTCATGGTTGCAAAATATTAACACGAATTATACACAGAAGGGTGGAAAAGCTGGTAGAAGCCGACCTTGGGGAAGATCAGTTTGGGTTCAGGAGAAATGTAGGAACACGGGAGGCAATACTCACTTTACGGCTTATCCTAGAAGATAGGTTAAGAAAAGGCAAACCAACATTTCTAGCTTTTGTAGATTTGGAGAAGGCTTTTGACAATGTTGATTGGAATAAACTCTTTAAAGTTCTGAAGCAAGCAGGAGTAAAATATAGGGAGCGTAAGGTTATTTACAACTTGTATAAAAACCAGACAGCGGTTGTCAGAGTTGAAGGGCATGAAAGGGATGCAGTGGTTGGAAAGGGAGTAAGACAGGGTTGTAGCCTTTCCCCAATGTTGTTCAATTTGTACATTGAGCAAGCCATAAAGGACAGCAAGGAGAAATTTGGAGAAGGAATTAAAGTTCAGGGTGAAGAATTAAAAACATTGCGTTTTGCCGACGACATAGTAATTCTGTCAGATACAGCAAATGACCTGGAAGAGCAATTGAACGGAATGGACAGTGTGCTGAAAGGCGCATATAAGATGAACATTAACAAGAGCAAAACTAGGGTAATGGAGTGCAGTGTAAGAAAATCAGGTGATGCTGAAGGAATTAGATTGGGAAACGAAGCAATAAAGGAGGTAGATGAGTTTTGTTACTTGGGCAGTAAAATAACAAATGATGGTCGCAGTACAGATGATATAAAATGCAGAATGGCAATGGGTAGAAAGGCGTTTTTGAAAAAGAGAAATTTGTTAACATCGAATATTGATTTAAGAGTAAGGAAGTCCTTTCTGAAGGCATTTGTATGGAGTGTTGCCTTGTATGGGAGTGAAACATGGACAATAAGCAGTGTGGACAGAAAGAGGATAGAGGCTTTTGAAATATGATGCTATAGAAGAATGCTGAAGATTAGGTGGGTGGATCGCGTAACTAATGAGGAGGTACTGAACCGAATTGGGGAGAAAAGAAATTTCTGGCATACCTTGACTAAAAGAAGGGATAGATTGGTAGGACACATTCTTAGACATCAAGGAATTGTGAATTTAGCGTTGGAGGGAAGTGTGTGGGGTAAAAATCGCAGAGGGAGACCAAGAGACGCGTATAGTAAGCAGATTCAAGTGGATGTGGGTTGTCGTTCTTATGAGGAGATGAAAAGGCTTGCTCAGGATAGAGTAGGGTGGAGAGCTGCATCAAACCAGTCTCTGGACTGAAGACCACAACAACAACAACGACCCCGTAGTTAAGTTCCATAAGCTGTACAAACATTGGAACTTGAACATAAACCGTTGTCATTTGCATTCAGTAGAAACAGTGCTAATTGATCAACCAGACAGTTTAATTAGAATTTGTGTCCCCATTCTCAATGAACATTAGGCACATATTAGGAATCAACAATGTTGTTGCAAATTCTCTGTCATTAATCAACACCATTTCTGTTCTATCGATGGCACTGCACTACCAAAAGCCCTGCAAGAAGACGATGAACTCTGGCCCTAAATGAACTATTTCTCATCATCATTAAAATTACAGGTCGTTGATGTTCCAGGGAAAGCAACACGTCTATTCTGTGATGTCTACCGTAGCCACCTTCGTCAAATCTGCCACCAGCTTTCAGGATTTGAGCTTTTAATACTGCCGACAAGTAGGGGTACATCCACGGTTGGTAGAAACACGGTAGGGGTCACGCGCAGGCAGGCTGTGAGCGATGACGTCAGAGCGCACCGTCTCGTATAGTCACAACAAGCTTAACTCATGCACAGGTTTCAATGTGTTCGAGATTATCTATGTTTTCGTGTATTATCATCATTGTTACAATTATTAAGGTCTATATTAGACTACTTTTTATGGTCGGTGCAATGCTGGTTTAAAGCCTCCGAACGACGTCAACCTCTTTCACCATATCGGTGGGCGCTGCTTTTTTTTTTCCTGGGGAAAGAGGCTCCCACAGGCTGAGACCACATAGACCTGAGGTACGGAGAAAACCCCGATAATGTACTCTATTAATGTGTTTCCGTTTTGTACTCGGGAAAGTTACCTCACAACGTTTTACAGTTTTTTTCCTGTTCGCTCTCAGTTCGCTTATTACTTTTGCAATTTTTTTTCTTGTTGAGAGATTTCATTCTGATGAAGGTGCGTGTCCTTACGAAACACATTACGGCAAAGTCCTCCATTCCTGGATACTTCACATTTATAATATCCTTTAGCCTTCCAAAAACGTTTGGCCTACGGTCAATGTAACTGCCGTGGAATTGTTGAAATTCTCTTTCCATTTTCAAAACGAATTTCATAACACTTTCAGTTGGCTTTATTAAGGATCCCCTTGAAATTGTTTGAAGCCAGTTATATCCTGAAATATTTACATGATCAGTCATTTTACCAAACAAATGTGCTAATTCAGGGTGTTTTCGTTTATCTCTGTAAGCAACATACCCTGCAATCTCCTGTAACAGCTCAACATTTTCCTTTAAATTTTCAACATTTTCCCCTTCATATTCGACGCAATTCTCAAAAATTTCTGCTAACTCTGAAACAATCTCTTCCAATTCCTTGTTGTCGCTTTCAGTCCCATGCAGACAGTAAGTGTGTTGCTTCTCAGATGATGACAGATCTACGATCGTATCTTCGGTTTCTGACAGTATGTTAACACTTACAGTATTACATTCCTTCTCAGTCTTACATTTACCAAATGTTCAAATGTTTGTATAACTTATGGGACTTAACTACGGGGTCATCAGTCCCTAAACTTACAAACTGCTTATGAACTAGCAAACACTAAGGACGGCACAAATATCCATGCCCGAGGGGAGATTCGAACCCCCGACCGTAGTGGATGTGCAGGCCGTGACTGACGCGCCTCAGTCCCCTCGGCCACCGCGGCCGGCTTTTACCTAAGGACAACACACGCACCCAAGCCCCAGGGAGGACTCAAACTTCCACGGCGAGCAACCGCGCGCACCGCAGCGAGACGTTTTAGACCGCTCGGCTACTCCACCGCGGCTTGTATTTACCATCTGATAATATTTCGTGTGCATTATGGCTCAAAATCAAAGACTTTATTTTAACTCTTCAGGCTTTCCCGGCAATCTGGTAATATGACGAGTAGTTGGGTGTTCTGCCGGCTGTCAGTGTCTACTCTGCACAATATTTCGGCTACGTACTTTGTAACCTTCATCAGGTGCGACCTGAGACTGCTTTCCGAGTGGACCTGGTCCAGTATTTATGTCTGCGGCCTTCCCCCTTCACTGGCGGTTGTAGGTGCTGGGACGCTGATGTCAGTAGTGGCCCTTGGTGCTCCGTCTGTGGTCCGCGCCCGCCAATCCCGCTTCCGATCGTACCATCCGCGGTCTGGCGTTCCGTTTGCGGTCTGCGCCCGCTTGCTGAGGTGTTGTGGGGCGCTGATGATCTGTTTTCCGTTAGTTACAGCTCTGGATGCTCACTCTGTGATCCGCGCCCATCCTACACGCCTCTGAGAGCTTCATCTTCGGTCTGGATCTCCCTCAGTGGTCCGCGCCCATTGTGACCACTCTTCGACGTTGTATCTTCAGTTCCATCCTCCTGGTGCTCTGCTCGGAGATCGTTCTGCATGTCCATGCCTCCAGCACTTTTGTCTGTGGTATATTGATATTGTCCTCGTTGCTTCTTTAACAGTTCCAGAGCAGGGTCCCAGGCCCTACTTAGCTGATAGCCGGTGTCTCGGTTCATATGATTGTCAGCAACTTTAATCTCTATGGACTCCTTTATAACACTGTCCCAGAATCAGGGGGGTTTGTGCCAGAATCTTGGTGTCATTGTAGTTCACGACATGATCCAGCTCCAGGCAGTGTTCAGAAATGGCTGATTTCGTCACTTGCCTTAATCGGGCGTGCCTTTGATGTTCCTTGTACCTGATTTCCACAGTTCTGGTGGTCTGTCCAACGTAGGAGATTCCACATTGACAAGTTATGCTATAAATCCCTGGTTTCAGCAACCCCAGGTCGTCGTCTACATTTCCCACCATGCTCTTCAACTTGCTTGCTGGACAGGAAATGCACTTGATGTTGTGTTTACGTAGAATCCTACTAATTCTGGCTGAAATAGAACCAGCGTAAGGCAGATATGCCGTCTTCTTCGCTTCCTCTTCCTCTGCTTCTGGAGCCTCTGGTGTGGGGTCTGGTTGGAATGTTCTCTCAATTTGTCTAGTCATATATCTATTCTTGTAGAACACTGTTTTAAGGTGCTCAATTTCTGCATGTAGACTTTATTGGTCCGACAAGACACGTGCTCTGTGGACAAATGTCTTGAGGACCCCATTCTTTTGTGCAGCCGGCCGCGGTGGCCGAGGAGACTGAGGCGCTCCAGTCACGGTCTGCACGGCCACTAAGGTCGGGGGTTCGAATCCCCCCTCGGGCATGGATATTTGTGCCGTCCTAGTTCGTAAGTAGTTCATAAGTAGTTTGTAAGTTTAGGGACTGATGACCCCATAGTTAAGTCCCATAGACTATACAAACAAACATTTCTTCTGTGCAGGATGGTGGCAGCTGCTGGCCTGCAGGTATAAGTCAGAGTGTGTTGGTTTCCGATACACACTGTGGCCACTAGATCCATCTGCATTCCTTCTAACTAGCACATCTAGAAACGGCAGCAGCTGTCCAGTCTCCTCCAGTTCCAACATGAAATTGATGTTGGGGTGGCATGAGTTAAGGTGTACAAGGAACTCATTGATCCCGTCTTTCCCATGAGGCCAAATCACGAATGTATCATCCATATACCTATAGAAGCAGGTGGGTTTATATCTGACTGTCTCTAACGCCTTCTCCTCAAACCTCTACATGAACATGTTGGCAACCACAGGTGACAGGGGGCTGCCCATAGTTACTCCTTCTGTTTGTTCATAATATTGGTTCCCATACAGGAAGTATGTGGAGGTCAGCGTATGTCGAAACAAGTCCAATAGAGCGTCGTCAAATTTCTCTGCAATGAGGTCTAGTGAGTCTTGCAGGTACGTAGCCGAAATATTGTGCAGAGTAGACACTGACAGCCGGCAGAACGCCCGACTACCCATCATGTCACTAGATCACCGGGAAAGCCTGAAGAGATACATAAAAAGACTCGATGGGGAGGAGATGTACCAGATAATAAAGAAGCTGGATAAACTTCGTCAGAAGAAAGAAAGGATGTTGAATTCTCTCAGCCTCCAGCTGAGATGCCGAGATGGAGACGTGGTACCGATTTTGGCCCGAATCAAACATCACATCAACTCCAAGGCGGCTAACAAGATACATGGCACTGGTGAGAGAAAGGATCCGAGACATGCGCCACAGATTAGATTTTGCGGCTAAAGAGCTGCTGCAACTTCATCTGTACATGGCAGCCACCTTAACAAGGGAACATTGGGACTGGGTAGACCAGGCCTCCTGGTCTTTAGCAAAGTCTATCTGCAAAGTTTGAAAGCATGAGCAGGAAAGATCAACAGACAGAAGAAACTCGCACTGTGACGAATCTGAGTGGCACAGAGTTTGATTATATAACCTTAAAGGTTCTCAGCAAGGGTCTTAACTTCGCAATGACCCCTGACAATGTGCAAATCTCAGATTTCGTCAGTGCAGTGGAGCTGGTTGCAGTCACACTCCCACCTAATGTGGCAGAGGAAGTTCGCCGAGAGACTTGCAGGGCGCTCACCAACGTCAGAATTCCTAAATCTAACATCACAGCTGAGGAGAGGCTTGCACTCAGGAAGCTCTGGGAAGACAGCAGTATTGTAATACTCCCAGCAGACAGAGGGAACTCTACAGTCATTAAGAAGCGGATGGATTATGATGAAAAGGTGTGCCAGCTTCTTGAGGATCCTGCTTACAGAACTTTGGAGTGTGACCCCACTGAAAAGGTGGACAAGAAGACTAAGGCTCTCCTGAAGGAGACAGGAATACCTGACAAGATCATCAGACAACTTAGGGCGAAGGCACCTGTACCTCCTAGATTGTATGGCCTTCCTAAAATACACAGGGAGAGTGTGCCCCTACGCCCAATTGTCAGTAATATTGGGACACCCACATATGAAACAGCCAAGTACTTGAAGAATCTGCTTTCTCCACATGTGGGGAAATGTGTTCACCACATCCGCAATTCAGAAGACTTCCTGCAACGCCTCAAGCAACTACACATCACAGACTCAGATATCATGGTTAGTTTTGATGTGGTATCACTGTTCACCAGGGTCCCACTGCAAGACTCACTAGACCTGATTGCAGAGAAATTTGACGGCGCTCTATTGGACTTGTTTAGACACATGGTGACCACCCCAACATCAAGTTCACCTTGGAACTGGAGGAGAATAGACAGCTGCCGTTTCTAGATGTGCTAGTTAGAAGGAAAGCAGATGGATCTATTGGCCACAGTGTGTATCGGAAACCAACACACTCTGACTAATACCTGCAGGCCAGCAGCTGCCACCATCCTGCACAGAAGAATGGAATCCTCAAGACATTTCTCCACAGAGCATATGTCTTGTCGGACCAAGAAAGTCTACCTGCAGAAATTGAGCACCTTAAAATAGTGTTCTACAAGAATGGATATATGGCAAGACAGATTGAGAAGGCATTCCAACCAGACCCCACACCAGAGGCTCCAGAAGCAGAGGATGAGGAAGTGAAGAAGACTGCGTATCTACCTTACGCTGGTTCTATTTCAGCCAGAATTAGTAGGATTCTACGTAAACACAACACCAAGTGCATTTTCTGTCCAGCATGCAAGATGAGGAGCTTGGTGGGAAATGAAAAAGACGACCTGGGGTTACGGAAACCAGGGATTTATAGCATCACTTGTCAATGTCTTACATTGGCCAGACCACCAGAACTGTGGACATCAGGTGCAAGGAACATCAAAGGCACTCCCGATTAAGGCAAGTGATGAAATGAGCCATTGCTGAACACTGCCTGGAGCTGGATCATGTCATGAACTACAATGACATCAAGATTCTGGCATAGACCCCCTGATTCTGGGACAATGTTATAAAAGAGCCCATAGAGATAAAAGTTGCTGACAATCACATGAACCGAGACACCGGCTATCAGCTAACATTGTTGTGTGGTCCTCTGATAATCACCTCTGTCTGATCAAAACATAAATCATTGTTTACCTTCATTGCGTTGAAGCTAAGTATTACATCTTTTTCGAATTCTGCTAATAATTTGGATTGGGTTTTCAGAACACTAAGACTTAAATCAATGAAACCTGGGGGAACGCTAAATTGCCTGAGTTTTCTTTTAATAGTGGCTTCACTAGGAAGAGGGTATTTCAACACGTCCCTGACAAAAGATAGCACTTTATAAGACAGGCAACGTAAAATAGTAGCCTTTGCAATATCTTCACCTGAGCAGTTAGTACAACGTCCTTTCGTAACTGCTTGCTGTTGACAGCCAGAAAAAGAACCTTGAATAGCCTTCTGAAATTGTTTCAATTTCTGTAACTCAACGCTACATCGGAAGAGACGCTCTTGTAAATCAGCATACTGCTGCCTAAGGTCTTTTATTTGCCTTTCCATAACTTATAATTGTTGGCGTAAGCACATATTGTCGAATTCACAACATTGTTGTTGTTAAGTGCTAACGTTTGGCTAGAAGTAACATCTTTATTCGATGGTAATGTACTTACTTGTAAAATGTCTTCAATTTCTTTACGGTTGCTTCGTTTCTTTGCCCTGATACTCCTCTCTGTTGACATTGTAACTCTGTCAGAGACAGCAAAGGACCTGGAAGAGCAGTTGAATGGAATAGACAGTGTGTTGAACAGAGCGTATAAAATGAACATTAACAAGAGCAAAACAAAAATAATGGAATGCAGTCTTAGAAAATCAGGCGATGCTGAAGGAATTAGATTAGGTAACGAAACGATGAAGGTGGTAGATGAGTTTTGTTACTTGGTTAGTAAAATAACATGCGATGGTCGCAGTACAGGGGATATAAAATGCAGAATGGCAATGGGAAGAAAAGCATTTTTCAAAAAGAGAAATTTGCTAACATAGAACATTAATTTAAGAGTAAGGAAGTCTTTTCTGAAGGCATTTGTGTGAAGTGTTGCCTTGTACGGGAGTGAAACATGGACGATAAGCAGTGCGGACAGGAAGAGAAGAGAGGCTTTTGAAATGTGGTACTACAGAAGAATGCTGAAGATTAGGTGGGTAGATCGCGTAACTAATGAAGAGGTACTGAACAGTACTGGCGAGAAAAGGAATTTTCTGCATACCCTGACTAAAAGAAGGGATCGCTTGTGTAGGACACATTCTTAGACATCGAGGAATCGTAAATTTAGCATTGGAGAGAAGTGTGTGGGGTAAAAATCGCAGAGGGAGACTAAGAGACGCGTATAGTAAGCAGATTCAAGTGGATGTGGGTTGCCATTCTTATGAGGAGATGAAAAGGCTTGCTCAGGATAGAGTAGGGTGGAGAGCTGCATCAAACCAGTCTCCGGACTGAAGACCATAACAACAACTCCTCTCTTTATAAGGCTCATTGCTGCGCCTTAATGGAGCACTGGAGGTTGGTAGATGCAGAGATGGAACAGCATCAGCCTTCAACTTGAGTTTCGGAGGAATATGCAGCAGTTCACTTTTCAAATCCCTTTCACAATCCGAATTCGAAAAATGTATCGAACAGACACCAGCATATGCAACTGTAAACGAATCTGCACGGTTGCAAGTATTTATCCACCTTCTTTTCATCTCACTGTCTTTAGGAAACACAGTTCCTAACTTCCTCGCTTGTCTACTGTTGTTAGTACAACTGGCGATGGCACAGCAAACCATTCTTTTGCACTTAAAGGTTTACTCTTAAAAAATACCCTCAGTACAGTGATAATTACGAGAATACTCTCAATCTACAGTCACTAAAAACAATTCACATTGGCCTAAAAACTGTGTTCTCACTCGTAAACGCAACGGATACGACACGCACAATGGAAATTAGCACGCTACTGAGCGCTGCGACCTCGAGGGTGCGCCGTGACGTCAGCGGGGCGGCTTGCTACTGCGCATCCACCTCGTGATCCCTATCGTGTTTCTACCAACCGTGTTTCTACGCCCAACATTTCGTCTGGTGTCTCAGTGCTTTGTGTGGCCCGGCAAGCAGAAAGACTGTTGGGAATCGATAAGTTCTTGTCTACAGTGTCAATGCAGCAAGATTACCCACCATGTGCAAACTCCGATAGGCGATTTACCGGATACCACTACTCATTTTGCCCACATTCAGGTTGATATCCCCCCTCAAATGCACAGAAATACTTATTAACCATGATTGACCGTTGTACTCGTTGGCCTGAAGCGGTAACTTTCGATAACATCGCCATTGATACATTACCTTCTGCTTTTGCTTCCATATGATTGGTGAGAGTCGGATGACCGCTAAATAATTACCACCAAAAGAGGCTGTCAGTTTGAATCAGATCTTTTCGCCCAGCTAGCAAATTTTTTTGATAATGCCCAATATAAAATCACTAACTACCATCCAGCAAGCTACCGTATGTTCGAACGTTGTCATCATTGTTTGAAGACAGCGCTAATGTGCCAGGAAGAAACCTGTAAAAAGGCACAACCTGTCGTACTACTTGGTTTAGTTTACGGTGAGAAACTACCTGCCTGCGGAGTTTGTAGATGAGGCCATACATGATTACCCGGAATTTTTACGTCAGCACGGTGTAACGCCTTTCTTTTTTGCCTCAACACCTCGAACACTGTACACATGGGATTCTACGCACAGAAGGCGTTAACCCACCACTGATAGCCCATTATTCCGGTCAATACGATGTTATTCGGCTTCATACCATTCAGTGGGCATTATAATCAACAGCCAAGGCTATAATGGTCTCAATAAACCGCGTGAAGTCAGCGTACATCTTCCACTACACACCTATTTCAACAGCCCAACGTAAGCGTCTGCAGAGCTCGGATAGAGACCCAAAGTCATAACAACCATCCAACTCAACGCAGCGTCTGACTCCGCTTTCTCCCAGGGGGCTGATGTAGTGTCCTGAACGACAGTCGCCACACGCTAATACGGAATTTAGTATTGCAGTCTGTCGTGAAATGATAGTGCAGTTGCAATTGAAACTCGATCTCTTGTCCTTCAGCACTCGACCGCCATGGCCGCTGTGCTTTCTATGTGTTTTCTATGTATCTTGCTTATTCCTTGTACTTTGCTGATGAAAGTTATGTACCTCTGTCGTTGATTATAGATCTGCAATTAATGTTAAAGCTATAAAGAGTTCAATGTGAAACAACTTCCAAGAGTACCTTGTCATTTGATAATATTGTACACTCACAGTTGTATCACGCACAAGTGCTATTACAACTGCAGGCAGAATGTTACCAAATCCAGCATGTACCTTGCTGACTGCCAAAACATAATTGAAATGAAAATAAGTTCTTTTATTTTTTGTCTCTTATCAGTTTGCGTAACATTCCAGCTTCAGTTCAGAGAGTACTGATGCAATATGGCAATATGAAGTTTTCCTGTATATGATGCGATTTTTAATCTTACCAAAAATGTTTACTGTAATAAAAATTATAACATATTGTGGTGGTACTAGTTTTAATGAACTCTGATTTCATTAACAAACAGCCCCTTAAAAGACGATGACTATGAAACCGAAGTTAACTAGCATCAACTGACAGTAATTATCACTGATGGTAATTATTAGCTTCCAAATTAATTATATTAAATTTCTTGACTTGAATATTTGAAATATTTCAGGATTGCTTTCTACAGTAGATCCTATAAGTTGCAAACCCTGAGTAAAATTTTAGTTTAGGGCTCTACAAGAGTTTTTTTGTTTCACTGCAGTTGTATATATTCAATCAATAATACAATGTCAGCTTTAGTGACTCACACTTTTATTGTAAGTCGTGCTGATCACACTCAAAATTCACTTCAAAATAATTCATTACTTTAGACAAATTATTTGTATATCTTGATTTGAAATTTAGTAATTTTGTATACTCATCAGTAAATTCATTTATAAACTTTTTATCATATAAATGTAATGTAATTACACTCACAAAAACTCAGTAGTAATAATCACAATTGCAATCTGACATCTTGTCAATACTCCTTACAAAAACAGACTAATCATTTTAAATATCTTTTAATACATTACTTTAATAATAAATGCTGTTGTTTTAAAAAATTGTCAATGACACTCCACAACAGCTGGCGTTGTCTTCATGTTCAGTGTGCTGACCTTTGGCTAATCAACGATAGCGACCTGCATTTTATCGCTGACGTTGGTGGAGAACTCGTCACTGTGTACTGCTACAGTACTGTCGTAATACTTGAAACAAAGAAAAATAAAATTCACACAAGTATGTGTTCTCAAATCTTAATAACATTCAAATAATATCTTCATTAATTATCTAATAAATAACTGCAAAATTTAGATCTTTGAGCAGAGGATTGGACGGCTCAATATACGTCCCACTTCATCGCCCCACCTACAATCTCAACTTGGCAGTGACTAAACAGAAAGATACATATCTTTAAGACGTTGGTAAGTTAACCCACAACTATTATATCTCTTTTGAATCTTATAATAATATTTATAAGCATGGTTGCTCAATTTTTTTTCAATATGAGTTAATTGACTTTTCAGTGTGAGTGTATTAACAGCAATGCTTCTCATATAATAATAGCACCTCATTTCTAGTCATGAGTATTGTCTACACACTATATGTTTCCTTTCTAAAAGGTAATCTTTGCCCATAAAATATTTATTGATGCTCTAACATCATAGATCAAATGTTGTTCCACAAACTGACAAAAAGGTTTTAATTTCCCTTTGATGTGTTGTACACCAAAACATATTTATTGCCTATCTGTGGCAAAGGTAAATTTTTGTACTTTTGTATAACGATACAGAGGAATCACATTGCTACTCTCCAAGCAAAGTTCACTCACAATTATTATAGTACTATATATGACCAAACAAATTGAATACTTTAAAATCATTTCCGACTACAGAACTTCACTAACAATCTCATAATTCCTTTCTCAGGACCTCCCTATTTGAAAAGTAGTTAATCTCATTAATATTTTATTAGCATGTACCTAGATACATCAGTGCTTTTATTTAAGGTGATAAGGAGACTTTCAAAACATCAGCATGGCCCTCTTTTGCCTTCATACATCTCTTTGGATATAAAAGTAGGATACCTTATCTATGAGAAGTATATTAAGATGTCAAATTTGGTGTGTTCTCTATAACTCCTTACACAAACCCTTATAAGACATAACAACTACTTTCTCATGAGCTAATGCTCCAGATGCTATCTGATCCGAATTTCTTTCAATAATAAAAGCTACCATTTATTCTTATACGCCTACAATCTGTGTTTCAGTCATAGTAAACACAAGTCTCCATTTTACCTCCAATGCACCTACCATATATAAAAATAAATTATAAAATTCATTGATGCATTAAAAAATCTATATTATAAAGATATCGAGTTCTAAATAAATCTATTTATATACTCTTTAGTTTTATTCATCTCTGCTTTTTCCAAAGTGCACTGTACCTTTGCCTTTGCCTAAATTAAAAGTAACTTTATACTCTATAATTTCCATTAAATAAATATTATATGTACTACATCATTGTCTTCAGTCACATCCTAAGTTGTTACTCCTGGGCTAATCTGTAAGAACAGACTTTGTAATAACAAAATAAAACTGGGTAGGGTTCTGCAGTAGAACTATTGCATATGGAAAGAGGGACAGATAGCATGGTACTCCTAAAAGGAGCAGTAAGAAAGGAAAAGAAAGAAGATGGATTGTTTTCAGATCGAAGAAGAATTGCAGATAGATCCCCAAAGACAAATAACATTCCCTCCCCCACCCCAGGACACCCCTGCATCTTCGATGTGCGACTACACCACAAGAGGGCACATAATGTCACAGTAGATGTTTGTTGATCCACTACAAAACGGACAATGTACCGTTATCTCCCAGACCCCCAAAAAGTGACCTCAAGAAACCTCTATGGAAGCCTTAAGAATAATAGTACAGCTGCAGGTCATTCGTTATCAGTCATTAGATTAGATTAGTACTTTTTCCATAGATCATGAATTAATGTGTAATGTGTCAGGTTAATGAAAGGTGTCTTTACAAGTTATTACTTTGTGCTAAATATTACATGACACAATATTTTTTCAAATTTAGTAATTTATATATAAAAATTCATCTATAGTGTAGAAGGAGTTGCCATTCAGAAATTCTTTTAATTTATTTTGAAATCCTAGTTGGCTATCTGTCAGGCTTATGATGCTGTTTGGTAGGTTACCAAAGACGTTTGAGGCAGCATAATTCACCCCTTTCTGTGCCAAAGCTAGATGTAACCTTGAATAGTGAAGATCATTCTTCCCCTAGTGTTGTAGTTATGTACACTGCTATTGCTTTTTAATTCGGTGGGATTGGTAATAACAAATTTCATAAGTGAATATTTATACTGTGAAGCTACTGTGAGGATCCCTAGCTCTTTAAATGTCCGCAGGATGATCTTGGGTGCACTCCAGCAATTATTCCGATTACTTGCTTTTGTGCAATGAATACTTTCCTACAGAATGATGAATTAACCCAGAAAGTGAAGCCATACAAAAGCATAAAATGAAAATAGGCATAATAAGATAATTTACTGAGATGTATATCACCAAAATTTGCAATTACCCTAATAGCATAAGTAGCTGAACTCAAACGTTTCAGCAGATTTCAATGTGTTTTTTCCAGTTCAACCCCTCATCAATGCATACACCTGAAAATTTTGAATATTCTACCTTTGCTACAGATTTCTGATCAAAGTCTGTATTTATTAATGGTGTAATTCCATTTCCTGTACGGAACTGTATGTACTGTGTTTTATCAAAATCGATAGTCCACTTGCTGAGAACCACTTAATGATTTTCTGAAAGATGTCATTACAATTTCTTCAGTTAGTTCTTATCTGTCAGGTGTGATAACTATGCTTGTATCATCAGCAAAAAGAACCAGCCCTGCATCTTCATGAATATTGAATGGCAAGTCATTAATATATATTAAGAACAGCAAAGGACCGAAGACCGAACCTTGTGGCACCCCATTTTCAATTGTTCTCCAGTTTGAGGAATCAGCTGTTTTTTTTGCATATTATGTGAATTACTTATGTCAACTTTCTGTACTCTTCCTGTTAGGTATGATTTAAACCATTTGTACACTGTCCCATTTATACTACAAAACTTTAGTTTCTCTAGCAGAATTCCATGATTTACACAATAAAAAGCCTTGGAGAGATCACAAAAAATCCCAACAGGTGATGTCCGGTTATTCAGAACATATAATATTCCATTGGTGAAAGTATATATAGCATTTTCTGTGGAAAAGCCTTTCTGAAAGTCTTTCAATTGTCTGTCAATTTCCTTAATATGTTGGTAGAATAAATATACTTAATTGATCTGAAGTATAAAGTGCTCAACATGATCAGCATTGTATGATCCTTCAATAATTCTTGAAGACGGTTCTTTAAGTGTGAAAGCCTTTGGATGTGGAATCTTGTGAACAACATACGAACCTACTTATGATAATAAAATGGTTTGTATTCTTTTACTGATAAGCACTCTAATTAAATGATTTACATTCATAGGTGGATCTAATAGCTTTATTTTATTAAGATACCACTTAAAGTATTTATGATAACGTCTCCTACAGTTAGGGTATGGACGAACATCCATCATTTCTAAAGCCATTCGTTGTTGTTCTCCTTTCGACCAGTATTTACCTTTAAACTGCTGTATGAAGTTTTCCCAATCTTTAAACTCACTCCTATCTAAAATAGCACACTTGGTAGCTTCACCTTCTAGTTGCCCTATTACAAATTGTATTCGTTTATTGCTAATCCAATTGATAAGAATTGCATTAATAAATGATTTTATGCAAATTATTGGGTGAAGTTCCCCACTCGGTTTGAATACTGGAAATCTGTTTCCCACATTGGTATTAGTCACACATTAAATTATTCGCACCGATTGGCTGATAAGGGTTTACTTATTATCGACTCTTACATACATTCAGTCGAATTGCCTTTGTTTGTTGTAACATTAATTTCATTGTTGTCAGTATTTCAACAAACAAGAACGGTTCAACTATCATCTTATTAGTTTTTAAATTATCATCACATGTAATATCATTAGAAAAACCTTCCTTATTTGCAACAGTCGATAATCGATTCGTAACCTCCTACAAACACTGTTCGGTATTTGAAATTCTCTCCATCAGAGTAGTTTCTTTATCAATTTCACAATATAATTCCTCTGCAAGATCGGCAGATTTGTGTTTTATATTTTCTAATACATTACACATGTTATTGATAGCATCCTTTAATGAGTCTCTTTCTACTTGAACTTCAGCTATCCTTTTAGTTGTGTTCTCTAAGTCGTCTTTATTAATATGAGGAGTACCGGTTAAATTAACAGACACTTTTTGCAGGTGCTCTAACATTTTGTTGCGAACAATCTCAACTAGTGTAGCCATTGTCTCTTTGATTTTACCGTTATTTTTCGGTATTTCTTCATAAACATTGACATTAATAATGTCGATCCTTTTAGTAATTTCCGTAATGTCCTGTTTCATTAGCTGTTTTTCCTCTCTAGAACTTTTTATACGTTCTTCTAGCCTACCTTTTAGACTACCTAATTTATCGTGAGTTTCTCTTTGAAACGTTTCAATATTGTTATTAGTTGATTCTCAGCTATCTGTTGTAACAATTCAGCTTGTAATTCAGACATATCAGAATCCCTTTTATCCTTAGCATCAGCTATCTCTCCTATGAATTCAGCTTTTAATCCAACATATCAGAACTCATTTTACCTTTAGAATCGTCTACCTTTCCTAACAATTCAACTTTTAATATCAGAACTGTGAGATTCTCTCATTTCTTTAAGCTGCAGCAATACATCCTGCAATAATCTAGTGAGTAGAGGTATATCCTCTTCAGACATTTCGTTATCAGAAATAATAAATAAAAATAATAATAAACACTTTATGAGTTCACATAATTGTCACTTCTCACTTTTTTTACAATAACTCACCGGATTTAATTAGTAGTCTCTTTGTCTGTAGTTCGACAGCAACTATTTGCTATTGCTGCTGGCGAATTTTATGACAGAATGGCAGTGCTGTAGTAGTACTGTGGCTGACAGCTCATGCAACTCAATGGTCGATGGGTTGCATGAAGATCTGTCAGCACACCCACACCTGGCCTGCACCTCTAGAAAACTGTAATGTTGACATCTCGTCTCATACACCTAGCAGCCATGCTGTGGACGTACAGGGCCTGTTTTGTAAAGGAAAGAAATTTTTCCAGAACGGCAATCTACTGCTCCACACGACAGGATGTAGTGTCATCGAAAAAACTGTGTGTCCGTCTGCATTGGCTGCACGCCACCAGATGCCGGCATCGCTGACAGAATTTGAGAATGTTGATAGCTTTCATAGCTTTAGCATCAATCTTATTCTGTCAATTTTCTTTTAAACAAATCCACTGGCAACTGGTGAGTCTTACATTCCCTTTACGTCCTGTCACGTTACAGCCAAGTTGTGGTGCTACTAGTTTTAATAAAATCTGATTTTATTAACAAACAACCCCTTAAAAGACTGTGACTTCCAACCAACAGTTAACTAGCACCAAATTAATTAGCTTCCAAATTAATTATATTTAATTTCTTGACATGAATATTTATAATATTTGAGGATTACTTTCTACAGTCAGATCTTATAAGTTTGCAAACACTGAGTAAAATTTTAGGTGAGGGCTCTACAAAACGGTCTTTTTGTTTTTTCACAGCACTCATATATATTCAGTCAATAAAACAATATCAACGCTTGTGCAACTTTAATAACTCACACTTTTATCATAAGTTGTGCTGATCACACTCAAAATTCACTTCAAAGTAATACATAACTTTAGAAAAATTATTTGTATATCTTGATTTGATATTTAGTAATCTTGTACACTCATCAGTAAATTCATTTATAAACATTTTATTCATATATATGTGACGTAATTATAGTCACAAAAACTCAATATTCATAATCACAACTGCAATCTGACATCTTGTCAATACTCATTACAAAAACAGACTAATCATTTTTAAATATCTTTCTATTACATTTCTTTAATAATAATTGGTGTTTAAAAAGGTTGTAAATCGCGGTCAGGAACAGCAGACAGTCTTCATGTTCAGTACACTGACCTTTGGCTAATCAACAATACTGACCACTGACTGAGAACTCATCATGACGTACTGCTGCAGCACTGTCATAATACATGAAACAAAGACAAATAAAATTCACATAAGAACGTGTTCTCAAATCTTAATAACATTCAAAATAATACATTCAGTAATTATCTAATAAATAACTGCGAAACTGAGCTTTATGAGGAGAAGAGTAGACGACTCAATACACGTCCCACTACAATATTCTGCTAAAATTGATTTTATTGTGACCAGAACTGATGCTTATTGACAAATTATGGCTTTAAGTGTCTTTAATATAGGACAAAGCATCACAAAATATGTTGGAAGGTAAAATGTAACAATTCCAATTTTAAAATACAAGAAAATAACACCTCTAAATATTCAACTTAATATCAAAATTTTCTTGTAAAATCACTTACCTTCCAACTTGCTCCACTTTTCACTGGACACTTCTGCCACTTCATAGATCAAAAGGTGTAGTCCCTTACACAAACTTCTCCTTTCAAGTCAGTCATATTACACACAAGCTCTACCTCAAGTAAAAACACAATGCTACCAATAAATCTTTTTTATAGGACTAGTAAAGCCACAGTACAAATTTAAGTACTACATGCATTAGCACTCGGTAAAAAAAATACTTGTATGGCAGATTCAATAAAAATAGCTGGTAGACATATTGTGGTTTTAACCACACGCCAAACTTTGCATTGGACTTGTACTGTTAAAAGTTGACTGAAAACAACGCCATAGATCCTTGCAGCCTCTTTAGTAGATTATTAATCTGTTTCAAACTAATTTCTAATTAGGACTGGACTCTCCTCTTCATAGTGCATCTCACTTTGCATCTGTCATTTGTTATATTTCTTATTTGTTTTCATAATTGTGTTGCTAACTGCAATTGTTCAGCAGAGTATTTCAGGGAATCAAAAACTAAATAGGTTGTGTTAGATTAATTAGATAACTAAATTAACCTGTGCAAAAGTTACTCAAACAGTACAATGTTTTCCTTTCAGTTACAGCTCTGACTCCAGAGCAGATTAAACTAAGGGCATTGCAAATGACATATAATACGTTTGAGCAAAGATTACCACAGCTCTTACACATAATAGAAAATTGGGATCGGAGACTTGGAGTTTTAGTGAGTATTAAAGAATCTTTATTCACTGTAAATAACTGCACAATGATATGTGCTTCATCATACTAATTCAAAATAAAATATATAAATTGTATAATGTACAATATGTTGCATTAAACATTAGATCAATAACATTTATTCAGTATATAATAATAAATTTGAAAGTAGAATTAATGAAAAAATAATATAATAATTTCGTAAGTTAACGTATTCTTTGATATTTTAACATGGGTGATTTTGAAACATGTCCAGTGAATGTGTGGATTTTTTTCATTTGATTTATTCATTAACCTAAAGTGTTTCTGCATCATTAATGTTATCTATTTGTGTGTTAATTACTTTATTCTTTTTATTATTGAGCAATGCCTCATGTTTATATATGTTTCCACCTGTGTGATTGAACTTGTGTGTTCGTATGAATGTGGAAGGTTGCTTTTAATATTCACTGACTGTCGTGCAATGGCTTATAGTCGCCGCCCCGCGCTCTAGGCCTCGTTTTGCTGTAGTTGAGAATGCATGGCGTCATTTGCCGTCTGCAGTGGCGTCTGTTGGCTGTCCAGATACAAGCTCACTTGGCAAGATGGCGAGGTGGCTGGGTTCATAGCGCCGTACCAACCTAATCTTGGATGAAAGAATTGCTCTCTGGGAGCTGATGTAGAGGGACTTGTACCAAGGGTTGGTAGACAGGAGGCTCTTAACGCACTCTGCGTCGTTCTTAGCGCGCTCTACAGCCAGTTTGTGGCGAGGGAAGGTTTTCCTGTGGCCTGAGAGTGACACTCTTGCTCCAACCACCATGGAAATAAGTAAGTCACCGAATCATGCTGATGGTAAGGCTTGCTGTTAGAACTCTAATTTCTTTTTGATCAGGCAGTCTTGGTTTCTCAGTGATAGTTTTCTTGAGTAATTCGTTCGCTATGTGAGGCGAAGTGTTTCTTAATTTACAGAACTGGAGTAATACAGTGTGAATTTAGTATTTGCATTTTCATTCAAATGTTCAAATGTTTGTTGTACTTATGGGACTTAACTACAGGGTCATCAGTCCCTAAGCTTACAAACTACTTATGAAATAGCTAATGCTAAGGACGGCACAAATATCCATGCCCGAGGGGGGATTCGAACCCCCGACCGTAGTGGCCGTGCAGACCGTGACTGAAGCGCCTCAGTCTCCTCGGCCACTGCGGCCGGCTTTTCATGTTGTGTCTGTATCTACGAGTATGCTAAATATTTCCCAGACTTTCTAGTTTGATTCCGTCTTTCCTGTCTTTTATGACCGATTGCACCAAGTGCTTTCGTAACAGTCGTTACTTCGGCCTTCAGGCATGCATTTATTAATACTAGCATTCTTCTATACGAATTCTCACATGTGCTTTACTTGTTCATTTTAAATGCTATGTATTTTGTCGTGGTCGCACACCATGTGGTACTTAAGAACAGTATATCGCTGCCTCCCCACACATAGTGCATAGTGTTCTTAAATTTGTGGTCAACACACCCGTCATCTCGTCAAAATGCCGCCGACGCTTTGTTTTGACGCTGCTATCAAGTGTTCCCATGTCGTAATGTACTGCAAGCATATGATCGTGTCTGTAAATGAATGAATGTGCTTTCATCTAACCATATTCATAAAGGGCAGAAACAATTTTATTACGGGCAGTAATTTTATGACTTAATTCAATTTTGTACAAGGTGTGTGCTTAATTTGGTCTCCCCACATTTATTTGCTAGTTCACTTTACTCAATAGATTATGATTATTAAACCTCTGCTTTATGATTTTATGCTCCCTGACCCATGATTAATTATCTGTTCATCTATTTGTTATTATTCATTTTGTGTTTGTTAAAACGTTGGTTGCTCCCTTAAGGAGTGAGCACTTAGATAAACTACAGTTGCACAAATACTGTGGCCACTCATAAAGTAAATCAGAGCAGCAGTGAGCATGTTTACTCACATTTGCAGATCTCAACAGCCCGAGATCTTGCTTAGAAAAAATAACAAGCTATTTTCAATTTGTTAAATAGTTGTACCACTTACTTAAAAAAAATGTAGGTCCATGTTCCGCCATTGGTAATTTGGGTTATTCACTTAGCGAGAGCTCCTAGTCCTTCTTAACCTGTTCCAAGATATAAGTCTATTTGACTTAAATGTAGACCCATTTATATTCATGAACTCCCCCCCCATATTATTTTTAATTTAGAGTCTATAACATATACATGTAAATTGACAATAGTGAGTATTCTAAAGATAGATGATGGTGCTCCCTATAATCTGCTCTACAAATGAAATGCAAAACTTATCAGGCTTGATTCCTTGGTGGCACATGTGCTCGATGACTGTTTATTTGATTTGTAGAAACTTTTTTAAGCAATTATTCGTAAATATTAATTATTCACAGTTATAGATTTCGACCACTGTGTGGTTATTATCAGTGCTAAACAAATACAAAAGAACCAGTGAGGTAATATACATATAAAGTTATAACCCAGTTGTACAAGGTTTCAGTTTTAGTCAGTGATCAATTACATACCTTAAAATAAAACGATTGAAACACATAAAACATTTCGACCTCCATTTGGAGGTTACGTTCATACTGATGCAGCTGTTGCATTTTTACACAGCTGACATCAGCATTCGTCATTGGTGACTGTGATGTCCTCTTTAAAGCTTCATACATCAAATATTTTATTTGGGGAATGTTTATTGCAATAATGTTTACATTTTATTATGATTTTAATAGGCATTCTTTTACTTTAAAATGTTCTGTATTAATAAATACCATTTACCATTTATGTAGGGAATGTAGGTATGGTGGTGATAAACAACACATTTAAATGGCCAAGAGAGCAATTCCAGCATTTCGTGGGACATTTGTACTGCTTTGGACTAGTATTTTTTTGTTTTATATTTAGAAATCATAAGTTATTTGAACTCAAGTTACTGTTTTAAGCAACAAA
Organism: Locusta migratoria; assembly: GCA_026315105.1. Taxonomy (NCBI): domain Eukaryota; kingdom Metazoa; phylum Arthropoda; class Insecta; order Orthoptera; family Acrididae; genus Locusta; species Locusta migratoria. The sequence goes on along the minus strand of CM048747.1, from coordinate 17,820,753 downwards.
ATGGCTCTTTCAATTCTAAAAAATACAATTTTCAAGTTTTCCTTTTTAATTGTTTACAATATAATTATTAAAACCAGTGTTATGGGTGGACAATAAACATTAACTTGACATCAAAGCGATAATGCTGCTCTGTTAGTGGCCACAGTTCAGCCAAGCCACATTCAAATGAAATTTACATTCTTCTAATACAGGAACATGTATCAAGGAGACAATAATTACAATGCATGACACTATATATGATCTGTCGTATAGTTACGGGTGGGACAAATTGTATGATGTATAGAATTTCAAATTGGATTAAATAGTGCAACTAAATAAATACTATTTAAACTGAACTACAAGATGAAAAAAGCACAAACACTCTCGATAAACCCAAACAGACTGTTAAAATGTTCTAGTCAAATGAGAACTGTCCTCTGTTATTCATCAATGTTAGTATACACAACTTTGCCTGCAGTACAGACCTACCTTCAATCGGCTCGTCCTTCATTGCAGACCAGATCCAAAATTTGCCACTTTTTCTATGTAAAGTAATGTTAGTCTTATATTATCTACATGTTTAACTTTGTATGACTAAGTCAAAAGAAAACCACCAACACTGATGTATAGCTGATCGCTTTTTTGTTGTTTTAATTCTGCCAAAGTAACCACTGACTGCCAATCTGATATTGGTGTTGTCCCAATTTCAAGCAGACCTTCTTTGACACAAGACAAATAATCTAACAACTGTAACTTCTAAACAGGATAGACTCCAGAAACTCTCTGTTCCAGCATTACAACATTTTCTGCAATTATTTCTTTGGAAACAGTCTACTTGACTTAATGCACTGTGGCACAATCGGCAAAGTTCTCTGCAGTGTATGCTTTGAAACTCTTAGATTTAACCCTTCTCTAAGCAGCTCTCTAAGGACCTAACCATGTCATCAACAGAACCCTTGCCCTGTGCTGTGGCAAATAAACTCCAGTCTACAGACCCAATCTCAATGTATTTCTTAAAAATGATGACATTTTTAAGAAATCCATTGAGATTAGGTCTGTAGACTGGAGTTTATTTGCCACAACACAATCTATTATTAATTGTCCAACACATCTACCGGAAAATATGTGCAGCTCATTAAGATGTGGATGCTTTGTTTTCAACATTTTTGTGGCATATAATAAAAATGTCCAAACTGAGGTCTTGCCATGATTTAGTTCATCACTCATATCTTTTATTATTCTATTTGGCAAAATAAGTACCCAAAACATGTACCTTCATTCCAAAACAGTATTCCCTTAAACTATGATCTGACATTGCAGAGAATATAGTGTGTAATGTCCCACCAGTAACACACATATCTCATTATTACCATACTTTAATTTTACCAGGAGTATAACAGCTTTGTCCTACATGTAAACTAGCTTACTTTCACAGTGTTCACTTGTACAATTACATAAAGTACTTTTGATAAAGAAATGATGTTTTAGTGTTTCGGGTGGGACAATTTATATTAAAAGCAGAATAATTAATTTCGAAACAATATTCAAATCAGATGAACTTCTAATGCACAAATATACTTCTTTCTGACTTACTTTTGAAAAGTCTTGCGAGTTGTGCTCACTAGAATGAGCCACTGGCTTACAAATGAGGTCGCAATAATACACTGTTCCAGTATTTTCGTTCAACAGAAAAAAGGCAATAATGGATGGTAAAATTTACAAGTCCTACAATAAAAGTCTTATAAAACAATAATTGCATGATAAAATATATACATTAAGCCCTAATTTGCCCAATTTTGAAACTATATCTCAATAAATATACTTTCATTGAAATGTCCCTGTTTTCCTTCAAGCAGCATGTTGCTTTCAGTGCTAAGTATATAGTTATTTACAAATGTCAGATTAGCAATACATATGGAACCAGTATAGGGAAGAGGAAATAGACTGTTATTAGTCAACATTGTAGCAACTAGTCTTACTAAAGTAACAAGTAGAGAGAATCTACAGATCACTTTATAAACACAAAATAGTAATCTGTTTTGTTTGTAAACAAACTATGGTCTTTAACTCAAGCACCACAAAAATCACTCACACCTTCTACGAACAAGCACACACCTCAAAACTACCATGCTGTGATGTCACGTGTCAAAGCTGACGTGCGGTATCCCTGTCTACAGGTGAGCCACCAGTTCTTTACTGAAACACATGTACACTAACTTTGCACTATGCGGTGCTAATTGCAGGCATGCCATGGCAACGAAAATTGCTGAAATAAAGTTTATAGGAATCTTACAGTGTGGTTACAAGAATTCTTTTAAAAAGCTAAAAGTGGGGAATAAAATGCCTCTTCATGTACCACACCTTGTGCTAAAAGTTTACAAGAAATAAATAGTTAATAGTTAAAACCACATGACACCAAGGCACATAAACTGGAGAAGAGCACCTGAAGTAAATTCAGCATTTATTCTGCAAAAGTGAGCAGTGAGATTACTGTGTAAAGTAGATAATTGAACATCATGTATGAGTTTTGTTTAAGGATCTTGGAATACTCACCTGACTTGTCTCCTTGCCCACAGTTCAGTGTAGAGTTTAATATTCTGGTAGTAAGATATTCAATAAGATATCTTCTAACATCCACCTCCAAAAACCACAGACGTTGCCAAGGTGGAGTGCATTGCGTGCCTCAACGATGCAGATAGCCGTACCTTAGGTGCAACCACAACGGAGGGGTATCTGAACTACAAACGTGTGGTTCCTGAAGAGGGGCAGCAGCCTTTTCAGTAGTTACAGGGGCAAAAGTCTGGATGATTGACTGAGCTGGCCTTGTAACATCAGCTAATGTGGCTTTGCCACACAGTTACTGCGAATGGCTGAAAGCAAGGGGAAACTACACCCGTTACTTTTCCCGAGGACATGCAGCTCTACTATATGAAAATATGATGATGGCATCCTCTCGGGTAAAATATTCCGGAGGTAAAATAGTCCCCCATTCGGATCTCCGGGCGGGGACTACTCAGGAGGATGTTGTCATCAGGAAAGACAATACTGGCATTCTACGGATCAAAGCGTGGAATGTTAGATCCCTTAATCGGGTAGGAAATTTAGAAAATTTAAAAAGGGAAATGAATAGGTTGAAGTTAGATATAGTGGGGATTAGTGAAGTTTGGTGGCAGGATGAACAGGATTTCTGGTCAGGTGAGTACAGGATTATAAATACAAAATCAGTTGGGGGTATCACAGGAGTAGGACTGATAATGAATAAGAAAATAGGAATGCGGGTAAACTACTATGAGCAGCACAGTGATCACATTATCATTGTCAAGATAGATACGAAGCCAACACCGACAACAGGAGTACAGGTTTATATGCCAACTAGCTCTGCCGATGATGAGGAGATCGAAGAAACATATGAGGAGCTAAAGGAAATTATTCAGACAGTTAAGGGAGAGGAAAACCTAATTGTGATGGGAGACTGGAATTCGGTAGTAGGAAAAGGAAGAGAAGGAAAAATAGTAGGTGAATATGGACTGGGCAGGAGGAATGAAAGAGGAAGTCACCTGGTAGAATTTTGCACGGAACATGATTTAATCGTAACAAACATGTGGTTTAAGAATTACAAAAGAAGGTTGTTTACTTGGAAGAGACCAGGAGACACAGGGAGGTACCAGATAGATTTCACAATGGTAAAACATAGATTCCGGAACCAAGTTACAAACTGTAAAACATACCCAGGGGCAGATATAGACTCTGACCATAACTTGTTAGTCATGAACTGTAGGCTGAAACTGAAAAAACTGCAGAAAGGTAGGAAAAGAAGGAGATGGGACCTAGATAAATTGAAGGAACGTGAAGTTCTGGAGAATTTCAGAGGGAGATTTAGGCAACAATTGACAGAAACAGGGGGCAATAAAACAGTAGAAGAGGAATGGGTAGCATTGAGAGATGAAATAGTGAAGGCAGCAGAGGAGAAAATAGGTAGAAAGGCAAGACCTACAACAAATCCTTGGAAATCACAGGAAAATGCTAAATTTAATTGATGAAAGGAGAAAATATAAAAATGCAGTTGTGGAGGTTTATAGGATCGGGTCGGATAAGACACGAACACTCCAACTTTCATACACTGACTTTATTATAACACGTTTACACTATACAAATGTCAGGCGGGAACTGGTGTTTCCGCTTCCTTACAGCAAAGACCTTTCGTAACACAGAAAGATACTACACTCGTCCAAAGTTGTTAGGTATCGATCCCCACATAGCCCCCCCCGGCAGTATGGAGTACATGAAAAAAAAAAAAAAAAAACTTAAAAGATTAAAATTACACAGCTGGTAGGGGATGCAGAAAGGTGACTGGCAGCTCTTGTGCATCCTCAGGTAGGGGGCGGTTGGTGGGTGACCGTGGGGCAAAACCCGGCACGGTAGTCTCGAAGTCCTTGAGGGTGGATGGTGGGCGAAGCCGACGTCCAAATCTTGTCGATTGTTGTGGGGGGCCTCGATGAACTGCTGGGAACCGCACAATGACGGTTCCGTTCGGGCGGACGAACGCACGTAGATTGCCTGCGGAGGCGAGGTGGGAAGCTGTGATGCGTCGAACCACACGTTGCACTACACCACCTTCCTGATCACTTTTATCGTCACACGCGAGCATGATGAACACTGAAACACCCTGCACTAACACGCTGAGGTTACAGATATGATCTGGGTCAACCCTAGTTTTGAATTCTACCTCGGTAGCAGTGGAGGGAGGCGTACTTCTGCAAGTGGGGGTGGCAAAACCCCGACATAAGGAGGGTGATGCATCCGAGGCGGGTGTGGTAGGAGTAGTTGTGGCAGGCAAACGGCCAGGGGAAACAGGTGTGGAGGACCGATGTGGACACAATTTCTTGCCGCTTGATGGGCGCAACGAACTTGTGCAGGAAGAAGGGGTTGAAAGGGTGAAGTTTTGTGAGGAGGGAGTCATGCGAGGTGAAAATCCTCGGAAAGGATGGGGATCAGAGGGCTGACTCGAATGTTGTGGACCACCAGAAAGGTAGTTGTTCGAAGAATGGGTGAGGGGTTGTGAAGAAGAATGACTCCGATTGCCTGAGTCGTTCGAAGAGGGTGGGGGTGAGGGTGTGGGGGAGTCATCGGAAGCGGGCTCAACTAGAGCCGGTTTCACTCGGTTCAGTGAAACGGTAGTTTTGGAACCGTGCAGGAGAATGTCCATGGTGTTTGCCGCACGACGGAGCACCTTGTGAGGACCAGTATAAGGCGGCTGAAGGGGGGCCTTAATGGTGTCGTCACGCAGGAAAACATATGTGCACGAACTAAGTGCAACGGGTACATAAGTACGAGGTGGTGTGTGGTGTGCCGGAGGTTGTGGGTGAAGTTTGCTACAATGTAGTTTGACGCGTTCTACCAGGGATGGAAGCTCTGAAGGCGAAGCCACGGGCGTGGGGGCAACTAGTTCACCTGGTAAAACAAGGGGTTGACCATAGACAAATTCAGCTACTGAACCTTTTAAATCTTCTTTAAAAGTGGTGCGTAACCCCAAAAGTACGAAGGGCAGGGCCTCAGTCCAAAGAGGGCCATGGCAGCGTAAGGCAGTTTTAAGAGTCCTATGCCATCTCTCGACGAGTCCGTTGCTCTGAGGATGGTAGGCAGTTGTATGGATCTTGGAGATGCCGCACAACCTACAAATGTCAGAAAACAGAGCGGATTCGAATTGGCGCCCCTGATCGGTTGTCAACACTGCCGGGCACCCGAAGCGTGCTATCCAAGTGTCTATAAAGGCACGAGCAACAGTCTCAGAAGTGATGTTCGGGAGTGGGGTGGCTTCGAACCAACGTGTAGTCCTATCTATGATGGAGAGTACGTATCTGAACCCCTCAGAAGGAGTGAGTGGGCCTACCAAGTCTATGTGTAGGTGTTGGAAACGTTTGTGTGGTTGGGAGAAAGTACCCAGCGGGGGGGTGGTGTGCCTGGAAACTTTGTTTTGCTGACATGGAATGCACGATCGGGCCCAGACTTGGCAATCGCGTCGCATGTCACGCCACACAAAACGCTCAGTAACAAGTCTGGTGGAGGCTCGCACTCCAGGATGGGCTAGGCTATGCAGTTTGTCAAAAACTTGTCTCTGTAGGTCCTTGGGAATGAAAGGTCGCAGAGAACCGGTAGATTCGTCACACCACACTTCTCCGGTCACACCTGGGAAAGTAGTTTTGACGGGTTTAAGGGAAGAGTCGTGGTCATTGATGAGCTGCATTATGTTTGGGTCAGCTGACTGCCGCTGCGGGAGGTCTGATAGGTCGAGAACCGAAGTGACAGCTCCGACACGGGACAGGAAATCTGCTACAATATTGTCTGCACCTTTAATGTATCTGACGTCACTTGTAAATTGTAGGATGTAATCAAGATGACGGAAACGTCGTGGCGGAGGGTCAGACGGAGGTTTCTGGATGGCGGCCACAAGGGGTTTGTGATCCGTGAGGATATAAAAGCCACGTCCCTCAACTTCCGTACGAAAATGTTTCACTGCCTCATAGACAGCCAGCAATTCTCTGTCAAAGGCAGAATATTTCTTTTGCGCGTTATTCAGCTTCTTTGAGAAGAACTGGAGGGGGGATGTAACGTCTCCGACAGATTGACTCAAAACAGCACCTATAGCACAGTCACTTGCATCTGTTGTAATAAAGAGGGTGGCATCTGGATGCGGGTGAGCCACAGTTACAGCATTTGCTAATAGATGCTTCAGTTTCTCGAAGGCTGTTTCCATTACTGGGGTCCACGGAACCTGCCGGATGCCGGTAGTGTTTTGGCCTGCCAAGGCATCTGTGAGAGGTGCCTGAACCTCAGCAGCAGCTGGCAAATGTTTCCTATAATAGTTAACTGTTCCTAGGAAACGACGTAATTCTTTATAAGTGTCAGGTCGTGGTAATTCTAAAACAGGTTTGACCTTGTCAACAGGGGGTGTGAGGCCCTCAGCTGAAACAACATATCCCAAAAACAGAACTGAAGGTTTGTGAAGTTGCAGCTTCTTATTATTAAGCTCTACACCAGCTGCAACGAGAGTGTCCTTAACTATCTGCAAATGTTCCTTATTCTTTTCCACAGTAGGGCTGAAAATCAAAATATCATCGAGGTAGACGAAACAAAAGTCTAAGTGGAACAGCACCTCGTTGATAAACCTTTGCCAGGTTTGAGCAGCATTCCGCAACCCGAAAGGCATGAATCTGTATTGGAACAGTCCGAAAGGTGTGGTGATTGCCGTTTTTTCTATGTCCTCCGGGGCCATAGGAATCTGGTGATAGGCACGTTTACAGTCTATCACCGAGAAACACCGGGCGCCGGCCAAAGCGTGGTTAAAGTCTGACACGTTGGGGACGGGATATTTATCGATGATGGTACGAGAATTAAGCTTCGTATAGTCTCCTACCATGCGCCAAGTGCCGTCTTTCTTTGCGACGAAATGAATCGGACTCGACCAACATCCCGAAGAGGGTTCAATAATTCCACCTTTTATTAGTTCGTCGATCTGTTCGCGAGCAACGGGCATAAGTTCGGGTTTGAGACGACGAGGGCGGCACGAAATAGGCGGTCCGTCAATCAGGCGTAGTCTATGAACAGTTCCGTTACTCACTAAGGCAACGCGGGGCGCCGTGTGCGAGGGAACAGTTTGTATAGGCGCGAGCGTATCGGCCTCCGAGCGAAGCTGCGGCGCTGGCGTCGAGAGTTTACACGATTGCCAACTGCCCGTAGGTAGAGAGTTGCAAACAGGCGAGCCGCGTTGGGTTGAGTTGGTACACTGAGTAATAGTTGCGGAAGGCGCCGCTGGCGAGGCTGAGGGCAGCAGCGGGCGCATAGAAACAGCTGATTGCTGTGAGTTATTGACACTAGCCTGCGCGCGGAAATTTGACTGTCCGGGTAGGCGGGAAGGCGGGGTAGCACTCGTAATAACACTGTCAGAATGAGGACGAGCGCAAACGCAGTTACAGGTAGAGGAATCCCTGTCACAGTTGCGCGCGGGCGCAGGATCACTAGAACACTGACTAACCTGTAGTACTGAAGGCGGGCAGGATGCTTGAAGACTGTTGAGCTGTTCGCGGACAGATGACAGCTCTGAGCTTAAATCCTGCAGCCGACGATGAAGTTCGTGATTCGTAGATTCGATTCGCTCTGCGAGCCACTTGTTTGACCACTCGAGAGACTCGCCGGGGAGATTAGCGCTTTTGGTAGCTAGGCGAACGTTATCTTTGTCCTTAGTTAGAACACTGGCAGGCACACAAGAAATATACAAGTTGCACGCCGGATAGAACACGCGATCGCTTGCTAAATCTATTGTTATTTTGTAATGCCTAAGAAAATCTATACCTATTATAGGTTCTTCGACTTGAGCAACTAAAAATCTCCACTCTAACTCGCACTTGGGGGCGAGGGTGACATTAAAAGAGGTTAGGCCGGTGCACTGAAGATGCGATGCGTTGACTGCTCGAAGTGTAGTCTTCTGCCGGTGAATCTTCCTGTTAGCGAGGCGAGCAGGGAGCAGTGACACATCGGCTCCGGTGTCCACTAGAAAATTTGTTCCAGAGGAGAGATCTTTCACGTACACCCGGCCATGGTTTCTAGTGGCGTGTGACACAGAATGTAAAGTTGGGTGGCGCTCGTTTAGTTTGCAGGAGGTTGCGCCGCTGCCTACCTGCGATTGTAGTTTGGGTAGGAGCACGGTGGTTTGCAATTGCGTGCTTGCTCTCCAAATCTATAATGGAAGAAACAGTATGTCATTGCTGGGGGCGGAGGAAGCTGCGACCCATGATCTTCCGCGGCGTCAGAAGCGCCGTCGCTGCGTCGAGATGAAGGTGCCGGTAGAGCAACTGACTTGACAGATCTTGTATTAGACGGTCTAGAAGCGCTGGCGCGGAGTTCGCGTAGCCGGGCAGAATGGACTCTATCGGCGGCGCGTAAGAGTTCGTTAACTGACCTGTCCTCGTATGCGGAGATTGCAGTCTGTACAGGCAGAGGCAGTTTCTCTGTCCAAATCTCGGTGAGTGTATCGTTTGGCAAGTCGTGTTCGCTGACAAGTAAACGGAGGCATCGCCACAACTGTGATGGAGACCTGTCGCCGAGACGCTCTTCATATATTAGTTGTCTGACATTCTCTCTCCTTGTTTTGGACACACGTTGCAGAATCGTCTGCTTGGCTGCCGTGTACTTCCCTGTCGAGGGAGGGTTCTTGACAAGGTCGTAGATTAATTCGACGCGCTCGTGGAGATGGTTCACAAGGCAGTAAAAACGCGCGTCGTCGTCAAGCCCGTAAACAGTGAAAGTTTGCTCTACCAAGTTAAACCAAAACTCTGGGTGAGCAGGTTTGAAAGGAGGTAGCGTGGGCATGTTCTCCAACCGTCGAACAACAGTCTGTGCGAGCGAATTGTCCCTGTTAGCAGGCGATGGATTCTGGAGAAACTGCGGCGACATATTATAAAATTGGTGAAAAGGGTTCGCGTGCAGAGCCTCAGAGGCAACATCGTGTGTCGGAAGTCGGGTAGATGGGTCCCATTGGCGTGGCGGATGAATATTGCACTGCTGACGATTAGGAGTTTGAACGCCGGCTGCCGCATTGTTCGTGTTCAAAACATTTTCGACCGACGCAGGAACACTGAAGTTATGGTCGTAAACGTTCGAGGCACCCTCATGAACCCTATTACACACGTTGTTTACACCCGGTGTGGCGAAAAAGGTGTCCTGCACACGAGGTTCAACAGGCGCGGAATGATATGTAACGGGCGGCCTTTCAAATGCCGTAGCGTTCTGTTGAGTAGAGTTCAGCCTTAAAAATTCCGCTGCATTAGCGGGATCGGAAGGAAACCTCGGCGTAGAGGAGAGAACCTCTCCAGCATTGCTGTCCCTTGTAAGATTGCATTTTGGCGGGCTAACAAAGCCGGAGTCCATAGTAGGCACGGGTATACTGACGAAGCTTGCACACAGAGTAGCATTCCCGGAGCTGTAAGAAATTTGCTGTCCTTGTCGGTATTCGGCAGGTGGAGGCACACTCACGGGACGGCAGAATCCGGGCGGCGGAGGTCCGTTAGGTGAAGCCATTGTGCACAGTACGGACAATAGGCGGCATGCGAACGCGGGAGCGCGAATATCGCGGTAGACGCGGATGGAAAGCACTTCGGGCGGTAACTCGAAAGCGACACTTGATCGGGGTCACCAATGTGGAGGTTTATAGGATCGGGTCGGATAAGACACGAACACTCCAACTTTCATACACTGACTTTATTATAACACGTTTACACTATACAAATGTCAGGCGGGAACTGGTGTTTCCGCTTCCTTACAGCAAAGACCTTTCGTAACACAGAAAGATACTACACTCGTCCAAAGTTGTTAGGTATCGATCCCCACACAGTAAATGAAACAGGCAAAATGGAGTTCAGACGACTAAGAAATGAGATTGACAGGAAGTGCAAAATGGCTACGCAGGAGTGGCTAGAAGCCAAATGCAAATCTGTAGAAGAATGTATTAGAAGGCGAAAAGTAGATACCGCCTACAGGAAAATAAAAGAGACATTTGGGGACAAGAAAAGCTACTCTACGAATATCAAGAACTCAGATGGGAAACCAGTTCTCAGTGAAAAAGGGAAAGCTGAAAGGTGGAAAGACTACATAGAGCAGCTCTACAAAGGAAATGAACTTAGAGACGATGTTGTAGGAAGGGAAGAGGAAGTAGATCAAGATGAATTTGACAGGGCCCTGAAAGACCTAGGTCACAACAAAGCCCTAGGAGTAGATGACATACCCTCAGAGCTACTAAAGTCTCTGGGAGAGCCAGCCATGACAAAAGTATTTGAACTGGTGAGTAGGATGTATGAGACAAGCGAAATACCCTCAGACTTTAAGAAAAATGTAATAATCTCCATTCCAAGGAAATCAGGTGCAGACAGGTGTGAAAATTACAGAACAATCAGTTTGATAAGTCATGGTTGCAAAATTTTAACATGAATTATCTACAGGAGAATGGAAAAGCTGGTAGAAGCTGACCTCGGGGAAGTTAATTTTTGGTTTCAGGAGGAACCTAGGAACACGGGAGGCAATACCCACTTTACGTCTTATCTTAGAAGATACCTTAAGTAAGGAAAGGCAAACCTACATTTTTAGCTTTTGTAGATTTGGAGAAAGCGTTTGACATTGTTGACTGGAATACACTCTTTCAAATTCTGAAGTCAGCAGGGGTAAAATACAGGGAAAGGAGAGTTATTTACAACTTGTACAAAAGCCAGACCGCAGTTATTAGACTCGAAGGGCATGAAAGGGAAGCATCAGTTGGGAAGGGAGTAAGACAGGGTTGTAGCCTTTCTCCGATGTTATTCAATTTGTACATCGAGCAGGCGGTGCAGGAAAACAAGGAAGAATTTTGAATAGGGATTAAAGTTCAGGGGGAAGAAATAAAAATATTGTGTTTTGCTGATGACATTATAATTCTGTCAGAAACAGCAAAGGACCTGGAAGAGCAGTTGATAGGAATGGACAGTGTGTTGAAGAGAGCGTATAAAATGAACATTAACAAGAGCAAAACAAAAATAAGGGAATGTGGTCTTAGAAAATCAGGAGATGCTGAAGGAATTAGATTAGGTAACGAAACAATGAAGGTGGTAGATGAGTTTTGTTATTTGGGTAGTAAAATAACATGCGATGGTCACAGTACAGAGGATATAAAATGCAGAATGGCAATGAGAAATATAGCATTTTTGAAAAAGAGAAATTTGCTAACATCGAATATTAATTTAAGTGTAAGGAAGTCTTTTCTGAAGGCATTTGTGTGGAGTGTTGCCTTGTACAGGAGTGAAACATGGACGATAAGCAGTGCGGACAGTAAGAGAATAGAGGCTTTTGAAATGTGGTGCTACAGAAGAATGCTGAAGATTAGATGGGTAGATCGCATAACTAATGAAGAGGTACTGAACAGAATTGGTGAGAAATTGAATTTTCGGCATACCCTGACCAAAAGAAGGGATCACTTGGTAGGACACATTCTTATACATCGGGGAATCGTAAATTTAGATTTGGAGGGAAGTGTGTGGGGTAAAAATCGCAGAGGGAGACCAAGAGACGCGTATAGTAAACGGATTTAAGTGGATATGGGTTGCCGTTCTTATGAGGAGATGAAAAGGCTTGCTCAGGGTAGAGTAGGGTGGAGAGCTGCATCAAACCAGTCTCGGACTGAAGACCATAACAACATCTTCTAACATAAAGCAAGAAATTGAGAACCCACATCAGTTCAAAATAAAATTGAAAACATACCTCATTTCTTTCTACAAATTATCTGAATCCCTAGAGTCTGGGGTTTAAAATTTCACTGAGCTACATAGCAAGTAGCAGAGTCTTATTATAAAGCAGTATGAGAAGCAAGTGTGCTGTACATTGGTCTCAGTATTTGTGATGTAAAATGTTTTGTTTGAAAAACGTAATTTTAATGAAGTAAATATTAAGCTAATAGCATATAAACAGTTGAAATATTATAAAAGTGAGATGGCAGCAGCTTTTCTCAAAGTAGCAGCTTTCGTATTAATTTTACATTGCACAAACACAAGTAAAATTAATCAGTAAAGTATAATTTATGCTAATAGCAGTATACAGATTAAGTCTTTAAGTTGTCTTTGTCTCATGTAAATGTTTATCTTGACTCATTCCACATCCCTGAATGTTCTCCTACTTGATGAAATCTATAGAACATAATGAATGATTGACTAATTCATGTACAGAATGAAGTACTTAATTTACCAGTGTTCATAGTAATGCATGCTGACAAGTATTTTTCATTTTCATTGTAGCAATCAATGACTTACCCAGTAACATACCACACTGTTTACATCACATCAAAATATCGCTGAGTTCAATCACATAACAAAAGAATCTCTTGATATAGCTTTGGACTGGTTTACTGCCAATAAACTATTATGCAATCCTGACAAAACACTGCATCTGGTAAGTTAAGCCAGTTGTTACTTATATTCTTGAACAGATGCACAGTGTCATGCATGACATATATTACATTGTCACCACCATCATGAGAATAATGGACGTAATAATTGCTCTCAGAGTTTTCTGACAGTTTCATGAACAAACTTCTATTTACAGAATTATTATCACAAATAATAGTTATGATCTTGAGTCCACAAGGCATTACAAACTGTAAAACTTCAAGAGTTTTGTGATATAATTCCTGCCCAGACAAGTTTTTCACTGGATGCAATGATACAATTTCCTTCATGCTGCCAAATGCAGATGCCACTAGGAAAGCTAGAACTATTGTAGCTTCAGACTTCAATGAATTCTCGGCAACACCAGTTATGACACCTCCCTTGAACTGAAATTTTGGGTTTACATAAATCTCATCTAACTTTAAAACACAGATTCTTTCCTCTTCAGGCAATGTGGTTGCTACAGTTTTCAGGAAATTACAATTGCTTGATTTATTTTCAGCTGAAATGTTGAAAGAAGCAATAAGTTCACGAATTTGCTTTGGATGTGGAAGATGTAAAAGGGAGCTTGAACGAAGAGCACTGTATGCCGCACTGGACTATTCAAATATTAAAAACGAATATAGCAGCATATTCACAGAGTATTTTTTTCTTTCTGCACCACAAAGCATAATCTGTTCACATAAGAAATTTATATGAGTGTCGTTCCCACTGTCTTCATTAAAATTCTGTTCCAAGTATGCAACACAGTTTTTTAGTTTTGTAACACAATCATGCTCACAATTTTCAGAAGCTGTTTCAGTGATTACATACCTCTGCAGTATGTTCACCAACTGTGACCACCGAGTTATCTCTAAGCTTAGTGGTAATATCCACTGCAGATCGTGAGCACTTACAATATTATTTCCAACACATAATTGTACACACATGCGATTATCAATCTTTACACTGCACTGGATTTTTGGAGTACCTATCACTGATAGCCTATAGAAACATACTTCATCGTTTGTAACAGTACAGCACCACATGTCACTTTGCACAATCATTCCTACATTTTCACACAAGTCTGCAAAACTTTTTATTACGTCTGCTTGAAGTCATTTTTCATTTCTCTTACGAAAATCTTCCTCCCGCTTCAATCTTCTTTGATCCGGATCTTTCCTATTTGCCTAAATAGTGTGGCAGATTGGCGAAAATTCTCAGTACTGCGCCGTCTCGTAATTCTGGCCGAGCTCATGGATATTCTGCACATTACCCAGCGTATCTGTAAATGTATCAAATTTTATTATATCCTTTTCTTCGAAATGCTTAGCACAGACCACAGATCTCTTTGAGGGTAACCAGTCTTTCCTCGGAATTGCTTTCATCCATTCACGGTGCGTATCCATATCTGCTGGAAACTGGAACACTGTGATGTAACTTTTATCATCAGTAGAATTATAATTGTTCGAACATCCTGGGACACAACACTTGCCCAGCATCTGAAAAATATTATTGAATCAATAGTAATATATATTTCGTGTATATAACACACTAATCTTCATTAACATGTTACGCTTCACAATTCACCATGTGGTTTCTCTCTCTTACATTGTATTTAAATTTTCGTTCCTATAAAAGTGGATCAGTCATAAGACTCACCTTTATAAACAAACCAGCAGTGTTTGGACGAATTCGGGTAAAGTTGAATAAACGTTGCAAATCTCACAGCACACTGAAGCACGAAAATTAACACTCATTCACAAATGTACTTCGCATAGCACCAGTTCAGTAGGCCCACTTTGCAGTGTTGCCACTTCTCATGACTCCAGCTTGTGTAGAATGGGCTGTGGAAGGGCAAACGTAGGTATAAATATGGTTGGCAGCCTGTTCTTAGTTCAGTAGACGAAGAATGTTTAGTTCATGTATTGATCAAGTGTATTTACAGATGTTCCTGATGTACAAAAGACTCCCTTCACACAAATTGTAACAAAAATGAAAAAAAGGGCATTGGTCGTGGACGCTACAGTTTCCAGATTTTGACATTTCAAACATAGAGTGAAAATTCTTTATGATGCAAGATAATTTTATGTACAGTGGTTATTTTTTAAGGAAAATACAATGTTCTAACCTTAAAATAGTCTATTTGTTAATTTTAATAGATGTTTGGTCCTTGAGAAAGACCCTCTACTATTTTACAACTTCATATAAACATAGCCTATTCTACCTTGGGAGATATTACAATGTAAAAGACGATCTGTTTCACCCCATTGTCAACAGCCTCATAGCTACATCTACATCTACAACCATACTCCGCAAGCCACCCAACGGTGTGTGGCGGAGGGTACCTTGAGTACCACTATCGATTTTCCCTCCTATTGTCACGTATTGTTCGCGGAAAGAAGGATTGTTGGTATGCCTCTGTGTGGGCTCTAATCTCTCTGATTTTATCCTCACAATCTCTTCACGAGATATACGTAGGAGGGAGCAATATAATCCTAGACTCGTCAGAAAAGGTAAGTTCCTGAAACTTCGACAAAAGCCCATACAGAGCGTCAGAGTGCCTCTCCTGCAGAGTCTTCCACTGGAGCTTAGCAATCATCTCCGTAACGCTTTCACGATTACCAAATGATCCTGTAACGAAGTGCGTTGGTTTTCCGTTGGATCTTCTCCACTTACTCTATCAATCCCACCTGGTACGGATCCCACTCCGGTGAGCAATATTCAAGCTGTGGGCGAACAAGAGTACTGTAACCTACTTCCTTTGTTTTTGGACTGCATTTCCTTAGAATTCTCGCAATGGATCTAGTCTGGCATCTGTTTTACCGATGATTTATTTTATATGGTCGTTCCATTTTAAATCCCTCCTAATGACTACTCCCAGATAATTTATGGAATTAACTGCTTCCAGTTGCTGACCTGCTATAGTGTAGCTAAATGATAAAGGATCTTTCCTTCTGTGTATTGGCAGCACATTACACTTGCCTACATTGAGATTTAATTGCCATTCTCTGCACTGTGCGTCAATTCGATGCAGATGCTCCTGCATCGCAATACAATTTTCCATTGTTACATTCTCTCTATATACTACAGCATCATGCGCAAAAAGCCTCAGTGAACTTCCGATGTTATCCGCAAGGTCATTTATATATATCGTGAACAGCAACGGACCCACGACACTCCCCTGTGGCACACCTGACATAACTCCTGCTTCGGAAGACTTCTCTCCATTGAGAATGACCTGCTGCTTTCTGTTATCTAGGAATTCCTCAATCCAATCACACAATTGGTCTGATAGACCATATGCTCTTACTTTGTTCATTAAACGTTTGTGGGGAACTGTATCAAACGCCTTGCGGAAGTCGAGAAACACAGCATCTACCTGAGAACCCGCGTCTATGGCCCTCTGAGTCTCGTGGACGAATAGCGCGAGCTGGGTTTCACACGAACGCATCTTTCGAAACTCATGCTGATTCCTACAGAGCAGATTCTTAGTCTCGAGAAATGTCATTATATTCGAACATAATACATGTTCCAAAATTCTACAACTGACCAACGTTAGAGATATAGGCCTATAGTTCTGCACATCTGTTCGAGGACCCTTCTTGAAAACGGGGATGACCTTAGCATTTTCCAATATTTCGGAACGTTATGCTCTTCTAGAGACCTACGATACACCACTGCGAGAAGGGGGGCCAGTTCCTTCGCGTATTCTGTGTAAAAACGAACTGGTATCCCACCAGGTCCTGCGGCCTTTGAGCGATTTTCATTGTTTTTCTATCCGTCTGTCAATTATTTCGATATCTGCCATTTTGTAATCTGTGCGGCAATCTAGGGAAGGAACTACAGTGCAATCTTCCTCTGTGAAACAGCTTTGGAGAAAGACATTTAGTAATTCTGCCTTTAGAGTGTCATCCTCTGTTTCAGTGCCATTTGCGTCACAGAGTGTCTGGACACTTCGTTTTGATCCACCTACCGCTCTGACATAAGAGCAAAATTTCTTAGGATTTTCAGCCAAGTCAGAACAAAGAACTCTACTTTCGAATTCGTTGAATGCCTGTCGCATAGCCCTCCTCACGCTACATTTCGCTTCGTGTAATTTTTGTTTGTCTACAAGGCTTTGGCTACGTTTATGTTTCCAGTGAAGTTCCCTTTGCTTCCGTAGCAGCTTTCTAATTCGGTTGTTATGCCACGGTGGCTCCTTTCCATCTCTTACGACCTTGCTAGGTACATACTCATCTAATGCATATTGTACGATGGCTTTGAACTTAGACCAATGTTCCTCAACACCATCTGTACTTAAGATAAAACTTCTGTGCTGAGCCGTCAAGTACTCTGAAATCCCCTTTTTGTCACTTTTTCCGAACAGAAAAATCTTCCTACTTTTTTTAATATTTCTATTTACGGCTGAAATTACCGATGCTGTAACTGGTTTATGATCGCTGATTCCCTGTTCTGCATTAACTGTTCCGAATAGTTCGGGTCTAATATGTTGTCACCAAGAGTTGGTTCTCTGTTTAACTGCTCAAGGTAGTTTTCAGATAATGCACTCAAAACAATTTCACTGGATTCTTTGCCCCTGCCACCTGTAATAAACGTTTGAGTCTCCAATTCTATATCGGGTAAATTAAAATCTCCTCCCAAAACTATAATATGATCGAGAAATCTACTCGAAATATTTTCCAAATTATCCTTCAGGTGTTCTGCCCCAACAGCTGCTGAGCCTGGAGACCTATAGAAGCATCCGATTACCATGTTCGATCCTGCTTTAACCGTGACCTTCACCCAAATTATTTCACACTTCGGATCTCCGTCTATTTCCTTCGATACTAGTGCACTTTTTATCGTTATAAACACGCCTCTTCCTTCACTGTCCAGCCTATCTCTGCGGTAAACGTTCCAGTCTGAGTTTAGAATCTCATTACTGTTTACATCTGGTTTCAAATGTTCAAATGTTTGTATAGTCTATGGGACTTAACTACGGGGTCATCAGTCCCTAAACTTACAAACTAGTTATGAACTACTTACGAACTAGGACGGCACAAATATCCATGCCCGAGGGGGGATTCGAACCCCCGACCGTAGTGGCTGTGCAGACCGTGACTGGAGCGCCTTAGTCCCCTTGGCCGCCGCGGCCGGCACATCTAGTTTCATCCAACTTTCCTTCTGGGACCTTTCTATAGACGCTCCTGCAGCTAACGACTACTAAATTGATCATTTCCTTCCCTGTTGTGTTCTGCCTACTGCTACCTTGTTGCGGCTCAGGAGGCATCTTGTCGGGCCTAGGGAGGGAATTCTCTAACCTAAAAAACCCCCATGTGCACTCCACACGTACTCCACTACCCTTGTAGCCGCTTCCTGCGTGTAGTGCACGCCTGACCTATTCAAGGGAACCCTACATTTCTCCACCCGATAGCAGAGGTCGAGAAATTTGCAGCCCAGATCTTCGCAGAATCGTCCGAGCCTCTGGTTTAAGCCTTCCACTCGGCTCTAAACAAGAGGACCGCGATCGGTTCTGGAAACGACACTACAAATATTTAGCTCAGATTGCACCCCGCGAGCGAGGCTTTCTGCCTTCAACAACTCCGCCAACCGCCCGTATGAACTGAGGATGACCTCTGAACCCAGCTGGCAGGAGTCATTGGTGCCAACATGAGCGACAATTTGCAGTCGGGTGCACACAGTGCTCTCTATCACCGCCGGAAGGGCCTCCTCCACATCTCGGATGAGACCCCCGGCAAGCAAACAGAGTGCACACTGGCCTTCTTCCCCGACCTTTCTGCTATCTCCCTAAGAGGCTCCATAATCCGCCTAACATTAGAGTTCCCGATCACTAATAAACCCCTCCCCCTGTGTGCCTGCTCGGACCTCGCTGAAGGAGCGGCCACATGCTCACTCACAGGCAGAGCGGGCGATGCCGCATGGCCAGCCTCCCCTTTGAGCCTCCGCCTTGAGGGACGCGAACGCCGTTGAACCCGCCATTCCCCAGGGGGAGAGAGTGGCCCAACCGGGTCCTGTACTTGTAGTGTGTGCCAGCAACAGCCGAATTATTCACCAAAGACCTAGCATACCTTGCAGACTATTACACCATAAAGCAAAGAAACTCATGTATACAGACTAGTAGCTGGTATCTTATGTACAAGACTTGCAATATAAAATTTGCGGGTGGGGGGGATACAAAATTATACAAAAAGACAAACAAGAAAGAAAGAATAAAAAATAAAAAACAAATAAAAATTAGAAAGTTATACAAATAGCTCGGATTAGTATTTATAATCAATAAATCGGTCAATTACCTTAATTTTAATTAGTTCAAGATTAGTCAGGTTAATTAATTGTCCATGAATGTCAAAACTATAATGACAGAATCTAAATGATCCTAATTACCTGTCATAGTGGATAATCATATTGTATAGAATATTGACCAAAGTATCACCAAAATTAATGCATTTACATATATACAAAAGCAGTATGTTCTTAATGTACCACTCAAAGCAGAGATGTAAGGTTTAATGTTCAGTAAGTCTGGCGATAAGCAACTCCATACTAAATAAATTTCATGAGAATTAATTGGAAATGAATTAAATGATTATTACATATTAGTTAAGAATATAAAGTACATTGACCTTTGGTTAAACCTTTAACAAGTGCAGAGTGCTCTCAGCACACACTATAAGTTCCTGAATTTAAAAAAAAATAGAAAATTGTCTGTAGTACTTAACAGTAATGATAACAAGAAATATGGTTTAAAATAATGGTCTGATAATAAACAACATGTACTAAACAATGATCACACAACAAAGTTGGGATGTTACTGTATGCATGGTGTGTCCTCTTATAGCTGACACTACCATTTCATTGTTGTCATTGTAAAATAATACAACAAAATATCAATTAGAACCACAGAAAATGTATTCAAGAAACGTCATTAAGAATGCTTAAGTTTTATTATTAAAAAAAATGAGTTGAGTTCACACAAATTCTGCTCCATTACTCTTCTCTTTTCTGCATTCATTCTTTCACTAATATTTTTGTGTCACTTATCTCTTGGTCCTCTTTTTAATATAGTAAAAGATAGTAAATTAAAACTCTGTCATGCAAGTCTGTGCTAGAGTTGATTTGAAGATTAGAAAAAAAGAGTTGATTATTGTAAATAGCTGTTTAATGGTTCTTGTGCCACTGGACTACTTGCCCTATTTGATGCCAGATGAGGCTGTGTTTCATTTTCCAGGTTCAGTTTCATTTTCCAGGTTCACTGACTTGCATATACTGATCACAGGACAACCCACATAATCTGCATAAAGAAACTCTGCAGGTTGAAAAGATATGTGTTTTTAGTGCGTTGTCGAGCATTATTTGGCACATATTTTTCAATTAAATCTTACAGAGCAGAAGATATATATGAATCTTTAACTTCTAGGTACAGTTAACACATGAAGAGAACTTGCCTACAGTATTCCAATATGATTGAACAAACATACGCACAGCCAACCAATGTATGGCCCAGATACTTGAATTCAAACTTCTCAGTAGAAACCTCTGGTACCCAAAGTCGCTGGATGTAAAATTATGTGACTGTCATTAATGTGGAATACATCTGAAAGAACAAACACCATATCTATATTTGTATGCAAAACAGAAAAATGAAAATTTCAGTGTTGTTTGTACAATGAATTCCGATCAGCTGCAGGAAGACAGGTAAATCTGTAAGCAAGTAGAATATTATTACAGGGAGAACTGCAGTAGTAGCATACTGTAAGTTGAGAATTTGGGCAGGATGAGGTGAATCTCAGGACACCGTAATATTTAAGGTGACTATTAGTGCTAAACAGGAAATCTGGGTTTGAGTCTCAGTTGTACACAAATTTTCAACTTTGGCTTTGATTTCAATACAGTGCCTTGAAACAGCCAAGATATCTCAATCAGTAAGAACAGATCCTTCACAGGACCAGCAGTCAGTTTGCTTATTTTTACTATCTTAGATGTTAAATATAAATAAAACATATCAAAACAAGGAAAAAAATTCAAAGTTACAAATACACATTGTCATGCAGCAGTGTAATATGACATAGGTAGTTGAATAAGAACCATTTCTTTAAAGTCAGGGATGATTTATGTATCACTTGTAACACATGTACCGGAACACAATCTTAACTGATTCCAGCCTGGTTTCTGCACAGTGTATACAAACTCAGATACTTCTGGAATCGTATGTCTCAATACACATAGAACGTACTGAACTGTACGTTCAAACTAAATGTACATGTAGCATGAGTTGCAAATCTAGGACTCTTTCCTTCAGGATCCATCACTTTATACATTATACTACGCCTTTGCTCTCTTTCAGTACTTCATTTGCGAAAATATCATGTCTAACGAATTTGTTAGCTTATTTACATAAACATAAGATTGCGGTTTTAATTCTGTTGATGACTTAAGCTTCCAAATATGAGCTCACTGATTGTAAACTAAACGAATTTACAGCACCATTGCACAAAGATAAGTCTATGTTACCTGTGTAATTCCACTGCAAATTCCTATAGTGGTTTTGTGGATTAACATATTTAGACAGACAGAACAGTTTTATCTAAAATAGTTCATACCTTGATAGTTTTTGTTTCTGTGATTCCATTCTCATGACATTGAACCTACACGTCGACCAATCTATGCTAAATTCGCTCTTGGAAACTTTTGTGTCTCGATGCTGCTGGTTGTCCTAGGTGTCGGTGGCTGAATGGAGAGAGACCGACACAGGGAAGTAGGATGCACGCATGGGTGAGTACAGAGTCTGAGGTGACCTGCCAGTGGGACAGCAGAAACTAGAAACATTAAGCTAGATTAGTACAGGATATATATATATATATATATATATATATATATATATATATATATATATATATATATATCAGAAATAGTACAATACTTCTATAACTTTCATGAGTGCAGACTAGCGTAATGCTGATACGTAATTTAACTAGGTAGAGGCCTGCCTACTGATGAGAGTCTTATCTAGTGTCTCTCCTATTGCCAAGTGACCGCCACAGAACAACAATAAATGAGAAGCGCAACTCCCATGTTAAAGAATGGAAACACGGAACGACAGCAGTGCCACAAGTGATATGGAAATGAACTAAGAACGTAAACATTGTGGTTGCGTCCCCTGCAATAATACGTAGTCATTTAATTTTACTAATACCAATTTCCTGAACTTGCTAAGTACTTACTGGAAATGTTTTAGCTCCGTCTTTGCAAATACAATAGAATGCTTGTGTTTTCTTTTTACCAGATGCGTTCAAGCTGCAGACAGTATATTATTGCATCTTCCTTGATATGCTTGGAGATCAATTAAAACAATTTTATTGTGTTATAAGCATACTTAAAGTCAGTATTGTTCCTACCTGTTACCTATCTTTAATGTTTAACATTTGTCACAAAGTGTCGAAATTTTCGAATGAATTGTCGTCTTAGGCCTACTATATCTTGACGGCAGTACCAATTATACAAACAGCTTGTTATATGTGACAATCTTCTGGTGCACCATTTTCCAAATTTACCTTCACAGTAGTAACTATGAAACAGCTTTGGGCATGCCTATAGCAGTATTACTGTTGAACAAAGTTTGGATTCCTAGTTTATTACCTAATAAATATGGTTTTGTCATTTAATATTGAGATTAAATATCTTTTATTTCACATTTTGTAAATTGTGTATAAAGCACACAGTTTACACCATGACAACCCCACTCCCCTGTGGCCACTGCTGCTGTTGAAATAATTTTTATACTAATGAATAATATAGTGAGGACAGTTTACAACTCACCGCAAAGACGTGGCAACGAGCTGCGACAGGCACATACAAAAGACACACACATACAACACATTCAGCTATCGGCCATGGCCTTCTTCAGAAAATAGAGCACTCACGCAATCACACAGGCACACAACACAGTCATACAACCATCACCTCCGACTGCCACACTTCGAATCTATATACTAATGGTTAGCCACCAAAAATATGGTATCCTCTTTTACATAGCTTACTAAACAGTTGGTGAAGCATGTAGGCTTGTCATCTAAAATTTGACATTTATATTTCAGAAAACTAGCCTATATTAAAAAAAAACTATTAACCAATGACTTCCTTCAAAATGTTCCTACATCTTTTAATATGTGTAACTGATTCAAAAGAAAAGCAAATAAATCATCAAATTAACTGAAAGGAAAATACGTAACAGGGATAAAAGTAGTAAGATGAAAACAGAAAGTAATTACTGTATTTTTTTATTTTGTAACATGAAAAGCAGAATTAATTAATACATTTTATTTAAACAAATGAAAACTAAGATTAATTTATACTTTTGTGTTTCTTCAACAGACAGTGACAGTTCAAACAGTCTTAAACTTTTTATTCAGTTTCTCCTTTGAATTTCTGTTAGTAGGCCTGTTATTGGTGTTATTCCAATCTCTGACATACTTGTAAATCAAAAGTGGTACACATTTCCTCGATATATACTGTGCAGAAAAGTGTGTTTCACAAAATGTTATTCCCTCAGGAAATACAAACAGTGAAAAGAATTTATCTTCCAATTTTTCCTGGTGACCATATTTATCTAAAAATGCATACAACTAACTGTGAACATTTGCTAAAAAGGACATTAGATTGTCACTTGCATATATTAATTGTGTGTAGGAGGTAGCAAATTTCTTGAAATATATATATATATATATATATATATATATATATATATATATATATATATATATATATATATATATATATATATATATATATATATATATATATATATATGCACCTCTGTAGGTGTGGCTGAAAACAGAGTTGTTTTACAGTCACCACAGTTGGTTTCAGACATTACACCCAAGTTTTTCAGAATGTAACCAGCTGTATATGCCAATGCCTGTCTGTCATTCCTGACATTGGCCTCCTCAACACCACTGTCACCACCACCACATGCACTATCTGCAAGGACACTGTATAAAGCATTTTCATTAACTGTGCAGTGGTCAGCTGTGGAGTTAATAAAGCTATAATTATGCACTTCCAGAAATTGCGTTAAATTGCTCAATGGTGTGCATCTATCATCCTCACAGTTAGCTAGTGACTTTACAGGTAGGGACATGTTATTGATTATAACCGTTTTCAGTGATGCTTTGAACTGAAAACAGGTTGGGTTCTTGTTTGCAACACCATGCTGCCTCACACAACAAAAAACATTCTCCAGTGGTTCTTGATTGAAAGCCCTCATGCTTAAAAAGTTGAAACAAATTTTCTTTACTCTATTCCATTTGCCAACCACTTATGAAACAACATTTTTGATTTATCTCTGCCTGTTCCTAGCTCCAACACCTTCCAGTCATTCATTTCTTTTAATACACTGTACCACTTTTCAACATGTGGTGACTCTGCAGACAGGGCACAATTATAAGATTTTCCATCTTGTGGATAGTAATAGGAGCTGTTTAATGAATCAAACAAGCAGTCTATCTTTTCAACAAATTCTGCAGTGTATATTGCTTCTGCAGGTAAAAAATTAAATGCTACATAGATTTCAATAACTGCAGCAACTGAATGACTGAGCTGGGCTGCAGCTACCTTAACTTTCATTTTAGTAAAAGTATCCTTAAAATCTAAATGATTCCTATGCAATTTTCGCAGTCTTGAACATCTTCTGTTGATCCAGAAGAAAAGCCCTGTGAATAAATTCAAAACTGGCCTCTTTTTTAAACCCAAATTGTATTTTATTTCCTAGAAGAGCATTTCTAGTATTCTTTAACAGGTGGGAAACATCATAAACCACTGCAACAGGTTCACCACTGACTAAAAAGTGAAACGGACTAGTTTCAGAAGAAATGTCACTGCAAAGTTCTTTCGGTGCTTTTTGGTTGCTTGCAGCCTGGTCACAAACTGTACAAACTATCTTCAGCTCTATTTCTTGCAATTGCCCTATAACATAGGTAATGAGAACTTTTAAAATTGTACTTGAAACTGAGTTCTGAGTGAAGTAATATGCAACAACCTGCTTCCAAGTTTTATTTATGCCTCTGACCATAAATACTAATGCATGATTTGCATATAAATTTGACCTTCTAAGTGTCCTAAATCCTGAAACCATTTCTTGTTTGCTTGCATCATAATACAATCCTCTTTCCAAAGACATTTCATCAAACAACAAAGCACAATATTTGTCACTGTTAGTTAGTGAATCAACTTCTGATTTTAATACGTTCAACACAGCAGGATTCAATCCTTGTCAAAAGGTACAGCAGATAACAGAGATTTCAGATGCCTCACAGACGGAAGGGAAAAATGGACAAATATTTGTATAGCCAAGGGCTTCACTTATATAAGGACAGAGCAAATACCTGATCCTTAACTGTCCATCACCTTGCATTGACTAGACGATGAGCGTTTCTTAATTGGCTGTTAATGAAGTCTCTCGCTACAGAATTTAAATTGTTTTCTATGAAACTGAAAATATTGTTGTCATATAAATCTTTGAGTGTTTTTAGTACACTTTTCTCTTGGTGTAGCTTTGCTTTAAGTTTTGATAGCCTAACTACAGTTTTCCTATGAATCTCGTACATTTTGGATTTTATTGGATTTAAGTCTGCTTTCGAAAGCCCCGTACCCAAAACACCACTTTCCTCATTAAAAGATGTTTCAAATAAGAATGAGTACTCACCATCTGTAGATTCACTTTGAGAGGGAACGAAAACTGTACGTGTATCACTCAAAGTACTACTTTGTGCACCAGAACTAGTGCTGGGCAATTCAATAGTAGCATGAGTTTCGTTTCTAGTATTAGCAGACTGTATGTAATTAACTTCTGACATGGCACAACTAGTGCTTCGTAAATCACTAACACCAGGTACACCTGATCCACTACTGGTATTAGTGGCGATGCAAGGAGCAGTTGTCAGATGTTTTGGAAACACACCCCTGTTTAGCCTATGCCTAGTTGCATTCATAAAATCTTTTTCGCAAAAATGGTCCTCACAAACAAGAAAACTAGCACAGTCCACATCAGGTGACAGCTCACAAACACTTTTCCACTTCTGAAGTAATTCTTGAGGTTGGCTGGGAAACCTGTAGAAATGCTTGTTGTTAACTTTCTCGGATGAATAAAGGTAGTATCCAGATGTACAACCAGGGAACTTGCAGGAGTATTTCAACGTCAAATTTCTTGAGTTGAATACCCTAATAAAAACACAAATCGTGATTATATTTACTAGAATAGCTGTTAAAGAAACATAAAATAAGTAACTGAAATCTCACAGCTTAATTTGATACTACAATAAAATACATTTAATTCATCTTTAATTAAAATATTGTCAGTTAAATATCATACCTTCATATTAATTGTCGACATTTTTAGCAGGAATTCTCTTCCGTTCCAAGGTAAAGGCTATGAAATATAGTACAGAATGTTATTGTGACGAAGATATTAAAGATTGCTATTCAGAAATCAGAACGCCGCAATAGAACAAGCCGCCTGTGTAGCCGCCCAGCTCTCATTGGACAGTTGTCAGCCAATTACATCGCTTCCAGATCACTCTAGCGCCCCTAGTGATTTGGAAATGAACTAACCAGTATGTTTCCAGTTTTTATATATAGCTTCCACCCCTATGGTGACCGCTACAGTTCAGAGGTGGCCACGAGCAAGGTTGCAGCAAAGGGCTCTCGTGGCTGACGTCTTAAGAACGCCGCACCGTGCTTGCATGGCGGCGCGCGGCGAAATTACGTGGCGCGCACTTCAGACTTGTGAGACACCACAGAAACCGCATTCATATTCATTCAGTACTTTCTGAGATAGTCATGTTCGAACAGACATACAGAAAGAAACAGCATTAAAGATGACATTTTAAATTATTATGTCATTTACCTTTCTTAGTAGATTCTGATGAAATGAAGACTGTTAGTTTCCCAAACTTTTGTAGAATATACCTGTGAAAAGCCCTGAAAATTCATCTAGCTGTATTGCAGATTAGTATGTGCGAACAGACAGACATGATGGCTTTAGATAAAAAATTAAATTATATCATATCCTGATAAAATTTTCTTGGGTTTGCAGCTGCTTCATGTGGTTTACTGTCCCCAACGTTTCGGCCGAGATCTCCCCGGCCATTGTCAAGTGGGTGACTGTCGAGTGATTGCCGCTATCGTCATTACATAGCTGCAGTGCGGGCTATGACGTCACTGGTTCTCCGCGACAGCACAATAAAAGGCAATGTTTTGGTTCCGTGCCTGCCGCGCTTCAACTTTCCGATCGCCAGGTTCCAATCCGTGCTCAGCTACAAGCCCCCATTTCTATTAAGAGTATTGTCAACTATTTTGATCTCAATCACATCCCAGAAACTGTCTGTTCTTGTAATTATGGATGTCTCCTCAAACGCAATACGATGCCTCTTTTCAAGTGCATTCTCCACAATTGCATACTTTTCAGATAACATAAACGATAACATCGTTCGTGTTCTATACAGCGCTGTTCAATAGTACGCACTGTTTGTCCTATATAAAACAGTACACAACCACAAGGTACTTTATATACTCCCGGTGTTCTTAGTCCTATATTATCTTTAACAGGTCTCATCAACTGACGTATTTTTGAAGGAGCCCTGAAGACCGAATCGATCTTGTGTCTCAATGACTGGAAAGATTAGCCGACTCCTTAAGTAACACAAGATCGACTCGGTATCCAGGGCTACTTAAAAAATACGTAAGTTGATGAGACCTGTTAAAGATGATGTATGCCTAATAACACCGGGAGTATATAAAATACCTTGAGGTCGTGGATAATTTGATGTAAGACAAACAGTGCGCACTATTGAACAGCGCTGTGTGGAACACGAACGATGTTATCGTTTATGTTATCCCGAAAAGTCAGCAATCGTGAAGCATGCACTTGAAAACAGACATCGTATTGCGTTTGAGGAGACATCCACAATTAGTGGGATAGTGTAATAAAGAGGCGATTGACATGAAAGTTCGTGACAAGACTCTTAATAGACACGACGGCTTGCAGCTGAGCACAGCTTGGAACCCTGCGCTCTGAAGGTTGAAGTGGGCGCGGCAGGCACGGGACCGAAAATTGCCTTTTATGGTCATGTCGCAGAGCACCAATGACGTCACAGCTCGCAGTGCAGCAGCCATCACTCGACAGTCAACCACTTGACTATGGCCGGGGAGATCTCGGCTACGTCGTAGGCAGCAAAACACATGACGCGGCTGGAAGCCCGAGAAAATTTTATCAACATAACTCGCTGCAAAACATTTCATTCATATAACATATTTTGTTTCTGATAATCAATTTTGATGAAATAAAGCCTGTAAGCTGCCCCACGTTACATTCAAGTTACTTCTGAAAACCCAAAACAAATTTGTCCAGGTGTTTTATAGGTTAGTATATTCAAATAGAAAGGCACAAAGGTTAAGGTTAAAAATTGTATTATATTATATTTTGTTTTCCTCATCTGACGATGATGAAATATCTGCTTTGCCAAGGGATTCACTCAGTTTCCCTGTGAAAACCCTAAAAAATTAATTTTTACTACATAAGGTACAACATAAAATCTAGATTGGAATGAAATTCAATCATTCGTCACATATATCCATCTTTGTGACTGAAAAATTAGAATGCATCACATACAGTAGAACTTCTCAAACTCGATTCCAGAAAACCCGACATTCCGTAAAACTCGACAGGGCTGGTGAATTAATAATTTTTTTACACCACCCATAACGTAAAGCGCCCGAGAGCGCTAGAGACTCAGACTAGGTTACTAGGTTTGCCAAGGTCGTTCAACGCACCCTTTACCTGCCTAGCTGGGGCGGGCTATTGTTTGCACACGTTCGGAGATTTCTGTGCTCACTTTCCTTATCGTGAGGCCGCGCGTTGACCTGGTATTCCCGGCAAGTCATAAACTACCCTCGCTACATTGTCGTCACTGGGCGTACAGTTTAATGTTTGTTGAGACACAGTTGTGGTCAGTTGCTTTTGTTCGAGAGTGGTTGACAATTGTTTAAACGAGTTTTGTGCTGAAATATAGAGTGACAGTATGGCGGAGAAGAGGAGGAAACAAGTGTCAGCGTCAATGGAAGCAAAGTTAGGTGCCCTAAAAAGACTTGAGCGTGGTGAAAGCGTAAATAAAATAGCGTTGGACTTGAACATCGGTAAGTCTACAGTGCTCGGTTGGAAGAAAAAGAAATTTGAAATTGAATCGTGTTGTTTGAAAAGACAGTGTACAGAATCCATCGCGGAACGAAAAACAATGAGAAGTGCAGGGTTCGAAAAAGTCGGGGAAACCCTTTACCAATGGTTCCGTGTGCACAGGGAGAAGGGAACGCCTATATCTGTACCCATCCTGAAAGAGAAAGCTCTTCAGTTTTATGAACAATTTAAGAGCGAAAGAGAGCCTGGGTTTACAACGAGCAAATGTTGGTTGTCAAGGTGGAAACAACGGTATGGAATCACGCTGTTCAATATCTGCGAGGAAAAGCTGTCAGCTAACCCTAACAATGTGAGTGACTTCAAGACCAAACTGCAAGACGCCGTGTGGAGACAGAAAAGCAGTCTTCAATCACAGAGTTTTTCTAACGACTTCTTTAAGTTTTCTTTTTCACTTTTCTTCTAGTGTTCAGAAAACTTCCCATAATTGTGATGGACTTTTTATAAGCAGCATAAACAACTTCAGTAACAACACTGTATTTTCAGATTCTACTAGGCCTTTTGTCTCAATTTTTATTTTCTTATTTTTTGATTATAAGTTGTAAATGTTGATGTAAATATATAATTGTATGTAATAAATCAATAAATGTATAATTTTAATACTCTAAATAAGCGTTTTTATTCAATTCCTAGTTATTTTTATTTAAGTTCCCTAAAACTCGACAACCTTTAAGTTCACATTGTGTCGAGTATGAGAGGTTCTACTGTATTACATAAATTGCAGCTAGTATTGCCAACCAGTGTTTGAGAAAGCCGTTTAAGTGTTCCTTTCTATGTCTCTTTGTGACACCTGTATGATGAGTAGTAATCTATCCATTTCAAAATATTGTTTTTAATGCTCCTGAACGTTTCATTGTTTGATAAACTAACATCAGAATTTTTGTTGCTTTTCTCTGGCAGAACTTCATATTTATGTTCCTTAATATATTTCAATGTAGCTAATACTTCACAAAAGCTAGACAGCAAATAATTTTGTTTTCCTCATTTTAGTGCTTGTATAATTAACTGTTATTTAACAAAGTTATTTCCTCTTTTTAGTGTGAAAGTGAGGAGAAACACTCTCTTAAAGGGAAGACTTTTAAGAAGGATAAAACATCACCAAGAAGTGTTACACAAACTGGCAGTATAGCAACAGATCAGGATGGAAATGTAAGTAACCATACTAATCAAATATCGAAATAAAAATGAAGAAAAGTCATGACAAACCTATAGGTTACTGATAGGTGGTCCACAGAATCACCTCACAACACATAGGCGTACCTGCCTGTTGAGTATTACATCTTTAACCATTTTTATCGTCTTAAGTATGGACCCCGACCCCCCCTCTCTCTCTCATTCAGTGACTCACTAGCATTATGTGTAATGTACGTATAATCAAAACGTGAAGATTTACAACACAAATTTGTGAGCATTCAAAAATGTGATTTGCTAACATATTATGCTGCATGATTTTAATTAATTTTTTTAACGAGAAAAAGACGTGAGATCATCATATTACCACCGAATGTCAATGAAGAAAGTTATCTTCTAGTGACAATGATGTGTTATGAAAATAACTTGCTTATACAAAAACTAAAATGTAAGTTGCTTTATTATTTTAAATTCTATATTTTTGTACCATTTAGTGAATATTCCACCATGAAGCGCCTTCAGATCATTTCTTATTTCAGTAATCATAATTTATTGTGGATATGTTTTAAAAACTTATAAGAATCATTGTTTTATAGTTTACAGTAACGTCAAAACTTGTATATGAACCAAATATTGCACGTTTTCATACAAAAAATATAGATTTATCTCGTCACACTGCAAGTAAGGATCGGCTGGTCCTTCAGTTCCTCACGGATCCAGGAGAACAGTGTTCCACAGGGTTCTGTTTTAAGTGTTGTACTCTTCCTAATCGCCATCAATGGGCTGGTGGGCTCTGTTGGGTCACTAGTCACTGGTCACTGCTTCACTGTATGTCGACGACTTTTGCATTTGGTGCAGTTCCAACTTGGTAGCCTTGACTGAACGCCAGCTCCAAGGTGCCATTCGACAGGCTTCCACATGGGCCCCCTGGCATGGGTTCCAGTTCTCCCCTTCTAAGAGGAGGTAATGTATTTTTGTCATTGTACCACAGTCTACCCTCATCCAGAACTCTTCTTGGGTACTCAATGCCTGAACGTTGTCCCACAGTACCGTTTCTTGGCGCTGCTTTTTAATAAAAAAGTGACTCGGCTGCCCCATATCCGTCAGCTGAAGATAAGCTGCATGTTGAAGCTTAACGCCATCTGTTTCCTAGCACAATTATCCTGGGGTGCAGATCGTACAACACTCCTTCATATCTACTAGGCTCTGATTCTATCTCGATTAGATTATGGGTGACAGGTTTATGACTTGACAGTTGCTTATGCCCTGAAATTGGTAGCTCCAGTCCACCACTGTGTTGTTCGCTTGGCTACAGGTGCCTTCTGGACAAGCCATGTTGATAGTCTCCTTGCCGAAGCGAGAATCCTCCCTCTTAAGGTTAGGCAGCATCACTTTTTGGTGTCCTATTCCAGTGACATTCGACAATTTCCTGGCCATCCCACATATCATGTTCTTTTAGTGGTCGATTGTCCTCGACCTCCTGATACTCACCCTCTGGTGGGATTACCCGTTGGAATGCGGCTCGCTTTCCTTTGTAGGGACTTCTCTCTTCCATCCCTTGACTGTACGCACCATGCTATACTGCGAACACCCCCTTGGATGGTGCTCCAGCCACTAATTCGGTTGGATCTCTTCCAAGGTCCAAATGCTTCAATCTCCCCTATAATATTCCAGCATTTTTTTGCACACAGTACTTGCACAATTTCAGGGTGTCACGATCTTCTACACTGATGGATCGAAATCTACTAGTCATACAGGTTATGCATTTACAGCCTCCATTGGTATAGAATGCCATTCTCTGCGAGAATCAAGCAATGTGTTAATGGCAGAACTGATGGCTATTAGAAGAGGTCAACATTTTATCAAACAGACAGCTCTAGTCCATGTTTTAACCCTTGGAGTCACACAAACACTTCTAGATATAATAGGCTTTGAAATTTGGTTTTATCCTTCTTTATTGCCTTCCTGGACCACATCACAATGCAAAACAATATATATATATATATATACAGAGGTAGTTTCACTGCAATACCACGATCACATTTATTATTACACTAATGTTACATTTTCTTTCATATTTAACGTCTGTGTGTTTTTTTAACTACATTCAAAACTAGATTTTCATTCTCACAAA
Source organism: Locusta migratoria (assembly GCA_026315105.1). NCBI lineage: Eukaryota > Metazoa > Arthropoda > Insecta > Orthoptera > Acrididae > Locusta > Locusta migratoria. The sequence goes on along the minus strand of CM048747.1, from coordinate 17,788,325 downwards.
ATTTCTAAGTACATTACGTAGAGCACTCCTATTTTTTAATTTATTTTTATTTTTTTATTTTATGGTCAGTTAGGCACAGTCCGATCACTATGTGTCTTCTCTTTTGGACTACAATTTTAACATCTTTTCGATCTGCTCTGAATAGGCAAAGACGATTCATTCAATTGTCTTTATCCTTAGACACTTTCATTCCTAAAGTCTTTTTAGGACTTCAGGTTGGGATCACAGTGAGTCGCATATGCCACAAGGGGATACAGCACAGCAAGAGGTGGTTTCACAGTGCAACCACTGTGACACAAAGGGTTAATCTATACAGACTCAATAAGCAGCCTGCAGGCCATACATTGATGCTACTCTTCCCATCCTTTGGTTATTGATATCCACGATCTCCTCACTGACCTTCATAATGAGGCCTGCTCCATTGCTTTTCCCTGGGTCCCCAGTCACGTGGGTTTCCTAGGGAATGAACAAGCTGATCAGTTGGCTAGAGTAACCGTAAGTTACTACGCCTTCCCCTGGACAATCCCGACTGTGGATTTGTGGGTGCAGATGAGATCTCTGCTCATACAAGAGCGGAACAGCACCTGTCAGGCTACTGCCCCATTTAATACATTCCGCTCCATCAAGTCGGCCACTGCAGCTTGGAGTTCTTCTTTACACCCTTTTTGGAGGGAATCCACTTTTCTTTGCTGTCTCTGCATCGTACATTCCAGGCTGACCCAAAATTTTATTTTGTGAAATGAGCTCTTCCCACATTTTGGTTGCGGACTCCTACAATTTGCGGCTCACATTTTAGTGGAATGTCCGCTCCTCTTGGCGCTCCATGCCAAATACAGCATTCCACACTCATTATGCATTGTTTCGGCGGATGATCCCTTAATGGTTGACAGAGTCCTTGGGTTTCTCTGTGATAGCAGTTTTTATGCTCAGCTGTAAGATTTTATCTCTGATGCTTGGATAGGGAGGGTGGGTTTGCGGCTCTTCCTGTGAGTTTGGATCACTGACCTCGAAGACGTCCATTTCCCTTCTTTACTATCTAACGTTGTTTCCTCTTCAACTTTTAGGCCTCCGCTTTAGAAGCACACACTGTTCACCTGTACATGCTCATCGTTAATGAATGGGAGTTATAGGCCTAGAGCTGTAGAGAAGTGCATCGCAGGATTCTGCATTTTCTGTTGGTTTACTCCTGTTGGAATAATGATTTTAACTTCATTTCATTTCCTCCATTTTATTATCAAAATGTCCTTAGTCGGAGTGCATTCTTACTTGCATTCCATTCAGATGTCATAGGACTAATGACCTAGCTCTTTGGTCCCTTTCTCCCATCAATCAACTAGCACATGATGGGTCACAAAATCTCACAATACTTGTCTGATTACAAAATGACAATGTGATGATTCTCCTGAGAAAATTTACATACAATAAAATTGAAAAGGAAGAAATAAATGAGTTGCTATATTTATATACAATTCACAGTTGCATAATAATAATTTTCTACAATAAAACCGACTTATTTATGTAAATAATGGTAAATAACAAATATAGTAGTTGTTCCTGTATATCTATGTATGACAAATTTTGGATATGAAGAAATCAATAAAGAACCCTTTACATATATTTGTGTGCCTGTGTATGTGTTAATATAAGGTATGTGTACTATGCTTAATTGAAAGATTTATGATGATGACATCTGCATGAACAGTGTTATTTACACCTAAGGTAATACTTTAGTCTGAAAGAAATGACATGTTATATAATTACAATATGCAAGGCATTATCAACTGAAATTACTCAGAAAATACACATATATATTATTTTACATTAGATAATGAAATGAATTTTAACATTTGCATTAATTTTTAACATCAGGTTATTGTTTGTAAGGTTTAAATTCAGTTGTGTTTATTAGGCCAAAAGTTTACTGGATCTGGAGTACATCAATCAATAAGCATTTGGGTGAGGAATACTCTGGATTTTAAATGGGCTAATGTATTATGTCAAAGAATTTCTTCAGTTTCCCACTTATGGATTTGGAATTTTCTTGTGTTTTCACCAACACGAGATATCCAACTTTTAATTTTGTATGTCTTCCATTCAATTTTTTCCATCTCTTGTTGATTTAAATTGGTACATGTAGGAAATTCAGTTAGCTTATTTATCGGATTTGGGGCAAAAAAATCTCATATGTTATAGTTAAAAGGCATTTTACTCCACTGGAGAGCGATCAACTGTTTATATAAAACACTTCATTCAGCCAAGATCGCTAAAAATTTATTTTCGTCCCTTAACCGGTTTTGGTGAGCTCAGTAACCATCTTCAGAAAGTTTGGTACAATCACTTAGCGTCAAATGTAAAAATAGAAACATAACCTTCTAACACACGTAAACATCTTGTTAAAATTTTTCATCACAAGGTGGTTCATCATAATGAATAAAATGTGGTCTTGGCCCAAGCAAACAGGAGACTTTTCATTATTACGAACCACCCTGTGATGAAAAATTTTAAGAGTCTCCTGTTTGCTTGGGCCAAAACCACATTTTATTCATTACTAGCTTATATGCCCGTGCTTTGCAACGGTTGTTAAAGAGGAACCTGTACATACCTTGGTTTTTAGGGTTCCGGTCCTAGGTCAGCAAAAACAGTATCATTGTTGGGCCGCTCTGTAAATAAATTCAGTTTTCCTAGCCAAGATGTCAAATTTAAGTAGAAGTCATTGTAGAAAACGCTGAATGTTCATAAAGTTTTTCATACAAAAAGTGAAATTAATTTCAGTCCGTACTCCGGAACGATGTAAATTTAATGTTGGTTTGTGTTCATAAAGTTAAGACTGCGGTGTGTAATTGTGTGTTTGGCGTAAACTTCTGAAAACACTTCTATCTTTGAGAGGAGAAATAGTAACAATAATAACAGCGTCAGGTATCGGTTCTATGGTGTAGTACTAAACTGCAAGTGTATGCTGAAGTATTAGTGTGTTGCAGTGTTGCACTGGGGACAATGTAGTTATTTTGTTTGTAGTGCTCCCTATTATAGAAAACTCGACGAATGCTGAAAGCCTGGGAGTTAAATCAACAGAGTTGTTCATGTCTGTTTAAGTAAGACGTCATGGTGGTCTCAATGTGAGTAAAATTTGGCATTGTTCATTCATATACTAATATTAAAAGCTGTCAGTTATTTAAGTAAAAATGATAAATTATATTTAATCTTGTCAAATTATATGTCTGCTTTCACAGTTCGCCTGGCCTTTGATTGGGTAGATAAGCCTGTGATGGGATTGGAATAGAAAGTGCTGGTTGGATTGGACTGGGCAGGTCTTGTATAGAGATCTTCCACAGGGATACGATCCCTGTGATAGGAGGCTTGAGTTGGGGGTGAAATTGGATTTTGACTTGATAGTTTAGTAGTAAGTAGCTGCAACTGGGCATCGAGGAATATTTGGTTTTCGATTTTGGGGAGCATATATAAGGTGGGTGTGCTGGATGCTGTTGGGGTGAGCAGGGAGATGGATTCAGGAGTAATATTATGGGAGGAGTCATATGATTCCATCAGGGATTGGAGATATTGTTGGACTTTTATGATGTGATCATTGAGGCATAACTTATTGGTGGAAGAATCAGAAAATAGGCTGATCCCTTCTGCTAGGTAGTCACTGCGATTCTTAAAAACACTGGTGAAACCTTTGACTGCAGCGAGGATGATTTGTCAGGATTTGTTCTGAGTTTGTGAATGGCTCTCCTTTCTTCTACTAAAAGGCTTGTGATTTTCGGAAGGGGCTTGGGGAAAGATGGTGAAGCAATGTTGGACATGAGAAATTATTGCTGGGTGACCAGAGATTGGTTTGCTGGGAGTGCAGACAATTTTGGTCGGATGGTGATATGAAGTGGAACAGGTAGAGTTCGATGGGTTGAATGATGGGATTAGGTTATCTACAATCAGAGGGATTGTCGACAAAGCAGTGTTTCCGTGGTAGAGATTGGGAAAAGGAGAGCAGTTCTATAACAAGTACAATATGTTTGAATGATTGGGATTTATGGCTAAAGGTGAGACCATTGGATAGAAATGCAACTTCTGTTGTATTAAGATTTTTGGTGGACATGTCACCTACAGTGTTATAGGGTAGTTCTGATGCTGCATGTTGAGGAGTGTTGTTAAGGAGTTTGGTGGAAAGTAACAAGTTCAAAAGGCCAGATTGGCATGCTCTAGGTGCTATGAGAGGCTCATGGGGAGGAACACTGTTGGTGGGACTGGATAGTGGTATGCCAAGGTGTCTATGACAGCAGCAGGCTTCATAACTTGTGGAGGTGTCGATTGGGGTGCTCAGTCAGGTGATGGAGAGCATGGGGTTCGATCATTATATGAGATACATCTACATGGGATACTCTGCAAATCACATTTAAGTGCCTGGCAGAGGGTTCATCGAACCACAATTATACTATTTATCTCCCATTCCATTCTCGAATAGCACGCGGGAAGAAAGAACACCTGAATCTCTCTGTTCGAGCTCTGATTTCTCTTATTTTATTCTGATGATCATTTCTACCTATGTAACTGGGAGTCAACAATATATTTTCGCATTCGGAGGAGAATGTTGGCGATTGGAGTTTCGCAAGTAGCCCACGCCGCAGCGATAAGCGCCGTTGTTGTAATGATTCCCATCCCAGATCCTGTATCATTTCCGTAACGCTGTCTCCCCTGTATCGTGACAATACGAAACGAGCTGCCCTTCTTTGGACTCTTTCGATTTCCTCCGTCAAACCCACCTGATAAGGACCCCCACACTGGGCCACAATAGTCCAAAATAGGACGGACAAGCATAGTGTATGCAGTCTCGTTAGTAGTTCTCTTGCATCTTTTAAGGCTTCTGCCAATAAAACGCAGTCTCTGGTTCGCCTTTCCCACGATATTATCTACATGTTCTTTCCAGTTTAGGTTTGAAGTAATAGTAATTCCTAGGTATTTTGTGGAGTTAACGGCCTTCACATTTGATTGATTTATGTTGTAAACAAAGTTTAACGGATTTCTTTTCGTACTCATGTAGACGACTTCACACTTCACATTATTTAGAGTCAATTGCCAATTTTTACACCATACTGATATCTTATTCAGATCGTTCTGCAGTTGATTTTGATCTTCAGATGATTTTACTAGACGGTAAATGACGGCGTCATCTGCAAACAAGCTGAGAGAGCTACTTAGATTTTCCCCTAAATCGTTTATGTAAATAAGGAATAGCAGAAGACCAATAACACTACCCTGTGGAACGCCCGATATCACCTCTGTTTTAGTCGATGCCTTACCATCGATTACTACGAACTGTGTCCTCTCTGACAAGAAATCCCCTATCCAATCGCAAATTTGGGGCGATATACCATAACCACGCAATTTGATTAAAAGCCGTTTGGGAGGTACGGTGTCAAAAGCTTTCTGGAAATCAAGAAATACGGAATCGATTTGCGAACCTTTGTCGATAGCATCCATCACTTCGTGTGAATAAAGAGCTAGTTGTGTTTCGCATGAACGATATTTTCTAAATCCGTGTTGACCTTGGGTCAATAGATCGTTCTGTTCGAGATAATTCATAATATTTGAATACAGGACATGTTCCAAAACCCTGCTGCAAATTGACGTAAATGAAATAGGCCTGTAGTTTAGTGGGTTACTCCTACTGCCTTTCTTGAATATAGGTGTGACCTGTGCAACTTTCCAATCTTTTGGTACAGATCCTTCTATGAGAGAGTGGTTGTATATGACTGTTAAGTAAGGAGCTATCGCTTCAGCATAATCAGATAGAAATCTAATGGGTATACAATCCGGACCAGAAGACTTGTTCTTGTTAAGTGATTTTAGTTGCTGCACTACTCCGATGATATCTACTTCTATGTTACTCATTACGGCATCTGTTCGTAATTCGAAATCTGGAATATTGGTTTCGTCTTCTTTGGTGAATGAGTTTCTAAAAGCTAAGTTTAGTAACTCTGCTTTAGTAGCGCTGTCATCGGCAGGATCGCCATTACTATCACGTAGTGAAGGTATTGTTTGTGATTTGCCCCGAGTATATTTAACATATGACCAAAATCTCTTTGGGTTTTCAGTCAAATTACGAGAAAGAGTTTCGTTGTGATAAATATTGTAGGCATCTCGCATTGAAATCCTCGCTAAATTCCGAGCTTCTGAGTACGGTTGCAAATCCTGGGGATTTCGTGTTCGTTTAAATTTAGTATGCCTTTGCCTTTGCTTTTGCAACAGTGTCCTGACCTGTTTTGTGTACCAAGGGGGATCGCCTCCTCCTTTCATTAATTTATTAGGTATAAAACTTTCAATTGCTGTCGATACCACTTCTTTGAATTTGAGCCACATCTGGTCTACACCTACGTTTAGTGTTAGAAACGAGTGGAAGCTGTCTTTCAAGAAGTAATGTATTTTGTTTCTATCTGCTTTCCTGAACAAATATACTTTGCGTTTATTTTTGGTAACTTTGGGACTTTCGATATTCAATTTCGCTACGACAGCTCTGTGTTCACTAATACCTGTATCCGTTTTGATGCTCGTTATGAGCTCAGGATTATTTGTTGCTAAGAGATCAAGTGTGTTTTCATATCCATTTACAATTCTAGTTGGCTCATGAACTAATTGTTCGAAGTAATTCTCAGAGAATGCGTTGAGTACAATTTCGCACGATGTTTTATGCCTACCTCCTGATTTGAAAATATAATTTCGCCAAAAGATCGAGGGTAAATTAAAATCACCACCTACTATTATCGTGTGAGTCGGGTACGTTTTTGTAATTAGACTCAGGTTTTCTCTGAACCTTTCTGCTATTGTATCGGCAGAGTCGGGAGGCCGGTAAAAGGAACCGATTATTAACTTCTTACAATTTTCGGGTACAACCTCTACCCATAATAGCTCGCACGAACTATCAACTTTAACTTCGCTACATGAAATACTACTTTTGACGGCGACAAACACGCCCCCACCTATTTTGTTTAATCTATCCTTTCTGAACACCGATAGATCTTTTGAAAATACTTCTTCTGAATTTATTTCCGGCTTGAGCCAACTTTCGCTGCCTATAATGATGTGTGTTTCGGTGCTTTCTATTAACGCTTGCAGTTCTGGAACTTTCCCGACACAGCTACGACAATTTACAACTGTTATACCGATAGTTTCCGGATCTACATTTCTCCTGTGATCCACCTGAACCCTTTGAGATTGCCCATTTTCTATTTCCCCGAAGCTCTTTATCCTAAAAAACCGCCCAGTCCACGCCACACAGCCCCCGCTACCCGTGTAGCCGCTTCCTGTGTATAGTGGACTCCTGACCTATTCAGCGGAACCCGGAAACCCACCACCAGATGGCGCAAGTCAAGGAATCTGCAGCCTACACGGTCGCAGAACCGTCTGAGCCTCTGATTCAGCCCTCCACTCGGCTCTGTACCAGAGGTCCACAGTCGGTCCTGTCAACTATGCTGCAGATGGTGAGCTCTGCTTTCATCTTGCAAGCAAGACTGGCAGTCTTTACCACTTCAGTTAGCCGCTCGAAACCTGAGAGGATCTCTTCAGATCCGAAACGACACACATCATTGGTACCGACGTGAGCCACCACCTGCAGTTGGCTGCACCCCGTACCCTTCATGTCATCCGGGAGGACCCGTTCCACATCTGGAATGACTCCACCCGGATCTTGCAGGCTGGGTGGTGACAGGGTGAGAGACACCATCCGACTCAGGAACTTCGTCCTGAGCAGACAGCGCCTCAAACCTGTTCGCAAGACGAACCGGGGAGGCCTCACGATCGGTCCCCCAGAATGTCTTGCACCTCCTGCCATGCACTGGAGCAACCTTCCACGCAACCACGGGTGGGATGTCTGCCTCACTGCTAGCAGTTTCAGGGCATGTCGCTGCCGCAGGCCGATCGGTGGAGACGACGGGAGTCCGTTCGGTCCCCACCGCCGGCCAACAACAACGACGCCCATCGATCGCAGCTTCCAACTGTGCAACCGAGGTTAACACAGCTTGAAGTTGGGAGCAAAGTGTCACCAGCTCAGACTGCATCCGCACACAGCAGTCACAGTCCCTATTCATGATTACAGTGGCAACAAAAACAAAAACTACAGTCGCGATGCGTTCAAAGGAAAACTACACTGTTCGTTAAAACGCGGATGTGAATCCAATACGCACGACAGCTCAGTATAACTTTACAAATTGAGACGAGAAAGTGTAGACGAAAATCAAAATACTATATGCCGCTTATAATCAGAAAATAAAGACAGACGACTGTCGCGACGCGATTCACACGGCGGAATAATACACTAACCAGATATTTAACGCGAATATGAATCAAATAAAAACGCGAGCACACAATAAATTTATTGAACTGAAGGGAAAACGCACTGAAAAGTAAAAATATGTAGCTTCTAGAGAGAAGCCGGTTACACTTACAGCTGATAATTTACTGCTACACCACTGGAGAGGTGTGCTCTGGACGACGTCCGCTGGGCGACTGACTGGAGTAAACAAACGGTAACTGTTTCAAAACAAAGACAGACGACTGTCGCGACGCGATTCACACGGCGGAATAATACACTAACCAGATATTTAACGCGAATATGAATCAAATAAAAACGCGAGCACACAATAAATTTATTGAACTGAAGGGAAAACGCACTGAAAAGTAAAAATATGTAGCTTCTAGAGAGAAGCCGGTTACACTTACAGCTGATAATTTACTGCTACACCACTGGAGAGGTGTGCTCTGGACGACGTCCGCTGGGCGACTGACTGGAGTAAACAAACGGTAACTGTTTCAAAACAAAGACAGACGACTGTCGCGACGCGATTCACACGGCGGAATAATACACTAACCAGATATTTAACGCGAATATGAATCAAATAAAAACGCGAGCACACAATAAATTTATTGAACTGAAGGGAAAACGCACTGAAAAGTAAAAATATGTAGCTTCTAGAGAGAAGCCGGTTACACTTACAGCTGATAATTTACTGCTACACCACTGGAGAGGTGTGCTCTGGACGACGTCCGCTGGGCGACTGACTGGAGTAAACAAACGGTAACTGTTTCAAAACAAAGACAGACGACTGTCGCGACGCGATTCACACGGCGGAATAATACACTAACCAGATATTTAACGCGAATATGAATCAAATAAAAACGCGAGCACACAATAAATTTATTGAACTGAAGGGAAAACGCACTGAAAAGTAAAAATATGTAGCTTCTAGAGAGAAGCCGGTTACACTTACAGCTGATAATTTACTGCTACACCACTGGAGAGGTGTGCTCTGGACGACGTCCGCTGGGCGACTGACTGGAGTAAACAAACGGTAACTGTTTCAAAACAAAGACAGACGACTGTCGCGACGCGATTCACACGGCGGAATAATACACTAACCAGATATTTAACGCGAATATGAATCAAATAAAAACGCGAGCACACAATAAATTTATTGAACTGAAGGGAAAACGCACTGAAAAGTAAAAATATGTAGCTTCTAGAGAGAAGCCGGTTACACTTACAGCTGATAATTTACTGCTACACCACTGGAGAGGTGTGCTCTGGACGACGTCCGCTGGGCGACTGACTGGAGTAAACAAACGGTAACTGTTTCAAAACAAAGACAGACGACTGTCGCGACGCGATTCACACGGCGGAATAATACACTAACCAGATATTTAACGCGAATATGAATCAAATAAAAACGCGAGCACACAATAAATTTATTGAACTGAAGGGAAAACGCACTGAAAAGTAAAAATATGTAGCTTCTAGAGAGAAGCCGGTTACACTTACAGCTGATAATTTACTGCTACACCACTGGAGAGGTGTGCTCTGGACGACGTCCGCTGGGCGACTGACTGGAGTAAACAAACGGTAACTGTTTCAAAACAAAGACAGACGACTGTCGCGACGCGATTCACACGGCGGAATAATACACTAACCAGATATTTAACGCGAATATGAATCAAATAAAAACGCGAGCACACAATAAATTTATTGAACTGAAGGGAAAACGCACTGAAAAGTAAAAATATGTAGCTTCTAGAGAGAAGCCGGTTACACTTACAGCTGATAATTTACTGCTACACCACTGGAGAGGTGTGCTCTGGACGACGTCCGCTGGGCTGATTACAGTTTACGTAGCAGCACACCATTAGTTCTACCTACACACATACTCCGCAGTTCACCGTAAGGTGAGTGGCGGAGGGTACACTGTACCACTACAAGGCATTTCCTTTCCTATTCCACTCCCAAAACAGAAAGAGGAAAAAAAGAATGCTTATATGCTTCCGTATGAGCCCTAATTTCTCTTATATTGTCTTTGTGATCACCACGCGAGATGTAAGTAGGCGGCAGCAAGATCGTACTACACTCAGCTTCAAATTGCGGCCCTCTAAATTTCTTCAACAGAAATTCACGAAAAGAACGTCGTCTTTCCTCCAGCGGTTCCAATTGAGTTGCCGGAGCATTTCCGTGACACACATGCAATGGTCGAACCTACCAGTAACAAACCTAGCTGCTCGCCTCTGAACTGCCTCTATCTCTTCCTTTAAACTGATCAGCTGCAGGTCCCAAACACTTGATCAATACTCAAGACGTGGTCGAACAAGCGTTTTATACGCGGTCTCCTTTACAGGTGAAGTACATCTTCCCAAAATTCTCCCAATAAACCGAAGTCGGCTGTCCGCCTTACAACTGTCCTTACATGTTCGTTCCATTTCATATCGCTCTGCAATGTTACGCCTAGATATTTAAACGACGCAACAGCATCAAGAAGCTCACTACTAATGCTGTATTCGAACATTATGGGATTGTTTTTCCTACTCATGCGCATCACCTTACATTTTTCTACATTGAGAGCTAGCTGCCATTCTTCGCACCAACTAGAAATTTTGTCTACGTCATCCTGTATGCCATTACAGTCAGTTATAGACGACACCTCCCATACACCACAGCATCAGCAAAAAACAGCAAATTACATCTTACTCTGTCCATCAGATAATTTATATAGATAGAAAATAATAGCGGTCCTATCACACTCCCCTGGGGCACGCCTGACGATACACTCGTCTCTGATGAACACTCGCCGTGAGAAAAACGTACTGCGTTCTATTACTTAGGAAGTCTTCCAGCCAGTCACAAATTTGTGAACCTATTCCATAAGCTCGTATCTTTGTTAGCAGTCTGCAGTGTGGCACTGCGTCGAACGCCTTTTTGAAGTCGAGAAAAACACAATCCGCCTGTTGCCCTTCATCCATGGCTCGCAAGATGTCATGTGAGAAAAGGGGAAGCTGAGTTTCACATGAACGATGTTTCCTAAACCCATGCTGATTCATAGAAAGAAGCTTTTTCGTTTCGAGGAAATTTACTATATTCGAACTAAGAATATGCTCCAAAATCCTACATAAAACTGATGTCAACGATATTGGCCTGTAATCGTGTGGGTCAGTTCTCTTTTCTTTCTTATGAACGGGAGTCACCTGCGCTTTTTTCCAATCACTAGGAACTTTGTGCTGAATTAAAGATTCACGATAAATGCAAGCTAAGTAGGGGGCCTTTGCCGCAGAATATTCTTTGTAAAACCAAACTGGTATTCCATCCGGACCTGCAGACTTTTTCGTATTTAGCTCTCTCAGCTGCTTCTCTACACAGGAAATGCCTATTACTATGTTCTCCATTTCGTAATTAGTACGCTGATAAAATGATGGTACATTTCTGCGGTCCTCCTGCGTCAAAGATTTCTTAAAGGTTAAATTTAGAACTTCAGCTTTCCGTTTGCTTTCTTCTATTACTGCCCCGGAATGATCAACGAGTGACTGGACAGTGGGCTTTGACCCGCTTATCGATTTTACATAGGACCAGAATTTTTTAGGGTTCTCGGAAAGATCTTTTGGTAAGCTATGGCTGTGGTAATTATTGTATGCTTCGCGCATCGATCTTTTTATAGACGCACTAATCTCTACTAACTTTTGCCTGTCATCATTTGCGTGTTCTTTTTTGAATCGAGAGTGCAACAGTCTTTGCTTTCTCAGCAGCTTTCTAACATTATTATTATACCACGGTGGATCTTTTCCATCCTTAAACGTCTTTACTGACACATATTTCTCTAACCCTTTATTTACAATGCACTTAAATTTAGTCAACAATCCCTCTACGTCGATAGTCCCGGAATTAAACGATGCCAATTCATTTTCTAACATTTGCTTATTGGCTCTTCCCAACAAAAACACGCTTCTAGCCTTCTTGATTGGTTTATGAACTTTGGTCACCATCGACGCTATGACGATATCATGATCACTAATTCCTCTTTCTACACAGAAATCGTGCCGGCCGCGGTGGCCGAGGGGAGTGAGGCGCGTCAGTCACGGTCCGCACGGCCACTACGGTCGGGGGTTCGAATCCCCCCTCGGGCATGGATATTTGTGCCGTCCTTAGTGTTAGCTAGTCCATAAGTAGTTTGTAAGTTTAGGGACTGATGATCCCATAGTTAAGTCCCATAAGCTTTACAAACATTTGAACATTTTTTGAACAGAAATCGTTAATAAGGTCAGGCCCGTTCGTGGCTATAAGGTCTAAAATATTTCCATTGCGCGTGGGTTGCCGGTTTAACTGCTCAAGACAGTTTTCGGAGTGACTCAAAAAGAATATGCTGTTTCTAAGAAGAATAGTTCTCATGCTGTGATGATAAATTAACATAGCTTTGCCACTCTTAATGAATACATCTCGGCAGCATTATAGATTTCTAAGTTCAGTGATTAATTACGTGAAACACAGAAAATCAAATAATGTTTCCCCTGAAAGCCATGAGCTACACAAACTGTAATTAGACCATGGACCACGAATTATGAACCCTGAATTAGGTTAGGTATTAATTAGGATAGATTTTTGTATATCTTTTAAGAGTAGGACTATTTAAAGGACACAATAATTATAAATTAATAAACCTTTGTGTAATTTCAGTTCCAGTCTATCAAGTTGTCCATTTATCTATTTCACACTATATCTCAAGTAACGATTTTTATAGCATATTTGTCATTTTATTGATATCTTCAGGTTGGTTTAGTAATAACTAGCTTATATGCCCGTGCTTCGCAACGGTTGTTGGAGGGCCTGTGTGTATCATGGCTTTTTGGGGTCCGGATCTGTCAGTAAAAATAGAATCCTTGTTGGATCGCTCTGTCAATAAACTCAGTTGTCCTCCTAGCCAAGACGTCAAATGTAAGTAAAAGTCATTGCCCGAAACGATGTATCTTCATAAAGTTTTTGATACAAAAAGTGAAACGTGCCAAAACAAGCAAAGAAATGTCGTTAAGTATTTAATACACAAAGCAAAATCAGTAACACTATGATCATGTTTGTTGGTATTCGTAGACATAAGTTTGCTTAATTCTGTCACAGACATTCGCTTCCTTGTTGTACTGCCCTATACTTATTATGCAACAGAGGTGTCTATTAGTTCTTTGGTGCACTACAACGCCTCTATCGCTTGTTTGTTGTACTATGCAATACATAACCTAAATCTAAAACAATTTCCCTGATTCCACTTTTATGAAATGAAGTTTCTCCATGCAAATCCGTAAAGTAGGAGATTAGGTATTTCTAATAGATGAACAGACAATTACAGAAAACATTTAACATTGCGATGTATCTTTTCTCTTGATGGAATCATGCCTATATGTTGCCCCAATCGTAGCTCAAATTTCCTGTGAAAAACGCATGAAAATGTGTCAGTTGGTTTTTTTAAATACGTTTGCAAAACGTGTTAGAATTAGGCATATCTTCATGAATATGATGTAGCTTACATCATAGGCTACATCAGTTATATTCGCCATTTAAAACATTTATTTCATTATCATTCATATCTCTGGACAATGGGCTGAGGCATGGAAAGCTGGAATGTAAGTATTTCCTTAATGAAGTAGAAATGTCACTAAAAGCAATTATTCTTACAGTTGGCTCTCTTTCTGTTAGATGCGCTATTGTCGCTCCAATCGTGAGACTTAAACTTCCATAGCAGTTGTACATATAGGTTTGACTGTGATATCAATATGTAAATATATTGATTTAACACGGCGAGGATTCTATCAGTTTTATATTCATTGCGTTGAATCATATTTCGTAGAACATAGCAACCAAGAAAACGAATTTCAGAAATATGGTACATTTGAAAAGTCAAAGAGTAAGTAGTATTTTCAAAGGGTAATAATCTGAAAGTTGCCCCCAAGGAGATTGGTTGCCCCGAACTTCACATGAACACCTTCAGCGCTATCTATTAGTTCTTTGATGCATTACGCCGTTCTTTCCAAGCATGAAATACGCCTAAAACTTCAAATTGTGATATATTTTACTTTCCTGATCTGATTTTGATGAAGTGAAGCCTACATCGTGCCCCAGGATATTCTGTATTTGTCTGTGATACCCCCAGGAATGATCATTTACTACTTTTGGTGATTGTGTTGTTGTGGTCTTCAGTCCGGAGACTAAGGCGCTCCAGTCACGGTCTGCACGGTCACTACGGTCGGGGGTTCGAATCCCCCCTCGGGCATGGATATTTGTGCCGTCCTAGTTCGTAAGTAGTTCATAAGTAGTTTGTAAGTTTAGGGACTGATGACCCCGTAGTTAAGTCCCATAGACTTTACAAACATTTGAACATTTGAACTGGTTTGATGCAGCTCTCCACAATACCCTATCCTGAGCAAGCCTCTTCATCTCCTCATAAGAATAGCAACCGACATCTGTCTGAATCTGCTTACTGTATCCATCTCTTGGTCTTCCTCTGCGGTTTTTACCCCACACACTTCCCTCCAACGCAAATTCACAATTCCTTGATGTCTAAGAATATGTCCTACCAATCTATCCCTTCTTTTAGTCAAGGTATGCCAGAAATTTCTTTTCTCACCAATTCTGTTCAGTACCTCCTCATTAGTTACGTGATCCACCCACCTAATCTTCAGCATTCTTCTGTAGCACCATATTTCAAAAGCCTCTATCCTCTTCCTGTCCGCACTGTTTATCGCCCATGTCTCACTCCCATACAAGGCAACACTCCATACAAATGCCTTCAGAAAGGACTTCCTTAGGCTTAAATCAATATTCGATGTTAATAAATTTCTCTTTTCCAAGAACGCTTTTCTACCCATTGCCATTCTGCATTTTATATCCTCTGTACTGCGACCATCATTTGTTATTTTACTGCCCAAGTAACAAAAATCATCTACCTCCTTTATTGCTTCGTTTCCCAATCTAATTCCTTCAGCATCACCTGATTTTCTTACACTGCACTCCATTACCCTAGTTTTGCTCTTGTTAATGTTCATCTTATATGCACCTTTCAGCACACTGTCCATTCCGTTCAATTGCACTTCCAGGTCCTTTGCTGTATCTGACAGAATTACTATGTCGTCGGCAAAACGCAATGTTTTCAATTCTTCACCTTGAACTTTAATTCCTTTTCCAAATTTCTCCTTGCTTTCCCTTATAGCTTGTTCATTGTACAAATTGAATAACATTGGAGAAAGGTTACAACCCTGTCATACTCCCTTTCCAACCACTGCATCCCTTTCATGCCCTTCAACTCTGAGAACCGCTGTCTGGTTTTTGTACAAGTTGTATATAACCTTACGTTCCCTATATTTTACTCCTGCTTGCTTCAGAACTTGAAAGAGTTTATTCCAATCGACATTGTCAAAAGCCTTCTCCAAATCTACAAAAGCTAGAAATGTAGATTTGCCTTTTCTTAATCTATCTTCTAGGATAAGCCGTATAGTGAGTATTGCCTCTCGTGTTCCTACGTTTCTCCTGAAACCAAACTGATCTTCCCCGAGGTCGGCTTCTACCAGCTTTTCCATCCTTCTGTATATAATTCGTGTTAATATTTTGCAACCATGACTTATTAAACTGATGATTCTGTAGTTTTCACACCTGTCTGCACCTGCTTTCTTTGGAATGGGGATTATAACATTTTTCTTAAAGTCTGAGGGTACTTCACCTGTCTCATACATCTTACACACCAGGTGAAACAATTTTGTCATGGCTGGTTCTCCCAGAGACTTCAGTAGCTCTGAGGGAATATCATCTACTCCAGGGGCCTTGTTTCGACTTAGGTCTTTCAGTGCTCTGTCAAATTCATCTCTCAGTATAGTATCTCCTATTTCATCCTCATCTACTTCTTCTCCCCTTTCTACAATATTGCCGCTAAGTTCATTTCCTTCATAGAGACTCTCTATATACTCTTTCCACATTTCAGCTTTCCCTTCTTTGCTGAGAACTGGTTTTCCAGCAGTGTCCTTGATATTCATAGAGCTGTTTTTCTTATCTCCAAATGTTTCTTTTATTTTCCTGTAGGCTGTATCTATTTTTCCCGTATTTATACATTCTTCTACATCCTTGCATTTGCCTTCTAGCCACTCCTGCTTAGCCATTTTGCACTTTCCGTCAATCTCATTTCTTAGTCGTCTGTACTCCATTTTGCCTGTTTCATTTACTGCATTTTTATATTTTCTCCTTTCATCAATTAAATTTAGTATCTCCTGTGATATCCAAGGATTTTTTGTAGGTCTTACCTTCCTACCTATTTTGTCCTCTGCTGCCTTCACTATTTCATCTCTCAATGCTACCCATTCCTCCTCTACCGTTTTATTTTCCCCCATTTCTGCCAATTGTTGCCTAAAGCTCCCTCTGAAATTCTCAAGAACTTCAGGTTCCTTCAGTTTATCCATGTCCCATCTCCTTATTTTCCTACCTTTTTGTAGTTTCTTCAGTTTCAGCCTACAGTTCATAACCAACAAGTTATGATCAGAGTCTATTTCTGCCCCTGGGTATGTCTTACAGTTTAAAACCCGGTTCCGAAATCTATGTCTTACCATTATAAAATCTAACTGGTATCTCCCGGTGTCTCCTGGTCTCTTCCACGTATACAACCTTCTTTTGTGATTCTTAAACCAGGTGTTTGTTATAACTAAATTATGTTCTGTGCAAAATTCTACCAGGCGGCTTCCTCTTTCATTCCTTTTGCCCAGACCATGTTCCCCTACTACCTTCCCTTCCCTTCCTTGTCCTACTACCGAATTCCAGTCTCCCATAACAATTAAGTTTTCCTCTCCCTTAATTGTTTGAATAATTTCCTTTAGCTCCTCATATATTTCTTCGATTTCCTCGTCATCGGCAGAGCTAGTTGGCATATAAACCTGTACTACTGTTGTCGGTGTTGGCTTCGTATCTATCTTGACAATGATAATGCGATCACTGTGCTGGTCATAGTATTTTACCCGCATTCCTGTTTTCTTATTCATTATCAATCCTACTCCTGTGATACCCCCCAACTGATTTTGTATTTATAACCCTGTATTCACCTGACCAGAAATCCTGTTGATCCTGCCACCAAACTTCACTAATCCCCACTATATCTAACTTCAACCTATCCATTTCCCTTTTTAAATTTTCTAATTTTCCTACTCTATTAATGGATCTAACATTCCACGCTCTGACCCGTAAAATGCCAGTATTGTCTTTTCTTACTGATGATCACATCCTCCTGAGTAGTCCCCGCCCGGAGATCCGAATGGGGGACTATTTTACCTCCGGAATATTTTACCCGAGAGGATGCCATCATCATATTTTTGTGTCCCAACTTTGTCGCCGCTTTTGTGTCCCAGCCTCGTCGTAGGTGTCGGTGGCCGAGTGGAACGAGACCGACACAGGAATATAGATAGCACGCTGGTGCAGGTACGGAGGGGAGCAGCCAGAAACTATAAACACTAGAGTAAATTAGAAAGAGATATATATTGCACAGAATGTAACAATACTTAACTTTTACATAGTACTGCAGAATGTTGATACATAGTTGTTAGAGGCCTGCCTAGTGCCTGTACGATAGCAAAGTCTTCACTGGTGCCTATCTGATTACGAAGGTCCTAACTGGTTGCTATCTCAGTCCCAAGTGACCGATGTCCTTCAGTGGTGGCCACGAGCGGAGTTGTCGCAGAGGGCGCTCGTGGCTGTCGTCGTGAGAACGCCGCGCCGTGCGTGCATGGCGGCGCGCGGCGAAAGTAGGTGGCGCGCACTTTGTACTTGTGCGACACCACACCCCTCCCCCCCAAACCGCCGCGCCGTCGTGGCTTAGGGCTGAGGGCCACGGCGACGGCACTGGAAGGAGGGCCTGGGCGGGGGCGTTACTGGTGGGACGGGCGTCGTAGCTGAGGCTGGGATCGAGACGCCGTCCGCGCCCCGGTATACACCTTGCGATCCGCTGGAAAACCCGCGAAAACCAGCGGAAGGGCGCCCGCCCCCGCCCAGAGGGAGCAGGTCATCTTTTTCTGAGGTGCGTGGCCCAGGCGGCGGCGGCACGCACGGTCCCGGAGTCCCTCTCGGTGACGCTGTCATCTGCGGCGGCGTCGCGTCGATCTCCATCGGGACGATCTCGTAGTCCAGGGACGAACGATGTGGTTGTGCTCCCTGGCGGTGAACTGGGTCTGGAATCAAGAAACCCGAGACAGGATCGCGTGGCCTGTGCAGGCGCAATTGGTTTGCGTGGCGCCGCAGATCCGACCCTGTGGAAGAACGTACTACATACATATTGCTACCGAGCACGCGCTGAATGGTGCCCGGCAGCCATGTCTTCTTGTTTCCAGCAAACACCCTGTACAGCACCGGCGTAGAAACCTGAAAACGCGTAGCGCCATACGAACCGACTCGGTGCGTGGGAGGCTGCAGCAGGTGAAGGAGAGTGTGGTGACGGCGGCCGTGTAGCAGCTCGGCAGGAGACGGGCCGTCACGTGGCATGCACCGATACGTAGACAGGAAAATTTGAAGAGCTTGCTGCCTGGAGTGCTGACCTTTCATCTTCTCCATGTGAGACTTGAATGTTCGAACGAAACGTTCTGCTTCACCATTGGACTGAGGGTGAAAAGGTGCAGTGGTAATATGCTGAATGCCATTCACACGACAAAACTGTTGAAATTCTGCACTAACAAACTGAGGTCCATTGTCACTGACGATAGTTTCAGGCAAGCCTTCGATGCAAAACACTGATGTTAAGGCACTGATTGTACTAGAAGCTGTCGTTGAGTTCATGGCAATCACAAAAGGAAACTTGCTGAAAGCGCCTACAACAATTAACCAGCGCGTATTCCAGAAAGGTCCAGCAAAGTCAATATGTAAACGTGCCATGGTCCCTTGGGGCGTGGCCAGTCTGAGAAACGCTGTGGAGGAGCCGCCTGATGCTCCGCACAAACTGTACACTGTGATGTCATGCTCTCTATCTGAGCGTCCATACCAACCCAGGTACAATGACGTCTGGCCAGTTGCTTTGTCCTAACAATGCCCCAATGTCCTTGATGCAGGAGGCGTAACACTTCTCGTTGCAGGGAACGAGGAACAATCGCTCTTGCTTGGTCGTAGTCGGTATGTAACAACAGAACACCCTGACTTAAGGATAATGCATGGCGTTGTGTAAAATAACGTCGAACCAGAGGCCGCTCAATGTCTTTGGCTCTGGCAGGCCAACCAAAGCGAACAAAACTTGCTACCACACTTAGGTCTGCATCCGCAGCTGTTTCCTGTGCAACCCGACGAGAGTTCAAAGGGAATCAAACATGCATCACTGATTAGTGCAGTCTTTAATTTGTCAAAGGCAACTTGGCAATCTTTAGACCATACAAAAGGAACATTCTTCCTACGTAAGTGATGCAGTGGAGCTGCAATCTGAGAGGCATTGGGAATAAACCTGAAATAATAGTTAAGCTTTCCCATTACTCCTTGCAATTCATGCACATTCTTAGGAGGAGGCAAGTCTTTGATTGCTCGTAGATGTGACTGTAAGGGATGAACTCCTTGGGCATTAATCACATGGCCTAGGTACTCTATTTCAGTTTGAAAAAACGAACACTTTGCTTTATTACAACGTAGACCTGCTGCAGTCAACACTTTGAAAAGGCACTCAGGTTTGTTAAATGTTCTTCAACTGTACGTCCGGATACCACTATATCATCTAAATAGTTCGAGCAACACGGTACAGAAACTGTCAGCTGTTCCAAAAAGCGCTGAAAAATAGCGGGGGCGGAAGAACTGCCAAAGGGTAGGCGTTGAAATTGAAAAAGACCCATGTGAGTATTAATGACGAAAAACTTTTTTGACTCGTGGAATCTGTAAGTATGCCTCTGCTAAATCAATCTTAGAAAAGAAACGAGACTGTCCTAATTTGTCCATTAGTTCCTCAGGTCTAGGCAGGGGATAAGTGTCTACAATTGTTTGATTGTTCACTGTTGATTTGAAGTCCACACAGAGACGAAGTTTTCCTGACGGCTTGGGTATAATTACTATAGGCGAGGCCCACTGACTCGCAGAAACAGGAGAAATCAGCCCACTATCTTGCCAACGTTGAAGTTCTTCGGCAACTGTATCACGCATTGCGATAGGCACTGGTCTAGCTTTACGAAATTTTGGAATTGCAGATTCTTGTAAAGTTACATGTGCCACGAAGTCGTTTGCACAACCTAGTTCCGGCGAAAACAAGTCACTATATTTGCCACACAATGCATTGATTTTATCCTGAGGCACTATTGACGAAATTTGAAGCACATCACTTTGAATCGATAAGCCAAACAAGTCGAATGCATCTAGTCCAAAAATGTTCTGTATCGATTTGGCCTGAAGAACTACAAAAGCAACTGTTTTTGTTACACCTTGAAAAGAGGCGGGCAGGCTACACGTTCCTAGCACGGGAATATTTTGACCTGTGTACGCTGTTAACACTTGTTGACACGGCGACAATTTTGGCGAACCCAGAAGTTCATATGTGTCTTTATTTATTAATGTAACAGCGGAACCAGTATCAAGCTGAAATTGCACCGTCGTATTTTCTATGAAGAGAGTTACAAACAGTTTTTGCTTGCGGCGCTCGACAGGTGCGCGAATGTGGGCAACGTCTGCTACGGTTAGTTTACTGCGCTTGCGCGGGCCGCGTAGTGAAGTAAGCGGCGCAGACTCGGCACGCAGCGGATTAACAACACTGTCACTAGATGGCACTACCGCCGGATCGGCGTCCGCGCAATGCGAGGCTACTACAGAGTCACTAACTACTGCACTACTCTTTTGAGTAGCTACTTGATGTCTACTGTCACTAGCTACACAGTACTGGGCACTATTACAAGGAGCAGTTGCAGAAGGCACTATTTTCACTACAGGATTGCACTGTACATAATCATTTTGCTTGTCCCGAACCCTTTTCCGTTGCACTGTTTTACGCGCCCGTCGGCGCTTGCTACGTGGTGCACTATATAGTTTTGCCATAGGCGCAGAACTACTTTCTTCAAATTGAGATCCAAGGAAAGCACTGTTCAATTCCACAGCCCGTATAACATTTACAGAATGAACTGTTCTCGCACTCTGCGAAGCACTGTTTCTAACGGTACCGTCTTTGAGTTTTTAATTTGCATACACACAGACTGTACATGTCCTGATTTGCCACATTGATAACAGGTTGCGTTGCGACTAGGGCAATGAGCACGCTTGTGGCGAGACACACACTGGGGGCAAGATTTACGTACATTTTTCTGAAATGAGCGTTGGCGCCCGTTATTCAAATCTCTGTTTCTAACACGACGGGGCGACCTTTGTGTCGCACTTTTACACTGGCTACTGTTCACTGTCTGTTCAGCACGGCCTGTACTATTGTAAGAATCACTAGTGCTACACTGAGAACTACGGCTAGGAAAGCGACCGTTGCGGCGCACTGAATTAACAATGTGGCTTTGCATTTCTACATCTGCTAAGTCAAAAGTATCATGCGCATCTATAAGCTGCAGTACACTGTCTAATGAGGGGTCAGACTGTTTCAGAATAGCTGCTCTAATTCTGGGGTCCTGAATATTCTGCGTAATCGCATCCCTCAACATCACGTCACTATACGAAAGTCCACAAGAGCAAGTAAATTTACATTTGCTGGTTAAGCCCTTCAGTTCCGTAATCCACTCTTGGTGTGACTGCTACGGTAATTTTTTAAGTCTGAAAAATCGGTATCGTGCAGCGGCTACAAGAACTTTTCCCTCATAATGAGCATTCAGTGCATCTACAATTTGTTCAAAGTCTACATCACGAGGAGATGCGAGAGGGAAAAGTTTTTGCAATAGTACGAAGGTCTGGGGGCCCACAATCGATAAGAAAAGGTTCTTCACTCTCTGACCTGTAATTTGATGAGCCGCGACGAGTTCTTGAAACTGTGCGAAATAGTCGCTCCATTCTTCCTCACGTTCGTTGTACTGGCGAAATGTAGGAAGCTGTGCAGCGGCAGGTGTGGGCTGCTGATGTGACGGCTGTTGTTGGTGAGCAGCCTGTGCCGTCAACTGCGACACGGCCTGCAGTAGTTGAGTGATTTGCGCCGTCTGTAACTGAATAATTTCCATTAAGTTTGGGTTCGGGGTAGTGGCCATGCTGACCGATTAGGCGCCGCGCATACAAGTAAATTATAACAAAACTTAAATGCAATATGAAAGAGGACACTCTGCAACAAAAAACTCCACAAAACACGTAACTGAAAATGTTCCCCCAAAATTCTTATAATAAGGGTGGGTGGGCGGGAGCAATTTTTGCGTGCTCCGACTGCTGCTGTCTGGCTGCTGCAAGCGGGCTGGTCCAAGGTTCTATCACTCCTCGTCGCCACTTTTGTGTCCCAACTTCGTCGCCGCTTTTGTGTCCCAGCCTCGTCGTAGGTGTCGGTGGCCGAGTGGAACGAGACCGACACAGGAATATAGATAGCACGCTGGTGCAGGTACGGAGAGGAGCAGCCAGAAACTATAAACACTAGAGTAAATTAGAAAGAGATATATATTGCACAGAATGTAACAATACTTAACTTTTACATAGTACTGCAGAATGTTGATACATAGTTGTTAGAGGCCTGCCTAGTGCCTGTACGATAGCAAAGTCTTCACTGGTGCCTATCTGATTACGAAGGTCCTAACTGGTTGCTATCTCAGTCCCAAGTGACCGATGTCCTTCAGTGGTGGCCACGAGCGGAGTTTCGCAGAGGGCGCTCGTGGCTGTCGTCGTGAGAACGCCGCGCCGTGCGTGCATGGCGGCGCGCGGCGAAAGTAGGTGGCGCGCACTTTGTACTTGTGCGACACCACACATATGTTCATACAGTAGAGCTGCATGTCCTCGGGAAAAGTAACGGCTGTAGTTTCCCCTTGCTTTCAGCCGTTTTTTTTTTTTTTTTTTTTTGGTGATTACTCTCTACAAATAGACACAAGCGACTGCTTTCAGAGAAAAGTTGAAATTGTGATGTCTTACTGTTTCTGAACCGATTTTGTGGAATGAAGCATTTCCGTAACCGCAAGATACCCCTCACGTTTCCTGTGAAAAACCCTGAAAATTCGTATATTAGTTTTGAAGATGACAGAGAAAGATAGACATGACGGTTGTCGATGAGAAACGTTAAATTGTGATGTTATTCTTTCCGTGATCCGATTTTTATGTTACTAAGTCTATATGTTGTCTTAATATACGCTGAAGTTACCTATGAAAACCACGTGCGAATTCGTGAAGTAGTTTTGGAGAAGTGATTTCTAATAGATGAACAGACAGACACGACTATCTATGAAAACACTTAGTGATTCTATTTTGATGAAATCATATCTATATCTTGAACCAATCTTCGGTCATGTTTCCTGTGAAAACCACATGAAAATTCGTCCAGTAGTTTTAAAGATTGAAGCGAACAGCGACAGGTCTATCTTTAAAGATTTGTTATTAGTATAGATATGTTGTACAATTGTAAAATTTTGCGAAAATACATTTATTTGTATGTCGGTAAAATCTGTTGCGAATATGTTTAGAAGTAAAAGATTAAAATGTGATGCTTTATGGGGCAGTTTTCCATGAAAGTCCTCATATCTCATGAATTACGTGTCGTATTGTGATACAATTCCGAACGTACATTCAGCTTTAACTGAGTATTTTGTCTGCATAATTTCCTGCGAGTACAACAGGTAGAGTAGATATTATAAATTGTACGTGGTTCGTACTCGTTCAGCAGTTGTTAGCTCACGTACGAAATATGTGTACCAAATTTGGGTGAAATCGATCCAGTAGTTTAGGAGAAAATGTGCAGCATTGTCGTTTGACGCTGCAGTTTTTCACGCATCTCATTGTTTATGACGTCATATCTCCTTACGTATGTGTCGTAGGTGATTCTTACACCGACATCGATTGTTGCCAGATATTAAGGAACATGTGAACCAAGTTTGGTTGAAATCGTTCCAGTAGTTTAGAAGGAGATGTGGAACATACATACATACACACATAGAGCCTATTTTATTAGATGTAAGAGTAAATATCTCACAAAAATCAATGATCTGCAATTCTCGTTACGAGCAGTTGCTGCCAACCGTTCTTCCTCTCTCCTACCCGACCACCCTTGCTGATGGCACTGACTCATTCACCTCATTCGCTTTAAACTTTGAAAATTAGAATAAGCGTGACAGTTTCTACTATAGTACAGGGTAGGGCAAATAAAAGTGATCCGAATGAGTGGAAGGCGTCAGATGTACGTGTATGCATAAAAGTCAGTTCGTGATATGCATACTGCTTAACATGTATACACAAACAATGGATTTACACCAGTTGAGAGCATATTTTCACAATTTTCATGCTACTCAATGTTATTAGCAGAGATCAGTCTAGTCACGATTGTAGCTGTCCACCCAGGTCACCTAATCTGCCATTATGTGATTATTTTGTGTTGGGAACCCGCAAGTCTCTGTTGTATTGCAACAGCCTTAATAGTCTTAAAGATCTTCAACAGAACATTTTAGATAAGATGGTGACAATTCCAGCAGTCAAACATCGGTCTGACTTCCTGCGAATTATTTCAAAGTGTCATATATTATGAGAAACTGAAACTTTGCACTTTGATACCTTTTCTTTATCTTGATACCTTTCTTTTTATAAATAATTACTAATATTAATATTACTGATTTATGTTTGTACTAGGTACTAAATGATGAAGATACATTAAATAAACAGTGGCTGGGTGCCTCACTCTGGATATATAACTACTTTTATGAAAGTTCTGATCATTTGCAGTATATTGGAACACACCTAAAAGTTACTTCTGATGTGAAAAGGTTCCAAAGTAAGTTTTTGCATTTGATATGCACTATTTATGAAAAGGAAACACTGATAGTTAATTTGTTTGCAGGTTAAATGTTTGTCCTGTATATTCTGTCTTTCATTATGTGTACGCTTGTTGATATGACTAATTCATAAGTTCTATGTGCTCAACATTTAATTCAATCTTTGGTATTACATAGACTTACATATCCAAGATTCTCAGCACTGTATCATATTATGAACACATTAAAGTGCAGATTTAATGTGGAGAAATTGGCCAGTTAAAAGATTTCGTTATTTAAGTTCATCTTTTCTTCTGTTCACAATGTCTTTCGTTAGAGCAATCAACATATTTGACTTTTTCTCTGCAAACAATTGAATGGAGTCTGACATTAATGATGTATCAACCAAATAAGACCTTCCAGGTAAAGTACTTGCAACTTGTCATTGTTACACTGTTAAAAACTACTTGAAAAAATAATCTTATTGGAGATTGGTAAAATGAAAAGCATTTGAGCCTGTAATGACAGTACAAATTAATCAATGATTATCTAATGTTGCCAGCCTTTCATACCATTTTTTTTGAAGTACTATGCCTAATTATAAAATATATTTAATCATGAAGTCTCTACCTTATTATTCTTCTATTCATTCTTGCAGTGATACTATTAAATCAGAGTTGCACAAGTCCTCTCCCTTGGATATGTCTGTATGCTGATGATGTCATGTATTGCAAACAATATACTTGAGCTTCAGTGTCAAATGTAGTTGTATAGCGACTGATTAGCAGAATAGAGCTTGTCACTCAACAAAAGGTAGATTAAGGACATGCCCTTAGATCCCCAGCATGTTGGAGCCATCAGGATTGGTAGAGAAAACATACCCCAAGTAATTAGATTTAAATAGCTTCGGTCTACTATCTCTGGCGATGGAAGACTTGTTGATTAGTTCAATACAAGGACAGAGTAATCTTTGTTGAAATAGCGTACAATAATGGGTATCACTTGTGAATGTCAAATAAAAGGTTATCTAAAATCCCAAATCTATTTGTTATATGTCCAATTGCTCTCTATGGCACTGAGTGTTTGCCACTACAAAGGAACGTTGACTAAAGATCACAGGGACAAATGTTCTTAGGTGGATAAGTGGCACCGATACTTCACAAAATGCTCTAAAACCACTTATGACGGCTTGGGCATGTGGTGGGTGCAGAAGACAAGAAAATAGCCAAGTTGGCATACAACATGAAAGTCACAGGAAAGAGATTCAAGGGACGACAGAGGCGAAGGTGGACTGATACACTTCGCAAAAACCTGAATATATGAAATCTTCATCAATAAATGGTCCTCACAGTGCACCTTTCGTCTAGGTGGCAAGAAAATACTAAGAAGAAGAGAGAATAAGAAGATGAAGAAAAGAGAATTAGAAAAATAATCCTAATTTTTCATTCGTACTTCAATTGGCTTTTGAATGTTTAAAGGTGAACCCCTTTAATCTCTGTTTATGAGTATCTTTGAACAAATAGTTTCAACTTGAGTGATTTCGTACAATGACTGGTGTTGTTTTCTGTGTGTCAGTGTCTCCCATGAGGAAACTTACAAATGACAGCTGGATATAAATAATTAATCATAGAACCGAAAATAGCAGTACAGACTTGCGAGATTCCACCTCCAAAGGTCTATTTCCAAGACATAAAATCGTATAATCTCACATAAATACTGGTGAAACCTTAGAGATAATAACATATCGATATAGAAATGATCAGTGTGCAACATTCAGAATCATATGTTGTAGAATTCGTACTTACAGCTGTATAAAGTACTTTTGTGAATACTATATTTAGTTCTCGCTTTCTTCAAACTTGTTTCAGAATTTTGCAATCTTTTGCTGAAATAAGTTTCATAACCACTTCCTTTGTTAAGTAATGTACGTCACTGTCTTTGGTTCTTATAACTCTCAGACTCATACTGTTGACTTACACCAGAATATTTCCATAACCTAGACCTAATGGATTGCAAATAAGGTATTCCAACTCATTTCTCTTTCTCTTCTAATAGTTGCATTAGAAGAATCTAAGAAATTGAAGCTGCCAGAACTTGAATTATTTACATGCTACCACGAAAAGAAATCAAGAGAAACGCATATTGACTCAAGTGTATTTCTATTAGAACCTCAACCATTCGTTAGTGAAATAAGTGATGTCTATGATGAGACAAAGGTAACCACTTTTATTTCTGAACGTTGAATAGTTAGACTTAATATGTTATTACAAGTTATGTTGTTTGTGTAAATAGTAGATCATGTACATAGTAAAAGTATCCTCACCATTTCTTGACATCAGCATTTGGCAGGGATGCAGATAAGTTTGCTACCAAAGTGGATATTATGTATACACAACTGGTCATTAAAATTGCTACACCAGGAACGAATGCAGATGATAAACTGGTATTCATTGGACAAATATATTATACTAGAACAGACAGGTGATTACATTTTCACGCAATTTTCGTGTAGAGATCCTGAGAAATCAGTACCCAGAACAGCCACCTCTGGCTGTAATAACCACCTTGATACACCTGGGCATTGAGTCAAACATAGCTTGGACGGCGTGTACAGGTACAGATGCCCATGCAGCTTCAACATGATACCAAAGTTTGTCAAGAGTAGTGACTGGCGTATTGTGGCGAGTCAGTTGCTCGGCCACCATTCACCAGAAGGTTTCAATTGGTGAGAGATCTTGAGAATGTGCTGGCCAGGGCAACGGTCGAACATTTTCCGTATCCTGAAAGGCCCGTACAGGACCTGCAACATGCAGTCGTGCATTATCACAGGGATCAAATGAAGGGTAGAGCCACGGGACGTAACACATCTGAAATGTAACGGCCACTGTTCAAAGTGCCGTTGATGCGAACAAAAGGTGACCGCGATGTGTAACCAGTGGCACCCCATACCATCATGACAGGCGTTACGCCAGTATGGCAAGGACGAATACATGCTTACAATGCGCGTTCACCTTGATAGCGCCAAACATGGGTGCGGCCATCATTATGCAGTAAACAGAACTTGGATTCATCTGAAAAAATGATGTTTTGCCTTTCATGCACCCAGGTTCATCGTTGTGACCCAGCGTCAAGGGTAGCCGCAACCATGGTCTCCGAGCTGATAGCCCATGTTGCTACAAACGTCGTCGAACTGTTCGTACAGATGGTTGTTGTCTTGCAGACGTCCCCATCTGTACACAGATGAGTCTCATGTAACTGAAATTGTAGAAAGGGCACAACAATATTTCAAGAAGGATTTGAAAAAGGTAGGAACATTTGTGAAAAGAAAGAAAGTCTTGTTGTTAGGTGGCTGTTAGCCAACTACTGCAGGAAGAGCTAGGTCCAGAGTACCAGGTCACAAACGTTTCCAAACCAAATGCGGGTCTGGGTCAGGTAACAGAGGATATAGGTTCTTTATGCAGAGATTTCACAAAGGAAAATACTGTGGTTATTGTGGGTGGTCCGGGAAACAGCATTGACAAAGACTCTGAATATTCCCTAAAGAGTGACCTGGTGAAGGTAGCATCAGCAACGAAGCACACTAGTGTGGGATTTGTGTCTGTTTTGAGACGCCATGATTGGCCTCATTTGAACTCTTCTGTTAGGAGAGTGAACTTGGAGCTGGAACGGCTGCTCATGTCACAGATGGGGACCCATATTGGTTTGATTTCTGTGGATGCTATCTTTAGGTGGGATTACACTAGGCATGGCCTTCGCCTCAACAGGAAAGGGAAGGGAAAACTAACTGGATTCATTACAAATAACTTACGGGGGTGGGGGGGGGTGGGAGGCACTGTCACAAATGGTAAAATACTAGTGGTTAGAGGTGTCAGAGGGATGCCTTTTTTAGGATAGGGAGGGGGAGAAGAAAACCAGTTTTGAGAAAGTTTGGAAAACACCCTCAGTTTGAGAAAACAGATAAACAGGAGTAGATACTTACTTTCCGTGTCCGGAACTAGACTTCAAACTTCCAAAAATTAGCAACCAATATGGCTTTGTCGTTAGCCTCCCATAAGTCTTCCATTGTGCAGGGCTTTTCTAAATATGGACAGATAAGCAGGTGTTGAGGATCCTGTACAGCACCACAAAGACACAGAGTGTTCTCATTCTCTTTTAGGAAGCCCCATCACTGCATGTTTGTCTTGCACTTTGGCACTTCTACCCTCATACGGTTCAGGTTTCTCCAGACTGTGTATGGCAGGTCTCCACCAGGTGCCAGTTCTTTTTTGCTGCTTCATACGGGCTTCACAAATCCATTTCCCACCTTGCAATACGGTTTTCTGCGGCCGACCCTTCCAGTGCTCGGCTACATGACAGGAAACTCTTCCTAGAACGAAACCGTCGGTCAGCAGGCTGGTGTCCATATAGAGGGAGACGCATGTCCTTTTCTTGCTTCGTTTTTTCAGCTTCAGCAGCAATTTCACGTCGTACATTGGGCGGTGCGATCCCCATAATTAAGTACATCTTGTGTACTGGTGTTGGTTTCAGGCACCCAGTCACAATCCGTGCCATTTCATTCACCGCGGTGTCAACTTTTCTCGTGTGTGTTGACGAACTCCATACTGGAGCGGCTTATTCCGCAGCTGACACACTAAGCGCAAGGGCTGAGGCTCTCAGGACTTTTGGGTTTGCACCCCAGGATCCGTTAGTTAATTTCCTGATGATGTTGTTTCTCGCTGAGACTTTTTCCCTTGTGGCACTGCAATGATGTTTATAGGTCAGTGTGCGGTCCAGTATGACACCGAGATATTTGGGCGTCGGACAGTGCGCGAGTCGTTCACCTCTCCATGTAACATTCAATTCCCTATTTGCCTCCGCGTTCTTTAAATGGAAAGCACAGACCTGAGTCTTGGAAGGGTTCGGTCGTAGGTAGTTTGCCACATAATACTGGGAGAGGGATTCCAAGGTACTGGACAATTTCTCCTCTACATCCAGAAAATTCGTACCTTGTGCTGCAACTGCAGTGTCATCGGCATACATAAATTGGCGCGTGGTGTTTGGCACTGGTTGGTCATTTGTGTATATATTATACAGAGCTGGAGCGAGGACGCTTCCCTGAGGCAGGCCGTTCCTCTGATTTCTCCACCTGCTCTTCTTACCCTGGAGACAGACAAAGAATCTCCTATTTTGCAGGAAAGTAGCAATCAGTGATGTTAAATGATAGTCTTTTGTTACATCATATACTTTCCTGAGGAGCCTCCGATGGTTTACGGTATCATATGCAGCTGTAAGGTCTATGAATGCCACTCCCGTGATCTCTTTTCTCTCAAAACCATCTTCGATATGTTGGGTCAGGTTGAGGACTTGACCGCAGCATGATTTGCCTTGTCGGAAACCTGCCTGCTGTGGGATGATCTGTTGTTCTAAGACGTTTTCTATGCGACTTAACGTCAGGCGTTCCAAGATCTTAAAGCAGTGACACAAAAGAGACACAGGACGGAAGTTTTTTGGATCATTAGGGTCCTTTCCCGGTTTCAGAAGAGCAACCACGCGGGCTTTCCTCCACATCTTTGGGATGTGAAGCCTTTCTACGCATGCATTCATCAGATCTAACAGCCACTGTAGGGTATTACTGCCGAGGTTTTTAATTTGCTCGACTCTCAGTTCATCGATACCGGGAGCTCTGTTAGTCTTCAGGCTGATGCATGTATCTGTATTCATACTGTTAGTATTATTATATTCAGCTTCTAAAAAGTGTATGTACCTGTATTAGTAATATTACATTATCAACTTGCTAAAAAAAAAAAAAAAAAAAAAAAAAAAAAAAAAAAAAAAAAAATAGAGAGAGAGAGACAATGTCCACATTGACGAAGATCACCTCTACACGGATCTATGGAACGAACCAACTATTCTAATCTATTCTGGAGATCGAGACGTGGCTGCATTTTCCGTTACTACCATGCAGATAAGATGCCTGTCATCTCGACTGCTAGTGATACTGCTAGTGACACGAGGCTGTTGGGATCCAGCACAGCGTTTTGTATTGCCCTCCTGAACCCATCGATTCCATATTCTGCTAACAGTCATTGCATCGCAACTAACATGAGCAACAGTGTCACGATATGATAAACTGCAATCATGATATACTACAATCCGACCTTTATCAAAGTCGAAAAGATGATTGTAGGCATTTCTCCTCCTTACACAAAGCCATCACAACAACGTTTCACCAGGCAACACTGGACAACTGCTACTTGTGTATGAGAAATCGGTTGGAAACTTTCCTCATGACAGCACATTGTAGGTGTCGCCGCCGGCGCCAACCATGTGTGAATGCTCTGAGAAGCTAATCATTTACATATCACAGCATCATATTCCTGTCAGTTAAATATCGTGGCTGGCGATTTTAATGGCCAGAAGTGTAGAATAACCAAATTATATGAACACTGGATATTTTCTGTTGTGTAATGGGTTACCACCAGAAATGTATATTTAATTAAACTGGTATCTGTTGATCTCATTTTTGGTCAATTTATACTTTGGAAATGTTTTCCAATGTACTTGACAGTACGAGACAATGATTATGATTATATTTCGTCTCATATATCTTGAAGTTGTGAGTGGTCACACTTCTGAATGAAACACTTCTAGTTCAGAAGTTAACAATATTATGAGTTTATTGACCCAGCAGTACAATATATCTGTCAGAAACAACATAAAACTTATTCTTATGCATCTATCTTGACACATTCACAGCTCAATCTAAAAGTAAAAATAACATTGACAGTTAATATTCTTCATGATCACAGAAGTTGAATAATTGATTCATGATACTCTGTACATCCACTCCCTTGAAACACAGACATTGCCGAGGTGGGGTGGTTTGTGTGCATCCACGATGCAGATAGCCGTACCGTAGGTGCAACCACAGCAGTGGGGTATCTGTGGAGAGGCCAGACAAACGTGTGGTCCCTGAAGAGAGGCAGCAGTCTTTTCAGTAGTTACACGGACAAGAGTCTGGATGATTGACTGAGCTGGCCTTGTAACATCAGCGACTGTGGCTTTGCCACACAGTTACTACGAACGGCTGAAAGCAAGGGAAAACTACAGCCATTACTTTTTCCAAGGACATGCAGCACTACTGTATGAATATATGATGATGGCATCCTCTCGGGTAAATTAGTTCCGCATTCTGATCTCCAGGAGGGGACTACTCAGGAGGATGTGATGATCAGGAAAGACGACATTGGCATTCTAGGGATCGGAGTGTGGAATGTTATATCCCTTAATCGGGTAGGAAAGCTAAAAAATTTAAAAAGAGGAATGGGTAGGATGAAGTTAGATACTTTGGGGATTAGCGAAGTTCGGTGGAAATAGGAACAGGATTTCTCTGTCAGGTGAGTACAGGATTATAAATACAAAATCAGTTGGGGTATTACAGGAGTAGGTATGATACTGAATAAGAAAATAGGAATGATGGTAAACTACTATGAGCAACACAGTGATCACATTATCGTAGTCAAGATATATATGAAGCCAACAGAGACCACAGTAGTACAAGTTTATATGCCAACTAGCTCTGCCGATGATCAGGAGATCGAAGAAATATATTAGGAGCTAAAGGAAATTATTCAGACAATTAAGGGAGAGGAAATTTTAATTGTTTGGGAGACTGGAATTCGGTAGTAGGACAAGGAAGGAAAGGGAAGATAGTAGGTGAATATGGTCTAGGCCAAAGAAATAAAAGAGGAAGCTGAATTATTTAGTTATAACAAACACTTGATTTAAGAATCACAAAACAAGGTTGTATAGGTGGAAGAGACCAGGAGACACCGGGAGATACCAGATAGATTTTATCTGGAACCAGGTTTTAAACTGTAAGACATACCCAGGGGCAGATATAAACTCTGACCATAACTTATTGGTAATGAATTAAGGTCTAAAACTGAAATAGCTGTAGAAAGAAAGGAAAATAAGGAATGGGAACTGAATAAACTGAAGTTTGAAGTTCTTGAGAATTTCAAAGGGAGCTTTAGGAAACAATTGACAGATATGGGGGAAAATAAAACAGTAGAGGAGGAAGGGGTAGCATTGAGAGCTGAAATAGTAAACGCAGCAGAGGACAATATGGGTAGAAAGGTAAGACCTACAAAAAATCCTTGGATATCACAGGAAATACTAAATTGAATCGATGAAAGGAGAAAATATAAAAATACAGTAAATGAAACAGGCAAAATGGCGTACAGACGACTAAGAAATGAGATTGACAGGAGGTGCACAGTAGCTAAGTGAGAGTGGCTAGAAGGCAAATGCAACAACGTAGAAGAATGTATAAATAGGGTAAAAATAGATACAGCCTACAAAAAAATAAAGGAGATATTTAGAGATAAGAAAAGCAGCTTTATGAATATCAAGAACACAGTTCTCCGCAAAGAAGGAAAAGCTGAAACGTGGAAAGAGTATATAGAGAGGCTCTACAAAGGCAATATTGTAGGAAAGGGAGAAGAAGTAGATGAGGATGAAATAGGATACCATACTGAGAGATGAATTTGATAGAGCACTGAAAGACCTACACTGAAAGGCCTGGAGTAGATGACATTCCCTCAGAGCTACTGAAATCTCTGGGAGAACCAGCCATGACAAAACTGTTTAACCTGGTGTGTAAGATGTATGAGACAGGCGAAGTACCCTCAGACTTTAAGAAAAATGTTATAATTCCCATTCCAAAGAAAGCAGGCGCAGACAGGTGTGAAAGCTACAGAACCATCAGTTTAATAAGTCATGGTTGCAAAGTATTAACACGAATGATTTACAGAAGGATGAAAATGCTGGTAGATGCCTACCTCGGGGAAGATCAGTTTGTGTTCAGGAGAAATGTAGGAACACAGTAGGCAATACTCACTTTACGGATTAGATCAAGGAAAGGCAAACCTACATTTCTAGCTTTTATAGATTTGGAGAAGGCTTTTGACAACGTTGACTGGAATAAACTCTTTCAATTGCTGAAGCAAGCGGGAGTAAAATATAGGGAGTGTAAGGTTATTTACAACTTGTACAAAAACCAGACAGCAGTTGTAAGAGTTGAAGGGCATGAAAGGGATGCAGTGGTTGGGAAGGGAGTAAGACAGGGTTGTAGCCTTTCTCCAATATCATTCAATTTGTACATTGAGCAAGCTATAAAGGAAAACAATGACAAATTTGGAGTAGGAATTAAAGTTCTTGACGAAGAATTAAAAACATTACGTTTTGCCGATGACATAGTAATTCTGTTAGAGACAGCAAAGGCCCTGGAAGAGCAGTTGAACGGAATGGACAGTGTGCTGAAAGGTGCATATAAGATGAACATTAACAACAGCAAAACTAGGGTAATGGAGTGCAGTCTAAGAAAATCAGATGATGAGGAAGGAATTAGATTAGGTAACGAAACAATAAAGGAGGTAAATGAGTTTTGTTGCTTGAGCAGTAAAACAACGAATGATGGTTATAGTACAGAGGATATAAAATGCAGAGTGGCAATGGGTATAATATTTTTCTTGAAAAATAGAAATTTGTTAAACTGAATATTAATTTAAGCCTACGGAAGTCCTTTCTGAAGGCCTTTGTGTGGAGTGTTGCCTTGCATGGGAGTGAAATGTGGACAATAAACTGTGCGGACAGAAAGAGGATAGAGGCTTTTGAAATGTGGTGCTACAGAAGAATGCTGAAGATTAGGTGGATGAATCACATAACTAATGAAGAGGTACTGAACAGTATTGGGGAGAAAAGGAATTTCTGGCATACCTTGACTAAAAGAAATTATCGATTGGTAGGACACATTCTTTTACATCAAGGAATTGTGAATTTAGCATTGGAGGGATATATGTGGGCTGAAAACGGCAGAGGAATACCAAAAGATGGATACAGTAAGCAGATTCAAACAGATGTAGGTTGCCATTACTATATGGAATTGAAGAGGCTTGCTCAGGATAGGGTATTGAGGAGAGCTGCATCAAACCAGTCTCCAGACTGAAGACCACAACAACAGAACACACTGTACATTCATCTTCATTATAAATTCTTTGTCCAGTCCTCTGACACCAGCAACTTGTGCGAAAAACAATGTTCCTGCAGCAGTTACTGTTCCTAAAAAATGAACTTTGCAAAAAATAAATTATTTGATGCTCTTGAGTCAATCTATAGGACATGTAACGTAACATGTTACATTACAAGCCACCCAGGCTGTCTGTTTGTAGTAGTACCATGTTTTAAGCATTTTAATGGAAATCATTTTTCAAAGAGCATGAGAATCATGTTAAGGAAAACATTATATTTATCATCTATATTGTCAGTACTATTAAACTCTGCCAACTTCAATGCTGAATATGTTCGAATGTTTGTAAACCTGTTGGACCAAACTGCTATGGTCATCAGTCCCTAGATTAACAAACTACTTAAACTAACCTAAGGACAACAACACAGACCCAAGTCCCAGGGAGGACTCGAACCTCCAATAGCGAGCAGCCACACACTCCATAGCAAGGTGCCTTAGAACGCTCGGCCACTCCACTGCAGCGTTATTCCATAAATAGGTTTGTTAAGGCCTCTATTGGAACTCAATTAGCTTTTTTAAATAGTTCATAACTATATTTAATAGATGTTCCGATGATATGGGCAGCTGTCGAAATTTCTCAGGCACACAAACTGTAATATTGCTTGCAATAATAACTTACAAGTGACCTCACAGTATGATTGTATCAATATTTTCAATAAAACACACTGAAAGTCTCACATAGCAACCATATCAATCACAGAAGAAAAAGGTAATAGCATAGATCATATATTATATACTAGCTGATCTGGCGAACTTCGTAATGCCAAACAGTCAATGAGTATATTGATAACTTTTACATATAGATAATTGAGAATTTTATTTACATAACAAAATTAATTTAATAATAATAAATGTGAAGCATAGAATTAAAATTTCTGATACTTCAGATTTATCATTATTGTCTTTGACAAATTCGAGACGAAAATCCGTCTCAGGGATTGTTTACTTGTATAAAATTAATTTAGTTATACAGTTCATTTTGAAAATATGTATTAATATAAACAAAATAAATAGTCAAGGAAAGTACAAAAATTCAATATTTCAGTGTCATTTGATTCACTGAACGACTTTCTGATATAGGATATTTTTCACTTTTCGTATAAGGTGCAAAAACAAATAAAGCTGATGGTTAGTCCAAATATTTTGGGTGGTTCGGGGGGAGGGTTAGTTCCCTGTGTGCAGCCCTGCCAGCATTATTTACTTTAGACGTACATACGGAGTAAGTAAATTGCCTTGAAAGTCGGATTATATCCTTGTTCCTCGATAATGTCAGCTCCAATTGAAGTCATTTGAAAATAGCCATTGTGTTTTTAAGACAAAATGTCGTCATTCTGGTGTTTCGCTACAAAGCAATGAATGTAAATTAAGACAGCTCAATCTAGGAATTTGTCCAGCGAACTTACATGCACAACAATGGTCACAAATAACATTCAATGCCCCAATGCGAACGAAAGGATGAGTGCTGTAATCATTTGTGCAGTCATATAGAAATCCTGCTCTATTTAAATCAATACTTGAACCATCTCTTCTTGAGTGTCGAACATTACCTCATTACTGACCTGTGCGATAAGCTCGTCGATTTCTCACCGCCAACCAAGCTGTTTCATGGGCTGACTCTTTCCTCTTGTGTGTGTTATCTTCCTTGTTTACACTTTGCAAACCGAGGTATTAAATACGCTTGCACATTGCTTCCTTAAGTGCAGTTGTGCCTTGAGAATGGCAGGGTGTTCTCCTGCCGAAATATCGGCGGTTATCGACGACGTCACCCGGCAGCATACCCGTAAGTTGTTTGAATCTTTCCTCTTGTGTTTGAGAACTACAAAGTCAGGACATACTAATGCACCGTTCTTCTTGTGCGATTTCTCGTTCTTCTTCAGTGGATTGATTCGTAATGTTTCGAAGCCTTTTCGCATTATGGCTTTGTTGGTCAATATTAGATCTTCTTTTGCACAGTATTATTAAGAATAACATTTTTTAATAGCAGTCAAGAAAAAAAAAAGAAAGAAAGAAAAGACAATGACCCGTAACCTATATATGCTTGTTTCAGAACAAATCACTAACCTATATATGCTTGTTTCAGAACAAATCACAGACAACATGAAGCAAAAGCAAATTCAATGCTGTATACATTATTGTCTATGGCAGAGCTCATAATACCTAAATGTGTGGTAGCAAAGACGTGGTGGAATATCAACACCACTAACTACGTCACCTCGTACTCTTGTCAAAGACAATTAGCACTTGTTCCTTAATTGGTTTTCTCTTAGCTCCCACTGCGTTCAGTACTCTCAGTCCACTCACTGGTAGGCTAGGCAGAACATAATTTGATTTCAATATCTCTTCATACAGTTTCTGTGATATAGCAACGCCTCACTCCTTGTATCAATTAATGCCTCCACACTTAGTCCATACATTCCTATTTAAATCATTGGTAATACAGGTTCTTTAGGTATTTGTTTGTCTTCCTCCATTAAGTCCTTACTCAGATCATGTCGTCCATCACGTTTGATTAGATTGATGTTGGTCCTATCAGGCCTCACTCCCGACTGGATCTCGTATGGAGCGGGGCTTAGTTTTCCTTACTTCTCCTCTCCTCATTGTTAACTCCATATAGAATTTCCTCAAATATCACATTTTTAGCACTATTTCAACGAAATTATAGTCCGTTCTGGTGCAATAACGATCGTTTCGTCACTGTACTACATTCACAATTCACCGTTTTTCACGCAGTTTTTTGCGTTTTCCACTCGTTGTATTGCTTATTAACAATGTTCTTTTAGTTTAGTACGTCGAAATCCAATTGTTTATCTTTATTTCTGTGCATACACAACCCACGACGAAACCAATGTGCACACAACAATTAATTAACTTCCACAGTCTTTTCCAGAACTTTTCCACACACTTATTGGTACAGCTTCAAGATAGTCTTAATCACTTTTTATGTCCTTCGCATCAGAAGATTGCAATGTCCTTTCACGGAACGTCAAGATGAACACACCCGCCTTTTTCTCCGGTACGTAATATGGTTACCGTCACAGCTAGTCCAGAATCGATGGTGACCGTGCCTACAGGATAAAGCTATCGGTTATGATTTTTGCGGAAGATAATGAATGAGGCTACACAATAATTGTACATACAGTTCACAGTTCAAGGTTGTTGAGTAAATAACACAATTTGCACTGATGAAATTGTTATATATTGTTTTAAGTTGCATAAATGTGAGCTCTTGACGACTTTTGTCTTACAGTTCTAATTGCGGTTACTGCTCTTGTTACAAACATTGAAGCCACTGGTCGTCATAATACTGAATCTCGATGCTTTGTCTACGTAATCCAAGTAAGGAAACACATGACACCGACGCGGTTGACACGGTCGTCGTACTAATGACACACTGTTGCACCTTGAATAAACCTTCCACTGCATAAATCTGTACTGAGGGGTCCTCCATGACGATTGGGGACACACGCTCCAGTAGGTAGTATATTATTTTCTCTGCCGTTGCAGGCACTACACCTGCACTCCATGAGCGCTTCTTCACACGCCAACCACCATACACGTACAAAACCACACTCTCCTCAAAACCAAGTGGCGCGCTTGGAGCCTAAACAGTCGATATACTACACCCGCACACCGAAAGTGAAAGGGATAAGGGGCGCTGTCATTCTCAGTTCTGCCGTGAGGGACGCTGTCCCCTTACGAGGTTGAGGGTGGGGAAGTTTGTCTAGTACCGGTATATCTTTAATTAATTAATAGCATTTGGTTGCAAGCAAGTAACGCATGTACAAACGATAAACAAACACAAAACAAAAGACAAACCCAGCCCACCAGGCTACAGAAATGGCGACTTTTTGGCAAATTTTGAAAAAATGGTAAAAGAAAATAATGACAAGTGGCAATGAGAGTGCATGAAATAACACATGAACAAGGCAACATAAAAATCTGAGTTATTTTGATAGTTAATTTTATTCATAATAAAATAAACCCATAGCATGAGAACTGTTTAAGACCGAACTTAGTAAAAACCACAAAAAATGTAAAACAAAAAATATTACCTGTCCAGTTGACTATTGAAGATGCTTTGAAATACAGCGAAACGCGTTTGGTCTGAATTTAGACTAATTTACTGTTGCAAAAGACGGTAACCTAACCTATGTAAACTCAATGAAATGTTGGTTGTCTTAGAGAATCCTTATTAGTTAACTGACTTTTACGACTCATGTCTGTCTACAGTTGAGTTAACCACAGATGTTCAGCTGATGCTGTCGCCATAGATGCATATTCAGCTTCAGTTAAAGAAACGGAGACACAGTTATAACGTTTAGTCATCTAACAGAAAGTATTTAGTTCGACCTGCAGTGGGAATCGTGGTGTGTACTTTCTACCTTATTCATTGTCAAAATCTGCATTTGCATATTAGAGATAAAACTCTGGTGCTCTTTTTCCACAAC
The DNA here is from genome assembly GCA_026315105.1 of Locusta migratoria. Taxonomy (NCBI): domain Eukaryota; kingdom Metazoa; phylum Arthropoda; class Insecta; order Orthoptera; family Acrididae; genus Locusta; species Locusta migratoria. Next base: position 17,748,686 of record CM048747.1, on the reverse strand, counting down.
ACAAAAAAATCAATGTTCCTTTGATGTACCTTAGTACTCTTTTTAACTCCCTTCCAATGCCTTTCCATTAGTTTGCTATAATACCTGCCGGAAAAATTTGCTACACTTAGGTCGGAATTGGTGTAATCATAACATACATTGTGATGTGACCGTGTGATTCTACTTTTACACTGAACATTATGTCAGTAGGCTGGCAGAAGCATTAAGTGCTGTTCTTCAGCCGAGAGAACGTCAAATATATGAAAATGAAGAATTAAAACATGAAACGGAGTTAAAACAATGGAGATTTAAAACATAGACAAAACGATTATTGTAACCGATGAATAAAACAGATGTAGTCAGCTAAAATAATGAGCCACCGTGGCACTAAAACACGTAGTATGACATCAAAACACAGGCGAGACAAAGAGTACTCGGAGACACTGTTAAAAACGTATCGATTGCGATACTTGTCTGGAAGCGGCGGACGCAGATAAAACACACACACACACCGATGCTCTGTTATACACAACACTGGACGAAGCACTGTTAAAACTGATAAAGGATAGGGAGGAGGGAGTAGAAAGCGCGGGCGAGGAGGATGTAGTGAGAGGGCGGAAATGAGGTGTAGGGCCCCCGGGGCAAGAAGAGGAAGAATCAAGCGGGGGGAAGGAATAAGAGGGGGATGGTTGGGAGGCACTTCATCTACGGAAGGGGATCAGGTTTGGTAGGACGGGTATATTTCAGGATGGAGGGTGTCATCTGGGAGGGGGAGGTGGCGGAAGTTACCTTGGGAAATGATGTGGAGGGTGTGAAGGTGAAGGGAGGGAGGGATGCAGCGGTAAAGGCGTGGCAGAGGCCTGGGATTGGTGAGGATAGGGTATACCAGGGGGTTGCGGGAGTCTAGCTTGCGGTTGGTGTATATGATCCGTATGTGTTCGAGGTTGTAGGAAATGGGGAAACAGGATAAGGTCACATAGGATCCTTGTGGGGGAGGGGGAGATGCATATGATAGGTGAGGTGGAGGGCATGGCGTTCAAGGATTTGGATGGTTTGGTAATAGGAAGGTGGAGTGGAAATCCAGGTGGGATGGAAACTGCAGAGGACAGGACGTATGAGGGAGCAGTAAGTGTATAGGATGGTGGAGGGGCTGAGACCCACGACCAGCCGGTAAGGAGTTTTAGGAGATTGAGGCGGGAGAGGGGTTTCTGGCAGACAGTGCATAGGTGTGGGGTCCAGGAGAGGGAGCGATCATGGACTAGGCTGAGGTATTTGAGAGTGGGGATGTGGCAGGTGGAGAGGTTGTGGAGAGTAATGCAGAACTCAGGATGGCAGAAGGAAGGGGTGGAACGACCTATAATGATAACCTGGGATTTTTTTGGGTTGATGGATAGGAGCCACCGGTTACACCATGAGGCGAACTTGGTGAGGTAGGACTGGAGCAAAATTAGGGAACGGGCAGTGGAGAGAGAGAAGGACTAGGAATGCAGTGTCGTCGGATTGGAATATTTTAGGAGATAGACAGGCGGTTGGGGTTGGGGCATATCGCCGAAGTAGATGAGATAAAGGAGAGGAGAAAGGATGGAACCTTGGGGCACCCCAGCAGAGGGGTAGAAAAAACTGGAGTCAGAGTTGCAGACGGTGACATAGGAGTGGCGGTGGGTGAGGAAGCAAGCAATGAGGTGGATGTAATTAACAGGAAGGGAGTAGAACTGGAGCTTGGAAAGGAGACCGGAATGCTATACACGGTCATAGGTTTTTTCTATGTCAATGTACGGAAAAATGGCAGAGTGATGGGATTTAACCTGGACGGATAGGAGGTAGGTGAGGCGAAGGAGCTGGTCATTGGCAGAGAAGGAGGGTCGGAAGACACATTGGGAGAGAGGGAGGAACTGGTGGCGGCAGAGGTGCTGATGGATACATCAGGAGAGGATGGTTTCCAGAACCTTGCTGAACACATAGGTGAGACTGATGGGACGATTGGATCAGGTCTGTAATGGAGGCTTGTCAGGTTTAAGGAACATGAGAATATGGGAGGTCTTCCACAGGTCGGGGTAAAAGCTGGTGAAAAGGACGACGTTGTAAAGGGTTGCGAGGACTGCATTGAAGAAGGGGGGGCAGGCCTGGAGATGTCGGTAGGTCAGCAAGTCGTGACTCCGGGGGCGGTGTTCGTTTGGTATGAAGAGTGTCAATTATGTCACGGGCACTGATAGGTGTGGTCAATTCTGAGGGAGGAATGTGGTCCAAGTACTGGAAGCTGGGGGCGAGCATTGGGGAGGAGGTGTTGGTTCGCTCATGGACATCGGGGAAGAGAGAATAGTCAAAGTTAGGACTGTCAGAAATGGAAAAGAATTCGGAGAGGTACGAGGCAAAATTTTCTGCCTTACTGGCATTGTCAGGAAAGGGATGGCCATCATGGAGAAGCAGGTAGTGGGGTGTGGAGTGACTGCCACTAAGGAGGCACAAGGAATGCCTGTACTTGGAGGAATTGACGGGAAGTATCAAATTTAGGCGGGTGCATGTCTGGCGCCAGTCCTAGCGCTTTTACACGGACAAGAGATTTCTAATGTGTCTTTGGAGTTGCCGTTGGCGTTGGAGTGTACCCCGGTCACGATTCCGGAGGAAGGAGCGGTAGAGGTGACGGGATTCGTGTAGGAGAAGAACGGCTGCTGAGAGTCTCGGGCCGCGGGGGGTGGCTAGAGGCCTCTGGCAGGAGTGAGGCGTCGGCAGCATCGACGAGGGGCGGCGGAGGTGGCGGTGGACGAAGAGCAGCAGTCAGCCGATCCCTGGAGGGGCCGGCGGAAGGACAGGAGCAGCAGCAGGCAGCAGAAGGAATACTGGATCCGTCTGGGGCGGGCAGCGACGGCGGGCGGCGGCAGTGGCAGACAGCACGAGCAGGGACAGGGTCTTCAGGGCGGCAGGACTCGAAGACAGCAGACCTGGAATACAGACACCAACGTTAGTAGCATGTAAAGGCATTGCCTGCTACTGTGCGGGTTGGATGTTCATAACTGAAAAATACCAGTTATTTATATCTATGTAAAATACTACCAAACGAATATTAACCTATTATATCCATGTTTAAGACATATTCAAACTCATACATATTGGAATCTGTACTATATGTAAAATTAGCCTTGTATTTTAATATCTATACATGTGTATGTACTCTAAATAAATTATCAGTTATTTAATATCCTGCAATGAATCATGTTAAAACGATTACATTAATTAGCGTTACATGATAAGTCTACCCCTATGAACCACAGACATTGCCGAGGTGGGATGGCTTGTGTGCCTCAACGATGCAGATAGCCGTACCGTAGGTGCAATCACAGCGGAGGGTTATCTGTGGAGAGGCCGGACAAACATGTGGTTCCTGAAGAGAGCCAGCAGCCTTTTCAGTAGTTTCAGGGGCAACAGTCTGGATGATTGACTGAGCTGGCCATGTAACATCACCTAATGTGGCTTTGCCACACAATTACTGCGAACGGCTGAAAGCAAGGGGAAACTACAGCCGTTACTTTTCCTGAGGACATGCAGGTCTACTGTATGAAAATATGATGATGGCATCCTCTCGGGTAAAATATTCCGGAGGTAAAATAGTCCCCCATTCGGATCTCAGGGCAGGGACTACTCAGGAGGATGTGATCATCAGGAAAGAAAATACTGGCATTCTACGGGTCAGAGCATGGAATGTTAGATCCCTTAATCGAGTAGGAAAATTAGAAAATATAAAAAGGGACATGGATAGGTTGAAGTTAGTGGGGATTATTGAAGTTTGGTGGCAGGATGAACAGGATTTCTGGTTGGGTGAGTACAGGATTATAAGTACAAAATCAGTTGGGGATATCACAGGAGTAGGACTGATAATGACTAAGAAAATAGGAATGCGGGTAAACTACTATGAGCAGCACAGTGATCGCATTATCATTGTCAAGATAGATATGAAGCCAACACCGACAAGAGTAGTACAGGTTTATATGCTAACTAGCTCTGCCGATGATGAGGAGATAGAAGAAATATATGAGGAGCTAAAGGAAATTATTCAGACAGTTAAGGGAGAGGAAAACTCAATTGTGATGGGAGACTGTAATTCGGTGGTAGGGAAAGGAAGAGAATAGTATGTGAATATGGACTGGGCAAAAGGAATGAAAGAGGAAGTCTCCTGGCAGATTTTATCGTAACAAACACGTGGTTTAAGAATCACAAAAGAAGGCTGTGTACTTGGAAGAGACCAGGAGACACCGGAAGGTATCAGATAGATTTTATAATGGAACCAAGTTATAAACTGTAAGACATACCCAGGAGCAGATGTAGACTCTGACCATAACTTGTTAGTCATGAACTGTAGGCTGAAACTGAAAAAACTGCAGAAAGGTAGGAAAATAAGGAGATGGGACCTAGATAAATTGAAGGAACGTGAAGTTCTGGAGAATTTCAGAGGGAGATTTAGGCAACAGTTGAAAGAAACAGGGGGATTAAAACCGTAGAAGAGGAATGGGTAGCATTGAGAGATGAAATAGTGAAGGCAGCAGAGGACAAAATAGGTAGGAAGGCAAGACGTACAAAAAATCCTTGGATATCACAAGAAATACTAAATTTAATCGGTGAAAGGAGAAAATATAAAAATGCAGTAAATGAAACAGGCAAAATGGAGTACAGGAAGTGCAAAATGGCTAAGCAGGAGTGGCTAGAAGCCAAATGCAAATCTGTAGAACAATGTATAAGAAGGGGAAAAGTAGATACCGCCTACAGGAAAATAAAAGGGACATTTGGGGACAAGAAAATCAACTGTACGAATATCAAGAACTCAGATGGGAAACCAGTTCTCAGCAAAGAAGGGAAAGCTGAAAGGTGGAAAGAGTACATAGAGCAGCTCTACAAAGGAAATGAACTTAGAGACGATGTTGTAGGAAGGGAAGACGAAGTAGATAAAGATGAAATAGGAGATACTATACTGAGAGATGAATTTGACAGAGCCCAGAAAGACCTAGTTCGGAACAAGACCCTAGGAGTAGATGACATACCCTCAGAGCTACTGGGAGAGCCAGCCATGACAAAACTATTTGAACTGGTGTGCAGGATGTATGAGACAGGCTAAATAACATCAGACTTTACAAGAAAACATTATAATCCCCATTCCAAAGAAATCAGGTACAGACAGGTGCGAAAATTACAGAACCATCAGTTTGATAAGTCATGGTTGCGAAATTTTAGCACGAATTATCTACAGGAGAATGGAATAGCTGGTAGAAGCTGACCTCGGGGAAGACCAGTTTGGATTCAGGAGGAACATAGGAACCCAGGAGGCAATACTCACTTTACGTCTTATCTTAGAAGATAGATTAAGGAAAGGCAAACCTACATTTTTAGCTTTTGTAGATTTGTAGAAAGCGTTTGACAATGTTGACTGGAATACACTCTTTCAAATTCTGAAGTCAGCAGGGGTAAAATACAGGGAAAGGAGAGTTATTTACAACCGCAGTTATTAGACTCGAAGAGCATGAAAGGGAAGCATCAGTTGGGAAGGGAATAAGACAAGGTTGTAGCCTTTCTCCGGTGTTATTTAATTTGTACATCGAGCAGGCGGTGAAGGAACGCAAGGAAAAATTTGTAATAGGGATTAAAGTTCAGGGGTAAGAAATAAAAACATTGCGTTTTGCTGATGACATTGTAATTCTGTCAGAGACAGCAAAGGACCTGGAAGAGCAGTTGAATGGAATGGACAGTGCGTTGAATAGAGCGTATAAAATGAACATTAACAAGAGCAAAACAAAAATAATGGAATGCGGTCTTAGAAAATTAGGCGATGCTGAAGGAATTAGATTAGGTAACGAAACAATGAAGGTGGTAGATGAGTTTTGTTACTTGGGTAGAAAAATAACATTCGATGGTCGCAGTACAGAGGATATAAAATGCAGAATGGCAATGGGAAGAAAAAAGCATTTTTGTAAAAGAGAAATTTGCTAACATCGAATATTAGTTTAAGTGTAAGGAAGTAAGAGTGAAACATGGACGATAAGCAGTGCGGACAGGAAGAGAATAGAGGTTTTTGAAATGTGGTGCTACAGAAGAATGCTAAAGATTAGGTGGATAAATCGCATACCTAATGAAGAGGTACTGAACAGAATTGGTGAGAAAAGGAATTTTTGGCATACCCTGACCAAAAGAAGGGATCACTTGGTAGGACACATTCTTAGACATCGAGGAATCGTAAATTTAGCATTGGAGGGAAGTTTGTGGGGCAAAAATCTCAGAGGGAGACCAAGAGACGCGTATAGTAAGCAGATTCAAGTGGATGTAGGTTGCCGTTCTTATGAGGAGATGAAAAGGCTTGCTCAGGATAGTGTAGGGTGGAGAGCTGCAACGAACCAGTCTCCAGACTGAAGACCATAACAACAACAACATGATAAGTGATGCCATCTAGCTGTAGGAAGTATAAATACATTCTGCAAACGTTTCTTCATCACATGATCACAGATAATAATTGAAGATTGACAACACGGATCAATATTGTCTCTGAACTGCTATTTATCCATATAGAAAGGATAGTAGTATCAAATTTGAAAGAATAGTAAGAGAAAAAAGGAATGTGTGCTTCAGAAATCTAAAAGGAAGGAAAAGGACAAATAAGTGGCTTCCTGGTTGTCGTCACTCCACCGAATTAGCATAGAATGCTAATCAGCCTGAGAGAGACAATAGAACTTTATTCCTTAATTTTTTCTCAACTATTTCCTGTATCTGTCGTTCACAGTTACTTATCACATTTACAGGCAAGTTGACTTCATTTAAATTTTGAAGATTTTCTAAAGCTTTTAATTAAGAGGTAGTTTCAGTAACTATATGACATACTTCTGAAATTTCAGATTTAGACTTTGTTTCCAAGACATCCACCCGTTGGTTACTAATGAGAAAATCCTGATTTAAAGACTGTAAATTACTTAGAATAGTGTCCTCCTTTTCTAACACTCTATGTTTAATATCATCAACTATAGATTCTTTAACCAAATATAATTCTTCATTTACCATCCTCTTTGAAACAGGTTCTATGTCCTCTTCTGAAATTTTTAAATTATTAAATTCCTCTTCTAGATTACTGTACCTCTCCTTACATTCCTTGACATGAGCAGCCAGTTTGTTATCTAAAGTATCCATTCTTACGTTTTGAGATTCAAATCGATCAGCTAATTGATCAGAAACTAATTTTAATTTATCATTCTGCTCTTTTGAATTAGTGTAACTTTTTCAGCTAATGTTGTTAGATTGCTTGAATTAGATTCAAGTTTTCTCTGTAAAGATTTTACATCATTTGAATTTGATTTTAATTTTTCGGATTGGGAATCTATTTTTTTATTTAATTCCTCCTGACTTGATTTGAGGTCCTCACTAAATATGAGAAACCAGTTTGGTGGTTGCTCATTTCCTTGGCCATCCTATGAGTAATTGGCGTACACAAATAACTCACTATCTATCACACCACTCTGAACAACTTTTGAATCACAATAATAAAGCACACTTTTACGTCCACAATTGTGGAAATACTCGAGAATAGCTGGCAGGAGGTGAGTTGTAACAACCAGTAGCCATTCGGAGCCCATTGGATCATAGTTGCTCTTATAAAATGTCCCATTTATCAGTTGAAACTCTCCTTTGATCGGTTCTACTTTCTCCAAGGCTTCTATAGTTTGTAATAATGATGGATCTTCCCTCTGATCAGCTGTAATGTCACCTAACTCAGTGAGGGCTGAAATTTCATCCATGCTCTCGTGTTTGGCAAATGGATTCCTCGAAAGGCAGTTGGCGTCCTTGTGTTTGCGCTCGTCTTTGAATGCCACTGTGACATCGTAATCTTAGTGTCTTAGTGCCCATCTTGCTAGTTGACCTAATGAATCCTTCAAATTGGTAAGCCAACTCAAAGAATGGTGGGCTGTCACGACGGTGAACGGTTTACCGAATAAATACGGCCGGAACTTTTTAGAGCACAAATAATGGCAAGACACTCCTCCTCGGTTGTAAAGTAGTACATCTTGGACTTTGAATGAACTCTTGATGCATAGGCTATCACCTATTCAGCACCTTCCTGAACTTGCACATGCAATGCACCAATCCCATACCACTAGCGTCTGTGTGAAGTTCGGTTTCCGCATTTTCGTCATATAAGGCTAGAACTAGTGCGGAAGTTATAGCCTCCTTATGTGCCCGGAAAGCTCTTCCTATCGTCTCATCCCAGTAAAACTTGGTGTCTCCTTGCAGACGTTTTTGCAGTAGACGTGCTTTGTTAGAGAAACCTTCTATGAAACGACATTAGTTTGAGCACAGCCCGAGGAAACGTCTTACATCATGGATGTGCTTAGGAGTTGTAAATTCTGTGACTGCCCTTACTTTATCTGGACCAGGACGGACACCATCTCCGTTCACTAGGTGTTCCAGAATTTGTATGTCTTTGGCTAGGAAGAGGCACTTCTTTGGGTTGAGGTGGAGTCCTGCTGTCTGAGCACACTTCAACACTGTTGACCGGCAGCTTAGATGTTCTGCAAATGTCATTGAGAAAACGGCAATGTTATCTTGATAACAAAGACATGACGTTAATTTAAAGTGTCGGAGCATTTGTTCATCATGTGTTCAAATATGGACGGGCATTACATAGTCCAAACAGCATGTCAAGTGTAATAAAAGCAGTCTTCTCTCCATCAGCTTGGTCAGCCTCGATTTGCCAGTAAGCTGTTTGCATGTCCATTGTTGAGATGTATGTAGCTCTTTTCAAGCAGTCTAAGGTATGGTCAATGCACGGCAATGGGTAGGCATCTTTCTTTGCGATTTTGCTCTGTCGCCGATAGTCGACACAGAAACGCCACGCGCCATCCTTCTTGTTCAAGAAGACCTCTGGAGACGACCAGGGACTCTATGAAGGTTGAGTAATGTCATCATGCAACATCTTCTCCACTTCTTCCCAATTTATCCGTCTTTCAGCTGGTGACACTCTGTACGAATGCTGGATAATTGGCAGATAATCCCCACTATTGATACAGTGTTTTATCGTGCGCTGTTTTATCTGGTTCTTGTCCTACCTGGTCCAGAATACATCTGAAAATTGGTGTAGTATGGTTAACTCCCGCTGACATTGTTCCTGGTTCAGACTGGACCCTATATGCAATTCCATACTAGTTTCCTCTACTGCGTTGTCAGCAGTAACAGCAGAGCATTACACTTCGTCGATGACAATGAGCTCACCATCCTGGAGTGGTTCAGCTGTACCAATACACATTCCTTTAGGAATGATTTACTATTGCTCATTAAAATTAGTGATCCAAAGTTCTCCTTGACCACCTGTAATGCTTATGATAGCCGCTGGTGTGTAGGTTACCTTCATTACACTGATTATCTTTTTGCGATCTACAAGCACTTCACAGTTCAGCTGGTCATCTCGGCTTCTGACTGGAACTCTTTTCATTGTTAACGGCGGGATTTTAACATTCTCGACAGCAAACATTGTCCCAGGGGAGTTCGTGTTATGTGTACTCTATGGAACGGCTTCCTCAATTTGTAGCTCAGATCTTCCACAGTCAATGACAACCTGGGATGCCCGAAGGAAGTCCCAACTGAGGATGGCGTTATGGTTACATTCTGTTACAACGACAAATTCAAACGGCTGCGTCCTGTTGTTGATAGTTATTCTTGCGACACATGTTCCTACCAGCCGGAGGTATTTTCCATTTGCGACTTTCAGCCAGTTGCTCTTGTACCACAGAGAACTATCTTCTAACAATGGAAAATCCGATAGGAATATAACTAATGAAGGGTATTTATTTATTTCTCGTTTATAATCCTGCTACCTTTTAATATAAAGCAGGACGTACATTTGTAGTTTTACATGTTATACATCAGTTCATTTATGTTACATAATATAAGTATTTGAGATGTATAGAGATAATAAGAAGAAAAAGTAATGGAGGATAGGTAACAACTCACCGTAAAGCGGCTGGCTGAGCTCCTGACAGATACGAAAATAGATAATCACATTCACACAACTTAAATACTCGGCGATGACCTCTGTCAGAAAACGAAACACACACATTCACGCAATCACTCAGACAACTATACACACACAAATATCATGTCCAGCCTCTCCAGCGACACAAGCTAAACTGTGAGTGAGGTTGGGAATGGAAGGGGAAGGATGCTTGGTAAAGGTGGGGTTGGAAAGTTCTGCATTGCATGGTGGATTTTAAAGGCTCTGATAGGCAGGAATTTGAATTGTGGCATTGATTACAGTGAAGGGCAGGGGTGGAAAGGATAAAAGGGAGGTGTAGAGGAATGTGGGGAGGGAGTGGGGGGATTTGAAATGATAAGAATACCAAGGAAAAGTAAAAATAGGAGTAAAAGGAATAAATAATGTTAGGGAAAAACGAAACAATAAATCATGCAAAATAGGAAAAAATAAAAAAAGTAGTAAAATAGAAGTAATACATTGATGGGATATTGTGAGTGATGATACAGAGTTGTAAGGCAGACATGGATACAGGATAATGGGTGGGGAAGAAAGAGGGGTGGGGGGCAGATGTTAAGTATAGGATGCAGAGACGGGAAGTTATCTTAGGTTGAGGCCAGGTTGGTTGGGGGACTGTAGAATATGTTAAAGGGACAACTCCCATCCGTGCTGTTTAGAAGAGCTGGTGGTGTATGGCAGGATCCAGATGGTTCAGATTGTAAAGCAGCCATCGAAATCCAGAGTGCTATGCTCAGCTGCACGCTGTGCCCTTTTTTTTGCCACAGTTTGGGGGTGGCCAATCATTCTGATGGACAGCTGGTTTGTCATCATACCGACATAGAAAGCTGTCCAATGATTTCAGCAGAGTTGGTATATCACATGGCTGCTATCACAGGTGGCCCGACCTCTGATCGGATAGGGTAAGCCTGTGATGGGTCTGGAATAGGATGTGCTGGGTGGGTGGATTGGACAGATTTTGCATCAGGATCTTCCACAGGCATATGATCCCTGTCGTATGTGGTTGGCATTGGGAGTGGCATAGGGATGGACTAGGCTGTTGTGGACGTTGGGTGGGCGAGAGGACACCACTTTTGGAAGGGTCGGAAGGATCTTGGGTAGGATATCTTTCATCTCAGGGCATGATGACAGGTAATGAAAGACCTGACGAAGGATGTGATTAAATTTTTCCAAACTGGGGTGGTATTGGGTGACAAGGAGGACACTCTGTTGAGACTGGTTACTGGGGTTGGGGGAGGATTGGTGGTGTCTGGGGATATGGTATGGAAAATCTGTTTGCAGACTAGTTCTCTGTCTGTGAAGGCCTTTGTCAAGCCTTCGGCATAATGGGTAATGGACTTCTCATCACTGAAAATTCGCCTTCCACGGGTGGTAAGGCTGTCTGGGAGAGATTTTTTTGATGTGGAATGGAAGACACTTGTCAAAGTGCAGGTACTGTTGGTAATTAGTAGGTTTAATGTGGACAGAAGTGTGGATGGAGCTGTATGTGAGGTGGATGTTAACATCCAGGAAGGAGAAGGACCAAGTGAAACTGATGGGGAAGAAGGAATTGAGGTTTTGAAGGAACGAGGATAGGATATCCTGGCCCTGAGACCAATTCATGAAAATATCACCAATGAACCTGAACCAGACCAGAGGTGTGGCATTTTGAGGAGCTAGGAAGGTTTATTCTAGAAAGCCCCCTAAATAGGTTGGCATAGGAAGGTGCCATTGGGTGCCCCTGGCCGTTCTGCGGATTTGATTGTATACTTTTTCTTCAAAGGAAAAGTAGTTGTTTGTTAGGATGTAATTGATAAGGGTTACAAAAGATGAGGAATTGGGCTTGGAGTCTGCAGGACGTTGAAATCTTATGGGCCTTACCAGAACTTCTACCGTGAATCCATCTCCTTCCTCACCCCGACAACACCCCACACACCTATATTTTACATGCTCTGAAAAATCCATAAACCTAACAACAGTCCTGGACGCCCAGTTGTGGCTGGTTACTGTTCTACCACAGAAAGAATTACAGCCCTTGTTGACCAGCATCTCAAACCAATTATTCGAAACCTAGCCTATCACATCCAAGATACCAACCACTTCCTTCACAGACTCTCCGCTGTTCCCATCCCTTTACCTCCTGGATCCTTACTTGTCAATGTTGATGCCACTTCGCTGTACACCAGTATCCCACAAGCCCATGGTCTTGCTGCTCTCGAACACTACCTTCTCAACGTCTTTCAGACTCCAATTCCAATACCTCATTCCTTATAACGCTTACCAAGTACATCCTAACAAACAACTACTTTTCCTTTGTAGGAAAAGTATACAATCAAATCCGCAGAACGGCCATGGGCACCCATATGGCACCCTCCTATGCCAGCCTGTTTATGGGACTTCTAGAGAAAACCTTCCTAGCTTCCCAAAACCCCAAACCCCTGGTATGGTTGAGGTTCATGGATGATATTTTCATGATTTGGACTCAGAGCGAGGACACCCTATCCTCGTCCTTTCAACACCCCAATTCCTTCTCCCCAATCAGTTTCATTTGGTCCTTCTCAACCTGGTAAGTCACCTTCCTGGATGTTAACCTCCACCTCACTGACGGCTCCATCCACACCTCTGTCCACATTAAACCTACTATAGACAAACAGTACCTGCAATTTGATAGCTGCCATCCATTCCACGTCAAAAAATCCCTCCCATACAGCCTTGCCACCCGTGGATGGTTTTGTGTCCCGACTTCGTCGCCGCTTTTGTGTCCCAGCCTCGTCGTAGGTGTCGGTGGCCGAGTGGAATGTGACCGACACAGGAATAAAGAGAGCACGCTGGTGCAGGTACGGAGGGGAGCAGCCAGAAACTATAAACACTAGAGTAAATTAGAAAGATATATATTGCACAGAATGTAACAATACTTAACTTTTACATAGTACTGCAGAATGTTGATACATAGTTGTTAGAGGCCTGCCTAGTGCCTGTACTGATTACGAAGGTCCTAACTCATTGCTATCTCAGTCCGAAGTGCCGATGTCCTTCAGTGGTGGCCACGAGCGGCGTTGTCGCAGAGGGTTGCTCGTCATGGAGGTTCGAGTCCTCCCTGGGGCATGGGTGTGTGTTAGTATGTTAGTTTACCTTAGATTAAGTAGTTTGTAAGCTATGGACTGATGACCACGCAGTTTGGTCCGGTAGATTTACAAACATTTCACATTTGATGGGAACAGTCTTCAGTGGAGTAGTAGTCTTCAATGGTGCCTATCTGATTACGAAGGTCCTAACTCGTTGCTATCTCAGTCCGAAGTGCCGATGTCCTTCAGTGGTGGCCACGAGCGGCGTTGTCGCAGAGGGCGCTCGTGGCTGTCGTCGTGAGAACGCCGCGCCGTGCGTGCATGGCGAAAGTAAGTGGCGCGCACTTTGTACTTGTGCGACACCACACCCCTCCCCCCCCAAACCGCCGCGCCGTCGTGGCGTAGGGCTGAGGGCCACGGCGACGGCACTGGGAGGAGGGCCTGGGCGGGGGCGTTACTGGTGGGACGGGCGTCGTAGCTGAGGCTGGGATCGAGACGCCATCCGCGCCCCGGCATCCGCCTTGCGATCCTCCAGGGAACCCACCGAAACCTGGGGACGGGCGCACCCCCCCGCCCAGAGGGAGCAGGTCATCTTCTTCTGAGGTGCGTGGCCCAGGCGGCGGCGGCACGCACGGTCCCGGAGTCCCTCTCGGTGACGCTGTCATCTGCGGCGGCGACAGCGGCGGCGTCGCGTCGATCTCCATCGGGACGATCTCGTAGTCCGGGGACGCTGGACCCGTTGACGAACGATGTGTTTGTGCTCCCTGGCGGTGAACTGGGTCTGGAATCAAGAAACCGGAGACAGGATCGCGCGGCCTGTGCGGGCGCAATTGGTTTGCGTGGCGCCGCAGCTCCGACCTATGGAAGAACGTACAACATACATATTGCGCCCGAGCACGCGCTGAATGATGCCCGGCATCCATAGTTTCTTCTTGTTTCCAGCAAACACCCTGTACAGCACCGGCGTGGAAACCTGAAAACGCGTAGCGCCATACGAACCGACTCGGTGCGTGGGAGGCTGCAGCAGGTGAAGGAGAGTGCGGTGACGGCGGCCGTGTAGCAGCTCGGCAGGAGACGGGCCGTCACGTGGCATGCACCGATACGTAGACAGGAAAATTTGAAGAGCTTGCTGCCTGGAGTGCTGACCTTTCATCTTCTCCATGTGAGACTTGAATGTTCGAACGAAACGTTCTGCTTCACCATTGGACTGAGGGTGAAAAGGTGCAGTGGTAATATGCTGAATGCCATTCACAAGACAAAACTGTTGAAATTCCGCACTAACAAACTGAGGTCCATTGTCACTGACGATAGTTTCAGGCAAGCCTTCGATGCAAAACACTGATGTTAAGGCACTGATTGTACTAGAAGCTGTCGTTGAGTTCATGGCAATCACAAAAGGAAACTTGCTGAAAGCGTCTACAACAATTAACCAGCGCGTATTCCAGAAAGGTCCGGCAAAGTCAATATGTAAACGTTGCCATGGTCCCTTGGGGCGTGGCCAGTCTGAGAAACGCTGTGGAGGAGCCACCTGATACTCCGCACAAACTGTACACTGTGATGTCATGCTCTCTATCTGAGCGTCCATACCAACCCAGGTACAATGACGTCTGGCCAGTTGCTTTGTCCTAACAATGCCCCAATGTCCTTGATGCAGGAGGCGTAACACTTCTCGTTGCAGGGAACGAGGAACAATCACTCTTGCTTGGTCGTTGTCGGTATGCAACAACAGTACACCCTGACTTAAAGATAATGCATGACGTTGTGCAAAATAACGTCGAACCAGAGGCCGATCAATGTCTTTGGCTCTGGCAGGCCAACCAAAGCGAACAAAACGTGCTACCACACTTAAGTCTGCATCCGCAGCTGTTTCCTGTGCAACCCGACGAGAGTTTAAAGGAAAGTCTGCGACAGCGGAAGCATCTCTGGAGTCTATCTGACAACATGCCATTTCTGAAGAATCAAAAGATACATCCTGGCCAACCGGAAGTCGGGAAAGTGTGTCCGCGTTGGCATGTTTAGTGGTAGGTCGGTAGAAAATCTCATACTGATAATTTGACAATATCAAGGACCATCTCTGAAGCTTTTGTGCCGTTCGTGGCGGAATTGGCTTTGTGGGTGAGAACAACGACGTGAGAGGCTTGTGGTCTGTCAACAAATAGAATTTTCTGCCATAGAGATAATGATGAAACTTTGTGACGCCGTAAATGATTGCTAAGGCCTCCTTTTCTATCTGACTGTAATTCTGTTGCGTTGGCGTCAGTAGCTTGGATGCAAAGGCAATAGGACGATCGTGAGATCCAATGCGATGTGAGATTACCGCGCCCAGACCGTACGACGAGGCGTCAACTGCTAACACTACAGGCTTCTGTGGGTCAAAGGGAATCAACATGCATCACTGAGTAGTGCAGACTTTAATTTGTCAAAGGCAACCTGACAATCTTTGGACCATACAAAAGGAACATTGTTCCTACGTAAGTGATGCAGTGGAGCTGCAATCTGAGAGGCATTGGGAATAAACCTGAAATAATAGTTAAGCTTTCCCATTACTGCTTGCAATTCATGCACATTCTTAGGAGGAGGCAAGTCTTTGATTGCTCGAAGATGTGACTGTAAGGGATGAACTCCTTGGGCATTAATCACATGGCCCAGGTACTCTATTTCAGTTTGAAAAAACGAACACTTTGCTTTATTACAACGTAGACCTGCTACAGTCAACACTTTGAAAAGGCACTCCAGGTTTGCTAAATGTTCTTCAACTGTACGTCCGGATACCACAATATCATCTAAATAGTTCGAACAACACGGTACAGAAACTGTCAGCTGTTCCAAAAAGCGCTGAAAAATAGCGGGAGCGGAAGAACTGCCAAAGGGTAGGCGTTGAAATTGAAAAAGGCCCATGTGAGTATTAATGACGAAAAACTTTTTTGACTCGTCATCAAGTGGAATCTGTAAGTATGCCTCTGCTAAATCAATCTTGGAAAAGAAGCGAGACTGTCCTAATTTGTCCATTAGTTCGTCAGGTCTGGGCAGGGGGTAAGTATCTACAATTGTTTGACTGTTGACAGTTGATTTGAAGTCCGCACAGAGACGAAGTTTTCCTGACGGCTTGGGTATAATTACTATAGGCGAGGCCCACTGACTCGCAGAAACAGGAGAAATCACCCCACTATCTTGCCAACGTTTAAGTTCTTCGGCAACTATATCACGCAAGGCGATAGGCACTGGTCTAGCTTTACGAAATTTTGGAACTGCAGATTCTTTTAAAGTTACATGTGCCACGAAGTCTTTTGCACAACCTAGTTCCGGCGAAAACAAGTCACTATATTTGTCACACAATGCATTGATTTTATCCTGAGGCACTGTTGACGAAATTTGAAGCACATCTCTTTGAATTGATAAACCAAACAAGTCAAAAGCATCTAGTCCAAAAATGTTCTGTGTCGATTTGGCCTGAAGAACTACAAAAGCAACTGTTTTTGTTACACCTTGAAAAGAGGCGGGCAGGCTACATGTTCCTAGCACGGGAATATTTTCACCTGTATAAGCTGTTAACACTTGCTGTGACGGCGACAATTTTGGCGAACCCAGAAGTTCATAAGTATCTTCATTAATTAATGTAACAGCGGAACCAGTATCAAGCTGAAATTGCACAGTCTTATTGTCAATGGAAAGATTCACAAAAAGTTTTTGCTTTCGGCGCTCGACAGGTGCGCGAATGTGGGCAACGTCTGCTACGGTTTGTTTACTGCGCTTGCGCGGGCCGCGTAGTGAAGGAAGCGGCGCAGACTCGGCACGCAGCGGATTAACAACACTGTCACTAGATGACACTACCGCCGGATCGGCGTCCGCGCAAGCCTGCGAAGCTACTCCAGATTTATTAACTACTGCACTACACTTTTGAGTAGCTACTTGATGTCTACTGTCACTAGCTACACAGTACTGGGCACTATTACAAGGAGCAGTTGCAGAAGGCACTATTTTCACTACAGGAATGCACTGTTCATAGTCATTTTGCTTGTCCCGAACCCTTTTCCGTTGCACTGTTTTACGCGCTCGTCGGCGCTTGCTACGTGGTGCACTATATAGATTTGCCACAGGCGCAGAACTACTTTCTTGCAATTGAGATCCAAGGAAAGCAGTGTTCAATTCCACAGCCCGTATAACATTTACAGAATGCACTGTTCTCGCACTCTGCGAAGCACTGTTTCTAACGTTACTGTTCTTTGAGTTTTTAATTTGCATACACACAGACTGCACATGTCCCAATGTGCCACATTGATAACAGGTTGCGTTGCGACTAGGGCAATGAGCACGCTTGTGGCGAAACACACACTGGGGGCAAGATTTACGTACATTTTTCTGAAATGAGCGTTGGCGCCCGTTATTCAAATTACTGTTTCTAACACGACGGGGCGACCTTTGCGTCGCACTTTTACACTGGCTACTGTTCACTGTCTGTTCAGCACGGCCGGTAGAAAAATAAGAATCACTAGTGCTATACTGAGAACTACGGCTAGGAAAGCGTCCGTTGCGGCGCACTGAATTTACACTATGGCTTTGCATTTCTACATCAGCTAAGTCAAAAGTATCATGCGCTTCTATAAGCTGCAGTACACTGTCTAAGGAGGGGACAGACTGTTTCAGAATTGCTGCTCTAATTCTGGGGTCCTGAATATTCTGCGTAATCGCATCCCTCAACATCACGTCACTATACGAAAGTCCACAAGAGCAAGTAAATTTACATTGGCGGGTTAAGCCCTTCAATTCCGTGATCCATTCTTGGTGTGACTGCTGCGGTAATTTTTTAAGTCTGATAAATCGGTATCGTGCAGCGGCTACAAGAACGTTTCTCTCATAATGAGCATTCAGTGCATCTACAATTTGTTCAAAGTCTACATCACGAGGAGATGCGTGAGGGAATAGTTTCTGCAATAGTACGAAGGTCTGGGGGCCCACAATCGATAAGAAAAGGTTCTTAACTCTCTGACCTGTAATTTGATGAGCCGCGACGAGTTCTTGAAACTGTGCAAAGTAGTCGCTCCATTCTTCCTCACGTTCGTTGTACTGGCGGAACGTAGGGAGCGGTACGGCGGCTGGTGTGGGCTGCTGAAGCGGCGGCTGTTGTTGTTGGTTAGCTGCTTGCGCTGTGAGCTGGGCCACAGCCTGGAGAAGTTGTGTTATTTGCGCCGTCTGTAACTGAATAATTTCCATTAAGTTTGGGTTCGGGGTAGTGGCCATGCTGACCGATTAGGCGCCGCGCATACAAGTAACTTATAACAAAACACAAATGCAATATGAAAGAGGACGCTCTGCAACAAAAAAGTCCACAAAATACGTAACAGAATATGTTCCCCCAATAATCTTATAATAAGGGTGGGTGGGCGGGAGCAATTTTTGCGTGCTCCGACTGCTGCTGTCTGGCTGCTGTAAGCGGGCTGGTCCAAGGTTCTATCCCATCCTCGTCGCCACTTTTGGATCCCATCCTCGTCGCCACTTTTGTGTTCCGACTTCGTCGCCGCTTTTGTGTCCCAGCCTCGTCGTAGGTGTCGGTGGCCGAGTGGAATGTGACCGACACAGGAATAAAGAGAGCACGCTAGTGCAGGTACGGAGGGGAGCAGCCAGAAACTATAAACACTAGAGTAAATTAGAAAGATATATATTGCACAGAATGTAACAATACTTAACTTTTACATAGTACTGCAGAATGTTGATACATAGTTGTTAGAGGCCTGCCTAGTGCCTGTACAATAGCAAAGTCTTCAATGGTGCCTATCTGATTACGAAGGTCCTAACTCGTTGCTATCTCAGTTTGAAGTGCCGATGTCCTTCAGTGGTGGCCACGAGCGGCGTTGTCGCAGAGGGCGCTCGTGGCTGTCGTCGTGAGAACGCCGCGCCGTGCGTGCATGGCGGCGCGCGGCGAAAGTAAGTGGCGCGCACTTTGTCCTTGTGCGACACCACAGATGGCGAATGAAAAGTCCCTTACCCATTATGCCGAAAGCCTCACAAAGACGTTCACATAAAGACATTACCATCCTGACCTAGTCAGCAAGTAGATTTGCTGGACGTTATCCCCATACACCACCAATTCTTCCAGCAACTCCAGGAACCAGTCACAACGGAGTGTCCTTGTCACCCAATACCACTATGGACGGGAACAAGTTAATCACAACCTTCGTCAGGGCTTTGATTATCTGTCATCATGCCTGGAGATGAGAGATATCTTACCTAAGATCCTTCTGACCCCTCCAAAAGTGGTGTCCTCTCGCCCACCCAACCTCCACAACATCCTAGCCCATACCTATGCCACTCCCAACGCCAACCATATGCCTGTGGAAGATCCCGATTTAAATCTTGCCCAATCCATCCACCCCACACATCCTATTCCAGTCCAATGACAGTCTTATACCCATCAGAGGTGGGGCCACCTGTGAAAGCAGCCATGTGATATACCAACTCTGCTGCAATCATTGCACAGCTTTTTATATCGGTAGGACGACAAACAGTTTATCTGTCAGAATGAATGCCCATCACCAAACTGTGGCAAAAAACAAGATAGACCTTCCTGTGGCACAGCATGCAGCTGATCACAGTACTCTGGATTTCAATGGCTGCTTCACTACCTGAGCCATCTGGATTCTCCCCTGCACCACCAGCTCTTCTGAACTGTGCAGATGGGAGTTGTCTCTTGAACACATTCTACAGCCCTGCAACCATCCTGGCTTCAACCTAAGATAACTTTACTCACCTACTCAGACTCGGCATGCTTGCGACAACATGAACATTGTGTGATTTAAGAACAAGGAAGTACATTTGGAGTAAAATCCAGATTTTTTAAAAAGTGAAGCAAGATAAAATATTGATGAAGTGCCACATCACCTACTTGCCCTGAATAGCCGCTCTTGCTTAGAAAAAAAAATCATGTAGAAACTAATCACTTCAAACACAAATCAAAATATTGGACCTGTGTAGAGAGCATATAAGCTCAATCATCTGGTAAAGTGGAGCACTACAAATGAAGGAAACTTTACAATAAATTTCCTCGCCGTATTAAGACATTTCAAGAACAACAAAAATTCGAAATGGCATAAAAATAATTTGCAAGATAGGTGTTATTTCACTGTCAGTAAATATTTGTTCAAATAATTTTAATAACCAGTTTCTCTTATGTAACTACTGTTGCCATTGTTATCTGCTGTATGATGTATCAGATTCAACTGTTATTTTATAATTTTTGTCTAAAACCCTTCATCATACTGTTTTACACACTGAAATTACTTGTTGTCATGGACATGTTTTTTGTAATTTGACAGTTATATATAATTTAATATATTTAATAATATATATACATGTAGTATACTATATCAATAACTTGAGGAATTGATGATTTAAAGCTGTGGTGGAGTAGCCAAGCGGTCTAAAGCGTCTCGCTGCAGAGCGCGTGGTTGCTCGTCATGGAGGTTCGAGTCCTCCCTGGGGCATGGGTGTGTGTTAGTATGTTAGTTTACCTTAGATTAAGTAGTTTGTAAGCTATGGACTGATGACCACGCAGTTTGGTCCGGTAGATTTACAAACATTTCACATTTGATGGGAACAGTCTTCAGTGGAGTAGTAGCGATAGGCCAAGAACTAGCTACCCATATGGCACAGTCATAGAACTGGCAAGCCAAAGTGGTCAGAATTGGATGGATATATTACGGCTTTTAAATGGATTCTCCTGTAGAACACTTCTATATTTCAGATTGAAAACAAACTATCTGATTTAGTTCTACTAATTTCTCTTGATTTATTAATGTGTTTTCCGCTTATTAGGCTGTCTTCAGGTAAACGCTTGACAGGTGTCGATAAGTAACACTAGTGCTTATGTTGTAAATATGTTAAATAAATATACAACATACAAAACTCTTGTTCTTTGCTTATGACATCAGTTGAATTTGTCAAATGTATCTCTCACCATGTAGGTTTATGCTGTCTGATAAATGCTTATAATTTAGAATGGAACACAGTGAACCATGTTATACACTTAATATTATTTCATTCTAAGCTGCAGTAAAATTACTGAACTTGTGACATGTTGAGATCACCACTGTTGGTGTGTTTAAACATGTTCTTATACTGCGTTTACAATTGATTCTTGGATGACATTTGACATTGTATACATATGATATAAATGGCCTTCTTAATATTTTTATCATCTAATTTAGGATTAAACATAGTGACATACTTTAAATTCTTAATACCATTTCACTAATGCTATGGTACAATTATTGAAGTTGTACAGTTCTAAATTAGCTGGAATTTATTGCACAGTGTAAGCATACATGGGGAGACACGAATTTGACAACTTCAACTATTGTCATATAAAAATAAAGAGAGTTTTGCGTGTTGTACCTTTATTTAACATGTTTGCAACATAAGCGCTAGTGTTTCTTGTCGACAGGTGTTACATGTTTACCTGAAGATTGCCTAATAAGCCGAAAAATAGTATACTTGCCCTTATAATACCTAACACTCCATCTAAGCAATGCTTAATTTGAGCATCAAATGGAAGGATTTAAAGGACAGAGGGAGACTTTCCTGCAGAATAATTTCTTTGACCATTAATTATTGTGTGTCATTTCCAATCGCCTTGAGAATCTAATCTCATAAAATGTTGTAGTAATAATAAAAAGTTAAGTGACACAAAATTCATTTTAATATGTGAATTGACCAACAGAAACAGACTATTCAAGATTATATAATTTCATTGCCTAATATTGTGAGCAAGAAGTACCATAACACATATGTGTGAAGTATCAAATAAAACGTCAAAGGGTTAGAGTCACGCAGTATGGGTTTGCAATATATCACTTTATTTAATGAAATTTGCATTTTATGTATGTTTAAAAGTATTCTGATCTACATGCAATTACCTGTATACAGTAATGATGTATTGCTACAATCTGCAGGCAACAGAGCCGTTACATTTTAAAACTGAAAAGAAGAGAAAGAGGCCAAAAACCGCACCCAGTGTAGGGTCTCAGGCTTCAGTACAGAAACAAGAAGATATGGCACACATTCACGGTAATAATAAATTAGTTATTAACAAAACTATTTATTGATCAATAATTCTTCAAAAGTTTTCTACATTTAGCACCTTGCAGCATTTTAACATCACCATTGCATATTCATATTCCCTGGACAATAGTACTTTTAAACTTGATGTTAAAAACTTTCAAGTCTAATATTCACTGCTGACGACCCAGACTGCATGGAGACCAGGAAAAATTAGCAATATGCATTTGCAGCAATGAGAGTTGTACATGATTAGCATTTCAGCATAGGTGCACATCATAGGCACCTGTGGTGCAATATTCAAGTGCTATATAAATGGGGAACAGATGACCATGTTTAAATACTACTGCAACTGTTCTTTCATACAATACTTTTCTGTAAGCATCATCAGTATGCCTCTTAGAATACAATGAAGATCTTTGAACATGTTTTGGAGATTGATTAAGGTAGGATAATTACCTAAAGGAATTGTGGTTGATCCAAATGTTCAAATGTTTGTAGAGCTAATGGGACTTAACTATAGGGTCATCAGTACCTAGTGGATGGTCCCTCAGAGATATAGGTAGTCATCTGAGATATTAGCAACCTCATATAATGTTTTTCTGTTATTGTTAGATACATGAGAAAATAAAAGACTTATGGCATTGATTGCTCACACGTCATTGCAACACTGCCAGTAATGTGATATATATTGTGTGTGTGTCAGCGGTAGTGAGTATTGTAGACAATAAGACGATAATTTCATTTGGTGCAATGTCCACTCGTATTTCTATTAATGGTGCCAAAGGCTCTGATACGTTGTACAAACACAGCAAAATATTATTTTCTTGCTTGTCTTAGTGAATCCTGAGCTTGCTATGTTATGTAGTTTACGACATATAGGTTGCTTCTTCCCCTTCTGAAACGAAACAATTTTTCTGGTATTTGGGCCTGTACTTCAGCTGTGAAAATTGTATGAAAATTTCGAATGAAATGTTTTCGATGCCAATGTACCGATATGAGTTCAGGTTGCTGGTATTTCCTTTCGTTTTGTAGAGCTGGAACACTTCAGTTTGTTATTGATGTTCTCCATTGTTCTGGTATTTTTCCTGTGTTCAAACAGTTGATGAATAGCGCCATCCAATAGTGTTCCACAAGGCGAAAGACTTCATTGAGGTGCTCAGTATATATGCTATTTGGTCCTGCATCTTTGTTGTATTTTGATTTTGTTAGTGCTTGGCGTATTTATTGTCTTATTATAGGAGTGAGAGTTTCTATTGTTCCTTCCATACTGTATTCGTAGGCTGTTTTCTTTTGTCAGAAGTTTATGGTAACATCAAAGCGGTTCTTCAAAAAAAATGTTCAAATGTTTGTAAAGTCTATGGGACATAACTACTGGGTTATCAGTCCCTAAACTTACAAACTACTTATGAACTAACTAAGACTAAGGACGGCACAAATATCCATGCCCGAGGGGGGATTCGAAGCCCCTACCGCAGTGGTCGTGCAGACCGTGACTGAAGCGCCTCAGTCCCCTCGGCCACCGCGGCCGGCAAAGCGGTTCTTCCTCATGATCATGAAGATTCCATTTATTTCTGGGGCCTTGGTGTTCTGAGTGCTGTAAATGGCTCTCTTTGAGCCATTTTTATTTATTCGGGTATTGCTTAATCTTCGCTGCCTTGTATACATTGACAGGTCATAAACTTCCATTGATGTTTTTGCTTGGTGTAGTTGTGGCAGTGCCTTCTGCGACTCATCATACCATTCCATACCATATTCATCATACCATATGGTTGATACTGCCTAGCCTTTATTTCCTTTTGACAGGATTGTAAGATAATTGCACATTATTCCACTACTTCCCGTGCTTCCCCATTGCTTTCCGTGTTTAATTTTCTGGGTATCCTGTTTGGAACGGTCTTAGTTGTTGAAGGTGGCTAACTGCATCCAAATATGATTGTCGCTGTTATATGATTTCTCTCTGGTGCTACTGATGACATCCAGAGCACTTTCTGTTTAAATGCATTTTTCACTTCATTTGTGAATAATATGAAGTCTATTGCACTACTTCCATTTGTTGCTATGTAAGTTTTCAGATTTGGTTTGTTGAGTGGGTTATCTCCTCCTTCTCGTAATGCTTACAAAAACAGTTCTATCTTTGTGTTTGGCTTATATAATCTTGCATTGAAATCAACTGTGAGGATTACCCTTTTGTCGATCATTGTTTATGTTATTACTTGTATTACTCTTTCAATTTCATTTTATACTGACATCTATGGCTGAGCATACATGCCTACTATTGAAAAAATGGTATGTTTTGACAATAATGGCGTTTTATTTTGTTGTAACTTTCTTTGTCATTTCTAGGTGTGGTTTGAGAAACACCAATATTTATTTTCCTGCTCTACCTGTCATCTGGGACGCAAAACAGTGACCTCCATAGTATCCTTTTGTACCATAATTTTCTGTTAATGTTTCTGTCGGGATTACGCCGTCATATCTTGTTAGAACCTCTGTTGATTTGAATGTGATCGTATTTTTTAAGCCTTTGACATTCCATAAGAGGATATTTGCATGTTTATTGGTGGAGGAAATGATGTGTATAAAAACGAGAGTAGCCTGGCTATAAGAGCATTGAGAGAATCACTAGTAAAAATGCCACAAGCGAATGTATTTTTCGTAAGCATTCCCCACAGACACGACTTATTAGAAAACTCATGTGTAAATAGGGAAATTGTCGCAACAAACAGAAAATTACGAAAGATTTGTAACAGTTTTCTACACGCAACTTTTATTGAGGCATGCAGTTCTATCAGAGAACATTTTACGAGACATGGGCTCAACAGAAACAAGTTAGGCAAGATAGTGTTGGCCAAAGAAATTTTGCAAGCAATTAAAACAGCAAGTGTTAACACTGACAAAAAAATTGCACTTCCTGCAATAGGCTCGCTGCCAATGGCAACAGAAAAGGAGAATGCACCAACAGCACATGGTGAAGATACATCCCTGCCTACACCACTTGAAGAAAGTAGGCATACATCAGCATCAGTTTGTGAAGCATCATTGTCACCAGTGGAGTCATTACAACCAACACTAGAAGATGAAACAGCTGAGGCAACACCATCTCTAGTCAGGACAGAAGTTCCAACAGCAACAGTAGCTACATTGTCACCAAAAGGAAGGAAGAAAACTCCAGCAGAGGAAGAAATAAGTGTTATGGGTAAACGGAAAACAGTCACCTAAGGGTATCACTAGTGTATTTCTAGAAAAACTGGACATGCTGCTAGAGATATTTAGTGAGAAAAAGTGGTCACATTATGATGTAGTAATAGGTGGTGATCTGAATGCAGATTTTGATGTAACAACAACCAAACATAGTGTCACTGAACTCAAAAATATTTTAAGACAGTACAATTTACACTTTATCAATAGTAGACCCACAAGAGATGAAGCTTGTCTTGATAATATATTTGTAAATTTTGAAACTACAGAATCATCATGCGCAGTAACAGCATTCCCATTCTCTGATCATGATCCTGTATCTTTAAATTATGTCAATAGATTTTGTGATGATAAGAGTAATATTGAAATGTATGTCCCAAAGGCAGTGATCACAGACCTGTCACAGATGACAAAATTGTCAGATTTTGTCAGTCCCGTACAAACAGAGAATGGTTTGGTCAATACAGTGTTACACATTATAGTTTATGTAATGATTTGCCACCAAAGGTAATATTTGAAAGGTTTTTTAAAGCATTTATATCACAATTTAATGACTGTATTCGCACAAAGAAATGTAAAATAACTAACAAAGACCATAGCAGTAACGGTAAAAATAAGCAATATCCATGGTACACCATACAATTAACAAATCTTAAAAACCAAGTTATGCTCTTGCACAATATATATATAAAAATCTGAAGACTGACCATGCGAGATCAGCCTATGTTAAAACTAGAAATGATTATAAAAAAGCTATTGCAGAAACCAAGAAAGCACACAATTTCAGTACTATTCAGAATTCCACCAATAAGTGTAAAGCTGCATGGAAACTAATTAACAGTGTAGCTAAACATGAAAGAAACAAGAGAATTAATGTAAGTCCCCAGAAATTCAATGATTTTGTTATTAAATCTGTACAAGAAGTAGGAAATGCAATCATCAAACCTAATATTACCTCATCACAGATTCTTTCAGAAAATATCTCTAAACCACCAGCAAATACAAGTATGTTTTCCTTTTCTGAGGTGTCTCCTAGTCATGTCCTAAGAATAGTAAAACAGCTGAAATCATCTGACAGTGTAGATATATATGACATTTCTTGCACTATTTTAAGGAAAGTAATAGATAGTATTGTGTACCCTTTAACATACCGTGTAAACAAGTGTATAACTGAAGGATATTTTCGGGATGAGCTGAAAGCATCCACAGTAGTTCTGATATACAAAAAAGGTGATGTTGACTCCCCTTCTAGTTACAGGTCAATTTCCATAGTCCCAGCTCTTTCTAAAGTATTTGAATGTGCAATCTATGCACAATTATGTGCTTATTTTGAAAATGCAGAAATAATTAGAAAGTCATAGTATGGTTTTAGAAAAAACCTGTCAACTCTTGACGCAATAGACTCAGTAGTCAAATACCTTCATCAAGTTCTTGAGAATAAGGGCTTCATTCACGTCACCTTTTGTGACTTAAGTAAAGCATTCGACTGTGTAGAGCACTCTTAGCAAAAATGGAGTTATATGGCATTAGAGGTAGTCTTAAATTATTAGAATCATACCTACAGAATCGAAAGCAGGTAGTTTGTGCCGGAAAAGAAATGTCCAGTATGCAACAAGTAAAGATAGGTGTTCCACAAGGATCTGCATTAGGCCCATTTCTGTTCCTAATCATGATCAATGATCTGCCATCATTTATCAAGTCTCCTACCATTTTATACGCAGACGATACAACTTTTCTCCACTGTAGCAATGAGTTCAGTAACCTCAAAAACTGTGTTGCACAGACAATGGAACAAGCATTCTATTGGTTTAAGGCAAATGGCTTCCAATTTAATAATGACAAAACACAACAAATGGTTGTTAGTTTAAAAGACAAGCTTCCCTCAGATGATCCAACCTACATTAAGTTTTTGGGTGTATATTTGGATAATAAATTGTCTTGGGCTCAACATATACAATATATAAGTGTTAAGTTATCAAGAGTGATTTATTTGTTAAGGCAACTTATGAACTGTGTACCTGAAAAGTATGTTAGAACATCCTATTTTTCTTTCTTCCAAAGCATACTAACATGGCATCATTTTATGGGGAAACTCAAGTTCTGTGCATAACATCCCCATACTGCAGAAGAAAGCTATTAGGGTAATTTCTGGTGCTACATATAAGGCACACTGTAAACCTCTGTTCGGTGAACTAAAAATCATGACCGTAATAAACCTCTACATATACTATGTTTTACTTTACACAAAAAATAAGTTACCAGAGACCAAACGCAGAGAAAACGTACATGGTTACAACACCAGAAGGACCAAATGTATTTATACCCCATACCACAGACTTTCAAAAACTATTAATAGTTATGAACTCATGGGACACAAATTATTTAACAAACTTCCACAATCTGTACAAGAGTTACCTGAACAGGCATACAAACAAACACTGTATGACTGGCTAGTTGCCCATCCATTCTATGAAGTAAATGAATATTTCAACTGTAATGTGACACTGTAATCCTATTAGCAACACTGTTTCTTTTGAATTTGAATTGTATGTAATATATGTATGACTTTGTCTATTGCTGTTATGGCTGAATGACAATAAAATTAATTAAAAAAATTGCAGACTAGCTGATTTCAGCAAGCCGTTTGATGAGTTAACGCAAAATTGATGCTCTTAAGCGAGGATTATCTACAATAATACAATGGCCCAGATTATTCGATAGAACAGTTTCTAAAATATGCATATAAACTTAATATGGCTTGTGAAAGAATTTTAACTTGTATGGTCAAGCCTGTGGCAGATCCAACTGGGGTAATAACACTAATCTAAACTAATAGCTGAACCCAAGTTTCAACCAATGTCCTAATCATAATTTTAACCTAACCATAACTTAAATCAAAATCAAAGTTTTGAAACCCCAAGCCAGAAACCCAAGCCAAGTCAAAGCTTGTAGTGTGACAATGTAAATTTTAGTATGAACCACCACAAGATCGTCTTTGCCCTGTCGCTTCAGATTTATGGATTATAATTACTGAATAGAGGCCCAGTAATACTGTTTCTCTTAAAACAGATTCTTCTTCACAGGCTTGGACACTCTTCAAGGAAGGTATCAGCAGTATAATGAAGAAGGAGACTTCTATCTATGTACTAATTATTTGAACAATTAAATTTTTAGTGTTGAATAGAATATAAGGGTTTATTAAAACTCAGCTAATACATTTCACAAAGACTAAACTGTTTTAACAGATCTCTATCATGTTCTGAATGGCACATTAGTTCTGAGTCTATAGTTCAATATATAATAATAAATAATGAGAGAGAACATATATCTCAATTCTATAGATCAGACGAATAACTCCATCATTTTCTTATTTGTCACAAAGATTATTCCTGGTATAGTTCTACTTGTTTAACATCACTAGGGCCTGTGGTTTAACTGCCCAGACGTCCATGTGGATAAACGAAATATCTGGGGCAGTACTTATCCTTATAACTTCTAAATTACGCCAAAAATAAATTATTCGGTCATCTTGAATTCTTCAGGAGGAATGTAGTGTAACTTGGTACACTACAAGCTTTCAAAACCCATACTTTCTGAACCAAAATAATAATTTCGGAAACAGAGAGGATGGAAACGGCTATAGATAGATCTTTACTGAGGAACTGACAGAGGAAATCAGCAATTTCAGTGACATAATAGGAACTTTTAAAACAGGATCAGAAAATGGAATAACAGAAAGCATAATCAAAACTTTGTACAGATTAACTCTCAAAGCTTAATACAAGAGACTCTGCAAATGAGAAGGTAAATACTGGCATTTGCTCAAAGTTCATAAGAAGACAGGATGATGATAATAAAGTAAAGCATATTGGGAATTGTGAAGTAAATACCAATATTAAGGCATATGAACCACAAGGACAAGTACATAATAATATGTTTCATATATGTAAAAGTGAATCTGTAGTAAATGTAAACTTAACAAGTGAGGTAATTGATGTGAATAAATTTGATGACATGGTGAAAGACGTTTCAGCTGAACCTATTGACAATACAAGTACAGAGTGTGATACAGTAAGAATCCATGTAGCAAAGTGAAAGTACACGCTGAAGTAATATTTCTGAGAAGTGGTAAGTGGTTTTATCATCATTTCCTAGTCATATCAAAAGTAGGTGAACATTTATTATTAGAAGCTGTTGGGCAAATACTTTAAATGATTGGAAAGAAATTCTTTGACATTTATGACAGGCAATTTTGATGTTGTTGAAATAACTGTACATCAACATGTAGCTTGGTTTACCCAAAATCCTGAAAGCCACATACAAAAGGCTACATGAGAATTATACTGTGATGTCTCGACTGCGATATTAACCTAGACACCACACTTAATGTATATCATGAAGAGCTTGGTTGTTTAAAGTTGTCAGCCCAAATGTTTTTCCTAATGATGGAACTAGCTAGTCTTTTTCCGTAATGATGTCTCTGCAACTCATATTGCCAGACATCAATCTTCTGAAGATCCAGTTAATATATTAAATCATATCAATACTTCCACTTTATATTATAAATAACTTCTTCTAACATAATTTAAATCCAGTTCCAAGTTTTATTCCATCTTAATACATCTGGAAGTATGAAATATTAATAGTCTTTACATTATGACACTCAATGCAAAAGTAAGATAAGACAAAATACTATTACATGACATCACTGTCTGGTCACATTGATTAAATCAATTTCATTGTTTGGGTCTTCTAATAAACTAAATTAATTACTTTATTATTGAAAGTCATGATATTGGGCAATAATACGTTTTTGATACTGAAATTAATAACTAACGTTATCTGATGTCTTTTGCAATGTACTGATTTGTTTCTGATGCTCAACTTACCTCAAAACTAAATAATTATTTTGATGTAGATATTGTAAAAATATAAATTAACCTGTCTACTGCTCTAATCATAAATTACTTACATCTTAATTTACGTTTTGTTCTGATACAAAATTACTAGTCTGATCATTGTCATAATTTTGTGTTATCTTCTTGATGAAAGATTCATTTATGTTCTATAAAGAAACAATTTAATATGTTATGTTGCAACATACTTATTCTAGAATGTTCTAGAAATTCATGAAAGGTATTAATACATGTAAATTGACGTGAACAGTTTCAGTCTAAGTCTTAAGTTAGTCAAGTCTTAGTCTACATCATGTCTTGATAGACTTTAGTCTATTACAATAAGTCTAACATGTCTTTATTGCTTAGTTAAGAATGTTTGTGTACTTCTTCAAAAACGCAAATAAATCAAGATATCAACAACATGTACACATTTTATGATTCCAAAGACTTTCAAGGACCTGTCGTTTTGTTAATAATGTACAGGCAGGCGAGCTATTGGAGGTACTGGATCTACCATTGAACGAGAAATAAGAAGGTGATGTATGAAATTTATTTATGAAACACCTTTAAACAATGACCTCCTTATCTTCTTCATAGAAAAAATCTGCTTGCACAAGTACATGGATCAAAACATTGATATAATCACTTTTGAAGTCCTGTTTCATTGGCTGCTGCAGCCTGGCTACCTAGTGCGTTACTGGCATAATCCGCGAATGTAAACATCTGGGATATATTTATTGACAACTTCCAGCAAGTACTTTACGATATGCCCCATGAGACAAAAATTCCCCCAGTCTTGAAAAATAAACACTCAAAGACAGAGTAGGGGTCGACTTTCCACCTTGACCTCGAAGACAGTACACGGCTGTTGTTGAAGAAGCAATCAGAAATTAGTGGCGTCTAAGTTTGCGTGTATGGAACAAAGTGTTGATAATATTGGCCGTGTTTCTGTAGCTACAGATGGCACTTACTTTTTTTGTGTGCCACAACTAATATATTTTCGCCTGTCACATCACTTAGTAGTATGTTCTTTGATCTTTGAACCTAAGCTTCCCACTATTCACCTAGTAAGTGTCCATAATATTTCGCATGGTAGGTACGGTAATGCTGTTGTAGATTAATTTTTTTCGTTGTGTTATGAATTTTGAAGCATGCTAAGCAATTTGAGACACAATCCCATACAAGAAACATATATGAAGGTGGAAGAAAGTATAACAATTATTTATTTAATTGCACAAACTGTTTTGCTGTTACAATTACACCATCTTCAGGCGCACGTTGTGCAACTGTCAGTTAATAGCATATTTGAAAAGGGTTGCCGTTAATACCGGTAGCTTTAAATTTCTTAATCCCTTCATCTCAAAACCCATCGATGACCTTCTTCACAAATTTATCAGCTGTAGTCCCTACAAATTGATCATGGAAAGAATCAAAAGAAACATATATTCTTCTTGCACTGACGTCTTGTATATTAATGTTGATGTGTCTGCTTTCCTCTTTGAAGCTATCACACTAAATTTCTTCAATGTGAAGAAAGGTGCCCTGTACGTTATGAATTGCGTGGTGGGCATAGGCGCTCGTATTTAAAGCTGACACTAAGTTGTCTGCAGGCACCGCCTGTTTACACCTCTGCTGCGCTGCTGTCCGTCACGACACCTGACGCCCCATTCGCTCACGGCACAGGCAGCGACCGAGTGCGGGCACTCGTGCTCGTCTAGCCGCACAGTCTAGACTAGTCCTTTTTTTAGATTAGTTTCCTTTACCACATGCATACATATGAGTTGAACAAATTACATGTTATGCAGTAACAACGATTATTTGGTACAATCTACAAAATGAAATAAAAATCATTCCTGATTATCCATCTGTCAACTTCCACACAGCTTCGCCCATTACCCATCATCTTTCCTTTTTATTAAACGGTAGTGGTTTGCTTCATGGTGTTCACCGATTTTTTCTCGATTTCTGTGACTTTGTTCGTTTGTATTCCTTCTTTTGTCTCTTGAGTGGCACTCTGCATGAAAGGTGTTGGTGTGTGGCAAAATACAAAAGGTAAGGAAGGGGAGAGAAAGGATGGTATGTAAATGGAGTATGCAAATGGTTTGTCACTTGATATTAAAGGGTAGGCGTGGCTTAGCCACCACTGATCAGATAATTAATGTTCTAATTTCCGGCGTTCTCACAGTAGCGGCGGGTGGCCTTTAGGCACCTTCAAAACATGGCCAGCAAGTTGTTCCCAGCAAACGGCCAAACTCCCTCGCTATTGTATAATTGTGGCGCCCGCCAGCTTGGTGCCAGAGATGTACAATGTCCTAGCGGGTGCCACCCTGGCGTTCGCCAACTCGGCACTAGACGTCTCAGCTCTCCCCTCGCAAAGCGCCGTACACCGCCCAAGGAGGCATATTGTATTGCTCCAGACGCTCAAGGCCAGACGACGCTAAATCGCTGGCGTCAGCCAGATGGCGATAACGTGCGAGATAATAATTGGAAGTCTCACGCCTCAGTCCTACCTGCTGTGGTCTTCGGACATAAGGCGTCTTCCAGGAACCTCTGACCCCCTGAATAACAGCCACCCTCGTGCTCGCCATCGGTCGCCGTTAGCTCTGAATGCGTTGTTTTTTTATTCCCCCTGCTACAGGCCTCACACAATCAAATAACAGAATATTTCTCTTTCGCCATAAGTTATTAAATCGATAACCTACGAATAAACTAATAAAATTAACAAGGTTACTTTGTCCTTTTACTGTTGAAAAGCAACGTGGCAGTACTGAAATCTCTCATGCTTAACATAGACTCAGAACGAAATTACAGGACCCTAGCGCAGGGTCATCAGTCCCTAAACTTACAAACTACTTATGAACTACCTTATACTAAAGACGAAAAAAACATCCATGTCCGAGGGTGGATTCGAACCCCCGATCGTAGTGGCCGTGCACACTTTGACTGGCGTGCCGCAGACGACTCGGCCACTGTGGTCGGCTAAGCGTTTCTCCTTGTTTTTAAAATAACAGAGAATTTTTAGTTTCATAAAGTATTTGAAGGGGCCAAAATGCGCATATGAGTGGTGGGTGTACTAGTTCAGCGTATTAATTAATTCTTCTGGGATACAGAGGCGCCAAACCGCGTTGTCTAGCTTTCCCCCAAAACAGGATTTTCCTCCGGAAAAAATAAAATTGGTGAATTTGTACATTGTTTTTATCTTTCCATTGTAGCTTTATGGAGTGCAGTATGGGGTCACGAACCTGATTCTTTGCTACATATTTTAAGGACGCAGTAACAAAATTTTCAAATGCCATTCTCTTCAGCTAGTAGATGCAGAAGTATTGGTCATCTACTTCCTCTCTCATTTCCACTGTAAGGGGGACAGCCGTAGCGGATTGGATGGGTGTGGGGAAGTGGCAGATTAAGACTCGTGGTGCCCGGGAAAAATAAAATTTCTTTATTAGTTTCTTGTGGTTGAATGGCTCCTCTGCCCATGCCTCGGGCAGGCGTTGCGAGTGGCAGGCGGAAGCGCCAACTGAGGCACAAGCCAGCCTGCGGACGCAGCTCGGATTCCGCCGAGTCGAGCTGACGGCGGACCTCGCCCCAATGTGCCGCACAACGCTGCCGTTTGAAGACACGCGACGCTTTGCTGTTCGCCCCGGGGGCTCCGACCCCGCCCAGATGTAGGCTGATGGCTTCTCACTGCCAACCGGCGTCGTGGCGTCTGGCGGCGCCTCATGAGGGAACCATGCCTCCGGCTCAGCCCGCGTGATGACGTCGGAGGAGTGGCGGGCTGCCAGAGCCGCGCTGGCTGAAGGTCCTCACTCCTACGCCCATTGTCGATGGCGTGCTGCCCTGTTAGGTTGCTGCGGCGACATCCGGCATAGAGACGTTACCGTCACGCCATTCTGCGTCACTGCCCAGTACAGTGCTTTTAAGTACTGCTTTTCTGCTGAGGTGTCGTTCGGCGTGCCCAACTCGCGTACACCGAACTCCGAGGCTCTGCATATCGTCGGTCAATGGTCTCAGGGCGACGACCCATCGTCCCAGTTTCTGGGTTTACTGGCATCAACAGACTTGTTTTAACACCTTCAGCTTCTGACGCCTTATGCTGCTAGAACACGTTCCCGCGAAAACCACAAAATTAATTCACTTGTTTATTTATAAAATAAACAAATATCTCCACGCCTCTACACCTCTGCAAGACTTACTGTATATCTTGATTGAGCATTTGCTATTATGTTTTTCGACCCAGAAATGTGTGTGATGGTAAAGTCATACTGTTAAGGTCACACGGCTAAGTTATTCGTATATAGTTTTGATGATAACAGGAACTGGAGAGCTTTGTGGTCCATGTATACTTTAATTCTACTTCCATATAGAAAGTACTGGAACTTCTCAAAGGCCACCACAACTGCCAGCACCTCCAAATCTGATACAGAATAATTCCTCTCACTCCTTGACAGCCCTCATCTCCATAAGACAATGGTGCGGCATTCAATACTTTTTCTATATTAAAATCTATAAAAATCACTAAGCCTAACCCGGTAATCGAGGGTTCTGTGACCATACAAAATTCGGTGAATAAATTAGCGTGTGATAGGATTGGCGCAGCCTGTAATGCATTCTTAAGTAGCCGAACTGTCTCTCTCTGCCACACCATCCCAGATGCATGGGGTTTTCCTTCCTGTTAGGGCACACAACCTGGGTGTAACATACCCTTCAATGCACATGAATTGTTTATAGACACTGATTAATCCAAGAAACCCATGTAACCGTCTCCTGGAGTTGGGTGTCAGAAAGTATCAAATCGCATCAAGTTTTTCTAGGGTCTCGTGCAATATCATTGCCCGATATTATGTGGCCTATAAACTTAACGTGTAACTTAACGAAATAGGATTTTACGATGTCGACAGTCACGCCGTGTTTCTTAAATGTCCTCCCTAGTTTTCCTAGAAACTCGTTATGTTTGCGCCAAATGCTTTCCGTAAATAGTATGTCATCGACATAGGTAGCGATCCTCTATCGGAGGTTCCGCTCTAGTATTCCGTCTAGGCTGTGAATGAATGCAGCGAATGACATTCAGAGGCCGAATGGTAACTATTTGTATTGGAAACAAATGCCAAATGCTAAGAACATAGCGTATTGTTGGTACAAAATGTGGAGTTCAATATTCCAGAAGCTGGAACGGGAAACTGTCGACGAGAAGAATGACACGCCGTGAAATTTCTCGAGAAGTTCCTCTACTTTCTCTGAGCGGTCGTTCTCCATGTCGATAATTGTCTTACTTAGGGGCAAATCAAGGACAAATCGTTTGTCGCCATTCTTCTTCATAACCACGCGATTTGGTCTTGAATAAGATGATGTCGACTCCTCAATGATCCCGTCCTGTTCCACCCTCCAAATCTCCTCAATTACCTTCTGTTTGATGGACAGAGGGACTGGGTAAGAGATTACACTAACCTTTTTGTGGTCCCTTATCTTGAATTCATACAGAAGGTTCTTTATCAGGCCGGGTTTAGGTGAAAAAAATCTCACACTTTAGCTACAAAACATCTGCTAATTCTGCCTGTTCATTTTCATTTAAGTCTCAGAGGCCTCCACTTCAGCGTGGATTTCCTGTTCGGTTTGTTTGAGGACTTTATGTCTATCTCATTTCTGTCTTTTAACGCACGCTTGCTTGCCCATTGTGGTGATCAACAAAGATATCGGTTAAAACACGTCCACATAACGTGTTCCATTTAATTGACTCCCCATGAAGAAATGTTGACGAGCTTCAGACATTTTTCTTGGGTGTAGCAAGACACTCCACTCGTAATATGCGAGATACCAGGCATTATATATTGATTTAGTTCTATCTATATGTAAAATTCTAAGTTCATATGTTGTACATGAGGCTCCAAATATCTATTAGTTTGTACTGTGATGTGCTCCCACTGGCCCTGGCTTCCACAGAATGAATGAAACTTTGTATGTAAGAGAGTTGCCTTGTCTGTTTTGTGTCGTCGTTTCTTTCAAACTCTGGGCGAGAAGTAGGTTTGCCAACTGCTGAACAGAACCCAGTCTTACCAAAGATTCCTAATGTAGATTGCTCTTAACCTCCTTGGCTGGGGGTTGGTCAGGTTACCTGCCTGACGAACAGTGACGCTCCTTGGGCTCCCCTCCACCACCTCTCCTCGGTAACGGATAGGCAGTGGTGAAAAGAGCTATTCAGTCGTTTCTTGGTTCTTGGTAGGGTGAGTACTTCTGGGTTTGGTTCTGCTGTGGTCTCGTGGCTCGACTTAGTTCAGGCTCCATAGTCGTCCTTATACCTTTTCGCGAGTTTAATTCTGTGAGTAGCAGCTACACTATGTGTAGTAGTGAGATTTTGCTTAATTTCGTACAGGATTGCTAATTTTATGTCCATTTTTGCTGGAATCTGATTCCGAAGCTCTGATGGTGTTTTGTTAGCATAGTTCTTGCACTTCATAAAACTGTCAAATCACTTCTTCGCTTGTTTAAATATGTTCAATGTCTTTCGCGTTCTTATCGTACTTGAATTGTAATATTTTCGGGGATTCGCGTTTCTATACTGTTCGTACTTTGTCGACAGAACACGTGGACGATATGGGACTAAGCCTTCAGCTTTTCCATCATTCAGTGCACATGAATGGTTAATAATTGCATAGCTAATTTGCTAATGTGTCTCCTAGTGAGTGTAGTGTGATAATTTTCCCCGAAAATTGTCCGTTCTAACTTGTAATCTGTGTACTTGTCGGCCCACGTGTGCGCCGATTAGCGTGTTCCCTGTCTTGGTTATTTCCATTAAATGGATCTTTTTGCTCTGTGTAGAAAGAACCGTTGCACGACGTCTATCGTGTTTTTAATTTTCATGAAATAGAATTATTTCACTTCTTTGAATTTTGGTGACCGAACTCTGTATCGTGCTTGCTTATCTAATAGATATCATTTCACTGACCAGAAAGAATGGTTACATGATATATTTCGCGATCCTATTCTCTTCGAAATTGGTATTGTTAACTTTTTGAACATTTTGTGTTCCGACTTAGTAGAGTGCTGTATTGATCTAACAACTTTAACCTTCTGTAGTTATCTTCTCCCTGTGCTAAACGAACTCCAGAGTGACTGTTTTTAAATATTATTTTATAAAGTCTTGATTTAATGTATAGTTAGAAGTTCTAGGGAAACTTTAACTTCCGTCTGTAAACCGCACTTTGTGGTCTTAAACCAAGTGCGTTTGTTTCTGATAGTTGATCATGAACCTAAGCCTCTAGCGAGGTACTATTTCACTGTGCGCGAGTGAACCTTCGATCTACATTCTCCACATTGCTTGGCTGTCGTCTTGGTGTATTGGTGTCGGTTGCTTGGTAAGTTCCTGCATGGCTTGGCGTATGAATCTGTGTGTGAATGTGCTGCATTTCCTCCGATCCCCCTACGAAACGTGATCGTAATTAACCTGTACTCAACTTTGCAGGTGGGCAATTTTAGGGCCATGTAATAGTGGATATTTTGAATATTTTGTAAGGTGAATTTTTTATTGTAATTTGAAAAAAGTGGTCTTTCCCCTTCTTGTTCTTGTTTTGAACAATAAATTAATTTGTTAAACTATAATCCTTTTGTGCTAATTTAAATTCTCTCCTCATCATTTATTTTGGATTAATGTGGGGTAATTGGTTCATGTATCTTGTGTCTCTGCTCCCTTCTGGAGTAGAGAATATTTGTGTTTCCGTTGCAAACATTTATTTTTGATTTAGATCCATGACTGCAGATCATTATTTAATTGTGTGCAGTTTCCTCTAAAGATTACAGTAAAGACAGAACTGTTTGCTTAACTTATAGAATCAGAGTTTTGCTTAAGGGAACTGT
Organism: Locusta migratoria; assembly: GCA_026315105.1. Taxonomy (NCBI): domain Eukaryota; kingdom Metazoa; phylum Arthropoda; class Insecta; order Orthoptera; family Acrididae; genus Locusta; species Locusta migratoria. The sequence goes on along the minus strand of CM048747.1, from coordinate 17,710,656 downwards.
ATACTTCAGCCGCTGTGTGAATATCGCCGTAATTAGATTTTGTGAGGAAGCAGTCAATTGTTAACTTCACAAACACGGCTAGTTAACAATCAAAAGAACATCGGGCGAGTTTCACAGTCCATTCTCCATCGTTATGCAGACATTGCGATTACAATTGTGCCATTAGCGCCTGCTCTTCAAATATAGTTGTCTTCACCTCGCCATAGAAAAATGTTACAGTTCCTCTTCCTATGTCTAGTAACGTTTTGCTACTAGTCAGAAAATAGGTGCCTATAATTATTTCAATAGTGAGGTGAGGAATAATTAGCAGATAGCATTCTAGTGAGCGCCCCGACACGTAAAGTCGCTCAGCGTCTGGCGAGAAACTTCTAATCGCTTGCCTCCAAAAGCACTTTTGTTTTTAATTTCTTAGTCCTAAGAATGGGCCACGCGCAGTCTTCAGAGTACTTGTTGAATCCATTTTCCGAATCTGCCGTGACTTGGCTCCCACTATCAATAATTGGTTTCAGTGTGACGCTATCAAGGGAAAACTTAACAACCGCGTTTAGCTCTCTCGTCTCGCATTCTTCCTGCATCAAATCCCACACAACGTCCTCGTAGTTAATTATGAGCAAAAGGCTTTTCTTCACACCTGTTTTCGGTGCAGCTGATGGAGGGCCTACTTTGTTTTCTAGTCATTGCTGCTGAGGTCCCGGATCTCTGTTCTGGGACCTCAGTCTAGGTCGGCGAACTTCTACTACTTCTGTAGACGGGCCCGCAACTTGGTGGTTGCCCTGCCTGTTACCATTGTTTTGTGAGGGACCAGGTGTTGGTTGGTTCCACTTTCACTGGTTCGGTTGCTGCAAACGACAGTTGTCACCATTGTTTTTCGATTTCTGGTACACCGAAATTTCCGTTTCCCTTAAACGTTTTATTTTTATAGAATCACAAACCCATGTTCGGATATTGGTTCTATGTGTATTATTGTTGAACATTTGGAGGTTGTTTCTGAAACCAATTCTTTCTGTAAGCAGGTTGGAAGACGGCTCTCTGCCTCTCTTCATTTATTTCAATGTTTCCTCACCTCCCTTTGAAGTTATAGAGGCTTTGCACTTGTTAGATTCTATTTTCAATTTAAAAAGTATTGATTTATTGACTATAAGTTAAAGTATTAACTTGCATCGACATGTAGTTATGCTCCCCACCCTGTATTTACCCTGTGTGTGAGTGATACGCTTCTACTGCGTTCTGCGCTTGCCTCCTTTCGCCGCAGGGAGCTCTGCTGTGCGTCGTTCGCTTATGCCTTGTTTTCACTATCTAACGCTGGGAGCGTTGATGTGCGCTCCGCGCCTGCCTCGTTCAGCCACCTCCCACTAGGGGCGCTGCTATTAGTCCCTCCCGATCAAGAAGGTTAGAATAGAGGGAGGTGCCCTTAATGCCAGAGAAGTGAAGCCACCGTCGCCATATAGTGGAGCCAATATGCGTTCTGTTCACACCACTTGGAACAAACGTGGCGTCATTTTTACGTCAACCACTGTATGGATGATCGCAGGAAGAGCTATCGACTTGCGGTCACATAACTTGGTGCAAACGTGATATGCTAGTGTAATGTGAATTGGTTTATTTCAATAGTTATAATATCATCATAAACATCGTTGTTGGTTCGACTGCAGTCTGCTGCAAAAATGCTTGGGTACTGACTTATTTAATGATAGCATAAAAACACCTCGTTCTTGGGACAATAGGTTATAAACAAACAGTGGTATCGTCCAAAGTTTCACAACTTTATCTTGATATAGTGATTGTGAGCGTTTCCATTCTATTTTCTTTCTTCACCTTCGTGTTTCTAGAAACCTACAGGACTTATTAATAAAATTAAATAAAGCACGAAACATGGAAATGCATGTCAATATTCAAAATACGTTGGAGAGTTTCTTTCTCTGATACGAATTCTAGAGGTTTATCCTTTAGTATTACGTTGCTATTAGCAGCGTCTCATATACTATTTGCAGTGTTACTGATGTATGTTAAAGTTGAAATGTAAAAAAGTGTAATGTCCTTAATGGATATAGTTCTAGAGAATTAGTCTTTGTAGTCTGTGTAGACAACATGAAACTATGATTAAAATGAATATATCTAACAGATTATGAAGGAGTCTCAAATATCTCCAAAATTAAGACTGTGGGTTGAACATTAGGATGTAGAGATGCCAGCCAACGGCGCTGTTAGTTTTCTGAGAGTAAGCTACATACATTTGCAAATGAAATTAAGGTTTTCCTCATGGGAAAATCGTAAAATATTCAGAAATAAACTACCGTACCAAATATTGGTGACAAGCAAGGAATATCATCCTAACCACACTCTCGGAAATCGCGATACTTTCGAAAATAAACTTCCAAATATTGAGATAAGCTAGGAATATCGCCCTAACCACACGCTCGCAAATCACAAGATATTCGGAAGTAAACAGCGAAATATTTCTGAGAAGCGAACAATATAAATGACATTGTCGCTTATTTTTCTTATCAGCAGTTTATTTACTTTGATTGCTGTTTGGAGAGATATTGTATAAGGGAAACCAGGGCATGTTTTCCACCATTTTACATTTTTATTTTTGTACTTCTTATTTTTATCGATTATTCGGTAAGCAGCGGATCATTATATTTCCTACACCTTTATTTACAGTCTTGTACAGATATTTTTGAAAATAGCAAATATCATTCTTGGTAGCAAATGGTTTTGTCTGACCATGTTGCGTTGGAAAATTTGCCCTGTATGCGGGGCAAGTTTTTCAGCTTACTTAAAATGTAAAGGGGCAAATATTCCAATTTACTTTCAATTTTAAAACAGATATAATTATCTTGATTTCACTGAATACGTATTTTTATCATGAATTTATAATACATTACAAAAGAGGATAGTAAAAATAGCCACATTACATAAAAACAAATGCTATTTAATGGTTTTACAAAATATGTGACTTAAATATTTTACAAATACAGACATTTTTAACAATACTTATACTGACTGTCTGAATCACAATGTAAGCAAACAAAAAATGAAACATTCCCTTTCATACAGTCTCCATGCGCCCATTCCATGCACTGTACCCACTTTTCACTTGCTTTAGACTTGGCGTAAGACTCAAAGCAATAAGGAATATGTGCCCCATATGCACTCGGTAATCAGGCCCCGTCGCCATATTCGGAACTGTAACACTACGTCCATGAGTAACAGTGTAAGCTATTTACAAAACAAATGCACAGTTACGTGAAGAAAGAAACCCACTTTTAGTGTGTGCAGTGTCAAAATAATAAGTTTAACGCTAGAATGTTTATTTTAAGTTTCAATAAAAACGTGAAAGTTTACTCACATTTGAAAAAATGACGAAAACAGCCCTGCCGACGTTGTGACTGCTGGTACAACACTGAAACTTTCGTAAATGAAGTGTGCTTTGTTGCTACTTCCTACAGTATCGCCGGTGGTAACATCTAGCTGTTTGTTTTCAAAATAAATGTATTTGGAAAACTTGCTCCTATGGAAAATGTGCCCCGGTCTCCCCTACCGTACATAAAGTATCTTTTACTATTACAATGTAGGCTATTAAACGTTTTCCATTGGCCTGTCTCTAACCATATTACCAGAAATCGTTATATATTTGGAACAAAGGTCAAATATTTGTGCGAAGGAAAACAGAAATGTGACTGCTGGTCACATCAGTTCCATGAAGTCCTTTCTCAACATAAATGACATTACTGGCCGTATCACTTCCAGAAATTCTCCGGTTTCTAACCAGAACAAAGTCACCACATTGATGTCTCTAATTCCATCATGTATTGCATACGATACTACCGTTATATGAATAAGGAAGGTTCACAATGTGTTACGATAACGTAACCCCTACATTGTTACAAACTGTGAGATTAAAAAACAAATTCCATAGGAGGAGTATCGAACGAGAAACATTTGTATTTTGTGCCTCTACGGTAGGCACAAAACTACAACAACTTGGAGAACTCAGGGGTTTGAGTATGCGTATCTACTATAGTTTCCGGAATTTTGACTGTGGTGTATTATTATTCACATGTAGTGATAATAAATGGAGCTGAGAACGGTTTTGTGATTCATCCGTGATGTGTTGTTTCCATGAAACGGTTTACTGCATGTTATAATACCAAACTCTTAGAAATACGGCAAATCACATAGACGTATCGATTAACAGGGAGTAGTCGATAGCTGTTTGCGCGATCTTCGATACAGCGGGTGACATAAAAATGACGTCACGTTTATTCCAAGTGGTGTGAGCAGAACTTATCCCAATAACATTTGTGGTGACTAGTGTGCATTCAACTATCTGGGCTGTATTTGTCCACAAAAATTGAATTATATCAAATATGTACTCGGCAGAAATTTAAATGTATGAAAGTTAACAGTACAAGAATCACAGAGTACTTTAATCTGAAAACATATTTCCTTGGCTCCACAAAATGGCAGACTGCCTTCAATCGACAGATAAGCTTTGAATAGTAGCGCCGTCTCTTATTTTGGCACCGATCGACCTTGTGCAGGCAGCCAGACTCTTTGCGCAAGTACAGTATGTCTCCGCCATGCTCTTTGGTAGCCTTGGCGCGAGGATTCGTACGTATCGGAGTGGCGTCGTCACTCTCTCTCCGGTTTCGGCTTAGGTAAGATGTTCGTATGGCGTGTAAATGGTGAGCCACAGCTATGTCCATGCTACTCTTTGTAGTAGTAATAAGTTACGTGTGCTTTAGGTGTGTGTGAATTATGTTATTCTCGGGAATGTGGCGTATTGCCCTCGTGTATGTTTGCCGGTGTGACTTTGATTTCTGTTAAAAACGCTAAATGATGACTAGTGAGTTTTAGTTTGGTGTCCGTTACGGTATGTGGAACAAAGACCTATTCTTTGTTCAACGTTTTCCAGTCCTTCAGATGTTTAAATAATGCTACCTCTTACTATTTCCGTAATATCTTTCCGCGTCCTTCTGGCTTTTTATCAGTTGACTCGTGTGTAAGGTTTGTGTGAAATTACGTGGCACCTTCCGGGTATTGGAGGTGGAACAGAGTGCACGTGGTTATGAATATCGTAACTTGGCAGATTCGGCTTATCTGCCTGGTTGTGCATTGTGCTGTATTTCAGGTCGCAGTCTTCTATGAGAGTAAGTGTCGCAGATACGCGCTTGTGAATGATTGTGTCCCATGTCCTACCAATCCTCCTGTTTGTTTTACATCCACGTTTTGATTATCTGACCCGTCTTGGTGTGTGAACAAAATTAGTACTTAACAAAATACAGTGGGATGCACTTTTATTGTTTATTTAAATTCGGTGTTGCCCCCAATTCCATGTGAAATGGCAATAAACCAGCTTAGTTAAATTTTCCCTTGTTTGTAATTTAACCTCAGATCCGTTTTATTATTATGGTTTTCCTCTGCTTCCCGGAGGAAACCTCATGTATTCCGTTGTGCAAATCTCTTATCTTGGATCCCTTTTGCTAGGACTTGTTAGTTTTAAATAACTGTAGCTCTTTTATCTGGCGGTTTCCAGCCAGGATTCGTTGTTTGAAATTTAACAAACGTCTTTCATCTGGCAGTTCCCTGCCAGGATCAGTTATTTGAAATTAACTAGCAGCTTTTAAGGTCCTCCTCTAGCGCGAACTCTGACTCTCTCAGGACACTTTTAAATTATTCTATGCCTACTCCACATTTGTGTATTAGATACTGCCGGTAGCGAGGAGGAAATTTGGTACAGCAAAGGCCAATAATTTCACTATCGCTGTAGGGTGTGTGCAAAAACTGGTTCTTTTTAACGAACATCTCGATAAACTCTACGGGGCTCTTGAAACCTAAGGATTCCCGATCCTGACACATAATCAGTTCTAGCCTTATACATTAATTTTCGATCTATAAGTCTCAAGGAACGCCTCCTTGAACTCATCGAAAGTACGGCAGGAGACCGCATTTCCACTCATTTTTTCCACCACGGTACCCTCTAAATAGCCGCATATAAACGAGGGCTTATATTTAAGCGGCCAGGTAGGTGGCAACGGGACGTAAAAACTCCAGCAGTTAGTTCTTCTAGACGTTTTGTACAGCAATAAAGTACAAATCGAATCCATCCGTTGAATCAGAGATTATTCACTTCTAATTCTATCACGCTCTATCATTTTAAATATTGCTTCGAACATCTACTGTATACTTGAGGATCCATGCGTCATTCTTGTTTTGTTTTCTCCTTGTAGTGGGGTATTTGTACTTTCTGAGTATTCTGCAGACTGGGAGGAGGAAGTGTTTTTCTATCCTCATTACTTATTTCAGCCTCACAGACTCTTACGACAGCATCTAAGTGGTGTGGGATCGTAGAGTCTGGCATTTGATTGCGCCTACCACTGTCGAGACATGTTTGTGCTGCTGTGACGATAATGAATTCAACGTCAGCACATCGAAGTGCAGTGACTTGGGCCAAGTCACTAAATTTTAATTCTATATGTGCGTTTGCCTGATCCATGGTTTCAGCTATTAACAGACTTTGATTACTGTGTAACTTTGCTTTACTTCATGTGAATATGAATTTAATGCTAAACTCACAAGTTATGACGAAACGAACAAAACATGAAGATCTGAACTAAGACAACATTTCCCTGAAAATGGATACAAGAAAACAATTGCAGAAGCGCAGATTAATATATATTCTACATGACACTTCCCACTAGTGTTCTTCACGATTTTAAATGCAGTTCAGAATGCACAATCATAAGCAATTACGTGACTGCTTTCGAAAAAGAGCCACGAAATTTCATATCCTGGCAGGGTAACCAATTATGTAAGGGGTGTTACTTCTTTAGTTATAATTTTGCACAACAGATAACTTATTAGTTTTAAGTTGGGAAAGTTTAATTAATTAGCTACAGAATTTCAGTAATAAGATATTGTGAAAATGCAAAAAAGTATGGAATCACTTTTTTGTTATGGAATATGTAAATTAACATCACAATGGAAAATATAAATTCAGTGACAACACTGTAATTAGTGGATATGGTAAACATACGGACATTGTAAAAACTAAACATGAAAACCAAATGGCAACTGTGGATTTCATATCACTCCACTTTCTCCTTACAAATTATGTCTTTTCCATCAGTAATGTTCTTATTACTCTCTTTTATAAATTTCCGTGTTTTCCCCTTGAAAGTCAACTTACTTGATTGTGACTAATGTTTGCATTATTGTTATGAATAATTCCAGGAGATGCCTCCAGCACAAGGTGGCTCCTTCAGCCTGGTGACTGTGTACAGTTCAAAGTACAGTTTTCTCCAAAATATGTTGGGGAATATTCACATGAATTTAGATTTGGAATAAGCGATTGGTCAGCAGTATATACTGTTGATTGCTATGGATTATGTGACATTCCACGTATTGATGACGACCCTTATGTGATGTTTGATAAGGTACGTAGTAAGAAGACTAATGATAGATTTAATTCTTGTTAAAATTTGGAGCTATTCATACTAAGTCCATGTTACACTAATGATATTAACTTTTGAATGATGATGTAATTCGAGGAGTTTTGGTTACAAGATTTTATATACAATATCCTCTATTTTAGGTGTACATGGTGGAGTTACATTGTGAGTGTATGGTTTATTGTGTCTAATTTTCGGCTAAACACTGAAAATTGTTGATTAAAATCTTCTAAATAATATGTATATTGTTTTAGGGATTCTATTTCTGCAAACAATATCCTACATGAGTGACTTCTGTAAATTTGTTAGCTAGTAGTATTAGTGATTATACCCATTTGTCTCTCAACTCAGAGGGTACACATTGACTACTTAACTTGTAAACTGAATAGCTTGACATTTCCAATAGAGTATTTTGTCTGGTGCCATAACATATACAATAGAAATACAGTCGACTACTGGCATTTTCAGTCATAATTCGCTATGGTGCAATTTCTTTAGCAAAATTCATCAAATGTCTCAAGACTACTAGTATTAAAAAAGGAAATAATTACAAATATGTGTGTTACCAGTCAGTGGTAATTTGTCACCACTGTTTAAAAATTTGTAAATTCTATCACTCCCTCTATCTATGTATATGAGTTGTTGTTTTTCTTATACAAAACCAACATATACTTCACACTTTCCATTTACAGTACAACTACAGTTTTTGCTACAGAGATAATTTTAAATTTCCTATGTACCATCTCAAACCCTGTGCTAAAACACCATGGCACATGGATTAAAAATAGAGGGCAGTAGTAGTTTATCATGGAGCTTGGTTTACTGAAACAATTCCTCTTCACTCTTCTCATGGTAAAGTACTACTACTCTGTAGATGAATACTTTGATGGCAGTTTAACAGTTTGAACAATGAAATTATTTCGTTTTGTTCTTTGTAATAACAATAATGAACTATTTGTAATTGATTTCATATATGCTGTTTCAGGAGAAATAAAAAATATTTTAGGCGGTGATAGTATAGACAAGATGAAATAAAAAATTCCATGTAATGTGTAAAATTTTTAGTGAGTAGAGGGATAGAACTAAGTTCAATGCATTTTCGTTTTGTATGGTGGTACATCAGTTGCCATGGGTTGCTGTGAGTTTCTTTAGTGAATGTCAGCTGTAGAGTATTGATGTTCAAATTATGAAGTCGAGCTTTAGTTTACGTTCAAGTTTTCATTGTCATTTGTTGGGCCAGTGAACTATACTTCAATATGTAAATATGACACACCTATTTACACATTCCATTCTGACTGTGCTGATATGGTATTTATGTATGGGGTTTGTAATGGAAACACTTGTAGATAATACAGTATTCAATTTACTAACCGCAGGCGATTAGATTCATGAGTGTTTACACAATTCTGTAGGTTCATATATTATATAGTTGTTCTGCCTCCAGTATTCTGATATGCTACCAAGTAACTTACAATGATAATGGCCGGCCGCGGTGGCCGAGGTGACTGAAGCGCTCCAGTCACGGTCAGCACGGCCACTACGGTCGGGGGTTCGAATCCCCCCTCGGGCATGGATATTTGTGGCGTCCTAGTTTGTAAGTAGTTCATAAGTAGTTTGTAAGTTTAGGGACTGATAACCCCGTAGTTAAGTCCCATAATCTTAACAAACATTTGAACAACAATGATAATGCTGACTCCAGTCTTTGCCTTCTCGATTATTGCATGTCACTTGGAATAACATGAGAAACCTGAGGGCATGGCAAAAAAAAAAAAAAAAAAAAAAAAAAAAAAAAAAAAAAAAAAAAAAAAAAAAAGCTGTATGATCTTATTTGTTTGAGTGAAAAGGGAATATTATTTTACTAATTGAATGAGTTGCTAATTAAGAGTTTTAATAATATGACATCTTAAATTATTTTATTCGATATGGCTGCATACTAGAAAGAGTAGGAGAAATCAAGTGTGACTATAAGATTAAGTCCAAAAGTGTTCAAATGTTTGTAAAAATATCAGATTTAACTGCTTGCTCATCAGTCTGTAGCTTACAAACTACTTAAACTAAGATAAACTAACCTAAGGAAAACACAATGCCCAAGTGGAGACTCGAACGCCCAATGGCATATGGCTGCACGCACTGCAGCATGGTGGTCCAATATGCATGGCTAATCTGCCGTGGCTAAGATTAGGTCCAGATACTGTTATATTTACTAATCTGTAACATTTTTCTATCAACCAAATTATAGCTATAAGATTTAGAAACACCTTATAAATAATTATACACATTGTAATATATAAACTATTATACCATTTCTAAGATATTAAATTAAAATTATGCCTTTTTTTAAATAGTTGCACCGTACCCAAATCAGTATTACTCTGTGGTAATTTTTAGATAAGATAAGAACCATGCCACTCATTACATGCAATGTGATGTTATTCATATTATAAAGTTCTGCTTTTAATTTTCCACTTCCTTGAATTTAAAATATATAATCAATAACTGTGCTGAATTATGGTGATTAGCAACTATGTTGTTGTATGTACATAATCTCACTGAGCACATTATGACTTTTTCTGGTACCTCCTCTCGTCCAAGTATTGATATTTATGTGATTTAATCTGTGATTTGCTTGATTTGTCATCACATGTAAATTATTATGACCTACTGCGTTTTGATTTAAATTAGTTCACTTGGACTGTCAAGAACATTCTACAAATCAGTGTATTATGTGTCATGCATTTCTTACCTGTGGAGCGAAATGAGAGACCTAAAATCTCCATAATTATTAAACCAGTCTGCAGAAAGGTACAGTAAAAATTATTATACCATAATCCTGGCTTTCGCTTTATTAGTGTTCATTCAGTTGTCATCTCTTCTACGTGTTTCAAAAGAAGAAAGCTGCTTTGGGACCCAGGGTACACTCACTTTAGGAGCAACAAATGATAATAAATTATTGTGTTCATTGTTAGACACCTTTACACTTCATGATAGGTTGTGATACAACGGTCCAGAGCGAGTTGCTCCTCGCTCTGAATGTTCTGAGGAATGACTACCATGGCCTGTGATCCACTATGACTGGGATTGTCTGTAATAGAGACCTGGAAATCTTTGAAGCGCTTACATAATTCAGAATGCTTTTTGCAGCCGAGTATCTCATCACATCTGAGCTTGATGTCTTCTGTAACCCTCAGAAGATTTTATGTCCTCTTTTACTAAAAACGTCATCAAAACACACTGTTCCATGTAGACATTCACACTGTTGTCCGCCATCTTGAATAACGGTCTTTCCAAAAGCATGAGAAATGAGCTCTGTCCACCAGTAACAGGACATAGGTACCAGTTTCTACTATATCCAACCAGGAGTATCATTTGAACCTGGAGAGAAAAAGTTCCAGATTGAGATGAACGATCTTTGTATAAGTGTCAAGATTACATTGGACTCATGAGGAGGGCAGGGCTAGTAATAATCTTTTTAGGTGGTTTGAATGATGGCGTCTCTCATCTAACCATGCCTGTCTAATGGGTGAGTGCTTTTGTACTCAATGGTTCAGAGCATGCTGCTGATGGCAACAAAAATTAAGTCCACTGACAAACTGATGTAATTTCTTGATGATAATTGGTTGTACTATCTGGGAGAAAGTTTCAGAATTCTCAGAAAGTTATAAGGAGCCTGAATACAATAGTTTCTGGCTGTTTGAACACATATTTGGCAGTATTTAGTACCAACACAGATTGGCAGTCTCTTAAACACTTCAGTCAGATCTTGACAGTGTTGCTCTTGTGACACCAGGGAATGAGGATATCATCAGTGTTGATGAGAAGGATGGTGCACATGGGGGTGGGGAAAGTATGGGGGGGGCAGGGGTGATGGAATAGCAGTCCAGGGTGGTGGGAAGATGGGGGAGACGGTAACACTCCAGGGAGGGGCGGGCTAAGAAGGGGGCAGTGGTAAGGGAGGCAGCTTTACGGGGTGGGGAGGGCTCGGGTTACAGTTGGTAGGAAAGATAGATTCCTGGATGGAGTCATTATCTGGGAAGAGGAGACAAACTGTTAAAAGTGTGGAGATGCAGTGCAGGGAGGGGGTATACAGTGATGGAGGAATGGCAACTATCTGGGGTCAGTAATGGGGGGACACCAAAGGCTTCTGGGAGTCAATATTATGGATGACTCAGAACACTAGAGTTGGTAAAGGAACACCTAAAAAATGATATAGGATCCACATGGAGGACAGGAGGCAGATACGCTAGGTGTGGAGGATGTTGGGTTTGAGGATGTGGAGGAGTGGAATTCCAGCCAACATTACAACAACAAATAATGGGATGAATGAGGGTTGGAGGAGGCGGAGCTCCATGTTCGACTAGACAGGAACTTCAGGAGGTAGAAGCAGTTGATAACTTTTTGTTGGATGGTGTAACGGTTACTCACTGGGCCGCCGCCGTAGCTCGGAATTAATTTGCCGAGTTGGGTTACACACACACACACACACACACACACACACACACTGAATAAATGTCAATATCAAGAACAGTTTTCAACTCTCTGTGGTGTGCGCCCTCTCCTCCTACCTCGTTCAGGCTTGCTTACCTGCCGGCCGCGGTGGCCGAGGGGACTGAAGCGCTCCAGTCACGGTCTGCACGGCCACTACGGTCGGGGGTTCGAATCCCCCCTCGGGCATGGATATTTGTGCCGTCCTTAGGCTTAGCTAGTTCATAAGTAGTTTGTAAGCTTAGGGACTGATGACCCCATAGTTAAGTCCCATACGTTCTACAAACATTTGAACAGTTATTTGCTTATCTGATTATACAGACTAGATTAAGTCCCATTGGATGTTTCCTCCGCCAGCCGTGGACTCTGACGGAATGTAAATCTCGTCGTGTGTTGCTGGAAATTAATATCACAAGAGAAAATGTTTCTGCCTACTTGAAATGAAAGCGGCCTTGCTGAACAATTTTGTTTATTAACTTTAGTGTGGCTAACTACGTTGGAACCAGATTTACAAACTTCTGAAATATCCCGGTCATTAAATCTGTTGAGCACCTTCTCAATATTGCAACTGTTAATTATTAAATTATTATTAAATTTATCAACTGTGTCACAATGACAATATTAACTTCTTTTCCTTTGCAGACTATCCTCAGAGCCGTAGCTCGTCTAATTCACATAATATCAGCACCTAAACTTCACATGCCCTGCTCATCACTGTAGAGCAGATAATTCTCATTAATATTACTTTATCTGGCGGTTAATTACGCCTAATTATACTCTTTATGACCCTAGCCTTTCACATACGTGTTGGCCGTCCTGTGGCCTGTCGCAGACTGGGCACAGAGCCCACGCTCTGACTTGGCGCCTAGATGTTAGAAGCTTTCATCCGATTGGCTGATTTGTATCAGCCAATAACAAATCACTTTCTATAATTTTTAGTTTATGGTAAAGCTACACTTTTTAGTGAATATGAAATTGTAATTAATCTAATAATACATGATCGTAATCCTTCGGTAGGTTGGAGTTATGCCTCAGAAAATATTATCGGCAAAATAATGAAATGAAAAGCACGTGGTTTCCGCCTCGACAGCGGCCGGAAAGAACCGCCCTGACTGCCGCAGCGAACGAATGCTTCCCATGGTACTGCACCATATGTCACGGCCGGTATGAACCAGCTCGGCTCGCTTCCGTGTGCGGCCAGCTATTCGAAACAAAACTGTCTGGACTGCAGAAGGCAGACCAGACGAAAAGAAATGAAAATGTAATGGAATAAATCCCGAATAAAATAGGGAACAATGTGGGGTAATACCACAATGGATTTAAGGCGGGGAGTACAGGTGAGGAACTGATAAAGGGGGTAAGGAAGGTAGATCAATGATAGATGGAAAGATAAAAGTCATGGAGCCAGAAGGAGAGGGTGATCTGACCTATTATGATTTAGTTTGATTAACAGTAAGGAGCCCCTTGTTCCACTATGACGAAAATTGGTTCACAAGGATTTGAAGGAGGCATTGAAAATGTTGGAGGGTAGGAGCAAGAGCAAGGAAGGCGGCCTCATCAGCATAGTGGAGGAGATAAATGGGAAATGTGGGCTTAGCAACGTCGGTGGATGTAGGAGATAGAGGAAGGGAGAAAGGGTGATTCAGTGATATAGGAGGGGAGGTTGAAAAGAAAGGTGGCAATAAGGTGGACGTAGTTGATGGGAAGGGTATAGGTCTTGGGTTTGAAGAGGAGACCACAATGCTGTCTCGAGATCAAGGAAACTGAAGGAGGCAGAATGACAAGAGTACAGCTGGAGGAAGAGGAGATGGGTGAGGTGAAGGGGTTGATCATGGACTGAGGAGGGAGTTGTAAAACCACATTTGTTAGGGGCAAGGAGTAGATGTTGGTGGAGGTGCTGGTGGATGCAATGGGAAATGTTGGATTCTAGGGACATTTTGAACAACAACATGAGGCTAATATGGCAGTAAGAGGAGGTGTATGACGGGAGAAAGTTGAGCTTGAGGAACATGAGAGTGCAGGTACGTTAGGGAAGGTGGCGAGGACGGCATGGAAAGGTGCTCGCGCTGGTAGGTGTGGCATCTTGACTGGGACTTGTGTTTCTCACAGTGACAGAAGTTGTAAGGTTAGAGGGTGTAATGTGATCCAAGTACTGGAAGCTAGAGACAAGCGGTAGGACTGAGGTATTGATTTGTCCACAGGCAGTAGGGAAGGGTATATAGTCAAAATGGGGATTGGAAGGACGCAAAATGTTTGACGTTACTGGTGTTATCAGAGAAGCGGCTGTAGTTGTGAAGGAGGGGTTTGTGGGATGCTGTATGGCTGTCAGTCAGGGAGAAGAAATAAAAACTTTGCAGTTTGCTGACGACATAGTAATTCTCTCAGAGACCGCAAAGGATGTGGAAGAGCAATTGAATGGAATGGGACAGTGTATTGAAAAGAGGGTATAGGACGAACACCAACAAGAGTAAAACAAGGATAATGGAATGTAGCATCAGAAAATCAGGCGATGCTGAAGGAATTAGATTTGGTAATAAGACAATAAAAGTTGTAGATCAATTTTTTTATTTAGGTAACAAGATAACTTCTGATCGCCGAAGTAAAGACGATATAAAATGCAGAATGGCTATGGGAAGAAAAGCGTTTCTGAAGAAGCGAAATTTTTTGGCATCCAATATTAATATAAATGTTAGGAAGTCCTTTCTGAAACCATTTGTCTGGAGTGTGGAATTGTATGGAAGTGAAACGTGGACGATAAGGAGTTCAGACCAAAAGATAATAGATACTTTTGAAATGTAGTGCTACAGACGAATGATGAAAATTAGATGGGTAGATAACGTAACGAATGAGGAGCTGCTTAACCGAATTGGGGAGAAAAGGAGTTTCTGGCATATCCTGACTAAGAGAGGGGATAGATTGGTAGGACACATTGTAAGAGATCAAGGAATCGTGAACTTGGCATTAGAGGGAAGTGTGTGGGTTAAAAACCGTAGAGGGAGACCTAGGGGCGAATACAGTAAGCAGATTCAAAAAGATGTAGGTTGACGAACTGATTCTCAGATGAAGAGACTTGCATAGGACAGAGTAGCATGGAGAGCTGCTTCAAACCAGTCTGTGGACTGAAAACCACACAAAAACATTTTATGTGCGGCTATACCGTTCAACCGAGTGTGATGAAACTTGGTCAACATATTGCTTGCACTTTCGCGATGGTCATAGGCACCATTAAATGACTGTACGACAAATAGTTCAGGAGATATGCCATAATAAACAATGAAATGTGCAGAAAAGTGCTGCATCATGCGACGTCTGCTTCTAAACCACTGTACCGATTTCAATCAAATTTGGTACACGTATCCCTTTCGTGAGATAACAATTGACGTAGGGGTAAGAACTGCTTATGATATATATAGTTCAGGAGATATGTCATAATAACAATTATATGGTGGAAAACCTGTGGCATCATGTGACGTGCGACTAAGGACATCCCAATCATCCTAAAATCTTCATGAGCTTCTGGAGACTTGACCTTCAAAACAAGAGGAAGGTAACTGTCACATAAAACTTTGGATGGTGCATGACAGAGGACACATTAAATATGGACTTCTTAGATTTTACAGTTGTATTCCAATCCTGATGAAATTTTTAAATATGATTGAACAATTCAGTTTATATATTCAGATTACCTACAATCATTTCAATTAATTAACATGACTAAACAGTTAATTTTCAGATTTTGCCGAATTTTCGAATGAAATAAAATTTCTGAATATTCTAGCAGCTCTCTCTGGAAGTTACATTTTTCAGGGTGATAATCATCAAAAACACATTTAAAACATAAATATTGTTCACACCATGTGAATTTTATGCAAGCAATTTAAGTAAGATTTTTTTTTAATATGCTTTAGTGGAAAGCATACTTTATTCAGATTTTTAAATTGCAGTGTTTTGGCTGTCAGCTTTCACGTGAACCAAGGGTTGAAAACCACCAGCAGAAGGAAATTATTGTTACCAACATATGGTTTTAATACGAATTTGAAAATAAATACATAAAAATAATATATAAAAATTAATGTTTGTATTTTATGCACAGCTGTACCGAACATTCGATTAGTATAAAACTTTGTCAACATATTGCTTGCACTTTCATGACGGTTATAGACATAATTATGCCACTGTACGACATACAGTTCACGAGAAATGACCTCATGAACAATGATATGCGTGAAAAACTGCCGCTTTATGAATTAAATTTATTATTTCTTTGTTAGTTAATGCATTCAACACATTTACTAAGCCCACTTGTAAAGACAGCCAGGTATAGAACACTAGTATGATCAACACTTGAGTACTGTTCAAGTGGGTTGGGGTCCCAATCTGATCAAATTAAGGGAAGCATAGAAGCAGTTCAGAGGCAGCGTGTAAGATTTGTTACTGGTATGTACTGTGAACAAGAAAGTGTTACAGAGATAGTGCAGGATTTCAAATGGTAAACCATGCAGGTAAGGTGACGTTCTTTCCAAGGTGCAGTATTGAAGGAATGTGGAGGGTCTGTATTACAAAACTAAACTTGTGCTAGCAGTGTACATTTTGCGTAAGTACCAAAGTATGATAAAAGCAAACTAAGGAATGTATGGTGCATACCAGCAATAGTTTTTCCCTTGCTCTATTAGGGTGTTAAATAGGAAGGCTCCAGACCATGTAGTAGCTTGTGGAGTATGTATGTTGATGTCCATGTCAATGGATTATGCTGTTCCTACTATTCCATGAACATGACATGACGTTACGTTCTCCAGCTCTTAATAAAGTACTGTTATGCTACCAGTCCCTTTGTGCATGTACAACACTCTTGAGGCTGAATTTCATTTCTAATAGTCATGAAAGCGCCATCTACAACTAAAAATGTGATACTTTGGTGGGGACAGGTGACTAGGGTGTGAGTGCTCTATTGTTTGAATGAATAGATCATCTTTTCTCAGAACACTTTAATCTTATTTTTACTTAACTCATATTATTGTATATAATCTCCCATGGTAAAGATCCCATTCTCTTCTTCTTTGACAATACATTTATTTTAGAGATAGTAATGTAACGATTAAATGACCGTTATGTACTTTGTTACTTCCCAACAGAAGATAATTCCTAATAACAATGTATTAACGAAACAGAAAACTATGCACCTGGTACGTTGTTTACAGAGCATAAGAGACTTTTAGGCTTGCGTGTACGAGTGGAAGTTTTGGAGTTGCAGAGAAGCAATGTGGCTAAGTGTGCACTGTCTCTGAGGAATCATGAAACTGTATAGACATTAGAAGACGTTGTAATATCTTTGGGGATGTTTTGGTTTTGTTGGTATTGTTATAGAGAATGGACAGTACATTTGGCTCTGTTATGGGATGGACAAAACTTTTTCTCTTATTTAAGATGATATCACATGTCCAATGTATAATTAATATGTACTTTTGTAAGTTAAAAGGTTTACAATATAAAGTTTAAATGAGACAATTGTCTGAATTATTAGTAGCCTCAGTATGTTTCAATTTCGAGGTATTTTTCCTGCAAGAGGAAAGTTGTGTGATGCCGAAGATTGGAGAGAGGAAACCGACTAGTGGGTTCCTCAAATGGTCCTTACAATAAACATTAGGCGACCGACAAAGTAAACCTGCTTTAATATATGAAGATAAGATATATTATTGTATTCGGTGGTGTGGTATAAGTGAAGAACATAAAAGCTGTAACCAAAGAGGCTTCTTATATAATACATATTTCTGTAATTCAAACACCACTTGCTACAACACGTGGCAAGCCAAGTGAGAGAACACCAAGACATGGAGTTGAAAAACTTACCTGAGGATTGAATCAAGAAATTTAACTGAGACGTTATCAATATTCCCATTGTCAGAGGCAATGGCGGAGTCAACACTCACATGCTAAACCACATCTATGATTAATAAAAGTCGGAAGAAGGAAAATTTACAAAAAGGACATATAAAAGAGAAATCATATAAATACTTTGCAAGAAGCCATGGGTTCCTGCATATGAGTGCAGTTTCTGTACTCTGAATGAGGTCAAGAAGGAAGTTGCCTGCAGCCAGAACTCACAAGCTGAATTGCAAGACAGCGAGATCTTCGAACGGTGAGCTTGTGTGGAACATTCTAGTGTTTAATTGGTGGACTTTTTTTTTATTTTAGTGTTCATATGCCACCAATACCCGATAAGATGGCTCATGAAGCGTCTGAATGGATTAGACACTATATCAAACAAAGTAGGCACGAAATAGAAAGGTGCGAGGAACAATATAAGGAAGAAGCACAAAGGTTCAGGGAACAATCTAAAAAAGAACTTTATGAGTTAAGAATGATCATAAACAATAAATTAATCTTACTAGTCAAACTAGTCAACTTACGACTAAGTACAGCACATTCAGGAATGTTGTTGTTATGGTTTTCAGTCCGGAGACTGGTTTGATGCAGCTCTCCACCCTACTCTATCCTGAGCAAGCCTTTTCATCTCCTCATAAGAACGGCAACCCACATCTATTTGAATCTGCTTACTATACGCGTATCTTGGTCTCCCTCTGCGATTTTTACCCCACACACTTCCCTCCAATGCTAAGTTTACGATTCCCCGATGTCTAAGAATGTGTCCTACCAAGCGATCCCTTCTTTTAGTCAGGGTATGCCAAAAATTCCTTTTCTCACCAATTCTGTTCAGTACCTCTTCATTAGTCATGCGATCTACCCACCTAATCTTCAGCATTCTTCTGTAGCACCACATTTCAAAAGCCTCTATTCTCTTCCTGTCCACACTGCTTATCGTCCATGTTTCACTCCCATACAAGGCAACACTCCACACAAATGCCTTCAGAAAAGACTTCCTTACACTTAAATTAATATTCGATGTTAGCAAATTTCTCTTTTTCAAAAATGTTTTTCTTCCCATTGCCATTCTGCATTTTGTATCCTCTGTACTACGACCATCGCATGTTATTTTACTACCCAAGTAACAAAACTCATCTACCACCTTCATTGTTTCGTTACCTAATCTAATTCCTTCAGCATCGCCTGATTTTCTAAGACCGCATTCCATTACTTTTGTTTTGCTCTTGTTAATGTTCATTTTATGCGCTCTCTTCAACACACTGTCCATTCCATTCAACTGTTCTTCCAGGTCCTTTGCTGTCTCTGATAGAATTACAATGTCATCAGCAAAACGCAATATTTTTATTTCTTCCCCCTGAACTTTCATCCCTATTCCAAATTTTTCCTTGCTTTCCTTCACCGCTTGCTCGATGTACAAATTGAATAACATCGGAGAAAGGCTACAACCCTGTCTTACTCCCTTCCCAACTGATACTTCCCTTTCATGCCCTTCGAGTCTAATAACTGTGGTCTGGCTTTTGTACAAGTTGTAAATAACTCTCCTTTCCCTATATTTTACCCCTGCTGACTTCAGAATTTGAAAGAGTGTATTCCAGTCAACATTGTCAAATGCTTTCTCCAAATCTACAAAAGCTAAAAATGTAGGTTTACCTTTCCTTAATCTATCTTCTAAGATAAGACGTAAAGTGAGTATTGCCTCCCGGGTTCCTACGTTCCTCCTGAATCCAAACTGATCTTCCCCAAGGTCAACTTCTACCAGCTTTTCCATTCTCCTGTAGATAATTCGTGTTAAAATTTTGCATCCATGACTTGTCAAACTGATGGTTCTGTAATTTTCACACCTGTCTGCGCCTGATTTCTTTGGAATGGGGATTATTACATTTTGCTTAAAGTCTGAGGGTGAAACGTGTCCATAAAAAATTATTTTGTAAGAAAATGTCCAATATTGTGCCTCCTGTTTTGTATCGAGTAACTTGCTTGCAAGAAAATGTATAATATCGCTTCTACTGTATGTATCGATATGTGTCCTTTATGAAGTTTCATCTTTGGCAAAGATCATGTATTGCATAGCATTGTAGCTCGCACAGAGAGAGAGTAGTACTAGTGGTTCAGCTCGCGTAGAGAGCGGTTGGGTTGTGTGTATGGCTCCGATGTAGAGCAGAGGCTGCTTTGCCAGCAAGTCAGAAGTTGTATTATGTAGGTAATGTAATGCTGATTATTAATAATAAGTAACTTAAACTTTCTTTCATCTTTCATTTACGTAGTTAGAAAATTAACCTACTTCCTTCATTTGATAATTAATTATTAGTGGATTTAAAGTGCAGTATTGATGTGAATAATATTGTTGAACGGATTTCATTATTGGTGCCATAGTAAATGATAGTTAATTGACTATGATACTAAATTGATACTAAATTTCAATAATTAGAAACTGATCTGCATAAAATTCTCACAGTCAAGCATTAAGAAAGTGATTTGTGGTTTTTTTTAATATCTTTCTCGCAGTCAAAATTTTTGAATATAGTCAGTGTCTGTTTCAAAAGGCTACATGTCACAGTTGTTTTGTTAAAAATATCCGTTGCGCACATAATCAGTTTCATGCACTGTTTCTCACTTTATAGCATATACATCAGTATCAGGGCCATAATTAAACCAAATTGCTGTGTCAAGGAACAATTTGTTGTCTGATCTAACGATAGGTTCAACATCCACAACACACGTACAGCTTTTAAGGGTATTTCGCCTGTCTCATACATCCTACACACCAGTTCAAATAGTCTTGTCATGGCTGGCTTTCCCAGAGACTTTAATAGCTCTGCGGGTATGTCATCTACTCCTGGGGCCTTGTTCCGACCTAGGTCTTTCAAGGCTCTGTCAAATTCATCTCTCAGTATAGTATCTCCTATTTCATCTTCATCTACTTCCTCTTCCCTTCCTACAACATCGTCTCTAAGTTGATTTCCTTTGTAGAGCTGCTCTATGTACTCTTTCCACCTTTCAGCTTTCCCTTCTTTGCTGAGAACTGGTTTCCCATCCGAGTTCTTGATATTCGTAGAGCTGCCCTTCCTGTCCCCAAACGTCTCCTTTATTTTCCTGTAGGCGGTATCTACTTTTCCCCTTCTTATACATTCTTCTACGGCTTTGCATTTGGCTTCTAGCCACTTCTGCTTATCCATTTTGCACTTCCTGTCAATCTCATTTTTTAGTCGTCTGTACTCCATTTTGCCTGTTTCATTTACTGCATTTTTATATTTTCTCCTTTCATCTATTAAATTTAGTATTTCCTGTGATATCCAAGGATTTTTTGTTAGTCTTGCCTTTCTACCTATTTTGTCCTCTTCTGCCTTCACTATTTCGTCTCTCAATGATACCCATTCCTCTTCTACTGTTTTATTTCCCCCCGTTTCTGTCAATTGTTGCCTAAATCTCCCTCTGAAATTCTCCAGAACTTCACTTTCCTTCAATTTATCTAAGTCCCATCTCCTTATTTTCCTACCTTTCTGCAGTTTTTTCAGTTTCAGCCTACAGATCATGACTAACAAGTTATGGTCAGAGTCTATATCTGCCCCTGGGTATGTCTTGCAGTTTAGGACCTGGTTCCGGAATCTATGTCTTACCATCATAAAATCTATCTGATACCTTCCTGTGTCTCCTGGTCTCTTCCACGTATACAACCTTCTTTTGTGGTTCTTAAACCACGTGTTTGTTATGATTAAATCATGTTCCGTGCAAAATTCTACCAGGCGACTTCCTCTTTCATTCCTCCTGCCCAGTCCATATTCACCTACTATTTTTCCTTCTCTCCCTTTTCCTACTACCGAATTCCAGTCTCCCATCACAATTGAGTTTTCCTCTCCCTTAACTGCTGAATAATTTCCTCTAGCTCCTCATATATTTCTTCGATCTCCTCATCATCGGCAGAGCTAGTTGGCATATAAACCTGTACTACTGTTGTCGGTGTTGGCTTCGTATCTATCTTGACAATGATAACGCGATCACTGTGCTGCTCATAGTAGTTTACCCGCATTCCTATTTTCTTATTCATTATCAGTCCTACTCCTGTGATACCCCCAACTGATTTTGTATTTATAATCCTGTACTCACCTGACCAGAAATCCTGTTCATCCTGCCACCGAACTTCACTAATCCCCACTATATCTAACTTCAACCTATCCATTTCCCTTTTTAAATTTTCTAATTTTCCTACCCGATTAAGGGATCTAACATTCCACGCTCCGATCCGTAGAATGCCAGTATTGTCTTTCCTGATGACAACATCCTCCTGAGTAGTCCCCGCCCGGAGATCCGAATGGGGGACTATTTTACCTCCGGAATATTTTACCCGAGAGGATGCCATCATTATATATTTACACAGTAGAGCTGCATGTCCTCGGGAAAAGTAACGGCTGTAGTTTCCCCTTGCTTTCAGCCGTTCGCAGTAGTTGTGTGGCAAAGCCACATTAGCTGATGTTACAAGGCCAGCTCAGTCAATCATCCTGACTGTTGCCCCTGTAACTACTGAAAAGGCTGCTGCCCCTCTTCAGGAACCACACGTTTGTCTGGCCTCTCCACAGATACCCCTCCGCTGTGGTTGCACCTACGGTACGGCTATCTGCATCGTTGAGGCACACAAGCCACCCCACTTCGGCAATGTCTGTGGTTCATGGGGATGGCATTCAGGAATATCGAGAGGATAAGCTTACATACAAACAAAAGTTTCAAAGTATTGACAGTAGTTTAAAACGATTAAAAATGGATTCGGAAACCTATACTGAAGAAGAATGTAATTTAGTCAAATTAGAAATTGCAGAAAGTTTTTGTGATGAAAAAAAAAAAAGGAACATAAATCATTACAGGAGTATACACAAGGTGAAATTCTTAGTGTGGACATACGGGTTTCGGAGACTCAATCGAGAACTGATTCCCTAGAAAATTATAGAGATTTTAACGAATTATTTCGTACTTCAAAAGATAATCCAAATTTGGAACTAAAAGAACAGGAATTGATCGAACAAAGAGCAAAGGCAGAGGTGATGGCCACACAATTACTCTCTGCTACGGAATGTACTGACAACGAAATCAAAAAGCAGTTAGGTAAGTTTACAGAAAAACTTGAACTTACTCAACAGGAAATGTCAAAAAGGGCGTCAGCTAGTGTAGTTGCTATATCTTCTGATTGTATTTCTGAAGATATAAATATAGGAGTAGGCTTAAATTTAACAAAATCGTTCCCGAAATTTCAACCTGAAGGTGACGTTCATCCAACAAACATTTTGAGATCATTTTCCTGGTCCTCAAATGAAAACTGGGATGACATGAAGAAAATAGATTTTACAATAAGTGTTATTAAGATAAAACAAAAGGCAAAGCTCACAAGCAAGGTACATGGACTAAGTTTCATTACCAATACAGACACACAGAAAGATTAAAGAAGTTGAAGGCTGTACATGTTAAATCGGTAAAGAAAAGAAAATTTTGTAAATATGAAGTAGAAGCAAGGAAGCACAGAGCATATCAAAAGAGTGATAAATGTCTGTGGTTTGATGTGTAGAACTAGTGTCCTTGTAAAAACCACATCAAAACCACATCAAGATTCAGGAAATAGCAAAATAAGTTTAGAACCAATTAAAATGAAATTTGAAGCTTTTACTCATAAAATCCCCACCAATGACCGGCTGTTACAAGAGAGTGAAAAAGAAATTCTTGCTGTAGTTGAACCTATTATAACTTGTAGTATAGATAAAATCTCAATTGGTGTCTTAGATACTAGTAATACTGATAGTGAAAATTCCTTTATTTCCAAAAACATGTTCCACGTATTATGTAGAAGTCTGCAATATCCTATATTGCCAGTTGCTGGAGTGAATATTATGTTAATAACATGAGTCGAAAGTCAACCTGTAAAACAAGAAACTTGTTTAACCATATCTATCGGAAACTTTACTTTTAACCAAACATTATTAATAATACCCTACCAATATTATTTGGACTTGATTGGTTACTAAAATTTTCTGTGGATATAGATTTTAAAGAGAAATTCATATCCGGTATACAAGATAATTACAGATTTTCAGTTCCTTTTAAAAGAGAGGATGAAAACTTGCAAGGTTTAGGTGATATTAGATTTAAAACTTCTTTAATAGCCTAGTCAATGAAGACCGAAAAATAGCAATTAGGGCAAAAATTCGTGCAGTCGCAAATTTTTGCACAGTGGAAGCGGGGAGTGTCATGAACAACAGACTAAAAATCCTCACCTGTGTGGTGTGAGCGTTGGGGTGGAAGTGCGTTTAAAGGTCACTTTTTCACGTGTTTCTTAAGTAACTCGAAAACCATGGCTTCTAGTGAAAATATTTCCCAGTACAAAATTAAAGTATGTCACATTTTCTACAGAAAAGGTCCTATTCATTTTTTTCTCTAGATCCAATAGTTTTCTCATTACAAGGGGTGAAAAAATTGGCAATTTATGAAAACATTCTTCTAATGGTATAAAATTAATGTTTATTGTTAAATGTAGTGGATTAAGACAAAATTTTAAAAGCCAATACCTCATTTAAGTACAGTAGAACAGTACTGACGGATAAAATTTGCTCTGAGGATGTGCCAGGTGGCAGCAGGAAAGGGTGGGTTTGGGGGTTGGGGGTAGATGATGAGGGAAAGCATGACGCTGGAATGATGTCAAGCACTTCACTGATTTGTGCTTGTGCAAAACGAGGAGCGAGCTAGTGAGTAGACTTGCGCATAATAGTTCGCAATCGGAACACTCACTTTAAAAAAAATGTTTAAATGTTTGTATAGCTTATGGGACTTAACTGCGGGGTCATCAGTCCCTAACGCTCACTTTAATTCGCGGCTCTGCCACGAACTAGTTCGTTCTTTTAGTTCGTCCGCTCCCAGTGACGGCTGAGCAGCGTGGTCTGCGCATGCAGGTGGAGGAAGAAGTTCCCCCGCCTAGCTGCTTCATGCGCTTGCTGCTTGAGCCGCTAACGATATCACGCAAAAAAAAAAAAAAAAAAAAAAAAAAAAAAAAAAAAAAAAAAAAAAAAAAAAACTGTTTGTGGATAATTTCTCCCGTTTAAGTTTATAGTTATCTCTATATCTTGGCATTATGGAATTTATTAGTTAGATATTGCAGAGTGCAAAATATTTCAAAACAGAAATTTTGTAGCGCTGAACTATGTAATCTAGCAGGCAGACGCTCACCTCGAAATGGCTCTCATCAGCAGAAGGCAAACACGTGATTTTTAATTCTGCTGTGCTCCCTCTCGCTATTGCCCGTCAGTCTTCGGAAAAGAATCCAACGAACTAAGAAGCGAGATACGTTTGGTATAATAGTTCTCGACCGGTTACGCATGTTTTAGTTCGCGACCCATTGCACATATTTTAGTTCGCGACCGATCGCGCATATATTAGTTCGTGGCCGATCGCGCATATTTTAGTTCGCGACCGGTGGCTCTTCTTTTAGTTCGCCGCTCGGCCGCGAAGGAGATCGCTCTTTTTAGTTCGTCCGCTCTTATTAGCTTTTGCTACCGCTACTAAAAGAGCTCTTTGTTTTGTTATGCCCAAGCGTGTGCTAGTACCCGTATTTTTGGGCAATTAGACATCAAATACTTCAGCAAATAAACCAGTTATTTACAGGAATGGGTGGTTTCAACTAGTTTGCATACAGAGTACTCGTAGTATTTTATTTTTAAAATGGACTTCTTTATTTTTTTCATAGGTCACTGAAGGAACATTACCTACAAAATATGCTAAATGCGTCTATTTTCGTAAACAAAAATGCACTTTTATAAATGACTTTTTAATTTTTATAAAGTTTTGGAATTGATCAACAAAAAATATTACTCCTATGGTACAGGTCAAGTATTAAATGGCACAAATAATATACCTATAACATTAACAAAAGAAACTTTTTTAATTTATTGCTTAACAATTAGGCACACAAAAATAATCATGAGCCCTAAGTGAGAACATATTAATTCATTTTTGTGCTTAATATCATAATTCTTTAAATATTCATCATTCTTCTAATTATCAAGTTACATATCACAAAAATTTACATATTATCATGTAAAAATATTAATTTAGTAACTTTGTTCGTTGGGGACGTTGTGCAACCAGTTGCTGAGGGAAGCCATTAATTAACCTCCCCCCCACCCTCTCTCAATCAAGTTCCCACGCGCAGAAACGCAATTTTGTCTTTGGTGCTGGTCGAGTCCAGTCCTTTGTTTCGGAGGGGCGGCCATCTCAGTTGCATCGAAAGTCAAGCCCGACCAGTCAACCTCACACTTATTAACAGAAATTGATTTTTTATTAACAAATGAAATAGAAGAAATTTTTGATCTTCACGCTGGCGACATTGATGACATTGGGTTTCCATCTTTACATTCTGACGCCAGGCAGTAAACTACAATTTTGTAGCTAATTAATTATATACAAGTTCGTTACTTTATATTGTTAGTGTCGCTTATACGACTTTATCCTCAACATTCTATCCCAGGAGCCATCAACAGTATCATGCAGGCAAGAGGAAATGGTTGATGCATAATTTCTCGCACATGAATGCATACGGTGTTAAGTTTTGAGTTCTCTTTACTTCTTTACACTATGGAATGAGTGTTATATATAGACACTGATCAATACCTTAGAAAAGAAAATATGTGGCAGTGAACTATGAAACTACACTGAGCTGCATCTCAGCTCGAAATCAAGGTAATTGGCAGAAGGGAATCGCGATTCTGCGCGCTCTAGCGTCATCTCGCTGTTCCCCTTCAGTCTTGGGAAAAGGAGCGGACGAATGAAGAGGCGAGGGATCTGCGAACTAGTTCGCGTAGTTCGCCTGTGGGAGTGCTCTTCCGAACTAGTTCCTTCGCGAGCTACACAAGACTACTAGTGAGTCCCCACTCCATCTACCGCATTAATTCTCAGAAGCAACTACACGGTGTTTCACCTAGTTACACCGACCCTTCCACAGCACACCTCGTAAATAACTGGTGAAGCTGTATGCTGACACACCTGGAGAGTGTTGATATTCCACAAAATGCGTTGTACAATGACGGTTGTTGCATGTGCTCATTTTTCATAACTACATTAACACTACATTGAATACCGTTATTAGTTACTAATAGAACTATGCAGTACATCTCTGGGCAATACCTTGCACCTGTAGGTGGGAAATTGATTGTTGGGCATACTGCACGTTTGTTGCGGCTTATTTCTGGGGAAGGCACCTTCCACCACCACGAGAACTGCTCGCTCTTCAGCTTACAGGGAGCATTTTCTGTCCATTTCTGTTATGTGAGTAATGAAAACAACTTTAAGGTGGAGTAAGTTTAGTAGTTTCCACTGCTTTTATAAGGTATGTTTGTACCTCATACTTTTTGTTTATGCTGCCATTTAATGGCTTAAATAGGTTAACGAATCAAACGTTTCATGTAATATATATACATATGAATTATATAATTCATACTTACAAAATTCAAACACCACTTGCTACAATGCAAGATATTCTCTGTGTCAGAATTTCATTAATGTATACTTATTGCAGATAAGAGATACAAATAATGACAGATGTAAAGACATATCACATTAGTGAATTAATTCATAACTACCCCTTTACAATAAGAATACATTACAACTGTTAAAGCTATAACTGGGGGACTACACCAGCAGTGTCAGAATGATAATGAAAATGTGACCGAGTTTACTATAGAATACCTACTGAGAAAAGAGATCATCACTGATGATAACAACCGTTAAATTTACTTTGTGACAGATAATAGTTAACTTTGTTTCATTTAATTTATTATATAAGTTTTGTGTATTTGGTAACAGTTTTCGAAATAATTTGTGACAGATATCTGAATAAATAATATAAATCTTTTATAACAAAATTTGTGTTGCATTACCTTTTTCTTAGGTGGAGGAAACGAAGCCCGCAAATAAAATTTACACATGCACCTACTTCCTTGATAAAGGTGTATTTGACTTTGGAGCTGTTCTTGCATCAAAACAGAAAAAGTAAGCACTTGCATAATTGTGTTTATGTTTAAATGTGTAATAAGCTGGAGCTATTGTTATTTAAGAAATAGTCAAAAGTTGTGATTTTTTTTCTAATTTAGTTCTAAGTGACAGTTGATTTGTAATTTTATTTATTACACAATCACTATTTGTTATTCATATCTTCAGATTTTTAAATTTAATAGCTGTGGGTAAATAAATTTGACAGTACCCCACGTATTAAATCAAGACAAATATTTCAGTATCTATAGCAAAATTTAGGTATGTACTTTGAGGAAGACAAGGTATCAGAGATGAAAGGGGGAAAGTAGTGGGTTTATTGGAATATGCCAAGAAGGGGGAATGCTGCTACAATGGAAAACAAGGTAAGAATGACATAAAGGATGCACTGAATGAACAGGTTCATCTGCATTAACTAACAATAACACATTTCTTGAGCTGATGGAAGTGGACATGGTGTAGTGAAGAATACAAGCAGGTCATAGTAGGAAAGAGAAAAGTATGTGAACAGAAAACACTGTGAGTGCAAAACAAGATGAAGAAAATGTAAGGAAAGAGATGTTGCTAGAAGGAGGAAAGGATGACAGGAAAAGGAAAGAAAAGGGAAGTTGTACATGTTAGAAGAGTTATCAATCAAGCACATTCTGATAATGCAGGATAGTTGGGAGAGACAGTTCCAATGCATAGTAAAGTAGCTATAGCGATATAAGTAATTTTTGTTTCTTGTACACAGTATTTACAACAACTTCTGAAATGTCAAGTTCATGATTTGGCAGAGTTTGGTGGATTCCGGATTTTGAACTCTACTTTTGGGGATGTGGGAGTATTTTGTGTAGGCTTTCTATCACTTCAGAAAATAATGACCAGTAGTTGACGCCCTGGTAGAGGATGCTGTTGAGCTTCAAAAGCTGGATGATCAGAGGAGTGGTGGTCAATGCCTTCTTAACTGCCTTATTGATGTCATTGATTTGTTTCTGGAAGAGTTCGATTTTGACTGCCAGTAAAGTCTGCATTAAGTGTATCAGTAGATTTGTATACAGCAAATTTGCTCTACAGTTGCAGCATCATGGATGGTGCAACCATAAAGAAAAAGACAGTTTGAGAAGAATGCAGGATGGCCACACAGAAGTACTTATATTAATACTAAGTATTAGCCTAATATACGTGATCATTGAAAGTGAAGTAATTGTGACAGGATGTTGTTGGTGAGAAGTAATAAGAAAGTGTTTGTGGAATTAGTATTACTATGATTTTGAGAAAGGTAATGAATGATGCATGGCTTTAAGGCTATGGACATGGAGGGATAATAGTTCACATATATGTTTTTTGATAGTCAACAAAATGAATAATTAGACAGGTCAGTGGATAGTTGGTGTGCAAAGTAAGCAATGTCTCAAATGTAGAATGAGAATTACAGACAGTAAGCTGGAGGTGTTGTTCAATAAAGGAAGGTATTCATTCCATGGGGAATTGTATTTAGGTATAATTGAGGGACTCGGGAGTAAAACATGGCAAGTGACACCTTGACCACAAATTACTTAACGCCACATACGATGTAGTACCTTGCATGCAGCGATAAATACCTACATGAGTTAGTTTCAAAAACTGCGCAGATAGAAGCAGAATGCAGTTTCTTTTTTCAAGGTAATTGGGGACATTGCATATATAACACGATATATGCGAGGTAATGGCATACCACTAAAATGTCAGTTACCATGTTTTTCGCCTGAGCCCCTCAACTGATACTTTGACCAGTAGGGAGAACTGTGGGATTGGCTTTGTGGACTCCATAACCGAAAGGTGGAATTACACTGGATGGCTGGTGTGAGGATCAGGTTTTTGGATAGACCTTAGAGCACAAGAAGTTTTCTGAAGGGATCATCATTGTAAGATATGTACACAGATGTTTTAGAAGTGACCTAAAGCCATTTGTTGTCACTATTGTGGAGCTTTTATCTGAAGGAAGGATGATAAGGTATAGTTTTTCAGCTTCTGGAAAGCAGTCTTATTCCATAAGATTAATATTGTATCCATTGGGGAGGGATTTAAGAAAGTAAGTGAGAAAAGATCGGAGATGATGAATTCTTGAAAAAATAAGACAGGATTGGTAGGTAGTGGGAAGAGGAATTACAGCAGGAGGGAGGTTGGAACTCTATGAAACAAGCTTCCATGTTGGGTCTTGGTTGGTTATTCTCAGTGGGGTGTGTGGAGAATAAATTTTTCCACTGTAAATAATTAGTGTATGAAAGTATGTCCTCATCTTTTGCCCCTCCCCTCATTTCGACCATACTGGACTTCCTAGTGGAATCATTTCTTTGCTACACATCCTACCCAAACACTGCATAACAATTTGTTTCAAACAGTTTTAACCTCCCATGAACAATAGCTTTCCCTGTCTTCTGCACAGTTTGGCAATCTTTACTTTCCAAATACATCTTGATGAATCCAAAATTATTCCTATGACACAAACTGCTATTTATAATCAGAAATAACAAACCTCAGCATCCTTCACACAGACAAATACTCCACTACAGTTATAACGAATCATAGTGACTTATGGGCTCACTTCTGTGTACAAAACTCAAATTATGATGCCACCCCAATAATCCAACATGACCTTAAGATTCATAAGGCCATACGTCCTCTCAAAGGCTGACTCATGGTACTATCTCTCTCCCACACCAGCAATACTCCACGCTTCTAACTGTCCCCTAAACCCCACAAACCCAATCCAACAGGTGTTTATACTGGCCACCCCATTGTGGATGAACACAACACTCCAACAAAATGAATCTATTCCTTTATTGACCAGCAACTGCAACCTATTTCTTTCAGATGTCTCCATTGCTAAATATATACAAATTGCACCTAACAGCAGTTGACAGTACCTCCATTTAGACAGTTGTCATCTGTTCCATGTCAGAAAGACTCTTTCTAAAAAAACGAGAACCAGTGGATTACATGAATGCAGTGGAAATGTGTAATTCTTGAATTATACTTATATCCTTCCAGAACCTTGACTCGCAGCCAATATCCTATCCAATGCATTCATAAACAGATCACTGATACTATCTGTTCATCTTAAACTTATACACCTATTACCCAGGTACTGACTAGCACTCCTGTGATCACACAGTGTCACACTGACCTGAAAAATGCAATCAAATCCTTTCATTTTACCTTCAGGTGTGAGATAATAAGCGCAAAGCCTATTCACATCCTACAAATCAATTTTATGCCGCCCATCAATCCTGCAGAATATCCTTGTTCATCTCTAAACCAATCTCACTATAAATCCTACACTCCTTATGTTCAATGAACAGCACATCCTGTCTGGTTCACCAACCCAGAAACACCTGCAACAATCCAGTCACAGGTATTTCCAAGCCTAGTAACTCACTTGAATGGCCAACATCGAACTGTTGCATAACATTCAGCATGCCATAACTCAAATGACTTCAAGAGCTGACTATATATAACACTTTTATGCGACCATGCAGCAGAAATTACTCTGCCGTAAGTACATTTTCTCTCCAATATACCTTGTTCTATTGCAGTACTCCAGAGTGATACATCCCCTAAACTGTTCTCACTTACTTACTTCACTTCTCCTTTGCTGATCATGTCATGTATTGTCCTCTCCCAACACTATTCCTCTCTCCCATTTTGACAAATTCTCTCTCTCTCTCTCTCTCTCTCTCTCTTTCCCTTCTCCCCTAGTTTTACATCTGACTATCTTACTCAATTCTCTCTCCCATTCATCTCTCCTTCTTCATTTTCATCATTTTCACCTCTGCTTTCTCTGCTTCCATGTTCTTTCCCCACCCCTTGCAACCTCCTCATCTGTTCTCACAACCCTTTTCCTCCTGTCACCTTTTACTCTTTCCCTTCGCCCTCCTCTCTGTTGAACTTTGGTGGATATTGATAATGCGATACACAGATACATTTAACACTTTATTATAAGAACGGAACAGCCACATATCATCATGTGCAAGCTGCACACACACACAAGACAGCAATTAACACTATGTAGAACCAAAGATGATAAAGGGCACAAAGATAACATACAAAATGCTCAGCACATATCGATACTATTTAGATGTGTTTGACTAGCTTAACGCCCCCACTTCAAAACATTTAAATAGTCCTATTAAAATTCCTAGACCCATACAGTTTAGAAATTCACAGTGTTTCTCCTTCGTCAATCCTTTTGTCATTATATCTGCAGGCATTTCAGTTGTTTGTAAGTAAAGAGTTTTTACAACTTCATTGGATACAGCTTCCCTTATGTAATGATGCCGAACATAAATGTGCTTTGACCTTTTGTGATTAGAAGGATCAACAGACAAACTGAAGACACTCTGATTATCATTAAACAAAGTTAGACACTTACTATAATTTATCAGTTCATGTCACAAATTTCTTAAATAAGTGGTTTCTCAACAAGCTTCAGAAAGAGCCATATACTCAGCTTCTGTGCTAGAAAGAGCAACAGTCTTTTGCTTAGCAGTCTGCCGTGACACTACAGAACCACATAACTTAAAAATAAAACCAATGCAAGAGTTTCTGTCTAAAGAACAATTTGCCCAATCTGCATCTACATAACCACATAATTCTGAATCTCCCTTTTTAAACTTCAGAACATAGGTCTTGGTTCCCTTCAGATACTTCAAAATTCTCTTAGCACGTACCCAATGTTTGTCCATATAAGAATTAATGAACTGGCTTCAGTAGCTCACACTGAAAGAAATATCACGTCCTGTCAGTACTGATAAATACATTAAGTTACCTATAAGAGTTTAGTTTCAATAGGAGTCTACCATATTGAATCTTTTCAATAACTGATCAATATAATTTCATTTCATTTGGGCCTGCAGCATTGTGTATGTCTTTTAAGGACTATTGTTAATCAAACTAATGCCAAAATGCTGCTTCACTTTATAGATGTTAAAAACTGTTTATTATTATAGCAATAGGCCTGTTTCGGCACTGTGGCCATCATCAGGCTATCTGCGGACAAATATTTATTATTAAAATGAGTGAAATAAAGGTACTTACAATTTTTATACCTTTTCCGTGACGTATTATTTCAGACTTACTTCCATATGGCATCGTGGAGGTATAATTTATTACAATAACTGCATATAATTGCAGTATATATGCTCTTTAGATGGTATATATATTACGTTCATCAGGTATTAATTCATTACTGCTAATGTGCTCAGTGACCGGCGGCCAGTGCACACGTGACCAGCAGCAGCTCTACATTGTAAGGTAACCGGCTTCTTAATAGAAGCGACTTATTTACATTTCGTGTGTACTTTCTCTTGCAGCTCTTTATACTTTAGTGTGCTCGCGTGTTTGTCTATTAAGAATCGCGTTTATTTGTCAGCTCAGTTACTGAATTTTTTTTTTATTTATTAGCTCGCGTATATATTTTTCAGATTCGCCGTTAATAAACAGTTCAGCGTTAGGTTTATACCTTGCAAAGCTCGTTGTTTATCAAACTTCTCTTGCTGCTGTGTATATTTACTTAGATTCGCGTTCAACTAGTCAGTTCAGTGTATTCATCCGCAGTGTAAATCCGCCACTCACTGCTTCTGTTTTGTTTTGATCGTACTCGCGGTTGGTAATCCTACACTTCAGTTGCTCAGTGACCGGCGGCCAGTGCACACGTGACCAGCAGTAGCTCTACATTGTACGGTAACCGGCTTCTTAATAGAAGCGACTTATTTACATTTCGTGTGTACTTTCTCTTGCAGCTCTTTATACTTTAGTGTGCTCGCGTGTTTGTTTATTAAGAATCGCGTTTATTTGTCAGCTCAGTTACTGAATTTTTTTATTTATTAGCTCGCGTATATATTTTTCAGATTCGCCGTTAATAAACAGTTCAGCGTTAGGTCTATACTTTACAAAGCTCCCTGTTTATCAAACTACTGAGTCCTCTGACGTACTTACTTGGAAGAAACAAAGGTTTTTAGAATGGCTAGGAACTGTGACTGCTGCAAACGGATGGAGGCAGAGTTGGTGACTCTTCGCTCGCAGCTTCAGGCGGCGTTGGCTTCGCTGGCAACGCTTGAGACTGCGGTGGGTGGGCGCCGCTGTTGTGGGCCGCTCAAGGGGGTACAGCAGACGCCCTGTGCGTCTGTTGTGCCCTCCGATCGGCCTGCGGCTGTGGCCAGCCCGCTCACTGCCCGCGAGGAGGTAGCCCCCCAATCCGTGGTGGATTGGGAGGTCCCCTCAGCGCATGTCAGGCGGCGTAAGACTTCCCGGGGGACCGAAGTGGAGGCCTCCCCGGTTAGTCTTGCCAACAGATTCGAGGCGCTGTCTGTGGCAGGGGATGTTCCTGATGCGGATGGTGTCGCTTGTCCTGCACTCGCCCCTCTGCCTTCAAGATCCGGGCACTCACAGAGGGTGGGTTTGTTGGTAGTTGGGAGCTCCAACGTTAGGCGGGTAATGGAGCCCCTTAGGAAAATGGCTACTAGGGAGGGGAAGAATTCCAATGTGCACTCCGTGTGCATACCGGGGGGAGTCATTCCGGATGTGGAACGGCTCCTTCCGGATGCCATGAAGAGCACAGGGTGCAGCCAACTGCAGGTGGTGGCTCATGTTGGGACCAATGATGTGTGTCGCTTTGGATCGGAAGAGATCCTCTCTGGTTTTGAGCGGCTATCAGAAGTGGTTAAGACTGCCAGTCTTGCTTGCAAGATGAAAGCGGAGCTCACCATCTGCAGCATTGTCGACAGGACTGACTGCGGACCTTTGGTGCAGAGCCGAGTGGAGGGTCTGAATCAGAGGCTCAGACGGTTCTGCGACCATGTCGGCTGCAGATTCCTCGACTTGCGCCAAAGGGTGGTGGGTTTTCGGGTTCCGCTAAATAGGTCAGGAGTCCACTACACTCAGGAAGCGGCTACACGGGTAGCGAGGGCTGTGTGGTGTGGACTGGGCGATTTTTTAGCTTAGATGGCCTCGGGAATACACAAAATGGGTTTCAGTCTCAAAGGGGGCAGGTCAGACACGGGAAGAAAGTAGACATAAAAACCATTGGTGTAACAGTTGTAAATTGTCGTAGCTGTGTTGGGAAAATTCCAGAGCTCCAAGCGCTGATAGAAAGTACTGAGGCACAAATCGTTATAGGTTCTGAAAGCTGGCTGACGCCTGAGATAAATTCGGCCGAAATTTTTTCAAAGGGCCAAATGGTCTTCAGAAAGGATAGAATAAATAAAACAGGGGGTGGCGTGTTTATTGCTGTTACAAACGGTTTATCCTGCAACGAAATTGAGGCAGATACTTCCTGTGAATTGGTCTGGGTAGAGGTTATACCTGACCACCGAAATAAATTAATAATTGGATCTTTTTATCGGTCCCCTGACTCAGATGATGCGGTTGCAGAAATGTTCAAAGAAAGCTTGAATCATATTTCAAATAGGTATCCGAAGCATACTGTTATAATCGGTGGCGACTTTAATTTACCCTCGATATGTTGGCATAATTACGTATTCAAAACCGGGGGCAAATATAAAACATTTTCCGAACTAGTTCTGAATGCTTTTTCTGAGAACTACTTCGAACAGTTAGTTCATGAACCCACTAGAATAGTACGTGGTTGCGAAAATACTCTTGATCTCCTAGCAAGAAATAATCCCGAGATTGTAAAGAGCATCAAAACAGATACAGGGATTAGCGAACATCGAGTTGTAGTAGCGAGACTGAATATCGAAATTCCCAAATGCACCAAAAGTAAACGAATAAAATATCTATTCAATAAAGCAGATAAAAATTCGCTTCACGCTTTCCTGAGTGATAGTCTCCAGTCCTTCAAAACTAAAAATGCGAGTGTAGATCAGTTGTGGCTTACATTCAAAGACATAATATCAGTAGCAATCGAGAGATTTATACCAAATAAATTAATAAAAGAGGGGGCTGACCCCCCGTGGTACACGAAACAGGTCAGATCACTGTTGCAGAAACAAAGGAAAACGCATGCAAAATTTAAAAAGACACAGAATCCGCAAGACTGGCAATCTTTTACTGAGACTCGCAACCTAGCGCGGACTTCAATGCGAGAATCTTATAGTTGTTTCCACAACGAAATCCTGTCTCGTAATCTTGCAGAAAATCCAAAGAAATTCTGGTCATATGTGAAGTACACTAGCGGCAAAACACAAACAATACCTTCACTACGCGATAGCAATGGTAATACTACCGACGACAGTACTGCTAAGGCAGAATTACTAAACACAGCTTTCCGAAATTCTTTCACCAAAGAAGACGAAGTGAACACTCCAGTATTCAATCCAAGAACAGCTGCCAGCATGCGAAACTTAGAAGTAGATGTTCCTGGAGTAGTAAAACAACTTAAGTCACTAAACAAAAATAAATCTTCCGGGCCAGATTGTATACCAACTAGATTCCTCTCAGAGTATGCTGATGAAATAGCTCCGTACTTAGCTATAATTTACAACCGATCACTCAGCGAAAGATCCGTACCCAAAGACTGGAAAGTTGCCCAAATGACCCCAATATTCAAGAAAGGCAATAGGAGTGATCCCCAAAATTACAGGCCTATCTCATTGACGTCGATTTGCAGTAGGATTTTGGAACATATACTTTGTTCGAATATTATATACTACCTCGAAGAGAACGACCTATTAACCAATAGTCAGCACGGATTCAGAAAGTATCGCTCTTGCGAAACACAGCTTGCCCTTTATTCACATGAAGTGTTAAGTGCCATCGACAAGGGATCTCAAATCGATTCCATATTTCTGGATTTCCGGAAGGCTTTTGATACTGTACCCCACAAGCAGCTTCTAATGAAATTGTGTGCTTATGGAATATCTCCCCAATTGTGCGATTGGATTCACGATTTCCTATCAGAAAGGACACAGTTCGTTGTAATTGACGGCAAGTCATCGAGTAAAACAGAAGTGATATCTGGCGTTCCACAGGGAAGCGTTATTGGTCCCCTACTCTTCTCGTGTTTATAAACGATTTAGGAGATAATCTGAATAGCTCCCTTAGACTGTTCGCGGATGATGCTGTCGTTTATCGGTTAGTGAAGTCAACAGAGGATCAAAAGCAACTGCAAATCGATTTAGACAAAATTTCTACTTGGTGCGAAAATTGGCAATTGACACTAAATAAAGAAAAGTCTGAAGTAATACACATGACCACTAAAAGAAATCCGCTGAACTTCAATTACGCGATAAATCAGTCAAACATTAAGGTCGTAAATTCTACCAAATACCTAGGAGTTACAATTACGAACAACTTCGACTGGAGAGAACACATAGAAAATATTGTGGGGAAGGCGAACCAAAGGTTACGTTTCATTGGCAGAACGCTTAGACGATGCACCAGCTCCACCAAAGAGACTGCCTACATCACACTTGTGCGTCCTCTCTTGGAGTACTGTTGCCCCTTGTGGGACCCTCACCAGGTGGGACTGACGGAAGATATTGAGAAGGTTCAGAGAAGGGCAGCTCGTTTTGTTTTATCACTTTACGGGGGGGAAGCGTCACGGAAATGTTGCACGAATTGGGGTGGAAATCATTAAAAGAAAGACGTTATTCATTGCGGCGTGATCTGTTTGCGAAGTTTCAATCATCGACTTTTAGTTCTGAATGTGAAAATATTTTGCTAGCACCCACCTACTTAGGGAGACATGACCATCCCAATAAAATAAGAGAAATCAGATCGAAAACGGAACGATTTAGGTGTTCTTTCTTCCCGCGCGCTATTAGAGAATGGAACGGTAGAGAAAAGTTATGAAGGTGGTTAATGAACCCTCTGCCAGGCACTTAAATGTGATTTGCAGAGTATCGACAGTATGATGACAGGCAAAAGTTAGTAGAGATTCGTGCGTCTATAAAAAGATCGATGCATGAAGCATACAATAATTATCACAGCCATACCTTAGCAAAAGATCTTTCCGAGAACCCGAAAAAATTCTGGTCCTATGTAAAATCGATAAGCGGGTCAAAGCCCACTGTCCAGTCGCTAGTTGATCATTCCGGGGCAGTAATAGAAGAAAGCAAACGGAAAGCTGAAGTTCTAAATTTAACCTTTAAGAAATCTTTCACGCAGGAGGACCGCACAAATATACCATCATTTGATCAACGTACTAATTCCGAAATGGAGGACATAACAATAGGTATTTCCGGTGTAGAGAAGCAGCTGAGAGAGCTAAATACGAAAAAGTCTGCTGGTCCGGATGGAATACCAGTTCGGTTTTACAAAGACTATTCTGCAGCATTGGCCCCCTACTTAGCTTGCATTTATAGCGAGTCTTTAATTCAGCGCAAAGTTCCTAGTGATTGGAAAAAAGCGCAGGTGACTCCCGTGTATAAGAAAGGAAAGAGAACTGACCCATACAATTACAGGCCAATATCGTTGACATCAGTTTCATGTAGAATTTTGGAGCATATTCTCAGTTCGTACATAGTAAATTTCCTTGAAACGGAAAAGCTTCTTTCCATGAATCAGCACGGGTTTAGGAAACATCGTTCATGTGAAACTCAGCTTGCCCTTTTCTCACATGACATCTTGCGAGTCATGGACGAAGGGCAACAGGCGGATTGTGTTTTTCTCGACTTCAAAAAGGCGTTCGACACGGTGCCACACTGCAGACTGCTAACGAAGATACGAGCTTATGGAATAGGTTCACAGATTTGTGACTGGCTGGAAGACTTCCTAAGTAATAGAACGCAGTACGTTGTTCTCGACGGCGAGTGTTCATCAGAGACGAGTGTATCGTCAGGCGTGCCCCAGGGGAGTGTGATAGGACCGCTATTATTTTCTATCTATATAAATGATCTGATGGACAGAGTAAGTTGTAATTTGCGGCTGTTTGCTGATGATACTGTGGTGTATGGGAGGGTGTCGTCTGTAACTGACTGTAATAGCATACAGGTTGACTTAGACAAAATTTCTAGTTGGTGCGAAGAATGGCAGCTAGCTCTCAATGTAGAAAAATGTAAGGTGATGCGCATGAGTAGAAAAAACAATCCTATAATGTTCGAATACAGCATCAGTAGTGAGCTTCTTGATGCGGTCGCGTCGTTCAAATATCTAGGCGTAACATTGCAGAGCGATATGTAATGGAACGAGCATGTAAGGACAGTTGTGAGTAAGGTGGACAGCAGACTTCGGTTTATTTGGAGAATTTTGGGAAGATGTACTTCACCTGTAAAGGAGACCGCGTATAAAACGCTTGTACGACCACGTCTTGAGTATTGCTCAAGTATTTGGGACCCGCAGCAGATCGGTTTGAAGGAAGACATAGAGGCGGTTCAGAGGCGAGCAGCTAGATTTGTTACCGGTAGGTTCGACCAATGCGCGAGTGTCACGGAAATGCTCCGGCAACTCAATTGGGGATCGCTGGAAGAAAGACGACGTTCTTTTCGTGAATTTCTGTTAAGTAAATTTAGAGGGCCGGAATTTGAAGCTGAGTGTAGTACGATCTTGCTGCCGCCTACTTACATTTCGCGTAAAGATCACAAAGACAAGATAAGAGAAATTAGGGCTCGTACGGAGGCATATAGGCATTCTTTTTTTCCTCGTTCAATTTGGGAGTGGAATAGGAAAGGAAATGCCTTGTAGTGGTACAGTGTACCCTCCGCCACGCACCTTACGGTGAATTGCGGAGTATGTATGTAGATGTAGATGTAGATGTAGATCTGTCAGTTTGACATATCCTCCAGCGATGCCCTATGGTTACAGTTTGTTTATGACTGCATATAGTTGGATCTTTGGTAGTGTGGTGTGATCTTTATTATGTTATGGAATTACGATGTATATTTTTGTTTTAACTCGATTCGAAAATTTTAATAAAGTTGTCTTGATAATGTTTGTGTTTTACTTCGGTTTGTTCATTTAAAATTTCGTCAGGGCTTTCCTTCAAATGTGTATAAATTTCTATCTCTTCCAGGATGTTCATATGATAACCTTTTGGAGTGATATGTAATATTTTCATTGCGTCTGTAATTTGATCAGTTTCGTGATTTTCCGTTTTCAAATGATTAAAGAATGCTGAAAGATTTCTGTCGGAATTTCTTGTATGTTCTTTGTATCGAATTTCGAAAGTTCTGCCAGTTTGTCCTATATAAAATTTCTGTCAATCCTTACAGGTAATTTTATATATGCCTGGTAATTGGTATACTGGTATTTTTGTCTTAGTGGAATGGATTAAGGTTTGCCAGCCGCGGTTGCCAAGGGGACTGAGGCGCTCCAGTCACGGTCTGCACGGCCACTACGGTCGGGCGTTCAAATCCCCCCTTGGGCATGGATATTTGTGCCGTCCTTAGTGTTAGCTAGTTCATAAGTAGTTTGTAAGTTTAGGGACTGATGACACCGTAGTTAAGTCCCATAAGCTGTACAAACATTTGAACATTTGATTAAGGTTTTTATGTTATGTGTAGTTCTGTAGGCAAATCTGACTGTAGTCTTTTTTAGTAATGTGTTCAGCTCATCAGACGTTCGTCCTATATAAGTGTGTGGTATGTATTTAATTTTTTGTTTCAAGGACGTATCTTTCAATAGCTTAATGTCATTTAGAATTTTATTGGGTTTGTGTTCCGTGTGTTTGTCGTAGAGTTTCTTTACTATACTTGGATTAAAATCATTTTTGTGGGATATATAAGTAAGTATTGAAAGCTCTTTATTTGTAATTGTTTCTTCTAATGGTAGGTTTATTAGTCTATTGATCATAGTGTTAAAATATGCATGTTTTTGTGCTTTGGGATGACAAGAATTGAGTTGATAATATTATCTGAAGTTGTTGGTTTTCTATATATGTCAAATTTATGTATATTGTTCTTATTCCTAATTGTTAAGTCCAAGAAATTTATGGTTTTATAGTTTTATGGCTCCATGGTAAATTTGATTTTAGTATGTAGGTTGTTCATTATTGTAAACAGTTGTTGTATATCAGTTTGTGATCCCTCTATTAGTAGGAGGGTATCGTCTACATATCAGTAATAGTATATTATTTTATTTATTATTCGGTGATTACAGTTGAAGAATTTTTCTTCTAATGTATATAAAAGGATATCAGCTATGGTTCCTGCTATGCTACATCCCATTGCAACTCCATCTTTTTTGGTATATATATCATTGTTGAATTCAAAGTAATTTTGTTTTAATACCAATTTTAGTAAATCAATAATTTCATAAAGTCCTGTGATTGGAGGATATGTCAAACTGACAGATTAGCAGTAATGAATTAATACCTGATGAATGTAATATATATATACCGTCTAAAGAGCATATATACTGCAATTATATGCAGTTATTGTAATAAATTAAACATCTATGATGCCATATGGAAGTAAGTCTGAAATAATATGTCATGGAAAATGTATCAAAATTGTAAGTATCTTTATTTCACTCATCTTAATCATAAATATTTGTCCGCAGATAGCCACAGTGCCGAAATAGGCCTATTGCTATAATAATAAACAATTTTTAACATCTATAAAGTGAAGCAGCATTTTGACATTACTTAGATTAAAAATATGATCAATATAGTTCTTTTGAAATAAGCCAGAACTCCATCCCTAAACAATTTTATGCCATTTCCAAATCCTTTACTTCAAACTCTGAACTTAACTTACTCTTCAAAAAATTAGTCTCATTTGTTTAATTTAAAAAATTAAAAAATATAAAAGTCTTCAACATATTAAGCTATCATAGTAACTAAGCCTTTCTTTTTTTTGTTTTGTAAACAAGCAAGGTTTTCATTTAGATCTCTTGTATCCTAGAGAGTTTAAAACAAGGTTTCCGCTTTCATTCTACACTCTGGATGATCGATTTAACTCATACATAGCCCTTTTCAACTTCAAAACTTAACTTGGATCACTATAAATATTTAATCTCACAGATTGTTGTAGGAAAATATCCTCAATGAGACTGCCATTTAAACAAGCACTCTTAACATCAAGATGAGTAATGCTCAAATCTAAATCAACAGATAAAGCCATCAAAAGTCTAAGTGTTGAATGCCTTACCACAGGAGAAAAGCTTTCATCATAATCAGTTCCAAGTTTCTGAGTAAATCCTCATGCCAATAGTCTAGCAAGGTGCTGCAATTTACCTTCATTGTTGACTTTTCTTTTGAACATCGACGTACACTGCACAACACTAGTACTTTCTGAAAGATCTACCAGTCCCAAGGAATGTTGTCTTCATAAGCTTGTATTTCTTCCTCCATGGCATGTTTCCATTCTACTGCATCAGTTCTGCTAAGGCCTCCTCTACAGTTGTTGGGTCCTCAAGTTGATCTGAAGTTGCTGCAGAAAAATAAATCTCATAATATTCATATCTTCTATTTGGTTTGATCTGCCGTTGGAAACCTCTAATATTCTTTGCTTCGTCTTCTGGTGCAATAGGGTTTTTATCATCAGTTTATTTCTTTGCTGTAAATGTAACATTGAAAGACGGCTCTCTGCCTCTTTTCATTTATTTCAATGTTTCCTCACCTCCCTTTGAAGTTATAGAGGCTTTGCACTTGTTAGATTCTATTTTCAATTTAAAAAGTATTGATTTATTGACTATAAGTTAAACTATTAACTTGCATTGACAGGTAGTTATGCTCCCCACCCTGTGATATGCTTCTACTGCGTTCTGCGCTTGCCTCGTTTCGCCGCAGGGAGCTCTGCTGTGCATCGTTCGCTTATGTCTTGTTTCCACTAGCTAACACTGGGAGCGTTGGTGTGCACTTCACGCCTGCCTCGTTCAGTCACCTCCCACTACGGGCACTGCTATTAGTCGCGGATGCACCGATCGACCTCGCGCAGACAGCTAGACTCTTTGCGCGAGTACGGTATGTCTCCGCCATGCTCTATGGGAGCTTTGGCATGAGGATTCTTACGTATCAGAGTGACGTCGTCAGTCTCTCTCCGGTTTTCGTATGGTCTAAATAGTGAGCCACAGCTAGGTCCATGCTACGCTTTGTAGCAGTAATAAGTTACGTGTGCTTTAGGTGTGTGTGAATTATGTTATTCTCAGGAATGTGGCGTATTTCTCTCGTGTATATTTTTTGGTGTAAAAACGGTAAATGATGACTAGTGAGTTTTAGTTTGGTGTCCGTTACGACATGTGGAACAAAGGCCTATTCTTTGTTCAACGTTTTCCAGCCCTTCAGGCGTTGAAATAATGCTACCTCTTACTATTTCCGTAATGTCTTTCCGCGTCCTTCTGCCTTCCCGACTATATCGTAATCCCTAAACTTTGTCGTGAAACTGTAAATTCTATCTGTGTGATTTGTAACTTCGTTAAATTCTCTATAATGCCCGTTTCGTGTTATTCTCTTCGACTGTCAACGTCCATTGAATAGTTAAACGTGATACTTAATTTATTTCTTTTACAATTTACCAGATTTTCTACATCTTATGCTCACGTGGTGTTTAACTTTCTGGCAGATTCGGCTTATCTGCCTGGTTGTGCATTGTGCTGTATTTCATGTCGCAGTCTTCTGTGAGAGTAAGTGTTGCAGCTAAGTGCTTGTGAATGATCGTGTCCCATGTCCTACCAATCCTCCTGTTTCTTATATGTTTTACATCCTCGTTTTTGCTTATCTGACTCCTCTTGGTTTGTGAACAAAATTAGTATCTAATAAATTACAGTGGGATGGACTTTTATTGTGTGTTTAAAATCGGTGATTCCCCCACTTCCATGTGAACTGGCAATAAACCAGCTTAGTTCAACTTTCCCTTGTTTGTAATTTAACCTCAGATCCGTTTTATTATTATGGTTTCCATCTGCTTCCCAGAGGAAACCTGACGTATTCCGTTGTGCAAATCTCTTATCTTGGATCCCCGTTACT
This sequence comes from Locusta migratoria, assembly GCA_026315105.1. NCBI lineage: Eukaryota > Metazoa > Arthropoda > Insecta > Orthoptera > Acrididae > Locusta > Locusta migratoria. The sequence continues at coordinate 17,666,991 of CM048747.1, read as the reverse complement.
AGGAGTTGTTAGTTTTAAATAACTGCAGCTCTTTTATCTAGCGGTTTCCAGCCAGGATCAGTTATTTGAAATTTAACAAACGTCTTCGATCTGGCAGTTCCCTGCCAGGATCAGTTATTTGAAATTAACAAGCTGCTTTTAATATGAAACATCATGTAAATCCTCCATTGATACAGTATCATTTTTCTCATTTTCTTCATTACCCCCTACTGAAGTGATGACATCTTCTTGCTTCTGTATTTTTGTTTCTGCATCATCAATATTTTCCATTATTGTCACATCTCAGCTTATAACTGCATCATTTGCTTTAGGATAATAGAGTCTATAACCTTTTGTGGTGTTGCTATATCCCACTAAGATTATTTCTTTTGCCTTCTTATCCCACTTTGTTCTCTTGACTTTGGGAATATGCACCATAACCTTGCTCCAAATTATCCTCAAATGACTAATGTTGGGTATCATGCCAGTTCATAGGGTGATTTATTCCCTAGACTTGAAATCACTGACCTATTTTGCAAATATACTGCACTATTAACACCTTCAGCTCAAAATCTTTTATCAAGTTTGCCATAAAAAAATAAACATCTTGACTTTTCTACCACAGTTCTATTTAACCTTTCTGTAAAACCGTTTTGTTCTTGTGTACAGCTGTTTTTAATAGACGTATGATACCAAGTTCTTCAGCAAACTATCAAAATTCACACAACAGAAATTTTTCCATTATTTGTTGTCACTGTTTTGATTTTCCTTTCTTGCTGATTCTCTGCCATTTCTTGAAATTTTTCTGTAGTCTCATCCTTTGTCTTCAGAAACTATACAAATCCCATTCGAGTATAGTCATCTTCCCTGATTAGCACCACCTAATGACATAATTTCCATAGGTCCACAGAGATCTACATGCACTACTTCAAGTGGTTTAGAGGCTCTCGTGCTCCCTTGTGGAAAAGGCAGTCTTGTTTGTTTGTATTCATTGAACACTACACAATTTCATTTGCTGATGTCAATGTTGATTTCTGCACATACCATTCTTTCAACAGCACCATTTTCCTTTTTAATAAGATCCTTTGCATTTAGGTGACCCTACCCTCTATGACAGTCTGATGCTGTAATGATTCCCAAAAAGTCACTTCGACCAGCAATGTTTAACTTGTATACACCATTAACATGGTTTGCAGTTGCAACTAGTTCATGAAGCTTGTTGTAAATATTGCACTTATTACTATTAAATTCAACAGGATTTACTTGTTCAATCAACCTACTTACAAAGGGCAAATTTGTTGTTAGATCTGGAGCACACACAACATTTTTTACTGTAACATTAAAGAAGTTCTTTCCAACTTTTGTTCTTAAGTCAACTTCTCATAAACACAACATGCATATTAATATAGCTTGCCTTATTTTTTTATCCAATCCTCATTCGCTGTGAGATGCACACCAGCACCTGAATCAATATACCACTCAATTCTGTAAAAAAAAAGCCGGTTACAAACACTGCACAAAAATTTGTATTTCTGCATTGCCTAATTTTTCTGTCACTATTAGGGCACTTACTTTTAAAATTTCCTGGTTTCTCTAATTTATGACAAACAAACAATATCCTTCCTGTTGTGACTTCCCACTGTACTTACATTCCGGTGAGAGAACTTGGGTTTAGTTTGCCAACTTTTGACTATGAAACCACTACCAGTTGTGGTGACGTCGTCTTTCAAGAAGCTTAATTTTTATTGCATCAGCTATAATGGTAATTCCAGCATGTTAAATTGCCTTAATCATTGGCGAATATTTTTGTGGCAACCGTCATTGATATCAAAACTAGTTCCACGCAATTTTTGACCATTATTTACTACCTGGTACACACAAGTCGTCATGAAATCACATTTCCCTAGGCGTGTTGATATCAGTGTTCTCAATAAATTTATCCTCCTTGCAAATCTTGAGTCGCCAAACATTGATTTTAGTTTCTGCCACAAGTCCACTGTCGTTATTGCTTATCTGATGTGAACATGCAATGATTACTTTTGCTTTGCCCTTGACATCCTCTGCTGAAACAACGTCCAAGATACATTTCGCTAAACCTTCGAGAATAAGCACATTTTCCATAGAAAACGCCCAATCTCCATAGTTTTCACGTCCTTTTAGCTTCGGCACATAAGTTAGAAAATTCGTCGCCATATTTCAGACTCTAAGAGTTATTCTTTGTGGACAGTAGCACACGCTGGACTTCTAAAAACGACACATGGGTTTTTCAAACACCAATTCATGACACTTTTCACTATCGGTTACTGTGTACCAGACTTTCTGGGCCCATAACCTGTTGAGGTTTGGTGAATATTGATATTGCGATATACAGATACATTTTTAATACCTTATTATAAGAACGACAGATTTACATATCAACACCTGCAAGCTGCACACACACAAGTCAACAAGTAACAGTATGTCAAACCAAAGATGCCAAAGAGCACAATGATAACACACACAATGTTCAACACATATCGATGTTATTTAGATCTGTTTGACTAACTTAACACTCTCCTTTGTTTCCTGTCTCCTTTCCTTCCTCTTTCTCTTCTTCCATGCATCTCCTTCCTACTTCTAACTTTATTTTATTTATTTTATTTTATACAATTATTATTTTGTTGTCAAAACAAAAATGAATTAATGGCAGTAGCTGCCAGTGGATATAGAGTGGACTCTGTGGGGGTATTGAATATTTGTGATGATTTGGGATTTGAACCTGGTGTCCTCCTTACTAGGCAGTATATAACCTATTGTGCTCTACCTTTAATTCTCTTTTGCTCTTGATGACCACAGAGTTATATGTCCAAAGATATTCCCTTTCTTGCTACCCACTCCTTTGATCTTTCACAACCCTCCTGCCAACTCTCCCAGCTCAGGCAAACACATTCAATAGTTAGGTAATAATAAACACTCTTTCCATTTCCATACGAGTTTGTGTTAGGGTGTATGTGTTAATGAGTGTACATCTGCTGCAAAAATGGGGTTTCAAAAATTAGAATTAATGCTGATGTTCAGAGTAAAAGGAGCTATCCCCATAGTCTTGACTACTATTTGGCACTACATCTGTATCTATTGTGGAATAATCAGGAATTTTTTGTCTGGAACTTCAAGCTGAACAAAATTTTACCAGGTTAGTGTAAAAACATGCATTTTCGTTTCATTAATACTGGGTGATCAAAAAGTCTGTCTAAATTTGAAAACGTAATAAATCACGGAATAATGTAGATAGAGAGGTAAAAATTGACAAACATGCTTGGAATGATATGGGGTTTTATTAGAACAAAAAAAAAGTATTGCTAGGCGTGTGAAAGATCTCCTGCGCACGTCGTTTGGTGGTGATCGTATGCTCAGCCGCCACTATCGTTATGCTTGGCCTCCCATGTCACCAGACCTCAGTCCGTGTGATTATTGGCTTGGGGTTATCTGAAGTTGCAAAGTGTATTGTGATCGACCGACATCTCTAGGGATGTTGAAAGACAACATCCGACGCCATTGCCTCACCATAACTCTGTACATGCTTTACAGTGCTGTTCACAATATTATTCCTCGACTACAGCTATTGATGAGGAATGATGGTGAACATATTGAGCATTTCCAGTAAAGATCACTATCTTTGCTTTGTCTTTATTTGTTATGCTATTTTTTCTTATCATAAAACGCCATCTGTCAGACTTTTTTTCTAATAAAACTCCATGTCATTCTAAGCACATATGTCAGTTTTTACCTCTCTATCTACCTTATTCCGAGATTTATTAAGTTTTCAAATTTATACTGACTTTTTGATCACCAGTAGATACCATTCCATTTCATTTCATAAACGAACACATCATTATTGAAAGTTATACAAGCTCCTATAATTTCTCATTTTATCAAAAGTAAATTCAACTGTAAAACTATAATTTATGTATTATACCCACACTATTGTAATTTACTTTGGAGCATTCGATGTGGGTATGAAAGCTGACCCAAATTCCTGCATACCAGTATCTGAAAAGCTACCACCAAACATCAACTAATTGTGAACCCAATCACCTTATTGAAGAACTGTACTGTTAAGCATCCAGCTCTGCACAACACAAATAACAATAGCACCTCCTTCGAATGCATGCCATGTTGATCCTCCCATTCCACCCGATTTCAACATTCTGAAAAGCACATCTGTTAATTGTCTACTAAGGTCATCTGCCATTACTTGCAAGTCTTTTTTCATACTGCACAGTTCCCGTTGACTTTGTCTGAAAAGCCCTCTGACACCTCATGAATTTATTTGCTCTGACACCTGTGTTTTAATCTATAACTGGACTTACACAGTCAGTGTAAGTCTGGTGTGTGTGTGTGTGTGTGTGTGTGTGTGTGTGTGTGTGTGTCACTTAAAAAATGAGAAATATGCAACTGATGATCTGTTACATGCCTTTTGTGCCATTCACAGGCATTTGCAGGTAAACTGAGGTGCCTGTCTTACCGTTTCACAAAATATGTTTACTTTTTCTAAAATGTATTTAATTTGTTCACCTCTTTCATTTAAATATTTGTACAAAGAATAAATATGCTGACCTGTTACAATTTTTCACATTGCAAAATACGCAATAAAAAGTTGACTAGTCTTAGGCAAAGTGAAGCCTATATAGTAATTTACAAAAATATTGCATTTCTTGAAGATTTTACATATTTGTGTTTTACAGAAGAATATATTTGTCTTTTTGTAATTAGGGCACAGAAAACAACAGGTTTATTCCATATTTCCAATTGTTCTACCCTAACTGTAAATGCGCAGTTCTCATTTTTGGAAATGGAACCTGATGAACCTGATGTTTATGAAATTGAACCAATGAATATGACTGTTGAGGTAAGATAAATCTGCTTTCGTTTTTCCCATGTAAAGTAAGACCTTATCAGGTGTTCTCTCAAACACACATTCCCTTTATAAATATCGCCAAGTACTTTTATAAAATGCAAAACAATTCATCTAAGAGTTTAAAAACGGGATAGAATGTCAATATGATAGCCTTGTCTACAGATCTGTATAGTTGGGTGCCTACACACAACTGTGTTTTCTTACTATCAGAGTTATCTAAAGTCCTTCCAAGTAGTTTACATCTAAGAGATAGCTATAGAAATAATTATTTGTAAGCAATTAGAAAATTCAGATTCATAAATAAGACTGATTTCACTTCTTTATTTTGCAAATTCTTTCAGCCTAATATCATAATTTATTGACCTGAAAACTATGTATTTTGTGAAATATCATTAATTCAAAACCTGCTTCTAATATGACCTAATAGTTTTTGAATCTCATTTTATGCTTATTTAAATATAAAGGTACATAGAATACAAATTTGTAGCCTTAAAAACAGGACTTATGTAAAATTAATATCTTACATAACAATAATTAACTGTACAACGAATATAAAAAATATACATGGAAATTAGGTTTTCAAAAACAAATTTCCGTCGTCAGGAATGAGGAGGAGAAGGAGGATAGAAGGGAAATTGATTTTGGTTTACTCGTGACCTAGACCATGACATAAAGGTGGAGTGAAAGGTAATGGGTAGAACATAAAGTTGTTGTACGATAAATACTGAATCATACCAGTTGCGAAACCAAAGAGGATACATCAAGAATTAAAGATAAGTTAAATGAATATTGCTGAGTGGTGGAGAATGGAGGGGGTGGTCATAAGATACTAGATTTGTAAGATTAAACAGACTAAAATGAAATGGTAATGCTTTTGATACTCCAGTGAAAACATAAAAATCAGTTAATAAGACATATATGAATACACAGATAATTATCTATGTAGAATCTAAAGTAAATAAGCAATGTGAAATAGCTTATCAATTTGTTTTAACATAAATTAGAGACCACTATATGTAACTCTGTAAATATACAAGGGCACATGGCTGACCAAATAGACGCCATGAATTTGAGTTCAAATACCTATATAATATGAAAGCTTTCAGTAATAGTCAATTTTAGATTAAACTTTAACAGTATATGAATTATGTCCAATAAAAAGGGAAACAAATTTCTCCCCTAGTACATAACAAAAATTGAACCTTCACTATGGATAGCGGAGATTATGGTGAAGAAGGTAAATATGATCCCTCAGAAAACCTAAAAACTCTAGCACATATCCCCAATGCAGTTCAGGTCTTACCAAACAAAGATCTTAGTATAGAGACGCAAGAATTGATAACGTCCCAGAAAAGACAAGTGATACTCAATAAATATCGATTCATACAGGTTATTCTACACAACCAAATGTCAGCGACTTATCTCAGTACAACTCTATCTGCTTTCACAAATCTCCTAACTTTTACTAGTTTACAGATACTGCACCATTTGTTGTTTGTATGGAAAGCCACGACAAAAACATAGGTCGGTGGAATCCAATGACTTTGGGGAAGCTTCTACAACTCTCCTTGCCAGAAATCAAAGATTCTATTATCAATATCTCTACGATTGGTAAAAACAAAGTTAAAGTAGAACTGAATTCATATGATACAGCCAACGTTTTAGTTAATTATGTGGTACTCAACAACGAAAATAAAGAAACCTACATAGCCCTCTTTGTAGTGCATAAACTGGCCTTAATCAAATATATAGACAAAGCTCTTGAAGAATCGGAGAATTTGCAGGTAATGCAATCTGTCTTTCCTGTGATCAGAGTGTGCAGATTCACTAAGAGACAGGGTCCTGATCACATAGTCAAATTACAGACTTGTTTTCTTACTTTTGATTCACAAGCCTTGCCACAATCAGTATCAATACTCGGCACAAGATGCCAACTTGAACCATGTGTCCATCTGTTCGCCAGTGCTATAACTGTCTTAGATATGGTCATGTTAGAAAGCAATTTCAGTCATAGAGACGTTGTATTAAATATAGTGGGTCACACTATTCCACATCAGATTATAGTCTCAGCATATAAAGCTCCTCATTACAGGATAGTGGAAGATAACTGGAGACATATAATCAGACCCCCTTTTATCATAAGTGGACACCTAAATTGTCATCATGTTGCATGGGCTGGAGATTGGAGAGATAAGAATGGTAGAGCCTTGATGAATGTTATAAAAGAATACAACATGTATTTTTAAATGATGGCTCTCCCATGATGATCTCTTCCCCAAACTATCCTCCTTCTGCAATTGATATAACACTTTACACAACACATTTCACTAATATTTTAACTGGAATGTGAAAACAGATAATATGGGGTCAAATCATCTACCAATAGAACCAAACAAATTCGTTTTTCTAATAGTAAATGGAAAACTAAAAAAGCTGATTGACACACATACAGATCGATAATAAAATGCTGAATTGAAAACCTTTCAAGCTGTTATATCAAAGACAGATGATTATCAAGTATTAACAGTATCAAGTAGTAACAGACTCTATAGAAACAGCAGTTCAAATAGGCATCCCTCAAACAAGTGTGGTTCTGAAGCCAAGTCCTCTACCTTGGTGGAATCCAGATTGTTCTCATGAAATTGCAAAACGAAGAGTAGCTCTGAAACATAATCGGCAGTTTCCGACTATGAAGAATTATTTGAAAGTTTGAAGGATTACAACTGAAGTATACAGATTTTTGAAAAAGACACTTCCACAGTCTTGGACGACTCAATTAATTTTACCAATACTAAAACCAGGAAAAGAGCTTAATTTACATTCAAGCTCTCTTCTAATTACTTTATCATCTTGTGTCACTAAAACTCTTAGAGTGCGTGATTAAAAAGAGGTTAAATGGTGGCTAAAAATACCAATTAATGCCAAAGAGTCAATATGAATTCAGTAAAGGAAAGGCAACCATAGACAATTATTTGTAAACACTAGTTATGGATATAACAAATGCTCTATGTGAGAAACATTTGTGGTTACAGCATTTCTTGATGTCAAAGGAGCATATTACTATGTAAATATTTTCCTTCTTCTAATGAAATTAGAGAAGATTGGGTTCCCATGTAGACAGATAAATGGCATTAATACCTTTATGTCTCAAAGAGAAATTTTCATAAAAATACAGAGGTACTACGCATGGCCCATTTCTAGCTACCCATGTTTACCACAACAAGTAATATTAAGTCCTTTATTATATATTATATATACTCATGACTTAGAAAACTGCATTTTACAATATGCAGATAACACATGTGTTTGTTCTACAGCAGCCTCATATTCTCAAGCCAAAACGAATTTAGTTAGAAATATTGGTCATATAGATAATTCGATGTATTCTAATGGCCTCCAGATTTCGGCAGAAAAACCAGTGATTGTTCCATTTTCAAAATCGGTTGATACTAAGACAGAAAACCGAGTAATGTTGGGAAAATACACAATCAAGACCCAATCTCTAGCACGATTTCTGGGTGTGATTCTAGACTCTAAACTGGCCTGGGTTCCACATATTAGAGCTCTGATTACCAAATGTGAAGAAGGTCTAAATATAATTCGCTCTCTCACCCATGTCTGGTGGAGTGCACATTAACATATCATTCTCAATATGTATTGAGGCATTATTAGATCCCACATTGATTATGGTTGTATATTATATCATTCTGCTGCTCAAGTTCAACTTACTAAGTCAGACTCTTTACAGTACAGAATCATTCAAACTTGCATAGGAGCTATGCACTATTAGTGGAGGCAGGCAAATGTTTCCTGACAAATTTACATTCAAGGCATGGCTTTTAAAGACAGCTTAATTTACAAAAATAAAAGTAATCTTCAACATATTAATACATCATCGGACAGAAAAAATAAATGTCCAGCTATCTGTAGTAGTTTTAGCACATGGAATCCTATTATTAAAGACATTAAATGTTCCAATATATTATCAATATTTCAATATGAACCTGACACTCTCAACTTTCAGGTACCAGTATATTATTTAAAAAGATTCTCTTACAACATTACAGTGAATAATCACAATTTTCATTTCTACATTAGAGATCAATGGCCAGATTTCACATATCTGTATACAAATGGCTCAAGAAAGTTGGGTGAGGAATGTACTGACACTGCCTTTATTTGTCTCCAGCTCCAAGTCCAGAAGACAATTAAATTGCTGAAGCAGCATTAATCTTTAAAGCAGAGGCAATGACAATACTAAAAGCTCTGAAATTTATATCATTCAGTACCATTTACAGATCATTAATTATTTCAGATCCCCAGAGCGTCCTTAAAATATAGAACAGCGGCATTGGAACAAAGCAATAAATCAATATATTTTAGACTAGATGACCCGGTGGACTTTGTATCACTGACCTCTTAAAGTAAGCCATATTAATTTCAATTCCAGTAGCTTTATGAAGGAATCATCAGATAGTCTAAGTATTGGCTTGTAGCGCAAAGAGTGGTCAAATCATGTACATATGTCCAGGATAACGTTCATGTCACATTCGTGTAATTTCAAGGTAGGTTTAAACGATGATAAAATATGGAAAAACTTTATCGCAATCAGGTGAATGGTACTGATATTTTATAAACAATCTCTTTCTATTTTTTTGAATGTTGTAATTTTCGGAGATACTTTTCCAAATTTTTATTTCATAAGAACGTTACTCTTGCTTTGAACATCAAATATGCATACTTTATTGCCATCAGACAAATGATATTGATATCCCATTGAAAAAAATCTTTCAGTATCTCGTGAATTTTTTTATTTTCCAGGTAACTTTCCCAAATTTTTAGTTCATAAGAACGTTCATCTTTCGTTGAATGTGAAATAATCAAAATTTTATCGCAATTCGATCAATGGTCTCAATGTATAGTGTTGAGTACATTTAGAAACACATTGAAAAAGGAACTTGGTTCGAATTTTTCGACTTTCCTTTATAAGTGCCCCCCCCCCCCTTTTTTTACTGAAGACTTTCCCAAGACCATAATGAAAAAAACAGAAAAAGAATTACCCCTCTCTATTATGCGAATAGTCAGTTATACTGCTAAATTCAATCAAAAATACATTGATAAACGCACTTTCAGTTTTTCTCAAATTTTCCAATTTTCCAAAAAATTTATTTAATACAAATCCTTTCCTGTCAAGACGTACTCAGGTGATGCTCTTACAACCATGTGGCAATTTATTTCTATTCATAGAAAGAAATCGCTTCGGTTTTTCCTAAATTTTTCGGATGATTTTTCCAAATTTTTATCTGATGCGAATCATCCTCTTGCTTTCAACATGAAATGTACAAAGTTGTATCGCAATTGGACGAACGATATTGATAGCTCACTGGAAAATGCAGTTTCAGTCTTTCCCGATTTTCCTCTTTTTCTGGGCAACCTTTCCATATCTTATCACCATTTAAACCTTCCCCGGACTTAAACAAATATTTCAAGAATAAAATGAGTCAAATCGGTTGAGTCGTTCTTGAGTTTTAGCGAGACTAACAAACAGCAATTTATTTTTATATTTATAGATATAAGGAAAGAAATCAATTGCTGTCACAAAAGAGAACAAATTATTAATCTTCTATGGGTTAATCCTCATGCAGCTATAAAGTACAATGAAGAAGTAGGCATATTAGCGAAAAAAGCAATATCAACTGGCTGTATTATTGATTACAAAACTCCATATACAGATTATCAACATGAAATAAAGCGACTTATATTGCTCCATTGGCAAGATACGTTGAATGAGACCAAAGAACAGAATGGCAGTTACTTTGCTAGCCTACAACCCCAAATCAATCCCACTCCATGGTTCCAGAAGGTGCAGTAAACCGTTTTGCTATATCAACAGTAATTCACCTTCAATTCATACTGTATTTATATCAAATCAACATCATTAATTCCCCAATATGTGAGTGTAATTCAGAGTGAGTTGCTGATGTTAATCATATTTTCTTTGCATAATCTAAATTTGTCAATGAAAGGCAAGAATTTATCAAATAAATACAATCATTGGGTTATCTACTACCTTTAAATGTTACTCAATTCAATTATATAGAGTTATAGGAAAATTCGTCAAGAGGGCAGGTTTAAAATTATAAAAATGTTACTAGAGAAGACATTAATAAATATGTGGAATCAATTCATATGGTTTATTTATTTACTCTAATTCTTATAAAATAAAATTAAAAATGTACTTTCGATTGCTAAATAGAGAAACTACTTTAAAGGCCAAATAAAATGAAAAAATAAATAAAAAGTCCATTGTGCACATAAACTCAGAGTATGCACTATTATTTCTAATCAATAACATCACAGAATTGAAAATAGTCATGACTCGTAGCTACATAAATGTCAGGAACTTATTATTTTCCAAGTTATTACCATCAATGTAATAATCATTATAACTTCTCTTATTAAAGTGTATTTTCGGTAAGTAGGAACATTTATGAAGAACTGAATATTATTGAAAGGTGAAGTCATATTTAAGAATTCAGATGTTATTAAGATTGAGAAAACTGAATGTAAATATAATAATTTCTTAGCTTTAACAACTCTAAAAGTACATGACACTGTTGGAAACTGTATGTAAAGGCGACCTGCAGAGATCATGTAAGCGCAGTTTTTACTCTGATTTTGTGGCAGTGAGTATGGTCGTCGGCATGTTGACTTCATTTTTTATGTGATTATTGTAAAAGTGCTATCTTGGTAATCGACTTAATGTGTTAGCTTTAACTACTGATTTAAACTTAACATGGAGTTGCTCTACATAATTTAAAATCAATAGCATGCACCGTAATTCACTCCAGCTGATTGTATACAACATGATCTAAAGGTTGCTGGTACAGATGCGATTCTATATATTGGGTTACCAGAAATTATACCAAATGATGAGATAACATGGTAAAGCTTTCACTGTACAACACACTGTGGAGGACGGTAAACTTTTGTGGCCTAATTCAAGCAGAGCAGTTGTGTCGCAATTTGTGAGTTCAGCCTGGTTACATCACAATTGGTGGAGGAGCTGCAATTGGAAGTAATCCAGTGCAGTGTGCTTCTAACAAGAGAAACAAGGCAAACACCAGGAAAGCATTAAAATATTGCACATGTCACATGTTGCATTGCAAGCATCATGCTGTTTTGACAGGGAATAAAGCAGCACATTAAAGATTCTGAATGCCAAATAGAAGAGATGCAAGCTGCAAACTAATCGCCTAGAGGTCATTAAACTCTTTGGCAGTGTTTGACAGTACAATCGTCACAAAAGAAATGAATCTTAATTTTTCTTCCTTCAGTACAGTGCAAGTGTTTAGGTCGCCTGAAGAAGTTTTTCTTGAGGAATACGATTGTACCTCCCCCATAAACAACAGACATTGATGACATGGAGTGGCTTGCATGACTCAATGATACAAATAGCCGTACCATAGGTGAAACGACAGTGGGGGGGGGGGGGGTATTTGTGGACAAGTCAGATAAGTGTGTGATTCCTGAAGAGGAGCAGCAGCCTTTTCAGTAGTTACAAGGACAACAGTCTGGATGAATGACTGATCTGGCCTTATAAGTTGATGTGGCTTTGTCACACAGTTACTGTGAATGGCTGAAAGCAAGGGGAAACTACAGTCATTACTTTTCCCAAGGACATGCAGCTCTACTATATGAATATATGATGATGGCATCCTCTCGGGTAAAATATTACGGAGGTAAAATAGTTCCGCATTCAGATCTCTGGGCAGGGACTATTCAGGAGGATGTGGTCATCATGAGAGACAACACTGCCATTCTGTGGATCGGAGTGTGGATTGTTAGATCACTTAATCGGGCAGGGAGGTTAGAAAACTTGGAAAAAATAATGGATTGGTTGAAATTAGATATAGTGGGGAAAGAGGAACAGGATTTCTGGTCAGGTGAGTACAGGATTATAATTACAAAACCAGTTGGGAGTATTACAGGAGTAGGTCTGATAATAAGAGAACTACTATGAGCATCGAAGCGATCACATTATCATAGTTAAGATAGATATGAAGCCAACACCAACGACAGTAGTACATGTTTATATGCCAACTAGCTTTGCTGATGATGAGGAGATCGAAGAAATATATGAGGAGCTGAAGGAAATTATTCAGACAATTAAGGGATAGGAAAACTTAATTGTTATGGGAGACTGGAATTCGGTAGTAGGAAATGGAAGGAAGTGTAGTAGGTGAATATAGACTGGAGAAAAGGAATGAAAGAGGAGATCACCTGGTAGAGTTTTGTACGGAACACAATATAATCATAATAAACAATTTGTTCAAGATTCATGTTTACTCTGCATCGTGATCCTCCCGTTCGTAGTATATTTAGTGATTTCCAGATGGTATATGGGAGTTCAAAACCAGCTATAGGTTCTTCTCTGGGGCTCTTCCCTGAGCTTTCTGGTTCCAAGTTTCGCTACAGATCCTCTCGTCGTGCTTCAAGCTATAGAAGAGTTGATTTGGTTGTTTGTAGGAACCTCTTCCTTGATTTAAGCCTAGGAGGTTGGAGGGTATGACCAAACAGTGGGTGCCTGGGATCTATTTCCTGTTTGAGCTTTTTTGCTTTCTGAAGCTGTTCTCCTTCTTATATATGGAGGAGCTATGCCCATGAGACGTTACAGCTGATTTGTGGAATTTGGACAGAGACATCCTGTTATGATGCGTCCTGTTTCATTCAGTACTATATTTACTTGTTCCGCATGGGTGGAGTTTCGCCAGACAGATGCCGAATACTCCGCCGCAGAGAAACGTAGCATTAGAGCTGACGTACGGAGAACTGCGGGTTGTGCTCCAATCTACTATTTGTTAGCTTGCGCATTACGTTTTTCCTGGCGCTCACTTTCAGCTTTGTGTCCACACAGTGTTCCTTGTATGTGAGAGCACGGTCGAGCTTAACTCCCAAGATATTTTGGTGTGTCGCAATGAGGGAGGCACTGCCCCCTCCAGATTATGTTGTTTCCTCCTGTCCTTCCTGTTGCACAGGTGAAAAGCGCAGACCTGTGTTTTTGCTGGATTTGGCTTGAGGTGGTTATTTTATAATAGACTGTTAAGCTCTCTAGCCCTAATGTTAATTTTATTTCCACCTCTTCAAACGTTCTGCTCGGAGCAGCAACTAATGTATCATCTGCGTAGATGAAGGAACGAGTGCCTGTGCTGATAGGTTGATCATTGGTATATGTATTGTACATCCGTGGGGCAAGAACACTACCTTGAGGTAGTACGTTTTTCTGGGTCCGCCATTGGCTCCTCTTAGTCTGCAGTGTTACAAAATATTGTCTTTTCTGTAGCAAGCACTGGATGAATTGTGCAGTTGGTAATCTTTGGTGGTGTTATATATTTTAGATATTAGTTTATTGTGGTTAGTGGTGTCATTAGCCGCTACACCTGTGATTTCTTCCTGCTCATATCCATCTTCTATGTACTGTGTGAGGTCAAGATTTGTCCATAGCATGACCTCCCAGAGCGGAACCCTGCTTGCTCTTTAATCATTTTCTGCTCTATATGTTCAGATATCCGATTAAGGATCATTATTTCAAGGATTTTGTAGAGGTGACAGAGGAGAGAAATAGGCCGAAGATTTTTAGGGTCTGTGGGGCTCTTTCCAGACTTTGGTATAGCTATTATCTTTTCCTTTCGCCAAATCTTCGGTATCGTCAATTCAATAACACATTTGTTCATTATAGCTAGTAACCACTGTTTGGTGACAGGTCCACACTTTTTTATTTGCTCTGGGCCTAGATCATCTAGTCCAGCGGCCTTATTATTTTTCATTATGGAGATGAAGTTTTCTAATTCTTGCAGAGTAAAAGGGGTGCCTAGGTGATCTTCTTGAGTGAATCGCTGCTTCTTGATTAACTTATTTCTTGCATGTTTGGTGTTGGTTTTACTATTAAGTAGCAGTTTATGAGCTATTTTACTTGGTGTGACTGTACAAATTTTGATTGTTAGCTGAGAGATCGTTATTGATGTTCTGAAGTTGCCATGCCTTTCGGCTATTCTGTTTCATGTCAAGGCTTGTAATTAAATTGCATCATTTCGCTGTTCTTGAGGCTGTTATAGCCTCTAAGAGGTCGTCTCCCACCTTAGCTGTTTCTTCTGAAGCGGGATATGAGCTACTGCAGGCTATAACAGCCTCAAGAACAGCGAAATGGTGCAGTTTAATTGGAATCCTAGACATGAAACAAAAAAGCCGAAAGGCATGGCAATTTCTTAAGAACATCACGAAAGGAGCCTCCCCGAAGATCATGACAACGATCGGGCGTACCCTGGGCAACGTGAGGCTTGTGCCTAATGGCCAATCCTCCAAGAGCAATTAGAAGGTAATGTTGGGTAGAAATAGAAGAGGGAAACCGAGAGACGAATACAGTAAATACGTTCAAAAGAATGTAGGTAGCCATTCTTATTCAGAGATGAAGAGGCTTATGCAGGACATGGTAGTGTGGAGAGCTGTATCAAACCAGTCTGCGAACTGAAGACCACATCATCAACAGATATAATTGTTTAAAGACCCACTAAATGTAACACATGCTGCATGTGGATACTCATTGGATATTCAGACAATGGTGGACTTAATAGTTGATAGTATTTTAGCAGTTAATTGTTGTTTCATTGTACATTAATTTTTGGAAATGTATACGTAATTACAGTTATAAAATCCTAAAGATGGCATTTGTTCAAATTCTTATGATGCAATTGTGTAGACTGCAAAGAAAATGTTCAACTTGGATAAGGCCAAAACATTTACAGTCGTTCAAAATATTCTGTATGGTGCATTTAAAGCGTTACTTGTTATCTGGGTGTTTGGTGTAACTTCTGGGAACTCGGATTAATATAGCAATTTCTGGATGACGTCGATTACGAGCAGCTCGACTTAATTAAGGTGCACGCTCTATTGGTTTCAGAGCAACACCAGGTACGCTTGAATCAGTGATTTAATACAAAACTTTAAATGAACTGTCAAGACAACAATGTACAATAATCAGTTTCAACAATAAAAAGTCAACGTGCTGATGACAACACTGACTCGAAATCTGATTAAAAACTTTCCTTGTATGGCGATTCGCTGAAATGTATGAGAGAGTCTGAAATCCTCGAGGTGCAATGAAGATCATAGAAATTTTGTATTTTCTCTTCCAATTTTTAAATCATTGATCATCAATCATCATTTTAAATCATCTTCTCGTTGTTCAGGAGCATGGAAAGGATCATGAATATCCTAGTTTAGGAGGCGCTGGGTACAACATGTTTTTGCATTGTGTTGTAGCTTGTGGCCCAGGAACGGTTGATGTAACCCCAGAGGTGTGGGACCTCAGAAAAAAATGTGGAGGTGCTTCACATGGAAATCCCTGAGAATGTGCAAAGCTAGCTGGAGGGCACAGTTTTGCGTGGATTGAATGTTTTTCATGTATATCTCAGCGGCTGATCCCCAGAGGACAGCATTGTAGTATAGGTCGCAGGGGGAGGGGGGGGGGCTTGTACAATATAACAGCAAGGCGAGAAGTTAGTCGTGAAGGAGTCAGAATTGGGCTTTGTTCCACACAGTGAGGAGGTGTGGACATACAACTCAGTCACTGGTCGATGCTTATACTGAGCTATTTTGCTGTAGGTTGCCAGGGTACCGGAATACCGCCAATGAGGAGTTGTGGCAGATTCAGTGGGATGTTGCATTCAGCTACCAGCAAGAATCTATTTCTTGTGCAGTTGGAGATGAGGCATTCTATAGTTATTACAGGTTGGACCCCAGGTCAGAGCCCTGTGGTGCTCCTGCATGGGTTCAGTGCACAGTGGACAACCCAGTCTCCAGATGAAGTGGACATTGGAAGCTCGAAGACTAGGCCATGAGGCCAAACTCAATTGAATGTACACGACATGTACATGAAGAGAGCCCTGAAGAATTCCCAATACTCGATAGCATCATAGGCTCCATCACCCAGTCACAGTAGCTGGTGGATAGCAGAGTGGATCGTCCAGGAGGATGGCTTTTTCTTCAACATGGTACAGCAGGTGCCACAGGTATATCTTCTCAACACCCTGGAGAGAGATGGCAGCAGATTGATGGGCTGGTCATTGGTGGCATGCCATGAGTACCGCCTTAATATTCACATGTTGCCACTGGTTGGTGAAACTGTGGGTACAGAGTCCGTAGTTAAAGAAACTGGCAAGATGGGTTGCAGCCTGTGGCGCCATCTTCTGGAAGAGGACATATTAGATCACATCTGGGCTTGCAACCTCCTGGGAATGAGGTCCCATAGGTCGTATGTCACTTCCTCAATGGTGGTTTTCCTTGATGACATCATTAACATCCTGCAGTGCCATGTACCGAAGGAGTCGCCCATCTATCAGGACGCTGTGATTGGAATCTGCTATGTCTTCAGCTAGTGTGAATGTCACCTCAAAGGTGTCGGTGAGTGTGTATGCCTTTGTGTTACAGATGGAGAGGCAATTCACTAACAATGTTGAGATGCATTGGAGATGGCAGAGAACGTGGTTAGCCATCTACCATTCTGACCCATTTTCAAGGTGGAGGACAGCGATTCATAGTTCCACGTCCACTGCCATTTGCGATTAATGTAGTTCTCCTCCGTGATGGACGTGAGGTTGGAGGCAGTTGGCGGAAGTGGAGAATAGCCTCGAGCGTCATGTTGAGGGCAGCTTGCGTGAAATGCAGGACTGCTGGATTGACTGCGACTTATTGGTGGGATGGTTCAGAGATGAGTTCCATAGACATGGTGTCTTGCGAGCATTCCCAGTTAATTCCGCACATGGAGACTCGGCGGTTGGGGCGGTCCAGAGCATCAAGGTTGACGTTGAAGATCACTGAAACATAGGGAGATGAAAGGCGATTCCCAGTGGAAGTATTAATATGGAACGGTATGCCCTTGACCGCCGCAATATGGATGACATTTTGTTGACCTCGTGATGGGAAGGTGGTGTGGATGTGAAGTACCACTATAAGCTCATCAGGAAGATCAGCTATTCAAAGAAGGCGTTCATGTAGCGGGACTTGTAAATGGCATGCTTTGAACTGAAGTTGTCAACGATGAAGGCTTTGCCCTTAGGTCAAAGAGGGGATCCCAGTTGGCAGCGGGGTCCAGGCGACGTTTCGGTTGAAACACAAGTGATGGCACCGATCGTGGTGTGGTCGACAATGCCACACCTTTCTGAGTCAGCTGAAAGAGAACAAATTCATAATATCACAGGCCATTATGTATGTAGATGCCTGTGCCACCACCTGCTGTCAGCCAGTCCATGTGGTAGCAGGTGTGTGTGGTTGCCTGGACATCAACCCAAAGGTTAAATAAATAAATACAAATGTTCAAACGTTGTAAATCAGTGGGACTTATCTTCTATGGTTATAGTCCTAGCTTACAAACTGCATAAACTAATTAAACTAAGTTAAGGACAATCCACACAGCCACACCTGAGGGAGAACTCGAACCTCCAACAGCGAGCAACCTCGCTCTCTGCAGCAAAGCGTCTTAGGACGCTCGGCCACTCCACCGCAACCCAAAGCTTCAGTTTTATCTTTTGTATGAGGCAGATTTCAACAGCTTTATCCCAAAGAATTTGGAGGAGTTTATCAGCTAGGATACAAATGGTATTGGTGTATCACATGGCCATGGTGAGCCCTCTAAAGGTTGCCATGATCGACATGAGCGGGGTTGGGAATGACAACTGCTTGGGTAGCAGTAGGCATGGCAGTAATGAGTTGCGGTGACAAAGCTTAGATTAGTCTCGTCATGAGAGCTATGAGTTGGACGACGAGGCTGCATAGGACCATGCGTGATGCAGCAGTGGCAGTTGGAGTGCTGAAGCCAGCGGTAGGAGCTACATAGTCATTTGATGCGGCTGATTGCTGGCCTACTGCCAAGGGTGGCTAAACTTCTTCTGCAGCGCGACGTGGACCACGACAATTCAATGACCAGGTGCACTGACCATGGGCATTAGCAGGACCAGAGTGTGGCTGTTCCTGAGATAGCGCAAGGTCTGCAGCGTCGACAGGGTGCGACGCTGGTGCCACCACCAGATCAGAGGGACAGCAGAATTTGATGTGTTGGGGGCGATGCACTGCTGGCCGCTGCAACGAAATTAATGTCTGGGCGAACTGGGGGTGAAAGTTGTTGTCCTCTCTGGCGTTAGATGTCATAATTCCAGACCTCGCAGCCACGGTATCTGACAACATGGTGGCTTCCACAAAGTACACAGGTCGACTTCTTGGTGCAGGCTTGGGTTGGGTGTAGTCATGGCCTCTGTGATTTCTGGAACACTTGACACACTTGTTTGGCAGAGAGCAGTGAAAAATAACGTCGTTGATGCCCTGGCATAGACGCACTGCACCGCACTTTGGAACGAAATTCTTCAGTATGTTATGCAGTGAAGGCTTTCACGACCGGCTGAAATAATTGCTTTTGAATCTTCGGGGTTATATGGTCGTGGTCGAAGAAACATATCTGCTCCTGACGTTTCGTCCACAGCTGCGCTGGACATCTCCCGAGGTGCTACTGGCAGCGGTGAATCTTGCCGACTGACGAGTCGCGCGTTGAAGAGAGGTATAAATACTGTCCAAAAGAGGACGTGGTTAAATGTTCACGTGCGCAGCAGAGATAAGCCTTGTCAAAGAAAAAACATAGCTTTCCATAGTCGATGGTCAAAGATAAAAGCGTAACAACCTACTCTGAAGAGCCACAGTCCACATGTCATTAAGTTTCATTGCTTCTTCCTTTCTATTAAAATTATCCCCATGTTTGTATATTTCGATTGCTTCTCTGTACAGTCGTGGATAATAGTTCGTCGTTGTAGATAAAATTTCCGTTTCGCAAAACTTCACTTCATGATTTCCTGATTGGAAAACATGTTCAGCTACAGCTGATTTCTCAATTTTATCTAGCTGGCAAAGACTTTTGTCTTCTTTCAGTCTTGTATTCACACTCCTTTTTGTACTACCAAAATACACTTTATGGCAAGAACACGGAATTTCGTACACCTCACTTGATGATAAAGGAGGGCGTTTGTCCTTTACAGATCGGAGTGCCTGACTTATCATTCTTGTTGGTTTAAAAACCGGTCTGATATCGTGTTTACGTAAAATCTTTCCTATCTGATACGTAACTGTTTTAATGAAGAGGAGAGATACTGTGTTCTTCCATGTTGTGTTTTGTTGCTGTCTTTTTGTTTACCATTCCCGGTCGGAGAACCCTATATACTTCTTTCCGCGTATATCCATTTTTCTCAAAAGCCTGCATCAGATGCTGTAACTCGGAATTTAGGTGTTCTGGCGTACAAATTCGTTTAGCTGTGTCAATAAGACTTTTAATAACTCCTCTATTTTGCTGAGGATGATGGTTGGAATCCTTGTGCAAGTATCTGTCTGTATGCGTGACTTTCCAGAAAACCTTATGCTTCAAACTTCCAACCGTTCGTCGCGTAACTGAAACATACAAGAAAGATATTTCATTGTCATTTTCCATCTCCATAGTTAATTGGATCTTTCGATTTACACTATTCAGATAATTAAAGAAGTCTTCCAATGCTTTTTTACCGTGTGACAAAACGACAAATGTGTCATCCACAGATCGAAACCAACGATTGAGTTTTCTATTTGCTTTTTCAAGAGCTGACTCTTCGAATCTTTCCATGTAAAAATTAGCGATTGCACAACCTAACGGGTTACCCATTGCGACACCGTCCACATGCTCATGAAACTCATCATCCCATTGGAACTGACTCGAAGTAAGGCAGTGTCGAAAAAGAGCGGTCAAATTCCTGTGAAAAGATCCTTTATATAAACTATAACTTCGTTGACAGGAATCATAGTGAACAACGACACTATATCAAAACTTACAGGAATGTCTCCAGGAGCCAGGATCAGTCCTTCAATTTTCTCAATAAAATGACGTGAGTCTCTTATGTAACAGTGAGTCTTACCAATGTATGGTTGTAGACGAGTTGCCAGATATCTTGCTACTTTGTATGTTGGTGAATTGATAGCACTGGCGATCGGTCGCAGAGGAAAATCAGTTTTGTGTATCTTGGGTAGCCCATAAAGTCTGGGACACATTGCTTCAGATTTCAATAGGGCTTTCGTATCCTCTTTCGGAATCCAAATGGATTACTTTATCAGTGTGTTTCTTTTCTTCAGTACGCTGGCTGTAGGGTCTTTCTTCAGTTTTTGTAGTGTCCTGAGGTTAAATGGATCAAAATTTTGCTACGATAATCCTCCTTATTTAAAACAACAGTAGCGTTGCCCTTGTCAGCGAGAAGAACTACTATCTCTTCATCTATATTTAAATCTTTTAAAGCCTTTCTCTCTCCTTTCGTTAAATTACTGTTCAGTGGTTTACTGTGGCACAGAACTCTAGTGGTTTCGATTCGATTTGCATTTGCAGTTTCTTTTGGGAGGATTATAATCCCTGCTTCAACGTTTGCAATAATTTCCTCAACTGGTACTTTCATAGTTGCTACGGCATAGTTTCCTCCCTTTGCAAGGACAGAAATCTTGTCTTGAGATAATGCTCTTGCTCACT
Organism: Locusta migratoria; assembly: GCA_026315105.1. Taxonomy (NCBI): domain Eukaryota; kingdom Metazoa; phylum Arthropoda; class Insecta; order Orthoptera; family Acrididae; genus Locusta; species Locusta migratoria. Next base: position 17,645,536 of record CM048747.1, on the reverse strand, counting down.
TATTAACAACAGTACTGGACATCACAATATTGTTACTACATTGTACCTTAGGTTGTAATTTTTCGAACTACTTCTTATGCCTGTTAGTAGCTGTTTGCATTATGGCTTCCATGGAGCTAAACGTAAGATAATCAATTTTATTCTAGAGATCAATTTCTACAGTACTAGAAATGAGTAAATTAAGTTGCAACAACTTACGATCAACAATATTGTCGCGTTGCAATGGAAGCAGGCTTGACTTCGAAGGCAACTAAACACAGCACTTATACTGAAAGCACGTTTATTCTGAACTCAACATACACGCAGCACTGACTTCCTCTCAGGCAGAGTGCTCTGCTATTTATACACAGACAGAATTTACCAGAAATTAGAAGAACAGTTAACATAAGAAACAAGTAGAATTTACAAGTGAACATAAGAAAGATGTAGAACCTTCTGGAATTGTAAATTACAAAGAAATAAATTTTCGCCGGTAGGCGGGATTGAACCGGCGACCTTCTGGTCCGCACTCCGTGACGCTATCCCCTGCGCCACGCCGGCAGTTGGTGTTCTGGGTCTCTCGCGGCAATATCCATCTCCCATCTTGTAAAATGAATCCTTTCTCTGAGTAACGCTGATTCTGTGTAATCATAAATCCTTTGAACTCGAGCAGTCGGAAATATTCCCTTCTGTTTTAAAAATTTTGGTATGCAAGACGAATCTCAGCAACGTAACAGAAATGTAAAAGCAGTAATGAAGTAAGCTTTTTTCTTACGTAATTGTTCCAGACATCTGACTGATTTTGAGACATCCTCCCCATAGAGTCTTCTAATCATGCAGTGAAGGCTTTCACGACCAGCTGAAATAATTGTTGTTGAATCTTAGGTGTTACATGGTCGTGGTTGAAGAAACATATCTGCTCCCTTTTAGACAGTATTTATACCGACCATCATCGACAGTCGGCACGACTCACCACTACCAGTAGCACCTCTGAAGATGTCCAGCGCAGCTGTGAACGAAACGTCAGGAGCAGATATGTTTCTTCGACCACGACCATATAACCCGGAAGATTCAACAGCAATTATTTCTTCAGTATGTACTTTAATATTTCCAAGTAGGATGAGCTTGTAGAGCTTCCTATTCTCCAATTTATTGCTGACGAAAATGAGTAAAAGTGGCATGCTTTGATCAGGACTGGAGATCCTCTATCTCCACCATCGTCTGGACATACAAACCATAATTTGCGAGTTCAGCTTGAATGTGATTGGTATCCAAGATGAAAGGAAGATAAAGGATAACGATCTTGAGGACATTATCTGGCATGAAGAATAAAGAGGGGGATGCACTTTTCCAACACTTCTGCGTAACACGGTGATAGTCGTTGGCAGTATGAAGTGTGACCTCGTAGAGTTACCGCCCCACCATGTTCACATTGTAGATGGCAGTAGTCCAACTATTTAGGTGCTGGAGGTCCTTGTGCGACGACTGGTATTGAAGGATCACTGGCGGGAGTGGCGGTTCTTCTTTGGCGTTGGCGCAGGTAAAGGAGCAGCTGCTGGCCCAAATAAGGTACTGGAACGGTTTCTAAAAACGTGCGGATTGACGGTCCAAGATGCATCGGTCTTGCAGTCCTGTGGGACATAACGAAGTCCTCTGTTTTGGGACGACTAACTGTCGCCTTCCTCAATCTCTACATCTACATAAATACCTGCAAGTCATATTTAATAGCATGACAGAGGGTTCATAGAACCGCTTTTACGATATTTCTCTACAGTTCCAGTCTATAATAGCTCGCGGGAAAAAAGGAACACCTAAATCTTTCCGTTTTCCATCTGATCTCTCTTATTTTTTATGATGATCATGTCTCTATCTGTAGAAAGGTGCCAACAAAATATGTTCACACTCGGAAGAGATAGTTGTGAAAGAAATTTCGCACATACATCTCACCGCAACACAACACCGTTCTTTTAATGATTCCCTCCCCAATTCGTTCATCATTTCCGTGAAACTCTCTCTCTCTCCTATATTGCGATAATACAAAATGAGCTGCCTTTCTCCCAACTTTCTCTAAATCGTTTGTTGTCAGTCCCACATGATGTGGATCCCGCAATGTGCTGTTTCTTTAGTATCAATATTGCATTTTCTATGTGTTCTGCTAATGAAATGTAGACTTTGATTCGCCTTCCTGACAATATTTTCTATATGTACTTTCCAATTATGTTGTTCGTAATTGTTATTCCTAGGTATTTAGTTCAATCGACAGCCTGTAGATTGCACTGATTTATCACATAAATGAAGTTTAACGGATTTGTTTTAATGGTCATATGGATGACTTCTCACTTATCATTGTTAAGGGTCAACTGCCAATTTTTACATCATGCTGATAAACTTACCTAAACCGCTTTGCAGTTGCTTTTGATGTTCTGGTGACTTTACCAACCTATAAATCATCCGTGAATAGTCTAAAAGAGCTACTCAGATTGCCTCCGAAATTATTTATAAAAATAATGAACAATAGCGGCGCTATAACACTGCCCTGGGAAAAGCCACAATCACATTTGTTGTACTCGATGACTTTGCCTCAACTAACACATGTATCCTTTCTGACAGGAATGATGAATACAACTGCTCAAGTGTGGCGATATACCATAAGCACGCAGTTTGATTAAAAGATGCTTGTGAGATACAGTGTCAAAAGCATTCTGTAAATCTATAAATAGGGAATCTGTTTCTCATCCATTGTCTACAGCACTCATAACATAATGTGTGTAAAGAGCTAGTTGCGTTTCACAATAAAGATTCTTTCTGAATCCATGTTGACTGTGGGTCAACAGGTCGTTTTCTTTGAGATAGTTAATAATATTTGAGGAAATTATATGTTCTAAAATACGGCTGGAAACTGGCGTCAATGATATAGGCCTATAATTTTGTCTATCAATCCTATGTCTTTATTGATTATTGGAGTGACCTGTGAACTTTCCAGTCTTTGGGAACGTATCTATCACTAATCGAAAGACTATATATGGTAGTTAGGTATGGAGCTATTGCATCAGCATACTCTGAAAGGAACTAATTAGTATGAAATTGGGACTGAGAGACTAACTTTTGTTAAGTGAGTTAAGTTGCTTTAAAACCACTAGATTACGCTTGCTGGCAGCTGTATTTGATAAAAATTCTGGATTATTTGCTTCGTCTGCTTAGGTGACGGCATTTCGAAAAGCTGTGTATATTAGTTATCCTTTACCAGAAGTGTCATCAGTAATGAAGGTATTGATTGTGTTTTACCGCCTGTATTCTTCATATATGATCAGAATACCTTAGAATTCTCTACCAACGTATTTTGCGACCGTTTAAATGTGAAATTTGGTATGTTTTTTTCTTTGCTTTTGCAAAAGTGAACTAATCTTCTATGTGGAGCATGGCTGTTCAGGCCCTCTTTTGTTAATTTCTTTGGTGTAAATCTGTCAACTGTTGTCGATATTATTTCTTCAAATGTAAGCCACGTCTGATCTGCATTCATATTGTTAGTTTAGTAAGACTGGAATTTGTCATTCAGGAAAGGGTTAATCGAATTGTAATCTTCTTTTATAAATAAATATACTTTAGTAAGTAATAAATGTAGTTTAGTAATTAACCTCAGTATTAATTTCATTCAGAATGTTAGTTATGATAATGTTTAAGTATGTTCGTTTTTTTAATTGCAATTTTAATTCTTATTTGATGTTGAATATTTTTTAGCCTGGATGTACTGAAACTCTCAATATTTTGGTCTGTCCCCGCTCACTTGGTGCTGTCGAACACACACTTATATGTAGTGTTAAGGATAATCCAGTGCCAACATTTATAAAGGTAAGCAAATATTTCTTATACAACATTTATCAGTTACAGAAATGCATCCTGTCTAATTTTGTGTTGAGCATTCTATACCATGTCATGGGAAGAATATTTGAATATTTTGATGATATTCTTTTCACCAAAAGGTGAGAGATGGAAATAATTCAAACTTTCAGAAGCAACAAATCCTTGTATGATATATCCTCTACTGAAGAAGTGCCATTAAAATTCATTTTTTTAGATATGTGATGTCACTGTAATAGCATTTTGTAAAATTAGCTACAGATACTAATTTCCATCATTGTAATAAAAGCCTAAATGTATATTTGAACTGCAAAATACACATAATGGATGGACTGTAGGTAATAGGAATTTTGGTTTTTCTTTCTCCCATGAAAGAAAGATAAATGGAAAGGATATAGTATCAAGAATGTGTAATAAGATAGAGGCTATGGAAGTACTCAGTATGCTAGCTTCTAAATGTAAAACGTAATCCAAGTATGATGACTTGTTTAAACATAGGAATCATCAGCTGTTTCAGGTTTTATATGACATTCAAGTATAATCGTACAAATGATATGTGGGTAGTAATAACCAGATTTTAAACAGAATAATAGTATACCTTTCAACTTAAAATAATAACACAATTTATTGGTAACAAATACTAATACAATACAAATGAGAAACAAAACATGGTTCCTAAGAGGTAAAACAACTAAGGCCAAAGATAGTCAGAAAGTTAATGACTGTTGACACAACTAGTGGGGTGATGATATTTTGTCGCAGGTTGTATCGGTACCAGGTGTCTGATGTCTTGAACATTTGATGAGATGTTACTTGCAGATTATGACTTATTAAAGGTAAGATTTCACCATGTACATCAGACACATATACACCAGCCACCAAATTTCAACTTCTCATAAGTGTCAAATTTTTTGGTCGCCTTTTCCTTTTTTTTTTTTTCTCTTGAAGTGTATATTGAACTTTCATTTTCGTAACTCATCAAGCAAAAATCCAATTCAAATCCATACCCTCATTTGTCCATCTTATGTCTTTTTTAAATTAAAGTTTCTTTATGTACAATATAATAACATTCATCTTACTTTAAAAAATGACAGAACTACATATTGACATTGTTACACAGACCCTTATATTTATTCTTCAGTACAAGTCGCTGGCTGCTTCAACGAACAGCTGCCACAGCAGTGAATCATGCTGTCAGTTGTTTCTGAATACAGACCAGCGGTAAAAGTGTGTGCTGATGCCAGTGTCATACTGAGGCGACTCATTACGCCAGCAAAGCGAACATGAAACCTAAGATATTAATCATGTAATACATTAATCATCTATAAATTTAAATTTAACTAATAGAAACTCTTTTATAAGCATTAATAAAATAACAATTATTGAATTGTATTCCTGCAAAAGTGAGTGGAATGAGGCTGTAGATAACGTTCAAATTGCGTCCCACTACATAAGCCATCCCTAGCTCAGTTTAGCATCATACTACACCTAAATCTATTATTAAAATAATTTCTTTGAACTTATTATTTAACACATTTTTCTTATTTATCAAGAATACTTTAGGTATGTGCTCTCTTAAGTTTCTTAAGATGGAATAACATCTTTATTATCGCAAATAATGTAGTCTTAGCATGTTATTATAAAATACAGTAATTAAATTAGAATTATATTACCATTGTCTTTCAAAACCCAATGTCTTACTCATTACAACGAAAAAAATTAGCAATACTACAAGCATAAAGTTCCTTAACTCCTTCCACTATGTTACGTAGTATCACACCAGTTTCAGCATATACATTGTGATAATTCTTCATATTTGTGTACATTTGTACATTGTCAGAATTAAATATATTTATTCCAAACTGTCATTACCTCATGTTTCGCAATTATGTAGCTATTTTCTTATCAGTAATCAACAACTGATGTCACTACTCTACCTAATAGCAACGCTGCTAGTGTCAAATAATTAAATTTGTATTATAACACATAAAAGTAGTTATTTGCAGCAGTAACTTATCAGCATATTTCGCCCCTAGCCAAATTTCACTACTTACATAGAGTTTTAAACTCCAGCTTACAGTACCGTAAGTCAGAGTATCCACACTGTTATCTATTGTTCATAAAACAACTTTCTTTAATGAATCTGTAATATTCCTACTCAGATCAGGAATCAAAACTATCATGCTTCCTCAATTTTAAATAATAATAATAAAACAAACAATTGTCTAGATATGTACAAGGAACTATATTCCTTTATAAATTATAATACTGATTTACGTTTGTATTTCTTATTTGCTCAGTAAGGGCAATAGAGATCAACAATTCATGGATTTAGAAGTGATAGAATGGTATCTTGGGACCTTCGGTTGCTCTTATTGGATAATGGAAGTAGCAAAACAAATCCCTATCGATGAGAAAGACATGTGTCAGGTTCATTGTGTATACCTGTAACACTTTAGTAAACCAATGAATAGACACCTTAATCTTTTCTTGCAAGCGTAACACTCAGGACACTCTATGGTCCACCATATACCTCCTACGAACGCAAACGTCCACCGCTTTAGCACCAACAAATCCTTGCTACTAAATATTAAGTATTATAGTACCTCCTGCATCTCCCAATGCACATTTCTACACAAAATGTATAAAATCATTTTTAATAATTATTTCAAAATTTATATAAAATTATAAAATATACTGTTAGGTGTACCTCTTTTACAACATACTTTGTTTTAAGCCATTAAGGGATCCTGTAAGAAAAATAAACCTCCATCTGTGATTATGTGGATACTTTCTGCCTTTAAACATAATATGTTAGCTGGAAGAAAACTTTCTATTAGGTATTCTTAATATTTAAAAGTTATTTCACTGAGGGTAAGAATGGTTTAATTTCATCTACACTGTAAAATTCTTTTATAATTCGTAATGAAGGTTCTTTGATTATTACTCTCTTAGGATGTGGTATCTATAAACCTCATATGGATCTTCAAAAGGTAGGAATAACTGTATACATTTTTTTTCTATCTCATAACTCTTTCGATGTGTTACTACTAAAACTAAGTCTCAAATTCGATAATTAGGTATAATCGCTTTATCATTATTAGCTTTAGTTCGCTGCTCAGCACTATTAATAAATTGTAGATGGATTCTGTCGCTAGACACAGGTTCTGTTCTATTTACTGGAGGCTAAGGTAAACAAGATATTAGTGGCACTCCTGTGATACGTTTTCCCAAAATTTCTATAGGAGCTAAACCTGAACTTATGTGTGGTAAATCATTAATGACTTTCTGGCCCATTGTTTATGTTTAGATGAATACTATGTTTTAAACAACCTACCTAGCTCATTCATTACATGCTCTACTGGGTTACTTTGAGGACGGTATTGAAACACGTCCACATAACGTCTTCCATTTAATTGACTCCCCATGAACAAATGTTGACGAGCTTCAAACATTTTTTTTTTAGTGTAGCAAACTCCCATGAACTCCCATGAACCACAGACATTGCCGAGGTGGGGTGGCTTGCGTGCCTCAACGATACAGATAGCCATACCGTAGGTGCAACCACAGCGGAGGGGTATCTGTGGAGAGGCCAGACAAACGTGTGGTTCCTGAAGAGGGGCAGCAGCCTTTTCAGTAGTTACAGGGGCAACAGTCAGGATGATTGACTGAGCTGGCCTTGTAACATCACCTAATGTGGCTTTGCCACACAGTTACTGTGAACGGCTGAAAGCAAGGGGAAACTACAGCCGTTATTTTTCCCGAGGACATGCAGCTCTACTGTATGAACATATGATGATGGCATCCTCTCGGGTAAAATATTCCGGAGGTAAAATAGTCCCCAATTCGGATCTCCGGGCGGGGACTACTCAGGAGGATGTGATCATCAGGAAAGACGATACTGGCATTCTACGGGTCAGAGCGTGGAATGTTAGATCCCTTAATCGAGTAGGAAAATTAGAAAATTTAAAAAGGGAAATGCATAGGTTGAAGTTAGATATAGTGGGGATTAGTGAAGTTCGGTGGCAGGATGAACAGGATTTCTGGTCAGGTGAGTACAGGATTATAAATACAAAATCAATTGGGGGTATCACAGGAGTAGGATTGATAATGAATAAGAAAATAGGAATGCGGGTAAACTACTATGACCAGCACAGCGATCGCATTATCATTGTCAAGATAGATACGAAACCAACACCGACAACAGTAGTACAGGTTTATATGCCAACTAGCTCTGCCGATGATGAGGAGATCGAAGAAATATATGAGGAGCTAAAGGAAATTATTCAGACAATTAAGGGAGAGGAAAACTTAATTGTTATGGGAGACTGGAATTCGGTAGTAGGACAAGGAAGGGAAGGGAAGATAGTGGGTGAATATGATCTGGGCAAAAGGAATGAAAGAGGAAGCCGCCAGGTAGAATTTTGCACGGAACATAATTTAGTTATAACAAACACCTGGTTTAAGAATCACAAAAGAAGGTTGTATACGTGGAAGAGACCAGGAGACACCGGGAGATACCAGATAGATTTTATAATGGTAAGACATAGATTTCGGAACCAGGTTTTGAAGTGTAGGACATACCCAGGGGCAGACATAGACTCTGACCATAACTTGTTGGTTATGAACTGTAGGCTGAAACTGAAGAAACTACAGAAAGGTAGGAAAATAAGGAGATGGGACCTGGATAAATTGAAGGAACCTGAAGTTCTTAAGAATTTCAGAGGGAGCTTCAGGCAACAATTGGCAAAAAAAGGGGATAATAAAACAGTTGAGGAGGAATGGGTAAAATTGAGGGATGAAATAATGAACGCAGCAGAGGACAAAATAGGTAGGAAGGCAAGACCGACAAAGAATCCTTGGATATCACAGGAGATACTAAATTTAATCGATGAAAGGAGAAAGTATAAATATGCAGTAAATGAAACAGGCAAAATGGAGTACAGACGACTAAGAAATGAGATTGAAAGGAAGTGCAAAATGGCTAAGCAGGAGTGGCTAGAAGGCAAATGCAAGAATGTAGAAGAATGTATAAATAGGGGAAAAATAGATACAGCCTACCGGAAAATAAAAGAAACATTTGGCGATAAGAAAAACAGCTCTATGATTATCAAGGACACTGATGGAAAACCGGTTCTCAGCAAAGAAGGGAAAGCTGAAAGGTGGAAAGAGTATATAGAGGGGCTCTACAAAGGAAATGAACTTCGAGACAATATTATAGGAAGGGAAGAGGATGTAGATGAAGATGAAATAGGAGATACTGTACTGAGAGAAGAATTTGACAGAGCCCTGAATAACCTAAGTCGAAACAAGGCCCCTGGAGTAGATGATATCCCATCAGAGCTACTGAAGTCTCTGGGAGAACCAGCCATGACAAAATTGTTTCACATTGTGTGTAAGACGTATGAGACAGGTGAAGTACCCTCAGACTTTAAGAAAAATGTTATAATCCCCATTCCAAAGAAAGCGGGTGCAGACAGGTGTGAAAACTACAGAACCATCAGTTTAATAAGTCATGGTTGCAAAATATTAACACGAATTATATACAGAAGGATGGAAAAGCTGGTAGAAGCCGACCTCGGGGACGATCAGTTTGGGTTCAGGAGAAATGTAGGAACACGGGAGGCAATACTCACTTTACGGCTTATCCTGGAAGATAGATTAAGAAAAGGCAAACCAACATTTCTAGCTTTTGTAGATTTGGAGAAGGCTTTTGACAATGTTGATTGGAATAAACTCTTTCAAGTTCTGAAGCAAGCAGGAGTAAAATATAGGGAGCGTAAGGTTATTTACAACTTGTACAAAAACCAGACAGCGGTTGTCAGAGTTGAAGGGCATGAAAGGGATGCAGTGGTTGGAAAGGGAGTAAGACAGGGCTGTAGCCTTTCCCCAATGTTGTTCAATTTGTACATTGAGCAAGCTATAAAGGAAAGCAAGGAGAAATTTCAAATGTTCAAATGTTTGTTAAGCTTATGGGACTTAACTACGGGGTCATCAGTCCCTAAACTTACAAATTACTTATGAACTACTTACGAACTAAGACGGCACAAATATCCATGCCCGAGGGGGGATTCGAACCCCCGACCGTAATGGCCGTGCTGACCGTGACTGGAGCGCCTCAGTCACCTCGGCCACCGCGGCCGGCAAGGAGAAATTTGGAGAAGGAATTAAAGTTCAGGGTGAAGAATTAAAAACATTGCGTTTTGCCGACGACATAGTAATTCTGTCAGATACAGCAAAGGACCTGGAAGAGCAATTGAACGGAATGGACAATGTGCTGAAAGGTGCATATAAGATGAAGATTAACAAGAGTAAAACTAGGGTAATGGAGTGCAGTGTAAGAAAATCAGGTGATGCTGAAGGAATTAGATTAGGTAACGAAACAATAAAGGAGGTAGATGAGTTTTGTTACTTGGGCAGTAAAATAACAAATGATGGTCGCAGTATAGATGATATAAAATGCAGAATGGCAATGGGTAGAAAGGCGTTTTTGAAAAAGAGAAATTTGTTAACATCGAATATTGATTTAAGCCTAAGGAAGTCCTTTCTGAAGGCATTTGTATGGAGTGTTGCCTTGTATGGGAGTGAAACATGGACGATAAGCAGTGTGGACAGAAAGAGGATAGAGGCTTTTGAAATGTGGTGCTACAGAAGAATGCTGAAGATTAGGTGGGTGGATCGCGTAACTAATGAGGAGGTACTGAACCGAATTGGGGAGAAAAGGAATTTCTGGCATACCTTGACTAAAAGAAGGGATAGATTGGTAGGACACATTCTTAGACATCAAGGAATTGTGAATTTAGCGTTGGAGGGAAGTGTGTGGGGTAAAAATCGCAGAGGGAGACCAAGAGACGCGTATAGTAAGCAGATTCAAGTGGATGTGGGTTGTCGTTCTTATGAGGAGATGAAAAGGCTTGCTCAGGATAGAGTAGGGTGGAGAGCTGCATCAAACCAGTCTCTGGACTGAAGACCACAACAACAACAGTGTAGCAAAACACTCCACTCGCAATATGCGAGATACCAGGCATTATATATTGATTTAGTCCTATCTGTATGTAAAATTCTAATTGTCTATGTTGTACATAAGGCCCCAAATATCTATTAGTGTGTACTGTGATGTCCTCTCACTGGCCCTGGCTTCCACAGAATGAATGAAGCTTTGTGTGTAAGAGAGTTTAGGAAGTACTAGGCGCAAACTGTGGGCGTTGAATGTCTCTGGGCGAGAATTAGGTTTGCCAACTGCTGAACAGAACCCAGTCTTAGCAAAGATTCTTAATGTAGCTTGCTCTTAACCTCCTTGGCTGGGGGTTGGTCAAGTTACCTGCCTGACAAATGGTGACGCTCTCTGGGCTCCCTTTCACTACCCCTCCTCGGTAACGGCTAGGCAGTGGTGAAGAGAGCTATTCATTCACTTCTTGGTTCCTGGTAGGGTAAGTACCTCTGGGTTTGGTTCTGCTGTGGCCTCGTGGCTCCACTTAGTTCACGCTCAATAGTCGTACTTATGCCTTTTCGCGAGTATAAATCCGGGAGTAGCAGCTACACTATGTGTAGTAGTGAGATTTTGCTTAATTTCGTACAGGATTGCTAATTTTATGTCCATTTTTGCTGGAATCTGATTCTGAAGCTCTGATGGTGTTTTGTTAGCATAGTTCTTGCACTTCATAAAACTGTCAAATCACTTTTTCGCCTGTTTAAATATGTTCAATGTCTTTCGCGCTCTTATCGTAGTTGAATTCTAATATTTTCGGGGATTCGCGGTGCCTATACTGTTCATATTTTGTCGACAGAACACGTGGACAATATCAGACTAAGCCTTCAGCTTTTCTATCATTCAGTGTACGAGTGGTTAATAATTGTATAGCTAATTTGCTAAGGTGTTTCCTAGTGATTGTAGCGTGATAATTTTCCCCGAAAATTGTCCATTCAAACTTGTAATCTGTGTAATTGTCTGCCCACGTGTGCGCCGATTAGCGTGCTCCCTGTCGTGGTTATTACCATTAAATAGATCTTTTTCCTCGGTGTAGAAAGAACTGTTGCACGACCTATACCGTGTTTTTAATTTTCATGAAATAGAATTATTTCACTTCTTTGAATTTTGGTGACCGAAGTCTGTATTGTGCTGTAGCAATCTGTAACCTTGCTTATCTAATACATATCATTCCTCTGACCAGAAAGAATGATTACACGACATATTTCGCGATCTTATTCTCTTCAAAATCAATTTTGTTAACTTTTTGCATATTTTGTGTTCCGACGTAGTAGAGTGCTGTATTGATCTAACAACTTTAGCCTTCTGTAGTTACCTTCTGCCTGTGCTAAACGAACGTTTTTAGATATTGTTTAATGAAATCTTGATTTAATATATAGTTAGAAGTTCTAGGGAAACTTTAACTTCCATCTGTACACCGAACTTTGTGGTCTTAAACCAAGTGCATTTGTTTCTGATAGTTGATCATGAGCCTAAGAAACACGTTATGGAAGCGAAGTACTATTTCATTGTGCGCGACTGAACCTTCGATCTGCATTCTCCACATTGCCTGGCTGTCATCTTGGTGTATTTGTGTCGGGTGCTTGGTAAGTACCTGCATGGCTTGGCGTATGAATCTGTGTGTGAATGTGCTGCAATTCCTCCGTTTGTCCCTATGAAACGTGATCGTAATTAACCTGTACTCAACTTTGCAGGTGGGCAATTTTAGGGTCATGTAATTGTGGATATTTTGAATATTTTGTAAGGTGTGTTTTTTATTGTATTAAAAAAACGGTCTTCCCCCTTGTTGTTCTTGTTTTGAATAATAAATTAACTTGTTCAATTATAATCCTTTGTGCTAATTTAAATTCTCCCCTCATCATTTATTTTGGATTAATGTGGAGTAATTTGTTCATGTATCTTGTATCTCTGCTCCCTTCTGGAGGAAACAATATTTGCGTTTCCGTTGCCAACATTATTATTTCTCATTTACATCCATGCCTGGGATTATTATTTAATTGTGTCCAGTTTCCTCTAAAGATTACAGTAAAGACAGAACTGTTTGCATAACTTATAGAATCAGAGTTTTGCTTAAGGGAACTGTATACTTCCGCCTCTGTGTGAATATCACCGTAATTAGATTTTGTGAGCAAGCAGTCAATTGTTAAATTCACAAACACGGCTAGTTACCAATCAAAAGAACAGCCCAGAGACATTCAACGCCCAGAGTTTGAAAGAAACGACGGCACAAAACAGACAAGGCACGCCTAGCAATTCCTAAACTCACTTACATACAAAGTTTCATTCATTCTGTGGAATCCAGTGCCAGTGGGAGCACATCACAGTACACACTAATACATATAGACATAGACACTTAGAATTTTACATACAGATGAAAGTAAATCAATATATAATGCCTGGTATATCGCATATTGCGAGTGGAGTGTTTTGCTACACTAAAAAAAAGTCTGAAGCTCGTCAATATTTGTTTATGGGGAGTCAATTAAATGGTTCACATTATGTGAACGTGTTTCAACCAAGATGTACAAATAGTACAAGGTATAGGACAATTACTTTTTAATGATGGCCTACCAGCCATATTTTAGACATGCTTTTCAATATATGGACAAAATAACAAGAAAATGATTGGGTAAAGTTATTATTGATCTTACATAGAAAATCTCAGTGCACTGGATTCAGCCACAGATGATTTGAAAGTCTGTTGTTTTAGGGTAAAATCATGTTGAGTAAAGTGTGTTATATTTGGAAGGCAATGTACCAAGGAAATCTTAAAGTTTCCTTGTCAGTGTTTCAATCATATGAAGGAACACATACTTTTTCATCCTCTCCTCTTTCTTCTTTCTCCCTATGTTGCCCTCTCGCTCTTTCTCTCTATTTCTTTCTACTCCACCCTCTTCTCTCTCTCTCTCTCTTTCTGCATCTCTTGCTGTTATTGTATGGAGTGTTTGTAAATATTATGAGTTTCATGAGACAACTCTCATGTATTCTCTCAACCATACATTGCACTCTTCCTCTCCCACACCACTTGCTGAGCTGCCTCCACAGGGTGTTATACACCACAGGCTCACCACAATGGCTGAGACTACGTTCATATATGTGAATGTGTGTGAGAGATAATGTGTATGTTTGTTTCCCTCAATGGCTCTATGGCCTGAAAAATTGGTATGTGGCTTTATGTGACTCAGAATGATGTCTGGATGGTGAGTAGCGATCTATCCTTCCAAAAACAATATGATAATGGAAAATGTCAGTGAATTAAAGCATTTGAATGATGTTTATTCTATTTTATGGTGAATAAAATCCTGCTTACTGATAGAGCTGAAGCATTGAATTAAAATTTGTGGTGCGGCCGGGAATCGAACCCGGACCTCCATGCTTACTAGGCAGACGTCTTAACCGTTAGACTACCACACCACTAACGATTAAGGCGCCTCGGAATAGTCTATGTACGATTTCCCTCCACAACACAAATTTTAATTCAGCTTCTTTGTTCCAAAGATCTTTGGAACAAAGAAGCTGAATTAAAGTTTGTGTTGTGGAGGGATATCGTACATAGACTATTCCGAGGCGCCTTAATCGTTAGTGGTGTGGTAGTCTAACGGTTAAGACGTCTGCCTAGTAAGCATGGAGGTCCGGGTTCGATTCCCGGCCGCACCACAAATTTTAATTCAATGCTTCAGCTCTATCAGTAATGTCTTTGACATATTTGAGACGAAAATCCGTCTCAGGGATTCTTTCATTGTATTTAAAATCCTGCTTATTTTTAAACCTAGTTATCCATGTGATGTGTGGAAATTACCTGAGTTGCTTTAATGTTTTCCCTATCTCAATTACGAAGTTTGTTACTGGTCAATAGCTTCAGTTTCAAAATATTGTGATCTTTAAACTAGTTTTGATAATATTTCTTAAACTTTTTTATTTACTAGTTACTGCCTAGTACAAGAGTAACAGTGTAACAATGTTCAAATGTTTGTAGTGGTTAAGGGACTTAACTACGGGGTCGTCAGTCCCTAAACTTACAAACTACTTATGAACTAGCTTATACTAAAGACGTCACAAACATCCATGCCCGAAGGGGGATTCGAACTCCTGACGGGAACGCCCTTGCGCATCGTAGCGTAGTGCCTCAATTCACTTGGCCGCTCCGCTGCGGCTAACAGTGTAACACTTTTGCCATTCAGTACATTATTGATAAGAGTTCCTTTATGGGATCTCTTTTACATTTTCATTCAGTAGTTCGTGCTAGCTACTGGTAGATGACTATAGTGTTTCTTGGAACTAGTTTTCACTTATTAAACAGCCTTTCCATCATAACTTTTGTAATTTCATAAAATGACTGTATTTAACGTAAAGTGAATACTGGGGCATTGCAAACTGTAATAAGGAAATATATGACACTTTAATTACAATTATGGATTGAGGTATATGCCTGAAACTTTCTGAGCTGCATTACTCTCTGTTGGGATACGTGTTACGTGCTGTTCAGGAGAGTATTGCAGACCATCAGCAGCATGTTTGCCTTCTCATAGTCAACAAGTCCACTGTCACAGAGTAATATATTTCTAGTAGTAGTTTCATGAAATACAGACGGCCAATTTATGTGGACCATGCTCCAAACATTTCAAACTCTTTTAACCCTCCGTTACACGCACCACGGACTGTGAGTCCGCAGTTTTATCTTTCCATCAACAATCAGTTATAAATTCAAGATTTCCATTAGCGGCTTTGTCTACCTTCCTCTCCTTCCATAACGAATTATTGGCAACAATTAAAGTTAGTCATTATTGCCAGAAGCACCAGCCTCGTGAGGTGCGGACTGTCAGTCCGTGTGCGTGCATTCGTGTGACGCAGTTGTATCACCAGTTCTTTTACGATGTATTGTATCTTCCTTTATAATTTTACAAAAAATAGAGAGTTACGTTTAGAACTTTTTTATTTATTTATTATCCTAATTGACATAGAATTATTAGCCTTTTCATTGACCAACATCGATTAGTGAAATAAGTTATGGAAATTCTTTTTTTTTTTCTCAGAAGAACGGTGGATGACAATCAGGTTTCGCAGTAGTTGGATGAAGAGCTAGGTAATGAAGAATGTAGTGATCTGGAGTCAATATTCGAAAGTGATCACTATTCAGATAGTGAACAGTCGCTGGACGAAAGTGATTCTATGGAGAAAAGTTGACTTGTATCTTGGGAAAGACAGTATGCAAGAGCCATCGGCCTCTAATGCAAAACAGAAGAATAAGAAGACCTCAACATAATATTGTCAAGCTTTCACCGGCAGTCATAGGCGAAGCAAAAAATACTAAGCGTCCAGTTGATTGTTTACAACTTTTCTTCACAGATGACATATTAGAAGAAATTGTTCGCTGTACTAATATTTACATTGCTACCATCCGTTCTAAATATTCCAGAGAAAGAGATGCTGCAGACACTAACATTACAGATATCAAAGTTTGTTTCTTGGCGGGTGTGCTACAAACATCACACAAATTTACTAGATCTCTGAGCTGCAGATGGTGGCGTGGAGTACTTCAGACTTTCAATGGGCATATATCGTTTTCGTTTCTTGCAGACATATCTGAGATTTAATGACATCAGAAACAGAGCTCATTGGAAGGAAACAGACAAATTACCTGCTGTCCGATTCTTGATATATCAGTTCAATGAAAACTGCAAGAAACATTATAGTTTATCAGAACTAGTTACAGTAGATGAAATGCTGAATGCAGTCAGAGGCAGATGTGGGTTTATACAAAACAACATGCCATCAAAACCGGCAAAATATGGTATAAAAATGTTTGCACTTACAGATGCAAGGATATTCTATACCAGCCATTTAGAAATATACTGTGGAAAGCAAGTGGACGGGCCTTATCTCTGTGATAACACACCTCATGCTATTGTCAGAAGATTGGTGAAATGCATTTCCAAATCTGGCAGAAATATAACATGTGATGATTGGTTCACATCAATTCCACTTGCGGCTGACTTGTTGGAAAATGACAAGCTGACAATGGTTGGAACCATTCGAAAAAATAAACAAAATTCCCCCATTTATGACAGTAGCAAAAGATCGTCCTGTAGAATCCAGCATTTTTGTATTTAGGAAGAATATGACACCGGTTTCATATAAACCTAAGAAAGACGAGGTTGTTCTTCTACTGTCTACTTTACATGATGATGACAGTATTGACAGTGATTCGGAAAAGTGCAAGCCAGAAATAATAACATTTTACAACGAGACTAAATATGGTGTGGATAAAGTTGATGAGATGAAATGTACATACTGTGTGACAAGAATTACCAGAAGATGGCCATTTATAATTTTTTATTCTCTTCTAAATATTGCTGGAGTCAATGGATACATAATTTATAAGAGCAATTCGGATTCAACAAGTCCCAGAAAAGACTATCTAAAAGTTCTTGCCAAAGAATTGTTGCATGATCATATGGCAGTGAAGGTCAATCATCAAAGTACTCTGGTGAACATCAAGAATTGTATCAAGGAAATTTTGGGATTACCAAAAGCTGAAGCTCTTCCTAGAGCTCCACAACCAACATCTCGAGGAAGATGCAACTTCTGTGATAGGAAAAAAACAGACCGACGAGATTTCCTGCAATGTGTGCAATAAATTTGTATGCCTGGAACATGTCGGTGCATGTCTGTGCAGTGAGTGCAGTGAAAAAGGCAAACACCACGAGTGATTTACTAGAATTCACAGCGAGGCTGTAAACTATAGTTTTCTGAAAAATTTTCTGAACTAATTGACTTAAGATAATTGATAATTGTTGGTTGATATTCATTTGGAAAAACAGTGAAAAAAACCAGAATGAACGTAAATTTCTGTGAGTACAATAACTGTTCTTATTGGTTTATGGGTAAATTATAAGTTAAAATATTTTATGTACACTACTAATGCTGAAATACATTATGTTTACGGATTCATTGTTTTATTTATGTTATTCAGACTCGAATGAATTATATTTCCCAACTATAATCTCAGAATTGTTCATGAAAATGATATCAAATGCGATGCGGACTCTCAGTCCGCACGCGTGTAACGGAGGTAAAAAATCGCACGTATAGCGGAGGGTTAACAGTGAATCAGTAGAAATAGAACTGTAAAATACATTCGTTAATCCTAAGACGCTGAAGTAATTCTGGAATTTTAACACATGAAGCTGACTGATCTGAAATTGGGGAGATTATATTTCATGGTGGAGGGTGATCACAGTAGTGCACAGAAATATAGCTGATGTCAATGTGCTCTAAAACACATGTACAGTTTTAACATGTGACACAGGGCATTGTTGATAGAGTGTTACTCAGGAATTGCAGTGTATTCCTTTAATATTCTCCTCAATGTGGCCATATCGCTCTGCACCAAATTATTACAGCAACAATTTACTGATCTCTAGCAGTAAACCTGAAATTTTGTGGAACAATCTATATATTAGGAAAGTTTGAAATGTATTATTACTGTTTCTTGTGACCAATTAGATTACTTTATTACTTTAAAATCGTTAAATATTTTCATTACTTAAATAGCTATTTTTATCTCTGTCTGTTGTATGTTACAGATTATCTGTTATGGTGTCAAGGTTGATTTTGAGGTTGACCCAAAAATTGTATCATTTGATTATATGCTACTATTCCGGAAAGACAGTCGAATCCTCACACTGAAGAATAAGACATTAGTACCATTTCTTTGGCGATTTGTAGGTACTGAAATGTTGGAGAATGATTTTGAAATATCAGATACTATGGCCATAATCAAGCCATTGGAAAATCAGTCAATAGAATTCACTTATTGTGCCAAAGAAGTACAAGTGATAGCCAAGAAACCACTGAAATTAGAGGTACAATTAATATATTATTTTCCTTAATTAAGATTTAATGAGACATTACATTTAGACAGATGTGAAGGGAAACACCAATTTGAACCATGTTAATATAGCAATAAAATTTTATATATTACTTTCAATGAAAGTAAATCACAATCAAAGTTGAAATCACACATACACAACTATTATTGTTCTTATATCCTCTGTGGTGTGTAACGATGCTAGATGCAGTAATGGAAACCATCACCATGTAAGTAATATCTTTACTTCCAGTGTATTTCATGAGACTGGTTCGTGTAAATATATGTGATGGATTTAACATGTATGGAAGGTTGACTGAAGTGTCTGAAATAAATGAAAAAGACTGTGTAGCATCTGTCATGCCTTGTATTTTTTTCGAGTTCTTTACTATTCACTGACAGTACCGTTAAATGTTCACTGTCAATATCTGTGGGTAACTCTTAACTATGTTATAACTGCCTCACACTAATACTAAGATTCATTGACTAAAATATGCAGCATATGGCCTTGTACTTTGTTTGTGGCCATCTAATACCAACGATTCACCACAAAATATCTTCTTCTTTTTATCACATATTTTAGGATTGTTCTCAGCATTTTGCAGCTACATTTAATCCTTCCACTATTCTGCTGGTTTTCCAATGTGCCTGTTATCTTATAAAATATATTACCAATAATTTAGTGGTAATTCTTTTGTCTGTTTTCTGCAATATCACCATTTTTGTCAACTATTTTCAATATGTTACTAATATCTTCATTTATTTTGTTTGTGTATCTACTATCTTCCTAAATTAATTTCATATTACATTTATTTGTCTTCACAGTTACCCAAGATTCACTTCGATGCAGCAATGTTTGTGCTGATATAAATTTATACAAGTTGAATGAATTTTCTGATTTTACTGCATTTTCGAATGCTTCTTATAATAGTGCCATTTAAGTATCCTGTAAAATGATTCCTCCAAATTTGAATGTACTTTTAATGTACTTGTTCTACATCTACATACACATAAGTATCTGCATGTCACATTCTCTACAGTTCATTTCTATGATAGTTCAGAGTAAAATGGAATATCTAATTATTTCTGTCTTCGATCTAATTTCTCTTATTGTATTACACTATTCTTGTCTTACTATATAGGTGGCTGCTGACAAAATATGTTCCAATTCGGAAGAGAAAATAGGTGAAAAATTTTACAAATACATCTCACTGAAATGAAAAACGCGTTTTAAATATTTCCACCCCAAATCGTTTATTATTCCCATGACACTCCGTCCACTATATCGTGATAATACAAAACGAGCTGCTCTTCTCTGAACTTTCTCTAAATCGTCTGTAAGTCTCAACTGGTGTGAGCCTGACAATGTGCACCAATACTCCAAAACAGGACACACAAGTGTAGTGTAAGCAGTTTGTTTAGTGAAACTATTCAATCTTCAACCAATGACATGTCGTCTTTGCTTCACCATCTGTACTTATCCGCTTGTTTAAGTTGTTCGTAATTGTTACTCCTAGGTAGTTAGTTGAATTTACATCCTTATAGATTTGACTTATTTATCATGGAAATAAAGTTTAACAGTTTTCCTTTAGTGGTCATATCGATGACTTCACACTTCTCATTATTAAGAAACAATTGCCAATTTTTAGACCATTCTGATATCTTCTGGTGACTTTACTAACTGATAAATGACAGCACCATCTGCGAACTATCTAAGAGAGCTACTGAGATTGCCTACTAAATTGTTCATAAAAATGAAGAACAGCAATGGGAGGAAAATTCTAATCAATCAGTAAAATATCAACAAATCAATCAACAATCAACAATATCAACAAGAGACAATACAAAATGAGACAATCACGTAGTAATACCGAACAATAAAGGGAAATGGAACGCAAAGCCGATGTCCATGGTTGACCAACCATGAAATTAGAGAGATGACGGTTCAACTATGGGGCACCACAAGGAAACCTGCAATCTGAAGACATAAGACGAAAGGAACATACACAATGTGCTGAAGCAAAGATTTACATAGAATGGTAAAAACCACCATCACAAATAAAACCTAAAACTGAATCAGCCATCATGGCATCGTTACTTAAAACGTCGGTTAAAACTACAGGAAAATTAAAGCCCCGCTTCAGGGCGGCTAAAATAGGGCAGTCCAGCAATTGTGGGCTATCGTCAAGCAGAAGCCACAGCAACACAGGGGCGGGTCCGCACCCCTGAGGAGATGGCCATGGGTTAACCAAGAGTGGCCAGTGCAGAGCTGGCACAGGACTACAGAGTCCTGGTGGGAAACCCGCATGTGACAGGAAATCACGAACGCAATCGCACAATTGTGACGATATTCCATAAACACGCAATTTGATTAGAAGGCACTTGTGTGGTACAGTGTCAAAAGTCTTCCAGAAATCCAGGAACACGGAATGTATTTTACATCTCTTGTCTATAGCATTCATCACATTACGTGAATAAACATCAAGCTGTGTTTCACTGGACCGATTAAAATTTTTGGTGCGCTTACAGGATAACTTTTCAGCTGGTTTATGTAATGACTGATGGTGTGGCAAGGGGCAGTACTCATTTCCCTTCCATTACCAAACCCTTTATGGTATATTTTGAAGATATTACTCTTTGGACTTCTTCTGTGAACCCAAGTACTTTTTATGATATGTGAATGAAGTTTTTAATATTTCTCCACATGATCTTTGTGGGATTTTAAATAATTTCAACTGCCACCAGTCACACAAAAGATTTAAAATGGAAATTATTAAGGAAGACAGATTGTCTCGGCGCAAAAGAGCCACTATATCTGATGTTTTGACAGTTTCAGTGTGATTATGCAGCAAAAGTCTGAGCTGAAGGTGGTGCCCATTTGGACCAACTATATATTAAGTTGTGAGAACAATGAAATCCATGAAGAAGATCAACACTTATTACGTTGGAAAAATTAGATATAATTAGTAGTATTGAAGTAATAAATTGTTACATGACCCAGAATGATGTAGCCTTACCACATGATAAGTACTAAGGCACTTGCATCTCAGGTGTTTAGTGTGAGTGTCCATGTTTTAGGCCAGCAGACTTGAATGAAATAAAATACCTCTTGGACCAAGTAGAAACCCTTTGGATTAACACTCCAGCAGTCTTCAGGAAGCTCAACCAAGATATGAAAGGTGTGGGACAAATGAAAACAAATTACCTAGCAAGTGAAATTTATTGACCTCAGCATACATGCAGGTATTTTGGATTCTCCACTTCCTGGCCTGGTTTCCTGAAAAGAACATAGATATCAGAAAATCAAGAAGAAATGCAGTGTTGTAACATTGAATGTTAACTACCTGATTGAACCTGTGAAACAACAACAGAGTCAAGTGCCTGAGAATCAGGATGCTTAAATTCATGCTCTACAAGAATAACACTATACTGATCAAAATTCGTGAAAAGGACCACTATAGAATTACAAAGGAGATGATCCTCATTATTTACATCTTTTATTGTTCAAAGAAATATAAAGGAATTCGTAGTAACCTTCAATTCTATGTCCAACAGACTTTCAACAGTGATGAGAAATGTATAAATAAGAAGTATACTCTAGTAATCCTCTCACTCAAACAAATATTGAAAACAAAAAATACTTGCTGAAAGTAGAGATTTTTGGGGCAGATCTGGAAGACTAGTTTCATATGATTTCAAAAGGAATCTTCATCAGTCTGCTCAGGGATTTTAATGCACATCTCAACAAGGAGAATAAATATAGAAAAATCTTTGGAGAATGCACAACACATACGAGAACAAGCAACTATGGAATAAAACTTGTGGAACTTTGCCAAATCTCCAATCTCAAAACGACAACTAAACCTCAATAAATATCTAAAAATGAAGAAGAATTGGAAAGCACCAAATTAGCTCCTTGGAGAATCCAAAATTGACCACAATGTCAATTGTCAAAATGGATTTAAGCTAATTCAAAATTTAATATTCAGAAAGAAGCCAAAATGGATTTCTAATATTATATTATGAACGCAGCAATTAAATTAATCCTAAGTTCATATGAAAATAATACAAAACCTAAAAGAAAGCATTTTAAAACAAAGAAATTGAGGCACATATTCAAAACACCATCAGATCTAATTTACAATATGAGACATAGAAAGAAATTAAGTTTCAAATAAAGAAAGCTGCGGAAGAATCTCTTCAAACTAAAATTAAAAGAAGAATCTCTGGTGTAATGACAGTAACATGAAACATTGGAAAACAGATAAATATTTGGCAAAGATTTAAATTAAATCCAACACAAATAAATATAGAAATGTCAGTAAAGGGAGGTAAATATCATTTTACACAATGAGGTACCAAATGATAGTTCAACATATACAGATGCAGAGCTCTCAAAATAATAATAATAATAATAATAATAATAATAATAATAATAATAATAATAGAACCGAGTGAGGTGGCACAGTGGTAAGAGACTTGAAACATCTTTATATTGTGAAACATCATTATAATTTTCTAATTTTTATTACCAATTTTAATATATATATATATTAAAATTGGTAATAATATATATATATATATATATATATATATATATATATATATATATATATATATATATATATATTAAAATTGGTAATAAAAATTAGAAAAGAAGAAGTGCAGTCAATATTAATAAACTTCAGAGAAACCGTAGAATAAACTCATGTAAAAAAAAAAGTACCGACAGTTTTCTGAATGTCTTCTTATTGTCGATTGCTTCATCACATCTCAGGGTCATTATATGGTTCACTTTAAGGCCTATGTAATTAACTAAGACGAAACTTTTCACTCTTGAAAAGGATTTGCATTTTTCTAAAACATGTTTACATCACAACTGAAAGTTTACACAGAAAAAAACGAGACAGCTCATCACTTCTAACTGCTCGAGAAGACTAGACAAGACTGACTGCTAATTAAAAAGCAAAGATACTGGTCTTCCCCTTTTTTCTTTTAGTTCCACAGATGAATTTTTTTCTTCACAACATTAATTAATAATTGTCTATTATTGTTATTATTATAATTATTAATTTTTCTCTCTCTCTTTTTTTAAGTAATAATAGAAAATGAAATTAAAATAGAAATTCGCTTCTTACTGTTCTGATACCTCAACACTCCATCCCTGGTAACAGCACAGACTGGACTTGCATTCGAAGGAGGGTGCTTCAAATCCACCTCGGCCATCCAGATTTAGGTTTTCCATGATGTCCCTAAATCACTCCAGGCAAATGCCGGGATGGTTCCTTTCAAAGGGCACGACCGATTTCCTTACACATCCTTCCCCGAAAATCCGAGCCTAAACTCTGTCTCTAATGACCACGCTATCGATGGGACGTTAAACTGCAAGCTTCGCCACAATAATAATAATAATCCATTAGCTGCTTCCAATCTTCAAAATGCACCTGAGGTTTAAATTTGCAGTACATTTGAAACCATCTGAATTGTAAAGTACCCTCGAGAAACTAGAATTCAAAAATCTAGAAGAAATTCCTGCAAAATCGTACTGACCAGAGCAAGGTGAACTCCAGTAAGCTTGAAAATTGCCAAAGAATAATAAATCTTCTAGTAAAGGTGGGATAAGAAATTCAAATATTTGAATCCTATGGGACCAAACTATGTTGGTCATCAGTCCCTAGTTTTACAAACTATTTAATCTCAGGACAACTTCAGGACAACACACACATCCATGCCCGAAGGAGGATTCGAACCTCCAATGCGGGATCCCACGCGATCCGTAACATGGTGCTCTAGACCGCTCGGCTACTCCTGCATGGCTTGTGATGAGAGCTGAATTTCTGAAACTCGCTGAAGAAATGGTATCACTACACCTCAGTACATTTATTAAGAAGACTTGTGAACCGAGAAGATCTCAGAAGATTGGAGGATGGCACTTGTATATCCACTTCACGAGAAAGGTGACAGATCAAATGTGAAAGGGATTTCAGGATTTCATTTTCATCCATCTCTTAGATAGTCCTTCCCAAGATTATGTTAAACAGCCTGGGGCCAATTCTAAATACACAAACAGGAGAATACCGATGTGAATTAGAAAAGGAAGGAGTTGTTCAGAGCAAATGATCAACCTCAACAACATAATTATAACGCAAGCTGGCCAATGCTGGCTGATCAAATGTTTCTACGTTTATTGACTTCAAGAACACAACTCAATAGAACCGACGAATCGTAATTACAAATTTGGAGGAATTTGAAACTGATCGTAAAACAGAAGAAGTGCGAAGCAAACATGAACAGAAACCAAGTAAGAAATGAAATTTTGGTGCAGCATTTATGGACCATTCACAATGTTAGTAGGTTTGAGATAAGTGCTGATGATATTGCTCTCTTATTCGCAAATGTCGTTGATGCAATTAAACAACTATATGCAGTTTACAGGTATCACAAGAAAAATTAAATATATAGATAACAAATTCAAAGAAATTAATTGACAGCACACAAGTACTGGTTGTATCAAATTGGCCTAATTCTTAAATATTTGGAAGAAACCATTAAATATACCAGAGTGGAATGAGCAGCTGTCAAACATCGAATAGTTAAACTTCAACGCTGAAGCTGTACTGAATATCTGTTGATCTCAAAATGCAATGTTATTAGAATACGATAGAGTGCAATATGGAAGAGAAACACTTTCCTTTAAGAACAAAGGACTAATAGAGCAGCTGAAGAAGAAGAAACGAGTAATCCTGAGAATGCTTTGGGTAGACACAAAAGAATAATTATAATAATAAATGGCAGGAAATGGCTGAAGACGAGCAATGAGGAGAGCTACCATTGTATTAAATGAAAACGAAAAAGAGAAGGCTGATATTCTTTGGTCACATAATGAGAACAGATTACAGCACTTTCATGAAGAAAATCTTTAGTATATTTCATTTGAGAAAAATGTTGCATACAATGAATTATAAAAGACCTCACAGAACTTCAATTTACAGAAATGGATACAATTAAGTAAAGAAAGGGAGTAATTCAATCTGAAGTTTTTCAGTAGATACTAAAAACTAAGACCAAGAAGAAAATCACATCTGACAACAATGGTATAAGGCAGAAAACCAGCCTCAGAAAAGAGCAGAAGAAATGATAACAGGAAATCAAAGTTGTAAAGCGACCCTTACTTTGCTACTTTGTGAAAATAAAAATAAACAAACAATCTAATGAGGATAGTTTACAGCTTACTGCAAAGATATTTTATGAACTGTGACAGACACATAGAAAAGATATTCACACAGAAAACTCTTAAGCTATGAGCCATTGGCCTTCATAAGAAAAAAGAGCATTCACACAATCACAAATGTACACTTGATATAGACACAATCATCTTGTCCAGCAGACATATTTAAGAGATAATACTTGTGTGTCTGTAGAGTGTGCCTGCATGATTGTTTGAATGCTTCTTTTTCTAACAATGACTAATGGCCAGCCAATAGCATAAATATATTCATGTGGCGTCTGTTCCGAGAGAACAGACGTCACTTCTGAACCTTCAGTTGTTATTATTCAATATTCATAGAATATATGACATCAACTGCGATTGGGCAAGGCTGAAAATGTGTACCCAGCCGGGATTCGAATCCGGGTCTCCTGCTTTCTAGGCAGTTGCGCTGACCCCTACACAGTGATCAGTGCACCTGCAAAGACTACCTAAGCACGCCTCCTGTCAGATACAAATTCCCAGCTTCGCCCTGCCCACAGTACTCAAACTTGTAGTTATGAACTAATTCCCGTAAGAGTAAGGGCTTCCAACCTTGCCCACCCCTCCTCACTAACAATAGGATCATTGCCCGTCACCGGCAATAATGGTGACGGGCAATGCCGGTGACGGGCAATGATCCTATCGTTAGTGAGGAGGGGTGGGCAAGATTTGAAGCCCTTACTCTTACGGGAATTAGTTCATAACTACGAGTTTGAGTACTGTGGGCAGGGCGAAGCTGGGAATTTGTATCTGACAGGAGGCGTGCTTAGTTAGTCCTTGCAGGTGCAGTGATCACTGCGTCCCCAGTGGTGTAGGGGTCAGCGCAACTGCCTAAAAAGCAGGAGACCCGGGTTCGAATCCCGGCTGGGTACACATTTTCAGCCTTGCCCAATCGCAGTTGATGTCATATATTTTATGAGTATTGAATAGCATAAATGTTGCGTGTATATGTGTCTTTTTTATTTACCTTTCACAGCTTGTTGTACGTCTTTGATGTGAGATGCAATCTAGCCTCATTATATCGTTGAATTCAAAGCTGGAAGTTCTACTATTGAAAATAAATAAATACATGTATGGGAGATTGAGGACGTACACAAATGTTCCCTGACATACTCCTTTTTCTCTTAAATGTGAATATTGTAGGCAATGCCATTATCTTGCAGCTTCTCCAACAACATGCTGTTCTCCAGAATGCACAATATATATATATATATATATATATATATATATATATATATATATATATATATATATATAAAGATTACTTACCAGGCGAAGGAGCACAGGAAGTGATAGTAGCACAAATAAATCAATAACTTTGCACCCATACATATACACAAATGCATGCACACCACACCTTTAGGTCTGCCTAGGTGTACTTGTGTTTGTGTATATGTTTGGGTGGGTGTGTATTTGTTTACCCTCCTTTTCTTTCCGCAAGGTATGTCTTTACTGTCCCAGGATTGGAATGACTCCTTACCCACTCCCTTAAAACCCTCATCATTTCCTCTTCCCTCTCCTTCCCTTCTGACTGATGAAGCAGCTAGGCTGCCAAAGCTAGCGTTTGTGTTTGTGTGTGTGTGAATTTATTGATTTATTTGTGCTACTATCACTTTCTGTGCTCCTTTGCCTGGTAAGTAATCTTAATCTATTGATTTATATATATTTTTCCTGTTTGGAATTTCTCCTCTGTGTGTGTGTGTGTGTGTGTGTGTGTGTGTGTGTGTCTAAAATAAATGCTAATGCCATGTTATTTTTGTTTATAAGTTTTGTGAGAAATTAGGCTGCTGTAATGATTATAATTCTTATATGATTTACCCAAATCATTTTTCCATTTGTTTGCACTTGAAAATGATCAGCCTGTATTCAGTTTCTCTATATACAAGTGTGAAATGGAGAAAATGTGTGGTGTGATGATTTTAAAATGTGTCGAGCTGATCCTCTATACATTTGCTCTACATATAAGTATGAACAAGTAAGAAAAATGTGTTGTGTGATAGATTTTAAATGTGACAAGCAATGGCACATCATATTAAATTGTGGCACAGATAGTTTACATGATATTATTGATCTCATAAATGATGGGCAGTTACAAATTCTTGTAGATCAAGATAATACAATGGAACTTTTTTGTAAATGATGTTTGGAGAGGTGCCATTTTCAAAATGTAGAGTTGCATATATGAAGATGACAAATACGTTTCTCAAAATCCAGACTCTTGAATGAAATATTGATCAGTGATGTTGGCATATATATTTCACAATGAGTATAGTAAATTTGTTTCGTTGTTGTGATGTCAAATACTGTCATTTATACTGTCATTTATTATCATATTTTCTTGAAAGTATACTCAACACAAATAAATTCATCTTGAGCTGTTTTGGAAAATAGATTAAAGAGGAGAAAGTCTACATTTTGTTTTCTTGCTTTTTTCGTTGTATCCTTTGGTCAATGAATATTAAATTATGTCATATATGCACTTGTACCACCTAAAGATTTGTCATACATTGAAGGTCAGTTACGTTCTTCTTCTAGTGGTTCAGAGTGATTCTTTTTTATATTTTAAGCCTCATTTGATTCCTTACTTATCAGTTTCTATTTTGCTTATTGACTCTGCTACAAACCTATTGGTCCTTTATTTCTGCACTTAATTTTGTCATACCTGTTGTTACTCATCTCCTTGCTTTTAGAGTTGTGCGTCTACTTTGTTGGGTTTTCAGGGGGAAAACCATTTCAAAAGAATCTCTGAAAATGTTAAAGAATTTCTCAATCTTAATAATGTTAAAATCCAGATATTCAACAAACCTCATTTTATTTCACAATGAAACTAGTTTCCACTGCGTAATGCCTATCTTCATACTTTGAAACCCTAGATCCCAGGTGCTCTTGTGTCATATATGGATACCCAGTGGTGCTGCATGTCATATGTCAGATTATGATGTTGACCTCAGTGTAGTTGAACTGGTTACATTGTAAAACACAGATGACACTATGGAACAACAAAATAAAAGAATATTGTTTTGCCTGTTTCATTTAATAAAGTTTCCGTTTTGGTTTTACTGTCATCTATAATTTTAACTCAACAGCAGTAAGTGTAACCATCGTTTTTATGAATTATTAATTATCAAGTTGCATTGTAATCTATGTTTTGTCAGTAACAACTTCATGGCAGGTAGCTGGAGTCTATGATATTTCAATAATTTTAATAATCATGCCACTTTTCAGCTGGAATTAATCATTATTAGCATATTGCAATATTTTCTAATACGTTTATACTGAAAAGAGCAGCCATCTGAAAGAGAGTTTCATTAAAGAGGTATATTTAATTAAACTTAAAATGTATATTCTTGAATTGCATAATCAATTGTCTTCTTTTCTTTCATCTCAGGTATTTGAAGAGGAAGGCAGAGGTGATCCATTGTGTACTGAAACAATATATATCTCTGCAGAAGCAATTGATGCTAAAGTTGATATTTTATTTGCTCCCAGATGTAATCATGTGTATTTTGGTAAACTTAAAGTTGGCCATGAATATGAGCATCATATAAATCTCAAAAACAAAGGGAAATATGAACTTGATTATAAGTATGAACAATGATTATGTAATGATCTACCTTTCCTTTCTGAAGCTCACTATTTTTAATCTTGTGTCATCCACTGTTTTCCTCCCCAGAATACAAATTGAAGGTCAGCCAAATCTGCCTCTTGAAGAACTTGAAGGTATAATCTCTATCCTTCCAGATAGTGGAATTGTACCACCTGGAGACAAACCAGTTCCAGTTAAGGTAAAAATCAAACTTTAATACACTACATTGCAATACTGCAATGAATTCAATATAGTTTTTTTTATTTATGTTGTGTTATTTTTTGTGTTTTAGTGTTGTAAAGTCATGTTGCATGATAGCTTTTAAACTTCACTCTCTCAAAATTAAATCAATACACTTCCCCATGTTGCACATAATCTCTCCATTAGTGTCTGCCAATGAAGTTCGAGGTGTATTTACTAAATGAACTGGCCAAACACACTGCTTCTATTAATATTACTGTATTTTAAACTACAATGTCTATTGTAGATACTTGAAGCATCAAATTACTAATGACTTCTAATGTATCTCTGAGTGAATAGTATTTTCAGGGGACTTGCTAATCTCATAGAATATGGCACATCAGTTTGGAGGTAGAAGGGAGTAATAGTGGTTTATTTACACAGTATTGCAATAAATTACAACACAGATTTTCCCAAGATAAAAAGAAGGAAACATGATATAATTTATGAAAGTATGGTCGCTTCTCCCCTGGCTCAAGTTCAAAGGAATAGACAAATCTTCACTTTGTGTATTTGCTGTGCCTGACTTCAAACAGAATAATTATATAATTAATTCTTCCAATGCAATTAAAAGTCAATGTAAACAATGTACTAATTCTTATTATTATTCTTGTGAAAACTTCCCTTTTCTTCCAAAATTTACTCTTCAGCATTTCTTCCTATTGCGGACCTCATTTGGTTAAATCTACTTTTACTTGGTCTCTCCAACTTGCTCATGGCCTTCCAACTGCTCTCGATCGAGGTTCTGACCATTGTAGGGATCTCTTAGGACGTCTTTCTGGTCTCATTCTTTTAATGTGCCTAAAACTTTTCAGCTTGTTACTTTCCATACTTTCTGTTAGGGACTTGATGTTCTACACAATTCACATTATTTTGATTTGCTATCTTGTTCCATCTCATCTTGACAAGGATTCGTCAAAGAAACCACATTTCGGTTACTTGTCTCCTGCTCACAGCTTTCTTTGTCCAAGTCCAACATTCTGATCCATTGTTTAAAACTGGCAGATAATATGACTTGTACCTCATGATTTTTGCTTCAGCAGGTATGTACTAGTTTCTAATTATCTTCGATACACAATCATAAAATTTTGATCAATTTTCTGTTTTTTTCTGAAATTTTTTCCTTGATATCTCCTTTCTTGATTAATTTACTTCCTACGTACGTGAAGGCAACCACATTAATAAATTCCTCTTTTTTTCGGCAGATTAACATTACTTTACTTTTTGTTCAGCTTACTTCCATATATGCTTCTTTGATTCTTCTGAGGCAGGTGTTCAGTTGTTCTTCAAGTTTCGGCTCATTTTCTTCCAAAATCGTCATATGATATGTGAATGCTATGATTTTCTTTTGATCCTTGGAGAACATTACTTATGATTTTACCCATTACTATATTAAAAAGCACTGGGAAAAGGACACTTCCTGTCCTAAGCTCTCTGGCCGTAACAAACCATTCATATTTTTCCGATCTGTTATAAAACTGTTAAGGCTCTTTCGTACATGTTCCTAATTCTTAGTTCCATTTCTATTGACAGTTGGTTTATTTAGACCATGCCATATCTATTCCCTTATAACAGTCTTATAAGCCTTTTATACAGGGTGGTCCATTGATAGTGACTGGGCCAAATATCTCACGAAATAAGCATCAAACGGTAAAACTACAAAGAACAAAACTTTTCTAGCTTGAAGGGTGAAAACAGATGGCGCTACAGTTGGTCCGCTAGATGGCGCTGCCATAGGTCAAACGGATATTAACTGCATTTCTTATTTTTACTGAACAGAATTGGCGAGAAAAGGAATTTTTGGCATACCCTGACTAAAAGAAGGGATCGCTTGTTAGGACACATTCCTAGACATCGAGGAATCGTAAATTTAGCATTGGAGGGAAGTGTGCGGGGTAAAAATCGCAGAGGGAGACCTAGAGAAGCGTATAGTAAGCAGATTCAAGGGGATGTGGGTTGCCGTTCTTATGAGGAGATGAAAAGGCTTGCTCAGGATAGAGTAGGGTGGAGAGCTGCATCAAACCAGTCTCCGGACTGAAGACCATAACAACAACAACAACTCCCATTTTATTACATATTCATCTAGTACATAAAAAAATATGAATGTTTTATTTGGAGATGCGGTGGAGTAGCCGAGCGGTCTAAGGCGCCTCGCTGCGGAGCGCGCGGTTGCTCGCCGCCGGAGGTTCGAGTCCTCCCTGGGGAATGGGTGTGTGCGTTGTCTGTAGTTTAGTTTACCTTAGTTTAAGTTGTTTGTAAGCTACAGACTGATGACCACGCAGTTTGTTCCGAATGATTTACAAACATTTGAACATTTGTTTTATTTGGGCCACTTTTGTCAGTTTGTGATAGATGGCTCTGTAATATACACAAAAATATTAAACTTCCTGGCAGATTAAAATTGAGTGCCGGAACCGGGACTCGAACCTGGGACCTTTGCCTTTCGCGGGCAAGCGCACTACCGACTGTGCTATCCCAACACGACTCACGATGCCGCCTCAGAACATTACTTCCGCCAGTACCTCGTCTCCTACTTTCCAAACTTCACAGAAGCTCTCCTGCAAACACGCAAGACTAGCACTCCTGGAAGAAAGGATATGGTGGAGACATGGCTTGGCCACAGCCTAAGGGATGTTTCCAGAATGAAACTTCACTCTGCAGCGGAGCCATGTCTCCACCATATCCTTTCTTCCAGGAGTGCTAGTCTTGCGTGTTTGCAGGAGAGCTTCTGTGAAGTTTGGAAAGTAGGAGACGAGGTACTGGCGAAAGTAATGTTGTGAGGAGGCATCGTGAGTCGTGTCGGGATAGCACAGTCGGTAGTGCGCTTGCAAAGGTCCCAGGTTCGAATCCCGGTTCCGGCACACAATTTTAATCTGCCAGGAAGTTTCAAATCAGCGCACACTCCGCTGCAGAGTGAAGTTTCATTCTGGCACAATATTGCTCACAATTTGAGACGAACAGTGGGTAACAGGTAGGTTTCTTAAATTAAAGCACAGAACTAGGTACGTTTGAACATTATTTCGGTTGTTCCTACATGATACATGTACTTTTGTGAAGTTATCATGCATTATGAGAATGCATGCTGTTACTGCATGATTACCTGTAAGTACCTCAAGACTTCAATAAATGCTCAAAATGATGTCCTTCAACTTCAATGCATTTGACAATGCGTGCAAGGAAATTCCTCTCAACAGTCCGCCTTCAGTAATGTTCTCACATCGATTGACAATGCGCTGAAGCATGTTTTCAGGCGTTGTCGGTGCATCACGATGACAAATATCCTTCAATTTTCCCCACAGAAAGAAACCCAGGGATGTAAGATCCGGTGAACGTGCAGGCCTTGGTATGGTGCATCTACGATCAATCCACCTGTCATTAAATATTCCATTGAAGACCGCTTCACCTGCATGCGAGCCATGTGCCAGACATTCTTCATGTTGAAAGTATATTGCCATTCTGTCATGCTGTAAAACAT
This sequence comes from Locusta migratoria, assembly GCA_026315105.1. Taxonomy (NCBI): domain Eukaryota; kingdom Metazoa; phylum Arthropoda; class Insecta; order Orthoptera; family Acrididae; genus Locusta; species Locusta migratoria. The sequence goes on along the minus strand of CM048747.1, from coordinate 17,612,291 downwards.
CTTTTAGTAAAACCGGTAGAACATTACGTAAAAAATCAGCACACATTGCACCATTTAGATTGTCATTCACAAAATAGGAGCCAATTTACCATCCTCCCACAATGCCACATCATACATTAACCCACCAAGGACGCTGATGTTTCACTTGTCGCAGCCATCGTGGATTTTCCGTTGCCTAACAGTGCATATTATGCCGGTTTACATTACCTCTGTTGGTGAATGACGCTTCGTCTCTAAACAGAACGAGTGAAAAAAATTCCTTCAATAGATACATGTTTCTCCATTGTTGTCTGATAAGAATTTGTGCTAAGACTGTATTGACATGTTATTCCCATTTCTTTCTTCCTTATATAATACTGTTATGTGTTAAGAAATTCTCAGTATTACTGTGCAGTATAGTTAGGCTACAAAAATAAATTGAACATACACTTTTTTAAATTGTATTTAAGTGAGCATTTTACTTCCTTTTTTTACTTCAAGCCATTGATTACTTTTTTGAAGTCACAAAGTTGCAGATTATGTTGTCATGCATTCCAACTCCCCCTTATTCTGGATGGTCTTAATGAGAGCGGTAAATAAACATAGGAGGAAGAATGACAATTTGTTCTTACATTCAACAAAGAAATATTGTACAGCTCTGCAATATTTTTGTCAGAATATAATGTGTTACAATAGGGAATAGAGGAACATAGTACATCTCAGTTTTAAAAAAAATGTGCTTGATATAACAGTGAGGAATATCATAAAGTATTATCTCCTATGTAGTAGGCCTACACATCTATGAGATACTGTAAAGAATAGTGGTATGCTTTGTGTTACATTTATTTTAGGGACATAACACATTGGTTAAAGTAAGGTATTTTCGCAGTATAGGTAATTTTGCAGTATTTTATTCTAAGCTCCTTGGTCAGACACCTTTTAATTTCCGTCAACAGATGGCACGATACGTTCTTCTTCCGTTGCGCGCCAAACTGGGTCTTCCGCCTTCGGTGGGTTGCAGTGTTAAAACAGTTTATTGTTGCGTGGTGTGTTTCATTGAGAAGGCTGCATGCTTTGTGCCATTGTAGTTCTAAAGCGTAACAAGGAGCAAGTAATATACATTTTATTTGTGTGCTATACATAGCGTAAGACATAAGATTTTACAAGAATTACTTAGTGTATTTCTTTTGTTACGTGAGTGAAGGCAGGGACCTTAGCAATTCAGCTCATAGTGTTACGATAGTTCGGCTGCATCCTGCTTAATGCGTTTGGACGACTTTTGACGTCGCTGGTACATTATTTCTACATGTTTCGACGAGCCTTTCACTGCAAATATTATCAAAGGTAATTATGTTACACACATTTCCATAAATATTTTTTTCAATTTAAGACTACTGCCAATTTACCTAACTTACTACTGCCAATTTACCTAACGTACTGTTTTTGTTGTTACTAAATTACCTCCATTCGTTATATTTAAACAGATTAGGGGGAATGAGTCTTTGTCAGAATACTCTTTGCCAAATTCCGTGACCATAATCTCGCAAAAAAGCTAGATTACAACAGAACTGTTCCTTGAATGGTTTGGATTTTTCATTGCTTCGGTTCCTTCAGAGAGACGGCTTGTCCTCTTTATGGATTCACACAGTGCTCATGTTGGAATAGATTTGATAAGGTTGGCAAAGGAAAAACAAATTTATTTAATGACATTTCCGACACACACAAGCCATTTACTGCAGCCTCTCGATTTTGGGGTTTACAGATCGCTGAAAAGTCACTGGGCCAAAGAAATCAACTCCTACATGATCGAAAACCCCCATAAAAAACCAAATCGCTCCAATTTCTAACAACTTTTCAACAAGCCATTCTTGTAAAGTTTCTGTCCTATGAATATCATCAATGGTTTCAAGAAGGCTTGTCCTCTGAATTATGATGCTGTTCGAAATGTTCAAATGTTTGTAAAGCATAAGGGACTTAACAGTGGGGTTCAAATGTTCAACTGTTTGTTAAGCTTATGGGACTTAACTACGGGGGCATCAGTCCCTAAACTTACAAACTAATTATCAACTACCTTATACTAAAGACGGCACAAATATTCATGCCCGAGGGGGGATTCGAACCCCCGACCGTAGTGGCCGTGCAGACCGTGACTGGTGCGCCTCAGTCTTCTCGGAACGGTGTGGTCATCAGTCCCTAAACTTACAAATTACTTATGAACTACCTTAAACTAAAGATGACACAAACATCCATGCCCGAGTGGGGATTCGAACCCCTGACGGCGGAAGACCGCGCGCGCTGCAACACGGCGCTCCAGTATGCGCAGCTAATCCGCTGCGGCATGCTGTTCCAAAAGAGGCAATAGCATCAAGTAGGTTAACTGAGACAACTGTCACTAAATCCAGTCATTACACCTGACAGACTCAATAACACACAGCATTCTATGATTCGTTCATCACAACAGAACAAGCTTACATTGAAAGTCCCTAATGCACCAAAACCATCTCCATAACAACATCAAAGAAGAAAACCGGATTCACTGGCCAAATGTCTCAATTTAGTTGAAAGCTGTCCATCGATATGTAACTCAAAAATTGTGAAGAATGCCCCCAAATCTGCTGACAGTTCACCTAAACAACGTGCACACATCATGGAAGATGACGATTGGATTTGTGGCATCTGTTCCAAGACTTATTCATCTGATGTGAAAGAAAAAACTGGTGCATTGTGGACACAATGCTCTTTTTATTTAACACTTACCGCCTGAATTGATTTTTCTTAAAACTTTCATTTTTTTGCTTTATTATGTCTCAACAGTGCATAAATTACACAACGTAGTTATTTTTATGATAGTCATTACTGCCTTTAACGAGATATTTGATGTTGCCATATGGCAATGCTAGGCGCTTTCAATACCGAAATTTGTGTGGATTACAACTTCAATAAAATAAGTAGGTTATGGAATGTTCTTATTGCATATACAACTTTTGTGTAAATTTATTATTAAATCTTTTCCATACAAGGGATACTTTATAACAGAAGCAATTGATAATGGTGAATCGGAATAAATCCTTCTATACACAATCCCTTGAAACACATTTTCTCACATAGATTTAGTCCTTGTGAGCTCACTTTTATTCTTCTTTCCTTCTGTATGCCGGACAAAGTGGTCAGTTTTATCAGATCTAATGGATTCTGATAGGCGACTGTCAGTTGATGCCCTTGTTGCAGAAGGTCTTCTGGCTCCTTTGGGTAAAGCTTATTATCTCTGCAAGTACAGTGCTGCTACATTCCTCTTGAATTTGAGCTGAGAAATAGTTTGGTTCCTTCCTTTATTATATAAAATCCCACTGTTTTGTACAGAGATATCTAACATCTATGTAAAGATACACTGGTATTATTTCTTGCTTCTTTTTCCATTCCAGTAGCATATTAGATTCTGATCCATCTGATCAGCACCTCCCATACATGTATTATACTTGGCTACCAGTTTTGGTCTGGGAATCATTATGTTTCGCTTTTTTTGTTGCAAGTATCTCTTGAGTTGGAGAACCTGTTCTGCACCACATGAAGAAGAGATCAATGTGACGACTGAATTGTCAGCTGCTTTCTCCCAATGCCGACCACATATGTCTCTGTCAGAAGCCCAGTTCACAATATTGTTGGATAATAACATAGATCATACTTTGCATACAGATTACTCTGGTACATTGGGACGTGGTGCAGCTTGTTCAGGTACAGTTGGATGTTGTGCAGTATTCATCGACTGTGCTTTCAGGTGTCGGTCCTCATAATAAACACCAATCATTTCATTACTTGGCAGCCTTATTTCAGCATTAACTCGTAACTGACGAGAGGACAGGTTGTCTAACAATCGGTAACAATACGAAATGGAATAGAAAATAATAACGTTGGCAGTATCAGGAGACAAACAATACCAATTGCCTGCTTCGATCTATGACATCAATTACGCGGACATTCCAACAGATAAACGCGGAAAGCATCAATCCAAAACACAAAAAATTCTTTTTCTCTGACAGTTGTGATGACAAATGATGTTTCAAGCGTTTTGTATCTTTTTTATTAAAAGGTAGGGTTAGGGTAGGAGGATGGGTAAATATAAATTGATCAGTTATTATTGTAAAACGTAAAGTCACATTCGCAAGAAAGAAGATGGTTAAGTCAAACAACAACACACTGATGTCAGGGATCAAAGCTGACAGGAAGTATCGTGAGCTTAAGTTGATACTAAAAATGTAGTTATATTTGGTACACTTAAAAATGCCACTCATGTGAGGCTTACACATCAATTATTCATTCACAAGCATTCTGCATAGCGAAATGCTGAATGTGACAACACTGGAGGCTTGGATAAATAGTCAGTTACTCTCACAGTTAAAAATGTCGTTAATGGATAAAATGTTGTAGAAATCAAACAGTTTTTCAAAAGGAACTTCAATTTCCTTAAACAGAATATCTTATAAAGAAAGAAACGATACTATAGGCCTAACATTACGTCTACTTTCATGTTGAATATCAAGATCCTACATTTATCAAAGGACCATTAAAAATTTTAACTAGAATATTCAGTTTACACATTATTTAAGCACGTCTTTAACAATTCACATTTATTTACATACACTTTTTATTGACGCTTCGAGAATAAGGCCTACATTTGCAGTAGCAACGAATAACCTGTATACAGTACACACAATGTGTTATTAGACACAAATAACCCTTCGGATATCAGATGAAATATACTTAATATTTCGTTTTCTGCGTTTATAACACGATTCAGATAATATTCTTGCTATTACACATTGTCCACAGTTTTAATTACCCATGATAGACTACACTGATAAATTCCACTAACATCGTTATTAGTACTGAATAGAAATAACGATAACTCTCCGTTATTTGAACTTCACAGTATTTCTACATAGTATCAATAATTGTCCGATATCAGTACTGAGTACCAATAACGATAACTGCACAGTCTCGCTACCTAGTAGAAATAAGGATGTCTGCCAGTTATTACTACCTAGTATCAGTAGGTTCGTTCGAGTAGCGAGAAATTTTCTGACTACCTCTACTGCACTTGCGTGGCCTCTGCCAGTTGCAACTGCAAACACTAGCTTGAACGCCTGATTCATCGTTTGGTCACTTGTAGTGCTAGTTGACTCAATTGCTCTCTCAGCTGCGTGGATGAAGGGTTCGTGATTTAAATAATGAAACACAACAACAGAAACAGTTTTTTATGCATAGCACTATGCCTCTTTGATTATTATGCTGATTTTGATCCGTCGTTTTTTATAGGTTATACAGTACCACATCACTGAAAATTCCATATGGAAAACAGACAACAATGGAGGTATCTGTGTGTGAGAGTGTTTGTGTGTGTAATGGAGGAGGTACTATTTTATAACCTCAAGCTGATTACAGTGCGAGAGAGGCAGTTAAATCACAGAAGTAGCCTACGTATGGTTCATAAATGTTTGATCTTCATCTCGAGAAGTAGCCTACTCAATACGCATCATGTAAAGCATAACAACATGTAGATATCTTTCAGTGAAAACATCGATTATATTGAATGAAATTATGTCATATTGTTAAAGAAAGCTCTTAATAACTACAGAGAGCAGTTTCTCCTCAACAACCTGTTTTACTTTACATTTTTAGATTACAGGAATTGCACTAATTTAATTAAATTGTGACATATATTTTGTCATACATTTCGCCGGTGATTAGTGGTAATTATCAGCTATTTAATGTCAGTGTTGATAAACTAAAATCTTGTTCATGACCAAACGTAAACAATGCTGTATATTATCTAATTCCAAAAAAGTTTAACAATGCTAACTCATTAAGTTGAAAGGAAGAGTATGGAATGTATCTGTACAGGACAGTGACATAACTGTGTAAATAACTTCATTGCAAATAACAACATGATATCTCTGAGTTCTGTGTGTTCGGTTGTTTTGTAAATAACAAAAAGTGTGTTCGTAAGAAAGTTCAAAAAATGTTCAAATGTTTGTTAAGATTATGGGACTTAACTACGGGGTCATCAGTCCCTAAACTTACAAACTACTTATGAACTACTTATGAACTAGGACGGCACAAATATCCATGCCCGAGGGGGGATTCGAGCCCCCGGCCGTAGTGGCCGTGCTGACAGTGACTGGAGCGCCTCAGTCACCTCAGCCACCGCGGCCGGCAAGTACTACACTAGGTAAACTAACCTACGGACAAACACACACGCCCATGCCCCAGGGAGGACTCGAACCTCCACGGAGAGCAACCGCGCGCTCCGCAGCGAGGTGCCTTAGACCGCTCGGCTACTCCGCTGCGGCTCGTAAGAAAGCCAAATAAAATTGTAATAAATATTCTCCTGTGGAAATTCATAATTTTAGTAAATATATCTGTCACGTCAGTAATAATTGGTGACCCCGACGTGATAAGAAGAGGAGATGGCGACAAATGTGAACACGATAACAAATAGTAGCACACCAGAAGATCGACTGAAAGCGAATAAGGTCAGTGTCAAAATTCCGCCCTTTTGGAGTGATAAACCCGAAATTTGGTTCTATGAAGTTGAGGCACAATTCAGCATTTGCAAAATTGCAACGGAAGACACTAAATTCAACCACCTAGTGTCGCAGTTAGAGCCAAAATATATCGAGAATATTTGGGACATTATTCGCAACACAGAAGTGAATAAATATACGGCGGCTAAGGAACGTCTGCTCAGTATTTTTAAAGAAAGCGAAGATAAGCGCATCAAAAGACTATTCACTGGAATTAATCTAGGAGACCAAAAGCCTAGTCAATTATTACGCAAAATGCAAGCATTCGCAGGCGCAGATGTTTCAGAAAAGGTTCTTAAAACACTTTGGTTAGAAAAACTTCCAGAATCTATAAAGAACATTTTAATTGTCAGTGACTAAGGTGGCTGTAATGGCTGATAGAATAATAGAACTGAATCCTCGTAACGAATTGTTCGTTATGAAAAGTGACACTTGCGCCAAACAAGATGTTCCGGTAACAATGAATGACCTAATGACAAGAATTTCGGGGCTAGAGCAACAAATGGCTGCATTGACAACCAATTACAGAGGCAGGTCTCTCAATAGAAGCTTCGACTGTCGACGCAATAAAAGCCGCAGTAAATCACGAAATAAATACAACCCCAATGGAAAATACTGTTACTACCACTTTCGGTTCGGACAGCACTGCAAACCTGAAAAATGCACACCTCCTTGTAAATGGTCAGAATAGGTAAACTCGAATCAGCAGCTGAATTAGCGGCGAGTTCTGCTGCTCCAGACCAGTGCCACAAAACCCGCCTATTTGTGGCCGACAAAAAAAAAAAAAAAAAACGGGATTGCGATTTTTAGTTGACAGTGGAGCTGATGTTTCTGTAATTCTAACTCATGCAAGAGCTAAAGGTGAATCACCATATAAATTGTATGCTGCCAATGGAACTGAAATTCCTACATATGGTATCGAATTTCGTACTATCGATTTGGGACTGCGTCGTGAATTTCAATGGCCGTTTATCGTAGCAAAGATAGATAAAGCTATATTGGGAGCCGATTGAACAAATTCAAATTATTAGTAGACGTGCATAATAAGAGATTAATAGATGATGTAACCAAGCTCAGTTCTGAGGGCAAAGTTGTATCAATCTCAGATGAAAATGTCATAAGTACTATGAGTCAATACACAAAATTTTCCGATTTATTGCTGCAGTATCCCGACATAGCTAAGCCTAATTTGGTACCTGGCGAAATTAAACATGATGTCAAGCACTACATTACCACTGAAGATCCACCTGTGTTTTCAAGGGCAAGACAGTTAGACCCAAACTGTATGAGAGTGGCGAAACAAGAATTTAAATTCATGTTATAAAATGGCATCATTAGACCATCAAAATCTGCATGGGCTAGTCCCCTTCATCTAGTAACCAAGAAAGATGGTTCAGTACGTTCATATGTAGATTACAGACGGTTAAATGACATAACAGTTCCTGACCGTTATCCAGTACCAAGAATAGACGATTTCCAATATATTCTGCAAGGTAAGAACATCTTTTCTAAAATGGATCTGTTCAAGGCTTATTATCAGATACACATTGCTGATGAAGATAAGCATAAGACAGCCGTAATAACACCATTTCGTCTTTATGAATTTAATGTTATGAGTTTTGGCCTGCGGAATGCACCTTCAGCATTCCAGAGATTTATTAATGAAGTTTTATTTCGACTATATTTTGTGTTCCCTTACCTTGATGAAATTTTGATCGCCTCATCTAGTATTGAAGAACACCACTCACACCTCAAATTAGTCCTAGAGCTTTTGTCTAAATATGGACAACGAATAAATATCTCCAAATCAGTTTTGGGAGTAAATGGAATAGAATTTCTGGGCTACTGGATAACACCGGAGGGATCCCGTCCACTACCTGCAAGAGTTCAAGCTATCTTGGAATACAAGTTACCTGAAAAACTACACGAACTCCGTACATTTCTTGGCATTGTTACCAATATCGTCGCTACCTTAAGGATGCAGCACAGACTCAGGCTGTTTTGCATGACTATCTCAAGGGAGCTAAAATGAGGGATAATAGACAAATTCAGTGGACTGAGGAAGCGAAGAAAATGTTTGAGCAATACAAACAAGATATTGCAAATTCTGCATTATTAGCTTTTCCTAACTCAGAGCTACCTTTAGCATTATGCACTGATGCATCAGACGTTGCTGTTGGTTCTGCACTCCAACAATTAGAAAATGGAACTTGGAGACCGGTTGCATTCTTTTCAAAGAAACTGAGCCAGTCACAGAAGGTTTATAGTACCTATGATCGAGAATTGCTGGGAATTTACATTTCTGTGAAAAAGTTCAAACATTTACTAGAAGGAAGAAATTTTGTTATAATCACTGATCATAAGCCACTCACATTTGCTTTTAAGCAAAACAATGAAAAAGCATCCCCTCGACAAATGTGACAACTGCAATATATCTCACAATTTTCAACTGATATTCGTCACATCAGTGGCCATGACAATATTGTTGCTGATGCTCTGGCCAGAATTAATGAAATAGCAATAATAGACTATGATGAAATCGCCAAGAGCCAACTGCAAGATCAAGAATTACAACAACTCCGAATTGGGAACAACTCCTTAAACTTCAACTCATATCAACTTCCATCAGGAAAAACATTGTGGTGTGACACTTCAACTGCAAATATCAGACCTTACATTCCTCAAGCTTTTCGTCATCAAATATTTCTCCATTTTCATGGTTTAGCTCATCCTCAGTGAAACTGTTAACCAGTAAAGTTATCTGGTCTGACATAAAAAGAGATATGCAACAATGGACTAAATACTGTGTTATCTGCCAGAAAACCAAAATTACTCACCACACAAAATCACCGCTACAAAAATTTGAAGAACCAGATGAACGTTTCAGTGTCGTACACATCGATATCATAGGACCTCTGTCTCCATCTAAAGGCATAACATATTGCTTGACTTGTATTGACCGTTTCACGTCCTGGATGGAAGTCATACCACTTGAGGAAAAAGTAGCAAAAGCTGTCTACCACCACTGGATTGCTAGATTTGGTGTTCCATCATAAGTAATCACAGACCAAGGAACACAGTTCAGATCACAACTGTTTAATAATTTGGGTGTCATTTCTGGAATGAAAATTCAACACACAACACCGTATCACCCTCAATGCAATGGCAAAGTTGAGAGGTTACACAGAACTCTGAAATCTGCAATCAAGGCTCACAACACTTCCGACTGGACAAATTCTCTACCTACTATTCTACTAGGATTGCGAACTGCAGTACGAGAGACATCAAACTATTCTATTGCACAGATGGTATATGGGAAAACTATCAAACTTCCTGCTGAATTTTTTGAAGAGCCAACTACAACGATTGACCCTGATTCATTTACTTCTGATTTGCAAAAGCAAATGTTGCAACTGAAACCTAACAAACTTACATATGATACAGCACAATCAGTATTTGTACTAAAAGACCTGAAAACTTGTTCACATGCGTTCTTAAGATGTGACAGGATTAAAAAACCATTAGAACCTACATATGATGGTCCTTTTTCTATCATAACAAGGCATGAAAAATATTTCACTATTTTGAAGAAGTGCAAAAACATAAATGTGTCAGTGGACAGACTTAAACCAGCCTGTCTCTTGCAGGAAGAAAGGGAATTAAAAAACGTTCTTCCAAATTTTGGAAAGGATACTCAACCACAGAAGTCCACAAAGGAACCATGTCCAGCTGACAGAGTAATAAAGTCAGGAAGACCTATAAGAGTTTCAGCACGATTCTTAGACTGAGTTATTTATGTGAAAAATAAATGAAGTCACATTAGACATTGTAAATAGAGAGTTTTAATTGTGTTATATCTTTATCACTTTTATACCATTTGCACTTGTGTTTTTGTAACATATCTTTTGTTATTATAATATGATATTGTTTGTTTTGAATTAATGTAATTTCAGACTTCGCCATCCTGTATTACTTCATAACTTTGTTACTGCTGGGGGAGTAGTGTACAGGACAGTGACATAACTGTGTAAATAACTTCATTGCAAATATCAACATGATGTCTCTGAGTTCTGTGTGTTCATTTGTTTTGTAAATAACAAAAAGTGTGTTCATAAGAAAGCCAAATAAAAATTGTAATAAATATTCTCCTGTGGATATTCATAATTTTAGTAAATATATCCGTCACGTCAGTAATATATCCAGTGTGCAAAACTATGACTGGTGCTAGAGGTATGTCGTATATAAACGAAGTTAGGAGCAATGAATATGAAAACTATTCGTATTTAAAAAGAAACAGCGGTCAGTTGTTGCTTTCAAAATTGCACAGGGCAAATTTTTCATAGGTAATATGATCCTTGTACGGAAGAAACAAAATTTAATTTTTAAAGTGAGCTTCTACTTTTGATATCATAAAATAAATATATGTAAATGTCAGATATCTGCTGAAAAATCCGTAAATGGAATAAAATAATTCTGTAATGTTTTAAATTTTCACGAGACTACCATGTACCGCCCGTTTAAAATAATAACCAGAATTTCGCACTACCTTTCTTCAAGGAATATGAGCGAGCTGCATACAAAACACTTTGCAGATGTGCTGGTTTATCTATTTGGTGCAAGGTTATTAAACGCTGTAGAGTCGGTCAGAAGAATTTTCTCATACAGTCAGAAACGGTTGCAACTCTTATTGCACTGCAATTCGAATGCCTTACTGGCAGCCTTATTCAGTTTGTAACGGCGGTGACCGTAACTTGAACGCTTTAGTGTCTTGCTGTGGTGCACACGGCCGTTCCCCATCTAGGGCCCCGAGTCCCTCCTCGGGCATGGTTATATGTCTTATCCTTAGTTTAGTTTACCTCAGTTTAGTTTGTAAGCTACAGACTGTTAACCAAGCAGTTGAGTCCGATAGATTTACAAACATTTGAACATAGCTGAAATGTGGTTGCAACCGCAACTCGAACGAAGCTAGTATGTAATGGGTACTTATTTATAACCATTAAAATTAACTGATAGAAACAAATATCGATAAATGTTATAACTGATATTGGTGAATACCGTTTTGCCCAGCTCAACTGCACATTCTGACCTTGACCATTTCTGTTACGTTACGCAAATGTTCTGTGTCGGTTGTGTTGTATCAATTATTGGTTGCGGAAAGAGAACGACTCATTGTTTTAAACAACATTATTTCCAGTTACACTTGTTTCTTGTATCGTCAGAGAAATACATTTCATCTAGAACCGGATTATCTATAGGCAAATTTGACATTTCAAAAGAAATATGACTGTCTGCTGAAAGGTAACATTGGCTGGTGGTTACGCTGAAGTGAGCGTTTGTTCTATACTGTCATCTCTCTTATATAATAAAAATGAATTCCCGCATTTATGAAAGCGCATCAGAATGGCTTCACCGATTTGGCTGATCTTTTCTTTGTTCTGCACGTAATTCTCAGGACAAGGTTTGTATGAAAGAAAATTTTTGGAAAATCTACCGCAAAATATCAGAATTTCAGATGAACTGCAAATACGCTTCCAGTTCGGATCATTTTTAGATTCTCCAACTATCAGCTTATTCATCCGAACAAATACGCCATGAGGTTAGAAGAGATGGCGTTATCTGCGCTGAGAACAGACATTGCTTGAAATCAGGGAGCAATTGGAAAGTCTACCGGAAAAAATCACAATTTAAGAAAACTTAAAGTACGATTCCAGACGGCTGGAATCTCGTCGTAGAAATGACCCTCCATCATTATAGTGCAAAATCTTTCCTAAAACTAGCGACAAGACTATGCACACAATATTTAACATGACACATTGCTTCTTTAGATGCCCCTCCGTATTATTCTTACCTCCATGGTGTTAACGGCCATTGTGGTGGCAAACTTCCGCGCGAACGTCAAATGTGCGAAAGATTCTTTTGATTAGAGAGAGCATTAGAAAACTATGTTTAACTGAAATATATAACTACAAAACAGCTTCAAACTCCTTGAATATACAGCAACTATTGGTTGTGTGTAAATTTATTACACATACGGTGTAGAAATTAGCCAACAGCGTTTCCTCTTCCTAACGAAACAGAACTATAAAATGTAGTTTTTTTAGCGTTCTAAGTGCAGCATATGAACGGAATTTATCGTCAGACACGATTTTTTAGCACTTTCTCAGTATATTCTACGATTGTGAAACTAAAGTACAAACATTAATTTCGGAAGAGTTTCACACTTTATGTCTTTGCTTTAGTGCTGTATTCTCTAATATTTAGTTATTTCATAGCATCAAAAACTGAAACAGGTCTGCCTGAAACAGCTAATGTTAAAAATCTGTTCTGAAAGTGAAATATCCATCAGATACATAACTCTAAAATAGCGTCTTACCCTGTGAATATAGCAACCAGCCACTACCAAATTCTTTTAAGAATACGAAATATGCCACAAGTTTTACTTAACTAATGCATCTAACATTAGCATTAAGTTACCTAGCAAAAATATTAGCATTTTTAATGCTGTAAACCAAATACCTTACAGTAGTGTGAACTGCTCAAAACTCAACAACTATTCTTATAGGGTTCAAATTCACAAAGTGCATCCAGTGTGGCTGTCATTCATATATGGAACTATACACAGTTCTGCAAACCCCTTTTAGTTGTTATAGCTATATGTAAAGCAGATTACCTTTGAATTCTGTGTTGAAAGTTGCTAATATTAATTTCATAAACAAAAATTCGAACTTCAGTGAGGCAACTAATCTCGTGACCCCAACCGTTATTTTAAACAATCGTAAAATGAAACTTTTTCAACTTCCTGTCCACAAGTACTACCTAAAGAAGCTCGTTTTTAAGAGTTACCAGCAGTGGCGTAGCTATGTCACCAAAGGCCCCGAGGCAAAAATGAGTTTGGGGCCCTCTTTAAAATGTAACTATATAGATACAAAACTACATCATCATCTCTTCACTGCCTACTGGAAGACATAATACGACAAACCTAAATACTACTGAGTATATTATTATGTGTCACACAACAGATGGTTAATCGTTCTCTTTAACATAACTGAAAAAGTTTGTTTGTTACGCTTTCGCCAAAAATTACTGGCTCGATTTGGATGAAATTTTGCAGAGGTAGGACAAACAGATAAAACGACCGCATGGGATAGTTTTCGAAGTTGCCCCGTACTAAGGCTGCGGTTACAGACAGCGGAGCGGCGGCTCCGCAGCGGGGCAACCGCTGTGATTTGGCGGAGCCACCGCTCGAACTTTAGCAGCACGCGGGGCAGCCGTCCTGTTCCTGCCAGGTGGGGGTAAACAGTGGTGCCACCTGTTTTGTCAGTCACTGAGAGCTCGCCTTCCGCGATGGACCCTGCAGTGCTGTACTGCGTTTACCTTGTTGGAAAAGCGAAGAGACGTAAAACGAGGAGATGGAACGTGCACCCTTATCAACAACTCTAGACACACTAATGGTGTGTTCCGAAACTTATACGGAAAATTGAGGGAGGATAACGATAAATTCTTTAATTTTCATCTAATATCAACCAAATCCTTTGATGAGCTGTGCTGAAAGTTCGCAGTTGTATATCTGTGAACCAAGAATTATTTCAGGGTCTGTGCTTTTCTACAGAGGAGATACTATCTTTAACTCTCACGTAAGACAGTAAGAATTATTTAGGCTAGGGGGTTGGCAAATTGCGCCCGCTGATGCATTTTGAAGGGTCTAAACTGTTTTACCCTTAATATTCTGAATAAATTATTATAGGATTTACATGTATATCTGCAATGCTCACGGAACTGTGAATGAACAATTATATCGAAAATTTAAGAATGTATCTTATTAACAAGAAAGCTGTTATCCTAATAAATCAGGAAATGCCAACATCGCGTTTTTTTTATGTCTTTATTTACAATAGACGACAGGTTTCGATGTCCACTGACATCATCTTCTGGTCTCTGCACAAATTTACAACATTATTACATATTGTAGCGAGTTGACGACCCACCAATAGTACCCAACTCGCTACAATATGGAATAATGTTGTCGCTCACGGAGGGCGAGGGGCCCCTGGAGCTCGGGGGCCCCGGGGCACTGCCCCGCCTAGCCCTATGGTAGCTACGCCACTGGTTACCAGTATTGTAAAAGCCTGTTATTCAATCCTATATTGTATTAACTAACAGACTGTTAAGCAACAGTAATTATCTCTGAACACAAGCAGTATAACTACTTGTATTCCTGAGAAATATAAATAGGAAGACAGTATTCGATCTTTTTATTCCTTTCTTAACTTGATTTATGTATTTAAACGCTGAGCAGCTCTTCATCATCTTGCTTCATGTACATTGTAATAGTAAAAAAATACAGATGCGACTATCAATTGTGTATATATATCGCAGTAGCTATTTAATGCACGATTTACCTGCTAACAACACTCATATTTATCTGACGCTTCCCACTACCATGGTGGCCGGCCGAAGGTTCAAATTATCCCGTTCCAGCATCTTGTTAGGGAGTCTAGTTATTTTTACAAGATCTTTGGTTATCAGTGATGATCATATCATTGGAGCGTTGCAAAGATAGAATGTCAGTTCGTTGTATTTTTGTGTGTTGCAAACAAATTGAGTACAGATCGTGGTTCATGTTTTTAATGTCTCAATTGCGGCATCGTAATATCGATCGGCGTTCGTGCAATACAATCCTACTACGTCATGGTAGAGTCAAGATATTGCACAGCGCTTAGAAGTAAATCGAGCAGAAATTCTCAAGCGCGAACCGTTAAGACCCTGTAACAACAGGTACAGTCGAGTTCGACTCGCTCAGTTGCAGCTGATATACAAAATAAATTGAATTGTCGTCAAAATAGACGACCACGTGTGTGACGATTAGAACTGAACGTTTGGCGTTCAGATACGACCCAGTGGTCGATTATAGTCGGCGTCAGCTACGATGGCGGCCCAGTTTTCAGCCGTTCCGCGCATCCCCCTCCATTGTCGTGATGACAGCCAATGATGTTCATTCTGTAGACACGTGGCTGGCCGCGAGGTACGCAATGCTTCTCCCGCAGACGCAACTGTTGGCGTTCGGCCGTAGCTCCTCCCCTCCACGTTTCACCTATAGCTCCGCCTCCATGTGCGGAAACGCTTTCTCACATGACACCAGGTATAATCAGCGGATGCATCATTTGGCTTCAGAACAATGAACAATGTTTGTCAATATTACAATGGATTATGTTGTGTGGGTGGAAAGGTCAAATCACCAGAATTAACACCACCGCCAGAGCAAACATGTTATAAAGAACAATTCTATTCTGCTCGCTGCGAGAAAAATACGCTTTGTTACATGACGCCAGGTATAATCAGCGGATGCATCAGTTGAGCTTCGAAACAATGAACAATGTTTGTCAATATTGCAATGCATTATGTTGTGTAGGTGGAAAAGCCAAATCACCAGAATTGACACAGCCACCAGAGCAAACATATTATAAAGAACATTTCTATTCTGCTCGCTGCGAGAGAAACATGCAAAACTGTGCTGTAAAAATGTGCGGTTTTCTTTTCCTTTTCCCAGTCATTTTCAACATAAAACATGACAGTTGTTTTTCTGCCTAAATTTATAATCATTTCTGTTTGTACAATGAAACCATTACAAGTACGTCCATTAAACTCGAAAGGTCTCTCGAATAACCCATTCTCAATTGATTTATCCATTCATTTTTTACTTCTATTTGCAATCAGGGTACCGATTTCAATAACAATGAATAAGATCAGAGAGAGGAAGAGACAGAGAACTGGAGAATGAAATGGATTTAAATAGGGGGGGGGGATGAAATAGACGCATAGAGGACGGAGGAGGAGATGGATAAGGTGTGGGATAGGATAGAGTGGTGTGAAGGTAGGAGCAGGAGGAGACTGATAAAGGAAGGTGGGAGAGGAGAGAGGAAGGGATAGACATAGGGAGAAGAAGAGAAGAGATTAGGGTTAATATCCCATACAAATCAGTTACTGTGAACCGTTGCCGGGTTTGCTAGTTATTGGTAGATTTATTTACTTGATTATCTGTTACATTATCTTCAATTTCACTGCCTTCATGCGTTTTTTGTCTTTCACCATTGTTAAACTACTCATGGACTGCAAGAGTAATACAAATTTGAACGTAATTGTAAGATACACCTTTAACGTTGAAATTTAATGAAAGAAAACCTTTCAGAAAATTTTGCGACCAGACAAAGCTCCTTTTTATGACGCAAGCAAGTAGCCACTATCTACAATCAAATTCAACAATGGCATTTAAAATAAATTGGCTTGTTCCTACCTTAGATATCTTCGTCATTTACCCATTCTAGTATTTCTAAAGGCATTACAAATTTCTCATCATTCTTTCATTATAAAGAGAAAAAATACGTTAAAATTTATTTATATACAACATTGTTGATACATAATAATCGTCGATTAGCGTTCTGTCTTATAGGCGCAATATAGAATGGATCGTTTCATTCTACACTTAAATGAGGAAGGAAACACATTTTTATTATTTATGACCATACGAATACAGTGTTATGTACTCTTTTCTTACTCACAACTCAACGACTGACATGTTATTGATTAACAGGTGAGTCTAATTGCACTCGAACAAGTCAAGGAAGTTAACGTCATAATGACATAGCCAGCCGCTTGTCAAACATTTCGAGGTTTGTTCGGGTGCAAACTCTGTCCTGCACGTATGCTTATATCCCAAGCGAAAAAATCTTTCCCAGAGATACAATCTGTTGGCATTAGGCAAAGATCTAAAACGTTCATGCAGTACAGATGTAGATATGTCAGCAGACAACGTAGTTCTGAGTATTTTGTATACACTTGCAAACAGAAATTAAAGTTATCCTGTTTGATCTTAGTTAACCTCACACACTGTATTCAGAAACAAACTACAAAATATCGGTGACAATAAAGAATATCAGTCTAAACACACTCTCGGAAATCGCGATGTATTCGAAACTAAGCTGCACAATATTGGAGAAAAACAAGAAATATCAGCCTTCCGATACCCTCGGAAATCACTAGCTATTCGGAAGTAAATAGCCAAATCTTTCTGACTAGCGAACAGTGTAGGCCTAAATGTAACTGATACTCATTTCACTTACTGTACCAGCAATTTCAACGTTCCCATAGTTTTGTCTCTAACCATATAGTCCAAAAACGCAACATATTTGGAACAAAGGTCAAATATTTGTGAGAAGGAAGAACACAAATGTCATTGCTGATCGTACCACTTCCAGCAGTAATTTCATTCTCTGTTCTTCAGTCGTACATAAATCACCAAATCGATGTTACTAACTCCTGAGACAGCACATAAGAGTACTGAATAACATAATACTGTTATGTGAATAAGAAACTCCCAGAAGTGTTGTGGATAAATAATTCCCACAATGTGTTACAAAAAATATTGGGACAAGGTTTGAACACAGCACCTCTTACTTGGTAATTCACCACTCTACCCATTACAGCATCTCGCAGCATTTGACCCATAATGATTTATATACCAGTTCCCAAATGTTTTGTTCTCAATGTTAATATGATTTTAGTTACATTTACTTTTAATAAATTGATCCAGAGATGATTTCGTAATTGATCTTTAATTCGCTGTAGCTCTGAAACAGTTTACTGGGAGTTATAAAACCAAAACTGTGAGACATACGACAAATCAAGATGGCCACTCTGACATGGAAGGAACGAATGAATATTGCTTTCACGTCACTTTCCAAACTCGCGGTTCATTGGCTAATGTAACAGCGAATTTCATTGGAGGGAAATAAATTTTTACCTGGGATACAAGAACTCCTCTGCCCTGCAGAGACGCCTCTTCCCTCTCATATTGTCATCCTTACTGGCGTGTTGCTATTTCACAGTAACTGTTGACTGAAGAGGTACCAAAAACATGTCATTTTTAGCACGATTAATTGTAAATTCTTTCCCTTTCCCTTGAGCCATGTTCCCACAGATGGAGATTTGACTTTGTTAATCGGATTTGGCGTGTTAATAGTTAAATGGTGGCCAGATGCCCTACCTGTCGCCTCGTCATGCCCCTCGGGAGGAAATTTGTACCGCAAATGTCTGCGTATAGAGTTACATGTGAGAAAGTGTAGACTGTTACTAAATGTTTGCGAATCGTGTAACTAAGTTATTCGCGTAGGAGGACGTGGAAAACCGACTAAAAACCACATCCAGGCTGGCTGGCACTTCGACTCTTTCGTTAATCCGCCAGACGCATTCGAACTCGGGTTGGTACGTCTCCCCGTCTCGGAAAGTGCTCGTTAGAACACACGGGTAACCGAGCGGGTCACGATTAATTGTAAATTACAGTTGGTAAATTTCATATTGGCGGGTAACTCTTGATATTGGCGGTAATGTTGAACAGAGACACGTCCTAAATGTAGTTCTTGTAGCGCAGTGGATAAACGCATCATGCTGAGGAACTGTTTAGAGTGTCGGCGGTAGTTCGCCTGCCGGTCGTGACAATATTATTAGTATTATTTTTTAGAATGGCTCCTAAAAGAATTTACATATTTCGATATTTCGACATATATACATATACCAGCGCTTTCTCTATAAAGTGCGTACGTATATGTCGGAATATCACTTATATTCTATTTAATAAATGTGTAAGAAAACGTTTGGGATTCAAGATGAAAAATAAAAATATTTTCGAAAACAAGAAACGAACCACCACCCACACACTTCTTCATCTTCACACGTTTATCCACTGCAGTCCATGAAGCACCTTTCTGAAACGTCTCTGTTTCTCCTCACCAACAGTTTCACAGGTTACCCACCATTATGGCATTTCATGACTCCAGATTACACATAATCGTTCTAGGAACGATGCGTTTCTATACCTCTTTAGCCTGCCGTTGCTTTGAAATAGCAACACACGACAACGACAATATGAAGTACAAAAGGGAAGATGGCGTTTTTGCAGGACAGAGCTTGTACTCGAACAAATATTGGGATAAAACTTTCAGGCAGATTAAAATTGTGTGCCACAACCAGGCCTCTTTAATGGAACCTTTGCCTTTCGCGGGCAAGCGCTCTTACCAGTTTGCTATCCTGACACGACTCCATGGCCTGTCCTCCCAACTTTACTTCTGCCAATACCTCGCCTCCTACTTTCCAAACATCGTGATGTTTGACGGGAGCAGGCGGCTACGTCATTTTGACGACACTTCCTTGGCTCGTTCAGGTGCAAATATACTCTCCCTTAATTAAAAACCTCAGATATTACAGATTTCAACCAAAGAGCACTATGCAAAGATACTTATCCCAGGATTTAATTTATATCTTTAGTATGTGGTTAGTTCTGCTATAACTAACTACTAAAATGCGACGAAAGATGTTAGAGAAAACTGAACACTTTATTCACGAACCATGAAATACAAAACTCACAAAATCAACAACAGAGACTATATATTTAATGTATAATTTCCTTGCTTTCGGCAAAGATTCTCTTTTCTTCCTTTTGCACAGTGTCTAACGTCGCCACACCAGCCCCCCCTTTTTTAAAGCCGGGTGCTCCCGGTATGTTGGGCTACTGATGTTTGACCCTTCTCCCTGCTCGGGTGATGAATGGCAGCGGAGACTGCTTGGTGTTGTCTTCTACTGGTGGTGTGAACTCTTCCCTTGACTCCTCTCTTGCATGTTCACTGTTGGTTGATGTGCCAGGTGAGGTTCTCCAGTGTGTCTCTTCCAAGCCCAAGTATGCTGGTTTAACTCTTTCTGATGATACTATTTCTTGTCTTCGGTTCTGATCAATTGTAAAAGTGTTCTGACTTCTTGCTAGCACCTTGTATGGTCCCATGAATGGTGAACGTAGTGGCGGCCTGACAGAGTCGTCTCTGAGCCAAACATGGGAGGCAGTAGCTAAATCTTTGTTTATGAATACTTTCCTGTCACCATGTCTGCGTGGTGGCACAGTTTTTAACTGAGACATTTGCCTGCTCAATTGACGTGCAAATTCTGTAACAGTCTGTTTTGAAAGTTCTTTATGTTCTCTTGGTACTAAAAACTCTCCTGGAACTCTTAACTGTTCTCCATACACCAGCTGAGCTGGTGAGCATTGTAAATCATCTTTTACTGCAGTTCTCAGTCCTAGTAGAACCAGTGGTAAAGCTTCTGACCATGTAGAGTCATAACACATTAGGGCTGCTTTTAATGTGCGATGTAATCTTTCCACCATGCCGTTGCTTGAAGGGTGGTAACTGGTTGTACGTAAGTGGCTACATCCACAAAGCTGCATAAGCTCTTGGAACAACTGTGCTTCGAATTGTTTACCCCTGTCAGTTGTAATGATCTGTGGAACTCCGAACCTTGTAAACCAGCTACCAATTAGTGTCTTGGCCACTGTATCTGCTGTAGTATCTGATATTGGGATAGCTTCTGGCCACCTTGTAACACGGTCGATTATCGTAAGTAAATAACGATGTCCATTTGAATACGGCAGTTGTCCTACGATATCCACATGTATATGTGAAAATCTACGTGATGGGACTGGGAAGGATGCTATTGGTGGGTATGTGTGTCTATTAATCTTATTACGTTGACAGTCCAAACATGTACGTGCCCACTCTCTGCAATCTTTCTGGATTCCCGGCCATACTACGTTACTTGCAACAAGTTTAGCCGATGCTCTGATTCCAGGATGTGCTAAATTGTGAAATGCCTGGAATACTATTCGCCGAAACTCTTTCGGAATGTATGGTCGCTGTTTGTTATACACTGTATCACACCAAATGCCTGTAAAGCAATAAGGAGCGTGAATTTTTACCATTTGTAATGCAGTGTGTTCGTCCTGTAGTAGCTCCTGTAATTGTGTGTCATGTTGTTGTTTCAGCGCTATCTCCTTCCAAGGTACAGCCTTTATATTAGCGCAGTTACGTGACAAACAATCAGCCACAATGTTTTTGTTTCCTGAAATGTGTTGCACGTCTGTCGTAAACTGTGCCACAAATTCCGCCTGTCTACACTGTCGCGGCGAACCTAATTCTGTAGCCTTCTGGAAAAAGCTAACTAGTGGTTTATGATCTGTGTAAATTGTAAAATGTCTTGCTTCCACTGACGATCTGAAATGTTTGACTGCTTCATGTATCGCCAGTAGCTCTCTATCGATTGCGCTTCAATTCTTTTGTCGTGGTGTGAGCTTTTGTGAATAAAAGGCAAGCGGTTGCCATGCTCCCTATACTTTCTGTTGTAAAGCTGCCCCAATAGCATTCTGACTAGCGTCTACCATGAATGCGAGAGGGGCTTCCAACTGTGGATGAGTAAGCTGTGTTGCTTGTGCTAATTGCTGTTTGACACTGTGAAATGCTACCTCAGCCTCTTTATTCCAAGTAATCTTCCTATTGCCAGTAGTATGTCTTCCTATAAGCAATGTAGTGAGCGGTTCTTGATGATGTGCTAAACCAGGAATATGTCTACGGCAATAATTTATCATCCCGATAAATCTGCGTAAACCTTTAAATGTTGTTGGCAATGGCATCTTTTGAATGGCAGTGACACGTTCTGGAAGGGGCGCTATCCCTTTTGCTGAGACTACATATCCTAAAAATTGCACTTCTTTTTTTCCAAAAACACATTTATCTTTATTAATAACTATGTTGAATTTCTCTAATCTTTGAAAAAGTTGGCGCAAATGTTTTACATGTTCTGTAATGTTGGACGAAAATATAAGTATGTCGTCCATATAACAAAACAGGAAAGTCAGGCCACGTAGCACCTCATGCATGAAACGCTGCCAAGTTTGTGCTGCGTTTCTTAACCCGAACGGCATAAAATTGTATTCGAACAAACCGAAAGGTGTTATGACAGCTGTCTTCTTAATATCTTCCTGTGCTACTGGAATTTGCAAATATGCTTTTTTGCAATCGACAACACTAAACACTTGTGCCTTGGCAATGGCATAATTAAAGTCTGTAACAAGTGGAACAGGATAACGATCTGGAATCGTTCTGGCATTTAGTGCTCTATAATCCCCACACTATCTCCAAGAACCATCTTTTTTACTCACCATATGCAGAGGAGAAGCCCAGGGACTGCTGGACCTGGACACAATACCTGCTCGAAGCATCTCTTCAAAGCCCTCTTGTGCTGCAAGACGTTTGTGTGGTGGTAGTCTCCTCGGTCGAACTGCTACCGGCTGTCCTGGAGTGGTGTTGATATGATGTACTGTCGTATGATGTCTTCTTTTGTCGACCACGTTTTGTCGATTAAACGAAGGGAATTCCAATAACAATGTATCAAATGGGTTATCTTCTCCTATCGCATTTATTATCTGACCTTGCCCCACAGTCTCTTTCTCTCTCAACACCTCACTTAATCGTCGATTTACTAAATCAGGAGCGAGTCGGAAATGTAGCAAAAAGTCCGCTCCTAATATTGGCTCAGCAACATCTGCTACAATAAATGTCCATGTTATATTGTATGCGAGTCCAAAATCCAGTTTCATTGTACATTCACCATATGTAGTGATGGTGGAGTTATTTGCTGCTGTGAGTCTATGTCGAGTCGGATTAATTCTTATAGTGCATAGTTTCCTGGGGTACTTGCTTCTGATCCAGAGTCTACCAGAAAATTTTGTCCTGTTATGTGGTCGTAAACATACAATCTCCGTATTTGCTTTACTGTTGTCAGTGTTGCACTAGCCTTGTAAATCACATTCATATTATGTGGACGCCTATCTCTTATGTGACGATCGTCGGCGTCCTCTAACGACCGTCTGCAGCGTTTGGGTAACTGCAAGGTGTATCACATCGACAGGCTGCCTCACCGAAACGTCTGTGATACCAACACCATTGCTGTGAAAATTTATCACGACCATTAAACTCTTCTTTCTGTTGTCTTTGCCTCTCTTCTGATGCACGTTCAAAACGCCGTTTGTTCTTGCGTTGCTGTTCCGCCAATCTTACATTTAGTCTCGCAACTTGATCTTCTAACCATTCTATCCTCCGTTCTTCTGCTGATTCTGTTGTGTTTGTGTCCTCCGCTTCTTTCTTCATATTATCTTCCGTCGGAGTCCTAGTCTTTTCTTGACAGCAGTGTTTCACAGCTTCCACCTTTACTCTACTTGGAGAATCAGACAAAACTGTAGCTACTTCATCTGCTGTCTCTGCTAGCTCTCGTAACGTCAACTTTTGATGTGCTGCAACTACTGAACGAAAGTTGTCAGGTAACATGCGTAGCCATAGAACACGTAATGATTGCTCTGGTAATAGTTCTGGACCCGCTAAGGCTCTTAAGCTTCGCAAAATTTGTGAAGGCGATCTGTTACCTATTTGTTCCTCTTCAAATGCTTTACATAACCTTAGCTCCGGTGACAAAGTATAACGTTTTATAAGAGTCTCTTTTAATGTTGCATAAGATCGAAACTCAAGAATGTCTTCTATTTCTTCGATAATCACTCCATCCAGATGTGCCACAGTCAGTACATACTTGTCTTCGTCACCCCTTACGTCATGTTGTTGAAATATACACCCCACATGAGTAAACCATGTCTGTGGTCGATTTTGCCAAAACGTCGGAAGCTTGACATGACTTAGACGATTGATAGGACGTCCGCTCGGAAAACCATTAAAGGTATTTTCCGTGTGCGCTGTAGGCAAAGACGTACTCGCTTCCTCCATTTGCGTGAGAGGCGCGGTATCTTCTGTCATCTTTCTGTTTATTTTGTCTTTCGTCGGGGTCACCACTGTGGTTAGTTCTGCTATAACTAACTACTAAAATGCGACGAAAGATGTTAGAGAAAACTGAACACTTTATTCACGAACCATGAAATACAAAACTCACAAAATCAACAACAGAGACTATATATTTAATGTATAATTTCCTTGCTTTCGGCAAAGATTCTCTTTTCTTCCTTTTGCACAGTGTCTAACGTCGCCACAAGTACTTATACTATATAAATCAGTATAGCTGAAAATAAATAACAAATAATTAGTTAAACCAAACAAAATGTTGTCTTTTGTGAGTCATCCTATAAATATCAGTATACATCCCAATTACTGAATCATTTCCATGTTATTCCAGACGGCTAAAATCATAAGACTCCTACACACAATAGGAATACCGCACATCCAGTTACACCCTTGTTGTATGTACAACAATACTTTATGAATCAAGACCTGATATTATTTCTCTTTTGCTATGCGAAATAAATTGTCTATCGCCCTGACACTGGAGAGACAGGTGCCAAGTTTTATTCATTTTACCACATATAAATATTAATACTGTAGCTCGCTCTGTCTCGTATTAACTGCTGGAATATACACCTGATACCAGGTACTGGCACATTATTGATAACCAAATTTTCTTCCACAGAAGACTTAATCTCGTGTAAGAGAGAAGTCCAGTGATATTCATAGGCTAAACCTTGAATACATTTACTATGGCTATGAAATAGACGTGACAGTGATTTGATTGTAGCCTTTTTAATTGTTCATAATTCACAGAAAACTGACAGTAATTGCACGGGAATCTGATATTGGCTTCATGATGGTATCAGCAACTAACTAAAATTGTTCATGGAACCAGTAACTGTTAGTAAAGGAACAGCGTTTTCTCCCATTTAACAATAAAATCATAATGGATCAGCTTGTTAATGATTTGTGCTCAGCAGGTCGAAGCAATGAAAGTTATCTTTGCTGACAGCCATATTACATTGTATACATCTCTGATAACAACTGCTTCTCACCTGTTTTTATTCAGCAACCCTCTAGGAATAATTTCTAGAACATTGCCACAGGCACATATCAATTTAACAAAGAACTAAAAACAATTACAAATCCTTTTAAAAAAAGTAATAAAAATTTCACTTGCATTCTTAAGAATGTGAAGTGATACCAGGTTTTTTTGCCGTACTGGTGTATAAAATAGCCTTTGTTCAGTTATAAAGCTCTACACAATACTAGGTACATACACCATGACTCTAAGTCAATGCATATTTCTACTTATCGAATATTGATCATTACATGTAAGACAACACCAATATATATACACTACCTGGCCAATGAAATTGCTACACCAAGAAGAAATGCAGATGATGAACGGGCATTCATTGGACTAATATATGATACTAGAACTGACATGTGATTACATTTTCACGCAATTTGGGTACAAAGATCCTGAGAAAACAGTACCCAGAACAATCAACTCTGGCCGTAGTAACGGTCTTGATACGCCTGTGCATTGAGTCAAACTTCCCACAAACACTAGCTTTTCTGAACTGGGCCGGTGGGAAATCTTCCTTTGTTAGTTCCTGACTGCAACACTCTCCCCCAGCTCTGTCTACACTCTAGTCTCACGTTCGTCTTCCATTTCGCCATGTACTGCTGTCTCTCCCCTTCTCTTCCTTCCTGTCCATGAAACATTACTGGTCTATTGCTCCACTCCCACTGGTATACCTCCCCTAACAGATAGTCTGATGCTCTGGCTACAGCGGCTCGAGACAGCTATCATGTTTGAATGAATGTACGTGTGTGTGACAGAATTAGCTTCAATATCTGAAGAAGGCCATAATGGCCGAAGGCTGAGTTAACTTGTAATCTTTTATTAGTAGCTACCTATCCTTTCGAAAATATTCATGAATCGTTTCTTGAATTTCCATTGTTTGACATTGTAATCTTTTTTACATATCCATTCCATAATTAACACTAGCCTATTTTATTTTGTAAATTTATTTTAAAATATTCATTTGCAATTGTCATTGATTTTTAAGGAATATCTTTTCAGGTGTTATGCCTTCCAAAAGCTGAAATTGATATCAAGGAGCTGCCATTACTGAAATGCCATTTTCTGGAGAGGGGTAGTCCTGTATCTGTGATACCAATAAATGTGACACTGCAGTCTTTCTCTTCCAGGTAAATATGAATTAACTGAAAGCCAATTCTTACAGGTAAATAAATTACATTGGTCAAAACAATTGGGGGATTGGTTGAGATGTCTAGTATCTGATGTATTGTCATCGGTAGTATGAACTACAAGGGTTCAATGTCTTTTTGTCAGTTCTACGGAGTGGAGGCAACAACGGCAGTCGAGACAGCGGTAATAACAGAAAGTTGCTGCAGGGATGCTTGGTGTTGACTTGTGTTTACTCTACCAAACGAATTACAGGAGCATTAGGGTCCAAATACTGTAGTGAGCAGGTAGTGCAATACAACAACGTGATTTTTCCAAATCTATGGCATGGAGAGCCGTAGGAAGGTTGGAAGTGGTGCAGAGAGAGGGAGGTGGCTGCAGCTATTGGAGTTTCGCAAAGTGTAGTTTCCAGAACCTGGACGAAATTTCAGACAACAACAACCGTTAAAAGAAGGCAAGGCCAAGGTCGTCCATGTGTACCATCAGCAAAATCTAACTGTTATCTCCAGTTAACAGCTCGTCGAGACAGGAGGCTGATGAACTCAGCTGCAACGCACCCTCTAAGTAGCAACAGGACACGCAACATCAACAAAAGCAGCCTTTGGGAATGTGACCTCTACGCGCAGAGGCCTATGGTGTGTCTCCTATTAAAACGACGACATCGTTGAGCTTGCAGAAACTGGTGCAGGAACATCATGATTGGAATCTTCCCTCATCTGCAGAGAACGTCGAACTGGGAACAATCCTGCTTATGTGCAGGAAACATCACCGATCATGGTTATGGACGGATGGCGTGGGTAGGTGTCAGTATTGGCGGTCGTAAGGACCTTTCTGTAGTTCAGAATGGCAATTTTGACTACTCAGTAGTATAGCGATGAGATCGTTTGACCTTGTTTGTGCCGTACGCTGGTGCTTTAAGAAATGGGTTACTTCTGGTGAACGATAACGCTCATCGCCACAGAACTGCACTGGTGAACGAATGGAGTGTCCAGTTTGTTCGCCGGACTTAAAACTGATTGAGCATGTCTGGATGCACTTGACAGACGTATTGCAGCCAGACCAGCACATGCCACAACGGTTGTTGGATACTGCACTCTTGGAAGAGGGCCAAATATCCTTCGAGAGTAGACTGATTACCTTATGCTAAGTATGTCACACAGGCGTGCAATGAACAAGTCATCTGAGGTGGTCATACACCACATCAGGTGGCGACGAGAATAACTTATCACTATTATGGTAGCCCTTTGGTGCCTCGCTCTAAGTAAACACCTCAGGCAAAGAGTTAAGATAGAAAATATCGTACTGTATCACACACAAATTAAAAGTCTGATCAATATCAGAATAATATAAATTACCATATGTATATTTTGTAAGATATTTCGCCTTATCCCCTAATTGTTTTCAGTATTGTAAAATAGCTTTACACTTTATTTGAAACAGAGGTATTATTCAGCAGTAGGTCTACTTCCTAAAACATTAGATTGTATAATAAGATTCTATGAAACTAAATACTTTATTATTTTCTTCCTGTCCCTATGAGTCATAGACATTGCTGGTATGTAGCGTGCTTCAGTGATACAGATAGCCAGACCATAGATGCAACTACAGTGGTTGCAATACTTGGGGAGGCAACAGTCTGGATTATTGACTCATCTGGCCTTGTAACATCAGCTAACGTGGCTTTGCCAAACAGTTGCTCCAAGCAGTTGAAAGCAAGGGGAAACTATAATCGTTACTTTTCCCAAAGACGTGCAGCTCTACTGTATGAATATGTGATGATACCATCGTCTTGGGTAAATATTCCAGAGGTAAAACCTTAACTTTTCCCTTTGCAATGAATGTTCAAACAACTTACGGGTATGCTGCTGCCGGGCGACGTCGTCGACAACCGCCGATATTTCGGCAGAAGGACACAACACAACTCCACACAACTCCATTCAAGGAAGCAATGTGCAAGCGTATCTAATACTTCGGTTTGCAAAGGCTAAACAAGGAAGATAACACACACATACAAGTCACTGCTGAGTCAACACAACCAAAGATGACCAAACGTCAAAAATATCGATAGTGACCGTTAATCAACAGGTGACGCAGCATTAATTTTGTCCCTCTGTTTATCGATGAGAGACAGTGCCGGATTCCAAGCAGAATTTAAACAAAAACCATCATCTCTGTTCATAAGGTCGCTTGCTAGATAAAATTCAACAGCTTTCTCAATAACACTATCTCAATAGGTGGAAGTGCACGCCAGAATCTCCGTGTTGTTGTATTCCGTAGGATGACCGGTGCCAAGACAGTGTTCTGCAACAGCGGATTTGTTTGGCTGTTGTAAGTGGATGTAACGTTTGTGTTCAATACACCGATCTTCCACAGTCCTGCATTTCTGACCAATGTATTGACATGCCACAACTGCAAGGAATACGTTATACACCTGCCTTACACAAACCAAGATCATCCTTTACGGACCCCAACAGGACCTTTATCTTAGAAGGTGGTCGAAAACACATTTCAGATCATATTTTCGCAAAATACGAACAATCTTATTGGAAATGCCACCTGCGTAAGGCAAAAAGGCCACAGATTTAGGTGCCACTTCATTACTATCGTCATTCACCCATTGCACAGTCGGCTTATAGTGCAACACACGTTTTATCTATCTCTCACTATAACCATTCTTACGAAAGGTGAGCTGGGGCAACTCAACTGACAAACTTTCAGGGTCTTAAATTACATGTGCCCTGTGAACCGAGGTATGAAGGACTCCTTCACGCTGAGTTGGATGGTGACAAATATCAGCTCACAGGTAAAAATCAGTGTCAGTAGGCTTCCTATAAACAGAATGTCCCAATGTACCATCAACATTCTGAGCAACACATCAAGGAAAAGAAGACAGCCATTCTTTTCCACCTCCATAGTGAACTGAATATTCGGGTAGATTAAATTTAGGTGTTCCAAAACACCGTTTAAATTCTCACTACCATGAGATCAAACGACAAAAGTGTCGTCTACATATCTGAAAAAACACGCAGGTTTTAGTGTCGCTGACTCTAAAGCAAGTTCCACGAAATCCTCCATAAACAAATTGGCCGCAATAGGTGACAACGGGCTTCCCATTGCAACTCAATCAGTTTGTTCATAGTACTGACCACTGAATAAAAAGTAAGTGGAAGTCAACACATTTCGAAAAAGATTTGTTAACTCGACACCAAACTGAACCTTAATTAGCTGCAACGAATCTGACATAGGAACGCGCGGAAGAGAGACACAACGTCAAAACTCAGTCAAAATATCAGATTCATTCAAACGCAATCCCTGGAGTCGACGTCAGAAATCAGCCGAATTCTTAATGTGGTGTTCACACCTACCTACCATTGGACTAAAAAAACTAGCAAGGTGGTTAGCTACACGACATGTTAGAGCATCAACGTTAGATACTATAGGCCTTAAAGGAAAGTTCTCTTTGCGAACCTTAGGCAGAGTACCCCTTGAATTTCCCACCGACGCCTAAGCGTTTACCGGTCGTTAATTTCATATGTTCTATTGAACAGGCTGTTTGTAAACTACCTTCCGATACTGCGGAAGAGGCTACGAGGGAAGCTTGTCATTTGTTGACTGTGGCCCGTCCAACCAATTGTAACATAACAGCAGCTGAGGCGTCTCCTTTACGTTCTCTCAGAATGGATCCTGATATTGTCATCTTTCCTGCGGACAACGGAAACGCCACAGTTTTGTTGAATAAGGACGATTACATTCAAAAGATGCAATGTCTACTTTCTGATTCGGCATATCGTAGAATCGGTGTAAACAATAAAATGTCACCAGTTGGAATCTTCTGTGATCTACCGAAAGCATTCGACTGTGTTAATCACAAAATTCTACTTAGCAAGGCTGAGCACTATGGTCTAAAAGGTAAAATAGGGATGTGGCTCCAGTCATATCTGGAGGACACAAAGCAGAAGGTAGTTCTGAACAACTCTGCTTTGGAACCTTCCAGTTCTGACTGGAGTTCAGTAAATTGTGGAGTGCCACAGGGTTCGGTACTTGGTCCCCTACTTTTCTTACTTTTTATCAGTGACCTACCGTGGTGCACTACTCAAAAAGCACACTTTACCCTATTCACAGATGACACAACCAGTATAGTTGACAGATTACCCGACTGCAATCTAGATTTCACTGACTAAAATATTCCAACCAAGAAGATTTTGTTTGGTCCACTGCAAACGGTCTGTCCCTCAATGTAAAAATAAATAAATAAATAAATGAAACCAACCCTCATTGCATTCAGTTTCATACAGCAAACAATAAACTAGAAAATGTTGAGATGAAATGTGACAACAAAGAAATATTGCGAGTTGAGTCCTCCAAATTCCTGGGATTACATATAAAGAACACTCTAAACTGGTCAGTCCATGTCACTGACCTATGTAAAAAAAAAAAAAAAAAAAAAAAAAAAAAAACTTAGCAGCATCTGCCATTCGATCAATCACATTAGTTTTCGACAGGGAAGCAAAAAGCAGTTTACTTTGGATACTTCCATTCACTTATGATGTATGACATCATATTCTGGGAAAACCTGACACAAGCAAATAAAGTTTTTATTGCACAGAAAAAGGTAATCAGAATTATGAGTAGAGTGCATCTCAGATCCTCTTGGAGAAATTTATTTAAGCAGCTAGATATCTTCACCAAGACATGCCAATACATTTTTTCTCTGAGGTGCTTTATTAATAAAAATACTACAATGTACAAAACAAATAGTGCATATCTTGAGCATGATACAAGAAATAAACATGATTTTCACAAGCATCTAAAAAATCTCATTATAATGCAGAAACGAGTGCTTTATTCAAGCATAAAAGTCTTCAATAAATTTTCCTCTCATACCAAGTAAGCCATTATATCCTCAATTTTAATCATTTTATAAAAAAAAAAAACTGAGAAAGCCTCATTGATATTTCATTTGTTGGCTGAACAATTGTTTCATTAATTTCAATATTTGTTTTGTTGTATAATTACCTGTGATACTGTTGGAAGAACAATTGTTACAAAAACTATCAAGCTTTTTTATGTTGTACAGTTGTGTTATTATCTGCAGTATTATGAGTTATCCATATTATTACCAATCATGTATTATATGTTTATATTACATATTATTTTGATTGTAAGTCACATGATTAATTTAATCCGGATATTTAAGTAATTATCTTACCTGACATGTTCTATATCTTTGCAATTCACTCGCATAAAGGATCCATGGAACGCAAAGATAAATAAAATAAATTTTTCCTTCTCTTCCTTTTCCTACTACCGAGTTCTAGTCCCCTTATCTCTTAATTTCCATCCCTTAACTCATTTCTACGATCACTTCAACATCAGCAAAGCTAGTAGGCGTATAAACGTGTACTAAGCTGGTCAGTGTTGGCTTTAAGTCTATTTTTGCTACGATAATGCATTCAATAAGCTGTTCCTAGTAACTTACCCACATCCTGTTTCCTTATACATTACCAGACGTACTCCTGTATTACCACCAACTGCTTTTGTATTGCTAACCCTGTATACAATTGAACAGAAATCCTGATCATCCTGCCACTCAAATTTACCAATACCCAATATATCGTATCAGTCATTTTCGTTTGTTCTTTGTGACGGTGGCATGTTTTTCTGTTAAAGAAAGCTTCAGTATTTATTCGCTGAACTATCTTAAGACATCTGAAGTTGCTTTTGGTGGACAATCACTGTTGAATTTCGAAAAGTTGATTGGATCGCAAATTACACTGATTGTAAATTTACAATGGAAATGTATCTGAAACATGAGTGATTGTGATTGTTGGTACTGATGATGATTCGAATAACGTGCATAAAGCATTATCCAAACTCTGTAAGATCGTCAGTTTATTCGAAACTTCGTGGGGCCACGACTGCTAAAGAAGCGTGACAAAATATACAGGCGGCATTCGATGAAAGAAGTTTATCTAGCTACACAGGACAGCGCTAGTGTCTGATAAATGCGCGATTGATTTCTGAGTAAGATATGAAAACGTATTTGTAAAATGTTATGTCGTTTGCTGGACAGATTCGAAGTATTGGTAAGAAAATAGATAATTATTTCGGACCAGCAATTCTTCCAAGTGGAGTACCATCAGGTTATCAGACATTAACCAAGGCGTTTGAAAATTCATGTATTAGTATTACTAGCGATTTTGTAAGTCAGCTTCTTATTCAGGAAACAACAGTAGTTCAATTTGTTTTTACAAATGAAAGTTCAAATTCGGCGCTTGCAGCTGGAAAGCAGGGAAAACACACAGAAAAGCTAAGATCATTCATGATACTAAAAATTCAAAATAGATCAAATGCTGCAAATGTCAGAAGATCGGACATAAGGCAAATGAGTATGGCTTATGCAAATTGGGTGAAAGGCGAACATGAAAGACTTTTGATGGCTATTTCCAATAAGAACTCAGATAAAAAAAACAGTTCTGAGCAGAAAGGGCAAGCGGAAAGGTGAAAAAAAAATATAAAAAGGGTTTCAACAAGTGAAATGAAGTTCGAGACAACACTGCTGAAAGGTCTGATTAAGTAGATGCACATGACGAATGTGATACTGTACTGAGAGAAGAATTTCGCAAAGGCCTGAAAGATATAAACAAAATAATGCCCATGTAGTTGATACCTTTCCCTAAGAGCTATTGAAGACTCTGGGAGAGCCAGACTTGTTGGAACTACTCCACGCAGTGTGCAAGATGTGTGAGACAGGCAAAATACCCTCAGACTGAAAGAAAACTGTGATAATCCCAATTCCAAAGAAAGCAGGTACAGACAAACGTGAAAATTACAGACCCATCAGTTTAATAAGCCGTGATTGCAAAATTTAACCTGAATTATTTACAGAAGAATGGAAAATCTGGTAAAACTGAGAGAGACTGGAAGATCAGTTTGGATTTAAAAGAAATGCAGGAACCTGTGAGATAGTACCCACCTTAAAATGTATCTTGGAATACAGTTTAGGCAAAGGGAAACGTACATTTGTAACCTTTGTAGATTTGGAGGAAGCAATTGGCATTGTTGACTGGAATATTCTCTTTCAAATTCTGAAGTCAGTGGGGTTACATTTAGAAAATGGAAGGTCTTTTATAACTTACAGAAATTAAAGAACAGTTACAAGAGACATAGAGCATGAGGGAAACATTGGTTGGGAAGGACCCAAGACAAGGTTGTAGCCTTTCCCCAATGTTATTCAATCTTTACATTAAGCAAGCTGTGAAGGAAAGCAAGGAGAAATTTGGAGAAAAAATTAAAGTTCAAGGAGAAGAAATACAAAGTTTGCTGATGAAATTGTAACTCTGTCAGAGTGGAAATCTGTCAGAATGGAAAATCTGGTAAAACTGAGAGAGACTGGAAGATCAGTTTGGATTTAAAAGAAATGCAGGAACCTGTGAGATAGTACCCACCTTCAAATGTATCTTGGAATACAGTTCAGGCAAAGGGAAACGTACATTTGTAACCTTTGTAGATTTGGAGGAAGCAATTGGCATTGTTGACTGGAATATTCTCTTTCAAATTCTGAAGTCAGTGGGGTTACATTTAGAAAATGGAAGGTCTTTTATAACTTACAGAAATTAAAGAACAGTTACAAGAGACATAGAGCATGAGGGAAACATTGGTTGGGAAGGAACCAAGACAAGGTTGTATCCTTTCCCCAATGTTATTCAATCTTTACATTAAGCAAGCTGTGAAGGAAAGCAAGGAGAAATTTGGAGAAAAAATTAAAGTTCAAGGAGAAGAAATACAAAGTTTGCTGATGAAATTGTAACTCTGTCAGAGCCAGCAAAGGACCTGGAAGAGCAACTGAGCTGCATGGACAGTCTCTTGAAAGGAGCATGTAACATGAACATGAGCAAGAGCAAAACAATGGTAATTGTATGTAGCCTAACAAAATCTGGCAATGCTGAAAGAATTAATGAGGCAATACAGGTGGTAGATAAGTTTTGGTACTTGGGCAGCAAAGTAATGTAGATAGTCGCACTACAGATGATATACCATGTAGAAAGACAATGGGAAGAAAAATATATTTCAACGAGAGAAATTTAACATCCAATATTAATTTACTTTTAGGAAGTTTTGCCAAACACATTTGTGTGGAGTTTTTTTCTTTTATGAGAGTGAAACTGGACAGTACATAGTTAAGAGAAGAAGAGGATAGAAGCTTTTTGAATGTGGTGGAAGAGATGAATGCTGAAGATTAGATGGGTAGAAACGAACAGAACTGAGAAGAAAAGAAATTTCTAGCATACCTTTACTAACAGAAGGGATCACATTATGCGGATACATTCTGAGACGTCAAGGAATTGTCACTTTTGAATTAGAGGGAACTGTGTGGGTTAAAAACCACAGAAGGAGAGTGACCAACGAATACGAATATAGTAACCAGGTTGAAATGTATGTGGGTTGCCATTCTTATTCAGGGATGAAGAATCTTGCACAGAATAGAATAGGATGAGAAGCATATCAAACTGGACTCTTGACCAATGATGACAAAAAGTGATATATCCTCTATGTATTTTCTGGGAATATTTTTATAAATATCACTAGATAATATGACAACTATAGTGAAGATTTTGATCTCATATTTGAATCGGTGTGCAGCAGCGACTGTTGATGATTTGGTAGAGAATAACAACTATCAATCTTGAAGTAAATGTTTTATTACTTGCGGATTTCGACTACTTCCAACCCATCATCCATGTTACAGCTAAAATAGAGAAGACTTTATTTGACCTGTGATAAAACAAAGCCGAAATCGATCTGCAATCAGAAATTTATTTCATGACTGATCGTTATTTTTCTCTAACAAACTACACTGATTATAAATCTTGTATGTATGTATTTGTTTGTGTGTTTTAAAAACAAACAAATACACACATGCACACACACACACACACACACACAGAGAGAGAGAGAGAGAGAGAGAGAGAGAGAGAGAGAGAGAGAGAGAGAGAGAGATTATGGTTCAGTAATGGACACAGTGCAGTGAGAGCTGTTTCGATTAATAATCATAATTTCGTGTGTCTCATTGGCCTGGTGCAAGACTTTCAACTGGACGCCATTTGGGCGACTTGGGTGTCTATGTCCTACTCCAGTTATCCAACCAGCGAAAGGGGGCCTACAGCTTAAAGTGGAATCCGAACCACATGTCTTTTCTGGAGACTCCTCACATCGTTGAGAGGGGAAGTGTGGATTGAAACGCAGACTGAAATAATCCGAGAACTGATGGGGTTTCGAAATTGCGACCCTCCAGTTTACAATCAAGCGCTTTACCTCGATACTATTGGTTCTGACACTCTTTCCATTAACATGAACTCCTATGTTTTGTTATATAAAGGATAAACAGGTGAAGCAGAAAAATATCTTGTCAGGATGAAAACTGTTCGTTGAGACCATTGCCTGCAGTTTCATCATTCTGACTCAAAAGAAAGCACAGTGTCCCTTTACTGTGGTTGATTTATAGTATAATTTATAATTGTATTTTTTTCTTAGCTTTGAACCCTGTCGTTATTCACTGTCAAGCTTTGTGCAAATTAGTCGACTTAGTAGATGTGGATAGGTAACAGAGGCAGCTTATTCTAAAGGGTCAGAGGGACCCAGCCACGCCAGAAATTTTGTGGTATATTTTCCAGTAATTAAATTGGACGATTCGAATGTGACATACCCTCCACATCCCTCTCGACTATCCGCACAGCATAGCTCAGGGCCCACTAGCACAAGCTTGGTGGTTGTATGCCATGGGTGGCTGGCCCACACTCCTCCAGACCGCAGATTCCTGAACTTACAGTCGCAGTGACGTCACCAAGCTGTGTCTCTCTTCCCATTTAGCCCCTCGCCACCATTCAGCTTCAGACCAGCTTGGGCCAGCTCACCACTGCCCCTATTTTTCCTCGTCACAGTGAAGTACACTGTCTTGCTCATAGTCCTCTACATGTCTACACGTCTGCAGTCCATATGGCTGACACCCTAAGCCAGTAGCTACTGTCAAGTGCCTATTGCATTCCTTCCTACCCCCTCCCCTTTCATTCATCAGTAGGAAATGTGGGATACAGCAAAGGAGGCAACCTTTCACTAGTGTGCCGTATTCTGGAGCTGTGTGGTTGAAAGATGAGTGTTCATAAACTGATCAGAAATGAATAAAGTAGATTGTTTGCTTAAAACACACATCCATTTGTTCAGTATGGAAAAGAAACTGCGAAAACAAGTAGGTCAACATAAATTTAAAAATGTCGTTATATCTCAACTCAATGTTCATGCATAAAGTCTTCGCTAACTGTGAGCGAAGAGAAACAATAATTGCACAGTTTCTATCATGAGTTATTTAGTGGTGAAGTATTATGAACTGCAGTTGGCTGCAAGCAGTGGTTCAGCCAGGATTTGGTCCGGGGGCGCTAATTGTATTTTAAAATAAAGCCTATTGAATTTTTTAATGTATAACTTCTTTTTACACTTTTTATAACTTAACCAATTATACTACGAAAACAATTGTACAAGAAGTAAAATGAGTAGGCTCGCATTAATTTGAAAGTGGAAGAGGTGCAAGTGGTGGAAATGGAGTGTATATAATCAGCTCGTAAAGTGATTAAGCTGCTTGTATGTTACTAGCCAAGGAGAATCGTGCTTACAGTTTAATGAACATGAGACTATATGTAAAAACTGTAATAAAATGACACTATTGTTGTTCATAAGATTCCACTCGGTGGCGCCGCTGACCTGCTAAGAAGCGGGTCGCCGCGTATGAACAATCGGCTCGGAACTTCAACATAGTAGTAACAATAGCGGCAGCATCAGAGCTGGTCGCGGCGGCATTAAAACCGCTCACAGTGACAGCAGCACACGTTCTCAGTGGCGACATCACGTTGGCGACCCACTGTCACGTTCACTTGTGCTTGGCAAATTATAGTTACTTTGTGATTTATTACATGTGTTATTTCAAATATTCGGTGCCGACCTGATTAACAAAACTAAAAATGAAAACAATAAAAAAATAATAAAATTAAAACATCTTTGGGAGGTGCTGCAAGCATCTAAAGCATTTACGTGAAAGATTAAGAAATATGAAGAAAGTGGAATACACTTGCAAAATACTTGTAAATATAAAATGTATGGAAGAATGAACATGTGTCCTCAGATTGATTTGGCATATAAAATGTCATTTCAGAAACATAGTTAATTAGTTTTGAAGGAAAGACATATATTAAAAGCATAATACATTATGAGAATACGGGCTTTCACATCGAATCTCGATGATGAAATCTTCTCAGGGTGACAGCTGAGTACGTACTTCGTTCTCTGGCACCGTTTCGCCAAGTTTCCATCTTTCTATCTTCAGGTGGTGTGTCGGGTTCGTGCCCTATCCAGTTTTTTATAGACGCTAGACCGCCTGCTTCTCTCCGTCCTTTGTGTCGCTCGGGCCATCGGGATTCAGCACCGCAGCGTGTGGTGGGGGGAGAGGCTGGGTCACCCACACATGCCGTTCGGCACAGCCGGCTGCGGAAGTGTCTTCCACTATTGCTTTCATCTGGTTGTCTTTCAGCGTATATTTGATGATCTTTGTCCATGATGTGGGCGACGTTTAACTGCAGCAGATAGATGGACAAGATGCTGTGTTTGTTGTTTTAAGTATAATACGTAGAGTCCAAGGAAAAGATGTTTTTATGGTCAGCAGCAAATTAAAGATCCATTAAAAATATCTCATTCATACCATGTTTTGCCAAAACGAATTACTAAGAAAATAACTGTTGGAGGAAAAATGTTCTGTAAAAACGAATTATCGAGCAAAAAACCTTTTACAGGAAGATAATTCACCGACCCTTCTTTTTCTTGAAAATTTATTTATATTATTGTTAAAAACGAACCTAAGAAAGACTGCTTTTATTAGCAGTGGATGGTTAATTGTGTGTCTCTTTCGAGGTGGATCGTGAAATGATTCTCACCCTGAGGCCAAACCGTGAAAGTGTCGACCAAGAATCGATAAAAGATCTTGAGTTTAAGGTGTGCTTTTTATAGGCCGATATCCTCGAAGTATTTCATGTATAGATTTGTAATGCATAGCGCCAATGGAGATCCTACGGCTACACCATCGACTTGTGGGTAACCCTGGTCCCCACATTTTAAGTGCATGGTTGTCAGTGGATGACGAAATAATTTCACTTTGTTTTCATTCAAGTGGTTCCCAAGTTGTTTCATGGAGTCTTCCAGCATTACCCTAGTGAAGTCGAAACTGAGAAGTATATCATTTTGGTTTACACGTAATTCTTTAAGTATCTTGACTAACTCCTTTCAGTTCTTGATGTGGTGGGAACATCTGCCCACTAGATGATGAGTAGCTGTGCCAGGTGTTTGGATATTCCATAGGTTGGAGATTTTACTGTGCTCATTATCGGGCATAAAGAGCCTTTCTTCTTGTGTATGTTGTGGAGACCTTAGAACCGAGGTGGAACAGGTGCTTTGGGGGACAGGTTTTCCTTCGCTGCATATAGATCCATTCAAAAACTCAGATTTTCTCCAAGCCTGTTCTGTCGCTGGCTAAAATTTATTGAGAAAACTTTTCTCATAATCTCTGAAATTTATTTGATTGTCGGTACACTGATTGGCCAAAAACGGTTCCTCACTATCTAACAGCCTTTTAATTAAGTTTATCTTAAATGAATGTGGCATTTGAGAATTAAAGTTAGCTTTAAAATATTGAATTCAATCTTCTACATGAAATTTACCATCCACAGGAAACCTTTTGGTAGGCATATTTCCCCAATTACCATACCATTACCTGTAAAGCTTTTAACTGCTACACATTATCGTAGCTCTACTACTTTCTTGTCAAGTTTGGAGACATAATTTTTAGATGAATCTACATTTTTGTCGTTCTGGTCTTCAGTCTGGAGACTGGTTTGATGCAGCTATACACCCTACTCAGTCCTGAAGAAGCCTCATCATCCCCTCATAAGAACAGCAACCTACATGCATTTGAACCTTCTCAAAGTATGCATCTCTTAGTCTTCATTTGCGGTTCTCCACTCCCCCCCCCCCACACACACACTTCCTTCGAACGCCAAATTCACTATTCCTTAATGTCTAAGAATGTGTGCCCTACCAATCGATCCCTTCTTTTAGTCAAGGTATGCCACAAATTCCTTTTCTCTCCAATTCTGTTCAGTACCTCTTCATTAGTTACAGGATCAACTCGCCTAATCTTCAGCATTCTTCTGCAGCAGAACATTTCAAAAGCCTCTAGCCTCTTCCTGTCTGAACTATTTATCATCCATGTTTCACTACCATTCAATGGAACACTCCTCACAAATGCCTTCAGAAAAGACTTACTTATACCTAAATTAATAGTCAATCTTAACAAATGTCTCTTTTTCAAAAACGCTTTTGTTCCCTTAGCAATTCTGCATTTTATATCCTCTGTACTGCGACCAGTATATGTTATTTTACTCCCCATGGA
Source organism: Locusta migratoria (assembly GCA_026315105.1). Lineage (NCBI taxonomy): Eukaryota > Metazoa > Arthropoda > Insecta > Orthoptera > Acrididae > Locusta > Locusta migratoria. The sequence continues at coordinate 17,572,367 of CM048747.1, read as the reverse complement.
CACCTCCATGAAGCAAGACATTGCCGAAATGGGGTGGCTTGCGTGCCTCAACGATACAGATAGTCGTATTGTAGGTGCACCCACAGCGGAAGGGTATCTGTAGAGAGGCCAGACAAACGTGTGGTTCCTGAAGAGGGGCAGCAGCCTTTTCAGTAGTTGCAGGGGCAACAGTCTAGATGATTGACTGAGCTGACGTTGTAACATCATCTAATGTGGCTTTGTCACGCAGTTACTGTGAACGTCTGAAAGCAAGGGGAAACTACAGCCGTTACTTTTCCTGAGGACATGCAGCTCTACTGTATGAATATATGACAATGGCATCCTCTCGGATAAAATATTCTGGAGGAAAAATAGTCCCCTATTCGGGATTTCGGGCGGGGACTACCCTGGAGGTGTCGTCATCGGAAAAGACAACACTGGCATTCTACATATCGGAGCGTGGAATGTTAGATCCCTTAATTACGTAGGGAAATTTAAAAAAAATTAAAAGAGAAATGGTTAGCTTGAAATTACACATAGAGGGGATTAGTGAAGTTCGTGGAAAGGGGAACAGGATTTCTGGTCAGATGAATACAGGATTATAAATACAAAATCAGTTGGAGGTATGAATAAGAAAATAGGAATGCGGGTAAAATTACTAAGAGCGGTGCAGTGATCGCATTATCGTAAACAAGCTAGATACGATGCCAATACCGACCACAGTAGTACAATTTTATATGCCAACTAACTCTGTGGATGAGGATATCGGCGAAATGTATGAGTAGGTAAAGGAAATTATTCATACAATTAAAGGAGATGAAAACATAATTGTTATGGGAGACTGGAATTCGGTAGTAGGAAAGTAAGGGAAGGAAAAATAGTAGGTGAATATGGAGTGGGCAAAAGAAATGAAAGAGGAAGCCGCCTGGTAGAATTTTCCATGGAACATAATTTACTTATAACAAACACCTGGTTTAAGAATCACGAAAGAAAGTTGTATACTTCAAAGAACCAGAAGACATCGCTAGGTACCAGATATATTTTATAATGTAAGACATAGATTTCGGAACCAGCTTTTAAACTGTAAGGCACACCCAGGGACAGATATAAACACTGGCCATATCTTATTGGTCTTGAATTGTAGGCTGAAACTAAAAAACTGCAGAAAGGTAGGAAAATAAGGAGATGGGACGTGGATAAATTGAAGGAACCTGAATTTCTAGAGAATTTAATAGGGAGCTTTAGGCAACAATTGACGGAAATGGGAGGAAGAAAAAAACAGTAGAACAGGAATTGGTAACATTGAGAGATTAAATAGTGAAGGCAGCATAGGACAAGATAGGTAGGAAGGTAAGATCTAAAACAATCCTTAGATATCACAGGAAATACTAAACTTAATTGATGGAAGGAGAAAATATAAAAATTCAGTAAATGAAAGAGGGAAATGAAGTACAGACGACTAAGAAATGAGATTGACAGGAAATGCAAAATAGCTAAGCAGGTGTGGCTATAAGGCAAATGCCAATCTGTAGAAGAATGTATAAATAGCCGAAAAATAAATACTGCCTACAGGAATAAAAGAGGCATTTGGAGACAGGAAGAACAGTTCTATGAGTATCAACAACTCAGATTGGAATCCAGTTCTCAGCAAAGAAAGTATAGCTGAAAGGCGGAAAAAATATATAGAGGGGCCCTATAAAGGAAATGAACTTAGAGACAATATTGTAGGAAGGGAAGAAGAAGTAGATGAAAATGAAATATGAGATACTATACGGAAAAGTGAATTTAACAGACCACTGAAAGACCTAAGTCGAATCAAGGGCGCTGGAGTAGATCCAACCATGACGGAACTATTTCACCTGGTGTGTAAGATATATGAGGCAGGTGAAATACTCTCAGACTTTAAGAAAAATGTAATAATCCAAATCCATAGATAGAAGGCGTAGACAGATGTGAAAACTACAAAACCATTAGTTTAATAACTCATGGTTGCAAATTTTTAACACAAATTATTTACAGAAGGATGGAAAAGCTAGTAGAAGCTGATGACAGGGAAGATTAGTTTGGATTCAGTAGAAATGTAGGAACACAGGATGCAATACTCGCTTTACGCCTTATCTTAGGGTACAGATTAAGGAAAGGCAAACCTTCATTTCTAAGTTTTGTAGATTTGGAGAAAGCTTTTGACAATGTTGATTGGAATATACTTTTTAAATTCTCAAGCAAGTAAAATATAGGGAACGGAAAGTTATTTACGACTTGCACAAAGATCTCTTGGAGTTGAAGGGCATGAAAGGGATGCAGTGGTTTGGAACGAAGTAAGACAGGTTGTAACCTTTCTCTGACTCTATTGTGCCGCAGGCGCATACACTGAGTTAAAGTCTAAACAACATTGTTTCTGAGTAACCTAAGCTTACCTTTATTTACAGTAGATGTTCAAAATGATGTCCCTCTATGAAAAAAGCGGCCTGTCATCTCTTGAAACACATTTGCAAACATTCGACGAATTTCGGTTGCCAAAATCTGGGAAATGACTAGTCCAATACTGTATTCCAACTCTTCGAGTGTATGAGGATTGCTTGGATACAAGTTGTCTTTTAGTATTCCTTAAAGATAAAAGTCACCGCAATTTAGATCTGGAGAACGAGGAGGCTCATCAACTATCCTATCATCAAAAACACTTCATATTGCTGCCATAGAAGCATTGGCAATGTGTGGTCATGCATTGTCCTGCCTGAAATAACTGTACAGTTTTTCGATGGCTGAAAGTTCTTAAAAAATGGATGCAGGATATTGTTCATATTGTACAGTTATATTGTTGAAAATAATAAAATATGTGAAAATTAAATAATTTGTTTTTGGAATAATGTTCAGATATAGTAACTGGACTGAAAAAATAAGCAAATGTTAATCAATTTCTATAGATTAACGTTAATATTCATTACGAAATGTTTTTATCACAGACAATTTGAGCGGATACAATAATCCTCTTCTTTTTTATATAGGAGCCTGTATTTCGGATTTCCTTACGCCTTGATATTGTATGGAGTGTTCTCTTGAATAAAAAATGATGAAGTTTGCGACACTTCTTGGTAAACACATCCATATATTATACTTTTAAAATGAATACATAACAAGACGTCTACACCAAATGAAAGCAGGCACAAGACTAGACAAGTGATATGTCAGCTAATTGACCATTACATGTTTTTTCACATATGGTTATCATTCAAAGTTTATCTTTTATCCAACTATTATTATAATATAAAACTACTCCTCTGACACATCAAAAAATTAATTTCCCTGGAATTATATAATATAGATTGATAAAATACCAAATATTTAGAAATTCTTACATTAAAATTATCAAATAAAATTTTTTTAAAAATTTATTCCTTTCCTCCCCTGATATATCACCCCCTACCTCACGGTAACATCACAATATAACTATCAGAATTGTTTCATGAAAAAAGACTGGCCCAATTATTCGCCTTGCACTAATTACAGACCACATTCCAGTTTTCACGTTATGAAGAGGTTGTTGATGTAACACAAGTGGATTTTCTGAGCTCCAACGTCGACTATTCTGCGAATTTACATATCCTTATCAATGCAGTCATGCTTCATCAGAAAAATAAATCCTCTCAGGATCAACTTCCCCATTGTGCACTGACTGTAACAGGCAGTTACAGTAAAGATGTCGAGCAACAGTATCTGAGTTCGTGAGTTGATGCACTACCGTTATTTTGTACAGCTTGAAATTCAGTTCGTGTACTGCTCTGTGAGCAGATGCTCTTGACACAGCCGTCTGAAGTGCCAAACGGCGAAGAGATTTTCTCGGGCTTTTCTCCAAGGCCTCCACTATCTTGTCTAATTTATTTTCGGTTAGAACACTACGCCTTCGTTCATCTAACACAGATCCAGTCGTTTGAAATTTCTTCACTAATCTGGGTATCGTGGATTCATTGGGAACATGCACACTGGGAAATTTCCGTATTAATTCCAGCCGACATTCCACATACGATTCTGTTTTGCATAGTACATCACAAGAAACGGCAAACACAAAACAAAACACCAGAACACTCTGTCATGCTGTACAGAACACAAGAGCACAGTGTTTCTACTTGACGACAATAGGGCCGGACTCGGCACTGTTGCCAAGTGTCCCAGAACATGCATAGCGGCGACCTTCAGGCGGAGCGCCAGCAACCGGCAAATGCGCCGCACAACTCGCGGGCCTCTGCCAGGCGTCTTTCGTGAGACACCCTGTACATTGAGCAAGCTATAAAGGAAAGCAAGGAGAAATTTGGAAAAGAAATTAAAGTTCAAGGTGAAGAAACAGAAACATTGTGTGTTGCCTATGACATTGTAATTCTGCCAGAGACAGCAAAGGACCAGGAAGAGTAGTTGAACGGAATGGACAGTGTGTTGAAAGGTGCATATAAGATGAACATTAACAAGAACAAAGCAAGAGTAATGGAATGCAGTCTACTAAAATCAGGCGAAGCTGAACGAATTAGATTTAGTAACGAAACAATAAAGGTGGTAGATGAGTTTTGTTGCTTGGGTAGTAAAATAACTTGTGATGGTCGCAGTACAGAGGATGTAAAATGTAGAATGGCAATGGGAAGCAAAGCGGTTTCGAAGAAAAGAAATTTGTTAAAATGGAATATTAAGTTACGTGTAAGGAAGTCCTTTCTGAAAGCATTTATGTGGAGTGCTGCCTTGTATGGAAGTGTAACTTGTATGATAGACAGTGCGGACAGGAAGAGGATTGAGGCTTTTGAAATGTGGTGCTACAGAAGAATGCTGAAGATTAGGTGGGTGGATCGCGTAACTAATGAGGAGGTACTGAACAGAATTGGGGAGAAAATGAACTCCTGGCTTCCTTTGACTAAAAGAAGGGATCGATTGGTAGGACACATTCGTAGACATCAAAGAATTGTGAATGTAGCATTGGAGGGAAGTGTTTGGGGTAAAAATCGCAAAGGGAGACCAAGAGATGAATACAGTAAGCAGATTCAAATGGCTGTAGGTTGTCATTCTTATGAGGAAATGAAGAGGCTTGCTCAGGATAGAGTAGGGTGGAGAACCGCATCACACCAGTCTCTGGACTGAATACCACAACAACATTACTTCCCAAGTAACAAAACTCGTCTACGACCTTTATTCATTTGTTACCTAATCTAATTTTCTGAGATTGCACTCTGTTACCCTTGTTTTGCTCTTGTTAATGTTCACCTTATACGTACCTTTTAACACACTGTCCATTCCATTCAATATCCAGGTCCTTAACTGTCCCTGAGTCTCTGACAGAATTGCAATGTCATCAGCAAAACACAATGTTTCTATTTCTTCGCCCTGGCCTTTAATTCCTTTTCCAGATTTCTGGTTGCTTTCCTTTGTAGCTTACTCAATGTACGAATTGAATAACAATGCAGAAAGGGTACAACCTTGTCTTAATCCTTCCTAACCACTGCATCCCTTTCATGCCCTTCAACTCTGATAACTGCTGTCAGGTTTTTGTACAAGTTGTAAAGAACTTTCTGTTCCCTATATTTTACTCCTGCTTGCTTCAGAATTTGAATGAGTGTATTCCAATTAACATTGCAAAAGATTTCCCCAAATCTACAAAAGCAGGAAATGTTCCATTTCTCCTGAATGCAAAATGATCTTCCTCAAGGTCAACTTCAACCAGCTTTTCTATCCCTCTGTAAATAATTCGTGTTAAAATGTTGCACCCGTGACTTATTGATGGTTCTCTAATTATCACACCTGTCTACGCCTGCTTTCTTTGGAATGGAGATTTTTCTTAAAGTCTGAGAGCGTTTCCCCGTCTCATACATTTTACACACCCAGTGAAATAGTTTTGTCATGGCTGCCTCTCCCAGAGTCTCCAATAGTTCTGGGGGAATGTTATCGATTTCAGGAGCCTTGTTTCGACTTTGGTCTTTCAGTGCTCTCTCAAATTCTTCTCTCAATATATTATCTCCTATTTCATCTTCATCTACATCCTCTTCCCTTCCTACAATATTGTCTCCAATTTCATTATCTTTGTGGAGTCCCTCTATATAATCTTTGTGACATTCAGCTTTCTCTTCATTGCTGAGAACTGGTTTTCGATCTGAGTTCTTTATAGTCATATAGGTGTTTTTTCATGTCTCCAAATGTCTCTTTTATTTTCCTGTAGACGGTATCTATTTTTCCCCTATTTATACAATCTTCTACAGACTTGCATTTGCTTTCTAGTCACTTCTGCTTAGCTAGTTTGCACTTCATGTCATTCTTACCTCGTAATCGTCTGTACTCAGTTTGACCTGTTTCATTTACTAGAGTATTATATTTTTTCCTTTCATTAATTAAATGTTGTATTTCCAAGGACTTTTTGTGGGTCTTGCCTTTCTTCTTATTTTGTCCTCTGCTGCCCTCACTATCTCACTCTCAATCCTACCCATTCCTCTTGTACTGATTTACATCCCCCCACATCTGTCAAATGTTGCCTTAAGTTCCTCAGAAAGAGCTTCAGTTTCCATCAATTTCTCCAGTTCCCAGCTCCTTATTTCCTATCTTTCTGCAGTTTTTCCAGTTTTAGCCCACAGTTCAACTCCAATAAGATATGGTCACAGTCTATATCTGCGCCTGGTTTTGTGTTATAGTTTAAAACCTGTTTCCAAAGTCTATGCCTTACCATTATAAACGCTATCTGGTACCTTCCGGTTATGTTCCATGCCAAATTCTATCAAGTGTCTTCCTCTTTCATTCCTTTCGCCCAGTCCATATTCACTTACTAGTTTTCCTTTGCTGCGTACTGGAGCCTAGATGTTGTTAAATATAACACTGAAATACACTACTGTACAAATAAAAAGACGAGATTTACACTTTAAAATTTAATTAATCATCAGCTACACTGTCCCATCTTTGTTCCTGAATAGCATCAGATCAACTTAATCACTAACTAACTTAAAGAAGGACAAGTTAGCAGCCACAGACTTTCAGTTTTTAATCAGATATCTTCCTCAATGATAATGAGCTACTTAATTAATGAAATCTATTATCTATGGCAACGAACCTAAAAATGAAATTATTTGCATTAAATTTTTATGAAATAGAAAATAAGAAAAATCTCCCTCCACGAGAAAATAAATTAAAAATAAAGAAAATAAATATAAAATAGCGAAAAAATGTCGTCTCATTATATATTGCTTATCATTTTGCACCATCCTGTTATATGTAACGTTACAGCTGCTGCCCTTCTAGTTTGGTCAGTTTATGACTTTAAAATCATTTTTTCTGCTGAATGTACTTTTCCATACTGTCAACTGTATTATTATCGTTAGTTTCTAGCTTTTTGACAAAGCTGATTCTACCCTTATTGTGTACCATGTAAGATCACCATACGAGCATTGAGAGACATTTGCCCTGTTTCTATAGTGTGCTTAAAAGCATGAAGTTCCTCTTTTCAGCAATCTTATAATTCGTGTCTTCATGTAACACTTTCAGTTCATTTTTCAGATCAGTATTCAGTTCTGATTTTACACTGTAAAGTTTGTTATTATCATCTGATTTCATGTTGACTAGTTCAGGTTATACATTTTTTTCATTTTTCACCTGTTCACCTAGCTTGATTTACTGATATTATTTTACCAATCATTTCTGATTTAATCTCAGGAAACATCTGTTTGAATTGCAAGGCAAGTAAACTCCTACTAGTGGACCACTCGATCCTACAACAACTCTACTGAAACGTTGGCCTAACTCTGAGTCATTTTAACTAAATGTAATATCATTCCCCTGTTTCTTTATCAGTTTCCTGTTTAATGCTCAAGATTTGGAACTACATTCAAATGGAATAAGTCACACACACTATCTACAGAACTTTCCTGGCGATGATGCAGCTGTCTTTTGGCATTAGTTTCACAAGTTTTTATAATAAAGACTGGGCAAAGAACACTCCTATCCACAAATTACTCCTCCGAGTATTGGTCTTTCTGGACACTATATGATTTTGTGCCTAGCTAATTACGTTTCAACCTGAAACATGAAAATTAATCTTTCAGCATTTTATATCTGAAACCCAGGTCTTCCACCACATCTAACAATGTTTTCTACTACTATTAATTATAAGTAAATTTACAACTTAATGACTAATCTTCTAACAAATTTTTAATCATTAGGATTCCTAAGTTTGTTGTAGCTATTGCTAACTATATATACTAATACTTATATTTCTTGTTACATTGGTAGGTGTAACTAGCATCTTGATTTTGCTGCAGAAAATTTTATGTTTTTTTTTCTTAAGTAAATTACTGGATGATCTAACAAATTAAATACTCATCGTTTTGGATTCAATATGACATTTATTGAACCAAAGTACACAGAAAAAAGTTCAACTCCACTGGCTGACAACTCTCATAGAGCAACTACTTGCTGGTGTAGTATTTATATCTTGTCAAACTATGACACAAACTTTGACTGTAATAACGTAAAGAATTGGAATTGAAAGTTAATATAAAGTTTGATGAGATAAATAATTTTAAAATTGACATATTAATCATGCTTGAGTGTACATTTTATACTTGTAAAGAAAATATAAAGATGTACAACACGAAATTCTGAACATATGCAAATATCATGTTCTAACAATATGTGCTCTATGGTTTTAATTAAGGTCTTAATGAATGATAGGCATGAGATGATAACATTAACACAGAGTTCTAAAGAACAAAGCTGTCTTTTAGTGACTATAAGATTTCCTGAAAATAACTTGTTTATCGAAATACAAAAATGTTGGCAGTGGCTCCATTTTGTAAATTTTTAAGATTCTTGTCTAAATTAGTGAATATTCCAATGTAAAGTGTTGTGATATTTATTATTTCTGTGATTATAATTTCTGAGAGTAGATGTTTTCCAAACGTTTCAGAATAATTATTTTTATTGTTTACAATAATGTCAAAACTTCTAGAATTGCCTGTTTTTATGTAAACAATCAAGTTTTTATCTCATTGTTTAAATATGCAAAATGAGTTAATGAGATGAAGATGCAAGTCCTGTTCCTGTTAGAAGTGCTTAAAAACAGCTGTACATGAAATATTGAATTGCAAAGGGTAGTTTCAAATGTTATGTCTACAACTGAAGGAGTCGATTCTGTGATCATTACGAGGTCTGAGCTACATAAAATGCTACAAACCCAAGATCCTTCACCAGTTCTCACAACCACCTCCACAGAACGTCTCTGTTTACCTGCACCATACACACTGAGCTTCTATGTACTGCATAAAATCCATAAGGGAATGCCCACAACTGGCATCAAAGCCTCCCATCCTACACGAAGGACACAAAGCACATCATGGTACGTCTCAAATCCATCTTAATACTCTCCCACCAGAAATCATCCTTGTCACCATAAATGCCACATTACTCTACATCAACATTCAAATGTTTGTAAATGTAAGGGACTTAACTGCTGCAGTCATCAATCCCCAGGCTGACAAAGGACTGAAACTAACTCAAAATAATATAAGCTATGGACAACACCCACACCCATGCCCTACAAAGGATTCGAATCTCCCACATTGGCCTCTGCACGCTCTGCAGCAAGGCATCTTAAAGAGCTCGGCCACTCCACCACAGCTACACGAACATTGCCCATAGCCATTGTCTTTCTGCTCTAAAGCTCTATCTTTCCCTAAACCACCCAATGCATTCCAAAAACCTCTTTTCTTTCACACTTGCCAATTTAATCCTCACCCACAATTACTTCATATTTGAGGACCAGATCTACAAACACATCAGGAAGGTGGCTATGAGAACCAGGATGGTCCCATCCTAAGCCAACCTTTGCATGGGCTGCATGGGAGTGGCATTCAGTAAAACACATCAGTTGGTATACAAGCATAGATGACATCTTAGTGGTCCAGAGTCATGTTGTTGTTGTTGTGGTCTTCAGTCTGGAGACTGGTTTGATGCAGCTCTCCACAATACTCTATCCTGAGCAAGCCTCTTCATCTCCACATAAGAATGGCAACCTACATTCGTCTGAATCTGCTTACTGTATCCATCTCTTGGTCTTCCTCTGCGATTTTTACCCCACACACTTCCCTCCAACGCTAAATTCACAATTCCTTGATGTCTAAGAATGTGTCCAACCAATCTATCCCATCTTTTATTCAAGGTATGCCAGAAATTTCTTTTCTCCCCAATTCTGTTCAGTACCTCCTCATTACATACGCGATCCACCCACCTAATCTTCAGCATTCTTCTGTAGCACCATATTTCAAAAGCCTCAATCCTCTTCCTGTCCGCACTGTTTGTCGTCCATGTCTCACTTCCATACAAGGTAACACTCCATACAAATGCCTTCAGAAAGGACTTCCTTAGGCTTAAATCAATATTTGATGTTAACAAATGTCTCTTTTTCAAGAACGCTTTTCTACTCATTGCCATTCTGCATTTTATATCCTCTGTACTGCGACCATCATTTGTTATTTTACAGCCCAAGTAACAAAACTCATCTACCTCCTTTATTGCGTCGTTACCCAATCTAATTCCTTCAGCATCACCTGATTTTCTTACACTACACTCCATTAACCTAGTTTTGCTCTTGTTAATGTTCATCTTATATGCACCTTTCATCACACTGTCCATTCCGTTCAATTGCTCTTCCAGGTCCTTTGCTGTATCTGACAGAATTACTATGTCATCGGCAAAACGCAGCGTTTTTAATTCTTCACCCTGAACTTTAATTCCTTCTCCAAATTTCTGCTTGCTTTCCTTTATAGCTTGCTCAATGTACAAATTGAATAACAATAGGGAAAGACTATAACCCTGTTTTAGTCCCTTCCCAACCACTGCATCCCTTTCATGCCTTTCAATCAACATTGTCAAAAGCCTTCTCCAAATCTACAAAAGCTAGAAATGTAGGTTTGCCTTTTCTTAATCTATCTTCCAGGATAAGCCGTAAAGTGAGTATTGCCTCCCGTGTTCCTACATTTCTCCTGAACCCAAACTGATCTTCCCCGAGGTCGGCTTCTACCAGCTTTTCCATCCTTCTGTAAATAATTCGTGTTAATATTTTCATCCATGACTAATGGTTCTGTAGTTTTCACACTTGTCTGCACCTGCTTTCTTTGGAATGGGGATTATAACATTTTTCTTAAAGTCTGAGGGTACTTCGCCTGTCTCATACATCTTACACACCAGGTAAAACAGGTTTGTCATGGCTGGTTCTCCCAGAGACTTTAGTAGCTCTGAGGGAATATCATCTACTCCAGGGGCCTTGTTTCGACTTAGGTCTTTGAGGGCTCTGTCAAATTCTTCTCTCAGTACAGTATCTCCTATTTCATCTTCATCTACATCCTCTTCCCTTCCTACAATATTGTCTCGAAGTTCATTTCCTTTGTAGAGCCCCTCTATATACTCTTTCCATCTTTCAGCTTTCCCTTCTTTGCTGAGAACCGGTTTTCCATCAGTGTCCTTGATATTCATAGAGCTGTTTTTCTTATCTCCAAACGTTTCTTTTATTTTCCTGTAGGCTGTATCTATTTTTCCCGTATTTATACATTCTTCTACATCCTTGCATTTGCCTTCTAGCCACTCCTGTTTAGCCATTTTGCACTTCCTGTCAATCTCATTTCTTAGTCGTCTGTACTCCATTTTGCCTGTTTCATTCACTGCATCTTTATATATTCTCCTTTCATCGATTAAATTTAGTATCTCCTGTGATATCCATGGATTTTTTTTATGTCTTGCCTTCCTACCTATTTTGTCCTCTGCTACCTTCACTATTTCATCCCTCAATTTTACCCATCCCTCCTCTACTGTTTTATTTTCCCCTGTTTCTGTCATTTGTTGCCTAAAGCTCCCTCTGAAATTCATAAGAACCTCAGGTTCCCATCTCCTTATTTTCCTACCTTTCTGTAGTTTCTTTAGTTAAAACCTGGTTCCAAAATCTATGTCTTACCATTATAAAATCTATCTGCTATCTCCTGGTGTCTCCTGGTCTGTTGCACGAATACAACTTTCTTTCGTGATTCGTAAACCAGGTGTTTGTTATAACTAAACTATGTTCTGCACAAAATTCTACCAGGCGGCTTCCTCTTTCATTCTTTTTGCCCAGACCATATTCACCTACTATCTTCCCTTCCCTTCCTTCTCCTACTACCGAATTCCAGTCTCCCATAACAATTAAGTTTTCCTCTCCCTTAATTGTCTGAATAATTTCCTTTAGCTCCTCATATATTTCTTCGATTTCCTCATCATTGGCAGAGCTAGTTGGCATATAAACCTGTACTACTGTTGTCGGTGTTGGCTTCGTATCTATCTTGACAATGATAATGCGATCACTGTGCTGCTCATAGTAGTTTAACCCCATTCCTATTTTCTTATTCATTATCAATCCTACTCCTGTAATACCCCCAATTGATTTTGTATTTATAATCCTGTACTCACCTGACCAGAAATCCTGTTCATCCTGCCACTGAACTTCACTAATCCCCACTATATCTAACTGCAACCTATCCATTTCCCTTTTTAAATTTTCTAATTTTCCTACTCGATTAAGGGATCTATCATTCCACACTCCGACCCGTAGAATGCCAGTATTGTCTTTCCTGATGATCACATCCTCCTGAGTAGTCCCCGCCTGGAGATCCGAATGGGGGACTATTTTACCTCTGGAATATTTTATCCGAGAGGATGCCATCATCATATGTTCATACAATAGAGCTGCATGTCCTCGGGAAAAATAACGACTGTGGTTTCCCCTTGCTTTCAGCCGTTCGCAGTAACTGTGTGGCAAAGCCACATTAGCTGATGTTACAAGGCCATCTTAGTCAATCATCCAGACTGTTGCCCCTGTAACTACTGAAAAGGCTGCTGCCCCTCTTTAGGAACCACATGTTTGTCTGGCCTCTCCACAGATGCCCCTCCGCTGTGGTTGCACCTATGGTACGGCTATCTGTATCGTTGAGACACGCAAGCCACCCCACCTCGGCAATGTCTGTGGTTCATGGGAGTGGTCCAGAGTCATAGTTTTATAAACAGTAATTTTGTTTGTTTGTAGGTTTAAATGTACCAAAGTGTGGATGTGGGACTGAACTAGTTGATGGTCAACAACTAGGGAGGTAGCTTGGGTTCTGGAGAATGACTAAGTGAGTTCTTGACCTGAGTGCTTGAAGGAAGTTCAAAATATTTTGTGTTTTTTTCCAGAGTCATAGTAAATAAAATATTTTGAACTTCCTTCAAGCACTCAGGTCCTTGTGTAACCTGAACTCACCTAGTCATTCTCCAGAACCCAAGCTACCTCCCTAGTTGGTGACCATCAACAAGTTCAGTCCCACATCCATACTTTGGTACATTTAAACCTACAAACAAACAAAATTACTGTTGATAAAACTCTTCTGGGTATTGGACCGCGCGGTCTTCTGGGTGTAACACCCAGAAGATGGCCGCTTGCAATAGTGGCCGAACCGTCGGTGAAATATTTGATATATTGACGATGCGGTCCAATACTCAGAAGAGTTTTATCAACAATGACAATGGCCGCGGAAGCCTTCGTTTACATTTAAACAAAATTACCTCCACTCTGATAGCTTCTATATCAAACAATCCCTTCCTTGCCAGTCTAGGCGTCAACACAATCTTATCTGCTCCAATGATGTAATCCTCACAACCCACACCAACAACCTGCCCATTGCTTTCTCTTCCCAGAACTATCCTACAGACTTTGGACACAAACAGATCTCCCGAGCAGTCTATTTCCACAGTAATGGTATTCCCATCCCCGACATCCCCTGAATCACCCATTACCATCAAAGCCTGGAACGCCATAACAAATTGCTGAAATGAGATCATTCCTCCGAAGTATCTTCCCCACACCACTCAGAGTAGCTTTTCGTCATCTTCCCAACCTCAACAACATCCTCGTTAAAACTTACGACACCCCAAAACCACCCTCTGTATGTAATGGTTCCTAAGTCTGTAACCAACCCTGCTGCAAAAGCCACCCCATACAGCATTTTATGTTATGACCGCCAACAAATTGATTGAACTCATGAATGATCATAGACGAATTGTTCACCTGAAGGAGAGCTTGCCTTCCAATATAACTCCAGGGGCCCTGGACATGTTGCACCACACATACCATCTGCATACTTCCACCCAGTACTATTTCCTCAAAGCTGCACAGAGGGGAGCGTGTCCTCCAACACATCCTCTCCACCGATCATCAGTCTGCCTTAAATCTATGTTAGCTTCTTCCCCTTCACTATCCTCAACTCACGCAATCATTATTCATTTATCACTCTGTAATCTTTATTCCTCTCATCATATATTTCTTTTTTCCTTGTATGTTTCTATAGCTCTAACCTCCATTATAATTGATTAATTAATTTTTAGCTCTTTGCCTACCTAGTATTATTTGATGCACTTCTCTTTCGTTTTTGATACATCACTTGTAATGCAATTTCTCTGACTTCAGCGTAACACCTTTCATTCCATCTGCATCTCATGTCTTAAGTTGTGATTAACTCTTCTCTTCTATCCCCATTCTGCTCCATCCTCTGCCTTCTCTGATGATGGGAGTAACTTTCAAATGCTTGTGTTAACGTCAGTTATCGTCTTTTTTGTGTGTGTGTGACTATAGGCAGTACTGACCTGAGGTATGTACTGAGCAGCCAAGCTATCTCTTTTGAACAATTTTTTCACGTCTCTGTGTAAAATTTCCTTTTGCTTCGTAGAATGCATGTTAGAGAGACATACCTAAAAACATTGAATAAAAAGATAGTTGAAAGTAAATTTTGTGATATTACTTAATTGATCATCCTTTCTTAGCATTTCATTCTAGCAATTTCTTTGGCATGGAAACTTTAATTTTTATAGTGCAGAAAAGAAAGAAAAGATTAAAAAATTTTACACAGCCTTAACTACTATTACATCACTTCACACAGTAACCTTACTTTCCTCTTTCCTAAATTTATTTAAAATGTCCAATACCTTACTTTTTACAACTAGTGTATAAAATAATTGTGAAAAGAGCTCCAAATTTCCAGGGGTTGTCATCAGTTTGGCAGCTTTCTACTGTAATTATATTCTCGCTTGGAATGTAATTTGTGATTACAGTTATTTTAAATTCCTTTTTCAGAATATTTACACAAAAGCTTTATTACTTTCTTTTGCAGATTTGTTATCAGCCCAAAGCCAGATGTCATATTTCCTCCTCAACTCATAGGAACATCTAAAATGTTAGATCTAATAATTAAAAATGTTGGAGAACTTAATTTCAAATTTCTCCTGAAAAGGCTGAGAGCACCACCAATTGAAGAAAACCCTTTGACGACAACCGGGGTGAGTAGATATTTGCCAAAAATGAAATAAATTATTCAGAACATTTCTTCAATTTTCGTTATCTTCCATTTTAACTCCTAGCCTTTAAAACTGCAATAAAAGCTCTCGCTCTCTTACACACACACACACACACACACACACACACACACACACACACACGCACATACACACACAAATAGATAGATAGAGACAGTACATGTATAGATTTATAACTGATTTGGGGTATAGAGACTGTAAAATTTAATACATGAAATTGCCACATCAGTTACCTTCAATTGCTTCATTCAGTTGTATACAGAGTTAAACGTGGGTGACAGGCAGAGATATACTATTCCACGCTAATTCAAATTCTTTACACAGTTCAGCAAACGTAGTAGCTATCAAGTGGTGCCATGCTTGTCTCTCAACAACCCGCTATTACACTTCGTAATTGGATGAGAGGTTTGGAGAATATACTGTTCAGTGCTACAGTTCCATTCCCTATGTACTGTTGTAGGTTGCAACAATATGTTTGGCCTTCAGACATCTACATACAATTTTAATTCCTTTTACTTCGAAAAAGAAAACGAAAAGGGCTTACTAGATACACTACTTTTTGCATATTGCAGTGTTACAACAGGGACGGGTTTCTTTTATTTTCGTTTTCCTTTCATGTACATGAATTTGATATGATCCTTCCATTTCGTATAACGAGTAACTTTTTTTGGAAAATAATATTACGCTACAGATGAATGCTATTAGTTGGACTTATGTAAGAACTGTAGAAAATAAGGGCGGATTCAGGGTGAGGGGGGGGCACAGGGCCATGTGCCCCCCTCCCCAGACGGCCTGACGAAAAAGAGAGGAAATAGGAGGGGAGAGAGAGAGAAGGGAGGAGAGCGGGAGAGACAGAGAGAGGAGAAGGAAAATAGAGAGAGAGAAAGAGAGACAGAGAGAGAGAGAGAGAGACAGAGAGATATTGAGGAAGGGAGGGAAAGAATCTTAGCGTTAGAATAATTAACTTTTACTTACAGGTATCATGTAATTGTGAGTTTAAAAATGAAAAATCCCTATAATTAATATAATGTAATTTGACTTTTTGTATTATGCTTCCATTTAATTACGTCTTGCTCTTTTTTTCAGTAATTTACGATAAAAATAAATAAAAGTTTATTATTGTTCGTGACTGGCTGGGAGATAAATGAGCTATTGTGAATGTTTTAGTCATATGTAAGTAAAGTTAGAGGATTTAACTATGTAAAAAAAATGAATTTCAAGGGCTGTGTTCATGCTGGAGCATTCAGATGTTTTCGGTAAACGGTTTATCTGATTCTTTTCCTAGATACTAAGAAATTTAACAGTTTTATTTGAAGCTACACTTTCTATATTCTTGTTATTGGAGCAAATTAGAAATTTCAAAGGCATTTTTGCACATATCAGATAAAAAGTATTTTCGTGGTTGTAGAAATTCTTCTTGAAACGCAGTCAAGTGTAATTTTCAGAATCAAATTTTCACACTGCATCGGAGTGTGCGCTGATATGTAATTTCCTGTCAGATTAAAATTGTGTGCTGTACCCGGGATTTGAACCGGCGACCTTTGACTTTCGCGGGGAAGTGCTCTACCGTCTGAACTATCCCGACACGCTTCACAGTCCGTCGTCACAACTTCACTTTTGCCTGTTCTTCACCTCCTACATTCCAAACTTCACAGAAGTCCTTCTGCGAACCTTGCAAGACTAGCACTCCTGGAAGAAAGGATGTGGTTGAGACATGGATTAGCCACAGTCTAAGGGATGTTTCCAGAATGAGGAGTGCTACTCCTGAAAGGCTCACAGATCTTCTGTGTAGTTTGGAAAGTAGGAGGCGAGGTACTAGAAGAAGTAAAGTTTTGTGGACGGACCGTGAAGCGTGTCAGGATAGCTCAGGTGGTGGAGCGCTTGCTAGCGAAAGGCAAAGGTGCCAGGTTCGAATCCCGTCTGTGGCCCAGAATTTTAATCTGGCAGGAAGTTTCAACTGTAATTTGCTGATCGCGAAAACTTTATTGAAATCTTATCTCGCCGTGGTGGAGTAGCCGAGCGGTCTAAAGCGTCTCGCTGCGGAGCACGCGGTTGCTCGCCGTGGAGGTTCGAGTCCTCCCTGGGGCATGGGTGTGTGTTTGTGTTGTCCTTAGGTTAGTTTACCTAGGTTTAAGTAGTTTGTAAGCTACGGACTGATGACCACGCAGTTTGGTCCAATAGATTTACAAACATTTTGAAAACTTATCTCGTTTTGCATAGCAACTTTACAATGAATGAAGAAGAAATTGATTCAGTACAACGCAAACACAGGAAATCTGATTTTAGGTTTTGAGGGAATATCAAATTTAGCGGAACATACTCGTATTTACTGGTTGTTTTGTTTCTGACTCGTAATCGGGCGACCTTTTAGGATACGCTGTTTTTCCTATTTCTGCATTGTCTGGTAATGACACAGCTACTCCGGTTACTCTACTGTTCATCCACGTTCATCCATTGACGTTTAGTGCGCTGGCTATTGCCGGCGGCGGTAGGCGTGCACTACGATCAGCGAGCAGAAGGCAGCGTGGCAGTGTTCGAAACGTTACCCGTCACAATGTGTTCGTAATTATTTCACGTCTAGGTGGGCAGCGTACCATTGACTGCAATCCGAAATAAAAGGATGTCCTTCGAGTAGTGCAGATGTTTTGTGCTGCTGGAATCACCATGTAAAATCGTCTTCATTTGTCAATTTAATATACTTTCAACTAATTACAAATGCATTACTAGTTTCGTCACACTATGCCGTCATTCACAAGTTCCTATGATTAAAAAAATATTGCAATGATTCAACCACATTAAAGAGTGAAAATTTTAGTAATTTATCAAACCATGTGCGACGCACGGGAATGACCGTGTGATCTGGGGCGCAACGTCGTGGAGTACGCGGCCATTCCCACCAGAGTTTCGAGTCATCCCTCGGGAATGTGTGTGTGTGTGTGTGTGTGTGTGTGTGTGTGTTGTCCTTAGAATAAGTTAAATTAGACTGGAAGACTAGGGATCGATGACCTTCGCACTTTGGTCCCTTTGGATTACAAACATTTGAACTTTTTTTAAACAATATTTCTTACGTTTTCGTACAGTCACAATTAAGTCATTTGGCTCATTTAATATGTACAAAATACCTGTCGACCATATTGTACAATTGTTTGAATTTTCAAGCGGTCAGTCTTATAGTCCAATTATTCCAAAGTTGTAAATATGTAGAGAAACCTATGCCAGTTTCGCATGTCTTCCTCTGTATAGGGATTCACAAATTCAGAGCCTGAATGCCCAGTGTTCAGCTGTTGGTAAGTGTTTCATCCTTCATGATGATGAACGATGAAACAAGTCTGCCCACAGCTGAACACAGGCCATTCACGTTCTAAATTATCTGTTTTTTTTTAATGATTTGTGGTAAATTTAGACAATTTACACTGTTTAATGATTGAATATTTGTAACATTTTGTGATCATAGCCATTCCCAGAAAAAAATCCTGTATCTGCCACTGGCAGAAAACAGCAGAAAGAAAATGTTATCACTGTCGTCCTTTAACATTTATCAGAGGAAAAGACGTGTCCTGTGTCTTGTAAACTTTATTGAAATGCATCTTAGTTATATGTGAAAGATGTGTGGAGCAATAAATTAAACTAAAACGATCACAGCCAGCTCCTGACGCTCATACGCAAATATTTCTTTACCATGTGAGTGGATCACATGTGGTTACTGTGATATTTTGGTGTTAAATGTTGAAGCATATACCATTTGTGATATAGATAATGATTTTATCGCAGCTGTTTGATAAGCACGAATATCACAGAACGGAATCACAATTATAACATCTTTCAGTTTCTCTATCACTCTCAATTCCGTTCAATTCGTTTCAATTCATTAGTCTAATTACAATATAATTTAAAAATTACATTTCAGTATGGCACCTGAACCAATAGGTCAAGATTCCACTTGTACTAATGCTTAATAATTGGCGAGATTAACAGCTCAGAATTTTTATTTTGGCAATAGTAATTACCTGTAATTTCTCTTTTCTATGATGCCGTTAAAAAATCATAGTAGCTAAAGCCAAATTAGACAAGTATGAGAAAATTTAGGAGTGATGGCGTAACAGTAAGGTAGATAACCATAAATTAAACAATTTTGACTTTCAAAGTGGTTGTAAGCTTGTAGAAGTAACTGTTCCTTACGTTTGACTTCCTGTCGCAAACATTTTTTCACCTTCCATTATGTTTTGGATTCTTATATAGTCAAGATATTGTTGTGTGTTATGAGTGACGCGAACGCAGCACAACTTGAATAGAGGCATTTCACGACATACTCGCTGGGATTCTTGTAACAACAAAAATTTTTTATTTACAGAACATTTGCTTTATTTTATGCAGTTTTCTATTGTTGACATTTGGCTCAGTAATATGGTACATTGCAGTTTATATATTAGAGACAAGGTTTGCCTACAGAACAAATTCTTTACTCCACTATACCCAAAACATTAAAATTTTTCCATTAATATCAAATTTCAAATTTAACAATGTCAGGGTCTGGCAAGAATGCTACTGAGCAGGACATGTCGTCTATGTGGAGATATATCAGGACAATAGTGTCAGAAAATGGTGCCACTGACTGAAACGGCAAGGAGAGACAACGCTCCTATAGCAGAATTGCAAATTAACCACAAACCTGCAAGTGGATTAGAGATAGACAGATTTGATACCAGTGCAAATGGTTTAGAGGACCCTGTACATAATGACGTTCTATTTAA
This sequence comes from Locusta migratoria, assembly GCA_026315105.1. Lineage (NCBI taxonomy): Eukaryota > Metazoa > Arthropoda > Insecta > Orthoptera > Acrididae > Locusta > Locusta migratoria. Next base: position 17,552,259 of record CM048747.1, on the reverse strand, counting down.
CATAGATAGCAGTTGGGCTCTGTTGTCTTCTATGGTTGAGTCTACCTCTATGGTAGCAAATAAAAACGATCAAAATAAAATACAGGAACGGGTGTCACCGAACTTAGGCGGATTCTGGAAACCAGAATGCACGGATCACGGTTGTTAGAAACACTGTAGGGGTCACGCGCAGGCAGGCTGTGAGCCATGACGTCAGAGCGTACCCTCTCGCCGTGTCGCGCTGCGTTTAGCCGTTGCGAGAGTAAAGGTCGGGGTGAGAGTTTAAAATAGAGAAAGTTTAATTTTTAAAACTCACAACCACCAGCTGCGAACCAAATTCCTAAACGTGCAAAAACACTGGAACTGTGATTGCGACTGTTTGACTCGTTTTCTAGGGGATGATATCACACGTTCTCAGCTTTCCTTCCCTGCATATGATTAACAAAACAAATTCATAATAAAATCAAGTTCATGAGAGAAAAGGGTGTACTAACTACTATTTTTGAAAACACGTGAAAGTTCACTTTATGTTGTTTATTTCACAATATTAGAACCCTGTGGCTGATACGTCTGTACGTCGACACATTTATCAAATAAAGTTATAGCTCGTGAGCCCCCAGACAAAAATGAATATTTGTCGCAAATTGTTTTCACACCATGTGGCTGTCTCAAACACCGTTTATGTTCGTGCCTATGCGACGACACGTGTTACATCAACAAATCACAGTCACTTTAATTCAATGCGATGCACACCTTGTTCCACCGGCTAAATATTCACAAACACACAGTAGCACTCGATTCAACTTGGTGCAGTCTACGACGAGCAACCACACGTGGCGATTGCCACGCACAAATCTCAAGTTACCACCTCAAGATCCACATGCCGACTGATGCAGCGCGACGCCGCCCGGTCAGCTCCCCACGTGCTCCCGCCTCGTCACTTCCTGACTACGCGAGCGCGCGCCAAAAGCTCAACTTCCGGGGTTTTTTCCCTACGTCATCAACTTCCCCATGTGAGCTGTTCTAACCGATTTGAAAACGTACAGCACTCAGCAATACATTTCTAAAACTTTACTTAAAATCAAAATAATTACACTACACCTTAAACAAATATATTCTTACGTTTTTATATTATAATAAACATCCTTTGAACAATTTATTATAATCGTGCAATTTCTTATATCACAGATAAGTGTTTTAACCGAATATTTCAAGGTAAAATACACAAGATTAATTGAAAATAAAATGAGAAATAGTTAATATATTATTTTTATAAACAAACATTGCCATGCTAGTTGTGTAACTGCCTTGTATTCATTGGTAATTTGTTACTTTTCATTGTCAATTAAACATATTACGCCATATGTGACTATATCAGCTAATGTATTGTTTATTTATTAACAGGTTATTTTGTAATGAGGGCCTTAAAGGTTCCTAACTGCATCGTATTACTTCAAATGCCAGTAGTATTAGAATATTTTATTTCACGCTGTGCACTGCACTGTGCCTGGCACTCGCCATTGTCCCTCTCTCCCCCACCGAAAACGAACTGGAAAATCCTAAGCTGAAACAAGCCACCAACGTCGGCCTGTTCGCTGGCCTCCCGTCAGCTACAAGCACACAGCAAATCTCAACGTGGAGAATTTCTACCTACGGCCTAACTATAAATGTCGTCACCCAACTGTGTACATACATTGCTACCACAATTAATAAGATTGAAACTGTGTAACATTTAGTGCATTGGCATGGTCAATGTTTGCAGTGAACTTCATACTGTTTAATTATCAAATGCTATTAATTACCAGTATTTCTATTGGGCGGTAATCTTACACCGTAGAGGCGCAAGGCGCACAACATGCTTAACCCATGCACAGGTTTCAATGTGTTCGAGATAATCTATGTTTTTGTGTATTATCATCAATGTTACAATTATTAAGCTCTATATTTGTTAGTTCTTACGTGGAGTTGAAGAGGCTTGCTCAGGATAGGGTATTGTGGAGAGCTGCATCAAACCAGTCTCCGGACTGAAGACCACAACAACAACAACATTAGTTAGACTACTTTTTATGGTCGGTGAAATTCTAGTTAAAAGCCTCCGAAGGACGGCAACATCTTTCACCATATCGGAGGGCGCTGCTTTTCTTTTCCCTGGGAAAGAGGCTCCCATAGGCTTAGACCACTTAGAACTGAGGTACGGAGAAAACCACGATATGTAATATTAAACTCTATTAATGTGTTTCCGTTTTGTACTCGGGAAAGTTACTTCACAACTTGTTTCATTTTTTTCAGTTTTTGTCTTTGCTCGCTTTCAGTTCGCTTATTACTTTTGCAATTTTCGTTGTTGTTGAGAGATTTCACGGTCAATGTTACTGCCATGGAATTGTTGAAATTCTCTTTCCATTTTCAAAACGAACTGCATAAAACTTTCAGTTGGCTTTATTAAGGAGCCCCTTGAAATTGTTTGAAGCCAGTTCTTTCCTTAAACATTTACATGATCAGTCATTTTACCAAACAAATGTGCTAATTCAGGGTGTTTTGTTTAACTCTAGCAACATATCCTGCAATCATCTCTAACAGCCCAACATTTTCCTTTAAATTTTGAACATTTTACCCTTCGTATTCGATGTAATTCTCAAAAATTTCTGCCACCTCTGAAATCCGAAAAATGTATCGAACAGACACGAGCATATGCAACTGTAAACGAATCTGCACGTTTGCAAGTATTTATCCACCTTCTTTTCATCTCACTGTCTTTAGGAAACATGTCAAACATAATTCCTAACTTCCTCGCTTGTCTACTGTGGTTAGTACAACTGGCGATTGCACAGCAAATCTTTTCCACTTAAAGGTTTACTGTTAAAAAATAACCTCTGTACAGTGATAATTACGAGAATACTCTCAATCTACAGTCACTAAAAACAATTCACACTGACCTAAAAATCGTGTTCTCACTCGTAAACGCAACCGATACATCACGCACAATGGAAGTTAGCACGCTACTGAGCGCTGCGAGGGTGCGCCGTGACGTCAGCGGCGCGGCTTGCTACTGCGCATCCACCTCGTGATCCCTATCGTGTTTCTACCAACCGTGGCACAGATGAAGCATGTGGAGCATGCTCTTGCAAATGTTCACAGAAATAAGAACTGACCCACACTCCCTGCAGACCGCGAGCGCGAATAAATCTGACAGAAGTGAAGGCATAGATTGTGAGTCTAAAGACGCAAATGAGTGCGGATAACAAAAAGCTCCAAACACAGATCAAAGGCTTGAAAGAGCAAATGGCTAATTTAGCTTCAATCCCAACACAGACAGACCAGTTGATCGCAAACGTAGAATCCCGAATAAAAAACCCAATACACGCTGAATAGCTGTGTGCAATAAATGATAATCAGTCTTTGTTATTTATAAATTCAGTGAACAGTGGACGTGTGGAAAGAGATAGTCAAGTGATCAAGCCTGGCTCTATTCTTGGCGAAGGTTCTGCGACAGTTGAAAATGTAATACAGTCACAGGGATCTCCTACAGTTACAACAGACGCGTTGTCTGCAGAGGTTTCTATAAATCACACTACCTTTTTGTCAAATACTTGTGATGAAAATGAATGTGCAGCTGTGTTCGCAAGCCACGGAACATAGACAACAACACATTGTCCCCGCCGACACATAATCAATCACCAGTGCCGGTCATTAACAGCACGAATATCGCTATGTCAATAACAGAACAGGGCGAACAGACGACACAAATCATCATAGACAGTTGTATTCCGCAAATGGAGAAATACAATAAACAAAATGTAGTACATCTCGATACACACAGTCAATTTCAAGTACCTGTAGACAACAGCATGTGATTACATTTTCACGCAGTTTGGGTGCATAGATTCTGAGAAATCAGTACCCAGAACAATCACCTCTGCTCGTAATAACGGCCTCGATACACCTGGGCGTTGAGTCAAACAGAGCTTAGATGCCGTCTACTGGTACAGATGCCCATGCAGCTTCAACACGATACCACAGTTCATCAAGAGTAGTGACTGGCGTATTGTGTTGAGTCAGATGCTCGGCCACCATTAACCACGTTTCCAATTGGTGAGAGATCTGGAGAATGAGGTGATACTTCTTCGTAGTGCATCGTCAAAAGTACTTGTCAACAGTAGACTGTCAAACACCTTACCAACCCATATGCGCTGGCCTTGGAACCTTCGTTGTGTGGGCTGACTCTTGGCGGCTATGTCTTTAGCTGCACCGCGTACGCAGATGATCTAGTGTCAACTCTTCGAGACGCACAAGATGTACACAGAGCTATGGAGTGGCTTACCACATATGGTGAAGCATCGGGGAGCCGCGTAAACGCACGAAAATCGGTCGCGCTGAATATTGGCACCGGGATGACACCGGAAAGCGTCGCTCAATTCAAACTGTGCGACACAATTCGCTTTCTAGTTATCGAATTCACAAATGACATCTCACGCACGGCGGTGCTTAATTACCGGAAACTATTACAAAATATCCGAGCCGGATTTATGGATCACCGTCTCCGGGCTTTGGACATACGTCAACAAACTGAATTTATAAATGTATATCAAGCATCCCAACTGCCGCATGTGGCGCAGACACTGCCTATGCTAAAACACATAGCAAGGAGCCTAATAGCGGCATTCGGATCATTCGTCAGTTACGGAATGATATTTAAAATAAAATACGAATCTCTCACCCTACCAAAGGAACGTGGCGGACTAGGACTTGTTAATGTTCATGACCGAGCGATATCTCTTTACGTAGGTATGCACGTCAAGCTGTGGAAGCGTAGCCCGTCCAGTCTAACAGGCCTGCTGATAGAGGCTTTGGCACCGACTTCCCTTGACCCACCGGTGGAGCTTACTCACATACCGACAGTATTTTCCTATTTTGGGAGTTTTTATCTAGAATATAGCTACATTAAGGGCGCCCTACCTGTTACTCGCTTACCAATGGCCAGAGACATCTACCGCATCCTCCTGCAGCGCCGGGAACCTAATATTATGGAAATGAAACATCCACATGTGCACTGAAGAGTGGTTTGGCGCACAGTGAACGCACCAATGATGGACTCCGACGTACGATCGACTTGGTACGTGACGGTGAACAATAAACAGATGACTAGAGAGAGACTCCATAAGATTGATCTAACTGATTCGCCATTGTGCGTGAAATGCGACGTGCCAGACACTGACGAGCATCGATTACTTTGCGGGCCGGCGGAAGAGATCTGGTATTTTGTGGGCCAAATTCTGGCTCTCTTTTTACGGGTGTCACCAGCTGCTGTCGATTCACGCATATTATTCTATCCGGACATTACCTACTACCCAAGGACAAAATACAATGCTGTCACGTGGATAAGAGGCCACGCAATCCGTTACTTGTTTGGAAGTGGTGTCATAGGGTTGATGGATTTCTGGAACTACCTCAACGAACGTCACTGTGAAGTTTGAAAAATCCGAAGTACGGTCAATATTTTTCGAACTTCTGAAAGAGCATCTTTCACGATCCACCCCGCAGCTGGATCATTCATGGCAAGAGATGACAATGAAACGGTCAACAAAAAAGGAACAGATTGACGATAACTGCAAAACATTTCGAGAAGACATGCTATGAATATTTGGCAGCGGAAATCGTAGAGTAAAACGTAGAATATGCGGGCTTCAGGGATGTTGATTTCTTTTTCATACTTATTTTCTCCTATTACTTTTCTTTTCATAACAGAAATCCGTCATAGCCAGATGATTTTATTTCGTTAGTATTACAAACCCAAAACAAAAGAAGTTAATAAATATTTAATTTAAGAAAAAGAGAAAATATCCTCTTCAATCCAAAAGAAGTACTACCTCCTGCATAAATAAATAAATAAATAAAAGGGCCCGTACAGGACCTGCAACATGCGGTCGTGCATTATCCTGCTGAAATGTAGGGTTTCGCAGGGATCGAATGAAGGGTAGATCCACGAGTCGTAACATCTGAAATGTAACGGCCACTGTTAAAAGTGCCGTCGATGCGAATAAGGGGTGACCGAGACGTGTAACCAGTGGCATCTCATACCATCACGCCGGGTGATACGCTAGTATGGCGATGACGAATACACGCTTCCAATGTGCGTTCACCGCGATGTTGCCAAACACGGATGCGACCATCATGATGTTGTAAACAGAACCTGATTCATCCGAAAAAATGACATTTTGCCATTCGTGCACCCAGGTTCGTCGTTGCGTACACCATCGCAGTCGCTCCTGTCTGTGATGCAGCGTCAAAGGTAACTGCAGCCATGGTTTCCGAGCTGATAGTCCATGCTGCTGCATACGTCGTCGAACTGTTCGTGCAGATGGCTGTTATCTTGCAAACGTTCCCATCTGTTGACTCAGGGATCGAGACGTGACTGCACGATCCGTTACAGCCATGCGGATAAGATGAGTGTCATCTCGACTGCTAGTGATACGAGGCTGTTTGGATCCAAGACGGCGTTCCGTATTGCCCTCCTGAACCCACCGATTCCATATTCTGCTAACAGTCGTTGGATCGCGACCAACGCGAGCAGCAATGTCGCGATACGATAAACCGCATTCGCTATAGGCTACAATCCGACCTTTATCAAAGACGAAAAGGTGATGGTACGCATTTCTCCTCCTTACACGAGGCATCACAATAAAGTTTCACCAGGTAACGGCGGTCAACTGCTGTTTGTGTATGAGAAATCGGTTGGAAACTTTCCTCATGTCAGCACGTTGTAGGTGTCGTCATCGGCGCCAACCTTGTGTGAATGCTCTGAATAGCTAATCATTCGCATATCACAGCATCTTCCTCCTGTCCGTTAAATTTCGCGTCTGTAGCACGTCATCTTCGTGGTGTAGCAATTTTAATGGCTAGGAGTGTATAATGTAAGTGCTTTCAGCATAGAGGGTATAACAGAGCTAACAGCAATCAGTTACAAATGGGAAAAGATGAAATAATTATAGGCCTATACAGATCCCCAAGTGTCTACCTAGACTTTTTCTTCGAAGTTGTGCATTCACTGCTTACTGACACTGACAACAGTTACTGAAAGAAGAAGAAAAATGGCTGGGCTAACTTAATTCTTGCAAGAGATTTAAATAATTACTTGCTTTTACTAACTTCGGTAATATATAGTATCGGGCGAGTAAAACTTAACTCCCTAGATGAACGATCCCACTTGGGAGATTAGTGCCAGAATATCAGGCATTGACAACATTATGACTGACATGTCCCTCTTTAAAGATACTGCATCATTTTGCAAGCTTGCTACTACTGAGTGTCATTCATTTCAGATACTGAAGGAAGCATGTATCAACGTCAAGGGCCAGGATGAAAGCACCCGTGACAACCCTGTTATCTTTTGACCACATATTTACACGACAAACAAGCGAACACCCAATCATTGTAGGGAGGACCGTAACAGGAGATCATGGCGGAAAAATATCCCCATCTACATAAATACTATGAACATCACATTGAAGTGTATTGCAGAGAGTTCATCAAACCACTTTTATGATATTTCTCTACCATTCTACTCGGTAATAGCAAACACGTGCAGGTTGGTGCTAACAAAATATGTCCGCATTCGGAAGAGAGAGTTCGTGAAACCAGTTTCGCAAATCAGTCTCATTGCAACGACTGACGTCTTTCTTTAAATGATTTCCATCCCAACTTGTTTATTACTTACGTGAATCTCACTCCCTTGTTGTTGTTGTTATGGTCTTCAGTCCGGAGACTGGTTTGATGCAGCTCTCCTCCCTACTCTATCCTGAGCAAGCCTTTTCATATCCTCATAACAACGACAACCCACATCCACTTGAATCTGCTTACTATACGCGTCTCTTGGTCTCCCTCTGCGATTTTTACCCCACGCACTTCCCTCCAATGCTAAATTTACGATTCCTCGAGGTCTAAGAATGTCTCCTACCAAGCGATCTCTTCTTTTAGTCCGGGTATGCCAAAAATTCCTTTTCTCACCAAGTCTGTTCAGTATCTCGTCATTAGTTATGCGATCTACCAAATTCAAATGTTTGTACAGTCTATAGGACTTAACTACGGGGTCATCAGTCCCTAAACTTACAAACTACTTATGAACAACTTACGAATTAGGACGGCACAAATATCCATGCCCGCGGGGGGATTCGAACCCCCGACCGTAGTGGCCGTACAGACCGTGACTGGAGCGCCTTAATCTCCTCGGCCACCGCGGCCGGCTGGGATCTACCCACCTAATCTTCAGCATTCTTCTGTAGCACCACGTTTCAAAAGCCTCTATCCTCTTCCTGTCCGCACTGCTTATCGTCCATGTTATACTCCCGTACAAGGCAACACTCCACACAAATGCTTTCAGAAAAGACTTCCTTACGCTTAAATTAATATACGATGTTAGCAAATTTCTCTTTTTCAAAAATGCTTTTCTTCCCATTGCAATTCTGCATTTTATATCCTCTGTACTGCGACCATCGCATGTTATTTTACTACCGAAGTAACAAAACTCATCTACCACCTTCATTGTTTCGTTACCTAATCTAATTCCTTCAGCATCACCTGATTTTCTAAGACCGCATTCCATTATTTTTGTTTTGCTCTTGTGAATGTTCATTTTATACGCTCTCTTAAACAAACTGTCCATTCCGTTCAACTGCTCTTCCAGATCCTTTGCTGTCTCTGACAGAATTACAATATCATCAGCAAAACGCAATGTTTTTATTTCTTCACTCTGAACTTTAATTCCGTCTCCAAATTTCTCCTTGCTTTCCTTTATAGCTTGCTCAATGTACAAATTGAATAGCATCGGAGAAAGGCTACAACCCTGTCTTACTCCCTTCCCGACTGATGCTTTCCTTTCGTGCCCTTGGAATCTAATAACTGCGGTCTGGCTTTTGTATAAGTTGTAAATAACTCTCCTTTCCCTGTATTTTACCCCTGCTGACTTCAGAATTTGAAACAGTGTATTCCAGTCAACATTGCCAAAAGCATTCTCCAAATCTACAAAAGCTAAAAATGTAGGTTTGCCTTTCCTTAATCTATCTTCTAAGATAAAACGTAAAGTGAGTATTGCCTCCCGGGTTCCTACATTCCTCCTGAATCCAAACTGATCTTCCCCGAAGTCAGCTTCTACCAGCTTTTCCATTCTCCTGTAGATAATTCGTGTTAAAATTTTGCAACTATGACTTATCAAACTGATGGTTCTGTAATTTTCACACCTTTTTGCGCCTGATTTCTTTGGAATGGGGATTATTACATTATTCTTAAAGTCTGATGGTATTTCGCCTGTCTCATACATCCTACACACCAGTTCAAATAGTTTTGTCATGGCTGGCTCTCCCAGAGACTTTAGTAGCTCTGAGGGAATGTCATCTACTCCTGGGGCCTTGTTCCGACCTAGGTCTTTCAGGGCTCTGTCAAATTCAGCTCTCAGTATAGTATCTCCTATTTCATATTGATCTACTTCCTCTTCCTATCCTACAACATCGTCTCTAAGTTCATTTCCTTTGTAGAGCTGCTCTATGTACTCTTTCCACCTTTCTGCTTTCCGTTCTTTGCTAAGAACTGGTTTCCCATCAGTGTCCTTGATATTCGTATAGTTGCTTTTCTTGTTCCCAAATGTCTCTATTATTTTTCTGTAGGCGGTATCTACTTTTCCCCTTCTTATACATTCTTCTACAGATTTGCATTTGGCTTCTAGCCACTCCTGCTTAGCCATTTTGCAACTCCTGTCAATCTCATTTCTTAGTCGTCTGTATTGCATTTTGCCTGTTTCATTTACTGCATTTTTATATTTTCTCCTTTCGTCAATTAAATTTAGTATTTCCTGTGATATCCAAGGATTTTTTTGTAGGTCTTGCCTTTCTACCTATTTTGTCCTCTGCTGCCTTCACTATTTCATCTTTCAATGCTACCCATTCCTCTTCTACTGTTTTATTTCCCCCTGTTTCTGTCGATTGATGCCAAAATCTCCTTCTGAATTTCTCCAGAACTTCACGTTCCTTCAATTTATCTAAGTCCCATCTCCTTATTTTCCTGCATGTCCTCGGGAAAAGTAACGGCTGTAGTTTCCCCTTTCTTTCAGCCGTTCGCAGTAACTGCATGGCAAAGCCACATTATCTGATGTTACAAGGCCAGGTCAGTCAATCATCCAGACGGTTGCCCCTGTAACTACTGAAAAGGCTGCTGCCCCTCTTCAGGAACCACACGTTTGTCTCGCCTCTCCACAGATACCCCTCCGCTGTGGTTGCACCTACGGTACGGCTATCTGCATCTTTGAGGCACGCAAGCCACCCCACCTCGGCTATGTCTGTGATAATACAAAACGAGGTGCTCTTGTCAGAACCTTCTCTGTTTCCTTTTCAGCCTCACTTAGTAATCCCATAATGTGTTGCAATATTCCGAAATGGCATCCACAGGTACGGTACAGGAAGTTTCTTTAGTAGAGCTGTTGCAGCTTCTAAGTGCTCTGCCAATGAAACACAGCTCTTAGTTCGAGTTCCATAAAAGATACTTTATGTATTCCACCCCATTTAAGTTACCGTTATTGTTGTTCCTAGATATTTACGTGAACTTTATTTGACTGATTTATCGTGTAAATGAAGTTTGACGGTTCATGTGGATCACTTCACACTTATTATTATCTAGAGCCAATTTCTAATTTTTGCATCCTGTAGAAGTCTTATCTAAATCATTATGCAGTTTATTTTGATATTCTAGTGACTTTACTGACCAATAAACAACACCATCGTCTGTCAATAGTCTAAGAGAGTTGCTCATATTGTTTCCTACTTTATAAAGGTAAGGAAGAGTAGGGCCCTCTAACACTTCCCTGGGGAATGCCAGATATCACTTCAGTTTTACTTGATGACTTTCCGTCACTTACTATGTAATGTATCTTTTCTGGCAGGAAATCGCTATACTCATCGCACATCTGTGACTATATTCCATAGACACGCAATTCGATCAAAAAATGATTGTGAGGTACAGTGTCAAAAGCCTTCTAGAAATCTAGAATGGAATGGATTTCAGATCACTTGTCGCTAACACTGACTACTTCATGTGAGTTTCACAAGAACGATACTTTCTGAATCCATGTTGACAGTGCGTCAATAGCTCCTTCTCTTCGAGGTAGTTCATATAATATTTGAGGGAAGTAGGGCCTAAATCTTCTAAAATCATCCTGCAAAATTACGTCTATGATTTAGGCCTGTAATTTTGAATATTGGTGTGACCTGTGTAACTAATAGTTGTGTGCTATAGCTAGGTATGAGGCTATTGAATCAGAATACTCTGAAAGAAACCCCATTGATACCTATTTGGATCCTGGAGAATTGGTTTCGTTAAGTAATTTAAGTTTCTTTAATACTCCATGAATATCTACTTCTAAATTATACACGCTGGTAGCTGTTCTTGATTAGAATTCTGGTTCACCTGCTTAGTCTTCTTTGGAAAACCGTACCAGAGCTCTCATCAGTAGCATCACCATTGCTATGGTGTAGTGAATGTATTGATTGTGTATTGCCGCTAGTATACTTTACATACAACCAGAATTTATTAGAATTTTCTATCAAATTACTTGATAGGGTTTCGTTATGCGACCTATTATAAGCTTTACACTTTGAAGTTTGCACTAAATGTCAAGTTTCTGTAAAAGAATTCGTGTCTGTTAAAATTTGGCATGTTTGTTTCTTTGCCTTTCCAAGATTATCTAACCTGTTTTGTGTACTGCAATGGTTGAGCTCCTCTTTTGTTAGATGTCGATTACTTTTCTTAAAATTTGAGATATATCCGATCTAACTCACATTGTCAGTTTCGAAAGACTGGAGATCCTCACTCAGGAAATAACATTTTTATCTGCTTTCTTGAGGAGGTACATTTTTCCTTTAATTCTGGTGGATTTGGGAATTTCGATAGTCAGTCTCGCAACGACAACTCTGTGTTCATTAATCCCTGTGTCTGTTTCGACGTTCTATATTATCTCCGGATTATTTGTTGCTAGAAGGACAAGTATGTTTTTATAACCATTTCTTATTCTAATAGGTTCATGAAATAATTGCTCTAGATACGACAATTTTCCACCCCATATTGCCGAGGTGGGGTGGCTTGTGTGGCTCAATGATGCAGATAGCCATACCATAGGTGCAACCACAGCGGAGGGGTATCTGTGGAGAGGCCAGACAAACATGTGGTTCCTGAAAAGGGGTAGCAGCCTTTTCAGTAGTTAAAGGGGCAACAGTTTGGATGATTGACTGATCTGACCTTTTAACATCACCTAATGTAGCTTTGCCATATAGTTACTGCGAATGGCTGATAGCAAGGGGAAAGTTCAGCCGTTATTTTCCCGAGGACTTGCAGCTCTACTGTATGAAAATATGATGATGGCATCCTCTCAGGTAAAATATTTCCGAGGTAAAATAGCCCCCCATTCGGATCTCCGGGCGGGGACTACTCAGGAGGATGTTGTCATTAGGAAAGACAATACTGGCATTCTACGGATCGGAGCATGGAATGTTAGATCCCCTAATCGGGTAGAAAAATTAGAAAATTTGAAAAGGGAAATATATAGGTTGAAGTTAGATATAGTGGGAATTAGTGAAGTTTGGTGGCAGGATAAACAGGATTTCTGGTCAGGTGAGTACAGAATTATAAATACAAAAACAGTTGGGGGTATCACTGGAGTAGGACTGATAATGAATAAGAAAATAGGAATGCGGTTAAACTACTATGAGCAGCACAGTGATCGCATTATCATTGTCAAGATAGATACGAAGCCAACACCGACAACAGTAGTACATGTTTATATACCAACTAGCTCTGCGGATGATAAGGAGATTGAAAAAATGTATGAGGAGTTAAAGGAAATTATTCAGGCAATTAAGGGAGAGGAAAACTTAATTGTGATGGGAGACTGGAATTCGGTAGTAGGAAAAGGAAGAGAAGGAAAAATAGTAGCTGATTATGGACGGGGTAGAAGTATGAAAGAGCAAGTCGCCTGGTAGAATTTTGCAGGGAACATGATTTAATCGTAGCAAACACATGGTTTAAGAATCACAAAAGAAGGTTGTATACATTGAAGAGACCAGGAGACAGCGGAAGGTATCAGATAGATTTTATGATGATAAAACATAGATTCCGAAATCAGGTTTTAAACCGTAAGACATACCCATGGGCAGATATAGCCTTTGACCATAATTTATTGGTCATAAACGGTAGGCTGAAACTGAAAAAACTCCAGAAAGGTAGGAAAATAAGGAGATAGGACTTGGATAAATTGAGGGAACCTGAAGTTCTTGAGAATTTCAGAGGGAGCTTTAGGCATCAATTCACAGGAACGGGGGGAGGGGGGTTAATAAAATAGTAGAAGAGGAATAGCAGTGAGAGATGAAATAGTAAAGGCAGCAGAGGACAAAATAGGTAGAAAGGAAAGACCTACAAAAAATCCTTGGATATCACAGGAAATACTAAATTTAATTGATGAAAGGAGAAAATATAAAAATGCAGTAAATGGAACAGGCAAAATGCAGTACAGACGACTAAGAAATCAGATTGACAGGTAGTGCAAAATGGCTAAGCAGGAGTGGCTAGAAGCCAAATGTAAATATGTAGAAGAACGTATAAGAAGGGGAAAAGTAGATACTGTCTACAGGAAAATAAAAGAGATATTTGGGGACAAGAAAAGCAGCTCTATGAATATCAAGTACTCAGATGGAAAACCAGTTCTCAGCAAAGAAAGAAAAGCTGAAAGGTGTAAAGAGTACATAAAGGAGCTCTACAAAGGATATAAGCTTAAGAGACAATGTTGTAGGAAGGGAAGAGGAAGTAAATCAAGATGAAATAGGAGATAGTATACTGAGATATGAATTTGACAGTGCCTTGAAAGACCTTGGGCGGAACAAGGCCCCGGGAGTAGATGGTATTTCCTCAGAGCTACTAAAATCTCTGGGAGAGCCAGCAATGACAAAACTATTTTACCTGGTGTGTAAGATGTATGAGACAGGAGGAATACCCTCAGACTTTAAGAAAAATGTAATAATCTCCATTCCAAAGAAATCAGGCGCTGACAGGTGTGAAAATTACAGAACCATCAGTTTGATAAGTCATGGTTGTAAGATTTTAACACGAATTATCTACAGGAGAATGGAAAAGCTGGTAGAATCTGACCTCAGGGAAGGTCGGTTTGGATTCAGGAGAAACGTAGGAACCCGGAAGGCAATACTTACTTTACGACTTATCTTCGAAGATAGACTAAGGAAAGGCAAACCTACATTTTTAGCTTTTGCAGATTTGCAGAAAGCTTTTGAAAATGTTAATTGGTATATACTCTTTCAAATTCTGATGTCAGCAGGGATAAAATACAGGGAAAGGGGAGTTATTTACAACTTGTACAAACGCCAGACCGCAGTTATTAGACTCGAAGGGCATGAAAGGAAAGCATTTGTTGGGAAGGGAGTAAGACAGGATTATAGCCTTTCTCCAATGTTATTCAATTTGTACATCGATCAGGTGGTTAACGAAAGCAAGGACAAATTTGGAATAGGGATTAAACTTCAGAGTGGAGAAATAAAACATTGCGCTTTGATGATGAGATTGTAGTTCTGTGAGAGACAGCAAAGGACCTGGAAGAGCAGTTGAATGAAATGGACAGTGTGTTGAAGAGAGCATATAAAATGAACATTAACAAGAGCAAAACGAAGATGATGGAATGCAGTTTTAGAAAATCAGGGGATGCTGAAGGAATTAGATTAGGTAACGAAACAATGAAGGTGGTAGATGAGTTTTGTTACTTGCATAGTAAAATAACATTTGACGGTCGCAGTACAGAGGATATAAAATGCAGAATGGCAATGGAAAGAAAAGCATTTTTGAAAAAGAGAAATTCGCTAACATCGAATAGTAATTTAAGCGTAAGGAAGTCCTTTCTGAAGGCATGTGTGTGTGGAGTGTTGCCATGTACAGGAGTGAAACATGGACCAAAAACAGTGTGGACAGGAAGAGAATAGAGGGTTTTGAAATGTGGTACTACAGAAGAATGCTGAAGACTAGGTGGGTAACTAATGAAGAGCTATTGTACAGAATTGTTGAGAAAAATACTTTTGGTATGTCTTGACTAAAAGGAAGGGTAACTAATGAAGAGATACTGTACAGACTTGGTGAGAAAAGGAATTTTTGGCATACCCTGACTAAAAGAAGAGATCGCTTGGTAGGACACATTCTTAGACCTCGAGGAATCGTAAATTTAGCATTGGAGGGAAGTGTGTGGTAAAAATCGCAGAAGGAGACCAAGAGACGCATATAGTAAGCAGATTGAAATGGATGTGGGTTGCCGCTCTTATGAGGAGATGAAAAGGCTTGCTCAGGATTGAGTGGGGTGGAGAGCTGCATCAAACCAGTCTCCGGACTGAAGACCATAACAACAACACGGAAATTTGAGGAGAATATATTCATAC
Organism: Locusta migratoria; assembly: GCA_026315105.1. Classification (NCBI taxonomy): domain Eukaryota; kingdom Metazoa; phylum Arthropoda; class Insecta; order Orthoptera; family Acrididae; genus Locusta; species Locusta migratoria. The sequence goes on along the minus strand of CM048747.1, from coordinate 17,536,819 downwards.
AATTTCGGATGAAATTATATGCATGCCTCTGGATTAAAACATGTATTTTTGTCAACATATTGAGCCTCGGTAGCACATAGGTTTTGTGCCAGACTATGAATCCAAATGTGATTTTTCAGTTTCTCCCGGCGTATTTGATAATTAAAATTTTCACTGGTGTACTGCCGGTCTATAGTGTCCAACGGGCCCGTTGGACACTATAGAACGGCAGTACACGCGTGGATATTTTGATTATGAATCCAAATGTCGCGCGAACGATCTCTGAAAGAATCTAGGATTTTTACCTACTTTTTCCACTTCTTCGTCTCTGACAATGTTGCTGTAGTGAAAAACATCGAATGGTTTCGTGGTTCGAAATCCACATTAAACTGTACGTCCCCCCTATAACTGTCTCGGTAAGTCAGTTAGAAGGTCAGAGGAAGGAAACGGCATACCACCTGCAAACACAGGACCATGCCTAGTAAGTAGTGATGGGACAACCGACTATTTTTAACAACCGATTGGTCAATCGGTTGTTTTTTCGTTCAGTCGGTTTTTTCAGTCGAATGAAACAACCGAATGAAAATAGTCTCTGTGGCTGTATGAATGTTTTCACTCACTGGTGGGGTTTGAGTGGTTTCAGTCGATGCGAAACAATCGAATGAAACCAGTCTCTGTCGGTTGCAGCCCCTATATGAATGTTTTCACTCATTCAGTGGGTTTGAGTGGTTTCAGTCGATGTGGGAGCACCGAATGAAACAAGTCTCTGTCATTTATATGAATTGTAAAAAGATATAAAATAGCCAAGATCGCTTATCATCAGTTTTTATTAATGACGACCGGTTTCACTGAACTATGTCAGCATCATCAGGTCAAATAAAATATTTTACAAGGCCATAATCTTGTAATGTCAAATAGTTGTTATATAAAACGATTTACAGTGCATAAGTGCACTAAGTCATTATAATAAAACGTAATTAACACAGTGAGTGACAAGTTTGAGTTTGCTTTTGTCACTCACTGTGTTAATTACGTTTTATTATAATGACTTAGTGCACTTATGCACTGTAAATCGTTTTATATATAACAACTATTTGACATTACAAGATTATGGCCTTGTAAAATATTTTATTTGACCTGATGATGCTGACATAGTTCAGTGAAACCGGTCGTCATTAATAAAAACTGACGATAAGCGATCTTGGCTATTTTATATCTTTTTACAATAATATAAATAGATCGCCTCCTATAACGTAAACCAACTCATTTATATGAATGTTCTCGGCATTGAGTGGTTTCACTTGATGCGATACAACCGACTGGAAAAAGTCTTTGTCGGTCTCTGCAGTTATATGGATGTTTTTATTAATTCATCGACTTTGTGTGATTTTATTTGCATACTCCTTCAGCCTTTTCGGGTATAAAATGAACCGTGATTCAGCGTGAAACATTCTTAAAGAATTTTAAGAATATAGCAGTGTGTCCGTGTGTCTGTTTCTATTGCATGCAAATCTGCAGTTTTGTTCCAATCTTGATGAAATTTTGCACACTTGACCTTCAAAGCAAGAGAAACGTCACTCCCTGCATCAAATTTATTTCGGTGCATGGCGGAAGGTACTTTACATACTAACTTCGACAAAAACCACAATTTGGCTGCGATCTTGATGAAATTTTGCACACTAGACCTTTAAAACAAGGCGAAGGTAACTGTGTACAATAAATTTCGTAGGTGCATGGCGGAGGGTACTTTACCTACTAACTTCAACAAATTCCGTTTGTATTCGAATTTTAATGATATATTTCACTTTTCACCTTCAAAGAAAGAGAATGGTCACCGTCTACATCTACTTTAGTTCGATGCATGAGAGAAGGTATTCCAGAATTCGACGCCAATACAGAGTTTATTCCGATCCTGATGAAATTTAGCACACTTGACTTTCAAAACAAGTGGCATCTAAGATTTTGTATGGTACATGGCGCAGGGATGGAATAAACCTCCACACCGTTTCACCGATAACCACAGAAATATCTGTGACAAGAGTGAATAATTATGAAACTTGAGATGAATGTTTTCATACACCGTTGACGAATACAGGCGCGCTGAAGGAAATTTACAGCACTGATAAATGTTGTATGTCTTCTCGTACTCCTTCAAATTAGATGGAATTAACAAAAATATTTTTATAAGAAACATTTTTATACCAAATACTTTAATAAACTTTTTTTTACAATATCTAATGTTTTAGTGATCTTCGAATTTGGATCTAGCAAATATGCTCAATGTTAAAATACTTAACTCTGTCCTACTAGTACCTTAGATATGTATGAACAATAAGCCGCAAACCGCACGTTTCTACCTGTTCCCACTTCGGAGATACAGTATGCGAGATTAAACTTGTAGCGATCATTTTGGAACACCCTGTAGTTTCGACGCTTCTTTATTGAGACAGTAAGTAACCGACAACAATCGGGGATGGCACGCCCTGCGACGCCGCCAGGCACTGTTGTGTGGAGTTTGGCGCGCGCCTGCTGGCTCTGTCAGCAGTGAAAACGCAAGCGAGGCAGCACCCCCTCTCGAGTCCCCGCTCCCCGCGAAAAACGTACTGCCTCTTTTCACTTTAAAAGAAAGAATGATAATTCAGTCAATGTACAAAACTGCAAAAGTGTCGCATGTTTTCATTCGGTTGTTCCCACAGACTACTTTCATTCGAAAAAAAAAATAAAGTAAAACTACGACCGACTGACTCTTTCATTCAGTTGGCCCCATCGACTGATTTAACTCAAAAGAAAAGGAATGAGTGGTCCAACCGACTGCGTCGATTTTTTCATTCGGTTGATACCACCGACTGGTTTAACTCAAAAGAACGAATGAATAGTCCAACCGACTGAATCGGTTGTTTCATTCGGTTGGTCCCACCGACTGGTTTCACTCAGAAGAACGAACGAATAGTCCAACCGACTGAATCGGTTGTTTCATTCGGTTGGTCCCACCGACTGGTTTCACTCAGAAGAACGAATGAATAATTCAACCGATACGAGAAACTGCAACCGAATGATCGATTTTTTTTCCAACAACCGAATGAATCGATTGTTTTCATTCGATTGTTCCCATCACTACTAGTAAGGCACTGAGGTGTTCAAACCAATATTCGTATTGTTGACTGCTTTCCTTGTCGAGCGTCAGTTAAAGTAGCCACCAATTAAAATTGTATTCTTTGGCTACGTTTCTGAAATTAGATCCAAATTTTCTTTGCTGATTTCTCCAGTAGAATCGTCTGAGTCAGGGGGTCAGTAAAACGAACAAATTATTAATGTATTCCGGTTGTCAGGTAAAGCGCTACTTATATCAACTCACAGGAAATTTCTACTTCAATTTCGCTATAGGATAAATCACTTGTGGTAGCAATAAGTAAGCCACCACCTATTTTATTCAGCCTATCCTTTCTCTTTGTCAAACTTCTCCTCATGTACCTCTGCCCTTATTTTATTCACCTAATCCCCCAACTACAACTTATCTTCGCCTTTCTATATCTCCACCTCTATACTCAGCTTGTTTTTCACCTTTACCCCTCTCCATGTCCTCTTCTCCCCTCTCCCTCTGGCCGGCCAAGTCTCATTCTTCTCCTTTGACCATCTCTTCTTACAAACTTTTATCTGACCATATTCTCCTACCTCATCTGTCAATAAACCTCCTCCTTCCACCATTTACATGTCCATGAGTTTCTACCCATCAGTTCACCTATTCAACGTGCTTATCTCTGTCCATCTATTTCTTCTCCCTGTCTACACCTTTCTCACCTTGGTGTCCCTCTCCTCTTTACCCTCTCTCTGCACAACGACCTGCCCATTTCTTCTACCTCCTCCTCTATCCATATTATCTTTACTCTGCATCTACCGTGCCCCAACCCTCCCTCTTTTCCAATTTCTTTTCCCTCCAATCGCTGTTTATCTTCTCTTCCCCTTTACAATTTGTTGCAGCCGCCAAGACACTTCACCGTTATCGCCTCATACCTGCAATCGGTCACTCCCCTTTGACCATACCACACACGAGCGAAAGCAATTTCAGTTATTATTCGGAACATCTCTGTGTTACAAAATTCTGGCATGAATTGCTATGTTTATGAACAGTTGCATTTATTTCCGCACGTTGTTGGCAAATATATGCGGAACATGGAAAGAAATTCATTTAGTTTTGGAATGCTTTTATTCCGAACTAGGCTATCTGAAACAATACATTGCATTTTAAATTGACATCACTGGATCGTGGACATTTTTGCAATCTCTTTTCCCACTGCTTTCTCATCAATACCACCCTCCAACTCATATTTCTGTTCATCTCCTCCATACAACCTCATAATTTCCATCATCTGTTCTCTTCCTCTACCTACACCTTTTCCTCTCCATCTTACACAATTCAATTCCTCCAGCCTCTCTCTCCCTCTCTCTCTCTCTCTCTCTCTCTCTCTCTCTCTCTCTCTCTCTATCCAGCTCCTGTATTACCCGCCTTCATGTCTTCCCCTCCCATTTTCTAATTTCTCATCCCTGTATCTCTGTCCAACCCCTCATGTGTCATACCTCTGTCCAACTCTTCTTCACCCATTTCCCTATCCACATCCTCCAGGTCCACTTTCTCTACGTAACCAAACTCTACTATTTCTCCTTCTGTAATGTCCTTCCCATGGCAGTGCTCATCCATATGTGTAGCATACTATTTTTTTAAATTGAATATGATTAAATTGGATTTTTGGTAATAAAATGTTTTGAATATTCACTAAAAGTTTTATAGTAATATTTATACAAGGATATGTTTTAGTCTGTTGTCAATGAAACTTTTCTAGCAATTCATGTATATTGTTTAAGACACTTTAAATGGGTGTATCTTCTGTGTATCTCTTTATCTCATGACAAAGCTTCATTCTTTTAAGGCCATTGTTGTCTGACAGTAAATAAAGAACCTAATTTCACTCATAATGTTTAAAAGAACTGTATTTGCTGCACTTTAAAATAACTTTCATACAGACACAACACATTATATGTCTACATCAAACACCAAAGACGACCAACTAACTAACATGTTTCAATTTTTTCAAAATATATGAAAGTAACTTGTCAGAGTTAATAATATACATCATTCAAACATTCTATCTATGTTTAAACTTTTAACATCCTTCTCAAAAGCAGAAATAAATTCAGAGATTCTCTGAATTGCAAAAATATAAGGAATTATTCTGCAAAAATAAAAAGAAAAATTATTGACTTACCTTCACTTATTCTTATTCTTGCTTGGAGGATTAAACTGTTCATTTACATAAAATCACGCGTATCTTAAGTAATCATACACAAACACACATATTCTAAGATCAATAACATTCTTAACAACTAAAAAGAGATTCTTCATACTTACATCTAGACATCAAAACATTGTAAATACACACATATTTGCAGACATGTACACATAAAAATTTTGAAACATGTAGACACATATATACACTTCTAATTGTGTCAACTTTGTACACATTCATATATCCCACCACAGGGTTTTTATTGCATTTTTTTATTTCTCGCCATGGGGCGTTTATTCGGGTCTTTATTTTGCTCCACAGAGCGCTTTAATTCACGTAGTTATTGTTCACTTGCCGTTTGTCATTGGCGCTCTTATGTCAGCAAATGCTCAATAATGCCACCTTAGTCTGTTGTCTCTGGGGAATGTATTGTTTCTGCCAGACCTGCTAGTGGCAAAGGTTGGCAGACCACCCAAGACCACACGACATTTTGAATACCGCTTACAGAGTTTGAATTCGATGATTGTGTGAGATGCAGTGAAAATAGACCCTCAGTGTTGGTGGTGCCGGTCATTGATTCTCCTCGTTTTTAGTTCATCGCCTATTATGATAGCTGAGGAAGATATACTGAACACTGATGTGTGGTTGGATAATGCACAGAACAGGTAAGCACTTTTGGATTTTTCTAGTTTGCCATACTTTCTGGCTCTACACATTATGCACAACTCCTGTGCCACCTATCATGCCACTGATTTCGCATATCACTTATTAACATCCACAGGCTTTTATTAATGAAAAGATCTTTTCAATTTTAATCACTTCCAATTCAGCTTTTCGAGTCTGATTTCAATCAATAATTTAACTGGGAATAATACACAACAATATTGTTACCTGATAAAACACCATGTTTTGTCCACCTTTGTTTTAAATAGTTAAATATGCTCTCCATGATGAGAGTCTTTGAATGAATTCTTTATAAATTCACCTAATTAAAAAATTTAATACTCTTCTTTGAACAATAATCAAGAGCATGCAATATACATTGAATTCTGTAAGTAGAAAGTTTTGTTACAATTGCAACAATATATTTGTTAAGAATTCCACTTCTATAATATTTACTTTTGTACACCTACATATTTACAGTAATATTTCATTCCTCCACATTGCTCCTTCTTTTAAATCATGTATGCATATCAAGAAATATTCATTAACTACTTATCCTTTATCTTTAATATGAGCCAACTTTTATTTTATTTTATTTTCAGATTCATTAATTAATATGATATGGATTCATAAAAATTCTGACTAGAAATACCGTACCACACATTTTCCGACAAGAGACCAAATCTTACATCTCCCAACTACCTCTATATGAAAGGAAACTATCTTGCTAGTATAATAGAATGCATCAAGATAAGTTTTTGCATGTACTACAAGAAATTGGCCTCATTCTCAGTAGGAAGATGACTTGATTTTGCAAAAACCGTATCTTACGACTTCTACTTCTCCATCAAGCTTTTGTGGATGTAACAAAAGAAATGTTCATGACACTTACTGACTGACATAGGATGTTTCAGTTAAGGACATCACACACATGTACCTTCGTATATTCTAAAAATATCATAGTCTACTGAAAATCATTATGATTCATAAGGGTCTTAATGAACATTTTGTTTCCTTTCAAAAGTGACTAAATCTAGAGTACATGAGATCTTGTTGTCTTCTACAGGAGAGAAATTATATGTCACATTGAAGTGTAATTTTTTTTTTATGTGGTGGTTCTTGTTGCATCGATGGAATGCATTAATCACCCTTTAATAGCTGATAGTTCATTCAAATTCAACTTTGACATAATATAGTACAGTACTATGTGGCACAGATGTATTCATGTATTCGTCACGATTCTTACACACACATTCATATTCTCATACTCACAGACTAAAATAGTAATAGTTTGGTTCAGAAATAAATTATCACATGAAAGTCCCAATAATTGTAATGTCGCACCTCTAAGGTAAGAACGCAGTGTGATAAAGTGTGTATCACTTAGTAGAAACATACTACCCTATAGGTTATTGATATCTTAATGATGTAATTATGAAACATTCAGTGTATTTTAAATCTAAGATCGTCAGAGTTTACATATGAGACCTTTTCTTTCTGCAGAAGTCATCAGGAAAGGATGGAAAAGCAGGTTCAAAGAAAGCAGAATCTAAATCAGCAAAGAGCAAATCTTCTGGTAAAGGAAAAAGGTAATTATTCAAGTTCGTATTGTGTCAGTCACAAACACAATTGATATTTTTGTATGGGTGTAGCATCCTTCTCTAGCACAGAACAATTAACACACATGAGGTGAATATGATAGGAAAATTTAGTTAACCAACTTGAATACTTCCCGATTAACAACTTGCAAAAATAATCATAAAATCCTCAAGATATCGATGTTGCCACGTCCGATGGCTTTCTAGAGCTTAGGATAGGCAAAAACATACTATACTCCTCATAATATTTACCATGAACAGGTACCAGAACAGTAGATGCTGTGTAGTGGCATTAAGTAGCATGTGGCAGCCAGTATGTTTGTCAGATGTAGTTTCCTAAAGTGCACAATTATGTGATTGACAAAATATTAACAAGGGAGAAATAAAATGCAAAGATTGAAAGGTGCAAAAGTGAGAAATTAAGAAGAGTTGGAATGACTGGAGACTACTGAACTGGAAAGCAATTAAAATTATGAAAGGAGATCAGAAATTATTCAGATCAGGATGTCTGTAGTAACTGTCTTATAAGACCTATTTCCCTCTGGTATTGATACTTTCCTCGTTTCTGCTACTAGATGACCAAGTGAATCAAATGACAGGAGCGTATGGAGTATATTTTCGATTTGTTACAACTTTACATTAATTGAATTCATAATTTTTTGTGTAAAATGCAGTTTTCACATTCGTATAGTTCCACATTTTGAACTCTTATCACACTAGAATGTAAGGAAGACTTATTAAAATTCGTACAATTTACTACATTGTGATCTCCAGACAGTCAAAACAGAAGTGATTAATTACTGAAAATTATGATGACTAGTATCATATTAACATCGCTAAGCCAATAGGGATAGTGTAGGAACACAGGTAGAGGAAGGAGGAAAGGATGGGAAACGAAGGATATGGAATGGAGTTGTTCAGTATGCTGTCTGAGTCCAGTAAGACTAGTGTAAGATCTTGGTTTCAGTTGGGGGAAGTGGGAAATGTTTGATGAAAGTTATAGTGTAACCAGTGGAGTCATATAGGAAAGGGAAAGACCAATATGACCAATATAAAATAAGAGAGCGATTTCCTGGAGCTGGGCAAGGAGATTGGCCAGCACAATACACGAGACGTCGATTAGGAAGGACATGATGCCATTATTGATGAGACGAGGTATTTATACTAAAGGAACTTATTTCTATTATACAGTGCTATTTGCCTTGTCACAAGTACTATGACATGGCTTAGCAATTCTAATAACATTCTGTTCTATGTATGTTCGACTTACTATCAGGGTTTCTGTTATTAAAGTTATCTGCTTGGTCAGGTTGATAAATATATAAAATTGAAACTTTAAAGAGTGTCACTTAAATCACTCACTTACTTTTATTGTAAACAAGGTTTCAATAACAGTGTAGCTCTCACATGTTTCTCTTCAGTATGAGAGTCTTTTGTCAAAGATAGGTCAAGCACAATTTAAACTTGTCTTGAGTAGCAACTAGGTCCACATACTCATTTAAGATAATAAATAACAGTATAATCTTTTACTTTTCATGAATATATTGATGGTATAAAATAGTATAAACGTAGTGCAAAGATCCTTCTCATGGTTACTGTAAGATCCAAATAAATGCAAATATATAATAAACATACAAATTCGACTCTTTCACTGCATTATTCAATCTCTGAACTCTTTCCAAAGATAGTTCTGCCTTAGCATAATTATGTGGGTGTATAGTCTCAGTAGCACAGTGGTAGAGGGGCTGACTATAAATCCAAACCTTGCGGGTTCAATCCCTGTCAGGTCATGGGATTTTTATCTGTCACTTTCCACTTAATTTAGCTCTGACAATGTTGCTGATTTGGAAAATATCAAGTAGCACCTTGGTTCAGAATCTGTGTTATAATGTAAGTCCCCCTATAACAGGCTGGGTAAGTCAGTTCGAAGGTCAGAGGAAGGCATCGGCATACCACCTCCACACAGTACCATGCCTAGTAAAGCAATGTGGTGTTCAAATCAATTTTCGGATTGTTGACTGTTTTACCCCATAGTCAGATTAAAGAACAGAAAAATAAATTTGTGGGACTATAAACATGTGGATGCGAAGTAATTGTCACAATGCTAGGGCCCATTTGTGAGCACACTTATGATGCAGATAGACCAAACATCCCCCCTGAGGATATCATTCCTCCAAGTCCACAAGTTGCGTCATTTAAATGGCCTCTTACTGCTGTTCTTTTCCACATATGGTTACTACTTGATTTCATAAAGTTGGGATCATGGGCTGTGAACCTTAGCTTACAATGATACCTTTCAGTTCTGCATCCTTTCATGATAAATGTTCTTCAACAAAATTGGGCTGTTAACCAAATTACTGTTCTTACCAGTGTCACCTTTAACCTTAGCCTCACTTATAGGAAATTCAACAAAGTCCTTCCCATCTGTTATTTTGTCCCTTAACGTTTTGAAAATTCCACAGATAGGACTGCCAGTATCCACTAGATAATTTCCTTTTCAATTGTCAATATGTGTTACTACAAAAGGATTCATGTGTTTACTAAAGTTTTGTTTTCAAATAGCAAATCAACCTCCACTTCTTTGTAACCCATCTCTGCCTCACCACCGATCTCTTTATCATCTATCTGCTTGAGAGTGCCTACATTTCTACAACATACCCCCATTCTGGATGCAAGTTTTGATGCACCTTTTTGAATGCAGCTTGTACCCAACTTTCAAATTCATGTTTATTAATATAATCACATGCGACTCTAAATATTTTCTCACATACTAACTTCCAATGTTCCCTAAAATATTCAGGAAAGAATTTATCTCATTAAGGTCAATAGGTATCAGCAAATTTTCATACACTCTTACATTCTTTTTCAAATGATTGATATCATGTTGCACTTTACTTTTCTTCATTTACTCTGCTTACACATTTACATGAATACTCCGCTAATCATATTTAAGTGCATGGCGGAGATTTCGTCGAACCAAAAGGAACATCTAAACCTTTCCGTTTTCGATCTTCACATTCGAAATAGAAAGTTGGCGGTGACAGAAATTTCGCAAAACAGTCACGCCGCAATTATTAAGGAGTTTTTGTTAATGATTTCCATCCAAGTCGAGTATCATTTCTGTGACACTTTCTCCCCACTATATCGCGATAATACAAAACGAGCAGCCCTTCTCTGAATTTTTTCTATATCCTCTATCAGTCCCAGTTGGTAGGGATCCCAAAATGGACAGCAATACTAAAAAAAAAGAACACACATATATGGTGTAGGTAGTACTACTGCATATTATAAGTGTACTACCAATGAAACATTCGCCTTCCCTACATAATTGTCTAAGTCTCCTTTCCAATTTAAGTTGTGTGTAATTGTTAGTAAAACTGTTGGATCTTCTAAGTGTTCTGCCAGTGGAATGTGGCTTTTAGTTCGTCTATCCTAAAATATTTTCTAAGCGTTCTTTCCAATTCAAGTTCTCCATAATTGTTATTGCTAGGTATTTAGTTGAATTGACAGCCTTTATATTAGACTGATTAACAGTGTAAAAGAAGTTTAGCGGATTTATCGTAGTGCTTATATGGATGTTTTCACACTTTTCATTTTTTAGGGTCAATTGCCAATTTTCGCATCATGCTTTTAATCTTCTGGTGATCTTAATAAACGATAAACCACAGCATATTCCTTAGACGGTGCAGCAATGCAGCTCACATTGTCTCCTAAATCGTTTCTACAGATTAGGAACAGTAAGCATCCTGTAACACTTTCCTGGGGAACGCCTGATACCACTTCTGTTTTACTCAGTGACGTTCTGTCAACTGGAATGTAATGTGTGGTTTCTGACAGGACATATCAAATCCAACTGTGGGGATATTCCTTAAGCATACAATTGGTTTAGGAGACTCTTGTAAAGTACAGTGTCAGAAGCCTTATGGAAATCTAGAAATACGGAATCTGTTTGACATCCCTTGCCAATAGCACTCATCACATAATGTGAGTAAACGTTTGGTTTACAAGAATGATACTTTTTGAATCCATGTTGATTATGAGTCAATAGGTCGTTCTCTTTGATGTCGTTCATCATGTTTGAGGGAAGGATATACTCTAAAATCGTCATATATAAGTCTTCTAATATATCATCATCAATATAATCATCATATTGGACTAAATTCCCTGCAAAACGTCCACTACAGATATCACCACCTACAATACCATCATCTTGTGCATGATTTGCAACCTCAACAATAACGTTAAAGCTATCCTGTCTCTCCTTCTTTTCTAAGTGAACATCAATTGATTAGTCAGTACTTCATTTTCTATTCAAATGTAGATTGGTTCTTATACTCGTCAGAATCTTCTGAATCGTTAATAACTACATTGCAAAAGTCTTTACTAAACTTTATTTTACTTGACTTATGAAGATTCCTGTCCCAACTTACATCTTCCCCTTCTATGTGCATTACCCTGCTATCTATTTCTATGTGTTTTCGTCCCAAACCGATAGGCTCCCCATTAGTCAGAGTCTCGTTTTTCAACCCGTTTTTCCTATTTTCTCAGTCCCTAATATCATTTTGTGTCTCGCCACTGCCCCACTGTTTATTCCATGATTCCTGACCTCTGTATTTATTACCTTTCCTATTACTATTATTATTGTTTCCGCCATTTTTTCCATTGGGTTTGTTACACTACCTCTTGTCTCTTCTATCAACCCTACAATTACTTCTGTCATTATTGAAATTTTCTTGAAGTCTACCGCTATCACCTTCTTATGGTCTTTCCAAATTAAGGGCATTACTATCACACGCCATATCCAACCTTTCAACATATTCAAAGAATAGCTACAATGAATTGTTAAGGCTGTACTCTAAGCTCTATTGTAACCTACCAGGTAGACGTTTCTTTAATGCATCTACCTGGATTATTTTATCCAGAAGTTTATCTAGATCCACAAACGTTTTTAACTGATCTTCACAAAAATCATTTATCCTCTTGTTCCCTTCTCTGACAGGACCTTTTAGGAATTAAGATTTTTTTCTAAACTGTTTAGTTCCTGGCAAGAATGTATTCAGAAATCTACGTACAAACTCATCAAAAGACAATTCAGAATGCACATTTAAATTAGCCCAAGAATTATTTGAGGCATGTAAGTTTCACAGAATCTGACAAATATTATCCTTGTATTGGAAAATAAAAATCGCAGCATGAAAGATATTATCACTAGGCAAGTTTTTTTTATATTTAAGTAATTGCAAGAGCTAGCACCAATGGGATAGAATCAGTTCATAATCTCGAGTTTTTATGTGCTGCTTCCAGAAACGTTCCACAAACGTTCAAAGCATATCAAAGTACGACATTATTTTGTGTGGGAACTATATCAGAATGAGGACATCAATGTGAAATATATATGTTCTGAAAATCAACTTGGTGACATGTTTACAAAGCCTTTAAGTGCAAACAAATTTAGAGCGATGTGTTATAAAACTGGACTTTGTACATAATATGTTTTTCTTCTTATTTTGTTTTTAATTCAAAAGTATTTAGTGCACAGCAATTCGATTTAGGAAGAAGTGTTAAAGAAAATAAATCGTAACTTTGTGCTCTTTCCCACTACAGTGACACACAGTTTTCTGTTTGTGAAATATCTTTGATTTTATGTATACTCCATAGAAATATTGTGTCTTGGTTTAGTATATCTTTGCTTCGTTAATCAAAGGGTAACGTTCCTAAAGAGTTGTGCTCTATTTGTTGCATAAAATATATCATAGTTTAAAACACAACAGCATGCATTGTTAGAGTTGTTAAAAATTATGAAATTACTAAATTTAATGTCAGTTGTCCAATGTTAATGACGTCTGATATTCTACAAAACAAGCATAAATATCTCTTCCTGTTTTAATAAGATTGAAACTTTTGTAAATGTTTCTAATTGCCAAAAATATACTTAAATATGAGAAGAAACAGTGAATTATTGTTATAGTATGAAAAATATTAATAAGAAACTGTTCCTAACATTCATGTAACTATGATTCACAAGTATTTTAAATTCTTTAATCTGACTGATTACAAAGAGTAATCCATACTCTGAGTTTCTCCACACAGTGTATCATCATTATTGACTTATGGCGTAATTTTTCACAATTCAATTGATTATTACTTAAAGCTTACATGTCCACATATATAATCATAACTGCATTACATTACTTTAAATTGGTATTTGAGCTGAAATTCATGACTTCCATTTGATCATTACATATTTGCAGATTTAATTAAACTATTTTGTAATTTATGTTCATACCAAGTGATTGACTATTTCATATTACTTATTTACTTTGGACAATAGTTACATAATCCACTGTGTACTCAGATATGTCTCATGAACCTTTGTTTATGTTTTCACTGGTGTATCAGAAACATTACACTTTTAATTTTAGATGTTAATCAGAAAACAGGGTGGTAACTGTGTTTTTAGAATAAGGTAAAGCGCATATTCTTCAAACAGACTGTCATTATGGAGGCATCAGACTTGCTTGATTCTATTAACTGGCACTATCTGCTGATGGCTATTGAGTAAAATGACGGAAAGTATGGGATCTTCGTTCATTGTCCTTAAGGAGATCGAAAGGAAGACGTTGTAGGAGTGCATGCAGCGTGTCATCACATAGCATCACATACTTGCACATGTCAAAGTCATTATGAATGAAGATGTGTCGAGCATTGTGTGCACAGTGAAGAGGGAAGTATATGGGACTGATGTGGGAAGAGACACACTTGACGAGTATCAGAAGGTCTGACGATGGGGGAAGAGGCTGCTCTTCAACAAACTGTGAAGGCAGGATGAGGATTTCACCAAGTACCATATCAGCAATCATGATGATCCTTAACTGACACATGTAACCTAAGACCTGTGCTGGCACTTTAGTTCAATTGTCCTTTGTGACATAAGCACAGTTATAACCTGGGCTTGAAATATGACAAATAAACATTTAGAATCCTATCGAACTTCACTCTAATGCGATGTAGGATGGTTTGTGCCTTCCCTAGTTGCCTCTTATGTTCCACTTCAGAGTGGAAGAAAATGAAGAAGTCATCTAAACGTGCATATCAGATAGGGAGGTAGAGAGCAATTCCACATCGGCATGGCTGTCTGTGGCATGTCGTCTGAAAACATTGGAATCAATACATATAACTTGTGCTACATGAAATAATCGCGCAATATTATGGATGTGAGGAATGGGAGATTTATCTAGAACTATTTGTGAGATGAAATTATGGTAGTCACAATACATTTGAAAATATTGATATTTTTATGGACTGTATGAATTGGAGCGATTCAATTGCTATCTGTATGGTGTTTGTTTCCCAAGTGTACCACCTCACGGAAAATTGATTTCCTGTCTCATAGTCGGTGCAGGGGCAGTCGGTGTGACAGCATGATGGACAAACAGCCCAGGAGTGAAGGGTATGTGTTGAGAGGTACCATTAGTTACCATGACCACCTGTATACCACTGGTATTACTGGTACCACTGTAACAAGAGGAACGGAGAAAGTTCCTCATTGCTAATGCAGTAGCTTTTTTACTAACTTTGTAAAGTGAAGCTGCCTGGTCCTATGAGTGCATGCTCATAAGTGGAGGGGATGCATGTAGGCAGCATTGTGGTGTGAAGTGTTGCTCGAATGGATCAACAAGAGTGTTTGAATTAGTTGCTGTGAAGAAGACTCACTGGTGACTGATTTAGTGGAGCATGTGGCGTGATAGTTATAATTGCTCTGATGCTACAGCAGTTGAGCCTCAGAGTGGCAGTTTTGGTGCACAGGGTGTCGATCTAAGCATTGACTTATGACATCTGGCAGTGACAATGCTAGACTCATTGATGATGTGAGCAGTAGGTGAATACTGTGTGATTAGTCCCAGGGCTGCAGCATAGAGTGATAAAAACATGAATTTGCCCACTATATTAGGAACAGAAGCATTTTCGTTTGTTTAAAAATGTGGTTTGCGTTGTCTGACAAGCCCAGCATACGATAATAGCTGCATTTGAAGTTTATGTGAAAATTAAACCGACCACAGCGTCCACAAGGTGATGTCAAGTAGGGTTCAGAATCTGTTTCAGTGTTTAGATAACACCAGAGTTGCAAAGGAGAGTTTTACTTCAGATGTACCTCATGAATGATGTGGTAGATGGCCTCTGAGGTACAGTGAGCAAGGTGTTCATTATTCTTGGTTTTGCAGCAGTCTATTTCTGGAGCACAGACAGGTTCATAATGAGATTTATAATCAGATGTGTGTTGTCATGGAGCATAAATCATTGTCTAAGGTGCCATAGATGTCTGGGAATGGTCACCAGAGCAAACCAGTTGTTAGAGTTTTCTTCTGCACTGGTAGTAATTTAGAGAAACTGGCTGATTGTGCATGCTGAGATGTGAATCGCATAACTGCTGGTGGCAGTGTTGGAGACATTCATCCCGTTTACATGGGCTCCCAAAAATGGATTTCGTAAACCGATTTCCCAATTCCGCTTTTGGTTGACCATGTAAAAACTCCAAAGTCGATTCTGGTAAATCACTTCTTTAAAGCGGTTTTCCAGTTCCACAATCGATTTTTCTATCCAAGTAAACGCAACCGTTTTTGAAGCGTTCTTGGCTTGACAGGTCGTGTTTTCTTGTTAAGAATTTTCGGCACATATGGACAGAGTGACATTTTTTACCGTGAAATAAAAGTATAAATATTAGTGTGAGCATAAATCTGTGTATTTAAATAAAGAAAAATAGCGGTTGTGGTGACTAAATCAAGAACTGAATCAGCTGTTTTTCAGTCGCCATATTAAGTGGGCTAGGGAATCCAATTCAGGCTATAACATGCAACCACGACAGCGAAAAACGGTTTACGAAATTCGGTTTTCGTCTTCCGGAAGATGTGTTGCATGTAAACGTACTGATTGGAATTATAATGAAAGCTTGATTGAAGTGCCTGGATATTTTGATGTAGTTGTATTCTGTATGTCTTGATGTATCATGCAATTATAATACGATGCAACAGGCGCAGTAGGTGTCGGTGTGGACTTGGTATGGTTGCAGAATATCATACCATGTGTTTTACAGTACATGGAAGGTGTGGAAGGAAACCCACCCGACATGGCAGATATGACTGTGGACGCCTGTGGAGGCTGTGATAAACACGGGAACCAAGGAGGTAAGGTAGTCAGTGTAACAAGATACAGAGACGATATCTGTAGTGCGAAGTCTACGAAAAGTGCTGGTGTTGGTAGAATGTTTATAAGATTAATATTGTAGTGTTACTCTCACAAAGACAGGTCTATGTGTGCATGACCGTGCTTACTATATGGCTTATTTTGCAATCACTACGTGGGGCCCGTTATTTAATGTTGTTTGCAGTTTAAATTTCCATTTATATGGTAGTAATTCTCCTCTATTAAATATTTTACTGATCCACGAGGCCCAGCTAAACTGTTCCTCTTACAGTCAGACAATTTCTCAATTCATATTTCGGAATTCTTGAGTCCGAAGACTGTTTTCAGCGTGAGAAGGAAAGAGATAAATCAAGCATTTACTGCTAAATGAAATTTAACAGACGAAGACTTTAAAACATATTAGCTGTTTATTGTTCCTTCCTTTACAACAGCATACTTAAGACTAACTCTTCTTTCTTATTACAATAATAATGTCCACTGAAACGAAACAGCATAGTCTCTCTTAGTCATAATTGTTCATAGAGACTATGACATTTCAAAACACTATATATAATTCGAAACACTGTCTTCCACGGCGGTAGCAGCAAGTGGATTTCTCGACAGATTACTTGTAGGGTAAAGAAACATCGAAAAAGAAATATCTTGCTACCAGGAGTCCCTAATAAACATATTTGGCGATCTTATGTCGGTTCATAGGGGTGTAGTGCAACTCGTTACACTACAATACGCTCAACAATATAATGAGGATAGCTTACAAATTACATTAATATGCTCAACAATATTGTAAGGATACCTCACAAATCACCGCAATGATGTACGATGACCTCCTAGAGGCACATAAAAACCCACACATAAAACGCTTAAGCTATCGGCCATTAATCTTAACCAGAAAAAATCACACAGGCACACTTCACAGACTCAACAATCATCTTCAGCCGCCACTCTGAATTCAGAGTGCGGTGGCCAGAGATGATGGCTGGTGTCTATGAAGTGTGCCTGTGTGATTGCTCTTTTTCTGTTGAAGGCTAATGGCTGGTAGCTGGTGTTGCATGACCGAGTGTCGTTTATATGTGGCTGTTGCTGCTTATCGTAGGTCCTTGTAGTGACTTATAACCTATTCTCATTATATTGTTGAAATCCAACATGGACTTTCCATCTTTAGATTAATGGGTCCCATTTCCACATTTTGGTTGGAAGACAATGGCACTAATTCTGATAAGTGGAAGTTGTCATTGGATCTGATACATATCGTTATTTGCATACCTGTTGCCTGCTGTTGCACACCAGCTCTGTAGTGAAAGTATAGCGGTAAATTTTACCATGTGTTGATTGTTGTAGAAACACTGCGGTGCGTCGACAGAACGGGGAAGGGGAACAGCAGCTACCTTGCATCATACTTACTGGGTCAAGCTGACAGGAATGGACGCACACGCGCCGGACTGAATAGCACGCATCAGGGGAAGTTAAATGGAACAGTACCAGCTTGCAGTATCATATCACTTTGTTATGTGAGGAAACAATGCCTAAGTCTTACGCGATAACGTGTATCCGGAGCCTTCTGGAACCACCAGATAACCTGTTAAGTGAACACGGCAAGATGTAAAACGCCGACACATTAGTTTGACAGGCAGTGGCGTAGCTATATCGCCAAGGGCCCTGGGGCGAAAATGACATTGGGGCCCCTCTCTAAAAAAACTATACAGATACAAAATTACTACATCATCGCTCCTTAACACCCACTGGAAGACATATGAGGCAAACCTAAATACTATTAAGTAAATTATTATATGTCACGCAGCAGATAATATTTGATCGTACTCTCAAATACAATTGTAACTGTGAAAGTTTGTTTGGTTGTTATGCTTTCACGCAAAATTTGCTGGGTGGATTTGGATGAAATGTTGTAGAGGGGTAAGGGTGGACTTTGGTAGGACATGCAGATAATACACCCCATGGGATAGTTTTCGAAGTTGCTCCATATTAGGCGAATGAAGTTGTAGGCAGAAGCTTCACTGAGGACGCGCTGAACAGTAATAAAATCCACACAATCATTCACAACCCATATTTTCTCTTATTGTTGCACGAATTTCAGAGTGCAATTGATTACAGAACTTCGTTGGGATCTATGTTTAAGAAGCACTCCCTTGGGGGAATTCACTACACAAACAGTTGAGTTACCATAATAATACCCTTCTGTAAGAATACATTGTAGAGACTGTGGTCACACGTTGACTGTCAAACACACTGCTAGTAATTCAACGTCATTGATTGTTATTTCTTAAAGATTGGCATCCATGGCAATTCCGACTTCAGTCGACAACACGCTAATAGTAGCAGGGTCCACGCCGTAGCGGACAAGCAATACATCTTGTTATGTTTACATTCTGAGTTGGGAATAATTTTTGGATATCACTTTGTGCGTCTGAGGTTTATTGGCCAGGGTTCAAAAAGTTGAACGTCAGAAACCTTCATTCAACTAAAATACAGTAGAACGTCGATTCTCCGAAGTAATTTGGGGACATGGATGTTGGGAAAACCGGTTTATTCGGATAATCGTACTATACATTTGTATTTGCCAATATGAAGTTTATATAGTATTTGGAGGCCCGCGATCATTCACACATCGCCGAGCGACACGCCGCATCACTTGGAAAGCTCAGCTGTTGCTGTGGGGAACTCTGATGCTGCCACTACTTCTACTGCTACGACGACTGAGATTGAATTTTGTACACAGCGACTGGCGGCTTGGCCTGTCAGCAGCGCCAACGAGTGGCGTCGTGTGAAGTAGCGGCCCCATTAGAAGCACTGCTTCGCCACCCGGTGGCCTAGTACGGGTACTGTGGGAAAAAAAAAAAAAAAAAAAAAAAAAAAAAAAAAAAAAAAAAAAAAAAAAATGAAATAAAATAAATAAAAAATTTAAAAAAAGAGGTTAAAAATATTCGACGCTCTACCGTAACTTTTCTCAAACGTCGCTCACGGAGGCCGAGGGGCCCCTTGAGGTCGGGGGCCCCGGGGCACTGCCCCGCCTAGCCCTGTGATAGCTACGCCACGTAGGGTAAATATCTGCTGCTCCACACACAGTATATATACCGGGTGATCAAAAAATCAGTATAAATTTGAAAGCCTAATAAATCACGGAATAATGTAGATAGAGAGGTAAAAATTGACACACATGCTTAAATGTCCGACAGAAGGGTTAATTACGAGGTTAATTCCATAACTACCAAAATACAATAGTATCCCCTGCTTGTGCGAGCCGGCCGCGGTGGCCGAGGGGACTAAGGCGCTCCAGTCACGGTCTGCACGGTCACTACGATCGGGGGTTCGAATCCCCCCTCGGGCATGGATATTTGTGCCGTCCTAGTTCGTAAATAGTTCATAAGTAGTTTGTAAGTTTAGGGACTGATGAGCCCGTAGTTAAGTCCCATATTTAAGTCGCATAGACTCTACAAACATGTTTTTGCTTGTGCGAGGAAGTGGACCCATTAAATCTGCACAAGCAGTTTGGCGCAACTTCTCCAGTACTATAGGATGGAGTGGGGCTTGTGTGCTCACCGCGCAATGTATTGCTTTTTGACAGGCCTTACAAACTGTAGCACCCTCCTAATTATCTTTGCCATTCCTTTGAACTGGCATAGGTTGCGCAATTTTAAATAACATTTTCTTGGTCCGAAATGCCCATAACTAAGATCACTTTATTAATTAATTCTTCCGGAAGATAAACGCGCCACGGCGCAGTCTCACGACCTGAAGAATAAAATAGGACTCCTTTACGCATCATATAATATCTTCGAAAAGTAGCCTCATCTTTGTTGCGCACCTGCTCTTTCAACCTCTTCAGAACAGCATCCTTGATCTGTTCCTTTGCAATATTCCGAAAGATGTTGGAGACAAAATTTTCAAACGCCACTTGTCTCATATAAAACAAGCTGTGGTGTTCTTATTCAGGTGGCTGATGACCAGTCTGTTCAAAGCTTACAGGAGACCTCGACAAGGCATCGGCTGTTATTTTCTTAGCACCAGGAACATGTTTTATAGAGAAATCGTATTTCTGAAGTGTCAGATCCCATCGAGCAATTCTCTTATTTTTCGGCGGGGCCGACATTATGAATTCAAGAACCTTGTGGGCTTTGTACACATGGATCTTCTGGCTGTACAAAAATTATCTGAACTTCTCGAATACCCATACAACCGCCAGGGCCTCCAGCTCTGTGACCCAATAATTACGTTCAGCTTTGTTGAGAATCCTGCTCCCAAACCCAATGATTTTGAAGACAGGATTTCTACCATCGTTATATCTCTGGAATATAACTGCCTCCAGACCCGTGTATGAGCGGTCAGTCGCCATACACAACTCCTTGGAAAATTTAGGAGGAGTCAAAATCGGAGTCTCCATCAACGCTTGTTTTAAGCTCTGAAATTTTTCCTCTGTCTCATCATCCCAGTTCCATATGGTGTTTTTCCCGTGAGTAAACAGAGACGTGTTGTGGTCAGCTTCTTGATATAAAGGAAGCTCTTATAGAAATTTACGATTCCCAAAAAATCACGAAGTTGTCATTTATTTAAAGGAGTCGGAAATTTAGCGATCGCGTCAATTTTATCAGGGTGGGGTGTAATGCCAGCCACAGAAACAACGTGCCCAAGGTATTTTATTTTAGCCGTTCCTACGCAAATTTTATTACGTTGACGGTAACTCCGCACTGCCGCAAGGCTCTCAGTACCTCCCTTAGTATGAGAGCATGCTGTTTCCAGTCGGTTCGGCAATTAAGACGTCGTCAATATAACTAATGATTCTATTTTTGATTGAGCTGAGATTTAGCCTGAAAGGTAACCAATTAAATCGGTAACAGGTTCCAAATGCTACAAAGGCAATATATTGCCTACATTCTGGATCCAACACACTCAGCCAAAAACTTGACCTAAGGTCAAGTGTTGTAAAGATCCTGGCTCCGTAACAGTTCTGCTGAAGCTCATCAATACCTTGAGGCCTGTCTCTTTCGGGTTCTATAATCGTATTTATTTGTCTCAAATCTAATACGAGGCGCACTGATTTATCTTGTTTTTCCACCACTACAAGTGGCGAATTATAGCTCGATGTTGCTGTTTCTATCAAACCTTCGTCTTCCATTCTTTGCAACTCTTTCCTAACTGCTTCCCTATGTGCAGTGGGAACGAGGTAAGGAGCAACAGCAAACCTGGAATGTGATTTGACTTTGAAGGAGTATAAAAAATCTCTTATGGCACCTGTTTTAGGGAGAAACACCTCCACATTCCGTCTTAATAGGCGATCTAATTCCTGTCGGTTTTCCGCTGACATATTAGGCTGCCTATTGAGAATCTCATCCATAACGACTAGCACCTCATCATGAAAAATCCGGTACCACTCTCATGCTTGCTCTCTGAGGTACCGCTTTCCCTTGACCCTCACCGTCAGATCAGACATAGGCAAGTTGCAGGTAACTCGGACCTATGACATTGTTCAGAGAACCTGATAGTAATACACTTATCCTAGTTTAATATTGGTTCACCCCATCCGCTTTTGATCGGAAAGAAAGTCCATCCCTATAATCAAATCGATTGCCAACATCGGCACAATAGTCAGGTTGATATCCCACTCGTATCCGTGACACGATATTTTCATCATACTTTGCATTTGTATGTTCAAATATTTGTATAGCTTATGGGACTTAACTACGGGGTCATCAGTCCCTAAACTTACAAACTACTGATCAACTAGCTTTTCCTAAGGACGGCACAAATATCCATGCCCGAGGGGGCATTCGAACCCCCGACCGCAGTGGCCATGCAGACCATGACTTGAGCGCCTCAGTTCCCTCGGCCACCGCGGCAGGCTGCTTTTGTATATCAGCTTGCTTACCGATAATTGCCCCGTTAACGTTTGCCTTCTTCACCCTTAGGGTCGGCCACGAACGGTCTTTGGCACATTTCTGGAACGCGAATTCCGAAATCTGGCTCCCACTATCTATTAGTCCAGTTAAAAAAACGGAACGGATCTGATCTGTGACTATAGGGTAGATTTCTTGTCTCTCAGGAAACTGTTTATAATCTCTTAATATCTCCCGGATACCTTCATACTCCAAGAGATATAGTGTACTGTATCCTTGGGTTTCTGCAGAACCAGAGGGAACACTTTCCACAGGCCCCGGTGGAGTTATCGAGCGGTCTAAGACGCCTCGCTGCGGCCGGCCCACCCCAATGCAGTATAGGGACCCCTCGGGTGGCCAGATTTCTCCGAATCCCTATAAGGAGCTGGCACCACACCGGATTCCTGTGACCTAGCCGACCGCCCAAGAGCCCTGACCCACGCTGCTCTACAACGCTGACTCAACAGTAAGGAAAGAAAAAAATTCGAAGCACTACATCAAAAAGAATAACTAAATAAACTCAGGAAACAAGTAAAATAAATTAATTTCATGCAACGAAAATCAAAATTAAGCAATTAAAATAATAAAGACACACATGAATAAGAAATAAGAAAATTGAAAGACAAAAATGACCACCACCATTCAACATAGGATGTATTTTCAGACAGGATGGCAACGTAGTGAAAGAACTTTAATCAAGGTGTAGCAAACCTAATGCAGTGAGTGCTCAGCTAAGGTCTACTCTCTTCTGCAAGAAAGAAGTCAGTTTGAAGACTAAGTTAGCGGTGCACCGCTCTATCTTTCGACCAACTTTGTTGTATGGGAGTGAAAGCTGGATGGATATAGGTTTCCTTATTCATAAGATTGAAGTTACGGATATGAAAGTAGCAAGAATGATTGCAGGTACCAATAGATGGGAACAATGGCAGGAGGGTGTCCATAATGAGGAAATCAAAGAAAAACTCGGAATGAACACCATAGATGAAGCAGTTAGAACAGGCTGAGGTGGTTGAGGCATGTTACACGAATGGTAGAAGCAAAATTACCTAAGAGACTCATGAGCTCGTCAGTGGAGGGTAAGAGGAGTCGAGGTAGACCAAGAAGGAAGTACTTAGATTTGGTGCAGAATGATTTTGAAGTAAAAGGCATAACATCAGACGAGGCATCAATGTTAGCTTTGATTAGGGGATCACGGAGGAATTTTATTAGGGGAACTATGCTCCAGACTGAACGCTGAAAGGCATAATCAGACTCTAATGATGATGATGATGATTTTCATTGTGGGACTGCAGTGGGGCATTCGGTAGACATTCTAGGGAGATACTCTCCTGGAGCAGGTTATGTAGTAAGAATAAGTTAATAGAGGAACAGGAGCAAAAGATCTATGCCTGTCAGGTGCAGTTACAGAATACAAAAGTGTAATTAGATAGGTTAAGGAGGGAAAGAGGGTCTGGAGAATGGGAACTCACCGTTGGAAAAAAGGCAGTTAGGAAGAGAAGTTTTCATATAGTTCCACATTTTGTGTTAACAATAGATTAGGAAAACTGTCAGAGTTAAGTGGAGAGGGGTCTCCTGTAGCTTTAAGTTGAAGTAACATACGGCAGACCTCAGCTCTTAGGAAAACTAAACTGGTAGACTGGTAGAAAGGTGTCGGTTCTGCTGTTAGAGCATGGTAGAGTTTTAGGCTAGCAGTTGCAGCTAGTCTTGGGGAATAAGTAACGGGTCACTAGCATTGTGAAGCCTAGTGCAGGGTTGGATTAGGAGGCTGTTACCAAAGGGAAGTTATGCAGGAATTTTCGAAAGAGGATTCAGTAGTGATAATGGGTGGGATTGGGACTAGCCTGTATAGGGATGAAGAGTGTGACGTAGGTTGTGATCTGGAAAAGATAGTTACTAAAATTGATGGCACAAATGTGCGCTTCATGGGACTGTTGTAGCGTCATGGTCGGCCTCATCTTAATGAAACTGTCAGGCATATTACAATGAGGCTTTGGGAGGTACTGTATAGTAGAAGACATGACTCACATTTCAGTGGTACCAGTTGAGTCTATCAGCAGGTTGGGTTTCACTAGGCACGACCTAAACCTCAATAGGTATGGGAAGGAAATGTTGGAAAATGTTATAAGTGACAACGCATGAGGGGTGGAGGAGTTATTCATGGGAAAATTCCTGTAGTTGTGGCTGTTAGAGCTTCACTAGTTCTAAACTGAAGGCAGCAGATGGGTGTTCCTGCTTAAAGAAAGTCCTTCTGTGAAAAGAACCACTTTTGATAAATATCATGTATCGAAATAGTAGAGGAATTAGTATATTTCACCAAAATATACAAGGTATTAGAGGTAACTTTAGTGAACTGCTTAAGGATGTTAACTCCGATAATATTGCTGTTTAAGTAATATCATAATTCAAAGGCTTCCTTTATAGGTCCTCTGACACTGATTTTAAAACTTTTTTATTTTTTCTCAGGGTAGACAGGGTTCTATGTTAACCACTCAAAATTAGTTTTATGTGGTGATTTCAACATTAATTGTCTAAGTGATTGTGCAGGCCAAGGGATGCTTTTAGATCTCTTTAATTATAATCGTCTGTTGCAAACTGTATTCTTTTCAATTTAAGTCCAGGGGAACAGCAGCAGAACCATAGTAAATATTTTTGATCATTCTTTATTAATATAGGGGCATTCTATTTTGTGATGGTGCCCAGCGACTGTTTTGTACAAATCTGTAGAAAATGTCACCAATCAGTCGCAATTTTTGTTTTTATATTCCAGATCTCCATAGATTTCGGGCACAGTGTGGCTATACTCATGACTGTTCCTAGGTAGATGTGAAAAGTAAAAACAGAAATTGCGATCGATTGCTGACATTACCTGCAGATTTGTTTAAATAAAATTCCACAAATTTTTTGTAGACAAAAAAAAGTGGTGGGGAGAGCGGCAATTTAATGGCTCGCACGGGGCGGCACTTGGGCTTGCGCCGGCCCTGTTATCATTAAGGGAGGCTAATCCAGTTGAAATAGAGGCCTTTTCGAACCTAATTAAGGACCTAAATTGGCAGTGTGTTTATAGCACTGATAATATAGACCAGGGGTGGGCGCATGAGCTGTCTTTGGGCACTGCGAGCAGTTTTCCCACCGTGCTGGCAAGACGTAAGCATTTATTACTTACCAACAGCACCA
The DNA here is from genome assembly GCA_026315105.1 of Locusta migratoria. NCBI lineage: Eukaryota > Metazoa > Arthropoda > Insecta > Orthoptera > Acrididae > Locusta > Locusta migratoria. Next base: position 17,511,037 of record CM048747.1, on the reverse strand, counting down.
AAGTCTGCCAATAATACATGATCGACGTCTGATGCGCTAGTCTGTATTCGCTTTATTCTCTGCACTGTCAAAATTACATCATAGCAATGCAATGAATACTTATATTGAAATACATCATTCTCGTAGTATTAAGGAAGTGTAGTCCTAAAGACCAATCATGTGTTGTACAAAGGTGTCATAGGATGAATAAATGATTTCAGGTCCTATCAATTTTATCAGATAGAGGTATAAAACAAAATCAAAGTAATAAATAAAGAAAAATTATCTTCATTGTGTGATACTGTAACGAGTACAACAGAATCGCAAAATAATACACTGCATTGATTGACAGTACCTATTTTCAAAGTTCCGTCTTTTTGGTGAGCAGGGCAAGGGCGGTCAGGTAGTATGAATTAATGGAGAAAAATAAACTAGCATTTCTATCAACTTAATTTTCTGGTCACAAAGACACAACAGACATAAAACAATAAACAAAGAATTTATGCATTTTTGTTACACATCTATTAACATAATATATATAACGTTATTGAGAAATGTTAAACTCAGACTGACCCAGTACTTATGAAAAAGGAAGGAACATGTGTCTTCAGCACTCTCTAATTCTGTTTAAATATTTTTGTTGGAATCCTAGTGTATGGAATGAGATTACTGGTTATCAACTGCATTGTTCCAGTCAATTGAACGTCAGTAAGATTACTCCTGGCCTTCAATTTCGCTTATTTAATTAAAAAGAAAACATAAAATTTCATACAAATACTTAATTCTTAATGTACTGGAGACTCGAGCAGTTAGTCTAAACAGTTGCTGGAACTCTTCTCGAGGTACGTTCTTGCTCACTAATTGTATCCTGCCATGAATATGAAGTAGGCTTCACAGCAATAACGCTGTTTAAATGACACGAAGCGAACAGACATGTCTGTGCCAGCAACCGAGCAATGTCAACTGGGAGGACACGGATTTATCATTGCCCACAGACAAGCAGTGTGAGTCCTTACGCACATCTACATTCCCGTTAACTCATTTACCCACCCCTGTTACAGATGAAAAGTATAATGCTTTCCTTAACATATTTCTCACGCTCTTTGGACACTCAAAACAGGATACTACCACTGTCGTGCACTCTGGGTAGCTGATAAGGAGAGTAAGAATATTCTGTGGGACAAAGCAGGAATTGTGTTCAAATGTTTGTTAAGTTTATGGGACTTAACTACGGGGTCATCAGTCCCTAAACTTACAAACTACTTATCAACTACCTTATACTAAGGACGGCACAAATATCCATGCCCGAGGGGGCGGGGGGGGGGGGGGTTCTAACCCCCGAAGCAGGAATTGTATTGAAATGTTAGAAGCAGTCTCAATCATTATCATATTCTAAAATGTATTTTAAGATACTGAAAAATGTAATTAAGGAGGCGAAAAGTATATGGTATGCAAAAAGAATAGCTACTTTTTGGGATAAAATTAAAACCATGTGATCAGTTTTGAAGGAAGTAGCTGGTGAGCAGCGTAAAGTTGAGGATATAAATTGAGTGCATAATGTAAATCTTTCTCTTATTGATTTAATAATCATTTCCTAAATCAAGCAGCTGCACTATATAGAAACTTAGGTTCTACTGGTAATCATATAACTGTCTTAGAAAATAGCATTCTGAGCCCTTCATGATACTGACAAAGGAGAGTTTGAGTCAATAATTAAATCCCTGAAGACTAAAGACTCTTACGGATATGTTAGGGTACCAAGCAGAATACTGAAGTATTGTTCTGTCACTGTTAGTTAGTAATTAGCGATATTGTAATTTTTCCATTCGGAATGGTCAGTTTCCTGACAGATCGAAGTAGTCAGTAGCGAAACTTACTTATGAAAAAGGAGAAAGAGATCATGTAGACAACATTACACCTATTTCTATGCCATTGTGGTTTGCCGAAGTAATTGAAAAGGCTTTGTATTCAAAGTTCACTGATCATTTCAGCTCCCATAATTTGCTGTCAAGTGTATAGTTTGCTTTCAGAAATTTACAGCAACTGATAATGCTATATGGATTAAATAAATAATTGTGAATGCTAGGCGTATTCTTTGATTTAACAAGAAACTTTGATTCTGTTGAACACAAATTGTTATTGCAGAAGTTGTACCATTATGAAGTAAGGGGAGAAGATCGCAATTGGTTCGCCTCTTCCTTTAATATCAGACGTTAGAAAATTCGCTGCAGTTTTGGAAATGGAAATGATGTGCACTCACAGTGGTGCACAGATAAGTGGGGGGAGGGGGGTACCCCAGGTGTATGTTCAGTAGCCGCAGTTGTTTCTCATTTATATAAATGACATGTCATCTAGCATAACAGGAAATTCTCAGGTGTTTCTGTTGATGACACTAACTTGGTAGTGAAGGATGTTGTTGGCAATACTGATGCAGTATCAAACAATGCAATTCAATAAATAAGTTCATTGCTTCTGTAAAACAAATTGATGCTAAATTACAAAAAGACTCAATTAACAGTTTCTGACTCACAATTATACAAGAACTGGTATTCTGATTAGACAGAAGGGACACATGATAAGTGAGACTGAAACATTCAAATGTTTAGGCATTCAGATTGATAGCAAGCTATCGTGGAAAGTCCATGTTCAGGATCTTGTTTCAAAACTAAATGCTGCGTTTACCAACCAAACAGTTACTGAAATAAGTAATTGATCAACAGGAAAAATAGTCTACTATGATTATTTTCATTCCCTAATGATGTATGGCATTATCTTGTTGGTAACTCCTCTGGTTCAAAAACAATATTTATTGAGCAGAAATTGGTGGTTTGAGTAATGTGTGGTGTAAGGTCGCAAACCTCTGGATGACCCCTGTTTAGTAGCCTGTCAACTGTGTCATTGGCCTCTCAATACATATATATTTTAATGTTATTTGTTGTTAATAATATTTGGTTATTCCCAAAAGTTAGCGGCTTTGACTCAGTTAATACTAGACTGAAATCATATCTGCATTTGGATCACACCTAATTTAGCCTTGTGCACAAAAGTGTGTACTATACAATGAGCATGAAAACTTTCTTCTCTAGTTGGTCATGCAGAATATGATAAATATAAAAAAGTAATAAATACTACTAACCACACATTTTTAATTTGCTTTCATCCAAAATTAAACATATTGAGACAAACATATTTAAAAAATTTACACTCATATTTACAGCAAATGAATAAACCTGTTTTTGAAAAAAAAACTATAGCATTTTTAAAATTTATATCTTCATATCCACACCCATGAATCACAGACATTGCCGAGGTGGAGTGGCTTGCGTGCCTCAACGATACAGATAGCCGTACCGTAGGTGCAACCACAGCAGAGGGGTATCTGTGGAGAGGCCAGACAAACGTGTGGTTCCTGAAGAAGGGCAGCAGCCTTTTCAGTAGTTACAGGGGCAACAGTCTGGATGATTGACAGAGCTGGCCTTGTAACATCAGCTAATGTGGCTTTGCCATACAGTTACTGCGGACGGCTGAAAGCAAGGGGAAACTACAGCCGTTACTTTTCCCGAGGACTTGCAGCTCTACTGTATGAACATATCATGATGGCATCCTCTCGGGTAAAATATTCCGGAGGTAAAATTGTCCTCCATTCGGATCTCCGGGCGGGGACTACTCAGGAGAATGTCATCATCAGGAAAGACAGCACTGGCATTCTATGGATCGGAGCGAGGAATGTTAGATCCCCTAATCGGGTAGAAAATTTTGAAAATTTGAAAAGGGAAATATATAGGTTGAAGTTAGATATAGTGGGGATTAGTGAAGTTTGGTGGAAAGAGGAACAGGATTTCTGGTCAGGTGAGTACAGGATTATAAATACAAAATCAGTTGGGCATGTTACAGGAGTAGGTCTGATAATGAACAAAAAATAGGAATTCGGGTAAACTACTATAAGCATCACAGCTATCACATTATCGTAGTCAAGGTTGATACGAAGCCAACACCGACCACAGTAGTACAGGTTTATATGCCAACTAGCTCTGCCGATGATAGAGATTATGGAGATCGAAGAAATATATGAGGTGCTAAAGGAAATTATTAAGACAATTAAGGGAGAGGAAAACTTAATTTATGGGAGACTGGAATTCGGTAGTAGGACAAGGAAGGGAAGGGAAGGGAAGATAGTAGGTGAATATGGTCAGGGCAAAAAGAATGAAAGAGGAAGCCGCCTGGTAGAATTTTGTGCAGAACATAGTTTAGTTATAACAAACACCTGGTTTACGAATCACGAAAGAAAGTTGTATACGTGCAACAGACCAGGAGACACCAGGAGATACCAGATAGATTTTATAATGGTAAGACATAGATTTCGGAACCAGGTTTTAAATTGTAAGACATATCCAGAGGCAGATATAAACTCTGACCATAACTTATTGGTCATGAATTGTAGGCTGAAACTGAAAAAACTGCAGAAAAGTAGGAAAATAAGAAGATGGGACCAGCATAAACTGAAGGAACCTGAAGTTCTTGAGAATTTCCGAGGTAGTTTTAGGCAACAATTGACAGAAACCGGGAAAAAAATAGAGGAGGAATGGGTAGCATTGACAGATGAAATAGTGAAGGCAGCAGAGGACGAAATAGGTAGGAAGGCAAGACCTACAAAAATCATTGGATATCACAGGAAATACTAAATATGATCGATGAAAGGAGAAAATATAAAAATTCAGTAAATGAAACAGGCAAAATGGAGTACAGACGACTAAGAAATGAGATTGACAGGAAGTGCAAAATGGGTAAGCAGGAGTGGCTAGAAGGCAAATGCAAGGATGTAGAAGAATGTATAAATAGGGGAAAAATAGACACCGCCTACAGGAAAATAAAAGAGATATTTGGAGATAAGAAAAACAGCTCTATGAATATCAAGAACGCAGATGGAAAGCCAATTCTTAGCAAAGAAGGGCAAGCTGAAAGTTGAAAAGAGTATATAGAGAGGCTCTACAAACGAAATGAACTTAGAGGCAGTATTGTAGGAAGGGGTGAAAAAGTAGATGAGGATGAAATAGGAGATACTGTACTGAGAGATGAATTTGACAGAGCACTGAAGGACCTAAGTCGAGACAAGGACCCTGGAGTAGATGACATTCCCTCAGAGCTATTGAAATCTCTGGGAGAACCAGCCATGACAAAACTGTTTCACCTGGTGTGTAAGATGTATGAGACAGGCAAAGTACCCTTAGACTTTAAGAAAAATGTTATTATCCCCATTCCAAAGAAAGCAGGTGCAGTCAGGTGTGAAAACTACAGAACCATCAGTTTAATAAGTCATGATTGCAAGATATTAACACGAATTATTTACAGAAGGAAGGAAAAGCTGGCAGAAGCCGACCTCGGGGAAGATCAGTTTGGGTTCAGGAGAAATGTATTAACACGGGAGGCAACACTCACTTTACCGCTTATCCTAGATAGATTAAGAAAAGGCAAACCTACATTTCTAGATTTGGAGAAGTCTTTTGACAATTCTGATTGGAATAAACTCTTTTTCAAGTTCTGAAGCAAGCAGGAGTAAAATATAGGGAGCGTAAGATTATTTACAACTTGTACAAAAATCAGACAGCGGTTGTCACAGTTGAAGGGCATGAAAGGGATGTAGTGGTTAGGAAGGGAGTAGGACAGGGTTGTAGCCTTTCTCCAATGTTATTCAATTTGTACATTGAGCAAGCTAAAAAGGAAACCAAGGAGAAGTAATTAAAGTCCAGAGCGAAGAATTAAAAACATTGCGTTTTGCCGACGACATAGTAATTCTGTCAGACACAGCAACGGACCTGGAAGAGCAGTTGAACTGAATGGACAGTATGCTAAAAGGTGCATATAAGATGAACATTAACAAGAGCAAAACTAGGGTAATGAAGTGTAGTGTAAGAAAATCAGGTGATGCTGAAGGAGTTAGATTGGGTAACGAAACAATAAAGGAGGTAGATGAGTTTTGTTACTTGGGCAGTAAAAAAACAAATGATGGTTGCAGTACAGAGAATATAAAATGCAGAATGGCAATGGGTAGAAAAGAGTTCTTGAAAAAGAGAAATTTGTTAACATCGATTATTGATTTAAGCCTAAGTAAGTCCTCTCTGAAGGCATTTGTGTGGAGTGTTGCCTTGTATGGGAGTGAAACATGGACGATAAACAGTGCGGACAGGAAGAGTATAGAGGCTTTTGAAATGTGGTGCTACAGAAGAATGCTGAAGATTAGGTGGGTGGATCGCGTAACTAATGAGGAGATACTGAACAGAATTGGGAAGAAAAGGAATTTTTGGCATACCTTGACTAAAAGATGGGATCGATTGGTAGGACACATCTTAGACATCAAGGAATTGTGAATTTAGCGTTGGAGGGAAGAGTGTGGGGTAAAAACCGCAGAGGAAGACCAAGAGATGGATACAGTAAACAGATTCAAACAGATGTAGGTTACCGTTATTATGTTGAATTGAAAAGGCTTGCTCAGGATAGGGTATTGTGGAGAGCTGCATCAAACCAGTCTCTAGGCTGAAGACCACAACAACAACAACATCTTCATGTAACAATTCTTGTAATATGTTTTTGTTTATTTGTAGAGTACTAATTTTTAGATTTAATAATATGTTCCAAAATGTAATAACTAAAAATCTGTATCACTGAAGGCACTTTTGTTCAACTGTATTGAATAATTTTCGTTATGATATCAGCTATTCACAATGAAGTGCTAAACACGTATTCACGTTAAACATACTATTTCTTTCTGGAGCTGAACAAAACACTTTCTTGATAATAGTAAATTATCAGAAATTAATATTGGATAGATATTTTAGAGCATAAATTTTAATACTTGCTCTTTCATTCTTTGCAGGGTTGATGCAGGTAGTCTTTTGGCAGATAATTTCACTTTAACACCTTGCACTGGTGTCATAGATCCTGAATCAACTGCTGTTATCACAGTTAGCTTCTCTGCTGATGTGGAAGGAAAGTTCATGGAGGTATACTATATACGTATTATAGATTTGTTACATAATTGTTAGAAAACTTTCAATCTGTAATCAGACAAGGACAGTGTCAATTTTCAGTGTTTGTAATGAATGTCATACAGTGATCATAATATTAAAAAAACTACCGAATAATGGTAACTATTATTGTACAATGCAATTCAAAAGACAGAACCGAGAGGGACTGGAAACATAACATCCAAATTTGTTTGAGTGATACAACTTTACAAAAATATCACATGATTGAAATTACCGTTCCATTATGAAGAAGTGAGAAAGAAGATGAAATCAGTATCGGCATTGTCACAAGTGGTGGTTATAAACACTGTTACACACTGTAAAGAATTAAGGAGTCCGCAATTTATAAAGAAGAGTGCTGAAAATGGAAAGTAAGTTCCATTAAATAACGTTGAGGGAGGTAATACTTGGGGAAAATAGAGTGGGCGTTTCAAGCCTTCGGCGATTCAGTCGCATTTGTTCGTGAAAGTGATGCCAGTCGAGGGAAATTTCCCACAGACGAGGGAAAAAAAGCGAAAATTTGGTCTTGTGTGAAAAAGGGACAAATAAGGAATAATTGCAGAAAATGTGGGAATTTTTTATATGATTAGCCAAATAAAAAAAATTCACCATTTAACTACGTTAGAGACAAATGCAACATTATTCCATAACTTCTGCCAGTGAGCTATCTGCCGGGTATTTCCCAGTTCATAGAATGTGACAATTCCCGCTACCAACGAGCCCCCTGCCAGGGCTTCCTTTGTCTATAGAACCTAACCTCACCCTGCGAAAGAGCAACTTTATTGTGTCGTTTCCCATGCAGTGCAGTTGCGTTTCTCTGTTGCAGAGAAACTACCTACATTAACATTTCGGTGTATATTGTACATCTGATAGGCCTGCGTGTGTAAAATGAGTGGCAAACAACGTAATTATGACAAGAAAAGAAGACATCGTGGTGAATTAATGTCAGAAGAAGACGGTGAGAAAATTTCGAGAAAGAAAAGATTTTAGGAGCAGTGACTGAAAGACGTTACTTTTAAAATTCCAGGTAATGAAATCAAATGTAGATGTGCTGCATGTAAAGTTGAAATATTATGTGGGAAAAGTGAACTATAGAAACATGCTGAAAGTAAAAAACATATCAAGTTAGTCAAAACTTTCATGTCCACTCCATCCATAAGTGGATACGTATCAAGAACAGAGGCAAGCGAAAGTATAGGTAACAGAGCTCTCAAAGAAGCAGAGATTAAACTGGCAACCGTTTTAGCGGAACAAAATGTTGCATTCCAGGTAGTTGACCATTTAGTGCCTTTAGTGAAAGATGTATTTTCTGATTATAAAATTGCTCATAATATTCAAATGAAAATGTCAAAATGCACCAGCATCATAAAAGAAATTGTTGGCAAAGTAGAAACGGATGAACTTGTTGCGGATATCAAAACAACACCTTTTTCAGTGTTATTGGATGAAAGTACCGACATCAGCTTTCATAAATCCTTGTGTGTTCTGGTAAGGTATATTTCTCCAGATTCGGGTAGGATCACAATACAACTTTTACAACTCATTAGTTAAAGCACCAGAGACTGCTCTGCAGATAAACTTAAATGGCTTTTAAAGAATTCTCTATTGTCCTCGAAACTTCCTTCTGTTAAGTGAAGTGTATTTAGGGCCCAAGTGCGAAACGTTGCTAAGGGAGCTACCTGGTTCTGGCGTGGATGAAATCAGAAAGAGATGTTTGGAATTTTATGTCGTTGCCACTGAAGAAATTCAGAGACGCTTGCTGCCAATTAGGGATCCAAATGTATTAAGAAATGAAATTTTTGTCCCCTGATGTGTAACTTGGAAAGGATAGGTGAATAAGAGACACGTGATTTAATGGGAATGGAGGTAGATGAAATGTGGCACTTTATAGCTAATGTTAAAGACTACACTGAGAGACCCAAATTTCCGGACTATGGAAAACTTTCAAAATTGGTACTAACATTGCAACATTCAAACGCGGAGTCAGAAAGAATTTTTTCAATGGTGACTGATGTTTTCGACAGAAACAACAATAAGAAGATTGAATCAGATTTTCTATGAGTTGTTGGAATACTTGCTGAAATTCACGCTATGCAATTTTTTCTGCTGGTTGACCACCTTATGTGGTCATTTGAACTTTCTGTTGGGCTTCTGTTGATGGTTGTCTTCCCTCAGTGGGTCCCCATACTCTTCCCTTAGGCGGTACTTCCTGTTTTGTTTCCAGTATGGATCTAGAAACACTGGTCACTTGGGCCATTTCCCTTCCTCTTTCTCTGTGTAGAATTGTTATTTCTCCCTTAGGTGTTCGGATTGTGACACTAGGCTGGGCCAGGACTTGTGATGTCTGCATCTCTCGGTTTGGGAGAGGCCTCAGCTTTCACAGTCTGCGTTCCTCCGTCTCCTCTGCTGGCGGGGCAGGCAGTCTTCATCGTCAGCGCTCCTCGTTCTTCCCGCAGCAAGAGGCAGGCGGCTTCCATTTCGGCGTGTAGTGCCTCCCTGAAGCGGGTTTCCTTCTTCCTGCAGGATGTCGTGCAGTTCATCGCGCCATGCATCTCTTGCATCGCTGAGGTTCAGGCCGCCTTCTGCCACTACGACTTCTCGAGCGCCCTGCCGCTCGCGGTCGACTTCCTCCCTCATCCCACCCTCTCTCACGACAGGGAAGGGCTGCCGGCCGCAGGGGAGCTGAGGCTGCAGACGGCGCGCTGTCGGTCTTCCTCTCTTCCGTTGAGGTGTGCTCTTGCGTCTCTTCCTTCTCCTCTTGGCCGTGCCTTTCGTGGGCGATTCTGTGGTGAGGCCTGCTGTGTCCTCTTGTTGGCTCTGCTGCGGCCATTGAAAGCCGTGCAGTCTCGCCAATTAGCGACGTATGATCCGGAGCAGACGGCGCACTTTAGATATATTTTCGTTAAAAGGTTTGCAGAATGTCTTACCTCGGTTCGTCTGCGCTTGCGCTTACTTCAACTCGAGATGAGGAGTCGGCCAACCAAACTTCTTTATTTCACACTTTTCTTCCAAGCTTAAAGCTGAGAAATTCGGTGCTAAAAGATACTGAACGTTGTTAATTTTTCTTTGATAATAAACACCGAGAACATATGAATATGCACATGACCACTAAAACACAACAAGTAACTAAATTACACTGCTACGTTGTAGTATTACAGAAGTAACTACATTTCTCCTAGTATCGACGTGAGTTAATCAAGGTGTTAATTTACGTATGCGCGGCATACCAAAGCAGTGTCTACCGCGAATATCTGTCTTTGTTGCACATATATCAAGCGGTCGGCATTGCAAAGTGAATACTAGGAGAAGAAAGCCGGAGAGAAGCATTGAATAAAATAGATTGAAGCTCAGTGGCAGTATAGATACTCCATGTGTGAATGTCTTTGTTCCTATTATTCGGATTATTGACGTTGTTGTAATCGGGCTAAACGTTCAGAGGAGGTACATGTTTAATGTATCTAGTTACAAATAAAAGTGTTTAATTAATCTGAATCAAAGAGGCGTTGTTCATCAGTTATTTGAGGCAATGGTGTGAATTACGAATAGCTTTGAAGAGTGATAACTGGAAGGAACTTAGAGGCACAGCGTAGCTGGATCTCGTTTTGTAATAAGTCACCTTCAGATAAGGAAGAAGTGCAAATACGGACTGAGTGGGGACTTCATACCTTGTAACATATAACTGAGAATTGGGTAACAACGCAACGTTACTGTAACAAAATGCGTCTGTTATGATGAAGAGTGAACCTATGGGTCACGTGACACTGAAAGCAGCACCCCCTCCTAACCTTACGCACGCGCTACAGTTGCTCTCCCCCACATCTTTTCAAATAGTTAAATATTTGTTACAACGAAGAGTATAAATGTCATTTACCTTCAAAATCGCGACACATATGCAAAAAAGTCCAAAGATATATTGCAAGTAACAATACAAAAGTCATTGTTGTTCCTTTATCTGTTAAAAAGAAGATTGGGTTTTAAATGATTGCTTGCACTCGGTCTCGAACTCAATAGCTTCGACAGCGCTGCGCGGTGCCTCTAGTCACATGGCTATTCTAGCTAGCCAGACTTTATTATTACTCATGATCGGATCTACTGAAGGCTTTCAAAGTTGATGTGTCTTTGATATTTTACGCTATTATGGCGTGTTTTTGATGAATCTTCAATGCGACCAAAACAAATATTAAGGGCGGATATTGCCTTCATGGAGGATTTGTCGATGCGCAAGGCGATGTCCGCAATAGCTCCATTGCCTTTGCTTCGGGACCATTTCGTGCGTAACCGCCAGAGCTCGAGTAGCCAGGAGCTGGCGTCTCTATCAGCCCCAACGCCAATGTTTATAGCGGCGCTCCCTCTCGCCCCTTCCTGTCGCGGAGGCAACAATGTGCTGCCTCCAGGCAATTCAGAAGAGAATTTGAAACTCGGTCGCACATGCGCAATGCATCGCTGTGGCCACTGCCTCCTATATTAGGCGGCAGCTAAGACTTGTTTACGTGCCTTATCCGGAACGTAAAACGTTTCTCATGCGATAAAAATACTATGAATGTGGATATAAAATGATCTGATAGAAGAACGAAACGAAGAATGAAAACTTAAAAACACTTTTATTACACCTGATGGCCTCTATGAATTTAAGGTTATTCCGTTTGGACTATGTAATGCCCCAGTCACATTGTAACTCGGGATGGACTACTTGCTTCCACATCTTGAATGGAAGAACATTTGTATTATATATGGAGATAATCACTACCACTACACAATACTTGAATAAGTACGATTTATCTAGAAACTAGTGTCTCCTACTCATATTAAACTCTTTAAAATTTATGTAAACATTGATGACTCCATAAGGCTTGTATATTATTATTCTCATAATGTGGTACTGTCTTATTTTTAATTTATTTATTTCCTAAGTAGTGTGTTTTTAAAGTCACCAAAATAGTCTATCTTTAATAAATCAGTGACTTACTTAAGACAACATATTTTATACCATGATCTGCATTATGGGTTATTCTTATAGCATCATAGTATGCATATTTTTTTGCAGGAAATAATTGTTGAAGTGTCGGAGCCTTTTCCTTTGGGCGAAAGGAGCACTTTAATCAATTTACATGCAATTTCTTGCCTCCCTGCCATTGACCTAAAAAATGCAGAAAGTATGTTTCAGGAACATTACATATGTGAATCAGTAAATGATTTTGTGTGCCCAGAAAAGGTAAGTACATTATAAATCTCACATCTTAAGCATTAATTTCATTATATTCAGTAAAATACCTAATTATTATAAGCATGTTAAAGATTTGGAAATTGTACTTAGCCCAGTCATTAGAAATTCAACCAGACAATTTTCAGCACATTTGTGATAATAAAACAACATCTATATCATAACAAATGAACAATGCATTCCTTCATTCATCATACTGAACAAACTCCATGAAAATGACAGAGATCTGGAATAATCAGCATTGGATAAGCAAAAAAATTAATCTCTCTGTCATAATTAATTTATTAAATTAATGAAAAACTTAATGAAAACAGTAGGCAACCTCATTAACAAACTAGAAGCAAATTAATAAAATTTTCTCGGTCTATGGGAAGTTATTCTAGTACCCAAGTAACAAACTCATCTACCACCTTCCTTGTTTCGTTGCCTAATCTAATTCATTCAGTATCACCTGATTTTCTAAGACTGCATTCCGTTATCTTTGTTTAGCTCTTGTTAATGGTCATTTTATACACTCTCTTCAACACACTCTCCATTCCATTCAATTGCTCTTCCAGCTCCTTTGCTGTCGCTGACAGAATTACAATGTCATCAGCAAAGCGCAATGTTTTTATTTCTTCGTCCCAAACTTTAATCCCTATTCCAAATTTTTTCTTGCTTTCCTTCACCGCCTGCTTGATGTACAAATTGAATAACATTGCAGAAAGGCTACAACCCTGCCTTACTGTCTTGCCAACTAATACTTTCCTTTCATACCTTTCGAGTGTAATAACTGTGGTCTGGCTTTTGTACAAGTTGTAAATAACTCTCCTTTCCCTGTGTTTTGCCCCTGCGGACTTCAGAATTTGAAAGAGTGTATTCCACTCAAACAATGTCAAAAGCTTTCTCCAAATCTACAAAAGCTAAAAATGTAGGTTTGCCTTTCCTTAATCTGTCTTCTAAGATAAGACGTAAAGTGAGTATTGCCGCTCAGGTTCCTACGTTTCTCCTGAATTCAAACTGATCTTCCCTGAGATCAGATTCTCCCAGCTTTTCCATTCTCCTGTAGATAATTCGTGTTAAAATTTTGCAACAATGACTTATCAAACTGATGGTTCTGGAATGTTTACACCTGTCTGCGCCTGACTTCTTTGGAATGGGGTTTATAACATTTTTCTTAAAGTCTGAGGGTATTTCGCCTGTCATAGTTTTGTCATGGCTGGCTCTCCCAGAGACTTTAGTAGCTCTGAGAGAATGTCATCTACTCCCTGGGCATTGTTCCAACCTAGGTCTTTCAGGGCTCTGTTAAATCGTCTGTCAGTATAGTACCTCCTATTTCATATTCATCTACTTCCTCTTCCCTTCCTACAACATTGTCTCTAAGGTCAATTCCTTTGTAGAGCTCCTCTATATACTCTTTGCACCTTTCAGCTTTCCCTTCATTGCTGAGAACTGGTTTTCCATCTGAGTTCTTGATATTCGTAGAGCTGTTTTTCTTGTCCCCAAATGTCTCCTTTATTTTCCTGCAGGTAGTATCTACTTTTCCCCTTCTTATACATTCTTCAACAGATTTGCATTTGGCTTCTAGCCACTCCTGCTTAGCCATTTGGCACTTCCTGTTAATCTCATTTCTTAGTCTTCTGTACTCCATTTTGCCTGTATCATTTACTGCATTTTTATCTTTTCTCCTTTCATCAATTAAATTTAGTATTTCCTGTGATATCCAAGGGATTTTGTAGGTCTTGCCGTTCTACCTATTTTGTCTTCTTCTGCCTTCACTTTTCATCTCCCAATACTAAAAATATCTCTTCTACTGTTTTATTTCCCTCCGTTTTAGTGAATTGTTGCCTAAAGCTCCCTCTGAAATTTATCCAAGTTCCCTCTCCTTATTTTCCTACATTTCTGTAGTTTTTTCAGTTTCAGCCTACAGTTCATGAACATAAAGTTATGGTCAGAATCTCTATCTGCCCCTAGGTATGTCTTTCAGTTAAAAATATGGTTCCGGAATCTATGTTTTACCATTATAAAATCTATCTGATACCTTCTGGTGTCTCCTGGTCTCTTCCACATACACAATCTTCTTCCGTGATTCTTAAACCAGGTGTTTGTTACGATTAAATCATGTTCCGTGCAAAATTCTACTAAGCGACTTCCTCTTTCATTCCTTCTGCCCAGTCCAAAACCACCTACTATTTTTTCTTCCCTTCTTTGTCCTACTACCGAATTTCAGTCTCCCATCACAATTAAGTTTTCCTCTCACTTAATTGTCTGAAGAATTTCCTTTAACTCCTGATACATTTCTTCAATTTCCTCATCATCGGCAGAGCTAGTTGCCATATCAATCTGTACTACTGTTGTCGGTGTTGGCTTCGTATCTATCTTGACAATGGTAATGCGATCACTGTGCTGGTAATAGTAGTTTATCCGCATTCCTATTTTCTTATTCATTATCAGTCCTACTCCTGTGATACTACCCACAACTGATTTTGTATTTATAATCCTGTACTCACCTGACCAGAAATCCTGTTTATTCTGCCACCGCACTTAACTAATCCCCACTATATCTAACTTCAACCTAACAATTTCCCTTTTTAATTTTTCTAACTTTCCTACCCGATTAAGGGATCTAACATTCCAGTCTCCAATCTGTAGAATGCCAGTATTGTCTTTCCTGATGACAACATCCTCCTGAGTAGTTTCCACGCAGAGATCCGAATGGAGGACTATTTTACCTCCAGAATATTTTACCTGAGAGGATTCCATCATCGTATTTTCATACAGTAAAGCAGCATGTCCTTGGAAAAAGTAATGGCTGTAGTTTTCCCTTGCTTTCAGCCGTTCGCAGTAATTGTGGGGCAAAGCCACATTAGCTGATGTCACAAGGCCAGCTCAGTCAATCATCCAGACTGTTGCCCCTGTACTAATGAAAAGGCTGCTGCCTCTCTTCAGGAACTACACGTTTGTCTGGCCTCTCTACAGATACCCCTCCGCTGTGGTTGCACCTACGGTACAGCTATCTGCATCATTGAGGCACGCAAGCCACCCCACCTCAGCAGTGCCTGTGGCTCATGGGGGCGGATATACTGATTACTGCACCGAATTTTCCCATAAGCGAGTGTGTAAAGTTTTCCAATTAATGATAGTTGTTTAACTCTTCCATACCTTCTACAAGTAATTAGGAAAGAATGACTAGTGCACCCTATTGCACTAGAGGCAATTAATATTAAAAAATCAAGTTACTGTTCATAATTCGAATTATTACATAACATAGCAATGTATATTGTTTCTTCCAGAAGCCTGTTACTAAATTGTACACCAATATTAGAGAGGGGTTTTACCCCTGAATTATACCACATAATAAAGAGGGAATGCTCAGATCTGGATTCACATCATGAAACTACTCCATTTCTCAGCCATCCACGTGGAATTATCAGCATTAAATTCACCAATAGAAAGGTGGTTAATTCAAGGATCAAAATCAAAACTTGGGATGACAAAGACGTTCACAAATAACACAGTATACAGATATTTTTTTTAACTGTAAGATCTGGTGTACTGTTTTAAATGTAGTTACCTGATCGTGATTTGGTTTCACATTTCTCACATTTTTATTCAACAACATTACATCTACATTATCATCCAAAATGGTTTTAAAACTTAGAGTGTACAAAGATAGAAGCCCATGTCAACAGTTTTCTATGTCATCTATTGCTCTTGGTGGCAAGGCAGTGAGTCTCTTAAGTTTTTTAGATGAAAGCATAACCAAATACCTTAATTAGAATTATTATTCTAAGCATCCTACGTTCACAAAGAAAGAAAA
The DNA here is from genome assembly GCA_026315105.1 of Locusta migratoria. Taxonomy (NCBI): domain Eukaryota; kingdom Metazoa; phylum Arthropoda; class Insecta; order Orthoptera; family Acrididae; genus Locusta; species Locusta migratoria. The sequence continues at coordinate 17,495,016 of CM048747.1, read as the reverse complement.
TCATTAAGCCAAAATTAGTTCATTTTAAATATTACCCTATTAAAATTTAAATTTAGCGTAATTAACTAGTCAAGAGAGACTAGGTCAGATTAGGAATCACAAGGAAATCTTCAGAAAAATTCACACATTTGATAACCTAACTCTTTACTGTTTTACTGTACCTACTAGTGGCTCACTTTATGTTTACATCAACAACAGTTAATTCCACAGTAGCTGAAATTTGACAAATTTTGTCCCTTAACGACTCTGATATGTCACACAATAGAATTCCAGTATCTCAAGGAGAGTCATCTACCCAGTTTCCAAGTTTTACATGAACATACAGACTATCAGTATCCTCAAATTGTCGTTCTGGTGTTGGACCCTGGAAATGAAGCTTTTGTTACATCAAGAATAATGATGATCATACAGAGCTTGGCTGTTTATGTTTAAATACTTGCTTCCTTGTTGTACTTCTGTTAATTTCTCAATTTTTATATACTTTTGTCAGAGTTGATTTCATTCTCTTTCCTTTCTTCATCATCTAGTACATCAACGTTACTAGTAGCAGCTGTTTCTTAACTTGCTCACTAACTCATATACCACCCCCCACTCCAATTACTTCCTATTTCAGCATCAACACTACTTACATCAGTATTCTCTTGTTTCACTTCATCATATGTCATCCCATCTCATTCTTGTATTAACTGAGTTACAGCAATCTCATCTTCAGAACAATGCTTTTCATTTCCAATACTTCATCATTACTTACAAACATAAATTTCTGCCGCAAATTGTGATTTAAAAATTTACCTGCAAGATGTTCAGCACTAGTTTCAATGTTCCTTATCCTCAAACACTTCAACTAAACCAAATATATTGCTTTCACTATCAGTTTCCTCCTTGAATATTTTATAAAACATAGTAATACTTTCATAATCAATTTTTAATTCTTTTGTTTTTACCTATGTCCTAAAATTTATTTCATTAGTAATCCTTTGATTCATAGGCTTAGAAATTCTTCATCAAAATTGATCCAGTTCACTTCATGAAAGTCAGTATTAATATACAATCTATCTGACTGTCTTGCTCTACCTCTTTCTCGGGATGTCTTATTCTGATTTTTCTGTTCCATTTTCTCGCCCCAAGCTGGCAGGCTTCCAATGGGACAACCCTCAATTTTCCTGTCTTGCTTACGTGCTTTCCTGTCCTCTGTATTCCTGTGAACTATTATTACCTTCCTATTGCCCAGTTCAATTTCTGAAATATCTGTTGTGTCCCCATTATTTTAACCCTAATTTTGCTTCCTGTTATCACTATTTTCATTTGATTCAAATCTGGGGTTCCTTATATCTCCCAAAATGGTTATTCCTATTATTCTGTTGCTGCCACTACCATTTTGTGATCCCTCAAAATTATTTTGGTTATATACCCTCTCTTTGTAACTTACAACCAACTTCGTTGGTAAATTTCGTAAATTTATTCTTAAGTTTTGAAAATTTATTCCCATTGTAGCTTACCACATTATATCCATTTTCAGCTACCTGAACTTTTAGAATACTAATTTTATTAGACAGATCTATTTTACTTTGCTCTAATCCAGTAACTATTCCACACTATAATTCATTTTAAGTTATTGATGCCAATCCAAACCTAGTCTTACAACTGTCTTATCTAACATCTATCTATATTTATAGCTCAATAACATTATTACTTATATATATATATATATATTAGCATTATCAGTTTATTTATAATAGTAAGTAATTCCAGTTGTTGCCAGGTTATGTTCAAATTTATTCCTTTTTTATCCTCCACACACTGTATATTAATTTAATACTGTTTAGTATTTAGGTTGCCAATTGAATTAACACAATGTCAAAGAAGTGTTTCACTGTTTGTGTCGATCTAAGTGTAGACGTTTGTCATCTCTTCCAATACAGTATCAAAACATTGTAACCTCGTTGACACAGCAGTCAAGACTCCGAAGATGGCCTCAAAAGACGAAAACCGGATGAGTACTGTAAACAAAAATAAACTCACAGAACACATACAAAAATGTGTTTTTTCATTTGCAGAACACTTGCGTTATACGTCTTCACAACTTGAAGGCAAACAGAGAATAGAAAAAAGCTTAGCAGTTGTTCATTAGATAATTGAATGTCGACTTTCAATTTGTTGTTTCTATGTTTTACTTAAGCTCACTAAGCAGGTTGAACTGTGACATAATATTAACTTACACAAATTGTATTGAAAAAGATAACTCTTTTGCAAAATTTGACGATTCACAAAGTAAATCTGCCCCTGTTGTAACCTAGTATCTGCCTCTATATCCTAGATGTATGCTTGTCATACATCAAGGATCGATGAGCTGGCTAGACTAGGCTTACGTCAGGAAAATTAGTAAGACTTTTTTTATGATGTCTGTCCACCTTTAATTACACACTAGTAATGTTATTAACTACAATGTTTGTATCGGTTTCTTCATTTACTATCACACACACACACAAACTCATGAGACATAAATTTTACATTTGTTTTTGGGTACATTTGGTATCCCATATGCCAAATGTTTGTTTATATTTCGGCTGTTGTTGCCAACTGTTCTTATATTTTTACAGTCCAGCATTACACATGCAATATTACACAGGATTATCAAATAGCCATATACACTCCTGGCCATTAAAATTGCTACACCACGAAAATGACATGCTACAGACGCGAAATTTAACCGAGAGGAATAAGATGCTTTGATATGCAAATGATTAGCTTTTCAGGGGATACACACAAGGTTGGCGCCTGTGGCGATACCTACAAAGTGCTGACACGAGAAAAGTTTCAAACCGATTTCTCATACACAAACAGCAGTTGACCGGCGTTGCCTGGTGAAACGTTGTTGTGATGCCTCATGTAAGGAGGATAAATGCGTAGAATCACGAAAATGACATGCTACAGACGCGAAATTTAACCGAGAGGAATAAGATGCTTTGATATGCAAATGATTAGCTTTTCAGGGGATACACACAAGGTTGGCGCCTGTGGCGATACCTACAAAGTGCTGACACGAGAAAAGTTTCAAACCGATTTCTCATACACAAACAGCAGTTGACCGGCGTTGCCTGGTGAAACGTTGTTGTGATGCCTCATGTAAGGAGGAGAAATGCGTAGAATCACGTTTTTAACTTTGATAAAGGTCCGATTGTAGCCTATCGCGATTGCGATTTTACCGTATCGCGACATTGCTGCTCGCGTTGGTCGCGATCCAATGACTGTTAGCAGAATATGGAATTGGTGGGTTCAGGAGAGCAATACGGAACGCCGTGCTGGATCCCAACGGCTCTTATCACTAGCAGTCGACATGACAAGCATCTCATCCGCATTGTTGTAATGCATCGTGCAGCCACGTCTCGATCTCTGAGTCAACAAATGGGGACGTTTGCAAAACAACAACCATCTGCATGAACATTTCTGCAAAGTTTGCAGCACCATGGACTATCAGCTCAGAAACCATGGCTGCGGTTACACTTGACGCTGCATCATATACAAGAGCGCCTGCGATGGTATGCACAACGACGAACCTGGGTGCACGACTGGCAAAACGTCATTTTTTCGGGTGAATCCTGGCTCTGTTTACAGCATCATGATGGTCGGATCTTTGTTAGTTGACATCGCGGTGAATTCACATTGGAAGCGTGTATTCGTCGTCGCCATACAGGCGTATCAAAAATGTTCATATGTTTGTGGAGTTTATGGGACTTAACTATCGGGTCATCAGTCCCTAAACATACAAACTATTTATGAACTAGCCAATACTAAGGACAGCACAAATATCCATGCCCGAGGGGGGGATTCGAACCCCCGACCGTAGTGGGCGTGCAGACTGTGACTGGCGCGCCGCAGACGGCTCGGCCACCGTGGCCGGCTTGCCGTATCACCCAGCGTGATGGTATGGGGTGCCACTGCTTACACGTCTCGGTCACCTCTTGCTTGCTTGCACTTTGAACAGTGGCTGTTACATTTCAGATGTGTTACGACCCATGGCTCTACGCCTCATTCGATCCCTGCAGACCCTATATTTAAGCACGATAATGCGCGACCGCAGTTGCAGATCCTGTATGGACCTTTCTGGATACGGAATATGTTAGACTCCTGTCCTGGCCAGCACATTATCCAGATCTCTCACCAATTGAAAAGTCTGGTCGATGGTGGCCGAGCAACTGGCTCATGACAATACGCCAGTCACTACTCTTGAAGAACTGTGGTATCGTGTTGAAGCTGCATGGGCATCTGTACCTTTACATGCCATCCAAGCTCTATTTGACTCAATGCCAAGGCGTATCAAGGCCGTTATTACGGCCAGAGGTGGTTGTTCTGTGTACTGATTTCTCAGGATCTATGCAGCCAAATTGTGCGAAAATGTAATCACATGTCAGTTCTAGTGTAATATATTTGCCCAATGAATACACGTTTATCATCTGCACTTCTTCTTGGTGTAGCAATTTTAATGGCCAGTAGTGTACCTGAAGAAATGGATATAAATGTAACCCAGCAGGCTATCAGTAAACTGAATACAAGCTTTGATAAAAAAAGAATTATAAATATGTCAAATAACCTTTAACTAAAATTTAGAAATATGTCCAATTATCTCATAGCTAATGTGAAAATTGACCTCAAACAAAAATTAAATAAGGCGAGTGGTCAATTAAATGAAATCACTCAGTCTTAGTTTAAGAACAAATAATCAGTGCATATTGGCTTAGTGAATTAAATATGGCTCATAATAATATGCTAGCTGAGCATGATAACCTGGTGAAAATGATAAAAGTGGCGTGAATAAAGGTAACTGAATGAAAATCTACTTCTGATAGTTTTCCAGATGTGTGCAAAAAATCAACAAGGATATCTGGTTATTGAAATTAGATCAACAGTTTCTGAGAAAGGAGAATGGTTACATAAGTAGGGATATGAAGAAGTTGAATGTATGTGTGAATTTACCCCATGCACTATAAGGCAATGCTGAACTAAGCAATCACAATATGGTTTGCACACTTTTACTTGGCAGTTGAGTGACTGGTAGAATTTGACTGTGTGATGTTACATGGAGAGAAAACAGGGAATAAGAAGAAGTGTAGAGACATTAAATTTTTTTCTCTCAATGTTTGCAGAATAATCCTTTATATTTTGATATATCGTCATACATCTCAGTTTGATTTCTTAATTACAGAGCATAGATATCAAGAACTTAAACATAGGTTACTTGCACAATGTATATTAAATAACTTTGACATGTTACATTCACATGTCTTGAAATAATTACAGTCAGTTGCATTTTGCGTTTGAACAAGACGCTTAATTCGTACAAGACTGTATAAAACTATCTTCAAGTGCAGCAAATACAGTTCATTAAAACTTTAATCATTGTCAGAATTTCATACCTAGAAGTTTTATGCAATATAGGCCTTAAAATTCCTGATTGCTCCGCCCTGAGAGGAATGTAGCTATAAGATGAATGGCATACATGTTTGAAGTGACTAAAATAGAAATGTGACCTAAACATTTCCTCTCAATAATAATATTAATTTTATTTAAATGTGCATATTACAACATTTCATTGATAACAAACTTTCAGTAATTCATATTCAATAATATTTATATCTCATTTATTATTGACAACAGTAATAATAGTATAAATATGGCACCCAAGTGGGTGGTCAGATATTATAATCTAATATGAATTGTTTTTATTTTTACATACACTAGAACATTTCATCAATGAGAATGGAAGAAATAAGAATAGTAATAATAATAGTATAACTGACTTAAGCCACTCTGCCTTGTTTATGCATTTTGCCAACAAATAACTACTTCAATGTGTTGTCTGTCATTACAATAAGCCATTGTTATTAAGTGCTGATCTACATGTGGTGTTGCAACGAGAACCTCCTAATTTTATTGATTCAGTGCCAATTTTTTTCACTTCTGAGATGAATAAATCCATTATATATTAATTTCATTTATAAGCTATAAAATGGACATCCTGAGAGATGGAGCCAAAACTTGTCTGAGCAGCTAATGCGCTTTGAGCAACGTTGCTTTCGCTCCAAGCATACGCCTCTGAGGGCCCAAATAAAAGTGTATAATCCATTCATCATTTTTCGTCTCTTCTGTTTAAAGAGCATATAATGAAACACTGGCGGATTCCTTATTCACAGTAGAAGTAAGGGGAAATACAATTAGTACTGTTTGTAAGGGCGTTTTGAGATTATTACCACAGAGTTGGCCTGAATGACAAAAAATACAATTTATACTTATCAGAGGTCACTAGCTACTAAGGTGGCAGAACATAGAACATATGAGAAGTTTAAGCAGACATCCTAGGAGACATGTTGGTTACAAATACTCCAAGAATGAGTGCTGAATCCGTAGCTGTTTAATGGGGAACGAGTAAGATTATGGCATTATTTTGTAACTCTGATATGTAGATAGGTTTTTGTTTACCCATGAACTATCCTGCACATGAAATTGCAGTTCCAGTTCAATACTTACACAAGCAATCATTACTTCACCCTTTCCCACAGTGTAGGCAGACCTATTCCAAAACAGAAATTTAGACAAAACATTTGTGGGTGATGTAATGACACATTTCTACACATCACATTTAAGAATAAAATACACACTACACATAATGAAGAACACACACTTATAAAAAGTGGAGGTATGTACACATGTAATCAACACTGTGGTGGGTGGAAGAACTAATAATTTAAATTTTGTCATTGATGTTACTTGTCACCTATAAATTTATTCTACAAATTTCAATACAGATTAACATAAATGTCAATGCACAATTCATACATAATGAAAACTACTTTATGGTAATATGCTTTAAAGAGACTTTTGAAACTGTACATGTGTAAATAGGAGCTAAAACATTAGGATTAATAGAAACACAAAAGCAATACATTCCAATCAACTTTTAAGAAGACAGAAAAAAAAGAATTTATCTTATGAGTGCAAGACGTTTGATACAAGAAAACGGGCAAACATTCCATCAGGTAGAGAGAAGTGCCCCACCTCTCCAGGAAAGTGAACAGTGCTTAGCCCATAGTGGCATATATGCAGTATACTTGTTCAAGCATACTACTGACAAATTTTGACTTCAATGTACACTCTACATATCGACCTGGCATTTAAATGTTTACTGGATTAAATCATAAATATCACATTAAGTGAGGAATAAAGTATTTAGCATTTCCTGCACAAAGAAGGACAGATTTTCACACTGACATACTGTTGGTAAACTGAACACAATATTGATATGTAAGAAAGTAATAAAACCTATAAATGTTTCTGCATATTAGTTTTAGGTTAGTATATGGTAAGAGAAACCACTTTCATAATGGTAAAATAAACCATAAATGTATTATTAATAACTTCACCAAATATACCATCCCTTATGTTTTGCAATTTAAGGAGCACTACATATAGAAAATCAATAGTGTCTATCACAACTGGAATACAGGATCAAATAACAGATTATTTCACCACTTGTTATGTTCTTTTTTACTACTTTGAATATTAACATTTTGCGCGCCATGTTATAATCAGTTATTCAGATAGTGGGACCACTTAAAACGATACATTTTGGTCATGGGCGATATACCTCTTCATTTTGATCCTGGTTGTTCATATATTTTATGTATGTCTTTAACTGCCCACTGGTGGACTCTTTCGTGCCAAGAAGCTATTACATATCACATGCAGCCTGCTGCACAGGCAGCCAAATACGCATGTCAGTTCCCTGGGCAGCATAAACGGTGAGGCTGCCGCCAGAGATGTACAACAGCTAGGGATTCAAATCAGCATTTGACACTCTATCTCACTCCTAAAGAGGGCACCACCTATGTGATGTTGGGCCCGTCCAAGTTAAAACACTGCCTATGCTAACGCTTGGGATCATTTGACAGCAATGTAAGCAGGACATGGTCCTCCAGACCACAGTTCTTCTCACATTGCTTAGTGGGTGCTGCCCACCATTGGTAACTGCTGTACACTACTGGAACGACTGTGGATTTTTATAAAATCAGGGTGGTGTAACCACAGAAACGCGTCACAGACTAATTACCTTTTATGAAATTTATTAATTCCAGACTATACTGATTACAGACTTCAGAGTGACACAAATTTGAGACTAACTTAAGACTGCATAACTGGCATGCAGAGATTACTCTAAATAAGTTTGCTAACTCTTCATTTAGTCATTCACTGTTGGTTACACACAAATAATTAAATCTTTCAAAGTAATACAGATACAAATAAAAGAATGTGTTCATTGATTATAGAAACTTGAGATGTATATCTGAAAGTGATTAATCGAAAATTACAATATATAGGTTTGATTAATTATTATTGTATGTATAGATGTTGATTAATTACTTAACTCATATTTAGAGTTCTGAACATCGCTAATGATACAGTTAGGTTTTTGTAACATTACAAATTTGCCCTGATTCAAATAATTCAATAATTTAATTTCCCTGCTACTAACAATTTGAATAACAATGCTTCAATATAATATGTGAATATTCTATCATTGAAAATAATAATTGTACACCTTTCCTGAAGAGAATCAGTAACCATGTTTTCTCTTAAATTCATAGAAGCCATATAATTGCTAGCAGTGACCAAAATTACAAATGGAAAGGTAAATGAGGTATTGCAGGTCACACTATAAATACTGTAATACTGTTTAAAACGAAAGGTAGGTAGTAAAAGAATCAGGAAATTGGATACAAAAATAGAGATGGGTATCGAGTGGTAGAATAGAGATTGATATCGAGCAGTAAAACAATGGCTAACTCTAGTCATTAATATTACAATCTGATACGTTATGACTGTCATACAATCATCTTCAAAGTTTGTTTGTACAGTTCTTATTTAATTAGTAATCCATAACTACTGTTACATGTATTCCTTTCAAACTTCGGAAAAATATTTTTATTATTACTGTTACTGCTACTACTACTAATACTATTACTATTTTTAGGTTGAGGATCATTGCCTCTTTGTCAAAGACGAACATAAGCTCATTTTCAATAAAGTTGTGCTTGGAAGCAAATTGTCAGCAGCAATATGGCTCCACAATCCAGGATTTGTTACTTGTGATTTGTCTGCTAGACTTCTTCCTCCAGAGGGTCAACCTATTGGAGACGTTGCCTTTCATGTAGACCCAACAAGTTTCTGTGTTTCTCCACAGGCAAAAGAAAAACTTTTAGTGACATTTCAGCCATATTCTCTGAATGTAAGTATTAATAATATATTGTTCCAGTTATAGAGAGTAATCACATGTTCACTTTTACAAATCACCCAGTATGACGTTGTTTAACAGAATATCAAGCATAAATGATATTGCATATATTTTATGTAATGTGAAAATGATAATCAGCAATGGGAATTCAGAATAAATCAATACACTGCAGATGTTTGTAGATTAGTTTTAAATATACTAGGAGCTTAAAGCTTTGAACTGGAGAAGGACTTGAACCTAGAAGTAATATAGTATATGAAAAACTATAATGGTTAGAGGGCTTCCATAAACGAACCTATTTTCTAAAAGAAAGGGGAAAGGGAGAGAGAGAGAGAGAGAGAGAGAAGTCTTCGTAATTTACTGTTGTACCAAATGTGATTTTTCATAATGAGAATTTATCTATGGTGACTAACCATTTATCTATATAAATGGCTGATACTAATACTAACAATATGTTCTACACTATTTTGGTGAGGATGCTACAGTCCACAAAATGTTTATCTCATAAAATATTTTATTTATGATATCATTTGGATTAATCCCCAATTCCAGTATCAGTTTCTCTTAATTTCTCATATGAACTTGGTTGAATTAATGAACCATATGAAAAATAAAGCGAGGGTAACCACTCTCATACGACTGACTTATGCATGGATCATAGACATACGCAGTAGGAAGCAGTATTTGTACTCGGTTTTGAGTTCTTGATCTTTCTCTAGTTAGAGTACACAAATTTACACTCTTGGACATCCAAATGCACTTACTGATGCCCAGCGAGTTTCGTCATGAACATGAGCGAATGAGTGCGTCAGGGTGCCTGTGTGGTTGTGTGTGACACTGTGTGTACTCTCTGTAGACTAAGAAAAAGAGCTCAAAAGATTGTACAAATAGTATTTTCTGTTGCATGTTTCTATATTCCACACATCAGTCAGCCATAGATGGGTGAGTGCTTTTCCTTAATTTCACACATTGTTTCGTCTGGGAATTTCTATTGTTTATGTAGTAAACCTTCCATTTCTGAATAATATGTAGTGAAGTGCTGCATTACGATTCATCAATATTATTGCCTATGATAAGCATAATCATCGAATCAGTGGTTTTCATTTACAATCCTGGAAGTTTAGCATTGATTATTAAACAGAGGGTACAGATTTCACGTAACAGAGTTCGTCTTCATTTTGTTATTACATCCATCAATTTCCTTTTTCATTAATAAGCTATTCCTATTAGAAAGAAAAATTAAATATATCAGGTGTATGTATGCTGAAATTCTATACAATACTGACAGGAAAATACTTTACTGTCAGTAGTAAATTAGCAAAGATTTTGGTGCCTCGGTGTAATGTAAATGAGAAAGAATTCATAACTTCAGGTACAAGGATGTATAAAGAAGGATTATTAACTTACGTTTTTCTGTTTCATGTTATTGTATATGGCACAGTTTTTAAATTTCATTCTTAGCTGTAAACGCTAACAGAAAAATGTTATGTACTACATTCGTCTGATCTATCATAGAGATTTTCAAAAATTTATTACAATAGATTCCATGGGCAATTATAAAGTGATAGCATTAGTATTAGTAGTTCAAATCCACCTCCCGCCATCCCCATTTATGTTTCCTTGATATTCCTAGATCACACAAATGACGGGATGGTTCTTACAAATGGTCCCAGAAGTAATTATTTCAGTGGATTTAATTAAAGGCTGCGTGATGGCCATCGACGTGTACCCGACTCCTTAGTATTAGCTAGGCCATAGGTAGTTTGTAAGTTTAGGGACTGATGCCCCCATAGTTAAGTCCCATAAGCTATACCGACATTTAGTAACGTTCGATAATAGTTTCCATTCAAATGTGCTGGTAAAACATAAGGACCAATTTTGTAGTCATCGAGTATACCCGCAGACACATTTACGGAACATCGTCGCTGAAAATGTGTTGCCACTAAGTGGCGATGATTGTGTACACTCCATGTGTGTGTGTGTTACGGGAATTAGTTATTCCGTCTCGAGTGAAATACACTTCCTCTGTGACGAGTATTTTGTTGACTACATCATGCTGCGGACTGTCACAGACAAATATGTTACTCTATGGCACTCCGAGAATTCACATCGTGGAGGGAAGGAAATCTTGTTCTTCCAATGCTTGTACGCGATGAATGTGGTGAAACCACAGACGCTCCTCTTTCAAAGTGTGATAAGCGACAGTGTGCAATACACGCACTTGGCGGGCGATGCGTCTAGAACTCTGAGTAGGGCCCTCCTGGATGCGGCCAGAATTCGTTCCTCATCTTCCATTGTATGATTGGCGCGTTGTGGGCCTCTGCCTTCTGCGCGGGGCAGTAATGAGCCAGTATCTCTCAATCTAAGGAATTACTTACGTACTAATAACTTTTATTCTGTCATTATGTAACAAAAACGAAAACATATCAGAACAGAAGATACGTTTCGCATACAAACGATAATTTAAAAAGGTACAGGTAACTACTGTATTTTATTTAGATGTACATGCATAACAATCGTGTACAAGTAGAGAATTACAAGGACAAACCTTTGGTGAACAGTAGCAAAGGCCTCTCGTACAGGATGTCGTCGTCGTAGGAAGCATTGTCGGTAAATTAGTACAGCTGCCCTCACAACTCCTTTTGCCTCCCAATAAATTAAGTGAATATCGCATCGCAGTCGTAAATCTCCCTTCCATACCAACAGTTAACAGAGTTGCAATAACGTCTGCACACGTTACTCCACGACTGTCATCATTCGGCGTATTACAATGACGCACCCACTCATATCGTCGTGGCCCATTTGTGAATGATTCACGCTCGCGATGTCAATACGTGCAGTGGGCAATAACAGTAACCAATTGCTTACGTACATACTCTGCCAAGTGTCTGTTTTTCCAAAAACATTGTCCTGAGACGAACTGTTTTATTGGGGACAGCTGCAGGAAATACACAAACATGTTACCAGACTTTTTTGTCTGGTGCACTGAGATGTACCATCTGTATAATTTTGGCGCCTTATACCGTTTACACCCTGTATGTTCTGTTGAAATATTGTGCAACGAAATTTTGGACTTATGATCAGTTGTCTTCATGTACACAGGGACACTTCAAGTGTCGGACAGATAGGGACATGCTGCATTCTGCAATGTACAGCATATTGTCAGTATTCTAAAAAAATATTGAAAACTATGTTAAAAAATCAGCGATGATAAGTATTTAGACACTCTATGGCCATTTGAGAACCCTCTTGCGTTCATTTTGAGCACATCATGAATATGAGGTGGAACTGGGGTATTATCCAGCTGGTAGTTGCTTTCATATTTCATCAGACTTTTGTATTTCCTTGCGTGCTTACGCAATGGAGTCACAAACTAATGTCAATGTGGAGAAAATGTGCAGTTGATACAGAAACGTTGCTAGCTGCAGACTTGTCGAGAAAAGTTGGAGCACTGTTTACATTCAGTGCAGTATTGCTCTTCCAAAAATGTTCAAATGTTTGTATAGCCTATGGGACTTAACTACGGGCTCATCAATCCCTGAACTTGCAAACAACCTATGAACTAACTAATACTAAGGACGGCACAAATATCCATGCCCGAGGGGGGGTTCGAACCCCCGACCATAGTGTCCGTGCAGACCGTGACTGGAGCGCCTCAGTCCCCTCGGCCACCGTGACCAGTATTGGTCTTTCACTTTGCAAGTTGTCGGTTCCATGTAAATTATAAGGGACTGCGAAGTTATTTTGTAAATTCTAGTCTTCCGGAACAACAAATCAATTTACTTTGATACCATCAAATGAAAAACCATAGATAATGGGTGGAAAACTTTCGCTTAGGAATGAAATATTGACATCAAAGTGAAGAAAAACGTGAGATTTTGATGGAATGTTCACCTCTTCCTCAATTTTGGTTTAAACTACCCTGTTAATTTTTCCCTGAGCATTTGCTTTTGATGTGCAAACCTGTGGTGTCTAATATAGGCATCAACAATTATAACTGCGAGAACTTTTTGCTTAGTGATATGTTGTCAAATGTTTGTCAAGCTTAAGGGACTTAACTGCGGGTTATCAGTCCCTAACTTGCTGGTAGAACTTCCGGGTTATAAGGCCGTGGTCCATAAAACCTTCCAGTTTCACCTAACGTTTCGTCCAGAGCTGCGCCGGACATCTTCAGAGGTCTCACTTGCGATGAGTCTTGCCGACTGATGAGTCGGGTGTCTGAGAGCGCCATATATACTGTGAAAAGTGAGCGTAGTCAAGTGTCACGTTATCAACAGAGGTAGTCCTTGTCAAAGATAAAACATCACTATCGATCGCAATCGGTCAGAGATAAAACCTGTCGATCCTTCAAAGCTACTGTCCATATGTATTCAACTAAAGAAATAAACAGTGTTCTGCGACCAAATAACAATAGTCTAAAAACACGTCATCAAACAAAACGATGGAAGAACACAGTTTCCTTACCATTTATTGGAAAAGTAACTGATCAAATAGGAAAAATATTACGCAAACACAACATCAGACCGGTTTTCAGACCAACTAAGAAAATTTGTCAAGTACTCTGTTCTGTAAAAGATAAACGACCTACTCTTTCTGATTGTGGCGTTTATAAAATTCCGTGTACATGTGGTAAAGTTTATATTGGAACCACAAAAAGAAGTATAGAAACTAGGCTGAAGGAACACAAAAGTCTTTGCCGACTAGGAAAAAAACAGAGAAATCGGCTGTGGCAAAGCATGCTCTTCAATCTGGAAGTCATATAGTAAGGTTTATGGAAACACCAGTTTTATCTACAATGTCGAATTATTATCCACGACAATACAGGGAAGCTATTGAAATATACAAACATAAAGAAAATTTTAACAGGAAAGAAGAAGCTATAAAACTTAGCGACATATGAACAATAGCTTTGAAAGATCGACAGGTTTTATCTCTGACCGATTGCAATCGATAGTGATGTTTTATCTTTGACAAGGACTATCTCTACTGATAACTTGACAGCTTGACCACGCCCACTTTTCACAGTATATATGGCGCTCTCAGACACCCGATTCATCAGTCGGCAAGACTCAACGCAAGTGAGAAGACCTCTGAATATGTCCGGCGCAGCTCTGGATAAAACGTTAGGTGAAACTGGAAAGTTTTATGGACCACAGCCTAATAACCCGGAAGATCCACCAGCAACTATGACATCCGGTCGTGAAAGCCTTCATTGCATGATCAGTCCCTAAACTTACAAACTACTTATGCATTACCTTATACTAAAGACGATACAAATACCCATGACCGGGGGGTGGGGGGGGGAGTTCGAATCCCCGACGAGGAACGGTCTCGCGCATCGTAGCATAGCGCCTAAATGCGATCGGCCGCTCCGCCGCGGCGGTTAGTGATATACTCGGCTATACCAAACTTCGCTCCTAACCGGCAGTCTATTTCACATTGCAACTGTTATTACTGCTGTCTTAATAAAGTGCCATTTTACTGTATACCATATTCATGTTTTCTTTGTTGGACCAAACATCCCCACTTTGGTGATCCCGACGAGCACTACATCTGCATTACGAGTGCCGTTTCGTGTTTTTTCACCAGTTCCAGATTTTTTCTGCTAGCTCTTTGCGCAAAAAAAGGCTTCTAACAGTGTTCAATATATGACTTTCACAATGACAAGCAAGAGTCATCACAACCAGCATTGGACATGTTACTCATCAAATCTGAGGACGATGGAATCCTACAACACTGCAAGATTATCAGCCATCATCTATTCAGCCTACATTTCAATATACCTAGTGGAATCATAAGCCACCTATATAGCAACAGTTCTTGAACATGTGACATGTGTGCTCCGCTAATGATAAATACGTCACTCAGCGTATCAGTGCCAGTAATATGCTTCCAAACAATGCAATGGCCGCAGTAGTTATCATCCCAATTCCAGTTCCGGCGCACGTTGTGTGCTGTTCTCGGTCGACTGCATTTACCTCGTCGGTTACAACCGCGCATCCACGTCGGCCTCCGCCGCAATGGCTACCGTCTTGCTCCTGGTGTTTTCATTTGTGCTAATGCCATTCCTCATTGTATGCGCTGCCGGTCACAGAAGAGGCGGCCATGGAGAGTAAATAGGTGCCTTTGGCAGCTCCATTGTTTCCACAAACTTATGCTAATGTACGTTTCCCGCAACGTCGTCCCCTTATGAGGGAGGACGCAGCAACATGCTTTGCGCTAGTTGATTCTATCCTGGGTAGTCACAACATCTGCAATGGCAGTGTAACATTTGTCTGCCTCATCAAAAAAAATGTTCAAATGTTTGTACACCTTATGGGACTTAACTACGGGGTCATCAGTCCCTAAGCTTACAAACTACCTATGAACTACCTAAGACTAACGACGGCACAAATATCCATGCCCGAGGGGGGATTCGAACCCCCGACCGTAGTGGCCGTGCTGACCGTGACTGGAGCGCCTCAGTCACCTCGGACACCGCGGTCGGCTCTGCCTCATCAATCATCTCCATGGGTAGCTGGACCTCATCAGTGACCTGATCAGCAACCCACCACCTTGCTCGAGAAGTACCAACACATGACACATCGTATTGGAAATACTATCCAGGTCGCCTAAGGAGGCACTTTAATAAAAATGAACATTTTGGGGAACCAAACAGCTGCAGATTACAAGCCTTAGGAGATATCTCTACCCTTCCAGACTTTACACTGTGGGCGATCTGGATGGTGAAACTGTATAGATGTTGGCAAAATCAAACAATCCCTTGGAATGCACTTTTCCAATACACAGACTGCATATACTCTGTCATCAAACACCGCCATCCGGTCATTGGCATGTATTTTTTCCGACACCATGGACTGTCGCTTGACATACCATTTTCTTGACTAGTTCATCATGCTTCAGGCAGAAGGTTTGTCTATTCTTTCGCCCTATCATGTCCCACACTGAGCAACATGATGCAGATAATCGCTGACATCAACGAGTACTCCATCCTCACCGCAGAATTAAACAGGGTCATCGGTAGCATCGCTCACGTTCGACATGTCCACCTGGAGATTCACCACTTCTCCCTACCCACTGCCAGCCAATGACAAAGTTGGCGGCCTCAGTCACTAACAGTATTTGCTACTACATCAATACTACCGAAGGCCCTCATACATAGCAAAGCTGTAGCTTGACAAGCTATGAACTTATTGCTGCAACAGATGTAAGTCAAGAACTTTTAGACACCGACAAATTTGATGACCTAATTAACAATTCCATTAACTATGACATATCATGAACTATGGTATTATAAAAATGAGTACCAGAAGGTAAAATGCTTCTAGCACTGCACAACAAAAGAAAAAAATATCGTGACCAGAGTCAAAGATATAAAAGAGATGAACTACCTTCTCAATATACTCGGCAGCTATAATTTTACTCAAAAGTCTCGACATATTGGCATTGGCAGGGGGTTAACCTGTAATAACAAGACACCCTGTGTGGTTATGCATGCATCCTGAAGTTAATAAAAATGTGCTGTCATATTGCACAACATGAGAAATGGAATGTTTGGTTACCCAATGTGTCATGTTATACAACCTGACATTACCAGTTGTTTTCCTTTACACATATGTTAATTTTTTTGAAACTGCCAGATAGGTCAGAAAGTTAGTTCTCCTCTTCTGAACCTATGACTCTGGCCAGTATGTACTCACCTGTTATGGTTTGATAGGAGCATTTTTCATTCTGGTATCCACGTAGGCTGACAGAGAAAAAATTTGTACACATAGAAAGACAACATCTACTTCCGTCCGATGATGACAGGATTCACCTCAGTGATATTACATGTACTGTATAATAATTTTGTCACAGTTGGTGAAATTGTATTGAATGGTCCTATCGCTAATTTGCGTGTGGTTCACCAGCCTTAACGGTATAATTATGAAAATAAATATGAATTGCACCTCCAATTGGCCAAAGTTGGATACAAAAACACTTTGTTTCAGTCTTAGGCAATTTCTTATCACTAGGGATAGCTGAGATTCCTGACCCTAATAAATAAGAAATCGGATGATTCAATGTTCTATACAGCAATTTCATTATAAAAAAGGAAGGTGCACAGATTCAGGAATGAATTATGATACGAAAGTAATGAATCTCTAACAAGGATGCCACAATCTCTATCTATTATGGAAATGGTTGATACTGAGGACGTGTTAATTGTTTTAAAAGAAATTAAAAATCGCTATCCAACTCGGTTAAGAACACAAATAGAAGCTCACGAATTCAGCCAACTAGTCGAAGGTGCATTTATCTTTAATTGCGCTATAGCAAATGCAATGTGCGTGTATCACCAATTCCCAATTAATCCGTTGTACTGCTCTCGTAAGACAAATGGCTGCTGGCCGCAGTGGATGAGTCAGTCAACGCGAAGCTGAAGCTGTGAGATGATGGCTACACAGTTAGTTTTGTTTTGAGGGTACTTACGATTTGTAGTCTTACACTTCAATAGTTATTTGGGCTTAGTATGGCTAGGGACTGTGATTGTTGTCTGCGGATGTAGCCTGAGATGGTGACTTTTCGTTCCCAGTTTCAGGCGGCGTTGGCTGCGGTTGCGAAGCTTGACGCTGAGGTGGATGAGCACTCTTGCCGTCGGTCGGTCATGGAGGTCCAACAGTCGCCCTGTGCGACTGATGTGTCCACCGATCGACCCGCAGCCATGGCCAGTCCGGTCAATGCACGCATCGAGGTTGCCGGCTCGTCTGTGGTGGATTGGGAGGTCCCCCCAGTGCATAGCGGACGGCTTAAGACATTCCGGAGGGCCAATGGTGAGGTCCCCCAGGTTCGCCTTAGAAATAAGTTTGAGGCGCTGTCGTAGATCGACAGTGTTCCTGAGCCGGATGGTGCCACAAGTCCTGTGGTCACCTCTCAGTCAGCAAGATTTGGGCAATCTCAGAGGGTGTGATTGCTTCGACAGAATGACGAGTTCTGGACTTTGAAATATTCGAGTGGGTCACGGACTTAGAAAAATTTCGGTGAATTTCGGGCTTTGAAATATTTCGATGGATTCTGGACTTAGAATGTGTTAGGACGCTGTGTAAAATTATAGGGGCACAGATAGTAATGTGGTCATGCGTTTATTGACGTGTTTCGATTAAATCATGTTCAGAATAGTAGAGGGGGGTTAACATGATAAAATTGTATGGCGTCAAGGCCCTGCCTCGACGCCATACAACTTTATTATGTTAACCCCCCCTCCGCTATTCTGAAGATAATTTAATCGAAACGCGTCAATAAACGCATGACCACATCACTATCTGTGGCCCTATAATTTTACACAGCGTCCTAATAGCACTGTTTATCAATTAATCCTTCTACAAGTCCCTAGAGATCCTGGAACGCTACGCCATCTGTCTCGCCTTCAGTATCCCTTCCTACCCGCCTTCCTCCACGTGGCTTCTTTATGACCTCATGCCCTTCCCCCTCCTCGTGCGCTTCATTGATCACCTTCGTCTCCGTTTCCTCTACCTGTTGTCCATCCTCTCCTGACCAATCCCAGCTCGTTGCCGCGCCATTATCATCGTATCCCCCCTGCTTTCCACTTGTCCATCCTACTTACCCTTTATCAAGGCAATTTCTGCAGCCTCCCCCTGCCTGACGATGCCCTCCGACCAGACATCTCCAGAAACCTTCCCCCTCGTACCAGCTCTGATCCCCCCCTCCTACCTCCCTTAGGTCCCTGATACCGCCAACCTCCCCTGATCCCCGCTTTCCTCCTTCCTCCACGTCCCTCCTCTTGCCAGTCCCTCTGGAATCTCACCCCACTCCTTACAGTTTCCAGGGACACACAACCCGCTTCCTTTCTCCTGTCTTTGTGGCCCCTCCTTTCGCCACCTGTCGCCCCTCCTACGCTCCCTCCCCCCTTCCCCCTCTTCCTCCCCCCATTTTTGCTGCTCCCCATCTACACCCATCACTTTCATCATCATCTGCATGTGCATCATCTGTGTCTCTGTCGGACTGTAATGCGACTGTGAACAGCCAACCTGCAGCTAACTGTCTGTGTGATTAAGCGCTTCAATGTAGTGTTTCCCCGTTTTCGCCGCCATGTGATTGTATGTAATACTAGTCACCAGCCTTCATTTCAAATTTTGCTCATCTTCCAATATGTCGCCATGTTATGTGTATCCTCTCTTTTTTAATCTATTTGTGTGTTCTTTGTTCCATGTACAGATTCTGTAGGCTGAAGAGCGCCTCAGGTGCTGTGAATGAAATAACAATAAAGAAGAAAACAAGGCCTGTAACAGTGAGGAATTGTTGGATGCACTAGAAGGTCCCTGCTCGTTAGGCACATGTAACTCAGGTTGAGGCACGAAGTAGAATCCTGCTGCGGTAGAACTGGTGATGCCATTGTTTCTGGCGGATTGTCGGTTATCGTATTGAGGTTGAAAATCCGTCGCTGTAGCCGCGAAAACACTGCAGTGTACGAAAACCGTGTACAAGACACAGGGTTTACCACTATGGGGAGGTGGATCGGTTATATTTCCAAATATTTACCCACATATAATCATCTTCACTTTATTAGACTTAACCGTTCATAGTTCAGACACCAACGGAATTAAACATGTCTTCAGCAAGCTCACAGCTTGTGCTGCCCAAAGAAAGTTAGTTACATAGATATAAGTACACTTCGTGTGTATCGATAGACCTAGTTCCTTTATGTGCATTGCCACACCATATTCACACTGCTGAGAACTTCCTTGTGCAGTATGAGGAAAGTCTCAGAAAGTCCTTCACAGACAGACACTACCTCCCCCCGTATATACACACATGTTCTTCAAAGATCTTGCAGCGAGATCTATTCAGTCCGCCCACCCAGCACTTCATGTTACAGTCTCGTCACAGGCTTGTCCTACACCATCAAAGGTGGTCCACCTGTGCAAACATCCATTTCATTTAGCAACTGCTGCAATCACTGCACAACGTTTTATATTGGCGTGACTACCAACCAACTGTCCATTAGAATGAACGACTACTGCCAACCCGTGGCATAAAACCAGGTAGACCATTCTGTGGCACAACATACAGCTGAATATATGCTTGTGTGTGTGTGTGTGTGTGTCTGCAAGTGCATGTATTTTGTTTCCCTCCACTCCACTTACCTCCATTTCGTTTCTAAGCTACCTCTTTCCACCCAACTATTACCAGCATGGTCCACAGTGTGCACTGAATCTATCCTCACTACCACCGTTTTGCATCCTTCCTGTTTCCTCCTCCCATTCTCACACAGCGGAGTGTTACATAGAATGCAGCAGCTGGTGATTATGGTTCTATGTCTTCAAATTGTACCTGTGTGATAGTGCGAATGATAGTATGTGTCTTTTCCTAGTGGCTGTTGCATCTGTATGACTGTCTTGTCACAGCTGGACAAGTACCTTTGCAGTAAAAGTTGCACACTATTATCACTATAGTTTTTTTTAGTACAGACTGAAAATTCCATTGTTAGCAATAATAAAATTAGTTAATAAACGTTAATGGATTCCAAATCACTAAAGTGACTCGTCCTAGTATATCGCTAAGTGTGTCACATCTATACAGGGTAAATCTAACAGCGAAAATTGACCAATTAAAGAGACTAGCAGCACAGATGGACACAAATGTGTTTTTAAATGAGGGAGTGTAACTAGATTGTTCAAAGAGCAGAAGCAGCAGACATTTGAACTTAAACGTAAAATGAACTGACAAACACAAAAAGTTTCATGGATTGGCTTAAAATTATGAATCTAAGAACATACTTAGTCATTCATTCCAAGTATCTTATGTGGATGGAATGTGAAAAACCTACAATTGGTACAGTGGTATACACCCTCTGCCATGCATATGGACATAGAAGTACATGCAGACAGATACATATCTGCCTACTTTTCTTTCCTGTTTTTTCATTGACTAATCATCATGTGCTCTGTGTACAGCCTTTTTCCTTTCAATTTTCCTTTTAGGTTAGTACCTGCATTTTAGAGCTAACAGTTGAAGTACCAGTACCACATAAATCTCAAAAAACCTTAATTCTACTTGAAGGCGAACCAGTTGTTCCAGAAATTAAAATAATTTTACCTGCAAATATTGAAAATACTGAGATTCCTTTAACATTTCTCCAAACTCCAATTAATCAGTCTTCGAATAGGACACTGAAGATTGCTAACAGTGGTGTAATCTCAAGTGAGGTATGCTATCTATCCTAATAATAAATAAGTTTATTATGCATTCATAGGTACTGGATAAAATTATTGATAACAGTTCATAACATTCATTTCTTTATGTCTGTTTAAGGTGGCAATTGAGTTTTCTGAGAACAGTGATAATGTATTCAACTTGATACCAGTTAAAGAGACAAGTCAACTTTTACAAAATTTATTGCCCGATGGTAAGCATTTATGTCACTATAATTCCAATATACATTTCCTTATGACAAACATTTAGCTTATATCATAATATTAATACATGAACACAGAAACTGAGGCACTGATTATTAATATCATTTATACAAGGATGTCAATTAAACATATATCGTTTGAAAGGTACAGTGTTTTACATGTGCACAAAATAGCAAATATATACAAAAAATAGCAAATATATGTTTGCATAGCTGTTAAGAGTGCTAAAGCATGTAGATGCTTTCATATCTCAGGTATTGAAATTTCCAATAGCCCATAATAATACAAGAACATTGACTATTTAAGTAATACTAACTTCTGACCTGCTTGTGGTGCAACAGAAAAAGCCTGAAGAATAGATCAGCGGTTTGGATAAATAATGGAGAGGTACAGAACGGAATTGGGAATAACATAAATTTCTGACATACCTTGATTAAAGAAGGGATTGATTTGTAGGACACATTCTTAGACATCAAGGAATCATGAGTACCAATCGTAGGGAAGTGTGCGTGGTAAAAATCGCAGAGGGAGACCAAGAGACGAATACAGTAAGTAGTTTCAAAACATGTGGCTTGCAGTTCTTAGGAGAAGATGAAGAGGCTTTGTCAGGATAGAGTGACTTAGAGAGCTGAATCAATACCGTATCTGGACTGAAAACCACTACACTACAATACAGTTGTTAATAGCTACAATGAAGGAAAAATGGCATTGACAAAGAGAGGATGTAGGAATGGAAGGAGAAGAAGAACAGAGACAGAGAAAGGATAGAGGGAGGAGCAAGAGGAAGAAGTCAGGAGTTAGATAGGTGGTGAAGAGAAGATGGACAGAGAAAGGGTATTGGAATTAGATGGATATAATGTAGAAAATAATTCTCCTTCTCAAGGACAATATACTTCACAGCTTCTACAGTCGTTAAACCATCCTTGTATTTGTGCAGAAAAAGGACAAAGAAAATTAATAAATCCATTGACATTGCTGTATTCTGAGAAAACATCTGTTTTATAACTTTCCTGTTATTCGACATAGCCACAGCCACATGGCTGTATTTTCTCAAGTGTCTATGTTTGTGAGAATTCTGTTATTTACGTTCACCTTCATTTCATATCAGCCACAGTGAAATGTGGTCACATTTATCTAGTACATGTGAGATTTATCCTGGAAGTACATTCCCTTATTTTTGAATATGTAACAATAACAACAATCTAGGAACATGAAAAAATATATTGAAAACAGTTTCAAAATGTTTGAGGAATTTTTTGGCATAATAATGAAAAGAATACAGTCATATGTTATATTGCGGAATCAAGTTTTGTATTCCTGTGTTTTAGAAGAAGTCCACCACCTCTAAATGGAACCAGTATAGTACATTCATTATTAGCTTTACCTTGAAACAATATGGAAACTGCAGCATACAAGAGATACATAGTGTGTATTGCAAATGTTGTGCTGCTCCATAGCACTGCTCATGCCCATATGGCTTAGCACACAGCAACTCTTTTGCAGAAGTGTGGATCGGAGCTGTTTGATCACCCAGAATATATTTCTAAGCTTGCTCCCAGCAGTTACAATCTTTGTTTTCGGAGGTCAAAAATTTCCTTTCCTTCAGCTAGCAATTTGACAAAGGCGAAGAGCAGAAGACAGTCATCTGCTGGTTTTATGTGCAGGTGGCAGACTTCTATGTCAAGAGGTATACAAAAGTTTATCCCACTACATGAAAGTGTCTCATTTCTTTTGGTGACTGTGTAGAAAAATTGCTCAAACATTGCTGTACCTGTTGAAGATAATGTTTATTTTTTAATGTTTTATTTTTTTTAAACAAGGAAAGTGACTTTCCGGATGCACCTTGTATTATTGAGAATTTTTACAATGTTACTCATCAGCTACATTTTGGTTCAGGCAAATGAACAATGAAGGTTTGTGCTGTATGTGATTATTGTACTAATTGAGTGTGTTCTAATGACTACATACTATTGTTTATTGTAAAGAGAACTTCTTCTGAAGCAACAAGATAATGACACAATTTAAAAGGTATTGTGAAAAGCATTCTTTGATATCTTCAAGTATAAGACTTTGCAAACAGGTAGGCTATCACATTTTGTTGGCCGGCCGCAGTGGCCCAGCGGTCCGCGGCGCGCCAGTCACAGTCTGCACGGCCGCTACGGTCGGGGGTTCGAATCCCCCCTCAGGCATGGATGTTTGTGTCACTTTAGTGTTAGCTAGTTCATAAGTAGTTTGTAAGTTTTGGGACTGATGACCCCGCAGTTAAGTCCCTTAAGCTTAACAAACATTTGAACATTTTGTTAGCAGTCTGGTCATTCTGGCCGGGAGCATGCTTTGTGTTTCGAGGATATGACCTGGAGGCTTTTCCGACCATCCCTTTATATATATTCCAATACAACACCTGGTGGGAGTTGCGGCGGATGTGTGTCTTCGCTATAGCCGGGACTTCCGCTCAGCTGTTGCGCTTTGGGACTCGCCACCGTCGCGTTTCAGCCGAATGTTTTGTCAGGATTCGAATCCACGCTCCTGTCTCTATACCACAAGTCCCGAAGAACGCATCTAGAATACTTCGCGTGGAAATCACTCAAAACCATAATTTGGAGAACGTCCTGGAGTCTTGCTAGGGGATAATCCCCTGGTTGTGGAGTGAATTTTGTGATCCGTGACCTAATTTACCCTAAAAGGAGTTGTATTCTGTGTCTAGATGTAAATAACCTTATTTCCTGTATGTAGACATATGTGCTAAATGTAGTAAAAATATTGTGCTGTAAAACTTGTGTTCTTATTTACTATCTACGGAAGCATAGCCTGTTGTGCGAGAGGATTAGTGTAGGATGTACGAACCTCCCAGTTTTTGCTTAGTATGATCCTCATTTCGACATCCACCGAGTACAAGAAGAAGTGGTTAGGGTTAAAGAGTTTGCAGTATTTGTCAGTCATACGCATGTGTGCGGTTGTCTCTTTATGGCTTCTAAAGACTGTCTTTATTGGGATGATGATGGATTAAGAGCTATGGTATAGCTGCAGCATTTCGATCGGTTTTTATTTTTATGTCTGTTGTTACAATCAATGTAATTCTATCTTTGTAAAAAAAGGTCTCGTGTATTCGGAATCTGATGCGGCCGGGAAAAATTAAACCGATAACTTCTCCAGGTCAGGTGCGAGCGTGGACAGGTATGTTTACATGTATAGGACGTACACACGCTCCAGAGCGGAGTCTACGATGAGTCAACAGGTCCGCACTCGCCTGCAGCCAGAAATAACATGGAATGTGAGTATGCATGCATGTATTTCGATTGTTCAGACCGAACAGCTGAATTGGTACCTTTGCTCTAAAAAGGGCTAGATACGTGTCCGCTGTGCTGTAAACGGGGAAAAAAATCTGTAACAGCTATTTCTTGTACAGACTTACAGTGATTAGGAGAAAAAAATATCAGAAGACAGGTTGTCATATAGCGGTGATTCCGTGTTGTTCTATTCTACAGCTAAGCAAAACGTTCGAATGTTTGCTGTGGTTTGAGTTATTCTTATCGATTTTCTAAAACACTAGGATTCGTTTCTGTAATACGCTTGTGTGTGTATGGTTGTAAATTCCGCAAAAATTGTCTTGAATATGCTAAAAATACCGATTTTTTCGAATGCACTTATATAAATTTAAAGCTCTTCTACAGAAAAATAGCGTGAAATACCTATTTCGGATGCAATTTCTTTAAAAATTAAGTAATTTTCAACCAGCTCTCCAGAAAAAATGTCTATTCGTTTTAATACAGAGGTGATTCGTCTGGTAAAATAGCATGGAATGCTGTTGGAGTAGAATAGACTTAATGTTTATTATGGTGACCTACCAAGCAATCCCTTCTTTTAGTATGGGTATGCCAAAAATTCCTTTTCTCGCCAATTCTGTTCAGTACCTCTTTATTAGTTATGCTATCTACCCACCTAATCTTCAGCATTCTTCTGTAGCACCACATTTCAAAAGCCTCTATCCTCCTTCTGTCCGCACTGCTTATCGTCCATGTTTCACTCCAGTACAAGGCAACACTCCACACACATGCCTTCAGAAAAGACTTCCTAACACTTAAATTAATATTCGATGCTGGCAAATTTCTCTTTTTCAAAAATGCTTTTCTTCCCATTGCCATTCTGCATTTTATATCCTCTGTACTGTTAAAGCTACCCTTTCATGCCCTTCGAGTATAATAACTGCGGTCTGGTTTTTGTACAATTTGTAAATAACTCTCCTTTCCCTGTATTTTACCCCTGCTGACTTCAGAATTTCAAAGAGTGTATTCCAGTCAACGTTGTCAAAAGCTTTCTCCAAATCTACAAAAACTAAAAATGTAGGATTGCCTTTCCTTAATCTATCTTCTAAGATAAGACGTAAAGTGAGTATTGCCTCCCGGGTTCCTACGTTCCTCCTGAATCCAAACTGATCTTCCCCAACGTCAGCTTCTACCAGCTTTTCCATTCTCCTGTAGATAATTCGTGTTAAAATTTTGCTACCATGACTTATCAAACTGATGGTTCTGTAATTTTCACACCTGTCTGCGCCTGATTTCTTTGTAATGGGGATTATTACATTTTTCTTAAAGTCTGAGGATATTTCGCGTATGTCATACATCCTACACACCAGTTCAAATAGTTTTGTCATGGCTGGCTCTCCCAGAGACTTTAATACCTCTGAGGGTATGTCATCTACTCCTGAGGCCTTGTTCCGACCTAGGTCTTTCAGAGCTCTGTCAAATTTATCTTTGAGTACAGTATCTCCCATTTCATCTTGATCTACTTCCCCTTCCCTTCCTACAACATCGTCTCTAAGTTCATTTCCTTTGTAGAGCTGCTCTATGTACTCTTTCCACCTTTCAGCTTTCCCTTCTTTGCTGAGAACTGGTTTCCGATCTGAGTTCTTGATATTCATAAAGTTGCTTTTCTTGTCCCCAAATGTCTCTTTTATTTCCCTGTAGGCGGTATCTACTTTTCCCCTTCTTATACATTCTTCTACAGATTTGCATTTGGTTTCTAGCCACTCCTGCTTAGCCATTTTGCACTTCCTGTCAATCTCATTTTTTAGTCGTCTGTACTCCATTTTGCCTGTTTCATTTACTGCATTTTTATATTTTCTCCTTTCATCAATTAAGTTTAGTATTTCCTGTGATATACAAGGATTTTTTGTAGGTCTTGCCTTTCTACCTATTTTGTCGTCTGCTGCCTTCACTATTTCATGTCTCAATGCTACCCATTCCTCTTCTACTGTTTTATTTCCCCCTGTTTCTGTCAGTTGATGCCTAAATCTCCCTCTGAATTTCTCCAGAACTTCACGTTCTTTCAATTTATCTAATTCCCATCTCCTTATTTTCCTACCTTTCTGCAGTTTTTTTCAGTTTCAGCCTACAGTTCATGGCTAACAAGTTATGGTCAGAGTCTATATCTGTCCCTGGGTATGTCTTACAGTTATCACCTGGTTCCTGAATCTATGTTTTACCATTATAAAATCTATCTGATACCTTCTGGTGTCTCCTGGTCTCTTCCACGTATACAGTCTTCTTTTGTGATTCATAAACCACGTGTTTGTTACGATTAAATCATGTTCCGTGCAAAATTCTACTAAGCGACTTCCTCTTTCATTCCTCCTGCCCAGTCCATATTCACCTACTATTTTCCTTCTCTTCCTTTTCCTACTACCGAATTCCAGTCTCCCATAACAATTAAGTTTTCCTCCCACTTAATTGTCTGAATAGTTTCCTTTAACTCCTCATATATTTCTTCAATTTCCTCATCATCGGCAGAGCTAGTTGCCATATAAACCTGTACTACTGTTGTCGGTGTTGGCTTCGTATCTATCTTGACAATGATAATGCGATCACTGTGCTGCTCATAGTAGTTTACTCGCATTCCTATTTTCTTATTCATTATCAGTGCTACTCCTGTGATACCCCCAACTGATTTTGTATTTATAACCCTGTGCTCACCTGACCAGAAATCCTGTTCATCCTGCCACCAAACTTCACTAATCCCCACTATATCTAACTTCAACCTATCCATTTCCCTTTTTAAATTTTCTAATTTTCATACTCTATTAAGGGATCTAACATTCCACGCTCTGACCCGTAGAATGCCAGTATTGCCTTTCCTGATGATCACATCCTCCTGAGTAGTCCCCGCCCGGAGATCCGGATGGAGGACTATTTTACCTCCGGAATATTTTACCCGAGAGGATGCCATCATATTTTCATACAGTAGAGGTGCATGTCTTCAGGAAAAGTAACGGCTGTAGTTTCCCCTTGCTTTCAGTAACTGCAGTAACTGCATGGCAAAGCCACATTAGCTTATGTTACAAGGCCAGGTCAGTCAATCATCCAGACTGTTGCCCCTGTAACTACTGAAAAGGCCGCTGTCCCTCTTCAGGAACCACACGTTCGTCTGGCCTCTCCACAGATACCCCTCCGTTGTGGTTGCACCTACGGTACGGCTATCTGCATCGTTGAGGCACGCAAGCCACCCCACCTCGGCAATGTCTGTAGTTCATGGGGGTGGAGAATAGACTTAATAGTTGTATTATTATTATTATTTAGGATAAAATCCTGAACGCTGCTTGTTGACGGTTGTGTATGCGAGTATTTCGGTAGCTCAAACCGAACAGTTGGATGGTGGATGGTTTTTTCTTTTTACAAAAAAAAAAATAAAAAAAAAAAAAAAAAAAAAAATAAAAGGGGGGGGGGGGGGGAAATGGTCGGTTAGTCAAACGATTCATAGCAATATAGAGGTGATTCTTTTTTCCCGAAAAAAAAAAGTATCTCAGCCTCTTACACGGAGCTGAGTTGTAGATGCGCACATAGAAACAAAGTGTAATGGTTGTGGTGTTGTGTATTCATCTCATATGTTAGTGTTGCTTACGAAGTGAATGGATGACTGCTGCTAACGTTGTGGCGAAGTTTGTGGTGGAAAAGTTATTGTCCTTAGGTCGAAAAGCATCGAATTCAATAAAACCTATGGTTAGGTGCCTTAAAGCTGGGTAGTTACCTTCTTTTGGAGGTGTGTTTAATCGTTTGTTTAGTCTCTAAAGGACTGCTCTTGTCGTTCGATAAAAATTTTCGGGTGTTGTATTAGTAGATATATAAATATACGAAAAGAGCTTGTCGTTAATCAGAATCCTTCCTTGTTAGTTGTTTTATGTATGTCAGTCATTTTTACGATATAATTGGGCATGTTACAGATGTTTATCGAGAGAACTGATTTGTTAGAAGGTGGAATACGGCGACTGTTTCTGCTCGAATGCTCGAGGAGCACACCACAGAACTGCAGAAACGACTCAACAAATCTGTATTTTCAATACGAGTGTTATCAGACATAGGGGACATAAAAATAAAAAAGCTTGCATACTTTGCTTACTTTCATTCCCTAATGTCATATGGTATATTATTTTGGGGTAACTCTTCAAGTCAGTCAAATGTCTTCAGAGTCCAAAAACGTGTAATACGTATTACTTGTGGAGTAAATTCATGGACGTCCTGTAGAAGCCTCTTCAAATAACTGGGTATATTAACTACTGCCTCTCAGTATATTTATTCCTTGATGAAATTTGTCATAAATAATATATCCCTTTTTCCAGCAAACATCTCAGTACATACATACAATACTAGGAATATAAATGATCTACACAAGGACTCAAAAGCACTTACTTTAGTTCAAAAAGCGGTCCACTACTCAGGAACACACATTTTCAATAATTTACCATCGAGTATAAAAAATTTAGCTAGAAAAAAATGTTCAAATGTTTGTATAGTCTATGGGACTTAACTACGGGGTTATCAGTCCCTAAACTTACAAACTACTTATGAACTACTTACGAACTAGGACGGCACAAATATCCATGCCCGAGGGGGGATTCGAACCCCCGACCGTAGTGGCCGTGCAGACCGTGACTGGAGCGCCTTAGTCCCCTCGGCCACCGCGGCCGGCTAGCTAGAAATAAGATCAGTTTAAGAGGAACCTAAAAGAGTTTCTAGTGGCCAACTCCTTCTACTCCATTAGTGAATTTCTAAAGCGTACCAAATGATGCATACTCATACTATATTAGTATTATTATATTATCAGCAAAAAAAAAAAAAAAAAAAAAAAAAAAAAAAAAAAAAAATCAACTTGTAAATTTTGTTTCTTGACATGTTCCACATCCACGAGGATACCCTCAACATGGATGTACGGAACGAATAACTAATCTAATCTATCTAATCTAAGGTATGTAGTCTATTGACTGACAGAAAGCGTGCCAGAAATACTGTCTGGTGGAGTATGCAATGCAAAAGAGGTGCATGATCAATCGCTTAGTTGTTCGGGAATAATCTACCAACAACGCAGAGTTACCGAGTTCTCGTTTGTTAGTTAGTTTAGAACTTTACTAAAGAGCTGGGTTGGAGATGGTTGTTGTTACATGGCGTGCCGTATGCTAGTTGGGGTAGAGTTTAAGTAAAAGTGTTTGAAATATGCACTACAGTTGTGTTGCGATTGAGCTCTAAAGAAATCACTCTGGATTATGTTCTTAAAACTTTGCGCTGTGTACGTTACGAAGTATTGAGGGTTTGATCGTATGCTAGTGTTGTCTACTTTACGGCTGGTGTGCATTACGTTACGTAGCGGATGTGCCTGCTGTGGTAAATCATAATTCTCTCGTCGGAAATTAACGTGTTTTATAAAACTCCTATAGTTTGGTAACTTAAAGTGCGCTAGTTGTAGTCAATGGAGTGCGTGTGTGCGGTTCTACATGTGTAGTAAATTCAGCAAGCTCGATACTGCAAACGCTGGAGATAAGACGAAACTACTATTTCTGGAATACAGTGGGGAAATATGTACGACCTGAGGGTATATATCTTATAATGTGTAACTAATCGATGTTTTTAATGGAGGTGCCCCCGTCTATATTACAACAGCATCTTAGTGTAGATGGCTCTGTCTCCTAGATTTTTGCACGACACACAAGATTTCGAAAGGATTTTTTAAACCGAGCATGACTTTCGGATGGAAGGAGCAACAGCAACGTGGTTGCGGGCGAGGATAAGGCAAATGGAAACAACTGCTTAACGTGGTTGGCGTCGAATTGTAGAACCAAAATAAATTTCACATATTTTTGGAAACATTTTTGTTTCTCTATTATTGGGTAAACAGCACTCTATTTAAATTTGTTAATAAAGAACAGTCTAGAATGCACTAATTTATTTCATTCAACTAGTTTCAGTCTTATGTAGACCATCTTCAGGAATTTGTCTCCTTCGATGTTGTGGAGCGGGCAGGTAGCTGGTAGCCTTCCAGACGCTCTGGAAAAATTTGTCGAAAAATCACGAGCCCTGGTGTAAGCAAAGATATCGATTTATAAAGCGTCCAGACAGACGATTGTGAGGAGTTTTATTTTTTCCCTGGGTCGAGAAGATGGCATAACCAAGATGGAGGAATGTGCAAGAAGAAGATTGTAAAAATACCGTATCTTCTCTTTTAGAACACTTAAAGAAAGTGCGCCGTTGTACTGTGCATCGCTCCCGGCTAACATACGCTTTTAAAGATCAAGTGGAAAGATTACTTGGAGAGTCGAGCAAGGAGCATTCCAGGACTTTATTCTCCACGGACATAGATATCGTCTACGTGGAGAAAAATATTTGCTTTTACGCTAAACAGCCGGGGGGGGGGGGGGGGGGATTGGTCTCGTGTCGTATTTATCAAAAATAGCGGTACACTCGTCAAATGTGTTACATTCCCCGTTTGGAGAAGGACTTGCATTGTATTTCAATGGAGGAGCAACCGTTTACAGATCTAAAAAAAGCATGGAATAATAACCACAGTTAGGAAGCGGTCGCTTTATGCATAACCTAATGCTCCATACGGAATTGCAGGTATCATAAGAGCCGGTGGCGTACACGCAGAGTGTTATAACCAGGAAATAATGGGCAAAGTTAAAAAAATACCAGAGTGTTTAGAAGAATATTGTTGAAGGCGTAGAACTGGTTGGGGGATAACGATACATTGAATTAGGTTTAAGTATGGACGGGCCAAATGCAGGGAAAAAAAATCTAATTTTCGGTAAGTGTCCGAAATCCAAACGTTGTCGCAAAGTACGGGTGATTTGAGCTCTAATTGAGGGGTGCTGTCAGAAATCCGTGTATGCAGCAGGCGAAAGGATTCTTTCACAATGGATTCCGGCCTGTTATAGTCGCCAGGGAGAGATTCTGCGCTCATCTGTCCCTACCCGCAGAAGAGAAAAAAAGTAATATTTCCAAACGCAATTACTGTAACTGCAGAGAACTTGTAATCTAGATGCAGTGCGTACTAATAATAAATAAATGTTGTCGCGTTTGTGTATTGGAATATGGCGTATGCAATAAGCCTAACGCGTTTTTTTCCTACATAATACTGGTTCCAGATAGGGTGACATAAGTTACATTATAAACATATTTCTCTCATTCTCTGCTGTACATTTATTTATTTTAGGGAAATAGGAAAGAGAGAGAGAGGTTCGTAAAAAAGCATGATTCTGTCGTTGCTGTCACTGTTTTTGAGAAGAGATATACGTTTGATAATTTTTAAGGTTTCTCCGGAGAGTGCAGTGACGAGCGCTTCTTCTTCGCACGTGTGGAGTGGAGCTATTTGCTTCGCCTTTGGAGGTAACACTCGGCCAGAGCACGTGTGTGATTCACAGCCGCCTGTCGGCTAGCGACGAGGCCGCACGCGTTGTTTTGAAAGACTGAGGAAGAGTAGGTATCGGCAAAGGGTTGAATGGAGAGGACAGCCACCATTGTCCGCCTGAGTTCTGCTTTTCTCGCCAGGAGAGTCACAACAAACTGTTTTCTTGCACGCAGACTGTTCCACTGCAAATTAGAACCGTGCGGACGTTGGTGTAGAGACAGCAAAAGGAACTACAACGTTCATTGAAAAAAAATTGTAATGCAAAATAAAATAATAATCGGGCTGGTCGGATCACTGTGTCCTCGTCATGTCATCGGGATGGCTAGTGCCGCGGGTAAATAATAATAATTTTCGGCGCGGGCTCTGCGGCAATTCTTTCACGAGGTGCGGGGCGCGGCCCGTCCGGCGCGCTGGGGTCGACCAGAAAAATTGCGCGCATGCCGCGGCGGGGCTCCGTAAGTGCACTACGGTAGTTTTTTCGCGTATGTACATGACTGTCAGGGGGCTGAAGCAGGGTGAGTGAGCAGTCGGCCTGTGTGTCGCGTCTCTGCAGTTGCAGCGGCAATGGCCGGCGGGCTGAGGTACACAATAGAGACTGGTCAGCTCCAGCGGCGGATGCTGCTTCATTGTATAGGCGGTGGGTGGGGGGAGGGGAGGAGGCCATCTGTTGTCAGTGGTTGGAACTGCTGCTTTCAGTGAGACAGCCTAGCAACCAGTTTGAATGGTCATGGATTTAAAATTCGATATAATTACTAGATTAATGGGAATACATACATATGGCATTACAGATGATCTTATATATGATTCATCTATATGCATATCTAATTTTGGATGCGATATGAGCTCTAATTAACTCTTTTTATCATGTTGCCGTACAGAATGCTCTGACTTGATTTTATATATGGAAACAGGTGCAGTCTGAGGGTGCTCCACTGGATCAGAGTGCGAAAGCCTTCCAGGGCAACGAGAAATTGGTCTTCCCGCCAATTTGTAGTTGTACCAGGAACCTCTCTACTATGGAAGTCAAATGTAATTACCGTAATTGCATCCTTCCTATGCTGCTGCTGCTGTCCCTCTGACACTCTGTGTCTGAATGACTGCAGAATATCGGTTGGGGATGGTCACTTGGTAGGATGGGGGTGCTGGGCTCTTGTTGGTCAGTGGTGGTCATGTGGTAGGGTGGGGGGTGACGTAGCTGGTCACGTGATGCCTTGGGGTGAGCTCAGTTCCACACCAGACGTGGAGGAGTGAACACAAACACATGCAATTGCAAATAAACAATGAATAAATAAACACATAATTGCAAGTACTCTCGGTACATGTAATTACTCTAGGTACACGTAATTTCAATTATGCAATTACTCTAAGTACATGTAATTGTAAGTGACTCTATGTTCACTTTATAGGAAGTACAAAAGTGTAGTTCTGTGTGATGGTTCCAACATCAATTGTGTAAATGATGTTAGATCTCTTTAATTCTTACCACCAGTTGCAGTCGGTATGATTTCCAACAAGAATTCAGGGAAACAAAAGCACAACCATTGGTAAATTTTTGTTAATTCCTCATTTTGAAGGAGCATTCTGTTAGCAGATGTTCAGCTCATGATGTACAAATTTGTACTCCAAAACGATTTTCGCTCAAACATATGTCAGATATAAAGATATATAATTTTCAAAAAAGCCAATCCAGTTGAAACTGAGGTCTTTTTAAAATAATTAAAGAAGAATTGTGGAAGGATTTTTGTAGTGCCAATAATGTACACAATAAATTTAAAGCTTTCCATAATACATTCTCACGCCCTTTGAAAGTTGCTTTCACTCAGAACAGGGTACTGCTACTAAGAGGCTATCTGGGTGACTAACAACAGGAACTGAAATATTATTTACAACAATGCAGGAGTTACATCAAAATGTTTGAAGCAGTAAATATTAAGCCACAGTAGCCTGTTACAAGCAGTATTGTAAGGTTTTGAAGAATTTCATTAAGAAGGTAAAACGTGTGTGGTATGTAAAAAAATAGGTAATTCTCAGGATAAAATTGAATCTGTATGGTCAGTTGTGAAATAAATATCTGGCCAGCAGCACAAAATTGAGTATATAAAGTCAGTGTACAGTGGAAACGTTTCTGTTACTGATCAGTCAGATATATGTACAGTACTTAATTATCACTTTCTCAATACAGCAGGTGAATTAAACAGAATATTAGGTCCTACATGTGATCATAAAATTGTCGTAGGAAAAAGCATCCTGAGATGGTTAACTGGAATAGTCTTCTGTTGGGATTGGGTTGGGTTGTTTGGTTGAGATAGGGGGACTGAACTGCTAAGGTATTCAGTCGCCCAGTGGGGAGAAGGAGTAAGGATTGAAAAGGGGGGATGGAGAAAGGAAATGCAGTCCAGGAAGGAAAGAAGTAAAAAAGGAAGAGTGCATTTCCTCAGGCCCCATGCTCGCCACGCACATACTCGCGAAAGAACCGTGAGGCCCCTGGGACGAAATAGTCCTCTGTCATATGGACAAGGGGGAGATTGAGCCAGTAAGGAAATCACTAAAAACTCTTGTGGTTACGACATATCTCGCAGAATACTTAATTAGTACTTCGAAACCAGTATGTTTCCACTCCATAGAGACCTGCTTGGTTTCAGACAGATAGGGGCGTACTCATTTTTCATCACCATTAAAGATTCCTATCAGAAAGTCATGCCCTTCTGTGGTGTAGTGTATTAAATGATCCAAGCTTATCATCATTTTATATCATTGCTAGAGAGGTTCTTAGGCCCCCAGAAAGCACTAACTGTAATACTTTACAACTTGTCATGAACAATATTGTGCAACACACTATAGGAAATGTTGAACTTTTGCCATACCATAGGAAATGTTGAACTTCTGTGCTAAACTTGTTATATCTCGGGCCTTAGTGTTAGAAATGTAGTATATTGACATAATGCGAAATGTTAGTCCAAAACACTGCAATTATTTTATTTATATATCACACAAGATATCTTTCGGCATTAAATTTCATCGTTAGGTGTTTGGTATTTAGAGGTTGTAAGTGCTTCAACTGACTATTTAGTAGGTGATGTTTTACATTTGATTTACGAATTGTAAAGAGTTACAGCACTATTCCAAGGTACTGACAGATGCTGCACTTACAACCTCTAAATACCAAACACCTGACGATGTAATTTAATGACGAAAGATATCTTGTGTGATATATAAATAAAATAATTAATTACTGGTTTTGGACTAACATTTCGCATTCTGCCCTAAAGTTCACAGTTGCACATTCAGTTCATTAAAATTTGCTGCCTCATTGGTTCTGGCATGCAGTTGGTCTGAAGTTGTTACCAACTATACAGTAATGTTCACAAATCCTTCTTTGAGTAATTCACACTACGTGCAGGTACTATTATGGTCCATACAGTTATCCCAATGTATCCCACACATGACTCTGTTAATTTCAATTCTTTTAGGCCTATATACTTTAAATAGAAAGCTTTTCAATTAATATGACTTATTTATTCATACTTTTATCAATAAGGGATAGCATCATTTGAGAAAATATAGTATATCATTGTATTCTACAAAAGCTATTTGGCTATGGGCAAACATATCCAGTATTTCTCAGTTGTGACTGCAGTGTTTCTTCAGTATTGCACTTTCATGAAAGTACTACATGTACTATAACCGGGCCACTGAAACTTTGCACTTGATATTTTCAAATAACAAGTGAAGAGCAAGTTCGCGAGGCGCTAGTCGCAACGAACGACCCGATCACAGCGCTCTAAATGCTTATATATGTTTTCAAAACTTTAGATTAGTTCACCACTAGTCCAGGAAAAATTTCAAAAGTGGTGGTGCTGGTATATATGTACGAACTAACTTCAATTGTGATCCTTTCCCTGTGAAGTGTACTCTATAGATAAAATCTTTTAATTGGCTCGGATAGTTCTTCCAGACTTAAATATGAACATAATTTGTGTATATAGATCACCTAATGGTAACTTTTTTGTCTTCCTTAAAAACTTTGCATTATTGTTAGAAAAAATATGTTACAAGAACTCAAAAACTGTCATAATATGTGGTGACTTCAATATTGATTTCCTTGAAGATTCTGCTTGTAGGTCTCAATTATTAAATTAAATGATGTCCTTTAATTTAATTGTAAAAGTCAATTCTCCAACAAGACTAAACAGCTGTCTAGACCAGGTAGCCACTAACACTGACTGCACTGTAAGGACTATAGGGGCTGGTTTTTCAGATCACAGTGCACTTACAATTCATGTTAAATCCCCATCTAATGCACTCCCATCAGAAGAAATTACTATTAAGTCCAGAAACTATAATGGACAATAACATAAATAACTTTATATTTAGATTAATAAGAGAAGAATGGTAAAGTGTATTTACTTCATCAACTACTAATGAAAAGTTTGACAATTTTCTAATTTCAATATTATTTTAACTGCCATTTTCCAGAAAAAACAAAAACTATCACCAAAAATAAAAATAATGCTTGGATCTCTATCTAAAGGTATTAAAACTTCATCAGAACAGATGAAACTGCTACACAAAATAAGCAAATTAGATTCGGAGGAGTTCAAGGTGAACTATAGTCACTACAAAACCATATATAGAAGAGTTAACAAATGAGCTAAAAAGTCCCATAATGATAAAATAATTAGAGGTTCTTCTAATAAATGCAAGACCTTTTGGGGCATAGTAAATGAACAGTCTGGTAGAAAGATAAGGGTAGAGTCTATGGTTACAATCAATATAGAAGGACATAAGACTGAAAATGTAGAGAGAATTGTAACCAAATTTAACAGTTATTTTTCAGAAATTTCCTCAAATCTCCTGGCCACCTCTCCTAATACTGTATACTCCCCTCCACATAACTTTACTCCTCTGAAGTCCTTTTTTCTAATTCCTACCACACAAAGTGAAGTTGAAGATACTATTGTTTCCTACTTCACAAGTGTGCAAACTACATTAGTAAGCCCCTTTCAGACATCATAAATATCTCTTTTCTGGAAAGAACATTTCTGTGCCAGCTAAAACTTGCTAAAATTATACCTCTATATAAGAAAGGAGAAATATCTGATGTATCAAATTATAGACCAATTGACATACTATCTGCTTTTTCAAAATCTTTGAATATTGTATGTCTACAAGATTAGAAGCATTTTTAAAGTCCAGCAATATAATCTCTTGTTCCAAAATCGGCTTAGGAAAAATATGTCAACCACAAATGTTTTGTATGCATTTATGTAAATGTGTTCAGAACTTGTTGACCATAAACAACCTGCTATTGGCATATTCCTAGATCAATCCAAGGCATTTAACATGGTTGACCACAAGCTGCTCCTTAGGAAACTCCAAAAGTATGGGATCAGGGGTGTAGCCCAAAGTTGGTTTGGTAGGTACCTCAGCGAAACGAAGCAATAGGTCGAAATAAAAGATCCAAAAACATCCAGGGCTTGCAGGTCAGATATACTACATAAAAGGAATGGCGTGCCTCAGAGGTCTATTCCTGGCCCTATCCTCTTCCTTTTGTTCATCAATGACCTCCCAGAACACATACCTAATGTCGGCTCCTATCTGTATGCCGATGATACAAATATCTTGATTACCGGTAATGTCGACATATTACAAGATGCAGTCAGCGAAATCACTGGTCAATTACACTCTTGGATTGAAGCAAATAGATTACTCATAAATACACAGAAAACTATCAGCATGAATTTTCACACAAGACAAAATCTTACCCCATGTAATGGAGTAGTAGCCATTGGCAAAGACTCCATTGCTAACAGACAGGACACCAAATTTCTTGGACTTACCATAAGTAATACTCTAAATTGGAAACCACGCATTGAAGCTCTGTCACAGAAACTAAACTAAACATGCTACTTACTACGATCAATCAGCGATACAGTCAGTATAGATACTTTGAAGCTGATATACCATGCCCTGTTTGAGTCCATTTTGAGCTATGGCTTGATCTTCTGGGGAAGTATTTCTGAATCACTTGTAATTTTCAAAATTCAGAAACAAGTGGTTAGAATAATAGCTTTGCAAAAAAGATTTGAACACTGCAAACCACTGTTCAAAAAGCTAAAAATACTCCCACTCCCATGTCTCTATATACTGGAAGTGGCTTGTTGTACATTCGAATATCTGGAATCCCTCGACAGAAATGCTGACTGCCACGTACATGACACCAGAAATAAAACCCACCTGCAGATTATACCTCACAACATTAAACTATATGCTAATGGGGCTAAGTATATGGGCATCAAAATTCATAACCACCTTCCTCCAGACTTAAAAACGATCAAAAATCCAAAAATAATGAGAATTAAATGAATTATTACTAAATCACTGCTTCTATTCTATTCAGGATTTCTGGAGACAAAATTCTATTATATCTGTGAACTGATATGCTATAACTATATGATTTTACACATAATGTCTTTTTTTATGTACTCTACTAGGTGACAAAATTTCCTGTGCTGAATTGAAACATTAATCTATTATGGTAACTTTGCAAATCCTGTGGATTACACTTTTACTAATGTAATATGTTTGGCTAAAAAATTTGCATACTAAATTATCCATGATAATTTAAAGAACTACTATTTTCTCCTTATAAGTATCTTGAGTAATTTTAAACAAGTACTTATAATTATCTTGATTAATTTAAATAAGTCCTGTACTACTTCTGGTTATAATTATTTTGC
Organism: Locusta migratoria; assembly: GCA_026315105.1. NCBI lineage: Eukaryota > Metazoa > Arthropoda > Insecta > Orthoptera > Acrididae > Locusta > Locusta migratoria. Next base: position 17,455,906 of record CM048747.1, on the reverse strand, counting down.
ATATATTTTTCTCCCATGTGAAGTCTGTAACTCCATGTCCTTGTACTAATGTAATAGGTTACAGCTAAAAGAATTTGCATACTAAATTATCCATGATATATTTTTCTGCCATGTGAAGACTGTAACTCCATGTTCTTGTGCTAATGTAATATGTTATAGCTAAAAGAATTTGCATACTAAATTATCCATGATAATTTAAAGAACTTCTGGTTATAATTATTTTGCATATATTTTTCTCCCATGTGAAGTCTGTAACTCCATGTCCTTGTATTAATGTAATAGGTTGCAGCTAAAAGAATTTGCATACTAAATTATCCATGATATATTTTTCTGCCATGTGAAGACTGTAACTCCATGTTCTTGTACTAATGTAATATGTTATAGCTAAAAGAATTTGCATACTAAATTATCCATGATAATTTTAAGAACTAATATTTTCACCTTATAGATATTTTCATAAATTTAAACAAGTACCGTTCTTTTTCTGCTTATAATTATTTTTGCATATATTTCCTGCTTATAATTATTTTGCATGTGTTTTTCTGTCATGTGAAGTCTGTAACTCCATGTCCTTAGCCTTAATTTAATTTTTATAGCACAATTTGCCTTATTGTGCAAAGTACAAAAATTGTTTTATTCTTAATCACTTGTCCTATATCATTGTGTGCTCTACTGTACAAATGTTTGATCTACAGGACAAATAAAACTTACTCACTTACTTACTTCCGGTGGTCATGTGCCGTGTCGTCAAACAACCCACGTTGCTGGCTTTGTTCAGTGCTACCGTAAACAACGTTGTGTGTCGTGTCTACCGCGTTTTTACCATGTGTGTGCTTTTTGGCTGCGATTTGTTTTATAGTGAGTGGCTTAACTTGACTTTCCGAGTTCAAGTAATTGGATAATTTCACCGAAAAGACGTTTGTCTAGTGCCGTTCTCTGAGTAAGTTCTCAATTTCGTATGAATAAAATCTTTCTAAGCTTATGCTCTGAGCAGGAAGTTCATTCTCGCTTCAAACGATCGGAAAGAAGTTTTGGTGCAGTGGGTACAAGAAAGGTATATTTCTGCAGATAGTCAACGTCAAAACCTCTTTTATATTCGCTCGTGAAACAAAGTAAGCTTATTACTCCCACATATATAGTAGACAAAATCGCACAGGAGCAGTTAACAAACAGTGTAGTCTTCCTTTGAGCATATCGCGAATGTAGTTTTTGTTTTCTCGGCACTGTAATCATGAATAGGGACTATGACTGCAGTGTGCGGATGCAGTCAGAGCTGGTGACACTTCGCTCCCAGCTTCAAGCTGTGTTAACCTCGGTTGCACAGCTGGAGGCTGCGATCGAGGGGCGTCGTTGTTGTTGGCCGGTAGTGGGGACCGAACAGACTCCCATTGTCTCCACCGATCGGCCTGCGCCATCTACATGCCCTGATACTGCAAACAGTGATGCAGACACCCCACCCGTGGTTGCGTGGGAAGTTGCTCCAGTGCGTGGCATGAGGCGCAAGACATTCTGGGGGACCGAACTGTGTTCAGTTCGTCTTGCGAACAGGTTTGAGGCGCTATCTGTTCAGGACAACGTTCCTGAGTCGGATGGTGTCTCTCACACTGACGTCACCACCGAGCCTGCAAGATCCGGGCTTTCACAGAGGGTGGATTTCCTTGTAGTTGGGAGCTCCAACGTTAGGCGGGTGATGGAGCCCCTTAGAGATATGGCTGCCAAGGAGAGGAAGAAGGCCAACATGCACTCCGTGTGCATACCGGCTGGAGTCATTCCAGATGTGGAACGAGTCCTTCTGGATGCCATGAAGGTACGGAGGGCAGCCAACTGTAGGTGGTGGCTCACGTCAGTACCAATTATGTGTGTCGCTTCAGATCTGAAGAGATTCTCTCAGGTTTTGTACGACTATCTGAAGTGGTAAAGACTGCCAATCTTGCTTGCAAGATGAAAGCAGAGCTCACCATCTGCAGCATTGTTGACAGGACCGACTGTGGACCTCTGGTACAGAGCCGAGTGGAGAGTCTGAATCAGAGGCTCAGACGGTTCTGCGACCGTGTAGGCTGCAGATTCATTGAATTGCGCCATCGGGTGGTGGGTTTCCGGGTTCCGCTGAATAGGTCAGGAGTCCACTATACGCAGGAAGCGGCTACACGGGTAGCTGGGGCTGTGTGGCGCGGACTGGGCGGTTTTTTACAATAAAGGGCTTTGGGGAAAAACAAAATGGGCAATCGCAAAGGGTGCAAGTGGATCACAGGAGAAATGTAGATCTGGGAACTATTGATATAACATTTGTAAATTGTCGTAGCTGTATCGGGAATGTACCAGAACTCCAAGCGTTAATAGAAAGCTCCAAAACACACATCATAGTAGGCAGTGAAAGTTGGCTCAAGCGGAAATAAGTTCAGCAGAAGTTTTTGCAAAAGATTTAACTGTTTTCAGAAAGGATAGATTAAATAAAATAGGCGTAGGCGTGTTTGTAGCCGTCAAAAGTAGTATTTCGTGTAGCGAAGTGAAAGTTGATAGTTCCTGTGACCTATTATGGGTAGAGGTTGTACGTGAAAATCGTAAGAAGTTAATAATTGGTTCCTTTTACCGGCCTTCCGACTCTGACGCTACAGTAGCAGAAAAGTTCAAAGAAAACCTGAGTCTAATTACAAAAACGTATCCGACTCACACGATAATAGTAGGCGGTGATTTTAATTTACCCTAGATCTGCGGAATTATATTTTCAAATAAGGAGGTACGCATAAAACATCGTGCGAAATTGTGCTCAACGCATGCTCTGAGAATTACTTCAAACAATTAGTTCATGAACCAAGTAGAATTGTAAATGTATGTGAAAACACACTTGATCTCTGAACAACAAATAATCCTGAGCTCATAACGAGCATCAAAACGGATACAGCTATTAGTAAACACAGAGCTGTCGTAGCGAGACTCAATATCGAAAGTCCCAAAATTACCAAAAATAAACGAAAAGTATATTTGTTTAGGAAAGGAGATAGAAATAAAATACATTGTATCTTGAAAGACACTCATTTCTAACACTAAACGTAGATGTAAATCAGTTGTGGCTCAAATTTAAAGAAGTGGTATCGACAGCAATTGACAGTTTTATACCAAATAAATTAATAAAAGAAGTGGGTGATCCCCCTTGGTACACATAACAGGTCAGGAAAGCAAAGGAAAAGGCATACTAAATTTAAACGGACACAATATCCCCTGGAATGGCGATCCTACACAGAAGCTCGAAATTTAGCGAGGATTTCAATGCGAGATGCCTACAATACTTATCACAACGAACCTCTTTCTCGAAATTTGACTGAAAACCCAAAGAGAGTTTGGCCATATGTTAAATATACTAGGGGCAAAACAAACAATACCCTCACTACGTGTTAGTAATGGCGATCCTGCCAATGACAGCGCTACTAAAGCAGAGTTACTAAACGTAGCTTTTAGAAACTCATACACCAAAGAAGACGAAACCAATATTCCAGATTTCGAATTACGAACAGAGGCCGTAATGAGTAACGTAGAAGTAGATATCATCGGTGCAGGGTTTTGGAACATATCCTGTATTATGACTTATTTCGAACAGAATGATCTACTGAACCGAGGTCAACACGGATTTAAAAAATATCGTTCATGCGAAACACAACTAGCTATCTATTCACACGAAGTGATGGGTGCTATCGACAAGGGTTCGCAAATCGATTCCGTATTTCTTGATTTCCAGAAGGCTGTACCTCACAAACGGCATTTAATAAAATTGCGTGGTTATGGTATATCTCTCCAAATTTGCGATTGGATAGGGGATTTCCTGTCATAGAGGACACAGTTCGTAGCAATCGATGGTAAGGCATCGACTAAAACAGAGGTGATATCGGGCGTTCCACAGGGTAGTGTTATTGGTCCTCTACTGTTCCTTATTTACATAAAAGATTTAGGGGATAATCTAAGTAGCTCTCTTAGGTCGTTTGCAGATGACGCCGTCATTTACCGTCTAGTAAAATCATCTGAAGATCAAAACCAACTGCAGAACGATCTGAATAAAATATCAGTATGGTGTAAAAATTGGCAATTGACTCTAAATAAGGAGAAGTGTGAAGTCGTCCACATGATTACGAAAAGAATTCCGTTACACTTTGTTTACAAGATAAATCAATCAAAAGTGACAGTCGTAAACTCCACAAAATGCCTAGGAATTACTATTGCTTCAGACTTAAATTGGAAAGAACACGTAGATAATGTCGTGGGAAAGGCGAACCAGGCGTTTTATTGGCAGAACCCTTAAAATATGCAACAGAACTACAAAAGAAACTGTATACACTACTCTTGTCCCTCAATTTTTGGAGTATTGCTGCCCTGTGTGGGATCCTTATGAGGTGGGTTTGACGGAAGACATCGAAAGAGTCCAAAGAAGGTCTGTTCGTTTCGTATTGTCACGATACAGCGTTACGAAAATGATACAGGATCTGGGATGGGAATCATTACAACAACGGCGCTTATCGCTGCGGCGTGGGCCACTTACGAAACTCCAATCGCCATCATTCTCCTCCGAATGCACTTACGTAGGTAGAAATGGTCATCAGAATAAAATACGAGAAATTAGATTTCGAACGGAGATATTCAGGTGTCCTTCTTCCCGCGCGCTATTCGAGAATGGTCTAGCACGTTGAAAAACTGATTCGGGCAGCGCAGAGAATACAAAGGATCATCAGTGATGAACAGTTAATGATTTGTCTTGGTGATGACGACGATGAAGACGATCTTGGCAGTGACGACAATAGTGTAGGTGGAGATCTGGAAAGCAATTGCACCATTGTCGCCGTAAATTGGTGAGTGAAAAGCGTTGTGATTACAAGACGTAGAGAGAGAAGTTACTATCTTGATTATTGTTTATTTTGTATCTGTCATGCTCAAATGCTTATTTTCTATATTTCTTTTCTCCGTTGTTGAAAGCGTGTGCGTTTTTGTCCTCATGACTACATTACTATGCCGTTAATTAATTGCTGCTTTGTGGTAGAAGCTCACGAACGAATTATTATATGCAATTTTATTGTTCAATAGCTCACATTCACGAGATGCAACTGAAAACCGTTTCGTCTGCTTTGTGTATAGAGACTAGTGTTGCAACGTCGCTATAGGAGTGTAGCAACTTAACTCGCCATAACGCAAAACGTCAAGTGCAATGTTTCAGCGGTCCGAATTAGGATGCATGAATCAAAACATTCATAGAACTTTGTAATTTTTTTTAATTTGACTTTGTAATTTTTGAAGCTTGGTTATTTTTATATTGTTAATTTAATTTTTATTTATTTATAACCAGAATCCATCCGTAAATCCACAAGGCTAAAAATATGTCCAAACCAGACAGCCACTTTTGAAATAAACTTCCATCCAGAGAGAATGGGGAACTTCACAGGACAATTAAATATAATTTCTGTTCTCAATCCTTTTGAAGTACACACAATAAATATCATAGGAGAAGGATTTGTGGAAGAAATGGTTATTCAAGGACTTGGCTCTACAACACCAGATGAAACAGATGCAGATGAAGATATGCCTGTGAAAGTATATTACCATTTAGATTTTGGCTATTGTTATCCAGGAAAACTCAAGGAAATGAGCTTCAAGATTCATAATTTGTCTGAAGATGTGTACAAATTTGAATGGTCTCCATCTGAAAATTTGAAATTTGTACCTAGCGCAGGTCATTTAAGGCCTGGGGCAAACAAAGAAATTATAGTTTCTTTTCTGTCTCCTGAACCTATTACCATCTGTAAGGTAAGTTGCTGTAAATGTGATTTTCTGAAACTTTCATAATTTTTTGATTTATGTAATAGTCTTAAATAGAAGACGTCTGAATTATTGAATTGTAATGAAGATAGATCTAAGGAGTCATAGGTAGGTATCACAAGACTCTGTGGCGTATAAGTATCAAGATTACAAGGAATATTGCTGTCCCAGATGCTACGTGATGTCTTTAAAGGGAGTAACACTATACTGGCAGTGTGTTCTTGTCTTTATTGCTTGATGGTGACTTTGTAAGAGTATGTTGGTTTAATAAAGTGCTACCCATATTACCATTGTGTCGACCGAATCCCTGAAGTATACACTCTGTCATAATGTGTCATACTTCCCACCTTTCCTCATACATGTATTAATTGTGTATTCACACTCAGGAAGTAGCATCTGTAATGTGGCTGATACATGCTCTATCTTCATCTGCTGACCCACTGTCTCCAGACAGCACAAGATAGATTATAGTGCTGAATACATTGTGTATTCTGTGTACACAAAGTTTACCTACCAGAGTTAAAGCAGAAGGTAATTTTGACAATGGCTTTTAACAATGATTGGTGGTCCCAAGAATGATATCCTTCTGTGTCTTGTCTTCTGTTTGATCACTTTTATGTTCTGTCATATGCAAGATAAACAAACTGATACTGACTCAGAACCACCTGCATCACTAAATTTCATGTCGCCTTCGCGTTTTGCACTGCCAAAACCGTTAATTTATGGACAGTTAAGCACATTGTTCCCTCATACATCTCCACAATTTTCTTTTAAGAAGGCCTATCACCTGTTTGCATCAACGGTCGTGCCACAGAGTGAATAGACCAGTTTGTGTTAGATCACCGAAGTTAAGCACTGTTGGGCTTGGCTAGCACTTGGATGGGTTACCATCCTGGTCTGCCGAGTGCTTTTGGCAAGCGGGATGCACTCAGCCGTTGTGAGGTCAACTGAGGAGCTGTGTGATTCAAAAGTTGCAGCTTTGGTCACGAAAACTGACATAACGGCTGGGAGTGTGGGCACTGACCATGTGGTCAGTGTCCAGTTGGCCTCTCGAGGCCTGTCATACGGAGTTTAGTTTAGTGTCACGTATTTGCATCTGAAGTAGAGAAGTATGACCATGTGGTTTGAGATTGTCTTCCAGTTTATAAATATTTTCACCTCCTCTGCCTTCTATTGCGATTGGCTGTACTCGTATGTTGTCGTACTGTCACCACATGTGAGAGACAAAAATGAGGCTGACAAGCCCATGCTACTTCAAGGCAATCATGCACAATGGATCGTTGTCAACTTGCATGGCCATCAGTTACATGATAGCAAAGACTCTCTTCTCTTTCACCATCTTCATGCAGCAGTTGATCCGACACTTGACCGACTCAAATTGATGAACCATTTAAATCTTAGACTGACAACACACATGTAACTAGTGATAAACGCCCATGCATCTGAACCAATGAAGAAACACCTCTTGTTTGCCAACATAATGTACACGGTCATTAGGCATCAGCGCCTCACCGAGTCTGGTGCAACTACTCACCACACCGATCTAATTTCTCCATACTCAACACAATTCAAACACTAATGAGCAGCTATGAAAACCACCCATCTTCACAGTATGACACCCAGCGTCTTACAATACTGCAGGACACCACCCTCGGTAGCATACCATACCAATTGCAACCAATGTCTCAGTTATATCGGTTTTACAAACAATCTAGCAACTCCACGTGTCCCTGGAGTCACTCAACTGCCTCCTGCAGGTCATCTAAGCAGTTTCATAATATTTCACCACTGTTCCACTCTCTCACAGCATGTGGGGAAAAGGGACACCTTCAGCTTTCTGTTTCCAATTTTATTTCTCTTATTTTACACCCCTGGCCATTAAAATTGCTACGCCACTAAGATGACGTGCCACAGACGCGAAATTTAACCAACAGGAAGAAGATGCTGTGATATGCGAATGATCAGCTACAACCTGCTGACATCAGGAAAGTTTCCAACCGATTTCTCATACATAAAAATTGACTGGCGTTGCCTGGTGAAACATTGTTGTGATGCCTCGTGAAAGGAGGAGAAATGCATACCATCTCGTTTCCGACTTTCATAAAGGTCGCATTGTAGCCTATCGCGATTGCGGTTTATCGTATCGCGACATTGCTGCTCGCGTTGGTCGCTTTGAAATGACGGTTAGCAGAATATGGAATCGATAGGTTCAGGAAGGCGATACGGAACGCCGAGCTGGATGCCAACGGCCTCGTATCACTAGCAGTCGAGATGACAGGCATCTTATTCGCATGGCTGTAAGGGATCGTGCAGCCTCGTCTCGGTCCCTGATTCAACAGACGGGGACGTATGAAAGACAACAACCATCTGCACGAACAGTTCGACGACGTTTGCAGGAGCATGGACTACCAGCTCGGAGACCATGGCTGCGGTTATCCTTGACGCTACATCACAGACAGGAGCACCTACTATGGTGTACGCAACGACGAACCTGGGTGCACTAATGGATTTTTGGATGAATCCAGGTTCTGTTTACAGCATCATGATGGTCGCATCATTGTTTGGCGACATCGCGGTGAATGCACATTGGAAGCGTGTATTCGTCATTTCCGTACTGGCGTATCACCTGGCGTGATGGTATGGGGTGTCATTCGTTACAAGTCTCGGTCACCTCTTGCTCGCATCGACTGCACTTTGAACAGTGGCTATTACATTTATGATGTGTTACGATCCGTGGCTCTACCCTTCATTCGATCCCTGCGAAACCCTACATTTCAGCAGGATAATGCACGACCTCATATTGCAGATCCTGTATGGGCCTTTCTGGCTAGGGAAAATGTTCGACTGCTGCCCTGGGCAGCACATTCTCCAGATCTCTCACCAATTGAAAACGTCTGTTCAATGGTGGCCGAGCAACTGGCTCGTCACAATACCCCAGTCACTACTCTTGATGAACTGTGGTACGGTGTTGAAGCTGCATGGGAATCTGTACCTGTACACGCCATCCAAGCTCTGACTCAATGCCTAGGCGTATCAAGGCCGTTATTACGGCCAGAGCGGGTTGTTCTGGGTACTGATTTCTCAGAATCTTTGCACCCAAATTGCGTGAAAATGTAATCGCATGTCACTTCTAGTATAATATATTTGTCCAATGAATACCCGTTTATCATCTGCATTTCTTCTTGCTGTAACAATTTTAATGGCCAGTAGTGTATTATGATGCTTGTGTTTTCCTATGTAGGTGGATGCTAACAAAATATTGTCGGATGATCATTCTGTTGATTAGTTGAAGCGTTAATTACAGAGATATTATGAAACATCATATCTTAAGATACGATCTCAGAAATTACTTACATATGAATGTAAATTGAGCAGAATTCAGCGATAGGGCTCACGTTAAAAATTAAGAAGTTTGCACACTGTAAATTTTTAAAAACAAGTAACACAACGCGCCGCTACGGTCGCGTGTGCGGCCAGGGTTATCTTACAATGCTCTGATCAACGTAAGATAATCACATTGGGCTTAAAAGCAAGTGTAAGGGCAGGTTCTGCGCAGTATTGTGTCTGTGTGCAAGAATTTTAATTTTTGGACGAGCAGTTGCAGGGCTTCACAGCAAACATTTGCTACCGGTACCTGTATTAACTTTGATCAGCACATCATGGAGGAATGCACGCAGACTGGCACAGAAGACGTCGACTACCATATCTGCTGATTAATGTAATTTAATAGTTCCATAGGAGTTGTAAGTTTGGATTATTTTCTTAGCATTGTGTTCAGTCTCTCTACAGAGAAGTTTTATTTTTCAGTACAGTTAAAACCGAACTTGATCTATAAGTGAGTTGTATCTAGTACTCATTTGTAGACGACACAAAAATTAATTATTTATTTCAATGATGTGCACTTCAGAAGAAACCTATCTGAAGAAATTTGCAACGAATATCGTAGTAGGGCGCTACCCATTGGAATCCTAATTTGAATATGAAAAGAAAATTCTTGTGGTAGTTTCAACGATAACAGCGTCACGCCACTAGAAAGTGACAACTGTGATATTGAAGAAAAAATTTGAGATAAAATTATTTTTGTTGAACAAGGCATAATGAAGAAGTTGTCTGTGGCAACAAAAAGAAAAACTGATGCCATATTGCGAATAGTGATGAAGTTTTAAAAGGAGATGATGCGGAAAGGCAATTTAATAGTTTTGAATGCTTTGGTGAGGCGAGTGTCAACAGCCGTAATATATTTCATAAAATGCATTTTTTTAAAAACCATCAGCTGTTTATTAAAAACCTTATACATCTACCAGTTTCGGTCATAGACCATCTTCATGGATAAAAAGGTGTTAAAACAGAATGGTAAAATACATCAAATAAAATACATCCAACTGAGATAAACAGGAGTCAGTACACCTAAAAGTGTAAAAATTACTGTGGTCATCTTAGATAAGACCTATCAGTCAAACATGACATAAAAGGTGAGAACAGACAATAGTCTCGTTTTCCAATGTTCTGCAATCTTTGTCTTGACCAGCTGTTTTTTCAAAAAAAATTTCTACCCAAAATGTGCGCTTAAATGAGTAGTGAATAAACACATTAGAAGACTCCAAGAGCCCAAACAATTTTTTTTTTTTTTTTTTTTTTTTTTTTTTTTTTTGCATGTGCATAACAATCTGAAAATAAATTTTTGTACTTGTTTCCCACTCCCATGAACCACAGACATTGCCAAGGTGGGGTGCCTTGCGTGCCTCAACAATGCAGATAGCCGTACTGTAGGTGCAACCACAGCGGATGGATATCTGTGGAGAGGCCAGACAAACGTGTGGTTCCTGTAGAGGGGCAGCAGAATTTTCAGCAGTTACAGGGGAAACAGTCTGGATGATTGACTAAGCTGGCCTTGTAACATCAGCTAACATAGCTTTGCCATGCAGTTACTGCGAACGGCTGAAAGCAAGAAACTAAAATCCCGAGGATATGCAGCGCTACTGTATGAATATATGACGACGCCGTCTTCTTAGGTAAAATATTCCGGAGGTAAAGTAGTCACCCCCCCCCTTCGGATATCCGGGTGGGGACTACTCAGGACGATGTCGTCATCAAGAAAAACAAAACAGGCATTCTACGGATCGGAGCGTGGAATGTTCTAACACTTAATCGCGTAGGTAAGTTAGAAAATTTGAAAAGAGAAATGGATAGATTGATTAAAGTTAGATATAGTAGGGATTAGTGAAGTTTGGTGGCAGGATGAACAGGATTTCTGGTCAGGTGAGATCAGGGTTATAAATACAAAATCAGTTGGTGGTAACGCAGGTGTAGATCTGATAGTGAATGAGAAACTAGGAATGCGGATAAGTTACTATGAACACCACAGTGAAGGCATTATCGTATTATAGATAGCCACGAAGCCAACAGTGACCACAGTAGTACAAGTTTATATGCCAATTAGCTCTGCCGATGATGAGGGTATGGAAGAAATGTATGAGGAGATAAAATAAATTATCCAGACCGTTAAAGGAGAAGAAAACTTGATTGTGATGGGGGACTGGCACGCGGTTGTAGGAAAAGGAAGAGAAGGAAATGTAGTAGGTGAATTTGGACTGGGAAAAAGGAATGAAAGAGGAGATCGCTTGGTAGAATTTTGTGCAGAGCACAATTTAATAATCACAAACACTTCATTTAATCATCATGAAAAAAGGTAATATAATTGTGGAAGAGACCAGGCTTTATAATGATAAGTCAAAGGTTTAGGAGTCAGGTTTTAAACTGTAAGACATATCCAGGGACAGATATAGACTCTGACCATAACTTATTGGTTATGAACTGCAAATTAGAACTTAAGAGACTGCAGAAAGATAAAAAAGTGAGGCGGTGGAACCTGGACGAACTGAAGGAACCAGAGGTGGTTCAGAGTTTCAAATGGAGCATTAGGCAAGGATTGGCTGAAACGGGGGAAAGTAATACAGTAGAAGAAGAATGGACAGATCAGAGAGGCAGGGTAGTGAAGGCCGCAGAGGATCATGTAGGCAGAAGGACAAAGCCTAATAGAAATCCCTAGATAACACAGGATATACTGATGTGGGTATCAGATTACAAGCATTCTATGTTTCTTCCCTCTGTGGAAAGAGCCTTATAACCTTTTGCGGTGTATATAGACCAACCTTAAGAGGTGTTTCCTGTAGATCATAAGATCAGTAGTGGAATCCAGTGTACTGAGGAGATTGCATCTGTAACAGCTATTTTTTGTTAAGACCTATAGCTTTTCGTGTAGAATTTTTTTGGTTTTACGGGTCTATGGATCTAGGAGAAAATACCCGAAGACAGGTTACGTGTCAGAAGAGCAGTGTTTCAATTGACCGAGTATTTGTTAGTTGGTCAGTTATCGGAGATGTACTTCTGTGCTGTTCTAGCCTGCAGCTAAGCAAACGCTCGTTTAAATCGATGTTGTGTTGGTGTATGGACTGGAGTTTGACTTTACATCGCAATTTAGCGCTCATCCTACTGTTTACGTGTGTGTGTAAAATAGGTTATCGTTTATTATAGCGGCTACTGTAGTTAACTCCTACTGTAAATACCTCGTTTGTGTCAACTGCGAGAAAATGATCCGTAGAAGTGTTGCAGTATTTGTCGGTAATACAATTGTGCGCGGACGTCTCTTAATGGCCTTTATAGATGGCCTTTATTGTGTAGATGTTGCATTAAGAGCTATGGTATAGCTGTGACAAATCGTTCGTTTTTTTTATTCTTACAGCTGTTGATAGAAGTAATGTAATATTCTTTCTTCGTAAAATAAGCTCTCGTGTATTCATAATCTGGTGTGTACGATGTATCCTGGCATGTTGAGTCGTATAGTTCGTTGCAACCTAGAGGTGTTCTACATTTGTGGACTGCGTATTGATACTTAGTTACTTTAATTAATTGATTTTTCCGTCGGTACTTGACAGAACATGATAATAATATCAAAAAGGAACAACTTCCTGATATTCTGCAAAACTTTTGCAGAACATCAGGAAGTTGTTCCTTTTTGATATTCTTAGTTACTTTGGTTATGTGTTAGGTTTTGGGGTGTTTACTTTACGACTGGATGTCTGTCGTTAGCGTAGCGGTAATGCTTGCGGTGGTAAATTATTGTTCTTCGGTCGAGATGGTTGGGCGATGTAAAAATGGGTAGCTATCTCCGTTGGGAGGTGCGTTTAATCGTTTAGTTAGTCTCTTAAAGGGGTGCTCTCGGCATGCGATAAAAATTTTGGGTGTTGTATTAGTTCAAAATGGTCTAGACTATTCTTTTTATTTCGTTGTTAGTTGTTAGGATTATATATATACATCTAAGAAAACAGCTTGGTGTTGATCTGGATCGTTCCTTGTTAGCTGTTCTGTGTGTGTCAGTCATTTTTACGGTGTAATTGGGCGTGTTACAGTTGTTTATCGGGAGTATTGATTTGTTAGAAGGGGGGATACGAAGACTGTTTGTGGTCGAGTGATTGTCAAACATACGAGGTATGTTGTCTAGTGACTAATAGAAAACGCTTCAGAAATACTGTCTGGTTGAGTAAGCAATGCAAAAAGATGCATGATCAATTAATTAGATGATCGAGAGGGATCCACCAATGACGCAGAGTTACCTAGTTAGTTTATAACTTTAGTAGAAAAGAGCTGGGATGGTTAGATCCTTTTGCTGTAGTTCGGTCGTTGGGTTGGAGATGGTTGTTGTTACATAGTGTCGCAGGCTAATTGGGATAGCTTTTAAGAAAAAGTGTTTGAAATATGCGATACAGTGTATTTCCATTTGTGGACGTTGTTGTGTTTCGATAGACCTATAAAGAAATCGATTTAGCATTATTGCTGATCTTTTAACTTGTACATGCGTAGTAAATTCTTCGATAAGTTTCCCTGTGTACTAGAGTTTGTAGCACACCCTCACGCTATGAAGGCTGTGACAGCGTGGAGATGCAGATCAGGCCGTCCGATTTGCACTTGATTAGGACATATCTTCGCCATTCTCTTCCATTCCATGGCTGCTGCCTTGCTGAGCATTCAGATGCTGGAGATCCTCCTGAAGTCCAGCGATGTGGCCATAGCACAAACGTGTTATCGACGCCTCGGTGCGCGCGGTTACTCGCCGTCGGAGGTTCGAGTCCTCCCTTGGGCATGGGTGTGTCTGTTGTCCTTAGGTTAGTTTATCTTAATTTAAGTAGTTTGTAAGCTACGGGCTGATGACCACGCAGTTTGGTCCGATAGATTTACAAACATTTGAACATTTTTTGTTATCGACGTATCTGAAAAAGCAAGTATTTTTCTGAGCCGCTGGTTCCAGTGCTTACTATATGAAGTCCTCCATAATTAAGTTGGCTACAACTAGTGGCGAAGGATATCCTATGGAGACACCATCCGTTAGTTCATAACAGTTTCGATCGAGGAGGTACAATGTCGGTGTGAGGACGGATTCGAAGAAATTGGTCGTATTTGGGTTGAATTTCTCGCTAATCAGATCGAGAGAATCAGCAGACACTCTGGTGAAAAGAGAGACCACGTCGAAGCTCACCATAAGGTACTGGCCAAGATGGCGTATTTCTTGCAGCTTGTGGATGAAATGGTGTGCTGCTCACATTTACCAAAGTAGGGGTTAAATACCTCCGTCAGATGTTTGATGGAATACTCTGCAAATCACATTTAAGTGCAGAGGGTTCATGGAACCATCTCTATACCATTTATCTCCCAATTCATTCTCGAATAGTGCGCGGATAGAAATCTCTCCGTTCAAACTCTGACTTCTGGTATTTTATTCTGATGATCATTTCTACCTATATAATTGGGAGTCAACAATATATTTTCGCATTCGGAGGAGAATGTTGGCGACTGGAATTTCGTAAGTAGCCCACGCCGCAGCGATAAGCGCCGTTGTTGTAATGATTCCCATCCCACATCCTGTATCATTTCCGTGATGCTGTCTCCCTTGTATCGTGACAATACAAAAGGACCTGCCCCTCTTTGGACTCTTTCGATGTCCTCCGCCAAACCCACCTGATAAGGATCTCACACTGGCAGCAATACTCCAAAAATGGACGCACAAGCGCAGTGTATGCAGTTTCTTTTGTAGTTCTGTTGCATGTTTTAAGGATTGGTTCGCCTTTCCCACACATTATCTACGTGTTCTTTCCAATTTAAGTCTGAAGTAATAGTAATTCCTAGGTATTTCGCGGAGTTTTACGGCCTTCACGTTTGATTAATTTATCTTGTAAACAAAGTTTAACGTATTTCTTTTCGTACTCATGTGGACGACTTCACACTTCTCATTATGTAAAGTCAATTGCCAATTTTTACACCGTAGTGACATCTTATTCAGATCGTTCTGCAGTTCGTTTTGATCTGCAGATGATTTTGCTAGACGGTAAATGACGGCGTCATCTGCAAACAACCTAAGAGAGCTACTTAGATTTTCCCATAAATCGTTTATGTAAATCACCTCTGTTTTAGTCGATGCCTTACTATTGATCGCTACGAACTGTGTTCTCTCTGACAGGAAATCGCCTATCCAATCGGAAATTTGTGGCGATATACCATAACCATGCAATTTGATTAAAAGCCGTCTGTAAGGTACGGTGTCAAAAGTCTTCTTGAAATCAGGAAATACGGAATTAATTTGAGATCCCTTGTTGTTAGCGCTCATCACTTAGTCTGACTAAAGAGATATTTGCGTTTCGCATGAACGATATTTTCTAAATCTGTGTTGACCTTTGATGAATAGAAACGTTGGTAAACCAATGTTGATCACAGTCAGACGCAAAGGAACTTTTGTCTGTGAACCTTTGATAAGCCATAGAGCTTTGCTGGTGCATGAGCTCGTGGTCAAGGCTAGCTGACGATTTCCTTCAGCAATAGTCTGCCATTTCACTCTGTTGGTCGGGTCTCCTTTCAGTTTTCTTTGCGTCGCATCCTCGAGTAGGTCGTACATTTTGCTTTTGTACTGTGACATAGGAAGACGTACAGTGGCATTTCTTTTATCTAAAAGTAGAACGACTATTTCAGGATCATTACGTAGTTCTAGAAAGGCGAATGTTTCTGCTTTTGTGATGTTTGGCTTCGGTGGAATGACTCTAGCGACCGCATGGCACGTTTTCCGGCGTATCTCTTCTGCCGCGTCACTGTGAAAGATGACAATTACTCGTTCTTTACGACTGATGAAATCTGCAACAGATGTAGTAGTCGGTGTTGGTGCGAAGTTGAGTCCATTTTCCAGAACTGATTTTACTGTGTCATCCATTTCTTTCCCTGTTAAGTTCATAACAGTTTGTCTCTTCACTTCTTGCACCTGCTGTTCTCTGGCTGCCAGACAATCAAACATGGAGACTTCTAAGATATTGGTACTGTGTCAAGATCGGTCAGTGTGGGCCCAAGCGATAGCGACAACCCACTCTCACGAATTAGAAGAAAGTAAACAAGCCATCTCTAAGAAGTGCCAGTAAGTCCGTAGATGTTGTGTCCAGCCGCCATCGTGTGTACTGCCAAACCAACTCTTCTGGTAATCCAGCAGGCGGCCGCGATTGTTGTATGATGGATGATCCTTGCAAACTTCTGTATTATCCTGTGGTCATGGCATCTCATCAGGAAGATCAGAGTGCTGTGTAGACGCTCTTTCCGGCCCCGAAGTTTGTCTAGATTCTTAAGTCTCTGAAACATCTCCTCCTTGTAGAGGATTCTGAAGTGTGCTCATAGCCTTTTCCAGCAGATCAAGTGTTTATACTGTTATTGCGTGTCCAGTCGAGTGCAGTTGTCTTTGTAGCACAGTATTACGGCTGCATTCCTTGCTGTCATCTTCAGGTGGTGCCTGCATAATGAGCGTCTCTGCTACATCTTGCCCCCTTCTGAATGGACCCCATGTGTTGGTCGCGCAGTGGGCCACGTGCAGTGCAGCTGGGAGGTAGAGTACATGCAGGACAAATTGACCGGTAGTTGTGTAGACTGTTGGGCCAGGGTAGGAAGATCGGTAGTGGTGGAGGAAGCGGCTGGAACAGTGAGTCAGCGCTGGAGGTTAAGTGCCCAGATGATTGGCTGGCAGGTATGAGTGGACTGACATGGCCTCCCCTTCCGAACGAAGCAATGAACTCGCCTGGCGCTTCAGACGAAAATTCGTCTCTGCGCATCCTCCACCTTATTCTGCGCACTCTCGATCGCGCTGCTGCCTGTTGGACGCGGACAATACTCCATCAGTCCTGTGGCCTGAAGATGACAGCAAGGCACACTGTCGAAATATCATGCTAGGAAGCCAACTGCACCTGAGTGGACACCCAAGAACAGTATGAACAACTGATTCGTCGGGTAAGCCTAACATCACATACAAGTTTCCTCTACAGGGAGCAGTTGTTTCAGAGACTTAAAAAGCTGGGGAGGAGTTGTTTCAGAGGCTTAAGAAACTGGTTAAACTTCCCGGCTGTAAAGAGCGTCTACTCAGTACTTTTGTCTGACTTGTGAGATGCCGTGACCAAACCAGAGTACAATAAAAATAATTAAATTAAGTCGAGTGAAATACATTTTCTTGGGGAAGATTGCAACTAAATTTATGACTCCTTATGAGTTTAGTCCTGCATATTTTATAGATGCAGTTCATAATATGTTATAATGTTCTTGCCCAGCTATTAAATTTCTCTCCATTAATGACAATACATACCTTTTGTTTTAATGGGCCGTGTGGTCCCATTTATGATGACACACCTATGAGCACTAATGACATAAATTTTCAAACTTTGGTCATGTATTATCCAGTGACACAAATATTATGTGCAACATCAGTACAACACTTCTGCAAATTGATGATAGACAGGAAACAACTAGACTATTCGACAAAGAATTGTATGTTGCTATTTTATTTCATTGACATTCTTAATTATCATAGAAATACGTTATACAGTTACTCTATCTGAATTTTGATATTCTTTTCAGCATGTGTTGACACTACTTATAAAAATGGAACATATTAAATTTACGAAGTAATGAATATTACAACAGATAAATGAAAATAATTTTCAGTGCCACTCCATGTATCATCACATCTGCTTCCATACTTCTGACGAATGTGTGACACATATGTGAGGCGGCAGATAGTTCATTGTCATGTAAAAGACAACGAAATTGAAGTTCATCCTGCATTTTGCAAATGGACCTTAACATAAATTAGCAGTTGCTCATGTTTGTCCGCTCACCACAAAATGGATAAAGAGAAATGTCAGTGTCTACATATAGGATTCCTATAAACTAACACCCACATACACACATTAAAATTTTGCATCATCTATCAACTAATACATATACATATTAAGTTGTGCATAAAATATACCTTTAGTTTTAGATATTTATATACAAGTGTTTCTTTGACACAGTTTATAGTTTGTTTGCATACCATTGAGCAACATTTTTATTATGCTCATCGACAGTCATTTCTCACCACATGTTGGGTAGCATCCATGTTTTGTTCAATGTACAGGGTTAACAACACTGTTGAAGGCGTCCAGAGTATTTTATTTTCTTGCCAGCCACGTTTGCTGTAAATAGTCGGTAGCATGCCACTAACCACGAGACACACTTGGTGTGTGCTGGCGGTTTTAATGCATTTGTTAGATGCTTCACAGTAAAGGTGTTGAATGTTGTAGAAGCCAGCTAAGACCTTAACCTCAGATCTGTTTCATGTCGTTCTTTATGATTATCAAAACAGCCTACCAGAATCTGACGTGCGTCCTACAGTAGTAAAGATCAGGTCAGCGCTATTTTGAGATTAGAATGTCTGCTACATTTTCTGCTCACTAATCAAACTAACACTTGTTGCCACAGTTTGTGGTTTGATACATTCACTGATCACTTTAATTCACTTCTCTATGTCATCACAAATTAACTGATCTCTTTTCATCACATACTTTACTTTGTCTTCGAAATTTCACTTTCACACATCCTTTGTTGATCTCATTGCATGCCTATATTTGTCATTGTTGTCCATAGCATAGAGATTGAACCACATTCGTACATGAAAACATTGAAATTCTCTCCATGTGAGAGACTTTAAACACATTTTTCAAGAAACATTAGAAAAATCAACAAATAATATCCTTATACTTCTAATAAGAAAACACATAATACAAAGAAGTGATGAATTAAAGAATTAACATGCTTTTCGTACACAAGTAATATGTATTCATTTTGCATTTCTGCCATTCAAGCGACATTTGCTAATTTCTCAATATACCCTCATGATAATTAGTTTTCAACAGTCTTGTCCTACACCTTCATATCTGGTTTCATCATCTACAGCCGCGCAGGAGTACCAAGCTGTCTGGAGCGGCACATTGCAAATCGCGTGGCCTCCCGCATTGGGAATCCTCCCTCTGGCATGGATGTTTGTGTTGTCTTTAGTATAAGGTAGTTTATAAGTTTAGGGTTAAGTCCCTCAAGGTTAACAAGCATAAAATAGAAGAAAGAAAAAAAAAAGCCACATCATCTATACATAATTCAACCTCTTACTTTAAATTATAGTTGTGAGACAGACACTAATTAATTTTATTTTTTAGCACTCTTTTACGACATTTAACATTACTATATCCTCTGAGAAATTGAAAACCCTCATTTTCTTATTTTCCATCATCTTTCTAGGTTTACGAAAGTGACATAATTGATGCTTTTCAAGCTGAGCTCATGAAGACATTTGATTTGAAGAACCACTTCGGTTACCTTTCAGGAATGAGACTAGACCCAACACTCACTTATTAATTCTACATAGAACATAGACTTGTATACATACTTGTAGAGACTTGTATATATGAGAAGAGATAAGCCTCATTACCTACAAAAGTCGTTATCCTTCAACTTTTGGAAAGTATTATGGAAATCTGGTCATTTTTACTAATTATATCCACAATGAAAGTATTAGTGGGCATACTAGAAATTTGTGTAACATAGTGATTATTCCAAAGTCGTTTAATCAAGCACCTCTAGTTAGAACAACCTTTTTATTATTATTATTTTTGTTTAGAAAGATAACATCTACATAGAGACTGTGCTTTTGACTCAGTTACTGCATTTACATATTGAGGTTCCAGATGACTCAAGAGTCTATCTACTTTTAAGTACCCTTGACAAGGTGTGTTGTCTCATGTCCTATAACTCATATTGTTTTAGTCCTGAAAAATACCATACAATTCTACTTGGCATAGGTTTTTGACTGGTGCACCTCATGTACTCATCATGATAATCACATACAAACTCACATCTTCTGACCCACATAAACTAAAATTATAAAAGGTTATGATTGCAGAGGGCTATTAGATACCATGCCGCTTCCTCATTATAAATACGCATATGGCGCCAAGTGTCTTAACACAAATAATCCATGTAGTAATAATATCCTAATTATGACACAGCCTTATGGTCAGAGGGTGTAACTCACACACATCAACATGGAATCTCGTAATTTTTGCATGTGGTCATCGCTGTCATTGTACTCTCTTGCAATTTGTTTATGCCGATTCCATCATTTGTCTGTACCTACATCCCTGTTATTTCCTATACTCTCCTGTTGCCTTCCATTTATATACACACATTGCATATATATATATATATATCGCTCAAAGCAGTTGGTGTGTCACATACGGATTTTAAAGAGCCATCGCTGTATTCATGAATACCGTGCGGCAAGAACCGAAACATTATTTACCGCCACTGTCAAATACTCGTGGTTGTTGATATTGTGGGCTTGGATTTTCTCCCCACAACTTAGAAAACTACAACATGAATGCATGTGCAGCCTCAGTTACAAAATTTTAAGGTAAACAGTTTGTTTTGGATCTTTACCTCAGGGGTTAAGCGAAGTATCAACCATAAAATGATCCTGTGTTGTATTGTAATCGTTTTATGCAAAGGTCTTTCAATTTGCTAATATTTTTGTGAAGCTTTTGCATGTAGTTTTCGCAAAGTCATTGTGGGTAGCTTTACAGAAAGAGAATTACACGCCCCCGCATCATAGTGTACTTGCACTTGTTGTTGGATGAAAATGACGTACTTCCAACTCTTGAAGGGGCGGTTTGGCATCTAAATACATATTTTTTGTGCATATCTGTATACATTTTTCTCAATGTCACCTGTTTGGCTAGATACTGTTTGTGGATTTGTGAAAGTTTGTTATTTGTGCTATGAGAAAATGTGACACCGACATTGGAAGTGTTTGTTTTCAACTGCACTGCACTCTTTATGTCTATAAAGCATATTCCTCGTACAGGTAATAATGTGTTCACGTGTCTTTATTCAGTGTTTTTTTGTTGCATTCCATTATTTTTTAAATAAAAACCACAGGCACCAATTTCAAGAAACTGGGGAAAGTAACACTGTAGAAGACGAATGGGTAGCTTGGAGGAATGAAATAGTGAAGTTAGTAGATGAACAAATGGGTAGAAAGACAAGACCTAAAACATAATCCTTGAATCTACAAGAAATTATGAATTGATGACTGGAGAAAATACAAAAATATTGTAAATGAAGCAGGTCAAATGTAGTACAGATGACTAAAAATTGAGATTGGCAGAAAGTGCAAAATAGATAGAGAAGAAATGCGTGTCAGTTGAAGAATGTGTAACTAAGGGAAAGATAAATACCACCTGCGGGAAAATAAAGGAAATATTTGGAGAAAAGAAAACCAGCTGTATGAATATCAAGAACTCAGATGGAAAACCGTTTTTGAGCAAAGAAGGGAGAACTTTTAGGTGAAGGAATATATAGAGGGAAATGATGTCCGAGACCATATTCATGAGAGGGGAAAGCAAAAAGATAAAAATGAGATATGAGATACTATACTAGAGAAGAATTTGACAGAGCACTGAAAGACCTAAACTGAAATAAGGACCCTGGAATCAGGGAGTGAACTGCTGCTCCAAGGTACGATATTGTCTTCTTGAATACCTACAAGAGTTTCTACGTTATCTCAATACTCAATATCATTGATTAAAACATGAAGTTCGTCATGGAAGCAGAAGAGAATGGATGTCTACCCTACCCATAGTGTTAACTAGGGACATGCTTTCAATTTCTAAGAAAGGAAGAAGTTATTCAGTGCCAAATTATTGTGGGTTGTGGGACTCAGTCTTAGAGAAAGTAGTGGAACTACATCTCCACAACAATTTGATCAGCTGTGATGGCTGTTTCCAACTTAGTACAATACGCATTGAGAAGATGCATCAGGAGTGCTTTGTTCTGAAGATGGCGGCCCTGCAGAGAGAATGAAGAGCGACAAGAACTCACAGCATGCACCACAGCCACACCGTGACCCCCCACCAGCAGCCCGTGCCGCCACCATTACACAGCACACGTTTACCAAGGCTCAGGATTGGCCAGCCTACAGAAGGGACAGTGGCCATCGTATATTTTTATTGAAACATAAAATTTTTCAAATGGAACAATGGTTGTTTCTATCATGCCTGGAATTTGTGACACCAGCGTGTACAAAGAATTTTGTATGACATTTTTATCACTTTTAGTATGGCAGCTACAACCATTCAAAGTTTTGGGGGCGGAGACTACGACAGCGTAGCTAACTGGCTGGTGGCCATGAGACGGTGGACCGTGCCCCAGAGGCTAGCCACTCGGCCAGTGAGCTACGCTATCGCAACCTCCGCCCCCAGAACTTTGAACTGTTGTAGCTGCCAAACTAAACGTGTTAAAAATGTAATTCAAAATTATTTGTACACAGCTGGTGTCAAAACTTCCGGTGCATGATAGAAACAACCTTTGTTCCGTTTAAAAAACTGTATGCTTGCATAAAAATACACTTTCTAAGTAATATTACAATCTGTTTTCTGGCTAAAAATACGAGCCCCTGACTACCAATCCATTTTCTGAAAACCGCATATCAATCGCACTTTTCATTACCGCAATATTTGCGGTGCTGGAGTTAGGTGATTGACCCTGTATATTTTTTGTGCCAAAATAAAAATTCATGCTGTGTAGGGTTAAGTAGTCTTCGAGCCACACACATATTTGGGGACCTCTTACATAAGTTCCAGTCACTTGGTACCTTGCACTGGATCAAAGATTCACGATAAATGAAAGCTAAGGAAGGGGCCAATGCCGTCAAGTACTCTTGTAAAACCGGATTGGTACCCCATCTGGACCTGGCGACTTGTTTGTTTTCAACTCTCTTTTTCTGTTTCTCTACACCAGCTGTGCCTATTACTATGTCCTCCAATTGGGAGATAGTGCGACCATCAAATGAAGGTATGTTTGCATGGTCCTCCTGCGTGAATGATTTCTGGAGTGTTAAATTTAAAACTTCTGCATTCATTTCGTTGTCTTCTTTCACCATCCCAGAATGATAGATGTTTTGCTATGGTGTGACGATGGTAGTTATTGTATGCATCGCGCAGTGCTCTTTTTATAGATGCATGAATCTCTACAAACTTTTGTCTGATTTGGTTTGCTTGACCATTTTCTAACCGAGAGTGCAACTGCTTCTGCTTTCTCAGCAATTTTCGAATATTAATATTAATCCACGGTGGGTCTATTCCATCCTTAATCCGGTTTGTCGGCATGTATTTCTCCATAGCTTTATTTACAATACTACATTTTAATTTTGCTCTTAACTCCTCTACATCCACCGTACCGGTACTAAATGATGTCCATTCTTTCCTTAAGTGGGACTCTAAGAATTGCTTATCTGCTCTTTCTAGCACAAACACTGTCCTACGCTTTTAGACCGATTCATTAACTTTGGTGGCCATTGTCGCAATGACGACATTATGATCACTAACTCCTTTCTATATAGAGACATAATTGACAAGGTCTGGCCTGTTTATAACTATAATGTCAATTTATTTACATTGTGTGTTGCCTAACGAATTACCTACTCAAAGTAGTGTTAGGAAAACGTACTCAACAATTGTTCACAAGACTGCTTGTGTGTACCTCATGTGGTGAAAGCATAGGCGTACCAGTCTATACCCGACAGGTTGAAGCCACCCCCAACAAATAAAGCATGGTCCGGTTACCTTCACCCCACTGACCGTAAACGTTCTTTGAATCACTCTAGCACTGTGACTGTGGAACCAAGGGCCGGTAAAACACCCAACTATTAACATGATTTCGCCTACACCTGCTAGACGTGTCCTTATATCCTCACAGTCACTGTTGACTTCGAGCTTGTGGACTGCAATTAACGCACCTCCGGCAATCGTACCTGATCTATCCTTGCGATATTCATTCCATTCTTCGTTATATATTTCGAGGCTTCCAACGTCGGGCTGCAGCCAAGATTATTTGAGTGTGGCAACTTTCCTGCAGTGCAGTAAATTCTCAAACTTTGTTTCTAATACTTTGAAAATTGACTGTTAATATATTGGAAGTTGTAGAGTCCATTAGTTGTATATCATTAGAACTATCACCTTGCCTCCTACACTACTTGCTGCTTCCTTAGTGTAATGCACCCCTGATCTATCAAGGGGATTCCTACAATTCCCCACTCGATAATGTAGTCATGAGTGTCACAGAGTGAACGGAAGCCTTTGGATGAGACCCTCAAAGACTTACAAGAAATTGGCTTACTATACTGATAGGTGACTCCCATATCACTCATTGAGCGACAGCACTTCGTCCCTCATGGAAAGCTCCAATTAGACTTTCTCGATGCAAGACGTCTGCCAGTATTTATACCTTTGCCTCAGACAACAAAATGCGTAAAAATGGTAGAAGTGACTTGATTTACAAAGGTAGTGCATGCATTTCATAGTAATTTTTCCCAGTTATCAAATTCTTTAATCATATCTGTTGTGCATACAATAGTTTTGTTGTAAAATATACATTTTGTTAGGAAGAGCATTACTTTTGTCAAAAGCACAGTAAATAAATAGAAAGTTTCCTTACTAACTTCATTAACTCACATGTTGCCATTCGTCTGATTATATAAATAGATTCTATAGCTGAAATTATAAATATGGTTACAAAAACAATTTATCCCATAATTCAAATTTGGTAAAAGCTACAATAAATCTGTAGTCATTGTCTGATAGTTCTCTGTGAGAACTATTCATTCCTAGTTAGTTTACAAAAATTGCTACAGTGATTATTTAGTTACAAATATTTAAATTTTGTAAACTTAAAAATTGCTTAATATTTTATAATTTAAAGACTAGACAATGAGTGAGCTATTCCACCCCTTAGTCTCTTCATTTCGTAATGTATTAATTTGTATATGAATTATAATGTTATAAATGATATTTTAAATTATTGTGCCAGGGCCTGGGTACCTGTTATGATAGTCTTACTACTATGGTTTTGTTCATAACCGGCTAATTACTGGTGCATTTTCCATTCACATGATTCCTGCTGGTTGATTGGTACACAGCTCTTGACAAATTACAGGCCGTAACTGAGTTGAAAAGAACATTATTTTATTAAAGTAAATTCTACTGTAGACATTGTGGCATTAAAACATTCAACATACTGCCTATAGTTTAACAGTAGTTCAGATGTCTCATGAATTATCTCTTTTGTTTTGAGGCTCACAACATGTGTGAGTATTCGATTGTTGTCCAGAGGTGTTTACACTGGATTGTAGTTTTCTGTGTTATTGAATGTTCGTTCTGTACAATAACAGTAATCTTATCATTACAGTTTTCCTTCATAATATCTTGCTATTCTGATTCCCAAGTAATTATGTAATTCACCTTTATCTTAAAAATGTATGTTGCTCTGTCCACTTCTGTTATATGCTTACCTTCACTTGTATCACACAGGCGGGTTGTAACTATCTGAAAACATGCTACACATTGATTCGAGTCTTCTTTGTTGCCTATCAAACTGAATTGCTACTTAGGCCCTTCTGATCTCTTGATCTCTCACCTATCAAAAACATCTAATCAATGACTGTGTAGCGACTGGAGAAAGATAAACTATACACTGAAAATTTTCATATTTTCCAATGGAATTTTTTCTTCTGAAACTCTTCTCAAGCCACGGTGGAGTAGCTGAGCGGTCTAACGTACCCTGCTGCGGAGCGCGCAGTTGCTCGCCATCAGAGGTTCGAGTCCTCCCAAGGGTATGGGTGTGCGTGTTGTCCTTAGGTTAGTTTAACTTAGGTTAAGTAATTTATAAGCTATGGACTGATGTCCATGCAGTTTTGTCTGATAGATTCACAAACATTTTTGAACTCAAGAACCATAATAAAGAAGATAAAGATCGATTATGCATATAAATTGTTAGAATCATGAGTTGAGTTGTGGTCTTGTTGCCATACAAAAATCCTATTGAATGAAGCACTTCAATTTTTCTCAGATTTTTCAATTTTTCTTTCACCAAGACCATTTTTTGATAGTCAGTTCAGTCTGTTAGCAACTGATGTACTTATCAATGAGCATCATATAATGCTTACCATTTAGTTTTGTGGAAATCG
Organism: Locusta migratoria; assembly: GCA_026315105.1. NCBI lineage: Eukaryota > Metazoa > Arthropoda > Insecta > Orthoptera > Acrididae > Locusta > Locusta migratoria. Next base: position 17,429,706 of record CM048747.1, on the reverse strand, counting down.
AATCTACGTAGAACTTTTCTTTTGGAGATTGAGTAAAGAGTGTCAAAAGTCTTTTTCACAATTTTTCTCAGCATGATTCTTAAATTTCCAAATACCAAAACAAATATGTTACATTGAGTAAAATTTTTTATTTAACTTATGATATATATTTTTATGTAGAAAAATATGATGTTTCTGTATAGTTTAATTTTATAATAATTGTAGCAGTGGATATTTTTGATGAACTGCATGTTAGAAACGATTTAATTTTGTCCATTATCAATATTGTAGTCAACCATTTTATTTTATTGATCCACTGTATTTCCGTTTTAATCGATGCAGGAAAAACTGAATTGTGAAATTTATAAAATTATTTGGTATTACCCAGCAAAATGCAGTGGTAGTACTTGGGATAATGCACAGGATGTTGTGGGTTGGTCATGGAATGGATCTGGAAGTTTCTCAACTTCTGTGACTTCATGTCATCTGTAAGTCCACCCTTCTCTCAGAATAATTTGATAAAACACTTTTAGTTGTTCTCATTAATAATTCTTTTATCTTATGTCTTAGGTTGACTGACACATTATTGCAGCACAAAATTGTGGATCCAGCTGCTGAACCAAAATATGATATTATTGATGGCACAAAGCAGAATCTGATTGTACTTCTATCTGCAATTTCAGACTACAGCACAATTATATTTTCAGTTGAAGAAATCAACTTTCAGGACACTTTCTTATATCAGGTTGTACACTGCTATTTCATGATAATAAATTCCAAATCATATAGGTAATTGTTATGAAAACAGATGTGAATTCTGTGTTTTTCACAAGGATATTTAAGAAACAAAAAACTTCAGTAAATAAACTCACAATTCATAAAACTTGTTAATTATAAAATTAAATTCATAACGTATTTTTCACATTTATGCCTAAATTGTGTATGTGTTCACATGCTTTCTTCTCAAATAATTTCTACCATCAATCTCGTTTTCTCCAATTAATAGTAAACTTCGTCTGTATATAGACATTTCACTGTCAGGACTAGTTGCAATATATTATTTTTTTCTAAGTTGGTTACAATCTAATAAATACAATCATTTATGTCAACAAATAGTTTTACTTCTTTACATTCTTATATTCTTCACTGCTATGGAAACTTTTTTTTTTTTTTTTTTTAACTGATTTATTTCTACTTGGAATTTATTGAAGTTGTGGGAGTCGCATACAGCCAAATAAAATGCACAGTGAATAGTGTTTATTGTAGTGGGCATGTGATTGACAGTTCTTTTTTTCTATTTTTTATTCCGATGTTAGGTTTTGTTTTATTTGTTGTTTGTCTGTGATAAAGTGACGTCAAGTATTTTAATAAATGCCTTTTAAAGATGAGTTTTCGTTAGAAAGTTATTTAATAGATACGTGTTATCATAATAACGAATCCTACAAAGTGGTGACCCCGCAAAAGACAGAAAATACGCATATGGATATCCAAAATCAGGCAACATAGTCGTCACAAAGCGCGACGCTGACACACGTGAAAAAACAGTTAGCAGACTTTCGCGACTTGTTGCAGAAACAGATTGAAGACCTTAGGGCCGGATCTAGAGGGGGACAAAGGGGGCAGTTGCCCCGGGCGGCAGAATTTAGAGGGCGGCAAATTTTTTGACCGACTCTTTTCTTTTCTTCTTCTCTTTTTTTTTCCAGAATGTATCTTTCTGGTATAATTTAATAAAATTGACTGACACAGAATTATTAAAAGTAAAATGAGTGCAAGAAATACGGAAATCATTTAATAAAACTAAAATTCCTGGTTGCTGACTTCAGTGTTGCCCTGTCATAGGTACTTCAGCTAATCAAACTTTAAAAATCTACGAGATATCAGCCAGAATGAGGGAGATGTTTACTTTATTGCATAAGTAAATGCACAATGTTTATTAATTTGCATAGATTTCCTTTTTCAGATAAATGAATATTCATATTTCATATCAAGGTAATACTTGTAGAAAAGGTGAATTTGAATAACGTTCCAGTCCTTCTAAAAAAAACGTATTTCAGGTGCGCACACTTCTTATTGAAAGTCAAGAGCATTAAGAATCTAGAGTCCTCTCTCGGTAGCGATGGATTTGATAGACATCTACACAGGATACTCTGTAAATCACATTTAACTGCCTGACAGAGGGTTCATCAGGTCACTTTTATACTATTTATCTCCCATTCCATTCTCGAATAGCGCGCGGGAAGAAAGAACATCTGAATCTCTCTGTTCGAGCTCTGATTTCACGTATTTATTCAGATGATCTTTTCTACTTATGTAAGTGCGAGGCAACAATATATTTTGCCTTCGGAGGAGAATGTTGATTATTGTAGTTTCGTAAGTAGCCCAAGTCGCAGCGATAAACGCCTTTGTTCTAATGATTCCCATCCCAGATCCTGTACCATTTCCATGATGCGGTCTCCCCTGTATCACGACAATACAAAACAAGCTGCCCTTCTTTCGACTCTTTCGATGTCCTCCGACAAACCCACCCGATAAGTATCGCACACTGGGCAGCAAGACCGGATAAAACAGGAGGAATCTCACTGTATTATTGATGTTGTCCTTTATCTAGCCAAACAAGGAAGTCCTTTTAGAGGATCAAAAGAAGATGGTGATTTTGGTGATCCACATAGTGGCAAATTTCTAAATATAATTGATCTCATATCATACTATAGTGTCCCCATTTGTTTGCGTATTGAATGCCGCAAGAAAGACCGGATTAGCTATTTTTACAAAAATATACAAGATGAGTTTTGTGACTTGATTGCTAACAAAATAAAACAAGATACAATTAAAGATATTTTAGCTGCTAAATACTTTTCACTTATGTTTGACTGCACTCCAGATATCAGCCACAATGCGCAGATGACACAAGTAATTCGATATGTCAAGTCGAATGACTCAGAGGTTGTGGAAAGTTTTACTGACTTTTTTACAGTTACAGACAAAAAATGAGAAGGCTTTAGTCGAGAGATACTGCAAAAAATTGGAACAAGATGGGTTGAACATTAAGTATTGCAGGGAGTAGGCTCATGACAATGGGGCAAACAGGGCTGGAAAGTACAAAGGGGTCCAGTCAAGAATACTACAGAAGAATGAAGTGGCCTATATCGTACCATAAGGAATAATTGACAGAGCTTAGTACCAGGTTTACCGCACTTGAGAAAATTGGTGCAAAAATTGGTTTTCTGTGTGGTGTGCAAATTCTAGAAATGGAAGTGGAGGACTTTAAGGCCAAAACAGCGGAACCGGCAGAAGATCTTAGCGAGGAAGAACTTGAAGTTGAAAGTTTCAGACAACATGCACTAGCAGTAGACAGAACCTTGCAAGATTCCACTGCATCATCAACATTAAATTTAATTTATAAAAATAAATTGGTAGAGGGGTACCCCAACCTTACTACAGCGTTAAAATATTTCTTACCATTCTAGTTTCTGTTTCGTCTGGAGAAAGAGGTTTCAGCAAGCTGAAACTAAATACACTTGAGGAGCACGACTGCTTAACAAATCTGAGTATAATATCCATAGAACACAAACGAGCTGCTTCTCTAAGCTATGATGATATCAAAACAGTTTTGCAGGAAAAAAGCTCGAAAAGCGAAATTTTGAATTGGTGTTTGTACAATGAGTAATCTTGTAATATTTCTGTATGTATTAAAATAGTTCTGTTTCCTTTGATCTTAATTCATTCAATAAAATAAGTTCATGTTGTGAGATTGTGACATTTATTTAGAAATATGTAACCCAATTAGCACCAAAAAGTCTATTCTTACAGGAGGGGGGGGGAAGAAGGGGCGCCAAATTTAAGCTAGCCCCCTTGGCAAATCTCCTATATCCGGCCCTGGAAGACCTACAGGCAAAAGTACCGCTACAAGAGAACGCAGAAACGAGTTCGATCATCAATAGACTTCCATCGCTAAATAAACAGCACACGAAAGTAAGCAGGCCCAATTTATGCCAGACAAACCGAAACTTTGGTTTGCAATGCTGGAGCTGGCTTTCGAGCAGAATGGAATCGCAGATGAACGCACGAGATTTGCGATGGTGTAAATGTTTAGGTTCCAGGGCAGCTGATAAAGGAAGACACCTCATTCTTGCACAACCGCTGGAGCGCCCATATACAAGATTAAAATCACTATTGGTGGATGGGATGTCCAAGCCGCATAGTCAACGAATTCAACAAATATTCAAGAGCGAAAACATGGGCGACAGGACACCTGCTGAATATTGACGACATCTAAGCGGCATAGTAGCTGAAACAGATAAACCGGAAGCAATGTTACGACACATATGGATGACACAATTGCCCGGTACGGTTAAAGCTACAGTGGCAGCAAGCGAAAAAGAAGATATTCGTTCCTTGACAAAAGTAGCGGATAAGGTTTATGCAACATTGGACAGTAATTGTACGTCAAAATTGGCCGTGGTCACAGAAAGTTCAGAACAGCACGAGATTGCAGCCATTCAAACTAACAGGAAAGTAGACATAGCTAAGCAGTTACAAGAACTTACAGAGAAACTAAAAGCTTTGCAAAGCCAAGTGTCATAATTATTGCATGTAAAAAGAGAGTGTAAATCAGCTAACAGCAAAGATAACAAACAGGACAGTGCTTTCACAGGCGATTTGGCAGAAAGGCGACGAGATGTACGACACCTTGTGCGCTTGAAGGTTTCAGTCACAAAGACTGTACGTCGTTGATGTGAAAACAAGATGATGTTATCTTATCGATTCCGGTTCTGATCTAAGTGCGGTACCAAACGGTTCTTCAGGCTGTATCATCGCCTACAGATGACAGAGCAGCAACTGTAACAAAATCATTGACTCACAGCAGCGAATAAATCACCGATAGCTACTTTCGGTATATCTGAGGTAGAAGTAAACTCAGGTTTCCAAGGTAGTTGTAACTGAAATTTTGTACTAGCGGAAGTGTCAGAAGCTATATCAGGTGCCGATTTCCTAATCAAAAATAATATTGAGGTCCATATCAGTGCATCACAAATTAAGAAAGACGGTGAAGTGGTCGCAGCTATACTTGGATGACACACATGCCGTGCTACAGACTGTTTGCGCCTACAAGTTGGGACAGTCAAAAGCGAGGTTGGTAATGCAGTGACGCCAATGCCGAAGTTACTGCATAACATGGCACACCGTATTAAGACAGCGCCTGGCCAACCAGTTTCACAACGGCCACCGAGATTAGCTGCAGACCGTGTCCTAGCAGCAAAGACAGAATTTGAGCGTTTGTTAAAATCGGGCGTATTGCGTAGATCTGACAGTCCTTGGTCTTCACCTATGCATCTTATAAGAAAGAAAGATGGTTCTTGGAGGCCCTGTGGCGATTACCGGTTATTAAATGCCCGTACTATCCCTGACCATTATCCGATACCAAATTTAAAGATCTTACTAGCTTGTTGGAAGGAGCCACAGTATTAAGGGTGATTGATTGTGAAAAGGCATACCATCAGATTCCGGTTGCAGAGGAGGACATACCCAAGACAGCATTCATTACACCCTTTGGGCTTTTTGAGTATGTTCGAATGCCTTTTGGGTTAAAAAATGCAGTACAAACCTGGCAACGTTTTTTGGATGAAGTAATCAGGGGACTGAAGTGTCGTTTTGCATATTTAGACGACATATTGGTGTTTTCCGAGTCTCAAACAGTACATGAAGAGCACCTTAAAGACATTTTTCGGGCGACTGAATAAGATGGCATCATAATCAATGAGGCAAAGTGCAATAAATTTTTATCGTCAGCCTTCCCCAGGAACGGCTGAGATACAAGCGCCATTGACAGAAGCGTTAGCAGGGAAGAATGCAAGTGGTCGAAGTTAGATATAGTAGTGGATGTCACTCAGAAGTCGATTGTACAAGGTGTCTGGCAACCTTTAAGCTTGCTTTTTTTTTTTTTTTTTTTTTTTTTTTTTTTTTTTTTTTTTTTTTTTTTTTTTTTTTTCCCACGCAAACTCACGCCGGCACAGATTAAATGGAGTACGTATGACAGGGAATTTATTGCAATCTACGAAGCACTCAAATATTTTCGTCCCTATATAGAGGCATTGCCCTGCACGGTTTACATTGATCATAATCTTATTACATTTGCATTCAACAAGCTCAAGGATAATTAATCTCCACGACAGTTCCGACAATTAGAATTCATCAGTCAATTTACAACTGACTTGGGTTACATCAGAGGGGCGGAAAACATTGTTGCCGATTTCTCGTCAAGGATAGGAGTCATTTCTCAAAAAATGATTATGAAAAATTAGCAGCTGCTCAATCCACAGATAACCAGTTAACAGATTATAGAAACAACACCACTAAGGGATTACAGCTGCGACAAGTGCAGCTAGCAGGAGAGAAAGTCAGCATCTGGTGTGATGTATCACACACCTTTTGTCCTCAAAGAATTACGCAAAGCGGTTTCTGATAACATCCATGGACTAGCTCATCGAAGTGCCAACAGTACTGTAAAACTGGCAACGGACGGTTTTGTGTGGCCAAACGTTACAAAGGACTTGGGCAACAGCTTGTATAGCATGTCAAAATCCAAAACTGAGTGACATGTCCACAAACCTGATGGAGAATTTCCGTTAACAACCACACGCTTCATACATGTCCACCTTGTCATCGTGGGACCTTTAACACCTTCAGAAGGATACTGCTTTTTGCTGCCCGCAGTAGATCACTATACAAGATGGGCAGAGGCAGTACCACTGACTGACATTTCGGCGGACACAGTGGCACGAAAGTTTCTATATATGTGGATTGCACGTTTTGGCTGTCGATTATTTTTAATCGAGAATGACGACGTCATCCAGATATAGCTACAAAGTCGGCATCACGTGACGTATGGTGGTGCCCTCTATGCCCTCTATGAATGCGAGAGTCCCTCGGCACACAGTGACAGTAGCCGGAAGACCCTTGAAGATGTCTCCCGCAGTTGGAGACGAAACGTCGGGAGGAAGTTTTACATCTGGACCACGGCCCATCAGCCCGGAAATTTTATCTGAAGAACCCTACAGAGTCTGTAATTTTTGTTATTGAAGCCAACTGGGCACTAAAATGTATTTAGAACTGATATTGTCTCTTTCTCTTTGTTACAGGATTTCTTTGTTGGTATGTCTGTGAAAAGTCGTTTCCGTTTCTTGTCCTGTATTTTAAAAATGATTGTCCAAATTAGAGAAGTCCTCCTGAGTTTTGAGAACACATATCACTTCATAAATGTTTATCCTCATTTAACGTCACGTCAGATTATTGGAATATTTCCCTACATGGTTGTCTAGGTAATAACAGTTATTATTCTAATAGTACTTTTTAGAAGTTCAAATTGTCTCAAAAAGTGGTGGTAAGAAGTCTATTAAAGACAGGTAAATTGACTTTACCATTGGAGATAAGCTCAGATGCCAATATGCTTGTAGTACCAATGAAGTCCAGAAAAATTGCTTCAGATCTAACAGATAATGTACATGCCAAGCACTAAAAACAAATTAGACACGAAAATATGGTAAAAGACACCAGCAGTATTCCAGAAGATAAAGTACCGAAACAATGTTAAAAATAAAGAATTAAAAAATGGAAACCGAAAGGTTTTAATACTGAGTGACAGTCAGTGCAGAAACATACTCGAGAAGAAACTCGACTAAAATTATGACACTCAGAGCCAATGCTGAGCTATCCAATGTATGTAATACAATTGACAAATTAACAAAAGACTTCATCACAAGTGATACTCTTATATTGATGACACAGTCAAATGATACTGAAGACATAATACAACGTTATTGAAAACATTCATTCTGCCCTACTAAGTGTCATGTAGCAGTACCAAAAGTAATTTTGCACCCAGTTACAAAACCATCTGATAAAGCATATAGTAACAAAAATAAGTCAGCATGGTTAATCATTTACAAACAATGAACTGATTGAAATCCTGCAACAAAAGTAGAATAGCCATAAACTTTGAAATGGACACATTATCATGAAATAAATTAACTCATCACGGTTTTCATTTGAGCAGAAAGGGGAAAAATAAATTGCAATAGATTATTGTCATTAATTAAATTGAAAAAATTCTACAAAATATGTATTGATACACAAAATACAACTATATCATGGAAATAAAATAAAAAACATTGTGAATGTCATTGTAATATAAGTGTCTCAAATGAAACAAACGTTGTTCAACAATTGGATTATCAAGAGAAGACCACAATGTAAGGAAGGTGAATCAAGAAGCTAAGGAACTAGCTGGCAAGAAAGCGTCATATACCCTTAGAAACAAAGAACACTTCTTACAGTTAATGAGGGAATGAGGTGAGGAAGCCTTTGAGCAATCTAGGGAGAGCCTCTCCTGGAATTGCAAGATATGTAAAAAGAACAATTTCATAAATGAGCTGCATCATAAGACCAATGCACTTCAGGTCCAGTAACAAAACACAAAGAAGGAATTAGATAGGACGAAAATTTCTGAGAATTGGAACTGGCAGTTGAAAAGTAGTTTGCAGAAGAGGAAGATGTTATTATAGTCGCATTTTCAATTTTACTATTTGATTTTGTCAACTGTCTGAGTCTATTGGAGAGGAATTTCTTGTAGATGAAGGTGTAGAAAATGTTCAAATGTTTGTGTAGTCTATGGGACTTAACTACGGGGTTATCAGTCCCTGAACGTACAAACTAATTATGAACTAACTAAGACTAAGGACACCACAAATATCCATGCCCAAGGGGGATTCAAACACCCGACTGTAGTGGCCGTGCAGACCGTGACTGGAGCGCCTCAGTTTCCTCGGCCACCATGGCTGGCGAAGGTGTAGAATTCATGAAATAAACCTCACCCGTTAGGCAGCTTATGTTAGTTACAAATTCTAAGAAGAAGGAAAATGTTATATTGTTTGGTAGTTTTCATGGGATAGATGTAGGCGAGGAGTTGCAAGAAGTATTCGGGAGTAAGCAAAGTGCCAGGTCAACAGCATTGTGAAGACTAGTGCAGTACTGTGGTGACTGTTAATATAGGGGAGTTATGTTGATATTTTACAAAAAAGGAACAGGTAATTATTTTGGATGGAGCTGTAAAGCTGTAAACAGTGCAGATAGTGAACTGAAAAAGATAGCTACTCAAATTAGTAGCGCAAATGTGCATTTAATTCAGAACTTTAAGCACCCTGATCAGCCTCATTTTAATACACCTGTCAGGTATATCAACATGAAGCTTGAGAAGGCACTGACAGAAGAGGGCATAGCTTATACTGCAGTGGTGTCAATTGATTCTGACAACAGGAGAGGGTTCACTAGATATTGTATTGTAACCATTTACACTACATATCTGCCTGTATCATTGTCAGATGACCAAAAGATAATTATCAGGTGAGAGGTCAAATATAGCCTCAGATCTCTTTTCTGTTATTGGGCAGCCTGTCAGTAGCAAGTGGCAGCGTTTGTATTTGAATCATAGACGCTGCATGGACAATGTATATCGAAGAAAAAGAATCATGGAATCTTTATGTTATAATTTCTATGGGTTTGATTGGTTTTTGTCATTACTGTTAGATTTGCTGTAAAAAGTTCATACTAAGACATGGATGTATGAAGTGTCTAACTGTACTTGTTGAAAATAAATCCCAACTTACCTTATGAGCTACAGTTATTTAGTAGTTAATGCCTAAAGATTAAGAAGCAGTTCTCTTTCTTTTTATATAGTTACTTTAGTAAGGAGAAGAAGTGTGACTGTGCAATCAAGAAGAGTATATCGAAGTTTGGAAGAACAGCGTAGCTGGTCCTCTGGTATATAAACTATTGCCTTGGAAGAACATCTAAAGAATCTACAGAAATTATGTGGTGGGTCTAAAGGAGACAAGAACACGGTCTCACCACAATTTGGCATAGGCCCTACACTTCAATAGGTGTGAATAAGGCAAGTTGGCAAAGCTTACAGGTGACTACTTAGTTGGAGTTGTGGGATCACTATTGTGAAAATTATGTTACTACCTGAGGTTTCAGCTGAACCTTTTTCTTAGATTGAAGTCAACAGATAGCCATTCCTGTTAAAAGGGCGTGTCTCCAACAAAGGAAACACTCTTCACATAGCCCCAGTATTCCAATAATGAGGGAATTATTATATTTAATCAAAAGACAGACTGCGTCAAACACTACAATGCATGCTTTGTAAAAAACTTTGAAAGTACTGGGAAGCCTGAATATTCCAGTAAGGTATGAATGAAGTGGTATATTTTTTATGGGCTTTACCGAAGATAGACACCATCTTGAAACACATTCAATTTTTTTAATGCAAAGGGGGTCATGTGTAATATCACATAACATAATCATTTTCTGACAACTTCATTCCTATAAACAGGTTCGACATAGCAGTTATGGTTTAAAATATGTAACAAGATCCTTCTTTTGAACAAGGTACATTGTTCACTGCTGAAGAAAACTTTTTTCTCAGTGTTAAGAATCAACCATCACGCCCACAGATACTGGAGAGACCAGAGTCCACATAGGATTGCAACCTTCAAAGATAGTTAGTGATGTAAAGGTTATGGTGTGTTGGGGAGTAATTGGACAGAATTTCATTGGTCAAATCTACATAGAATAGTTGCAAGAAGTGGTGTCTACATTTGTCCTGAATGAAAAAAACAGTTGTACATCTTGCTTTTAAAAGGATGCTCCACCACACTATGGAGCACTTGCTCGTGATTAGATGGACAATTTCCTAGTCATTGAGTTGGCCGATGTAGTTCTGCGGAATAGCTACCCTTATCACCTGAACTCACACCACTTGAGTTTCATCTGTGCGGTTCTTTAAAGCAAATCATATATGCACATAAAATAATATAATGACACATTCTTGGACAATGCACTGCAGAATCATATTCCACATCATTTCTGCATAATTCCTTCTGTAAGTCAAAAGATGTGCCTTGTCTTATAAAGTCACCAGTTCTGGTTGATTTTAGATTAAATTTATGCAGGGAGAGGGGTGTTGAGATTCCTGATACCTCATTTCAATTGATTAGTGCGCTAAAACGCCTCCCATAAAAGGTACCCTCTTTCACTACATCAAGTGGATTTTTTATGTCTCTCTTATTGAGGAACGACTTTTCCTTTCTATAAAAGAAGGAGATTTATATAGTATTTTATTTATTTCATGCATTAGATCACTTTCTTGGTACAAAAGTACCATGTGATGTTGGAGATTACATTAGGTTACATGGCTCATAAGGAGTAATTAATAGACAACAGGGTAGGAACATCTTACCATTACACATAAAGCTACATGACTAATACATAGAAAATTCCTCTGATATTATTTTACAGTATTATATGTATATTATTTTACAGTATTATATATACAATAGGGTTGGAACAGCTTATTATGGCAATACAATGTATGATTTTTCAATCAGATTTTAAAAGAAGAGTCAAAATATACACTTAGATGTAAGCACATTGTACACAATCAGCATATAATACATTTTAAGAAAAACAATTGCAATTTTAGGTCACATCCATTTACTCATTGACAGAGTAAAAACAGTGGTGCAGCAGATATGCCCTGACTGCTTTCTGAAATAAGTTGATATTCTCGATGTTTTAATATAGACTGGTAGTTTATTGTACAGCTTAATTCCCATATGGGATGTTCCTTTCTGGCATAAGGTTGGTTTTACGTGCACTACATGGAGATTGTCTTTTACTCTGGTGTTATGGTCATGGACCTAGCTATTTCTTTTACACTGCTGTCACAACCTAATATACTAATTTTTAGAAACTTTAAAATTTCAGCTATATACAGGCACAGTAACAGTAGAATTTCCAGTTGTTTGAATAGCGGCTTACATGATTTTCTATTTTTTCCTGTAATTATTCTAATAACTCTTTTTTGGATTATGAAAGTGCTTGTTGTTGTTGTTGTTGTAGAGTTTCCCCAGAATATAACTCCATAACTCACGTGACTCTGGAAGCATGCATAGTATGCACTCATTCTAGAGCTCTTATTTCTACAGCATAACAAGTTTTACTCTATTTGGAATTCATGTATTCAATGTGCTTGTTCCATTTCATGTTATTCTGGATCCACATACCCAGGAATTTTCTCTCGTTTCTGTTCTCTATGTTCCAAGGATTATATACATGTTTATTGCATGAATGAGAAAAATTTAGGGTAACAGTTTTCTTGCTGTTAATCATAAGTTTATTGTTGAAGTCCCAGCTACTCAGTTGATTAGTAACAGTATTTATAGTTTCCTTAAGTTCATCCTTGTTCTCTCCCTTTACTATTACTGTTGTGTCATCAGCAAACAGTATTGTTTTACGTGCCTGTATATCAATATTTAAATGATTGATGTATATGAGAAAGAGGAGAGGTCCCAAAACAAAAGCTTGGGGTACACAATATGTTACTGAACCTTCATCTGACAGATGTTCGATAATGAGTTTTGGTTTCTTATTCGTGAATCTCATGTAGACCCTTTGTTTGTGATTACTCAAAAACTACCTGATCCACTCATCCACTCATTAGCAATTCGAAGTGTCCCATACTTATCCAGCTTAGTAAGTAATATGTGGTGATCTACCATGTCAAATGCCTTAGTCAAGTCCAAAAATATTCCTGCAACAAGTTGTTTCTCATCCATACAATGTAATATACTGTTCAAACATTGATAAACTGCCATCTGTGTTCATTTCTTACTTCTAAAGCCATGTTGAGACGGGTTTAGTACATTATTCTTGTCTAAAAAGTCCAGTAATCTTTTATACATAATTTTTTCAATAAAATTTTAGATAGACTAGATGTTATGGATGTGGGACGGTAATTATTAATATTACCTTACTCACCATTTTTGTAAACTGGTATGACTTTGGTTGTCTTCAGAATGACAGGAAAGGTTCCATGCTGAAGAGAACTGTCACACAGGTGAGTCAAAGGCACAACAATCTTTTTGAAACATTGTTTTAATAGCATGCAAGGTATCTCAAATTTATGGTTGGTGGGTTGAATATTTGCACTAAATTGCATTCTCCGAATTTCCCCAGCTATTTCAGAGAAATGCCTGCAAAATATGTTTGCAATTTCCTTTGGGTCTTCTGAAGTTTTGTTGTTTACAGATATAATGATATTTTTATGAATTGTTTTATGTTGTCCAGTCTCTTTCTTTATTACGTTCCACATACCTTTGGTCTTGCTGTTTGATTCCCTAACATATCCATCATTGCTCATTCATTTAGCTTCCTTAACAATTTTTCAAAGTATCTTTGAATATGCTTTATAGTATGTGTGGACTTCATCATTATCTTGTTTCAGCATGCATAGTTTTTGAAGAGTTCTTTTATTCTTGCTGGATATCTTTATTCCAGTAGTAATCCGACTTCTATTTGCAATGCTTACTCTGCAATTCAGTCTTTCTTGGGAAGGCATTTTCAATGTGGTTAGTTAGGATGGTAGTAAATGCATTAAATTTGTCTTCGTTTTCTTATGTGTGATGGCTGTGACAGATTGGAGCCAATATTGAAGCCCTAACCTTGCAATAGTACATCGAACAATGCAAGATCCGTTATGACCATACTATTTTGTCTACTTTGCTTATTATTGTGCAACTCATTGTCCGGGCTATTTCTCAATCCTTTAGGTTCATATGTCTTAGTGGTGGTCTTAATACAATGAAAGGAGAAAAGCAGTTAACATAAGTTTATTACAGTATAAAGACAAGGGGACGTGATTATTTTTTACAACTGCAGAAGATTTTCTATCAATACACTTAATTCTGAAAAGCAGTGCCTCTCAGCAAGGCGTGGATTAAGAAGGAAATTGGCTGTTAAGCGGATTACCGGAAGTTGGAGAAAAAAACTGGAAGGGGTTATCGTCCAGTTACACTGAAAGAAAGCTATATGGAAAGAGCATTCTTCTACAGAGGAAGGGTGGGGTAACTTTAGTTGTGAGAATAAATAAAGGGATTCAAAATTAAATGTTTATCTAAATCTATGGGAATTAGCTACTGAAGATATCAGTCTTTAGGCTTACAAACTACTGAAACTAATGTAAGGACAACACACGTACACACACACACACACACACACACACACACACACACACACACACACACACTCATGCCCTAGGGAGGACTCGAACCTCCGACAGGGGGCAAACAGACGCTCCTTATCAAGACACCTTAGAGTGGTCAGCCATTCCACTGAGGCAGTAAATGGCTTCTTTGACCTCTTTCAGACGTTCAAACTATAGTTGGCGTCGTGTAAGAAGGTGCTTCCGTGCATAGAGGCAGAGTTGATACAGGAAGCGTGCAGGGATGGTGCTACAGGGAGAGCGCCAATAATTGCGACTGTGGGAGAAACATTGCGTAACTCACAACCAGAAACGCACCTAGAGGAAGAATATTACCGGCTACTGGTGTGGCAGTAGAGGGGGATGCGTACAACAGCTAAAAATTGGGCTGCCTTCCTGTGTAAATTGGTTTTTTCAAAAGCGCTGCTGGGCTTCAGCGAGAATTTTATTCTATCCAAGAACTCCATTAGTCTGTAATACATAATCCTTTCAATGAGATTCACTAAATCTGACAATAAAGAAACTGCTCTATAGTTTTCTTTATTTGCTTTGTCCCTATTTTTACGGATATTGATCCATTTGGCAATTTTAGGGCAGCCCGGAAAGTTTCCTGACAATAAAGATGAGTTTATTATACAGGGTGTTTCACTAAGTGTGTTTGCCTCTGTAACTTATAAAATAATAGGTGACGGGAAATTTTAATGCGGTTGGTCATCACAAGAAATGTTACACTTTCTGCGGAGCTATGAACTTAGTTTATTGTATCATTTTCTAAAGAGTTACAGCACAAAGACATAACTTTTTAAATGTAACAATAGTTTTTCTGTCGTACATTGGAATCGTTGAAACCAGCTGCGTCCAAATCAATTTAAAATACATTCCTATCACTGTTAGTTTGGGAGCTACAACCCTTCAAAGTTTCAGGGGCAGATACCACACGCTGTACATAATACATGGTTGTGTGGTGGGTGATGGATGTTATGGCGGTGGGAAGTTGATTTACAATAGATGTTCAAATGTGTGTCCATGTTCCTCAATGCATAATGCAATGCGCCGTCGAAGGATCTGCGGACGAGATGTAACATCGCCAGTGTGACGGAGCGACATTCATCCTCTATGCGCCGTTTCAGATCATCTGGGAATGTGGGCTCAGTGACATAAACACGATCCTTTAGATATCCCCATAAAAAGAAATCTACTGGTGTTAAATCTGACGACCTTGCGGGCCATGAATGAGGACCATGGCGCCCCAAACATCTTCCTGCAAACCTGTTGTTTAGTTCTTCCACAACAACATGCGCAGAATGGGCTGGGTGACCATCGTGGTGCATCCACATATGGACTCTCGTGTGTAGACACACATGTTCAAGGAGACCACCCAAACTGTCTGCTATAAAAGCGCGATATAACTCACCTGTCAGTGTACCTGGGAAGTAGTGTGGACCGATGATTTCATCCCCAAGGATTCCACACCACACGTTAATAGACCACCTACGTTGACGGTCGACAGGTCGTACCCACCGAGGATTGTCTGCGGCCCAATAGTGCATGTTATGGCGATTCGCTGCACTACAATTTGTGAACGTGGACTCATCAGAGAACATAAGACTCCAGCGTGAAATTACGCATGGTCAACTCACATAATGTCACTCTTGCACGGAAATTGTTCCCATGCAGCTCCTGGGTCACTGACAGGCGGTACGGGTGAAACCTGTGGCCGTGTACTACACGCCACACAGATGTGAGACTGACACCAGCGACTGCAGCAACGGCTCGTAAGCTGACATGAGGATCGTGGTGTAGCGCAGCTAAAACAAACACCTCCGTCTCCTCACTTCTTGCAGGTCTTCGTCTGTTACTGTGGCGCATTACCAAGCTGCCTGTTTCCTGAAGTCGTTGTTCGGCATGTAAGAGCGTAATGGCTGCTGGGGCTTTTCACCTAGGATATCTCACGACATACGCCGTGGCTGCTTCAGTGGCAACGTGTCGGCACTCGCCGAGCATCAGCAACATGTCAACGTACTCGTTGTTCGTGTATGCCATCGTCATCCGATGTCAGTAACTGTGGTATATTGAGCCCCGGTTGTTTGTGTGGGTCCAACTCTCAGGAATTCGGCTGTGTGCGGCGACAGTCTGCAGTCTAACAGCGCATCGAGGAAGCTTCTCGCTCCGTGACACCGGCGACGTTAAACACTTCCGCACTACATTTAGAAGGCGCATTTCATTATGCGCAGCATTTGTGGTATCTGCCCCTGAAACTTTGAAGGGTTGTAGCTCCCAAACTAACAGTGATAGGAATGTAGTTTAAATTGATTTGGACGCAGCTGGTTTCAACGAATCCAATGCACGATAGAAAAAACTATTGTTCCATTTAAAAAATTATGTCTTTGTGCTGTAACTCTTTGGAAAATGATGCAATAAACTATGTTCATAGCTCTGCAGAAAGTGCAACATTTCTTGTGTTGACCTACCGCATTAAAATTTCCCGTCACCTATTATTTTATAAGTTACAGAGGCAAACACACTTAATGTGTTCTTCTATTATAAAGTCAGGAATGTTATCTATTCCAGTGGGCATTTTCTTGAAGTATTTGATTGTGTGTATTGTTCTTTTGGGGTTGTTTGCTACAGGTACATTCAGTAGAGTTATTTACTCTGTTTTGATATTTGATTGGCAGTTTATTGGATTAGTAAGATTTTCAATCTGTCATGGTTAGTAATTCTTTCTAAAGCTCCTCCTCCTCAGTTACTAGTTCTTTTGGTGTCACTTGGGCACTTCAGGTCTGGAGCAGACTTATTTGCCACAAAAACCTAAGCTGTGAGGAAAGGACCGTTTGATATGGAATGGACAGAAGCTGTCATAATGGAGGTACTGTTGTTTGTTAGTGGGTTTGATGTGGATGGATGTGTGAAGCTGCCCATTGGATAGTTGGAGGTCAATGTCAATGAAAGTGGCATGGGATTTTGAATAGGACCAGGTAAATGTGATGGGACCAAAGGTGTTGAGGTTGGAGAGGAAATTCTGGAGTTCTTCTTCACTGTGAAGAAAGCTGTACGTGTGTTGTGGAATGTTGAACCTATCGTTAAATCAGACAATAAATTGTTCATTAACACAGCTATTTGGTTTAATTATGGCCCTGATATTGATGTATAAGAAACTGTGCATTAAACTGATTATGTGCGCAATGGATATTTTAACAAAACAACTGTGACATGTAACCTTTTGAAACAGACACTGACTATACTCAAAAATTTTGACTGCGAGAAAGATATAAGAAAAACCACAAATCACTTTCTTAATGCTTGACTGTGAGAATTTATGTAGATTAGTTTCTAATTATTGAAATTTAAATTAACTATCATTTTACTATGGCACCAATAATGAAATATGTTCAATAATATTATTCAAATCAACACTCCACTAAATCAACTAATTATCAAATGAAGGAAGTAGGTTAATTTTCTAACTACGTAAATGAAATATGAAACAGGGTTAAGTTACTTATTATTGATAATCAGCATTACATTACCTACATAATACAACTTCTGACTTGCTGGCAAAGCAGCCTCTGCTCTACATCGGAGCCATACACACAACCCAACCGCTCTCTAAGCGAGCTGAACCACTAGTGCTACTCTCTCTCAGTGCGAGCTACAATGTTATGCAATACATGATCTTTGCCAAAGATGAAACTTTACACATATCGATACATACAGTAGAAGCGATATTATACATTTTCTTGCAAGCAAGTTACTCGGTACAAAACAGGAGGCACAATATTAGACATTTTCTTATAAAAATAATTTTTTATGGACACGTTTCATCACCCCCCTCCTACCTATTAAAATTTTGTAGGGTGGGTGATGCCAATGGCATTGCCTAGCCAGCAAAATTACTGAATTTCACATCCAAAAAACCATTAATGACATCCAAAATATAACATGAAAAATATGAAAACCTGATAAACATTTTTATACAAGATATTCAAGATCAAAACAACAGATGAAGTTCATAGAAAATTTAAAAAATGTTGCAGTCATAAATGCATGCAATTTTACAGACGAGTACCAACAAGAGTAATGCTTGGAGTGGTACAGGATGTGTCAGGCATAAGCAAATGTCAAAATGTACAGCACATCAGCAATAAATGGAATACATGACAAATATACATAATGGTAAACATAAGTATATATAGAATTTCAGAGAACATAGTTTGACAAATGATATAGTGGAGAAAATGAGATAGCTAGAAGTAATAGACAAGTGAAAAAAAATACAATAATAATAAACATGAACATATACAAAGTTTTACAAAAGATAGTTTAACTAATGTCATCATTTTTTTAAACATAAAATAAACATTCGTATCTTGTGCACAATGTAGTCTATGTAAATTTTTAGTGCACTTAGTATAAGATAAAGTGTCAGTTTTGTATTCTGTGATGCATTTAAAATGCCATACTTTCATGGATGCTAGAACATACATGTAAAATTTTTGACTACATAGGCTTCTGATCATGTACAAAATAATGTTACTGCTTCAGCACAATAGGATTTCAATATAACGTTTGTCAATCGAATAGGCACAATGACATTTCAGACTAATTATATGTATCTATCAAGAGCACAATTTTATTTTGGTCACTGAATGTAAAAGAACCATGAAATATACCTAAACACTGGTAATGAACCTGTGGACAACGTTTGCAATAGGAGGCACTGAATAGTATATGCACACGAATAGCACATTAGCTCTTAACATTCATTTTAGGTCTGCACACGAACACAAAACACTGTAAGATTACACCACACTGTAGGCGGGCTGGCTGGTTGCATTGAAGTGGAAGTCATGGGGAAAAGGTTCTGATGTATTCCTCCATGCAATTCGACAACCAAGTGTGCTCCAACCAACGGGGCTACTAGCAGATTGCATCAGCATAGCCAAAATTAGAGCAAAATGGTGGTGGTTGGCCAAGGCTGCAACGGACAGTACTGTGTGGCCAAACATCATCCAACAAACATCTTCATTAAAAGGCCCAAAATCAGTGGTGTATAGTAACTCGTCCATTGTTCTGTGTGCATTCTGGAATCTCGTGTGCGAAATC
Organism: Locusta migratoria; assembly: GCA_026315105.1. Lineage (NCBI taxonomy): Eukaryota > Metazoa > Arthropoda > Insecta > Orthoptera > Acrididae > Locusta > Locusta migratoria. Next base: position 17,410,526 of record CM048747.1, on the reverse strand, counting down.
GCCACTTCCCATGCGTGTCCAAAGTACATGAAATAAAGCATTTTACACACAAATTAGTAACATAGTCATGATATTTCAGTTTAGACTGAAAGAAAAGTCATTGATTAGAACATATCTACAGAAATATTTTCCCACAAATTCAAGTGGTACAGATGGGGTCATGGTATTAAACCATATTTTTACATTACAGGTAGGGTCTTGAAGACGGATACATTTGAATACTAATGAGTAATTTAATTCTTATAATAGAGTATCTACAACATTAGTGTCATTTCATATAAGCACAAGGCTTTACATACTATGTACATATTGCTTTACAAACACATAATCGTATGAAATACATTGAGGGTGCTTGTCATCAATTTGGCATTAGGTCATGTAAAGTAAATTTGTTGTCATAATGACAGCAATTAACATGAAGCCACTTCAAATAACTTAAATTGACATTCCAATTACCATTAGTTCATATCTCTTTAAATTAATATATATCACTATGGTGGTAATTACATTACCACCAAATTATAACACTTAAATTACATAAGTTGCCATGGCCAGGCTTTTGTCTCAACTGAGCTACATATTTCATTGCCTTAAGGTATAACACATCAGGGTAGTTTCGTGAGAATATCAAAAGAGGTTCAAGTCATCAGGTCATGTCTGTGTCTGTCTGAGTCAACAGTAGGGTCAAACAAAACAATTAGTGCAAATTTTGGCACAGTAATAGATGTACATCACAGTAAATCATCCAATAACATAAACACAGACGTAATATTCGTTAGGCATAGCTGCAGATTTTCGTCAACAAGATCATCAATAAAATTTGGAAGATAGCAGTAAGCAAAAGCAAAATATCTCTGTGCATTATCTTTCTAGACTTAACTAGGCGCAATTTATGGCATAGCTGCAAGTTTGCAAGAGAGATGGCTGTGTGCAACGTATAAGCATAACCATACATTGTCATTGAGCTTCATTATAAAATTAATTAGCATAGTGGTAGGGCTTAGGTATATAATTAGTGAGCATAGCGGTAAGCTTTGATTACAAGAGCAATACGCATAGCTGCAAGCATAATTAGAAATATTCATTACACATAATTACAAATAATTACAGAGCATCAGAAGGATATGAATCTCACCAATCACACATGCCATTGAAGGCACAATGCATCAACATACAAAATGGTGCACATAAGCACAAAGAGAAAACACAAAAGGGCAGTGCGAGTAAGCACATAAGAAAAGAACAGAACATAGCATCATTAGGAACATAGCGATTCTCCTCATAATTGCTTCATAATCATTGTATAATCTCGTCCACATAATTACATTTATCAAACATCTTTGACTGTTACCAATACCTTCCTTACCATCATTTATCCATAAACAATAATGCATTTTAAAGACCACCATGACATATTGTGTATTGCCTTACTCATCATCCTCCATAATGTCCTTGGCTTACAAAATGCTTATGTCAACTCAAAATCTTCTTCACTCGCTCCGAAGTTCGTAAGTTATGCGATCAGTAATACAGAAGAGAAATCTGATATTTTCTGAAACATAATAACTTAATTAGATTACTCAATTAAAAATTTCGATTAATTTTATTTGTCTTGCACAGCCACAGAGTTCGTTATATGTAAATTGCAAGATAGTCATAGTTTTGTATGACAATATCCCAACGTAGCACAGAGCATAAGTATTCAGAGTTAGGGAAAAGTAACAGTGAGAAAAAGATGTAGATAGAGCGCACTAAGGAAAAGCGGAAGAATAGTGACACTCAGCTCGAGAACGGGGCACCAATCGCCACTTGGTGTGTCCAAAACAGATTAATGGACTCTCTACCCCATCTTTATTCCTTGAAAATTTTAATATTGGAAATGTGGTGTATGCCTTTCGACTTGTGCGTCTTTAAAGTTTCTACCTCAACGACGTTGTCGTGGATGATACGTTTGATTCGATACGGACCATTGTACAGTAAGAAGAATTTGTGAATCATAGATCTTCCCTTGTGGGATAAGTGGTGGGATCTAATTAATACCTTTTGTCCTACATAGAGTTGTTTAGCATAACAATTACGTTGAGAGCGTTTCCTTTTTTCAGCGGCTTTCTTAATGTTTTTAAGCGCCAATTCAATGATCTCATGATGACGTAGTCTTCTGTGTTTAGGAAAAGGTATCAATTCCTTGATACGGTCGGGAGGTTGCTTGTTTTTCAGAACCAGAATTGGTGAAAGACCTGTAGAATCATTAGGAAGTTCATTTATAATATTTTGAAATGAAAGAAGATATCTATCCCATGTGTTATGTCGTCGGTAACAATATAGCCTACAAAGTTTTCCAAGTTCTTTCATCACTCGTTCACAAGGGTTAGAGGCAGCATGATAAAGTGATATGAACACAGGTTTGATGTTTCTGCGCCGCAACATCCGTGCCCAATCATGAGAACGGAATTGAGGTCCATTATCGGAGATGACTTTATCTATATGGCCAACATCTTTTAGGAAGTTTTTGACAAAGGCGTTAGTTACTGTCTTCGCCGTGGCACGGCGGAGCGGAGTAAAAGATACAAATTTTGATGTGAGCTCAATAGCAACGAAAACAAAAGAGAAACCATTGTTAGTTCTCGGAAGAGGTCCAAACAGATCAACGGCTGCTAACTGCTTTAATTTTGAAGGTATAATCGGAAAAAGTGGAGCAGAATGCGATATGGTCGGCGGCTTTGCTTTCTGACACAATTTGCATCGAGATAACACATTGCGTATACGTTTCTCCATGTTGATGAAGTAACAAGAGTCGCGTAATTTCGCGAAGCACTTCTTGGCACCATAGTGTCCGTAACTGAGATGAATATACCAAATCAATTTGTTCACGGATTCCTCCGGAACACACACTAACCAAAATTGACTGTCAGGGGCTTTACGTTTGAAGAGAATGTTATTATGGATAATGTAAAATTGTCTGATGGAAACATTATATTTATCATGCCATTTTATTTTAATATCTCGCCAGATTGGATCTTTATCTTGTTCTTTAGCAATGTCAGAAAATGTGGCAGATATGTAATTTTCGAAAGCAACTTGCTGCATATAGAGGATAGTAAAGTTATTTTCTAAGTATGCCTCTTCCGTCGCCTTGATGAGCCCAACAGGCGAACGAGATAGCGAGTCTGCAACGATGTTTTGTTAACCAGGAATGTAAATTACAGAGAAATCGAATTCTTGCAGGAACAAAGCCCATCGTCTAAGTCTATCATGGTTAAGTTTTGCCGACATGAGGAAATGAAGTGCACGGTGATCCGTGTAAACTTTAGTGTGTCTGCCAAACAAGAAATAACGGAATTTTTCGAATGCCCAAACTACTGCCAAAGCTTCAAGCTCAGTGACGGAATAGTTCCGCTCTGACTTGGATAATATGCGACTAGCAAATGCAATGGTTCTCTGTGTGGCAAAGTCATTTTCTTCATCCTCTTGAAACACGTGAACGCCAAGTCCGAGTTTTGAACTATCGGTAGAAATGCAAAAGTTCTTAGACAAATCTGGATGGTGCAGAATAGGTGCGTGAAGGAGTGCATCTTTTAAGCAAAGAAATTCTCTTTGGGCAGCTTCATCCCAGAACCAAACAGTATTCTTTCCAGTTAATTCATATAATCTGGGAGTAGTTAGGTCTTTCAAATTTATAAAACGGCGATAGAAATTAATTAAACCCAAGAAAGCTCTTAATTGGCGTTTAGTGGTGGGAACAGGCATTTTCATTATCGCCTCTAACTTTTCGGGGTCGGGCTGGATCCCATCTTTAGAAATAATGTGCCCTAAAAATTTAATCTGAGAACGACCAAACTGTGACTTCTCTAAGTTGACAGTAATCCCGGATTGAGCAAACACTTCAAGTAAAGATGCCAACGTACTGTTATGTTTTTCCCAGGAAGATTCTGCAATTAAAATATCATCAACGTAAATTGTGATTTGTTGTTTTAAGTGCTCAGGGAGTGTGGCATTCATCGCACGGATGAAAGCAGATGAGGAGATGTTCAGTCCGAAAGGCAATTTACGGAACTGATAACAGTTTCCGAAGCAGAGAAACGCGGTATACTTCCTACAGTTGGGGTGCAGTTTCACTTGCCAAAAACTAGACCTAAGATCTAATGAGGATAAAACTTTGACACCATAGAATTTTTGTAACAATTCTTCAAGGGTTTGGGGTCGGTCGGTTTCAGGTAAAATGATAGTGTTAATTTGTCTGGAATCGAGCACTAATCGAATTGACTTATCTCTTTTTTCAACAATATGTAGGGGACTGTTATACGAGCTAACTGCAGGTTCAATTATACCTTGACTGAGCATGGACTGAATTTCAGCCTTAACTCTTTCCCTGTATACTATCGGAATGGGATATGGAGGTACAAAAAATTTATTATGTTCTTTGATCTTAAATTCATAGAGAAAATTTTTTATGGTACCAGGACTGTTAGCGAATACACGGGAATAACGCCGCAAGATAAGGAACAATTCTTCCTTATCACGTTCTGAGGCACTTTCAACTTCTACTAATTTTTTCTTAATGATGTCAGAAATCAAGTCAATTCGCTCAGTCTCGAAATGTTTATCTGTTATATCATCATCAGGTTTGACATCCTGCGTCGCATTAGAAATAGATAAAAATTTTAAACAACTGGCACCTTCTTCATATCTGGTAATCCAGTCTTCGAATTTAATTTGAATGGCATTTTCCTGAACAAAAGCAATGGCACTAGCCGTATTGAAATCTAAAGTAAACTTGTACTTGTATAGGAAGTCCACACCTAATATTATCTGTGTAGTTAAGCGGGGGACAATCAATAGGTTGGCAGAAATGGTATGACCTTGACATAAAAATTCTACGTATGTTTGCTGTCGAATTTCGACAGGTTTGCTAGAAATAACGCCACGAATTTTAGTGCAATGCAAAGGCAGAGTAGGACCGTTAAGCAAATTCTGATATTTCTTGAAAGTCACTTCACTGATTACTGATACTGGGCTACCAGAATCTAAGACAGCAGAAAGATTGATTTTGCCAATTTTCACAGATACAATAGGGTGAATTGGAATATCGAGACATTCTACCTTCTCTTCTAATAGTGCCTCTTTTATGTCATCTAACTGTACAAATTTTACGTCTTGTTCGGTAGAAGGTTCATAAGAAATTTCTTTGTTGAGACAAGTGTTACCAAGATTAATGAGGCTTTCACAAGATAAATGCTTTTCAAATCTTGGTTGTTCATCAACTTCGCATTCGCTATCATCGTCATTAGAAGACATGTAATTATCTATCCAATCAGCAACAGAGGTGTGCTGCAAATCTAATTGTTCGAAATCATTTTTTGCTGTTCCAAGGTTACTGTTAGTTGCATTATTGTGTGGCAGTACTGTGTCCTGCCTTTCAAAGTACATGACCGGTCTGTCATATGCAATTGTTGGTTGATACTGTAAGAATTTTATTTCGTATATAGTGTCTTCCTCAGAGTCTGAAGACGAAGCTTCTGTCTCCCAATCTGAATTGTCGTCATTATATTGCTGATCGACAATTATCTCGTTTAACCGTTGGGCAGTATAACGTTTGTTCGATACCTTTTCATTTGTTTCTTTAAATTTGATAGTACAATTTTTGTTACTGTCATTACTTTCAGGAGTAACGGCTTTAGGTTTTGACACAAGTTGTGTCGGTTTTGCCTTATCACTTACTGAGGTGCTACCAGCATCAGTATTGTGCACTTCCGCACAAACTACTATTCTGTTTTGTTCGGGAGGTTGTTCATCGTAATCTTCCTCTCTGTGAGGTAGTTCACAATGAACAAGTTTCAGCGTATAGTTAGGATCACACAAATTCTGTACGGCCGAATTATTTGCCGTCGAGTCCGCTAGTCATACCTGACGCGGCCCCTTTTTTGACGAATTATAGTGTGGATTGGCAGATCTGATTTCAATGTTTTGCTCTTGTCTTTCTGGGGTACGCGATCTGCTTTGGCCCTGATTTGTGTTTTCGTATCGTGGAAGGCGATCACGAGAATTATCGCGTGTGCCCTCCCGACTACGCTTCTCAGCGTTATTGTTGTGATTTTCAGTCTCGCGATCACTATCAGTATTGCGTCTATCACGCCAATTAGTATCATTCGAAGTATTGCGTCTATCACGCCAATTAGTATCATTCGAAGTATTGCTGTTATGATAGTAATTATTGTAGCGTCCTCCGCGACCAAAACCACCACCTCGGTTGCGGCCACGAAAACTTCCACGGTTAATTTCACGATCATGAAAATCACCGTTCTCATTGTCGCGACTTTGTTTGTAAGATTCATTAGTGAAAGAATTATTTTTTGGTTTATCGTCGTGCTCTGAATAACGTTTAGTACGCGGCGGGCTTTGTTGCGACCGGCGATCATATTTGTTTGTTTCAAAATATCGACTGCGCGAGGAATTTTCCTCGTCTTCTTCCTCTAAGTCTTGTAAGAGATTTCTAAAGGCTTCAATATCATTCTTGCATCGTGCCGCAATGGCAATTTGACGCAAGTGTAGAGGCAATTTGTTCAAACAAATTCTGATTAATTTCGCAGGGCAGTAAGGTGCCGATAAAAATTGATTTTTGTATACTAAGTTTTGGAAATATTCCACTGGGCTCGAGAAATTTGATCGCTCAAAAGTTTTGAATGTCGCAATACTGTTTTTAACGCGGTCTTGTGCCGCTTCCGACCAGTATGCGGATATAAATGAGCGTCGGAACTGATTCTCGCTATAGCACTCTTGTGCAATAGCTCTCATTCTGGTGGCTGGCTCGCCTTCCAGATAACCACATATAAATTCTAATCTGTGCTCAAGTGGCCAATTCGGGGGAAGACAATAATCGAATTGCTGCAACCACTCTTTAGGGTGCAAGTCATTCGGAGAGTTTTTAAATGTCTTGAATTTACGTACAGTCAGGAAATGCTTGTAGTCAAACGCTTCCTTTCGCCCGTACGGCGTAAGTGGGCGTAAACTACGCACTGCGTCTTCATTGTTGTTACTACAAGGTACACTTCGTTCACGTACCAAGCGACCTACTTGAGTCGAATCATCATTGTCATTTTCGTTCAAATTTTCTTCTACATCTTCGTATGCATTTCCATAAGTGTGGTCAAATTTCCTCTCTATTCGCGCTACGCGATCATCTAATTTCCTGACCTCAGCCTTGTATTGCTGATTAATGGTCATTTGACCTTGTTTGAAACGGTCAAGGGCGAGATATTCATTAGTTTCATTAAACGGGGTAGGATGCGTTACATCAGAACTTTTGTCACTGTTATCACTGATTTGGGTAATTTTAACAGTAATATCCTCAAACTGTTTATTAATTTTATTGATCTGTTCAGTCGTGACTGACTGGAAGTTCTGCAGCTTTTCATCAATTAGATTACTCTGCTGCTTCAATTGAGCGAGTTCAGTAGTTTCCATATTTTCGACTCGTGACGCAAAGCTTTCCATATTTTCCACTCGTGACGCTAGGCTTTCCACTACCGGGTTAATCTCGTCGCGAATATCTTGTCTTATTTGCTGAGATTCACATTTGAAAGTATTGAGCAGTTGTTCCCTGAACCGGTTGTTGTCCTCATTTATTCTATTAAAACTACTTTGAATACTCGCAAACCTCGAATCGCACGTCTGTTCTATTTTCTCAAGTTTTTCATTTAATTTCTGAGATTGTAATTGATTATTGTCAAGTTTTTCATTTAATTTCTGAAATTGTAATTGACTATTCTCAAGTTTTTCACTTAGTTTCTGAGACTGTGCCTCATTTAACTTAGAGAGCTTTGACAATAAAATTTGCATGAAGTCATTTGGTAATACGTTTTCCATAGCTGTCGCACATGTATTTTTTGTAGCAGAGCTAGGCGGAACCGATGGATTATTTTCCGCAACCACGTTACAAGAATCGGAATTCTGTATTGTCGAATCCTGTACTTTGTCATTATCCATATTGTCTGTTCCTGAACTAATCTGTTCCGCGTTTTCGGACACGGTATTTACTGTCGTATTTGTATCAGTGCAGTGAGAAGACTCTTGTAAAAATTCAGCTTCTCTCCTTGCATCATTCAAGGTCTCATTTTCGGAAGCAGATTTAGCATCAGCGCGGACTCTCCTATTCTTCGACATTGTTAACAGAATTTTGCAGTAAAGTGACCAATAATATTTATTTTCACCTACTGCATATTTTTTGAAAATTACACACGGTAATTATGAGAGAACAATAGGCTGAATCGGGCTAGTGCAACATACAGTCACAATCGAGATTACGCGAACCGTTAATTATCACACGAGTTCCGCGGTACTAGAACTTTCATCACAACAAACATCAGACAATATAAAAGAGAGGCTTGTTCAGTAGTAATGCAATTATTTGTATATTCAATTCATCTACTATAAACAATACTACACAATCTCAAGAATGGTAAGTAACAGACTACAGAAACAATTACTATGCTACTGTTGCTACAACAGAGGATGGTGCTACAAAAATTAAATTAAGAGCCAAAAGGTAAGTTGGTTAGTGGAAAAGACAAACTAACTGCAATAAGACTACGTATCTAACTACGTCACGATCCTGTTTGTGAACTATCCTGGCAGAAAGGGTCGCCAGATAAAAGCTGTACGTGTGTTGTGGAATGTTGAACCTATCGTTAAATCAGACAATAAATTGTTCATTAACACAGCTATTTGGTTTAATTATGGCTCTGATATTGATGTATAAGAAACTGTGCATTAAACTGATTATGTGCGCAACGGATATTTTAACAAAACAACTGTGACATGTAACCTTTTGAAACAGACACTGACTATACTCAAAAATTTTGACTGCGAGAAAGATATAAGAAAAACCACAAATCACTTTCTTAATGCTTGACTGTGATAATTTATGTAGATTAGTTTCTAATTATTGAAATTTAAATTAACTATCATTTTACTATGGCACCAATAATGAAATATGTTCAATAATATTATTCAAATCAACACTCCACTAAATCAACTAATTATCAAATGAAGGAAGTAGGTTAATTTTCTAACTACGTAAATGAAATATGAAACAGGGTTAAGTTACTTATTATTGATAATCAGCATTACATTACCTACATAATACAACTTCTGACTTGCTGGCAAAGCAGCCTCTGCTCTACATCGGAGCCATACACACAACCCAACCGCTCTCTAAGCGAGCTGAACCACTAGTGCTACTCTCTCTCAGTGCGAGCTACAATGTTATGCAATACATGATCTTTGCCAAAGATGAAACTTTACACATATCGATACATACAGTAGAAGCGATATTATACATTTTCTTGCAAGCAAGTTACTCGATACAAAACAGGAGCCACAATATTAGACATTTTCTTATAAAAATAATTTTTTATGGACACGTTTCAATGTCATCAATGAATCTATACCAATCTTTGGGTTTACAGGCTTGGGTACTCAAGAAGGCTTCCTCCAAGTCCCATAAATAAGTTGGCATATGAAGGGGCCATCCTGGTTCCCATGGCTGTTCCCTTCAGTAGTGATTTACCAGCTAACATGCCTGCACTGTGAAGCGTTCTATGTGGGAATGACCAGCAACAAACTGTCTATTCATATGAACGGACCCAGACAGACAGTGTTTGTCGATAATGAGGATCACCCTGTGACTAAGCATGCCTTGGTGCACGGCCAGCACATCTTGACACAGTGTTACAACGTCTGGCTTATCTGGATACTTCCCACTGACACTAACCTTTCAGAACTCCAGAGATGGGAACTTGCCCTTCAGCATATTCTCTCTTCCCGTTGCCCACCAGGTCTCAACCTCTGATAATTTCATATTCCCGCCCACCATTCAACATCATCTTTGCCCCTGGTCTCTGGACAGAGCCTCTGCCTCAGCTGTCATCTCTGTCCAACTTCTTTGCTTTTTACATATGTCTGTCTGCTTTGGTGTGTGCACATGTGTATGTGTGTCTGTGTGTGTGTGTGTGTGTGTGTGTGTGTGTTTGTTTACCAATCCTTTTTTCACCCAAGGTAAATCTTTCCTCTCACAGGACTGAAATGACTTCTCGCCCTTAAAACCCATATCCTTTCCTTTTTCCTCTCCTTCCCTGCTCTTTTTCTGATGAAGCATCCTATGGTTGTGAAGGCTCAGCATTTGTGTGTGTGTGTTTTATTTGTCTTTCTATGTACGTACCTGTGCTCTTTCGCCTGGAAAGTAAGCCATATCTACTATATATTTTTCCTACCAGGAATTTTTTCGTGGTGTAGTCTTTCATCGCACTCTCTGCCAATTATGACGTAAACGAATTTCTATCAGAGTAGCCATTTACTCCTTTATTTCAATAGCTGTGACTGGAAGTTACCAATTCTCTTATGTCTTGTTAAATTATTATTAAAGTTACACTAATTCTTGTATGGTCTTCGCCAGCATGAATGTAGATGAAGATGAAGCAAGCCAGAAAGTAAATTAATGTTTTACATAGATTGAAGTTAGACTGAAACATAAATGAAGACCGACAGACGTGTAATGAGATTTGTCCTTATAAAGATTTACATCATACATACCGATTACATCAAACAACGTAGTATAAACATTGTGTAGTACTGTTATAATTGTCAGTCAGAAACAAAGAAGAATATTGTTTTATTAAAATATAAAACAATTACATTTGACAATATTTATTATGTGATGAATTGGGTTTCAGCTGCTACGTCATCATCTGCTGTGAAACTTTGAGCCCGTACCATAAACTTTCACAGCTATATGTTCACATCTGTGTTGTCAATACCTGTTGTTAATATAGCAGCCAAAATTTTGTTTCTCAAATAGCAAATATTGTACGATATTACACAATTATGTTGTGTTTCATTTAAAAAATACTTTTTTTCCAACTGACAATATTTTTACTATTAGTTAGAGAAAGTCCAGGTTGGAATTCCACAATATAGTGAAGATAGTATATAACTTAGCACAAAGACATATGATGATCCATGACAGGAAGATAAAACAGACATAGACTTACAACACTGCAACCATCAGCCATTAGCCATCTTCAGAAGAGAGAGAAATCACATAAGCACACTTCACAGCTGCTGCACTCTGAATTATTCGGAAAGTGGCAGCTGAAAATAGTGGTTGTGTGACTGTGAAGTGTACCTGCCTGTGGGATTGTGTGAATGCTTTCTTTTCTGAATAAGGCTAATCACCTATAGCTAAAGTGTTGTACCTGTCTGTTTTTCTTGACTGAGGCGCTCCAGTCACGGTCAGCACGGCCACTACGGTCGGGGGTTCGAATCCCCCCTCGGGCATGGATATTTGTGCCGTCCTAGTCCGTAAGTAGTTCATAAGTAGTTTGTAAGTTTAGGGACTGATGACCCGATAGATAAGTCCCATAAGCTTAACAAACATTTGAACATTTTTTTTTCTTGTTGGCCTATCACAGCTCTTCTTACATCTTTGCTGTGATTTGTAAACTACCTTCATTATAACTGTAGAATTATCACTACAATTATTTACATCTTTTGTGTGGACAGTAGATATTAAAATATGCAAAACTTCCCTGTCTGTGCAAACCTTGTGGAATTACACATTTGATGATCCCTATGGCTAAGTGTTTGCAATTCTGTAATAACTGGTACTGCATATTATGATTATCATTATTTCTAACAAACCTAATTGGTTCATTAAAGTCAAAACATCATATTTTTCTGTCTGTATAAGGTAGTTTGGTGAATATTATTTTTATTATTATTATTATTATATTTATCTTTTACTGCTTTCATATTTTCTACCATGTACTTAAAAGAAAATGTGCACATTGCAAATTAGAGAAAAATAAATAAGTGAAAATTATTAATCCTTTTGGGAAAATTTTTGGGAAAAATAGGAGTGCATTGAAAGTATTATACTTCATGTTGATTTTCTACAAGTTTACCACAACAAGGGGAGTGCATCTTCATGCACTTTCAACATGAACATCAATTTACATCTTTTTAATTTTGCTACGCCATTCAACACAACACCCTCCCTCTGACAAGGTGCATCACACACACAGCCATTTTCTGATGAACCCTACTGAACCATTCATGGTTTGTAGAAAATAAATGACACTTATAGCTTACAATTGGTAGGAGAATCAATTATTGCAGTCATGTTTATGTGCCTGAAGCTCAGCTTCAACTAATGTATGGAATTTGTACTTAGTGGATGCTATTGTGTGGTACTTGGATAGTACACAGATCTGAGTGTGCTTGTATCTTCATGCAAAAGTGAGTCTAAAGGCTACAAAATATATACATACTCAAATAAATCTTATAACAATATCTGTGATACTATCGAAACACTTAAACTGCACAACTACTTACAAAACCCAATTGGGTTTTCTCATAAGTATGCATTCTTTAATTTGAAGAAAACAAGAGTGTTCACAATTGTAAGATAAATTACAGTCATGCCCTCAAATTCAGTTACTACTGTTGTATGAATGTTTGAATATTGCATTGGGGATATAAGATTATTTGTTTTTTGAACTTTATTACCAGAAGTTTCTTTCACATAATTGGAACATAATTCTTTCTAGGCTACGCCAGACATACATTCATAGAAATTTCATTTTCCTTGTGTCAGTCAGAGATTCTCAGAGTTACCACTTTGTGAATGGTATGTTATCTATTGTGAACAGTAAGCAATTTAACTTCATCACTAATTCTGTTTTCAGTTCAAGTTCCATAATGGAAGAAGGTTTGAAAGGTATCACCCATCAGTATGCTGTGAGGGATACCGTTATCAGTTTGTTGTTGTTCTCTTCAGTCCATAGACTGTTTACATGCAGGTCTCTACACTAACCTATCTTGTGCAAGCCTCTCTATTTCTGAATAAGAATGGCAACCTATAACCTTTTGAACCTGCTTATTATATTTGTTTCTTGCTACCTCTCCGATTTTATCCCACATACTTCCCTCTAACGCTTGATTGATAATTTCTTGATGTCTGAGAAATTGCCCCAATATTCTATCCCTTCTGTTAGTCAAGATATGCCAGAAATTTCTTATCGTCCCAGTTCTGTTCAGTACTACCTCATTAGTTACATGATCTACCCATCTAATCTTCAGTATTGGTCTGTGACACACATTTCTAAAGCTTCTCTTATCTTCTTGGCTGAACTACTTACGATCCACGTTTCATTCCCATACAATGCTACACTTCAGTGAAATGGTTTCATGTACGACTTCCTAACATTTCAGTTAATATTGGGTATCAACAAATTTCACTTCTTCAGAAATGCTCTAGTTCCCATACCCATTCTACATTTTATATTTTCTTTGCTTTGTTCAGCAGAAATTATTTTACTATCCAAATAGTAAAACTCATCTAGTACTTCACAAGTACTGTAGTGAAGTAGTCTCAGTGAAAAGTCTCACAAGACTCAATGAAAATAATGGAAATCCAACAAGGTGATTGATCAGCTTCACTATAAATGAAGCTTGTGCTACATAAAGGATATCATCCAAATATGAAACATTCACCAAAAATAAAATTACTTAAAGATAAAGATGAAGCATTGAATTAAAATTTGTGATGCAATCGGGAATCGAACCTGGACCTCCATGCTTACTAGGTAGACGACTTACCACTTTTTTTCTTTATTTTGGTTTTCTTTATCTGGTATATCTATGGTTCGTGGTCGTTCATTTAGTTCATTTGTGGTTGTTCGTTGAATGGATGGCTCAGCTTTTTTTATTATTATTATTACAGAGGGCACTTAGCCCCCTGACCGGGTGTGCTGAGTCACAGCGCCCAAAACCACTAGACCACAGCACCACAAACGATTAACGCCTCTCTGAATAGTCTAAGTACAACTTCCCTCGATGTCACAAACTTCTGTTTTCCATGAAATATTGCACTACTGCCAAGGCTCTCCATGCAGCGGAATAGCACCTCAGCGATGAGCATATTGGAGTTTCCTGCCTTTAACCTTATGCTAAGGTGACATGAATATCATTTCAAATGGAAATTAAAAAAACCCTGGGACTGTTTTTCATCTCGAACATGTCAAAGACATTAAAGATAAAGGTGAAACATTGAAATAAAATTTGTGATGCGGTCGGGAATCGAACCCGGACCTCCATGCTAGCTAGGCAGATGTCTTACCACTAGCCCACCACACCGGTAGCAGAGGGAAGTCGTACTTGACTATTCCAAGTCGCCTTAATCGCTGGTGGTGCGGTGGTCTAGTGGTAAGACGTCTGTCTAGTAAGCATGGAGGTCTGAGTTCGATTTCCGGCCAGATCACAAATTTTAATTCAATGCCTGATCTTTATCTTTAATTTCTTTGACATGTTCGAGACGAAAAACAGTCTCAGCGTTTGTTAATTTCCAGGTAGAAAATATTAGTTACTTCCTTTTCCATTAAATAAGACCTATGGTATTACTGTTGTATTATTCAGAATTTTCTTGTTTTTCTCAGACATCTGAATACAAAATCATCTTAAAAAATGAAGGCATAGTTCCATCAAGTTTTTTCATGGAAATAATAATGACCGATATAAATTATATACCCCAGCCCAACTGGTTGTCAGGCAAACAACAGTCATTACAAGGATTAATTGCTGCTAATAGCAGGAGTGTAGCATCTGTTATCCAGGTGGGATCTCAGCTGTCCTGCAACAGTAGCAGTAAGTGTATTTATTTATTCATCCACAGATTAGATAACAAATATATAACTTTTGTTGTCACTATGCAGTTTATATTAATAAATGCACATATTACTCTAGTTTTTAGAATAATTTGTACAGTTATCCTTCACCTGCTCGCACCCTTTTTTTTTTTTTTTTTTGTCTTAGTTGCGCTTGGAGGGTGGCTTTCCTCAATACAAAGGGTTTTTGTACTTGAACATCAATAACTTCTGAGTTATGGGGTTTGTTAATCTGTTAAATGAATTTACACACTGTGCTAAGAATCAAAGAGGTTTATTAATAATGACTAAAGTTTATTAGAATGTTTACCTCTACAATAACTTACAAACACAGAGAACTCATTGTTTCACACAGTAATTTGCTAATTACATAGACATTACTCTCAAGAAGTAAGAATTTAGAAACATTGTACAAGTTAAATTTTTAATGCATTGTATTCTTGTGGAAATAACTTGTGAAAATAGTCATCACTCTCTTCGTCTCCTCTTCCTTCTCCATTACAACGGCAATCATCACTTTTCTTTTGGCAGTGGTTCTTGAAAATGTATTTTTGACAATTGTGGCAGATCAATTTCGTTCTAGCATGATTCTAAGTGCAGCAGCAGGAGGTGACGGTTCTGTTTTCTGAAGAAGGTCGTGGCAGAAAGCTGAAAGTGTTGTATGTATGTGTCTCTTGTATGTGCCTGTCGCAGCTCGTCGCCACGTCTTTGCAGTGAGTTGTAAACTGGCATATATATACGAGGCGCGTCCAGAGAGTAAGTTCCGTTTGGTAATAAAATGAAATTCTACACAGATACAGAAGAAATTTTTATTGCAGAAAATTCTACAACTCTTAAACTACTTTTCCACATAACTGCCCAAATTTTGTAGGCACCTGTCATAGCGTGCCACAAGTTTTTGCCTGCGTCCTTCACAGAATGTTGCCGCCTGTGTATTCAACCATGTGGTAACAGCTCTTTATTATCGTTGAAGTGTTGACTACCAAGGACAGATTTTAGGTGTAAGAAGAGATGAAAGTCGCTAGGAGAGAGGTCCGAGTTGTATGGAGGATGATCAAACAGGTCCCATTGAAATTTACGTAAGAATTGTTTGATCGCATTCGGTGTGGTGAGATCAGGCATTATCGTGAAAAAAAATCTTTTGACAGTAATCCTCTTGTTACACCTAAAATCTGTCCTTGGTGAACAACACTTCAACGATGATGACGAGCTGAAAGAACATGTTACCACATGGTTGAATACACAGGCGGCAACATTCTATGAAAAAGGCACACAAAACCTTGTGCCATGCTATGACAATAGGATGTCAGGTGAGGATGGCTCTGATAGGTGTCAGCAGCATAGGAGGGAGGGGTACTGTAAAATGATAAAAATAAAATAAGGTAAAAAAGTGATAAATCAAGCAAATGGCGATATATTCAATGGCAGTATTGATTTGGAATTAAATGCTCATTTATTACTAGACATGTCTGTACTACGATGGAATCAAAATTTTCCGTTGTACACAAACCATTATAACAGACTCACATAGTACCACAGTCAGTTATATAGATAACACAATACAAAATAATCAACAATATTCAAAAGAATATCAGACTACAGGGTCAAAAAATAGAGGCAACTGATGACACAAATATTTTGTACTTGATCTCAGTCTTAAAAAATTTACAGGAACAGTCTCTCTTGCATAGGAGTGCATTAGTACTTCGTGGGGTAACTCTTATTTTTCAGGATTGCCCTGCACCTCTTAGCCATAGAGACCAGTAACCGCCTGCATTCGGCACTACTGATCGCATACCAGGATATATATATATATATATATATATATATATATATATATATATATATATATATATATATAGTGTCCCAGCTATCTTGTCCACCCAAAATATCTCTGGAACAATAACAGCTATTGGAAAATGACTTTCACCGGTATCAATGTACGGCTGGGGCCCATGAATGTACATATTTGGAAACATTCTAAAACGAAAGCAAATGTGTTTTTTAACACAAACTTATGTTTTTTTAAATGGACACCCTATATTTTTTGTTCAGCAATCCATAACATGACAAATCACATAAACAATGGCATTGATTGCATCGCAATATTCCAATTACATCCCGAGATATTGTGTCGCGAAGTTGACGCTTGAAAAACCCGACATGCGCTGCTAGCGCACGACCTGAGGCTCAGGCGTGAATTGTCAATTTTACGTGCCTGTCTGTGGCTCAGCGATCGTCTTTTTTGTTATCTATTCTCTCTTAGTGACATTCCACCATGCATTTTCCCATTGTTAAATAAGCGAACTGTAACTTGGCATCTGCTGAATGGAGAAGCGGCGTACTGCGCACATGGTGTGCTGTGAGGAAAAGTGGGGTACAGAAGTTTCGGTATAACATTCGCAATTTTAGGTCTAGAATGTATGTGTCCGCGACTTTTCGTGCAGATGCGGCTACGTAGCCACTGAAGTGCACAGGATGGCTAGCGTGGGCACATGGATGAACTAGGGCGCGGTAAGAAATTCGCGGCGAGTGCAAAAAATACATTGGTGCTATTGGTGGCTACTACAAGATAATCGTGCGTGACAGTGCAGAACGCTTGTTGTGCTCCACTCACGCGGTCCGCAACAGATGAAACTGCGATTGTAGACACGTGCCCGTTGGTCAGCTAATGGAGATATCACCCCAGAGCGCTTACTGGCACCGTTAGCTTTATAGGTGCCCTGTAATCTTTCAAGTGCTACCCATCAGAAACAATGGATTCGGCTTACCAAGTTACAATTACTGGATAGTAAAACATTTACTGATATCTTTAATAATGGACAAAATTCTCCAGTCTGCCACTAACTGGCTGGGAAAACGACCTCAAGGTGCAATGGTTATACAGTACAAAGGAAAAGGTGCCTATGGGTGCCAGATGGAAAGGAACTGAAAACATAATGCATGGCATCATATCGAGCTTCGTAAGTATGCTGTTTAGATCTCATTCTGCAGTTCAGATAGCTTGACAAATGTATGGCACTAATTATTAGCGCATTTTGTGAGAAGCTAGAAGGCTGTCTTTCACTGCCACTTGACCAAATGCTTTTTTTATGAACATACGGGTACCTTTCTAGTTAGCATGTGTCCGACATATAACCTCAAGGAGGGAGGGAGGGGCTTGGGCTATATAGCCCTCAACCCCCGTCCCCACCTTAAATCCGTATCCGCTAACTGTATCATGTTCTACCCTAAGTTGCTGACTGATATTCTTCAAATTATTAACTAAACACATATCATGACTAAATAGCTACCAAGCAAATTCTGATAAATTGTATTTTTATCAAAATACATTAATTGTCCCAGTAAAGCAATGTGATATGTGCACTTTTAATTATTATTATTCCTTACAAATATAACTATTGCTGATCATTAGTAGTGTGCTTTCTTTCTTTTCCCAATTTATTTTTCATTAGGAAGGACAAGAAGCAGTTTATTATCAGAGACAATGCAGAATGTACAATGCACTGAAGGAGAATATGAAATACCATTTACAGTAATTCCAAAGGAAGGCACCATTGAACCAGCACAGGAGATGGAATGTTTTGTTAAGTTTACACCGTTGTTCCTGTTTGAGTATAAATCTAGATTGCTATGCAGGTAATAAACAATAGAAAAAAAGAGACTTGCTCATTTATTTGGTATAAATAATTCTTTCCTGCTTAATCAGTTATGTAGAAACTTTTGCATTTATAAGATACCCTATGACCTGTATCTGTACAAAGTTGTACAATTTATTGTACAAGAGTAAATATACAGAAAACACTGTTTTGTTTTTGTTGCTTTTATTATTATTATAGAATCCTGAATAGCCACCCTGATGCAGAAAAACCGTCTCTCACAATGCATGGTAGAGCCTTGGTACCAGTCTGCCATTTCCAAATTGAAGAATCAGATTATCTGACCAGTGGAAGGAGAATACCTTCATTGCCTGGTCCATGCAAAATAGGGAAAGACATTTCCTTCGTACCAGGTGCCCAACTAAGCCCTGACACTAAAGTCATTGAGTTTAAAAGCCTTGGGTTTGGACATCCATGTGTAAGGTAAGATAAAAAAATAGAATAAGACATACATTAATTATGCACTAATCACAGAATAAATCTAGAATTAGTACAGTACCCTAAAATACAGGCTGCATCGAAATATGGTGTTGTTTTAATTGAAAACTGAATTCTCGACCTTGTGAATCAACTGCATCTTTGGTCTTTGGTTCAAACTGCAAATGAATTGGAAATATGTGAAATAATTCGTGCACTAAAAAATAAAAATACAGAGGACCTAGATATGCATATCAGTACTCAACAACAATGTTATAACACTGTGGTAAATACCTTGGAACACCTCTTACATTCCTGTTAAAATATTTAATGAAGTAAGGAGTATTCCCAGTCTGTTTAAAAAGGAGCAAGGTAGTATCCATTTTTAAAGGAGTAGACAAAGAAGACCCTGCAAATTCCATTACCAATTTACTTCCAGTGCTTCATAATTGAGCCGTTGGAACTAGGTGGACTGCATCAAGAATACAGTTTAAACAATAATAATAATAATACATTGAAACTAATAATTAACATTAGTATTTCCACATCTGTAATGTTCCGCATATTTTTACACTGTGTTCTGTCACTGGAGAAAAATTCATACACGCAGTACAGTGGATGTTCTTTTAAGTTACTTAAAACGTTTGATTAAAACGTCTCCATTGGTAGCGACTGAAAATTATTTGGTAGCTTATTAAGGGGACCTGGACATGAACGGTCTGTATTTTCATACCTTGCTTTCAGTGCACATTACTCTGATGTAAGTTACGATTCTGTACCTACACTGAATAACCTTTACTCAAGCTGTAATAGAATATTCTTTGAAATATCTCTTATAGTTTAAGAATAAAATATTTTGCCTAATAGCTGTTTTTACCTTACACATTCACATGCTGGAACTATTTTCTGGTGCATTGTCAGTCTAATAGCATTTAGACTGTGGCAGGTTGCTGTCAACATTCATAGGAACACATTCTGCCTTTTGTTTTGTGGTTTGGAGTATATCTGAGGAAACATAAAAATCCTTATTACACTTCATTACTATTTTGTCTAAAATTTACCTAAAATTATATACAAAATGACAGACATATATCATTTCTACAATGTATTAGGCATAATACAGAGATACTGTCTCATTCTTCAATTTGGAGATAACCAGTATGAAGATATATGTACCAACTGTTCTGAAAATTTAGTTTCAAGAAAATGAGAAAATAAAGTATAAAGTAGATATTTACATAGACCTTCTATGCAACTGAATTATGAAGGTTTTTTATGTTACAATATTCATTTTGTTTTTTATTTTGAAGGCATCATCAGTGCCCTGTAATATATATATATATATATATATATATATATATATATATATATATATATATATATGTATGTGTGTGTGTGTGTGTGTGTGTGTGTGTGTGTGTGTGTGTGTGTGTGTGTGTGTGTGTGTGATTATGTTTTACAATATTTTGTTTTCTAGGTTTTTAGTATTTTATCTTATAAAAAGTTCTGGTTTGGATGTCATTACTTACAATTTTTGGTGAATGATCGTTTACATTTAGTGACTTTGTGACCTCAGGTAGTTTTCTTTAAAATTATATTCTTTTGACGTTTTTTGTATGTAATTGCATAAAGAACTGTACTAATAATCGATTTCTTTTAAACTCCTACTCCTGAAGTGAGAAAGATAGAGAGGGGCAGAGTTTATCTCAGCTTCTTTTTAATTCATTATGATATTATGTGTGAGTGTGTGTGAATTGTTCTCTTTAATTACTGGCTCATTTCTTTGAGTAGGTTCAGCAGTGAGTTGTTTTTTCTCGTCTATGGCTTTCTGGATGTGGTAGTTATCTTGTGTGTGTCTGAAGTGTTCATTGTGGTTGTTGTTTCTAATGATGTGTTCTTTGTATTTTGTTTTGAAATCTCTGTTTGTCATTTCTATGTATTCTGCTTCACAACTTTGGCTTTCACATTTGTACAGTCCTGTTCCTTGAAATATATCATTCTTGATTTTTGTTTGTAAAGATTGGACAGTTTTATATAGATACCCCTGTTTCTTTAGTATGTTTGTCAATCTGTATATTAATTTGTGTGTATATGTCATGATGTACCATTTAGTTTGTTTCTGTATGGTGTTGTCATGGCCGTGCAGGTGTATCCAAGTGGTCTGGAGCGCCATGTTGCAGATCGTGCGGCCTCCCTTGTCGGAAGTTCGAATCCTCCCTTGGGCACGGATGTTTCTGTGGTCTTTATTATAAATTACTTCATAAGTAGTTTGTAAGTTTAGGAACTGATGACCCTGTAGTCAAGTTCCATAAGGTTTACAAACATTTGAACAGTTGTTGTCATTGTGTGTGTCTGTCTGCTTGACTGTTGTGCATTGTGTTGTTTTTTGGTTTTCTGTGAAATGTTGTGTTTCTTCTGGATTTCTCTTTTAATTTTCTGATTGAGTTTTTGTACTACTTGTGTGGTGTAACCACTGTTCCATGCTATTTGTATGATTGTGTTCATTTCTTTTGGATAGTTTTTCTTGTTAAGAGGGATTCTGTTTAGCCTATATAACAGGTGTCACGTTTTTGGTTTTGGGGATGACTGTAGGTAGAATGTATTAATCATGTCTGTCACTGTTGGTTTTCGAAAAATGTCGAACGAATGTTGGGCCTTTTCTTTTTCTATTGTTATATCAAGGAAATTTATTCTACTGTCATTTTCTTTTTCAATTATGAAATTTATGTTTTTGTAGGCTTTGTTTATTTCAGGATGAAGTTCATCTATCTTTTCATTTGGCTCATCTATCAGAGATATGATGTCAACTACATATATTTGCTAATATAAAACTTTGAATTTTCCTTCTATCTCTATCTTTCTAAGTGACTTATGAAAATCTAATAATGGAAAGTCCAGGTTGGATTTAACAATACAGTAATAGGACACTTTACAACTTACCACAAAGGCGTGATGACGAGCTTCGACAGACACCTAAGAAAGATACATACATACTACACTTTCAGACTGGCACACAGCACTGTCGCACAACCGTCATCTCTGGCTGCTGCACTTCGAATCCATGAGGGGTAATCTTGCTGGCCAGGTGCTTTTTTATCCTATGCAGACATTTTCAGGAGACTAGTCGTTGACGATCTATGGCAGTCAGAGCAACTATCATATTATATCCTGGTTGTATGCCTAATTTGTTCATTACTTTCTCATGCTAATTACACCATCACTGAAACAGATAACACCATCCATGACACCTATTTTGAGAACTGTCCACCAAACAATCGTTTTTGGTACTTGTTGCCACATGCAGCTGTTGAAACTCTCATTAGGATTTTGTCTAAGGCAATTTAGATATTTGCTAAGTAACTTTTTATCTGAAAGTACTCTGTATATTGGCTTCATTGTTTCTATGGCTGTGGCAGGTGTGGAATGTTCACGGTGATATTCCTTGCCTGAAGCATCACTCACCCAGTACTTGCATCATGAAGCATCACCTTTAGGATGTAGTCCATGCTGTGGGTTCTTATCAGTAGAAATTTTGTGAAACCAATTTGCCCAGACAGCTTTCCTCATATTCTCTAAATCTCCAACATTTTGTCTTATTGCAAGTCGATAATATTGAAACAATTTGTCTATTTCACACTTTGTCAGACGACCAAGACCTCCTATACAGTTCCCTTTAAATCTTCCCACTCAGGTTTTTAAATAGCTTCCTCAGCCTGGCTCCCAGTCGTTTCTGGACATAGCTGATACACTCCAGCTTCTGTATTTGTACATTACCACATGGTTTGTCATTTACTACACTTGTATGGCCTTTACAGTCTCCATCCCAAGGTAACCTACATACCTTACACCACGACAGGCCTCAGACCTCCTAGATATATTAATTACACCTTTACGTTCCACGTTGCCACTGGCACCTTCAAATTTTTTTACGCACAGATGGCTGCCAATATTTTTGTTTGCATGCAGCAGCAACTATGTCACCACCATCAGAGAGTTTCATCGCTTCCTGTGCTGCTTGTTTCATTGAACAATCACTAGTTCGACATAAAACATTGTCGTATCTTTCAAATTTACATGGAGGAGGAGGAAGGTCCATCAGTCCACAGAATGTCTGAGCAGCTTTCTTACCTTTTCCGCTTCATGTCATAGCATACACAAAACGAACATTTACTTCGTAACATCGGCTTTTTCTTAACTGCCTTTCCTTACTTGTAATCTCTGATTTTGCCGTTCGTACAGACAGTCACAATTAAACTTGCTAAACCTTTTATGGATGTGATATCCACACAAACTTGAATGCTATCTTCACAGTCACAGTATTTTCATTTCACTGTTCTGTGCAAGATTTCTGAAAGCACACTTATATTTACAGTAGTATTACCGGTACTAATAACACTCGAAGCACCAGTGAAATTGTTTTCGTGAGGCATCTTACTAGGAAGCTTCCGCTTGGAAGCACTGCCAGGTGACTTATCACAGGTTCTTCTGCTTCCATAATATGCAGCTACTCTGAACTGATTCCTATGAAACTCGTGTTTTACATTAAGTTTCTTAATTCTTGGTATCGTGGACACAATAAAAGATCAAATAAATGTACCAAATTAAAGTCACTCTCTCTAGATCAACCAAAACTGAGATGAGCACGATACGAATATCACAAAAACAATGCAAAGAACTAAACAGTATGGTGTATATGATCTCTACTCTTTGCCACAACCTTCTTCAACACGTCTGATTGTTAGAGTCTTGGACAATCGCCACTTTTGCTCGTCTATACAGTTCTTATTGCGTATTTAATTATTGTTTAATTATTATTGTTGAATTAAAATTGAAATTTAAATTGTCTTTTGTGAATGAAGTGACAAAACTTTGCTTTATGAAAGAACACACACACCATTGGTTAACTTTAATGGCGATAATTCTACGAATCGAGGACAGAAACACATTTTCAGTTTTGCCATAGAATTTATTTCAATGCCAAGAAACGGCCGAAATCTTTAAATATTTTGAATTAGTTAAATTATGACCGTTAATGTCAACCAATGGTGTCTGTTCGTTTCGGAAATGTCCGAAATAACATACACCAATCGTTGACATTAATAGCTGTAATTTTACGATTTCGAAATATTTAAACATTTCTGATGGTTTAGGGCACTGAAATAAATTCAATGAGAAAGTTGAAAATTTGTGTTGGTCTAACAAGGAGACCACATGGGAATCCGATTTTAGAATTTCTTGATAACTCTACGTCAAGTTCAGAACTCAAATAACAGTCAGCTACAGCCATTCGACACAACTCTCAAAAATTCTAGACAAAATCGACTTTGAAGTTTTGCCAGTACATGGTAAATATCAATGATATAACAGATTTGAGCATCCATCGGTGTAGTTCAGGCCTTACAACCTTAGGTCCGTGATTCGAATCCTATTTGGCAATTTTTTTCACTTTTTTCTTGTATTCAAATACTTACACATTTTTAATCAGATGAAAAGGCTTGCTCAGGGTAGAGTAGGGTGGAGAGCTTCATCAAACCAGTCTCTGGACTGAAGAGCATAACAACAATGGTAATTTTTACGAAAAGAGCACATATTTTATTTATTCGTAATTTTCTATATTTTATAGAAGGTTTTTAATACTGATGGTTTCAATCAAAGTCTTTGACTGTTCAGTTGGTGAAGAGGTATGACACTGTTTTTTGGAAAGTCATCTCCATAACTACAAATGGCTTTCCAAGCACCTAACACACTCAACCATCGTTTTAGGTGACTACAAGGCATTCAGCTCATCTACATACACACAAATAAGAACAGACACAACGCATGGAATTAGAGATCCCAAATAATAATAATATAAAAAAAACATGTGGCAGTGGGATTAAAACCACAGACCCTATGGTTGTGAAGCCTGAGCGCTACCGCCTGAGCTGCACTGACAAGTGCTGCAAGTTGTTTAATGATTGGTACTTACAGGTACTTGCAAAACTTCAAATTTCATTTTCTCGAGAATTTTTGAGAGTTGCGTCGAATGGCTTTGGCTGATTTTTATTTAAGTTCTGTACTTCACGTACCATAAGTATCAAGAAATTCTAAAATCCGACATCCATGTGGTCTCCTTGTAAGATTTGAGCCCAGATTTGCCGCTGTGGCCATTGGTCGCCTTAATCAATTAGTCTATCCAGACACACTTGCCTCCTAAACCAAATTCTCATCTTATAGCACACTACCATGGTAGTCGCTCCCGCCCATTAGTTCCACTTGCTCACAGTATATACTGGATTCCCCCAAGGGACCGAGTGTACTAATGTGTTTGGTGTTTAGTGGTTTAAGGGGGTACTAACGTGTAAATATTGAAATTATTAATTGCCTTTGTGGACATATTTACAATTATTCATATGGTGTCTGTACTTCTTGGGCTAGACTGCTATTGCTAAGAGGATAATATGTGTATACTATAACAACACATGTGGATAACTTGCAACAGATAGTGTGCAGATAAAACTCAAATCTGGTAATAAAAAAAAAGTCTTCTCTCAATTCCTTCAGATAAAATATGGTATAGCTTAAGGTTTGATACAAGGATCATTCCCCTTCATCGTGTATATAAATGGCATGCTCCGGGTATAAAATTAAAAAGTGATTTTGTATGCTGATGACACAGCATTACTATTATGTAGTAACTCAGTGAAGGATTTAGAATGGAGAGCCAGTGATAAAATGTCTATGGTAAAAAGATATTTTAGAGAAAATAATATAATGTTCTATAAAAAAACAATATGTCATTAATTTGAAACGAGCATCTACAACAGTTTTATTATAAACATCAGTGGTACAGCCAAATAAGAAGGAGAATGAAATAGGTTTCTGGGGATACTTGTGGACAAACATCTTACTTGGTAAAATCACCTGAATGAAATCTGTTCCAAAATAAGCCCAAATACAATTTTAATGAAAAAAATAGACTTTGCTAAAAATTCTAAATTCAGCATGGAGTCACGGAACAGGCAAGCGACCAGGATGAAATGAATTGGTAGTGTGGTCGAAAAGCTAGTTTGATCACAAAATTTTTATTGCAAGTCATAGTACATATACAGTGTGACTTACTTCAATGACAGGTTTCAGATTAACCATCATCAGATTTGTATCTACAAAAATAAAAATGCTGTACACATGGCACACAGCAGTAGTAGGTTACATACCATAATATTTTTAAAAGAAGTGGTGATTTACATTATATTACACCTGTTTTCAGACAAAGCCCAATCAAGCAAATACATGTATTTAAAAGTTGTTAATTACTCACATATATGCAGACTAAAAATGTGATTACAATAGGCACTATCAAGGAAAGCATTTCTTGCCACCAGGTGCCATTACAAAGCATAAGGTGGCATCATAGCATTTAGGATTACGCATATTAAATATATTGGGTAACTCTGAACTTACTGTACATGATTTAAAAATATATAAAAGTTTAAAAAATATAAAAATAAAATCAGTAATTTGACAGATGCTGAACATTTGGTGCTTAAGGCTGTGGGCTCATATTCCCATACATATTGTACAGTATATCAGTATCGGAAGTGACACATAAGGTATACATTAGAAAATTTTAAACTATAAAAGAAAGCTATCAGATGCATAACTAAATTAAAGCCACATGATTTGAGTATACACAAATTTTAAAAAATTACAAATATTAACTGTAGGAAGTTTTTACTTAAATGAGACAGTAGGGTTAATTTTTTAGATGAAAAATTGTAGAGTATCATTAAACTGAGACATTCCTCAGTACAATACTAGAAATAGGGAAAATTGCCATAGACAAATAGAGACTTAGTAAAAGTACCATGTGATATTGGAGATTACATTAGGTTACATGTCTCATAAAAGGAAATTAATAGACAATAGCTTACATTACGGTGACCAGAGGTCCCATATTTTATGGGATGGTCCCTTATTTAGCCTTAGGCTGTGTTCATAGTGGCACTGATAAAACATCGTCAGACGCCGTCGACCAAGTTCGACTGAAAACGTCAACCGACAGCGTGGTCACACTGCATCCGATATAATTTGTCACTTGGTCGGCTTAAAGGAGAAGGTTAGCTTAGGATCTGTTATGTGTCTAAAGTGCATTAAATTTCAGCTCCCTGGGATGCAATGGATTCCACAGACATTTTTATGCTTCAATATTAGTGCTACAATGTGTTATTTAATAAAGACTTCAAATGCATACAAATGAACTACACCTGTCTGGGAAGAACAAAGTGGCGAGATTTGTGTATTGTCCTCAGTTATTGCTACTCCCAGACAATCTTTACGAATATGTACTACTATTACATAATTTTGATATTTCGTAGTTGTGGTGTCATTGACAAACAATATTGCAGTTTTGCTGAATTAATTTGAAGTTATGCAGACATTCAACAGTTAAACTCCATGCCTTAAATAATGAAAAACTACACCAGTTAGGGATGTTTATTGCTTCTCAGAACGAATTTTGAGGATTTATTCCCATCTTTCAGTGCATTTGTTTACATAAACACGGTACTTTTTCGACATTTCAGTATGCGATTTTCTGACACTCTTGCACTGCAGTTGTTTCTTTTAGGTTACTGAAGTACAGAAAATCTGACAGAATAAATATTGAGGTATGTATTTTATTCTAATTTTAGAAACCATAACTTTTTCTGTCTGCTTAAAGGTATTGTGCCTCTTCTGATATTCAGAGTATACAACATAATAATAGTGACTTAGGCCTACCTGTGTACAAAAACCAGTGTAAGTGAAGATTTTTGTATTCTGATATCCAGTTTAATAGAGCAGACAATACTTACAAGTACAGACAGACGTACTATTTAATATGTAAAAAAGTTGCCAAGATTTTACTGTGTATGCTCATTACAGTAACCTCAAAAAGACTCTATCTGTGGAAGAGCTGCATAAAATCACACTTGGAAACGCCACAATGTATTTATGTAAACAAATGCACTAAAAGCGAGAAACATTCTCTAAATGCATTGTACTAAGCATAAAAATACATAATGGATGCAGTCTTTCAGTATTTAAATCCATGAAGAACACACTTACCACCCAGAAACATTCGATTATGATGAACGAAATGAAGTTACGGTACATTGAACTTTAATGACTGTCATTCAATATATTTGTGAAAGACAAGTATGAAATTAAGAATAATTTTGAACACAGAAACAAATGAAAAGCGGAAGCACACATAGGCCTGCACCACATTTGCAGGTCACTTCACAGAACAGACTCATCACCTTGTTAAAGAACACCAGAACCAATAAGTTAATACCCAATTATCACAGTGCAAAACAACGTAAGAGAGCCACTACAATAACATTAATATTCGTCACAATCCAGGATTGAACACATTTTTTGAGGTTATAATTTACGCCTAAATTTTCTGATAAAGGATTTAGCCAACTTGGCGTTTCCAATAAACTGTAATATCAGACCATAGATTTCGAATTACCTCTGCATTGTGTTATTTATAGTCTTCTGGGTGCCACAGTCTCTTTCTTTCGTTCACTAAGCATATCAGTTACTCACTGCCCCTATCTAGCATGTGAGAACGTCAGTCGATTTGACCGAAGAAAACAAACTGATTTCAATTTCACCGACTGTCATCCGAAGTCTCTACACTCGGGCGATGAGATCGGCTACACTGTGACCGTACCCATAGTGAATCACTGATTTGAAACGATCGGCCGTTTTCCGCCGATGTCTGTCGTCGGTAAAATCCACCGATATCGGAGCCACTGTCACCACAGCCTAAGGCGTACGCCTATGCAGCAACGCCACAAGCGTGATTATCAGGAACTATGTACTGCTTCACGTAAACCTATTACACGATGCACGGCGGATATTCCTTCGCGCGAATCCGTGCATGCCCAATACAGCAATAACGCGCATTGAAACGCAAAGAAAACAGAGCTCCTCTAATCGTTCATTCATACCACACAAGAACCTGAGGGAAGCTATGATTTCCTGGAACTTCATTCATTTAAATTATTTCTGTCGCGAAAGGTATAGGTCTAGCGTGACAGCCATCTAGCGGCGAAACCCGGGGAACTACCGCGGAACCATGATTATTAGCAGACACTTTATCCGCGCGCCGGAATAGAGACAAGTTTATAGGGCCCCACACACGAGCGACGGATCGCAGCAATCGATCGCGTGGGCGATCGATCGCATCGTAGATGGCACGTGTGTGGACAAATCGCAGCGATCGTTCGCCGATCGCTGATCGCATGGAAATCCCAGGCAATCTGGCAGATCGCATGCGATTCGTCGATGCAATATGGATGCCGGAATGCTTCTGCAGCGATGTGTGCCAATATGCCTGTGATTCGTTTCTTTAGTTATCAACCGTGTTTGTGATTAGTTTCGCTTTCCCACGTTCAATAATAACTTTACGTTACGATGAATAATTACTCGGAGATCACGAGCAAATATGAGCAATGGAGGCCAGTGTTTTCACTTATACTAATACAAAGTGCACCCTAGAATTTCTGCAGTGATCAGCGTTTTCAAGCTTTTGCTCATAGCACTGGAATTGGTAGGACGTTCATAATAATAAACAAGAAACACTTGAGTTCCGTCTGATGATTTTGATTTATTTATTAAACAATTGCAGGTATTATAATTTTTAACTTCGAAACATAATGATTAATATGTACCATAATATTAAAAGGTTATTAATTGTTAAGGGCATGTCAACAAAGCTGTAGGGTAGACCCTAATCGTGTCATACGAACTAGCTCTCCTTTTCACAATTTATAGCCATATAGTCAGCAGTGGAGCTATTTATAACATTTCTGTAAACACACAGAGACTAAAAAACTAATTGTATACTATAGTTACGATAAGTTAAACTATAAGACGAACCAATAAAAGGGGATTGAGGACTAATAAACGAAAAAACAAAACGTATTACTACACTAGAAAGATGTATACAACCCACTTGGCGGTACTAATAGTGTAGCGTAACCAAAACGTCCTATGAAAACGGCTTCAAAACTAGTTTAATAAATTACAATTCCCATTGCTAAATTTTTTTATTTAAAAGTAGGCCTATTACTCGTCAGGATGCACAAATCAACTGCGACTGCTATTAAAAATAAAAGAGCCTTATCCATTCCAGAATTTGCCTACACTTGTGCGTTCGTAATTCTCGTAGGCATTGTTTGACAAATCGCTCGTGTGTGGCGAGGTGGAGGCGATATTGCTTTAAACAAGCCCACTAGGCAGAAGCGGATATCGCTTTCTGCTTGTTATTTGTGTATGACATTCGTGCTTAGGACTGATTTGTGATTTCAGACTTCCGTGTTGCGGTTTTTGCCCGTTTTTCAATTAGTAGATTTTCATAAATGCAGTAATTAAACAACAGACCTTTATACTAGGTGTTTATGAAAAAGCATTTTTACATTGGTTGCTTCATACTTACAGAAATGAAATGGAACAGAGAGCCGTTGAGTCATTATTTAGGCGCACAGGGAGGAGAGTTGTTTGTGTAACCCACACGATCCCTTTATCATAAGTTATGTCAGCAATCGTTTACTCCTCAATGATATGCGTACAACTTTACAAACAGCAGCTCTTCAAAACAGGTCACGTCCTTCCTCACGAAGTTCCGAATTTGTTGCGGATTTCCGGGACTCACTTGTTTTATTAGCTGTGAGTATATTCCTCTGCCTTCCTTCTTTCCGGCCACAGTCTGATTTTCGTCGTTGTGCCGTAATCTGAAGATTTACTGTCACAGCTCCAAAAAATGTGTCCTATCTGCGAAATGCTGTATACATGTAAATTTAGATAGACATATAAATTTGCAACCTAGTGTCGTAACCTAGTGTCGTAATATAACGTTGTCGCGCGGTCTCAGGCTAGGGATGGCGGTTATCGCTGAAACAACCGGTTTACGATTATACCGGTTCTTTTCATCTCCAGTTTAACCGCACCGTAAAAATTGCTCAAGATAACTGGTTTTTTAAATAACCGGTTTTCGGTTTTTATTGCTATTATTTCCAGTAAAGTTCGAACGAAACATATTTTGCGGCCGAAACAGAAACCGTAATCGTCTGTTCTTCTAGTTTCGGCCGAAACCGAAACTTAAGAAATTTAGTTAAAATCTAGGTAAATTTACGTTATAGGACAAATCACTAGTCTTTTCATATTTTGCAAGATCCCCACCCAACACTACGCCTTCTTGGGTGTGTGTAAGCCTAGCCAGGAGTTCGTAGAAGACGATATACGAAGCATACAGATTTACTGGCCTAGTATTTCCATCCGGCAGTTGCGAATATTGAGCCAACCACTCCGTAAGTTGGACTTGTGAGCCAGCGCATACGAATATCTCGTTAATATATATATATATATATATATATATATATATATATATATATATATATATATATATATATATAGTTACATTCAGTAAATAAACTTCAATCAAAACAAAGTCACAGTTCCGACTAACAGTATGATTGTTGTCAGTGTAAATTTATGCAAGTTGAACTACGAAAGCTCCGTACCAATTGAACAAAGAATGTTGAAATGGGTGTGAGTTCTTATGAGACCTAACTGTTTAGGTCATCAGTCTCTAGACTTAAAACTACTTAATCTAACTTACGCAAGGACAACATACACACCGATGACCGAGGGAGGAGGGAGGACTGGAATCTCCGACTGGAGCAGCCGCACAGTACGTAACATGGAGCCTCAGACCGCACGGCTACCTCGCGAGGCACCACATGATCAATGTTACCTAAACCCATATTGATTATTGAAAAAGCCCCTCGCTTTCAAGGAATCACATTAATAAAACTTGTTAGCATAACAATATGATAATACATTAAAAGTTATTACTCCAAGCTTACATAATAGGTATATGAATCGAATTTATCTTCTCTTCCAAGGAACATTTTGGATGCTTTCTCCTTAAATTACACAGCATGTTTGTAGTAGCGCCACCCGTTTCAGCTTTTTAAAGCAAATGGAGCATCGTACGTCACTACTACCGTACTTCGTAAAGTAATAACTTCCACATTCGGGATGGTGCCATTGAAGACACAACCGATGTCTGGTGACGACAGCAAGGAACTGCCGCATGAGCAGACGGAGGCAATTCTCGTACACTGCCGGTGCACGCGCGTCGTCTAATAGGCCACGCCACACTGCAACAGGTGCATCGGTGCCTCACCAGCTGCACCAGTTCTTATGCCAAGCGTTTGTTGCGCGTTTCTAACTGCCGGGATTGTTCTTAAATTAACACAGATCGCTTTTCTTAGTTTCTGCGATGACCTAATATTTCACAGCAGTGGAAATTTTAGGAATAGCCCTAAATATTAGAGTCTACTAGTTTTAATTTTTTGAAATTATTTACTAAAAACACATTTTGAACAACTACTGCAGGAAGTACCGGTTTTTTACCCGGTTCTTGGCAATAACTAAAATAAACCGGTTACAACCGACACCAAATAAATACCGAAAAACACCGGTTATTCAAAACTAAAATACCAGTATTGGTTTTAACCGGTCGGTTTTTCCCATCCCTATCTCAGGCTCGATGTCACGAATTGCGCAGCCGCTCCCGCCGAAGTTAAGAGTCATCCTTCAGCCATTTGTGTGCACGTTGTGATTGGCATAAGTTAAGTAGTGTGTAAGTCTAGGGACCGATAACCTAAGTGGCCCTTAGCTACACAAACTTTGAACTTTAATATAAAATGAAAGTTTTGAGTTTGTAATTCAAAGCAATAGTGACTCAATTCTGTGCTAACTACATGAGAGAAAAAGAAATACTTAATAAAAATTGCCAACTTCACATTAAATAGGAAGCGTAAGCTCACAGAAATAATTTAAATGAATGACGTTCCCGGAAATCACAGCTTCCCTCGGGTTTTTGTGTGGTATGAATCAACGATTAGATGAGCTCTGTTTTCTTCGCGTTTCATACGCATTATTGCTGTCTATAGCGCATGCGCGGATTCGCACGAACGAACATCCGCCGTGCATCGTGCAATAGGTTTGCGTGAAGCAGTACGTAGTTCTGGATAATCACACTTGTGGCGCTGCTGCATAGGCGTACGCCTCAGGTGTATCGTGTAATACGGCCTTAACAGACCACCTCTTGTAGTGTCACAGACGACCAAAGTTTATAACCTAATAGTTCTGTGATATGTCAAATAATGATGCAGACCTTTTTTGACTTAAATACTATTTCAATATCTAACAAATAGGTATTAAATGCGAATTAGCATGTTTATTGATTTATTGTATTGCCACGATACAGGGGAGACAGCGTTACGGAAATGATACTGGATCTGGAACGGGAATCATTACAACAACAGCGTTTATCGCTGCAGCGTGGGCTACTTACGAAACTCCAATCCCAACATTCCCCTACGAATGCGAAAATATATTGTTGACTCCCACCTACATAGGTAGAAATAATCATCTGAATAAAACACGAGAAATCAGAGCTCGAACGGTGTTCTTTCTTCCCGCGCGAAATTCGAGAATGGAGTGGGAAATAAATAGGATAAAGGTGGTTCGATTAACCCTCTGCCGGGCACTTAAATATGATTTTCAGAGTATCGCATGTAGATATAGATATAGATGTACCAAAATAGACTAACATGTACGTTTTAGCATGTTTATTATGATGTAATTAGCATTATGCGTACTAAAAGAAAGTAACATGCACGTTTTCGGATATCCACAGTTACACATAGAAAAATAATACCTCTCATTTCATTAATTTCAAAACACTATGCTGTTTCGAAAATCACTTAATATTTAATCTAATTCACGTGTATATTTGTTAAATTACACTTTACCCTATTCGTAAGCAAACACCAAAGGACTCAGTGCAAATGCCGTATTTTGATTTAAGTTTCTTCCTTTAAACATGCCCCTTGCAATGTTAATGATATTTTTCAAGCTTGTATGTGAACAAGTATCTTCAAACTATATATTCACATCTAATTACATATAATATTTAGTCTCAAAATTCAAAGATTTTACTCCAAATTTTGACAGTCCTATAAAATTGAATTGACAATCAGCCGTAGAAAGTCCTGGTTTGAATATAGTGTTGTAAGGCTCGTCTATTTCGTTTAGAGTAACAGAAGTGTAGCAGGGGCGGGCAAACGCTGCACGCGACACGTGTGTGCTTAGCGCGGCACGCGTGCTGCACACGCCTGGGGCAGCGGAGGCTACTCGCCACCACACAGCGAACGCTACTTAAGCACCAGAAAATGCGGAGTCAATCGAGGAAGCGGAGAAGTGGGCATTTGCGGTCTTTTAAAAAGGAGCGGAACAATCAGTATTTCCTTGTGGAGAAAGGCGTAAATGCGAAATATTTAATATGTGGCCGTATTCTCGCTGGTCAGCGTAAAATTTACTATTGAACGTCATTTCAAAAATTCTTCACAAGGACGAGTACAGCTTATTTGCGGATTCTGAGCGGATGAGGAAATTGACTGAACTGAAAAAGAGTGATCACTCGACACCAGAAAAATCCGACGTCATTTGCTTTTGTTATAAGAGGTCTACAACCGATCTAGTATGTTACATAACACTGTTTTATATTTTTCAGGACGATAGCAATGGGAGCCCAGTGGTACGTGCAAGTTACAAAATTGCGCTTAATTTTGCCGGAGCTGCGAAAACGTTTTCTGAATGTGAGTTTATAAAGGGATGCATCAATAACGCAACAAATCAGTTCTCGGCGAACTGTAACTCGTCACATAAGTGCAGGTGGCGTTTATCGTCAATTAATGAGCAAAGTAAAGGAGTTGATGAGTCCACAGATATTTCTGATCCCGCGCAATTAGTGATTTACATCCGCAGCGTGGACGCTGCTCTGCACCTAATAGAGGATTTCTTAGATATGATACCTATAAAAAGTACATTCTAAAATCAGTCGAAGAAGCCGTTGATTCTGTTCGACTGAAGTGGTATCGTTTGGTGTCAGTGACGACAGACGGAGCACTTGCCATGAAAGGGGAGCAAACGAGTTTGTTCGATTCCTCAGAAAGAAGCCTCAACGTAAATCATTCTACAACATTCATTGCATTTTGCACCAAGATGTAGTCTGAGCAAGAGTAGCAAACATAGGGGACATGATGCAAGATGTTATTCGTACAGTTAATTATTTGAGATCCCAAGACCTTACACATCGGCAGTTTCGACAATATTTAGCCGAAATTGGGGAAGAGCACGGAGACGTACCACACCACAGTGAAGTCCGGTGTCTTAGTGGAGATTGCTTTACATATGAATAAATTGAACACTAGTTTGCAAGGCTAAAATCAACTGATGTGGGAAATGAGCAATAACGTGGAAGCTTCTACCAGAAAGCTTGCGCTGTGGGGACGACAACTCACATCAGAGAGCTACACTGAGTACGTTTCCGTAATTATTGCCATAAAAGAGGAATTTATCAAGCGATTTGGGGGTATGTCACATGTATCCGAAGCTTCTGAATGGTTTTCGAGACCATTTGCTGTTTCTGAAGCTGATATTCATCCTGATCTGCAAATGGAACTAATAGATCTACAGTGTAATTATCGTCTGAAAGACAAGTCCCTTTGGCAAGACGGCTAATAGACATTTATCGAGATTTTCCACAACAAGAGCATCCCCGCCTCCATCGTGAAGCGGCGAAGATCACGCTAGTGTTTGGTCGACAGATGTATTTCTTTGAGGATGGTAGGTAGTTGTGAATCTGTGGGCTATGTCGCAATGTGACATTACCTCTGGTACTACTAGTTTTGGCATAAATACTTTTCAACGATCCGATATCATCACACGTGGTACACCATGCTTCAAAGTAGTATCTTCTACTAGGAATTATACGACTTCTGGAGGTTCTGCAGTCAATACAGGTTTGATGAGAGCATTATAGGTATAGTAATGTTAGTCAGTACAGACTATTATCCATCAGTTACCGGTTGTCCAATTCGGGAATGTACCTAAAAGGTTGATACCAATCCGGTGGAACGGAGCTGTTGGAAGTGGAATTGGTACGAGATATACTAGAGGTAATTGCGGCACATGCTTCCGTCTCTGGTACTCCTTGCAGTATCTCACATTGTGCTTAACAGATCGGTAGAAACCTTTCAAGTAATACCTGCGTCTGATTCTGCGGCACATGCTTCCCGAATCCCAAATGACCGGATATTGGAGAATCGTGGAAATACTTGAGGCTAGCTGGTCGCTGATGAGCTGGAACAACCAGTAGCCATTTGAGGTCCAGTGGATCGCAGTTGCTCTTATACAATGTCCCGTTTATAAGTTGAAACTCTCCTTTGGTCGGATCTCCTTTTTCCAAGGCCTCTATAGTTAGTAATAATGCTGGATCTTCCCTTTATTCAGCTGTAATGTCACCTAACTCAGTGAGGGCTGAAATTTCATCCATACTGTTGTGTTCCGCTAATTGAATCCTCGAAAGGCAGTCGGCGTCCTTGTGTTTGCGCCCTTTTTTGAATACCACTGTGACATCATGCTCTTGGAGTATTAGTGCCCATCTTGCTGGTTGACCTGATGGGTCCTTCAAACTGACCAGCCAACATAAAGAATGGTGGTCTGTCATGACGGTGAATGGTTTACCGAATAAATACAACCGGAACTTGTTGATAGCCCAGATAACGGCGAGACATTCTTTCTCGGTTGTAGAGTAGTTGATCTCAGACTTTGAGAGTACTCTCGATGCATAGGCTATCACCTTTTCAGCACGTTCCTGAATTTGTACAAGCACTGCACCAATCCACAGCCGCTAGCGTCTGTGCGAAGTTTGGTTTTCGCATTTTCGTCGTATAAGGTTAGAACTGGTGCAGAAGTTACAGCCTCCTTAAGTACCTGGATAGCTCTTTCTTTCGTCTCATCCCAGTAAAACGTGGCGTCTCCCTGCAGAAGTTCTTGCAATGGACATGCCTTGTTACAAGAACCTTACAATGAAACGTCGGTAGTATGAGCACAGCCCGAATAAACTTCTCACATCACTGATGTGCTGAGGAGTTGGAAATTTTGTGACTGCCCTTATTTTGGATCAGGACGCACACCATCACCGTTCACTAGGTGCTCCAGGACTTTTATCTCTTTGGCGACGAAGAGGCACTTCTTTGGGTTGTGGCAGAGTCCTGCTGTCTGAACACAGTTGATAGGCGGCTTAGATGTTCCGCAAATGTTGTTGAGAAAACGACAATGTCATCTAAATAGCAAAGACATGTCGTCCATTTAAGATGCCGATGCAAGTTGTCCATCATGCGTTCGAATGTGGCTGGGGCATTGCATAGTCCAAACGGCATGATCTTGAATTCATAGAGGCCGTCAGGTGCAATAAAAGCAGTCTTCTCCCAGTTAGCTTCGTCAGTCTCGATTTGCCAGTAACCTGTCTGCATTTCCATGGTTGAGAAGTATGTAGCTCCTTTCAAACTGTCTAAGGTGTCATCAATGTGCGACAGTATGTAGACATCTTTCTTTGTGATTTTGTTCAGCCGCCGATACTCGACACAGAAACGCCACATGTTGAATAATGTCACCGTGCAACATCTTCCTCACTTCTTTCCGAATTATCTGCATTTTAGCTGGCGACAACAAGTTCAAACACTGGGTAACTGGTCGATGATCCCCAGTACTGATACAGTGTCATATCGTGGGCCCTTTCATCTGCCTGGCCTGGAATACACCTGAAAATTGTGGTAGTATGGTTAACGCCTGGTGACGTTGTTCAGGTGTCAGGATATGGCTGGCGGTGAGGCGTGGGCGGTTCGGGTGGCAGAGAGAAATGCAGGAAAGTTTTGTTGAATCAAACCATGACGTTTATTTACTTGTTACTACAGAAGTCTACCGGGGGTGTGCAACAGTAAGTGGAACCCGTCCCAGGGACCATTGTGACCCGCGACCTACGGGGTGAGACCCGGAGCTAGCAAGAGAACGTCTTTTCACGACGGTGGCCCGATCAGAAGAGAGCGTGCCTCCGTCCCGGCAATCGCCGGGGCCTGGCGGACGCTCCACGTGAAGCAACGTAGTCTTCCCCGATTGGTAGCAGAGTATCGCTGAGTGGTAGGAACTGCGCTCCCCACGACAACGACACGAAGCGCGCAAGGGGGGGGAGACGATCGTCGAGTCAGCAAGGGGAGCCGACGGCTCCATCGGTTACGAAACTAAGACGGCCGGAGGGAAAACAGTCGAATATTTTAATAAACTAAATTTTCGGGTCTAGCCAGGGTCCTTAGGGAGAGGTTCCACTTGTAAAACGTATACAATCCTGTAGTAGCGTTGTCAGTAGTAAGAGTAGAGGATGACACTTCGTCGATGACATTAATCTCACCGTCCTGGATTGGTTTGGCTGTTCCATTACACATTCCTTTAGGAATGAGTTGCGATTGCTCGTGAAATTAGTGATCCATACTTCTCCTCGACCAACTGTAGTGCTTCTGATAGCCTCTGGTATGTAGATTTCCTTTGTTTTACTGGTTACCATTTTGTGATCGACAACCACTTCACCATCCAACTGGTCATCTCGGCTGATGGCTGGAACTCTCCTCATTGTTAATAGCGGAATCTCAACATTCGACAGCAAACAACCTCCTAAGGAAGTAAATGTTATGGGTAGTCGTCGAAACGGCTTCTTCGATCTGTAGTTCAGATCTTTCACAGTCAACGACAGTGTGGGATGCCTGAAGAAAGTCCTATCCAATGATGGTGATATAGCTATATTCTGTTAAAACGACAAATTCAAAAGACTGCATACTGTTGTTGATGGTTATTCTTGAGACACATGTTCCTGCCGAGCCGGATGTATTTTCCATTTGCGATCTTCAGCATAGTTGCTCTTGTATCACAGAACATTATCTTCTTTACTTTGCGGCGGTAGTCATTCGACAATACAGAGAAGGAAGCTAATGAATCGACTAGTGCCCGGACAGGTCGGCCGTCAATGATGACGTCAGTGAGATTTTCCGACAACTTAGCGACTGTCGTTCATGGAGGGTTTTCATTTGCAGCGGTCTCACCTCCGTAGATGTCGCCTCGCCTAGTTTTCCTGAACACGGCGGCTTGGCGAGCGGCTGGTATGTCTGTAAGGCGGCGGTGTGTCGGAGAGCGACCACGCCCAGGATACGGCGACGAGCGTCGTACCATAAGTCGACAGTAATCATCTGTATTTGACTGCCGTTGAAAGGACTGCTCCGATGACTGGCGTCTTGCAGCTTAATAATTGTCAAATACTCGTTCTCTCTCCATACAGTATCGTACGACATGTCCGGAAAGGCCACAGTTGAAACACAATGACTTGTTGTCTTCTGTCCTCCAGATCCTGCGAGGGTTCACTTTGCCGGATGAGTTGGTTGTGGTCGCATCGGTCGGTTCCTAAGCTGCCGTACGGCGGCTACGGCGTGTCATTCTAGGGCTAGGGCATTCTTCACGTCGGGTGCGAATGTCGCGCTGACAGGCGCTAACATACTCAGCAGTATCGGCTTCCTCATGACATAATTATAGGACTGACATCCATGGCTGTAATATGTTGCTCGCTTGGTCTAACAGTCCCGGCTGCCATTAACTGTTGCAATTCTTCTCTCACAATTCGTTGTATGAGAGAGGCAAAGTCATGCTGGTCTTCCACAACGGCCATAGTGACATCATTCGGGAGTCTCTCGTACGTCTTTCAGCCAACCCTCCTCTGTTGCATCTCTTCAATTTTCTGGCAACATTGGATAAACTCTTGTGTCGTAGAAACGTCTTTCATCAGAAGAGATTGGTGCATGTCTTCTGCAGTGCCCTTCATCAGGTGTGAAACTTTATCGGCCTCCGTCATATATGGGTTAACTACGTGATATAGGGCCAAAATGCTCTGTACATGACGACTGTGTTGACTCACTATGTCGCTGGGCACTGTTCTGACTTGTCGCTTGTGGTCTCGTAACGTCTTCTTAAGTTCTGTCTGGAATTTTTCCCAGATATCGAAATTATCCTCGTTATTTTCAAACCACTGGTGGGCCGTTCCGTCCAGGTAAAAATATACGTTTGCCAATCACATTATGTGATCCCACCTATTATACTTGGCGACTCGGTCGAATCGTTTCAGCCATTTATTTGGGTTCCATCCAGCATCTCCCGAGAACACCGATGGGTGTCTGATGTGCAGCTGGCGTACCGATGTTTTGGCGTCCATGGTCCTTTTGTTGACACGGACCTTCGGATGGAGGTAGTCAGTATACCCTTTGTATTACGGTTCCTGTCAGTGTAGGCGACGGCTCTTACACTGCCTAATCGGATCCAAAATGATGCAGATGTACTGCAGGATACCCAGCGTCTCCACCAGAAAGTATCACGTTGAAACTGCAGGTGGTCTGGAATTCGAAGGCTGGTTGATGATAGAGCACAACACTATACTCTTAGAACATGTTTATTACTAACACAAGGGGACCCTTAGTGCAGACATAATCCTGCTTGGAGTGCCCCACTATTTATACATAGAAAGAATATTCTGAAAAGTACAAGTACATCAAACATAAGAAAAATGTAGAACATTCTAGAAATAGTAAATATAAATTAAAGGAAATTTTTTACCTGTGGTGGGATTTGAACTGGGGCCCACATGCACAGACATCTGTAATGATAGCAACTGCACCATGCTTGCTGTTGGAATATTTGTCCCAATGTAAATGAGTTCTTAGCTGAAAGTTAAATACAAAAGAAGGAATAGAGAAAAACATTTACCATTTCACAAATGAAAGAAATACACAAATAAAGTGTGTGTGTGTGTGTGTGTGTGTGTGTGTGTGTGTGTGTGTGTGATTTTTTAAACTTTGTAAAAACTAGTACTGACAATTACTGTATCTTAGTTAAATGTTGTTCATTCGTTAAAACGATTGTTAATTTCATGTAGAATTGAAATTACAAACATGTCTAAAATCATTGTAAAATATGATCTACTGACAATAAATAACATATGTCCGATAGCAAATTTGCATCAAACCACAATATGTTCATTTTTTCCTGGTCCATAATGTGCATAGTACCTAAAGTACAATACCACTTCAGTTCTCTAAGAAAGTGTACATATTAATAGTGCAATAAAATTATCAGGTTATTTCCTGATGGTTGCTGAGGTCAGAAATAAAATGCCCATGTACTTCATTCTCTCTACCGGTGGCTTTTAAAGCAATATCCAGAAACAGAGATATATGCCTAATTTTCCAGTACATGGTAATTCATATTTTTCTGCATATCACCTTTTGATTACAGTGGAGAAGAACACTTTTAAATATGCTGAAATATTAAGCCCTCAGCAGTATCACGATATTTATCAGGAAATGGGGGATGTCCAAAATGCTGCATACAACCGTAATATTTTATACTCTAAGAACTTACGGCATTGTCTGAAGAAGCCAGTAGGTTGAAATCCATGAAACAAGTAATACTGAGAAAGAAATTGAAGAGGGAAGCAGAATACATAATTATTAAATTGGAGACATCATATAAACATTATATGTCCAAAAGTGGAAAAGCAACAGATGATATACCCAACTGAAATGTCAGTTTAATACACCCCATATAAAATAAGGGAACATTGATAACTTTCTGAAAGAATGCTTTAGTATAGCTGCATTTTTTTGATCAGTTTCTTAACAGAGTCGATATGGAAATCAATAAGATAAGAATAAATGAAAAAGTGTCGTATAAATGGGATGTTACCATTAAACAAAAATAAATGTATTTTTAGTACACATCATCTTATTTCTTTGTGTCATTTATTATTGCTCAAAATAAAAGTTAAATAATAGGTTTTACATTTTTCTTGTGGAAATTTGCTTCAAAATATGTAATGTCCCTATGCCCAGTGCAAAACAAATTAAGTCTTCAGTTTTTAAAAATTTGATTACCATCTGTACCTATAAATGAAAAATGTGATTTTCCCTATTTATCAATTTTGTTTTATACTTAGGTTCATTAACAACTTCTCAGGTGTAGATTATCAATTACTATGAAACTTAGCTCAATATTATTTTTGGTCTCTTCTGTAAAATTTTTATTTGTGGACTTTTGTGTTTTAAAAAGTTACTCCTCAAATGCTAAATATGGGAGTGTCTCAGTTGGAAAGAGGGAGAAAAAGGAAAAAGGTTTATGTACATGGAAATCACCAAATTGTGTGGAAAAGTTTTGATAGTGCTTACATCAAAACCCAAACTGAGTACAACTACTGCAAAATTTAAAACTAACCAACATCAATATTCCAGACAAAAGTTTATTACACTTCTGAGGAAATAGTTCAATTTTATAATCTCGTTACTTATGCACATTTAAAGAAGGAAACAATTAGAATAATAAACTTGAAACACATCCACTGATTGTGTGGTCATGTTCCATTTTGATTTATTCATTAACCTAAAGTGTTTCTGCACCATTCATGTTACATATCTGTGTGTTATTTATTTTATAGTTTTTATTAATCATCAATGCCCCATATTTATGTATGTTTGCCCCATATTTATATATGTTTCCACCTGTGTGATTGAACTTGTATGTTCATAGGAATGTGGAAGGTTGCTTTTAATATTGACCAACTGCAACACAATGGCTTACAGTCCCGCTTTAGGCCTCACTTGCTGTAGTTTAAAATGCATGTCTTCATTTGTCGTCTGCACTGACGTCTGCTAGATTACCAGAGACGAGCTTACTTGGCAAGATGGCGAGGTGGCAGTGTTTTTAGTGTTGAACCAATCTAATCTTGGACGAAAGAGGTGACAAGAGACCTCTCTGGGAGCGGATGTAGAGGGAATTGTCTTCTCCAGGTAGCAAGGGTTGGTAGACAGGAGGTTCTAAACGCACTCTGCATGGCTTTCAGCGCGCTCTATATCTGT
Source organism: Locusta migratoria (assembly GCA_026315105.1). Classification (NCBI taxonomy): domain Eukaryota; kingdom Metazoa; phylum Arthropoda; class Insecta; order Orthoptera; family Acrididae; genus Locusta; species Locusta migratoria. The sequence goes on along the minus strand of CM048747.1, from coordinate 17,367,842 downwards.
TGTATGGAAGGGGGAGGTTTTCCATGGCCTTAGAGCTTCACTCTTCATTCTGGCTCTGACGACTGTAGATGTAAGTACTGCGCCGAATCATGCTGAGGGGAAGGCATGCTACTAGGATTGTGCTTTCTTTGTGATCAGTCAGTCTTGGTTTTTCAGTGATAGCTCTCTTGAGTAATTCTTTCGCTATGTGAGGCAAATTGCTTCTTAATTTACAGAACTCGAGTAAATTCAGTGTAAATTTATTATTGGCATTTTCATTCCAGTGATGACTGTGTGTCCAGTTTTGCTCAAGTTAGAATACACATGTGTGGCCTTCAGCCTTTGTTTAAACTTAGTGTGTTTGAATTACCTTACTGTTTACAACTGACTTTTCGCATTGTATCTGTATCCGCAAGAATTCTAAATATTTCGTAGATTTTCTTGTTTGATTCCGTCTTTTCTGTCTTGTATGACCAAGCACCACATGCTTTCATAACGCTCATTACTTCGGCCTTCAGCCATGTTTTTATTAATACTATACAAATTCTCGCATGTGCTCTATTCACTTATTCTGAATTAATTTCCTTTGTAAATTCTATGTAATTCACCATGTTCTCACACCACATGGTACTTAAGAATAGTGCACCACTTCCTTCCCACACATGAGTTCGTTTTAATGCACAGTATATCTAAAATTTTTTGAACAAGATGCCCGCCATCTCGTCAAGACGCTGCAGACGCTTCATTTCGCCAGTGCTTTCATATGTTCCAGCATTGTAATGTACTGCCAAGCACTATGCGTGTCTGTGAATGAATGAATGTGCTTTCAGCTACCCATTGTGTATTTGAAAATTTCCTCCCACTTTACCTCCTTATTCATAAAGGGCAGAAACAATTTTAATGTGGGCAGTAATTATATGATTTAATTCACTTTTGTACAAGGTGTGCGCTTAATTTGGTCTCCAACATTTATTTGCTTGTTATTTTACTCAATAGATTATGATTTTAAAGTATCAAACCTCTGATTTATGATATTATGTTCCCCATCCCATGTTTATTTATCTATTCATTAATTTTTACATTGATTTTTTGTTTGTTAAAACGTTGGCTGCTCCCTTAAGGAGTGAGCAGATAGATAAATTCCATTGTGCATGTACTGTGGCCACTCATAAAGTAATTTAGTGCAGTAGTGAGCGTTTTAACTCACATTTGTAGTTTTCAACAAGATCTTGCTTATTTTAATAACAGGCTACTATCAAACTGGGCGTTCATGATGTCCATACAGGAAACTTGAAACTCCCAAGTTTTTCAGAAATCTCATTTCTCTTATGCATTGGTCTAAGTGATATAATGATGTTTTACTTCTTGTTAGTCATGTGTTTCATGTTTTTCAGAAATCTCATTTCTCTTATGCATTGGTCTAAGTGATGTAATGATGTTTTACTTCTTGTTAGTCATGTGTTTCCTATGAATGAAGTGCTTAACTGATTTACCTTTAACAGTTTTTATTTTCTATTATTCTAAAAATGTTTAAAATATATGACTCACTGACACTGAAACAGGTGATTTTGAGACCTCCACCAGTGATGAAAATTTATGTAAAGAGAAATGGAAAATGACATGAATTTACATTGACCATTATTTAAATTTTTATTGACCTTAAAATGACATTTATGATCTTATGACATCTTGCATGGATAGAGGACACACCAGTAAATGTTACAGATAAGAACAAGATTAATACAAATAGTAAAATATTAATTGTAAACATTAAAACATTTTGTACACACGTTTCCTAACACATTTTGCAAACAGATGTTTGCCACAATTTTACGACATAAAATTCCATTTTATCCTGTAAGTAATTCACCTGCAGACATAAATGGGGGTCTATAAAAAATGATAAGCTTTTTTAACAACTTTTCTTCTTTTATGAACACCATGTTGTCATGTGACTTTATAGTTGTGTGCCTCTATGGAAAACACTTTTCGGATAGAAAATGTGAATTTTTGGTTCCATAACTGTGCACAGAGCTCTTTTAGCTGGCAGGCATTGGTGGTTTCTAAATATTCTGTTACAAATACTATTGTTTCAAATTTACAGATATGGAAGCTTCATTATCTTTAGAGTATGAAATGAATTTTTGCCTCTTCATGCACATGATTATGATGGCTTTTGATTGGGTTTTGAGTAAAGACTGACTACATGACGTAATCCACTAGAACATTATTCCATAGCCAATTTCTGGCTGGAAATGTGTGTGATGTGACTGTCTTATTATTTCCCCATTAAAACTTGATTTTAATATCTGTGGCATGAAACAGATTAATGATAGTTCAGTTGTAAATAATATCTTTAATGTGAGTGTTCCTCTTTAGTTCACTCTGTAGATATATTGCTATTAACTTTCCATCATTAGCTAATTTTGGACTTGGCGTGTTTATTGCAGTTACAAACGGTTTATCCTGCGAAACTGAGGCAGATACAGCCTGTGAGTTGGTATGGGTAAAGGTTATACATAACAACCGGAATAAATTATAATTTGATCTTTTTATTGGCCCCCTGACTAAGATGGTGCAATTGCCGAAATGTTCAAAGAAAGATTGAATCACAATTCAAATTGGTACCCGAAGCATAATGTTACAATTGGTGGCGACTTTAATTTACCCTCAGTATGTTGGTATAAGTACGTATTCAAAACTGGCGGCAAATATAAAACATCGTCCGAACTAGTTCTGCATGCTTTTTCTGAAAACTACTTCAAACAGTTAGTTCATGAACCCACTAGAATATCAAATGGTTGCGAAAATAGCCTTGACTCCTAGCAACAAATAATCCTGAGCTAGTAAAGAGCATCAAAAGAGATACAGGGATTAGCGAACATAGAGTTGTAGTAGCGAGAATGAATATCGAAATTCACAAATGCACCAAAAAGTAAACGAAAACTATATCTATTCAAAAGAGCAGATAAAAATTCGCTTCACGATTTCCTGAGTGATAGTCTTCAGTCTTTCAAAACTAAAAATGTGAGTGTAGGTCAGTTGTGGCTTACTTCCGAAGACATAATATCAGTAGCAATCGAGAGATTTATACCAAATAAATTAATAAAAGAGGGGGCTGACCCCCGTGGTACACAAAACAGGTCAGATCACTGTAGCAAAAACAAAGAAAAACGCATGCAAAATTTAAGAAGACACAGAGTCACCAAGACTGGCAATCTTTTACTGCAACTCGCAACCTAGTGTGGACTTCAATGCGAGAAGCCTATCGTAGATGCCATAACGAAATCCTGTCTCGTAATCCTGGAGAAAATACTTCACTACGCGATAGCAATGGAAGTACTACCGATGACAGTACTACTAAGGCAGAATTACTCAACACAGCTTTCCGAAATTCTTTCACCAAAGAAGACGAAGTGACCTCTCCAGTATTCAATCCAAGAAAAGCTGCCAGCATACGAAACTTAGAAGTAGATCTTCCTGGAGTAGTAAGTTCAACTTAAGTCACTAAACAAAAATAAATCTTCTGGGTCTGACTATACCAACTAGATTCCTCTCAGAGTATGCTGATGCAATAGCTCCGTAATTAGCTATAATTTACAACCGATCACTCAGCGAAATATCCGTACCCAACGACTGGAAAGTTGCCCAAGTCACTCCAATATTCAAGAAAGGCAATAGGAGTGATCCCCAAAATTACAGGCCAATCTCATTGACGTCGATATGCGGTAGGATTCTGGTACATATACTTTATGAACTATCTCGAAGAGAACATCCTGTTAACCAACAGTCAACACGGATTCAGAAAGTATGGCTCTTGCGAAACACAGCTTTCCTTTTATTCACGTGAAGTGATAAGTGCCATCGACAAGGGAACTCAAATCGATTCCATATTTCTGGATTTTCGGAAGGCTTTTGACACTGTACCCCACAAGCGGCTTCTAATGAAATTGCGTGCTTATGGAATATCGCTCGAATTGTGCGACTGAATTCACAATTTCCTCTCAGATAGGACACAGCTCGTGGTGACTGACGGTAAGCCACCGAGTAAAACAGAAGTGATATCTGGCGTTCCCCAGAGGAGCGTTATAGATTCCCTACTCTTCCTTATGTTTATAAACGATTTAGAAGACAATCTGAATAGCTCCCATAGACTGTTCACGGATGATGCTGTCGTTTATCGCTTAGTGAAGTCAACAGAGGATCAAAACCAACTGCAAAGCGATTTAGACAAAATTTCTACATGGTACGAAAATTGGAAATTAACAGTAAATAATGCAAAGTATGAATTAATACAAATGACGACTAAAAGAAATCCGCTCAACTTCAATTACAGGATTAATCAGTCATAAATTCTACCAAATACCTAGGACTTACATAGGGAGACATGACCATCCCAATAAAATAAGAGAAATCAGATCGAAAACGGAACGATTTAGGTGTTCCTTCTTTCCACTCGCTATTAGAGAATGGAACGGTAGAGAAAGGTTATGAAAGGAGTTAATGAACCCTCTGACAGGCACTAAAATGAGATTTGCAGAGTATCTATGTAGATGCAAGCGTAGAAGAGAAAAAGGATCAGACCTAATGTCAATCCTTGTGGCGCTCCATATATGAGTGCAGTTTTCTTTGATGTGTATGATCTTCTTTTAATGTTTTTGTAATCATAAAAAATAAAAATATAGACATGCATACAAAATTTTGGTGTTACAGAGTAACCTGGCATTCTCTAACTACGATTTTCACTTGCATATTTAAATATCGTACTGCGACTTTAAATTACATTTTGCATTCCTCTAATTGGTGGAGGTTTCAAAATCTGTTAGTTATATGTATGTATATAGTTGAAGAAACATTTCCGACAGGTGGCAGTGGATTCAAAGCAAGACATTTTGATGAGTGAGTTACTTATTATCTTCTGGCAAGGGCTGAGATTTTGCAAATGTTGAGCTATGTAGATCTGCATGTGCCCCTACCACCAGGGTGTGGGGTGCTAGTCCCAGTGAGGGCGGCAACCGCGGTGAGGCTGCACTGGTGGGGGAAAAAGCAATGTGCCACTTGCATGCATCCCTGTCCGAATATTTTGTTTTCATATGGTGAGGTTAACAGTACTGGGCATGCTATCATTGTATTCCATGTGAGACTAAGTTGATACCCTTTGTTTCAATTTTTGATATTTACTTGAACCCACATTTTCTTAGAGTCTTTGTTCATGCTGTCCCAATAACTGCTAGCTTGCCACAAAACTCGATTTTTTTCAGTACTGAAAAGAAGTTCAACATAAATCCATCTTCTGACCATCGACTACTAATCAGCTGTCATCAGGATGAATGGCCACCACACAATTGTCGCTGAAAACAAAGTAGTGCACCCTGTGGCACAACATACAGTTGAGCATAACATGCAGCTTAGCATGACAAGCTTAATTTTAAAAACTGCTTCACTGTTTATGCCTTTTGGATCCTTCCTCCCGTATGGAAGCAATTATTACAGTAAATTCTTCAGCCCTGAAATTATCTAGGCTTCAACGGATGGTAACCTATTATCCCCTCTATTCTACACCTCTCAATTCTTGCCATATTTTCCAATTTCTGTGCTCTTTTTCTTTTCTCTACTTTCCCTTTCCTCCTCTCTTTCCTGTGCATTCCTAAGGTGCATCCTTTTACATAATCTACTACTGACACGCTCTGTCACACAGCATCATCAGTATATCTGTTCCCACCATTACCCTGTCATCTTCCCCTTGCCAGCCCCTTTCTCCCTAAGTTGCTCTTACTGCTGGTCATTATTCAAATGCAGCAGCGAGAGAGACAGACATGAGTTACGTTACTTGATCCTGTATGAATTGGTGCAGCGTGGCACAATACCATGATATTGTCAAAGTTAAATGTATAGTTTTCTTTGATGCTGTGTTCTGCTTCAGCAGATTTCTGTCCATCCAAGTTGCAAATGCGTGATATGTTCCTCACACGATTTCGAAATATGTTTTTGTGTTTGTCCAGTGTGCTGTAGACCATATTTGCAGGCAATTATGTGTACCCCTGGTATGTCGAGTTGAAGTGAATCTCACCCAAACATCAAGGGACTCCTTTGTCTTTAATCATGGTCGGAAGATGGATTCATGTTCGATCTTTTTTTCTTTCAGTATTGAAAAAATTGAATTACAAGAGTGTCTTCCCGCCGCTGCTAAATCTGAAGGAGTTGTCTGGAGCAGTGAAAGACCAAATTATAGTCAACATACAAATTGTATACAGCACAGAAAAGATATCAACTCAGTGTGATTTGGAGGCTAACAATAGCCAAAATACATTGAGAGTGTTCACAAGTGAGGAGACACCGCTGGATGCTCTGACAAGGATTGGAGTAGTGCACTCACTCCCTCCACCACTATAGCCTGAAAGCACATGCTATCGTCACTGTCGCAGTTATAAGAGGCCAGATGATAGGGCACACAAAAGGTTTAAGCACTCAATGTCTGCAAAACCTTGGCACTTTGACAGAAGATGATGGATACATCACTTACCAAACAATGCGATTTCGAGATTTCCACCCACCTGGAAATGCGAGAACTTTTCTTCATGCCAAAAAGTAGCTACAGATGTAATTTAATGCCACATATCATTCACATTCATGAGGGCTTTGCCTTTACAATACAGATAATGTAATACTATAGAATTACCCTGTGCAAAATGATTAAACATTGTTTTATGAATGTGACAGTAACATAGTGTTCTCTTTTACAGAAAATTTGATGTTTTGAACCCTACAGAATTAAATTTTCATTATTACTGGCACCGATTGAGTAAATCTGTGTCTGAAAAAGAATTTCCATTCCACTGTAACACTATAAGTGGTTGGTTAGCAAGTGGTCATAAAATGACGGCATCCTTCAGCTTTTTATCAGAAGAAGCTGGTATCTTTGAGTCATTCTGGCATTTCTGTGTACCTGAGATGGAAACTGAAATACCTTTTCTGTTGGTGGGAACCGTTTCAGAACCATGTGTCTATTTTGAAAACACAAATTTACATTTTGAATCAACATTCATAAGTAAGTTTACATTTAATCAGAAAATATTTACATTAAAACTTTCAATGACTGTTTTACTTACATAGGGCAATGTCGTTTCGATGCTAATTATACACACTGTATATATTTTTGCTTTCTTATCGACGTCTAAGACACATTTTCTTTGCTATTTGTAACTTCTTGACAACAATGTAATAATTGTTTTGTTGCTATTTACAAGAAAGATGTTTTCAGGTACTGTCAGAGAAAAAATGCAGGTTTCCTACTTGTTAACACAGTAAAACTTGCAAGAAGGCAAAGAGCTACCTATGTATTGTCTTCAGGCATTAAAAGATGAAAATCTGAGCACTGTCAGATGCATATAGAAAATTTGTGTGAATGTATTGCTACTGATTATTTCATTTTCTCCTATGTGTATCTGTCATTTTTTACTGAGAGAAACTGCCACTTATTATGAAATGAAAAACAGAAATTAATTAAAAAGTAATCTTATTGTTTTGAAGAAAGTATTTTGTAATACAATAAAGTATCCCAAATTATCATGAATTATATCTACTGTTTGTGTGAAAAAGGTATCTTGTCTACATTTATTCCACACTCATACGAAAGTAGCATGACAGAATTACGAGTAAAGTATGCAATTGTAACAGTTGAGTTAGATACAAAACGAAATCCAGTTAAAATCATTTATTGTGACAATTAAGCCAAAGCAATTGCCAGAAGCAAATCAGTCGGTGTTTACAAACATCCAGTTCTGCTAGTTTTCCATGTTGTAAATCAAGAGTGTATATAAAGTAATGATAGGACTTATGTGGTGGGGAGAATTAGTCAGAAAATTTCTTTACTAACTGTCTGATTGTGGTTTTTTTTTTTTTTTTTTTTTTTTTTTTTTTTAACTAACGAAGTAAGAATCTAGTTTCCAGGGAGATTAGATACAAAATCTAATGCAACCTTCCAAGTGACACACTACCACTTCAAACATTTCACCAAGACACTGTCTTTCAACTGTATCGGACATTGTAACTTTGTTGTCCAAAAGATTAATAAAATTTTGGATTTGCTATGTAAATAACAAATTAAACTGTATCAGTAATATCTGTGCGAGCTTCCTGGACTCAAAAAATAACTTTTTACATCTACATCATTTAATCAAACGACAAAAATATCAAATGAATTAACAAGGATAATTTTGAAGCACATAAGAAAGTCATTGATCTGCCACATTGTTGTTTTTAGGTAGCGTATAACTTACAAAAAAAAAAAACTACTATCTATTCTCAACATTTTGTACTCTTTGAGAGGGCAAAATTGTCCCTTCTCACACAGTGACCTAGTTGGCAATCAAATTGGAAGCTGGGATGGAATGGCTGAACGCTCTAAGGGCCTTGCTATTGATGGCGCATTTTCTCACTATCGGGGGTTTGAATCCTCCCTCAGGCATAGGTGTGCATTTTGTCCTTTGGTTAGTTCAAGTTACTTTACATAGTTTGTAAGTCTAGAGACTGATAACCACAGTAGTTAAGGCCCACAGATTTACAGACATTTGAACATTTCTTTGGGATTAACTGACTGTCGGCGTGGCGCCATGGATAGTGTCACCGACTGCCGTGCTGACGGTCGCCGGTTCAATCCCGTCCATTGGCAAAAATTTATTTCTTTGTAATTATAATTACATGTTTCTTATGTTAACTATTCGTCTAATTTCTCATACATTCTGTCTGTGTATGAATAGTACAGCACTCTGCCTGAGAGGCAGTCAGTGCTGCGTGTATGTTTCAGTTTGCAATAAACCTGCTTTCAGTATAGGTGCTGTGTTCAGGTGCCTTTGAAGTCAAGCCTGCTTCCATTTCAACGCGACTTTGTTTGGTGGAGGTGCCAGGTAACCTGTGCAAAAGCTGCAACACTGTGCCTCCGATTAGGTAATGTAAATGCTTTTACATACACAAACCAGAACCAGAATACAAGGGATACAGCCAGTACATCCTTCCGAAAGTCCGTATCATCAGAAGAAGCATGGACACGAAACCAGAATTAAGCCAGCTGCACATCAGACATCCGTCGGTGTTCTCTGGAGACGCTGGACAGGACGCCAACAAATGGCTAAAAGGGTTCGACCGAGTCGCCAAGTACAACAGGTGGGATCATACAATGTGCTTGGCCAACGTTTATTTCTACCTGGACGGAACAGCCCAGTAATGGTTTGAAAACAACGAAGACAAGCTGAATGACTGGGAACGTTCCAGACGGAACTTAAGAAGACGTTTCGAGACAGCCAGCCACAAATCCGCACGGCGGAAAAACAACTGAAGAACTGGGCCCAACGACGTGTTGAGCCGACACAGTTTTACAGACAGAATGTTTTGGGCCTATGTAAGATAGTTAATGTGGGTATGACTGAGGCCGACAGTATCACGCACCTGATGAAAGGTATTGCAGGAGACATGTATCAAGCCCTTCTGATAAAAGATGTCGCTACGACGGAAGAGTTCATCAAGTGGTGCCAGCGGATTGAAGAGTTGCAACAAAGGAGGGTTGGACGAAAGAAGTATGACAGACTCCCCAATGTAGTCCCTATGGCCGTTTTGGAAGTCCAGCATGACTTCGCTTCTCTCATACGACAAATTGTGAGAGAAGAATTACAGTTTTTAGTAGACGGGACAATTAGACCTAGCAAGCATCAGATTATGGCTATGGATGCAAGCCCTGTAAATCACAAGGAAGGCGACGCCGCTGAGGAAGAGGTATTACAGGCATTAAGACCTGTCCGCCCCGCCAATCGAACCCGACGTGAACAATGGCGTCGGCCTGCTATGACTTATGCTGTAGCCTATGAACCGGCCGACGCGGCCCAAACCAACTCCCCCGGTAACTATGACGCCCTCCAAAGAACAGACGTCTGGAGGACAGAACACAACACGCCATTGTGTTTCCATTGTGGGCACCCTGAACATGTCGTACGCTACTGCAGAGAGAGGAGGCGAGTATTGGACGATTATTTTGCCGCAAGACGTCAGCCATCAGCAGTTCTATCCCAAGCAGTCACCTGCTGATGAGTTCAGCCGACCTATGGGAAGAAGCCCATCGCCGTACCCTGGACGAGGTCGCTCCCCGACGTGCCGCTGCCGTTCACTGTCGCCGTACAGAGGTACCAGACGCTCCCCTATCCGTCGCGCCCAGGAAAACTAACCGAGGCGACCATCTACGGAGGTGAGGATACAGGAGCAACTGTGTTGAAGGTCGAAAATGGGAAGTACGTCCAGTCAGCAGGAACTTGTGTCGCAAGAATAACATCAACAACAGGACCTTACCGTTTGAATTTGTGATTTTAACAGAATGTAGTCATAATGTCATCTCGGATGGGACTTCCTTCAAGCATCTCAGGCTATCACTGACTGTCGAGGATCTGAAATGCAAACTGAGGAAGTCGCTCCGACGGGTACATGTAATACAGAATTTTCTGGGAAGCTATTTACCATTGACATAGTGACGATCCCGCCATTGACAATGAGAAGAGTTCTAGTCACAAACACAGATGACTGGTTAAACTATGAAGGGCTTGTCGATAGTAAAATGTTTATTAGGCTCACAAATGAAATTTACATACCAGCGGCTATCATAAGCATTACCAGAGGTCGAGGAGATATTTGGGTCACTAATTTTCACAAGCAGTCATAACGTATCTCCAAAGGAATGTGTATCGGGACAGCTGAACCAATCCAGGACTGTGAGCTCAACGTTATCAACGAAGACCCATGCTCGGCTGTTAGTACAGACAACACGTTGGAGGAAAAAACCATGGAATTGCCAATGGGGCTCGAACTGACCAAGGAACAACGCCAGCGGGTGTTAGGTATACTACGCCAATTTTCGGGTGTATTCACACCCGAGCAGGAGAAAATACAGACGAAACGGCGCACGATAAGGCATCGTTTCAATACTGGGGATCATCCACCAATTAGCCAGCTGAAAGACGGATAAATCGGGAGGAAGTAGAGAAGATGCACGACGGCATTATTCAACCTTTGGAGAGTCCTTGGTCGTCTACGGTGGTTCTTCTAAAGAAGAAGAATGGAACGTGACGATTCTGTGTCGACTATCGGCGGCTGAAGAGAATCACAAAGAAAGATGTCTACTCATTGCCGCGCATTGACGACACCTTAGACTGCTTGAAAGGAGCAACATATTTCTCGACTAGGGACATGCAGACAGATTACTGGTAAATCGAGGCTGACAAATCTGACAGGGATAAGACGGCTTTTCTTACACCTGACGGCCTCTTTAAATTGAAAGTTATGCCGTTTGGATTATGTAATGTTCCGGCCACATTCGAACGCATGATGGACAACTTCTTCGACCCTTAAGTAGACGACGTGTCTTTGCTATTTAGATGATATTGTCGTTTTCTCTAAAACATTTGAAGAACACCTGAGTCGCCTGTCAACTGTGTCAACTGCAGGACTCCACCTCAATCCAAAGAAGTGTCTCTTCGGTCGCCAAAGAGATAAAAATCCTGGGGCACCTAGTCAACAGAGATGGTATCCTTTCTGATCGGTATAAAGTAAGAGCAGTCAGAGAATATCCAACTCCTCTGCATATTCATGATGTGAAAAGTTTTTTCGGGCTGTGCACATACTACCGACGTTTCATAAAAGGATTTTGTAACAATTCACGTCCATTGCAAGAACTTTTGTAGGGAGACGCCAAGTTTTCCTGGGATAAGACAAAACATTTCAACGCGACAATATGTTTCAATTAAAAGTAATTCTACCGTTGTACATGCAGGTCTACCAACCTAATGATTTATGCTTTTACTGACAGCTTAAATTGCATTTGTCCATTAAAGAAGATAGCTGTTGACTTGACACTGTAAATGGAAAGCAGATGTGGAAGTGTCAAGAAAAGTAACTCAACGGTGCAACATTAACATAAGGCTGCTTTACGTACTGATATTCACATTAAAAATGTAACTGTGACAAATGGACCATGTGACATTCCTTTCGGTTGAGATTTTTAGTTCAGATTTTCTTGCCGATATCTACAGAGAGGTTCATTTTCATAGGATTTGACGAGAGAGAGAGAGCTCTTTCAGTACCGGACGTGTACACAATAAAAAATTTAAAATTCAATTTAGATTATTAACCTTTATTTTTTGCTGTCTAGCTGGTGTAGTATCGAGGAACCTCATTGTTTTCGCTCAGTGCAAATATAATATACAGGCTGGTTTTTTCAATCTTCGGTCACAATAACCTTGTTGGACGCTTTTTAAATGTATTTATTCCTTGAATCATTTACTTATAAAATTTCAACAAACCATATTCCACTGTACATCACCAAGTCGACAACTCTGGTCTGCATCATGTCACCAAGTCCCCTATATGACTCGGTGTCACTCCTTTCTATGACTAACTGCGCATTTCACAATGAACCTAATGTTATGTGACCCTTTATTACGGAGTCAAAATATACGTAAACTTGTCGAAAATTATTTCTTTAAAACAAATATTTCAGTTTCATATTCTAGTTTGTGTTTGTAAAAGAATTTTAAGGTGTGCGATAGTTACGACGTTTATTTTGACTTTCATCAATGGCGACCTTTCATTTACACAGTAAAGTGTATAATTTTGTTAATTCATGCAGCAATTATATAATGTTCGTGTGTGTTTATTGGATAGTGTATCATTTTAGTGAGTGTATTGTGCTTTAATTAGTTCATCCGTTTGTGATCTGCTACATTGGTTTGAAGCGTGTAGAAGGTTTGCAGGGTTATTATAATAGAAGTTAAGCTTTTAGAACGCTGTAAAAATAGTCTCTGTTCAGAATAACGTGAAATTGCAATGGAGTGATATCGGTAAAGGCGGAAAACGTATAGCAGAAGGAAAATAAATTGTGTGAAAATTGATCACTAGATGCCCCTGTGTATGTCAGAATACACGTCTTCTGTGCACGACCAACGCCATCCAGGCTGTGCGCTGCCCACCAAGAGCAGTCATAACACAGCTATTTGTCATATGTACTGAGTTTGGGAATACGTACACGTTACACAGTGTGTTTCAAAATGTTCTTAATGTTATTTATGTGATTCACAAACAAATTTGTTTCGATATAAGATATTTATGAAGTACTTACCGATATTGAAATCGAACGATTCATTTTAGCCATTTTGTCGGTTACCAGCAAAAATCTGCACGGAGAATCACATGAATAACAGTAAGAACATTCTGAAACACAGTGTGCGACGTGTACATATTCCCAAACTCAGTACAGCGCCACGTAAGACAAATAGTTTGGTTTTGTTATTACTACTCTTGGAAGGCAGCACACAGGCCTTGTATCAAATGGCGTTGGCACGACCCACTAAAGTCGGCATAAACACGCCGGGTACATGTTCGCCAGCCGTAACCGTCTCAATAAAGGATCCCGCTCTGCTTGTATTGCTGTTTTACGAGACTGATGACTGTGCACAAGTCGATTTGCAGAAGTTCTTGACGCTGAAGGGTTTGAAAAAGGCTTTGGTCTAATGACTGCTGTGGGTCTTCATTAAATGATTCTGTAATTGGAAAAGACGGGTTCCTTTGATATTCAACCTGGTGTGTGGTGTAAAGAGAGGAAACGAATTGATTCTGCATGAGTGAAAGAAGTGGCCACAGCAATGGGCGAGGAGTCAAGTGGTGCACGGAGAGCCGCGGCGGATTAGACGTTTGTGTTGTCCTTATTTTTTTTTTTTTTTTAGTTGCCCAGCCGTTGGACAAACCTGTGACCATGGTGCGTAAAATCCTACGTAACAAACATTCTTTTCTTTGCTATCCATTCAAAACTACTTACGTGTATGAGCTGGCCCCCTATTGACCTGCAGAGCAAAAGGGACTTTTGCTTTAGAATTCCTTGTTTGTATGGTGGTGCACGATGAATGGTCGCGGCAGATTTTATTGATAAGCGTAGCTCACTTCCTTCTGAGAGGATATGTCAATAAAGTCCACATGCAAATCGATGAGTACCACTTCATCCTGATAATGTCGCTGTGTGGTGTGGTTTTACCACATCGCTTATCATAGGGCCATATTTTTCTTCGAAGAGACAGGTAATTCTGGTTCTGCACTGTCACTGGTAAGCGCCATGAATGTCTTTTGCGCAACCACGTCATTCAACCTCTCCAACAGCGTGGCATAAAGCTGGGATCATTTTTATGAATGATGGCGCACCTTTGGAGATTGCAAATCCAGTTAAGAAACGCCATTTCCGAAATGTTAGGATTATCAGCCGTCATTTGTTTACAGCCTGCCATACCAATCAACTGATCTTAATCCATGTGACGTCTGACTGTGAGGTTATCTGAATGACGTGGTGTTCAGTGTTCCGTTTGCCACGTTTAAGGAATGCATTGTGCAAGACATTTTGAAAGACACTCTGACCAGTTGTGGTAAATGCTGTTTCTTGATTTCAGCTTGTTGTTTGACCGATTGTGTGATTTTTAAAGTGTGTTGAACGTACAACTATAATTAAAATCACCCTACATATCTTATTACTCATGTTTAAGTGTATTCTGTACTATTTGCATGTGTGAGTATTTGATTCATTATCACTGTTTCATAACAGTTCTAATGTTGTATTAGGTTCCACTGCCATATTTTTATATGTTATTTTCTTAATTTCCTCACATGTGACCTTGAGATTTCAATCAAACAAGGTCTGTGTCGTGTCTATATAGCATGTGCATGAAATGTCAAATTATAGTTTAGATATTTGGTTGCTACAGCTTTATAAAATCAAAGTTAATAAAAATAATGAACTGATTATATGAAAGTTTTATTATAGGCCCTAGGCGTCATAGCAAATACAGCTTATCGGAAGTGGAAATGTTACACAACACCTGAGATCTTCAGTTGCAATATAATGAAGGTTATAAGATCACTGTCTCATTGTCATACTAATTTCAGAGTAATATTTACTTCAGGTGTAAGTCCACTTATTATTACTTTTACAGTTACTTTTTTGTGATGTCTTCTTTCTTTGTGGTGGTATAGCAGTAAATCTCCCATGTGCCCAGATACTGTGGTTGTAGATGGTACTGCTGGCTGCAGTTGAGCAACTGAGGTTGTGCATACTTTCTGGTTCGTATAGGTTTTCTGGCTTGATCAACTGGATCACTGAAGCAGATTCTAGAACAGCGTTTTCAACTTTCCAGAACCAGAATCCAGTTTTCCCTAACCGCATATGTAAGAAATACATATTCGTATTTCTGCTATCAGTCACTTTATTTGTTAGTGTTTAACCTAGCACAAAACGTTTCGAGCAAGTTTTGCTTATCATCAGGTGCTTTTTATACATACAGAAATGCAAATATTACTTATAATTTCCTTATGGCAAGTCCATTTGTTATTATTAGTGGTTGGGGGTAGTTGGGGGTGGAGGGCAGTGGATGGTCATAAACAAAGAGCTGATGCGATTTCTTTCACCACCTGTGTGGGATGTAAACAGGAATGCAGCCGGCCGTGGTGGCCGAGGAGACTGAGGCGCTCCAGTCACGGTCTGCACGGCCACTACGGTCGGGGGTTCGAATCCCCCCTCGGGCATGGATATTTGTGCCATCTTTAGTATAAGGTAGTTGATAAGTAGTTTGTAAGTTTAGGGACTGATGACCCCGTCGTTAAGTCCCATAAGCTTAACAAACATTTGAACATTTGAACAGGAATGCATCAGGTGTTTTAATGGAAATGTCGTGTGATTCACTTATTTTGATAGTCAGTTGTCAGATTTCCGTGTTCCAAGATTTCTTTCGCATCTCTGGTGCACTGGTGGAGCTGCTGCATGTTGATCTACTTATAAATTGCTTCTTTAATACTGATTGTTTTTATCACACACTCGCATATATAAACCGTTCACAAGCATATGAATACAGTTTCCACAAAACAAGATGGTGGACTGTTTGTGTATAAGTATTGATTATCGCACTGCAGTGATATTATCGATTTTGATTGATTGGTGGCCTATCTTTGGCACTCGAAAATCTCAACTCTAATGCATTTTTATCAACATAAGATTATTGAATCGTTTTGACTAATGATGAGTTTGTAGTAATATTTGAAAATTGGTCGTCTAGGGGTTTTTTTTTTTTGTTTTTTTTTGTTTTTTTTTTTTTTTTTTTGTCGTGGCACATCTTAAAACTGTTACATTAGAACTGTCTTAAGACTACTAAAGAATGCTGATTTAAGTATTCACATCTGTACAACACCAGACGACATGTTTGGTCAGACTCCCATATTACGTCTAGTTTAAAGTTTGTATACATGGTAAGTCACTTAACATTACAACTGAAGTGTTTCATAAATCACAATTAATACTGAATAACTAATTCCACAGACCAAAAGTGAGGAGTGGGCTTGGTGTAATCCATTAATACAAACCATCAACGCACAAAAGTATTTTTAACTCAAACATGTGTTTTTTAACAGCAGCCTGTCGTTATTTTTAGCACACCAGAAAAAAGAAAGAAATACTTAATCAGTTTCATTTGTTACAATGTAAAATGTTAATTACATCTAGAGTTATTGTAACCTAAAGTTTACGCTTCAAACCCCAGACATTCAGTCGCTTGTTGTAACAAACAAGATCCATGATCAGCGATCAGAATCTATAGGGGTATGTTTATAAAGACTACAAGGTTTATGTGTTTGGTTTGTCCTAGTTGTCTCAGCGTCCGCATGTAGCATTTGATGCTATTGTTAATATGAATTAGTATTTGCACTTAGAATAACTGTAGTACACTGAGTCATCTGTAATAGCACAAGCAACAGTAAAAATACGCAAAATAGTAAAGTGAGAAGCAATATGATTTTAAACAGGCCAGAAATACAACACTGTGTACAGTGTTGTAAGAACCGTGAAAATTGTTTCTTCTATGTATGAAAAGGCAGAGATGATACTCATCTATGACGAGTGTAGAAAAAAATGGAGCTGAAGCCTGCAAATTCTGTGCAGAAAGATAGCCAGACAGACATCGTCCAACACGCCTCGCAATTGAAGACGACTACAAAAAAACTGCAGGCAGCAGGTATGGTTGTAGCACACAAACGGTTCCATGACAAACCCAACACAGGAAAGCAGGTGCAGTTGGTGTGTCAGCTGCTATTTCCATGAACCCACACATGAGTTCATGTGACATTGATAGAGGCAGTGCAATGGGTCAAAGTAGTGTAATGCACTTAATGTCGTGTATCATTGCATCAGCAATTACATGGAGATGACTTGAATTTATGTCAATGGGCATTAACAGAGAATGCGTTGTAGTTTTAATTGTTTACTGATGGATCATGTTGAACAAACCACACGTCAGTGAATTTACGAAACACATGTTTATGGGCAATCATCGCTGGATTCGTCAGGTAGAGCGACCTAGTTCGTGAAATGAAAACGTATGGTGTGGAGTAATTGGCGACCATCGCATTAACCCCACTTCATTTAAGTCATCCAAACAGCTGCAAAATACATCAAGGTTGATCGCTTGGAATGTGTCAATGTATGTGACACCATCATGATGCTACTCATGCACATACTACAATTAACAGTAGGGTGACCCTTGATGGAATGTTCGACTGTTATTTCAACATTACACCAGATGTACTGTGTTGTCTAAGACACTCACTATGCGGTAGATTACAACTGTGTGCAGCAAATAATGAGCACCACTTTCAACATTTATTGGCTTAAATATCAGAACACATTCTTTTACATTCTGTAATTGAAAAAAAAATCAAATTTGCAAGTTTAAACTCTCACGTTAATATACATTTTCTTCAGAGAAAATGACAAAATTTTTATCATGTGGACATAAAGTGCTATTAAGTCTCTTCCGTACCTAAGATACATCACTGTTCTTTTTATATCCCTAATTGATTTAGCTCTCTCTTATACACACGACTGAACTGCTGAGAAGTCCCTGAAGCGTCAACTTTACGTTACAATAACTCTAGATGTAATTATGATTTTACAATGTAACAAACGAAATTAAATATTTTTTTGCTCTTTTCAGTTATTCTAAAAATAATAACATCCTTCCATTTAAAAAACATAGGATTGTGTTAAAATTTATTTATGCATTAATGGTTTGTATTAATGAATTAAACCAGCCCCACTCCTCTATTTCGGTCTGTGGAATTAGTTATTCAGTATTTGTTGTGGTTTATGAAGTATGTACAGTGGTAATGTTAGATGACTCACCCTGTGTATGGTCATGTAATCAACTAATAATTTTGTGACTCATGACAGTATCACTTTGTTCTCCTCCCTTCCCACCAAACATAATACACAAACACACATAAAACATAGATATACATAGAAATAAAGTCTTTCAGTAACTGTTGGTAAGTTACAATCATAACATATTTGCAGGAATAATAGCTTCTGTGTCCATCTTGCTTACAGAACTTTGCATTTTCGAAAAGCAAGTTTCCTTTCACATGACATGGTAATAAACTTTTCACAATAAATGACTGATTTTGTGGGTACATAAATAAATTGAAACAATCTTAGTTCTAGAATTTGAATGGACTGTTGGTCTGATTTGAGAGTAGATGCAAACAGTACATGACTGAGGACCAAATTCAGCATCACTGATTTGACAGTCAAAGAGTGAACTGCCCTCTGAGGTATAATACTGCCTTCTCCATCTGACATCCAGACACACACTTCAATATATATATATATATATATATATATATATATATATATATATATATATATATATATATATATAACATTATGAGTTTATAAAAAAGAAATAAAATTTCATCTCTGATGATGGTTTCATTAAAAATGATACAGAATCTGGGATGGGAATCATTACAACAACGCCGCATATCGTTGCATCGTGGGCTACTTACGAAACTCCAATCGCCAACATTCTCCTCCGAATGCGAAAATATATTGTTGACTCCCACTTACATAGGTAGAAATGATCATCAGAATAAAATACCATAAATCAGAGCTGGAACGGCAGATTCAGGTGTTCTTTCTTCCCGCGCGCTATTCGAGAATGGAATGGGAGATATAATAGTATAACGGTGGTTCGATAAACCCTCTGCTAGGCACTTAAATGTGATTTGTAGAGTATCCCATGTATATGTAGATGTAGATCATTCATATTTCTTGACCATGTACTGAGGCATGGGAAGCTGAAATATAATAAATTATAAGTATTTCATTAATGAAGTAGAAACAATTATTATTCTTACGGTTGGCTCTCTTTCCGCTAGATGCACTATTATCGCTCCAAGCGTGAGATTTAAACTTCCATAGTAGTTGTACGTATATGTTAGACAGCGATATCAGTATTTATTTGTATCAGTTTCATATTCATTGTATTGAATCCCATCTATTAGTTTTCTGGTACACTACGAAAGTACCAGTGCCTCTATTGGTTCTTTGCTACATTACGCCGTTCTTTCCTAGCATGAAATACACCTACAACTTGAAATTACGATATCTTTTATTTTCCTGAATTGATTTTGATTAAATGAAGCCTATATGTTGCCCCAGGCTATTATCAATTTATCTGTGATACCCCATGAACGTTCGTTCAGTACTTTTAGATATTTGTCGCACTACACCATGCTTATAAGCATAGTGTACACATAAAACTTCGAAGAACGATATCTTTTCTTTCCCTGATTCGATTTAGATGAAAAGAAGCCTACTTTATGCTTCAAGCTATTTTAAAATTACTTGTGAAGCCCCACGAATGTTCGTGTAATACTTCTGGAGATTACTCTCTACAAATAGACATATGCGATTGCTTTCAGAAAAATATTTAAATTGTGATATCTTACTGTTTCTAAACAGATTTTGCGAAATGAGCGTTTATGTAACCGGCGACAACCTACGTTAATCATCAAAAACTTCTGAAAATTCGACTATTAGTTTTGGAGATTAACATGATGAAAGAGAAAGACAGACTAGTAGCTTGAAGTTACAAAACGTTAAATTGTGATATTATTTTTTACAGTGATCCGATTTTTATGAAACTAAAGTTACCTGTGAAAACCCCACGCGAATTCGTGAAGTAGTTTTGAAGATAAGTGGTTTCTAATACATGAACACACAGACACGGCGATCTCTGTTTTAGTGACTCTATTTTGATGAAAAAATTCCTAGATCATGAACCTATCTTCACATAAGTTTCCTTTGAAAACTGCATGAAAATTCGTGCAGTGGTTGAAGTGAACAGCGATAGGCCTGAATTTACAGATTTATTATTTGTACAGATGTGTTGTACAATTGTATAAATTGCAGGAATATATTGATATGTATAAGTGCTGTACGTCGGTAAAAATCTGTTGCGAATCTGTTGCCTGATGGAGCGGTTTTCCATGAACGTTACTGATTACGTCCTCATATCTCATGAAATACGCTTCTTACTGTGATACCATTTGGAACGTACATGCAGCTTTAAGTGTGTATACCGTCTGCAAAATTTCCTG
Organism: Locusta migratoria; assembly: GCA_026315105.1. Classification (NCBI taxonomy): domain Eukaryota; kingdom Metazoa; phylum Arthropoda; class Insecta; order Orthoptera; family Acrididae; genus Locusta; species Locusta migratoria. The sequence continues at coordinate 17,347,364 of CM048747.1, read as the reverse complement.
CAAGTACAATTTGTAGTGTAGCAATTATAAGTTGTAACATCATACCGAATGCCATAGTTTTGCTCCATGGACAGCGGAAAAATAGTAAGCGAGAAGCTTTTTCCTTTTCATCATATTGCTATGGTCGTCAGCGAAAAAAGTTTAATAAAGGTTTGAAATTATGTTTAAAGTTTGTTGCAAGTCGCTAAGTAATCTCATTCTCATATAGTGTATTCGTAAAGTCTCGTCGCATTAATTGGCAGTTTCTTGCACCTCTTATTGATTATATCTCCTGAACCATGTGTCGTATGTGGTTCGTACTGCTACAGCAATTGTTATCTCGCATAAGGAATATGTGAACCAAATTTGGTTGAAATCGCTCCATTAGTTTAGAAGCAGATGTAAAATATTATTGCAGATGCAACCATTTTCACGACTGCCTATTTTAAAAGGCGTTAAGTTTCAAAATTACATAGCAACAACATTCCAGAAAATAGCATATATAATATATTGGCTACTTTAATGATATTCAGTCACAATAAATTTCGACAATGATACCTGGTACTCAACGACGTATACGGTTGTAGACTATAAAGAAGCCGGCCGCGGTGGCCGAGGGGACTGAGGCGCGCCAGTCACGGTCTGTACGGCCACTGCGGTCGGGGGTTCGAATCCCCCCTCGGGCATGGATATTTGTGCCATCCTTAGTATAGGGTAGTTGATAAGTAGTTTGTAAGTTTAGGGACTGATGACCCCGTGGTTAAGTCCCATAAACTATACAAACATTTGAACATTTGAACTATAAAGAAATTTTTTTCGTCGACCTTGAACTTAAAATTCGAAGGCGGAACAGATTGTTACCGCGGTGGCCGTAGAAGAGACAATAACGTTCGATGACGACTGCCATGTATATGTTCTACCAGCGAGGCACTATCCCTCAGCAAAGTGCGATAAGTGGACAGGAAAGAACGTAAGGCTTGCTCGCGGGAGGGAGAGGAACAAAGTTACGGCATCTGACTTCGAAACGTTAGGACCAAACGTTCGACTTCATCATTCCATTGCAGGTGAAAATGAGTCGTCGTTAGGTGACGAATACCACTGTGGGAGCAAAACTGACGAAAAGCAAGGACGTGAACTGCAGTCCATTGTCTGAGACATAGACTTCTGGCAAATCTTTTATACAAAAAGAAGAAGACAGAGCTGCGACCGTACTTGCTGTAGTGGTCGACGACACGGGGCCACGAACGGAAATTTGATGTGGGCATCAGTTACTAAGAACTATCGGGTGCTCCACAAAGGACCCGCGAAATCAATATGAAGTCACTGTTATGGACCGGACGGACGTGGCCTAGAAAAGGAATATGTTGCGATGGAGCCACCTATTGCTCTACACAGACAGAACAACAAGAAGTTATATTTTGAAGATCTGTATCCGCGCCGTACCAACAACAAGATGGCGCGTGAGTTGCTTAATTTTAACAATGCCCCTGTGACCTGGATGCAACAGCGAAAAAATGAGGGACCACAACCCAAGCATCGTTGTCGTCAGTGCGTAAAAGCAAAATACCTAAACTTTGCGAAAGAGCATGATGGTGTGCAAAATGCAGCACATTTTGGGGTTAGGAATATCCTGCAGGTGGCGTAGCCATCCATTATGTATGTATTGCAAGACAACACGAAGACCTGGATCTGAGGCAGTTGTGTGTACAATACAGCCGTAGTCTAAAGGAAAAGACCGTTTACATTCAAACTCCTGATATTCAAATTGAAAACATGATTCCAGGGAAGAATCGAAAACAGAATCGTTACCAATAGGTAAGCGAAAGAACAAGTCTGCATTCGAGTGTTGGATGAGTGCCGTATAGAGCAATTTCAAAGAAAGAAGGCCCACCATTGTAATTTTTGCGCTGTGCACGGCGATACAAAAACGTTCAAATGTTTGTTAACCTTATGGGACTTAACTACGGGATCATCAGCCTCTAACGTCCATCACCTCTTTTCGGAATGACTCAAACTGAGCCCTAATATATTCCTGAATCACGGAAATGTTTATTAGTTCTCAGTCTATAACGAAATCATTCCACTGTAGGTGAAGTTGAACTTATCTTATATGCTGGCTGAAGTCCATTGCGTTGTGATTTGTCTTCGGCATTCACTAAAGAATTTAATTTTTACAGGATATTTTCATAAAGTAAATCCATCTTAGTTGATATGGAAAAAGATTTTATTTCCACTTAAACATTGCACAATCAAGAAATGCAGCAGCAAGCTAACAAAGCTGCTTACAGGTTTCTGGCCACTCACAAACTGAATAAAACATGGTTTCTCTCCAACATCTTTCTGAATAACCACGTAATAATATTGATGACAAAGTTTTGTAATTCACTATTAAACAATATTCTTTTACATAAAATATGCCAAAATACAGAAATTAAAACATTACATTTAAGCTTTGACTATTTATGTCAATGTATGTACTTGTTTCATGAAATTTATATTTAAATGTAGTACACAAATTTAAAGTCATCCTTTTGACTAGTGTTTACAGTCGTCAAATTATTTACATTATGTGTGTTTTCGACATGCACACATATTTGTTTTGCCAATAGTGTGTAGGCGTACTATTATTATGACATGGTATTTTAGTGAGTTTCAGTTTGCGGTCAAATTATTTATTAATACGGATTTGTATATGGTTGTCGTAGTTTTGTTAATTTCGAAGATAGTTTCTTAGTACCAAACAGATTATTAATTTTAGTGCATGAAAAATTATCAGTATTTAATTTAGGATCTAGTGATATATAAGACATGGTCTGCCCTAATTTATTTAAACAAAAGGTATATATGAAATCATGTTGTTCAATAGTTTATAACATGTAGCATTGTTGTTTTTATACAAATTAGTAACTATATAGGTTCAGCAATTTCCGAAACTAAGTGTAATGCATTTTTAGTGTTTGCAGCTATTATTTACGAAAGTATTAAAAACTGAAAATTACGTAAAAGGTCAGCTAAAGTTATATTTAAATCAATGTACTATTTCTTAAAAGCGTTTTACTAACAGTGTTAATAGAATTTCAAACAGAAGGCGAAAATGTGAAATATCACATGTCCGATAATGAAGTTTTACTTTAGGTATCAGATATTTCGTGTTTCTATGTTGGCAACTGATTTTTAGGAGTGTTCAACATAGCAGAAACGTTACACACACCCCTACATAGTGTACCTGAAATGTAATGTAAGGTTCACTGTGTACTATCGTTTCAATATGTTGTGAATTAGGTGTTCATGGTGAGTTTGTATTAGTTTAGGCTAAAATAAAAAATGTATGTTGATTGTAGTCTTGCGAATGCTGGTGGTTGTTGATGTTGCATGATGCGCCGACAGTGGTGTATCTGCAAACTGCTGTTGGTGATGTAGTGGCTCGCATCTTCAGCTGACTGTAGTTACAGGCATTCAAGACGGTTCCTACAACATGGTTGTATCTTTCTCAGAACCACATACTATTTTTCCCTAACTACATACATAAATAAGCATACTGTTATCAGGCTATTGCAAAGAGTAATCAATTTTCTCAATACGGTATTTTAAAACAAAATCAAATTATGGGTTCAAATTAACCCTTAAATGTTACTGAAAATTAACGAGAAATCTCTCTAATTTACTTTAGTTTGGATAATGAAATAGCAAGCTTTTACAACTTTTTTTTCAAAGAGCATTGATATTCATATTGTAAACAGTTATGTTTGGTATTAATTCATACAAAAAAGTATTTTTTCTCAATTTTCTTCTATGTGTACATGTATGTAAATGCCATTATGTGAGAACTAAGCTCCTAATTCCTCTAGAAAGGGTGTTGTACATTGTAATAACTTCAAAATTTATTGTCAATTTACCAAGTGAAAGAATGACATAATTAAATAGTAAAACAGTGGATAGATACAAGCTCTCCGTGAGCACATCAAACATTTTCCATTCAAAATTATGGTATAGTTAAAATGGTTATATAGACAGAAAATGTAATCATGGTTTTGAAACTTTTTCAAGTACTGTAGTATTGAATATTTGTCATACAGTTAGAGATTAGAATGAGTAGTAGTTGTAGTAAAGAGTATAAACAAATTAGATCATAGTAATACATAATATTTTACTTATAAAAAAAACATATGCATTAATAAAAATTCAAAAACTAACCCCCCTGCGAGTAGTTAGCAGTGGCAATGGTTAATCTCATAGCTCAAATCAAGCATGGAAATTAAAGTAATAAGTGTCAGTTCTCAACTGATCCACCAAAGTGTCAATTTTTTCCCAAATCATGGAAAAATTTAAAGAAAAATGAAAAAAGTTTTTGTTTAAACTGCCAAAATACACCCACTCTCAAGGCAGTAATCAAGAGAGGGCGGAAAAATACGCTGCCATTAAATTACGTCCACGGCCAGGGCAGGTAACTGACTCGCAAACGGCTACATAAGCAGAAAAAGACTCTGGTTGCATTTACTTATATTTTGTTTAACAATTTAGTGTCCGTAAGGTATTACGATACACCACTTAGTTTTCATAGATTATCTTCTAAACGGAATGTTTGTATTAATGGTAACTACCTTACCAAGAGTTACAAGATGCAACTGGCAACTTGACTATTTCTGCAGAAGTAAATAACAGTACATAGTTTTTGTTCTTCTTTGAACAAACTGCCCCAATCAAACACAACACAGCCCAGAGTACCCTGTATTTGTTGAATGGTGAACAGTTACTACCCCCCAATAACTCAAAATCAACATTCAATGTTGTCCAGTAGTGTTTGAAAATGAGTGACAATCATACAGTAGAAATGGATGAAAATGGGTAACTATATTAAGTGTTCTGAAAGTCTGTACATGTATACGTTAACAGTGTAAAATCTCATAATTATATACTATACAAAAGTCAAAATTAACATATGGTCTGCCTGATCATTTTCAGATACAGTACCATATCAAAACTAAACACCCTGTAATCAACTACAAAATGATACACAAAGCTACAGCTTGCATGCATGAGCAAGTCAACACGTGTGTCATGAACTAAACATAGGTGTTCCACATGAAAAATACAAATTTATACAAGTTTGGTGATAATAATAATGAGTAATAGGTAGTCTGTAATGGTTCATTAACCTTCATATTTCTGTACAAAAGTATGACCTTATATCATGAGTATGTGCAAGTACACTTGATAAACATACCAAGTATGTAACTTGTAAAACATCAATAGTTTCATTGCAAACTTTAAGAATAAAAATGAAAATTAAACTTTGCATCAGCCAAAACTGTGTCATATGTACAATATACTATAATATGGTCATCTTAAACCAGTATTAAATATTTTCCTACTAAGCTGTAAGCTCAAGGATAGAAATTGAATTTTACATTGGTCAACATTTGTGTGGTCTATGTGTCCTCCCATGCTTTTAGTCACTTTTGTACTAACTGTTAGCAAGTCCCTCTTGACACATCAAAGTACAACACAAAATTCAACCAACAATACAAAAAATACTAATGAATGACTAACAAAAGTGAAAAGAATTAAAGAATTTGAATTGTAATGCACTGCGGACGTGATTAATAGAAAAATAACAGTACATAACTGAGGTAAGAATTTTCATATATACCATGACATTTCAAGCCATAAACAAATAATAAACACTTCAACATACCTTTGACTATGCATATGAGGTTAATAAATTATTTTTGGTGTGTAGATCTGTACATGCAGATACGGTATACACACTATCTATGTGCCATATTCATAGTAGGTATCAACAAATATCTTCCTTATACGTTTCAGAGTAAGAGCAAGGTAAAATTCACAAGACATTAACTTTTCTGTAGGTAGGTTTTAAACACATTAATCTATCTGAGACCGATCAACTTTATGGATCGTGGATAAGCAAAAAACTATAAGCATACAGCTAAGGGTTTCAATTAACTTCAAGTAACTCAATGTATGTATGTAGATAAACTTTAACACAGATCTTAACAAATGGACTACTAACATAGTGAAATAGAACATGGTTTTCAGGTTCAGTTACTAGATTTTTTAAACTTCCTCAAAATTATTCATGTTCATGTTACTAGAATCACAACTTAAGTTGACAATAAACAGAAGGTATACTTTCATATTTGCTTTCAATTAATTCTTTAACTAACACTTCAGTAGATGACTTAACATTTATATCAGGGTTTGGAGCTAACATTTCTCAGTACACTTAACACTATCATTTTGAGATTCCTCAGCAGTCTCAAGCAATTCTAACATCTTAGACTTCCAGTAAAGCATCTGTTCAGAGAATACACTAATCTTAAATACTACATCATCATCATTTTTCATTTAATTATTCATTATTTTCATATTCATTTTCTTTATCCCTTATTAATTCTTTCTTTTCAATATATGGAGCATTTTTTCACTTCCATTTCAGTAACTTAATAACTATTTGTTCAGTACTTTCACTGACAATTCTTAACCTAACTTCTCATGAACAGCACTTACTATGTTTCCTAATTTGTCATTTCTTTTGATGACTACTCAAAGACTTCCACATTAGCTAGTGGTTCATAAACATCATAATATAAGACTCCAAAATTCCTGTCAAACGCATTAAATAAACCCCCATCATCTACCTATTTTCTTTTTCTGTACTTAAATTCACATAGTATTTTTATTCATAAATCCTTCTCAATGTTTGTTATTCATTGTATCTGTATTAACTGTAAACATGAATTCACTATTTGGTTCAAACTGTATTTCAGTATATTTACTTCTTAGCTCTTAAGTCCATTGGCCTATACACTGGCGTAAGTAAAACAAAATCTTATTGAAAACCCCCAACTGGTATATCAGATTAGGTACAATATTAGTATTTGGTATTAAGTTCTTCTGAACTGATGGTTAACATCCACCTACACATTTTTTGTTCATATTTTCTCTAAAATTCTTACTGGTAATAAAGTTTAGGCTACACATACTTTAAGTTTCAATAAGCATATAGCAAAAATGTATATATCAAAAGGTATGTCTCAGCTGTTTTCATTTGTCAGTGGTAATTAAAAAGTTTTTCAAATAATCATAAATATTTACACTGAAGGAAAACTTAAAGACTACAATTTTTTCTGTACTGTGAAAATGATTCAATAGAAGTACACAGCACACGACTGGGGACCTGAACTGTTGTCAGCAGTTTCATAACTAAAGAGTAATTATGCCCCTAAGGTATTACATCAGTACATAGTCTGATGCATCTCATTTTGTCTGTCATCAGGTAGAATAGGTAGTAGTACATTACTACTAGGTCCAAAATTAAATGCAAACAGTTGGGTCTGGTTTGCCCAAGAACATACTTTACACCTTAGACTTTGCTTAAGCAACATAATTTCAGAAGTGTCATTCAAATCTGACGAAAAACAATCATTGTCCTGTGGCATAAAATAAATAGGACGAAATTTCTTTTTAGGCCTACCAGGTAACTTCACTACTGGTAAACAAATTACACTAGTACATCTAGGAATAAACAAAGTTTCAGTGTGTGACTTTTCTTGCATTTCGTCTACACACTGTGGTAATTCTGTGACTGTACAATTACTTTCGACTTCTTGCTCAAGGTTATCTATAACACAGTTACATTCAGTTTCTACTTTAAAATCAGAAATATCAAGTTTGCTATTACATTGTTCAACATCGCGAATCTTTCCAGTTAACTCTGTTTTAGTATCCTGGCTCTGAGAATTTACTATTCTTACACTGTCCTCAATTTTTTCAACACTGTCACTCGTCTGTGAATCTTCTGAAGTAGCAGCTACCAAAACAGTTTTTTCTACACAATCGAGTTTTGCACTAAGTTTTGTGTCTAGACCAATGCATTGTTTTAATTCGGTCCCTGCTTCATTTGTTTTACAAATTTAATTGAGTTTGTTTGAGATTTTATGTCAGATATCATGGGTTTCGTGGTATTCATAGTTTCCATTTGTAATGAAAGTTTGGAGTTCGTGGTTTCCATTTGTAATGAAAGTTTGGAGTTCATGGTTTCCATTTGTAATGAAAGTTTGGAGTTCATGGTTTCCATTTGTAATGAAAGTTCGGTTTTCATTTCTAATAAAAGTTCCAAGATTGATTTTCTTTCTATTTCCGCGTTTGCTGCCATATTACTAATCTGTTGTCCAGTCTCTTGTAAATCACTAGAAAATGGGACCTGCTGCTTTCTTGTAATCGGTGTAGAACTCGCGATACCAGAACCTTCTACCCCACTGTCAAAGTCCGAAACTTGAGTACTATCATCAACCTTTCTTACTGTATCCATTTTAAAATACGTTTTCAGTCCACATAAAACCCCTATCACACAAACAGTCACTACAAAAGTTAAAAAAAAAAAAGTACTTAGCTCGTCACAAGGATGCGGCGATACAGGAATCTAGTAGTCCAAATTATTGCCATCTTCCTCCATTAAATTTCGACATCGTAGGTGTGGATAGTATTGTAGTCGAATTCTGCACTTTTATGATGGTTTTACTGCACATCCATCATATACATTATTTTCCTTGTATCCTGAAACACATTCTTATATTAGCGAATACTCATTAAAATCCTTTGATCACGTCACCACTTCTAACACTTTACATTAGTGAATACGCTATTAAAATCCTGGTCACACGGCACCACATCTAACGTCCATCACCTCTTTTCGGAATGACTCAAACTGAGCCCTAATATATTCCTGAATCACGGAAATGTTTATTAGTTCTCAGTCTATAACGAAATCATTCCACTGTAGGTGAAGTTGAACTTATCTTATATGCTGGCTGAAGTCCATTGCGTTGTGATTTGTCTTCGGCGTTCACTAAAGAATTTAATTTTTACAGGATATTTTCATAAAGTAAATCCATCTTAGTTGATATGGAAAAAGATTTTATTTCCACTTAAACATTGCACAATCAAGAAATGCAGCAGCAAGCTAACAAAGCTGCTTACAGGTTTCTGGCCACTCACAAACTGAATAAAACATGGTTTCTCTCCAACATCTTTCTGAATAACCACGTAATAATATTGATGACAAAGTTTTGTAATTCACTATTAAACAATATTCTTTTACATAAAATATGCCAAAATACAGAAATTAAAACATTACATTTAAGCTTTGACTATTTATGTCAATGTATGTACTTGTTTCATGAAATTTATATTTAAATGTAGTACACAAATTTAAAGTCATCCTTTTGACTAGTGTTTACAGTCGTCAAATTATTTACATTATGTGTGTTTTCGACATGCACACATATTTGTTTTGCCAATAGTGTGTAGGCGTACTATTATTATGACATGGTATTTTAGTGAGTTTCAGTTTGCGGTCAAATTATTTATTAATACGGATTTGTATATGGTTGTCGTAGTTTTGTTAATTTCGAAGATAGTTTCTTAGTACCAAACAGATTATTAATTTTAGTGCATGAAAAATTATCAGTATTTAATTTAGGATCTAGTGATATATAAGACATGGTCTGCCCTAATTTATTTAAACAAAAGGTATATATGAAATCATGTTGTTCAATAGTTTATAACATGTAGCATTGTTGTTTTTATACAAATTAGTAACTATATAGGTTCAGCAATTTCCGAAACTAAGTGTAATGCATTTTTAGTGTTTGCAGCTATTATTTACGAAAGTATTAAAAACTGAAAATTACGTAAAAGGTCAGCTAAAGTTATATTTAAATCAATGTACTATTTCTTAAAAGCGTTTTACTAACAGTGTTAATAGAATTTCAAACAGAAGGCGAAAATGTGAAATATCACATGTCCGATAATGAAGTTTTACTTTAGGTATCAGATATTTCGTGTTTCTATGTTGGCAACTGATTTTTAGGAGTGTTCAACATAGCAGAAACGTTACAAGCCCCTAAACTTACAAACTACTTATGAACTAGCTCATACTTTTTGTTCTTCAGATAGATCTATGTTTTGCGGTCATTGTTTCAGTTAGTTCTCAGTTGTTCGTTGAATATTTGGCTCAGCTTATTTTATTACAGAGGGAGTTTAGCCCCCTCACCGGGCGAGCTAAGCTACGGCGCCCGGCTAAAGATAGCACAAACATCCATGCCCGAGGGGGGATTCGAACCCCCGACGGGGAACGGCCTTGCGTATCGGAGTATAGCGCCTCAATGCGCTCTGCCACTCCGCCGCGGCGCGGTGTTACAAGCTTGGTAGGACAGAATAAAGACGTCAAATGCCGGTGATCCAGGATAAAGTAGAATTTTCTGCCATATAGATACTGATGAAACATAGTGACTACGCACATTAACGCTAATGCCTCCTTTTCAAGTTACCTGTAATTATATTGCGCCTTGGTAAGCGTCTTAGAGGCAAATTCAGTGGGCATGTCTGAGGTACCAAAGTGGTGCAAAAGAACAGCTCCGATACCATAGGAGAAAGCGTCAACCGCTAAACTACTCGTTTGTTAGGATCAGGCAATGATGACTGAGCAGAGCAGCTTTGGACTCCTGAGAACCTTTCCCACATGCAGCAGACCATACAAAAGGCACATATTTGCGGCGCCAGGGCTTAAGAGGTGCAGCAATTTGTGCAGCTTTAGGAATGAATTTACAATAGCGAGTTTTCCCATTACAGTCTGTAGTATTTTGACATTTCTTCTTCGGAGGCAAGTTCCCAATTGCTGCTAAATGAGACTGTTCAGGACGAATTCCTTGTGCATCGATCACATATCTGAGTTAGTGCAGTTCCTCATTGAAAAAATGAACACGTGTTTTCATTAAATTGCAATCCATTGTCCTTAAGCACTTTAAATAAACACTTTAAATTGTACAAGTGTTCCTATGGTGTACGTACAGACACCACAATAACATCTAAATAATTAGAATCCGAAGGAACATTTGTTATTATCTGTTCAAAACAATGTCTGAAAAACAGCAGGTGTCAACGCACTAGCCAAGGGCAGACTTTGAAATTGGAAGAGTCCTTTGTGAGTGTTACAAAAAGTTCTTGGATTTTGCTCCAACAGTATTTGCATGTATGTATCCAATAAGTCCACTTATAAGAAATATCTACTGTTTCCCAATTTGTCCATTAATTCTTTTGTACGATGGAGGGGATAAGTGTCGACTACAGTCTGTGTATTCACCGTTGCTTTGAAATCGCCGTACAAACAAAGACGTCCATCAGGTCACTTCAATATGACAAGAAGAGAAGCCCACTAACTACCTGATATCGACTTTATGAGCAATTATCTTTGAATTTCTTGCACTACCTGATCGCGAATTGTATGCAGGACAGGGCGAGATCTGACGAAACATGGGTGTCCATTGCCTTTTAAATCGACATGAGCTTCAAAATCTTTAGCCTGTCCATAGAGCTTTTGGTACTTCTCACACAACTCTGAAACTTGTTTGTGACGCACAAAAACACTGATTTGAAGAACATGGACTTGCACATTAAGACTCAAGGGATCAAATACGTCAAGGTCAAATATGTCTGCACAGTGCCGGTCACTCGGTACGCCGTGGTGGATTAGCCGTGCGCGTTAAGGCGCCTTACTATGTTGCGCGCGGCCATTCCACGTCGTAGGTTCGAATACTCCGTCGGGCATTGGTGTGTGTGTGTATTGTTCTTATGCTAGATTAGGTAGTTTGTACGTTTAGCGACCGATGACCTCTGCAATTGTGTCCCCTGACTTCACGAACATTTTGGAGGACTTCCTCGTAGTGGGCGAGCTTGCAGTAGTGAAATTCACTTGATAGCGTTCATATTCTGTTGACTGGCGTGCTGCCGCGCGCTATCGTGGCCGCGCCGACCACAGTGTTTGCTTAAACACACGCTCTGAGTGTGGCTTACCTTGCCACAGCAAGTCGTCTGCCGGTTTGGGCATTTTCTGCACTTGTGCCAAGTAACATAAAACGGTACAGTGCTACAAAAGCTTACAACACATTAGATACAACTCTAACCCTTTTTATGGCATAAAGACCTTTGATCTTAGTGCAAGCATATATTTTAGGTGGTATGCTCATTTGTATGCAGAAAATGTAGCCCTAAAATCCTAAACAGAAATTCATCTGGAGCGTGGACTAGACTTCTTTAACAGTCGTATTATGCAGTAAATAAAACGTAGAATTAAAGGCAACTAATACTCTCCACTGGTAAAATTGCAATAATTTCTATTGAAGCAGTAACAGATATAGGCAAATCAGATATTATTAGATTTCGAAAAAAACTTACTTTCCATACACTTATCGATTTAGTGGCTGCAGGCGGAAATACAGGAAATAGACGTCGCTTTTAGCTATAAGTTTAAAAAACTAATCTGAATGGTATAATAGCTACACGAAACAAAAACAAAAAATACAGGAAGATAGAACGAAAATAATACATTATTCTCCATGCTTAAATTTAGGCTGTAGAACCGATGTAGTTAGATGACCCTGAAAAGTAGCTGAAACAAGGTAGCCGAAATGTATTGTAACCACTTTCGTACCTATATATGTAACTGTGGGTGACTGACCGCTATGTTCGGTAAAACGCCTTGTGTGTTGGAAATCTTTAGTTTCTACGCAAACGATGTGTTAGATGTCTTTGCCGATTTTCCTTATTTCCACCAGTAAATTCATTTTATATATATAACCAATATGTCATCTTCTGTTGTTGTGTTACCGAAAGTGTGTTTGCCATACGAGTTTGTAGCTTTCTTTACCGTTACATTCCGTTTATTATCTAACGCGCGCTATTTTTAACACGTTCGTCTGGTGTTGCAAACATCGTCTATGCATTTATTTTTCCCATGTACATTAGGGACCGAACGAATTACGAGAGACGGAACATTTGTTCTAAATGTTTTTACAACACCCGTCTGTAGCATTACACCGAATTTCTTGATTTACATGCAAAATTGCGGTTGTACTTAAGGTTCAATGTATTAAACGGACTACTATAATTAAAACATTGGCTGTCAGAATTAATAATTTGGCTCGTACCTTTTGGAATTTTTATTTTAGGGGCGCAGGTTCGAGTCCCGGACCGGGTCGCTCAGGGGCGGCAATCTTTGGAATTATCGGTTGGAGTTTCGTCGGCGGCGAGGGCGAGGGCTAGTGGTGGTGGCTGCCCTGTTACTGTTAAATTGATATGCAAATTTCATATGTAATGTTCTAATTGTTTATGCATGAAATAGTAGGGAGCGGTGGAGGAGGTGGCAGGTGCTCACGCAAGTGAGGCAGTTGCCTTGTTATGTAAACATAGGTTGTTACAATGAAATTGATATGCAAATTTAATTAAGTTAATTGGAGGCGGAGGTCTGGCAATTGGGCGTCTGCTGGGGGCGGAAGGGCGGTGGTGGCCCAAGTGAGGATTTGTGGGAGCGGTGGTGGAGGGACGTAACGGTACTTCGGTGGTCCAAGTGCGGACCTGGGTGTGCCCAGGTAGCGAAATGGTACCCTGGGGCCGTATGCCCATTACCATCACTTGGTAATATTGCTGGAAAATATGCTCATCACACCGAAGACTGTAAGAGATTACCTAATTGCTTTTGTGTCCCAGCCTCGTCGCCGCTTTTGTGTCTCGTTTCCGTCGTAGGTGTCGGTGGCCGAGTGGAATGAGACCGACACAGGAATAAAGATAGCACGCTGGTGCAGGTACGGAGGGGAGCAGCCAGAAACTAGAAACACTAGAGTAAATTAGAACGAGATATATATTGCACGGAATTTATACAATACTTATCTTTTACATAGATCAGTACTGGAGATACATAGTTGAGCTAGAGGCCTGCCTAGTGCCTAACTGATAGCCAAGTCTTCACTGGTGCCTATCTGATTACGAAGTGTTCGCTGGTTCCTATCTCAGTCCCAAGTGAACGATGTCGTTCAGTGGTGGCCACGAGCGGAGTTGTAGCAGAGGGCGCTCGTGGCTGACGTCGTAAGAATGCCGCGCCGTGCGTGCATGGCGGCGCGCGGCGAAAGTAGGTGGCGCGCACTTTGGACTTGTGCGACACCACAATTGCCTTAACAGTTTCAGTTTGAAGAACAAAAATACCATAGGTATCTGATAGCTCATAGATAAACAATTACGTTTAGTTGATGAAAATCGGAGTGAATGGTGCAGTGGTTAACATACTTGTGGTAGCCATATCTACAGCTGTTTGTGGCAGCACAGACAGGATACAGGTAACAAATTAACGTTTCCAGAATTCCCCCCCCCCCCGTTTTTAAAGTTCTGTTGACTGAATTCGCCACAGTGCAAACCCAAGAGCAGCGTATGGACCAAACCCCCACAATCGCGTAAGCGGCCGTCTACAAACAGCGGACAAATTGAAGAGCGCCTCGGCGGCCATTGTAGAGGCAAACTTTAAATTTACGTAAGATTCTTTTGATTAGAGAGGGTATTCATTTGAATTAAGTCGCGAAAACTATGTCTCATTTAAATGTATAACTACAAAACAGCTTCAGACTCCTTGAATATACAGCAACTATCGGTTGTGTGTAAATGTATTACACATACGGTGTAGAAATTGGCCTATAGCGTTTCCTCTTCCTACCGAAACCCAACTATAACGTGTAATTTTTTTGCGTTCTAAGTGAAACATATAAACAGAATTTATCGTCAGACACGATTTTTTGGCACTTTCTCAGTATATTCTACGATTGTGAAACTTTTGTACAAACATTAATTTCGGAAGAATTTCGCACTTTACGTCTTTGCTTTATCGCTTATTCTTCAATATTTAGATATTTCATAGCATCGAAAAATCAAACACGTCTGACTGAAACAACTAATGTTAAAAATCGATTGTGAAAGTGAAATATGCCGTCAGATACGTAACGGAAAAATAGTTTCTTGCGTTGTGAATACAGCAATCAGCCACTACCAAATTCTTTTATGAACACGAAGTATGCTATAACTTTATCCTAACTAAGACCTCTAACATTAGCATTACGGTATCTAGCTAGAATATTAGCATTTTTAATGCTGTAAGCCAAATACCTTATAGCAGAGTGAACTGCTCAAAAGTCAGAAATTATCGTCACTGGGTTGAACTTCACAATGTGCATCCACTGTGGCTATGTGCCGTTCATATATGGAACTATGCACAGGTCTGCAAACCCCTTTCAGTTGTTATACCTATATATAAAGCAGATTACCTTTAAATTCTGCGTTACAAGCTGCTTATATTAATTTCATAAACAAAAATTCGAACTGCAGTGAGGCAACTAATTTCGTGACCCCAATAGTTATTTTTTACAATCATACTATGAAACTTTTTGAACTTCCTATCAACCAGCACTGCCTAAAGTAGCTCCTTTTTAAGAGCTACCAGTATTATAAAAGCCCATTATTTATTTAATTTAATCCTATATTGTCTTGACTAACAGTCTGTTAAGTGGAGAGTAACTATCTCTGAACACAAGTAGTAGGGCTACTTGTATTCCTGAGAAATATAAATGGGAAGACAGTATTCGATCTTTTTATTCTTTTCTTAAATTGATTTATGTATTTAAACTCTGAGCAGTTCTTCACCATCATGCTTCATGTACACTGCGATAGTTAAACAATACAGACGTGACTATCAACTGTGTATATATCCCGCAGTAGCTATTTAATACACGATTTACCTGCTAATAACACTCGTATTATCTGACGCTTGCCACTACCACGGCGGCTAGGAGAAGGTTCAAATGCTCCCGCGACAGCAGCGCCGTCAGGGAGTCTAGTTATTTTTACAAAGTCTTTAGTATGGACACACAGACAGAACCAATGCGAGCCCACCATCGGCAAGGTAAGGACATAGCAGACTGCTGTTTCATAGAATACGTGGGTTGATCCTAATGTGCGCTCCCCACCTTCACACATGCGAATCGAGCAGTCGTTATTATACACTCCAATTTCTGTTCCGCCAGAGAATTAATCGGAACCGCGAGGACAGACACTTCCCACACCTTACTGCACTCGCTGTGGTTGACCCGTTCATCATGACCAATGCAATCGCGAATTCATTTAAGTATACCTCATGATAATACATGTGTTTTTAAAGAATGAACAAGTCTACTATGTTACCCATTACCATGCCCTACATTGAGCAGTAAAAGTGCTGCCATCATGAGTGCTTCGCAATGATGATGATGGTCCAAACCCATATCTAACATTCCACGATTTACATTTTATTTGATTTACCTAAATTCCTGACAGTGTGAGATGGTTCCTTAGAAAGGATATAATTAGTTTATTTCCTCATCTATAAAACTATCTGACTTTGTTTTCAGGACATTATAGCCCAATCTGTTTTACTTCCCACTCAGTTAATCTGTGCATTTGAAGGATAACAGTCGTGGATATTACACTGGTTGAAAGCACAATGGAGAAGAATGATTCCATTGTCTAAGACTGAAGTATTTCCATTTTCCAACCACTAACAATGTCATTTGTAAAGCCAGTGTGCTACCTAGTATTAACTCCAAAATACTACATTGATGTTAAATAACAGAATAAAAGAAAATAAACAAAAATTCAGTGAACATAAGATATCTTCTTTAGCAGGGTATTTAATATTATCTGCTTTATAAACTCAATGATTATTCTTCATTTCGAATTTACTTATTTGTCATTATCAATTTGTTATGCTACACATTTTTCCATTATCTTAGCAGAAATGTTCAGAATATATCTCCCTACAATTTGATAATTACTCAAAAATCATCATATTTATATTAACACATAAAGGATTTTATGACACCAGCTGTTAGTGACATTAAAGTAAGTCAATGGACAAAGCTGAAATTTCTGTATGACCTGGATCCTCCTGTTTACTAGACAACTGTGCTGACCATTACACTACTGAGTATTCAGCAGGTACTGTGGCCATAGAGACAACCTTTCATACTTTAATATGTCATCATTGAAAGTACTTGTATACTGGTGGTAGTTCCCCTTCACCATAAATGTTTTGAAAAAATTGCTGAAGAATAACACAAACTGTGTTCTCAGAAACTCCATGGTTGTTCAGTTAGTGCTACAGCATGTAGAAATAGACTTAAAACAATCTTTTTCTAGAACTGGGAAAATGGTATTCACTAAATAGATTTAAAGTGTCAATCTTAGTACCATTTGCCTTTTCTCCATATATATTGTTCAATTCATTTGTCTCTGCCTGGTTCAGCAAAGAATAAATAATTTATTTTCAGTTGATTTATTATATATTGTATGAGTTCTTGTTTTATTTATTCTTAATTGCATATTAATATATTCCTGTCTAGTAATCTGTCAAATATATTTTTCAGGCGTAAAGTCTTCTGTCAATACTCACCTTGTCAATTGTGAAACAGTTCCTATCACATTTAAGTTTGACAGTTACTCTGTGTATTCTGACCAGAATCTAGAACATGTAACTGTGAGACCAATGGCAGGTCGAATTCTGCCTAACAGCGATGTTCTCATAAGGTACAGTACATTACTTCCATTTTACTTCTTTCTCAATATAGTTTCAATATTTATCTAATTCATACAGGCTTATTTTATGTTCCATGAGATACTTTTATCGATAACTAACTGAAAAACCCACTAATATGTGAGTATTTATTTAGTTTATTCTTCTGTTAGTCCAACTCTCTCTCCTATCTCTGTTCACCACCTCTGCCTTCCTATCTCTGTCCATCACCTCCTCCATCCTATTTCTGTTCCTGTTGCCCCTCCTGTGAAACACCTATTTCCTCCTCTCTCACTTCGTTTCATAGGCAGCTGCTTCACCCTCCCCCCTTTGTAATAATCCTGTTTCCTTAATGCAGTGGCCCCTATTTGAATTTGGTGCTTTTTGCAGAATACTCAGAAAACTTTGTTTTCTTCTTTCTGTATGTTCTGTTTGCTGTAGTTGATTTGTTGTTATGTAAAAGTTATGTAAAAAGACAAAGAAGTAATATGAAGGTAGTGCATTTCACTGTATTGTATGTGTATGTTTATCCTTAATATAATTTTAAACAGTAACAGTGTAAATGTTATTATTTCAAGCATCTGTCCTCATCTACATAAGTATCATTCACTTAAAAGTAACAACATGTATCAACAGGCCCAGTACATGATAGTGATATGTGTTTTGCTGAAGAATAATGCAAACTGGGTTCCCAGAAACTCCATGGTTGTTCAGTTAGTACTACAGCATGTAGAAAAAAATTTGAAGCAATCTTTTACCAGAAATGGGAAACAGTACTCACTAAATAAATTTAAAGTGTCAATCTTAGTACCATTTGCTTTTTCTCCATATATATTGTTCAATTCATTTGATTCTGCCTGGTTTAGCAACGAATAAGGAATAAAGTTTCTAGCATCTCAAAATATCACAATCCCTTGGTTTCAGCTCATAATTTGCCACAGTTGCTCACCATAATGTCTTGCACTGAAATACCAAGAGGCAGCACTAAAAAAAAAGATTGCTGTAGAGTCCGGACATAAATAAATATTTTAATAACTATAAAATCAATGCTTGTATGCCAAATGACATAAATTACATTTTTCAGAAGCATAAAAAGTATGAAAACGATTAACTATATTCTGCTGCCACCAAAAACACTAGCATTATGAATATGCTCATGATTTTTATCAAGAAAGATTGTGAACAGCAAATACTAAGCTACGGTAGACATTTGTGGACTAAAGTCTTATGTCATTACAGTATATTGTCCCAAAAATATAATGTGTGAAGAAGCTAAAAATGTAATTAGTGCAAAGGATACTCACACAAATATACAGTATATTACCTATTTTTTCACATCTTCTACTACAGCATATATTCCAGGCAATTAACACTGCTCTTACAAATGTGATGAAAGTGTGGGGCTCTACACCCCTGATTACACTTGCAATCACATATTCCATTCACGTGGTTCATAAAGTACAACATGTTGTAGCCTATAAAAAAGTATTTTCTCAAATACATAATCGTGGCTTGTCATCTGAATTATTGAATAAACTGAAAAATTCAGTAAACTTGCACAAAAATATTCTGCAATAAACCTGATAAGAAAATTGAAATTATATAACACTGTGCATAATCAAGTACTATTTAGCAACAGTCGCTGAATACAATTTGCTATGAAATAACATTTCACATAGACAAAATTGAATCCTTCAACATCACATCCTGCCATAAGTTTATAGAGAATGCAAAGTACATACCTCAGATCTTACAACAGATAAATTGAGGTAATAAGTTATACAACATCATTAAGTATATGTGATATTTCTAATACACTTACAAATATTATCAGAATACCATTAGTTTCAACAATAATTATTTCATAACAACTGATTGTCTGCATAGACTAACGTTTCAAGAAAATAGTCATATCGACTATCATTTCTGACATAAGTGGGTTATTCGAGTAACAATCTGGCGAAAATAGAAACATATTGGTATGGACATTAAAACTGCTGTAATCAGTAGAAATACACTACTGGCCATTAAAATTGCTACACCAAGAAGAAATGCAGATGATAAACGGGTATTCATTGGACAAATATATTATACTATAATGGACATGTGATTACATTTTAACACAATTCGGGTGCATAGATCCTGAAAAATCAGTATCCAGAACAACCACCTCTGGCTGTAATAAGGCTCTTGATCAGCATTGAGTCAAACAGAACTTGGATGGAGTGTACAGGTACAGATGCCAATGCAGCTTCAACACGATACCACAGTTCATCAAGAGTAGTGATTGGCGTATTGTGATGAGCCAGTTGCTCAGCCACCATTGACCAGACGTTTTCAATTGGTGGGAGATCTGGAGAATGTGCTGGCCAGGGCAGCAGTGGTACATTTTCCGTGTCCAGAAAGGCCCATACAGGACTTGCAACATGCAGTCATGCATAATCCTGCTGAAATGTAGTGTTTTGCAGGGATCGAAGGAAGGGTAGAGCCATGAGTCGTAACACATTTGAAATGTAACGACCACTGTTCAAAGTTCTGTCGATGCGAACAAGAGGTGACCGAGATGTGTAACCAATGGCACCCCATACCATCACACCGGGTGATACGCCAGTGTGGCGATGACAAATACACACTTCCATCGTGTCGCCAAACATGGATGCGACCATCATGATGCTGTAAACAGAACCTGGATTCATCCGAGAAATGACATTTTGCCATTTGTTGCGTACACCATCACAGGTGCTCCCATCTGTGATGCAGTGTCAAGGATGACCACAGCTATGGTCTCCGAGCTGATAGTCCATGCTGTTGCAAACGTCGATGAACTGTTCGAGCAGATTGTTGTTTTGCAAACGTCCCCATCTGTAGACCCAGGGATCGAGACGTGACTGCAAGATCCGTTACAGCCATGCGGATAAAGATGCCTTTCATCTCGACTGATGTTGGGATCCAGCACGGCATCCGCATTGCCATCCTGAACCCATCGATTCCATATTCTGTTAACAGTCATTGGATCACGACCAACGTGAGCAGCAATGTCATGATACGATAAACCATAATCAAGATAGGCTACAATCTGACCTGTATCAAAGATGGAAACGTGATGGTACACATTTCTCCTCCTTACACAAGGTATCACAACAATGTGTCACTGGCAACGCCGGTCAACTGTTGTTTGTGTATGAGAAATCGGTTGGAAACTTTCCTCGTGTTGAGTACATTGTATGTGTCGCCACTGGTGCCAACCTTGTGTGAATACTCTAAAAGCTAATCATTTGCATATCACAGCAGCTTCTTCCTGTAGATTAAATTTTGCGTGTGTAGCACATCATTTTTGTGGTGTAGGAATTTTAATGGCCAGGAGTGTACTATAAGATGCATCAACTGTCTTACATAAGAAGTATTTTTCTGAAGAGTACATTCTAGTTTTGTAAAATATACAAACATAACAGGTAAGAAAATAATTTACTCATAAAAAATACTTTATGACTCATAACCATTATTTGCAAATAGAATGGAATAAGAGTACATAGTAATCGTTAAGTCTTTTTCTTATAATCACTGTTCTAATAAGAATGGAGAATAACAGATAATTTTGGACAGACTGACAGGTGTAGAAAAGTATGCACTTAGCAAAATGAAAATCGAAGTAAAATGCTACATTGCTACAATACCTAGTGCTTGTCAGATGCTTGACATACAAAGATTATAGCCCTCCTGTGGGTATTACCACTATAGATTCAACATTCAATAATTTAAAACATTCATAAGGCTAATGATATATCTGATAACCACAATTATGATTATCATTTACATCTACCACTTGTTTATTTGGCTTGAATTCTATGATAGTTCTAAGACAAAGAGTTTCCTTGTATACTAGTCTATAAGTATATCAAATGTAGAAATATAGATGTCAAAAATTTTTCTTAGATCTTCACAAATAGACCTTTCTTCAGATTCCACCAAAACCAGGTCACCAATATTAAATTGGGTTGCCTCTTATTTATTTTTATGTCATTGTCTTTGTGTCCTGTTTATTTAGCTTTAATAAAACAAGACCGATACTTCATTCAAGATACATTTATTTATCTAAAGGAGTACATACAAAAAATATTCCAAAGGAAGGGAGTGACTAATTAGTACATACCTCAGGTAAGAACAGCTGATTGTCACATGAATATTGAAAATAAATGTATAACACAAGCTTTAAGAAGTCAATTTCGTCATCAGGTAGGAGAGAGAAAGAATGAGAAAGGCGATAGCAGGGAACGGTCAATCACAACCTAGACTGTGAAATAAGGACAGCATGAATGGTGATAGGTGAAGGTGAGACACATTGCATGATCATGCAGGACACTGGGGTATGATACTTTTACAAGCAAGAAACTCAATTATTTCACTTATCACATTGGGTGTATTTCCCCCAAATAGTGTTTCATAAGATGAGAAACTAGTAGTACTATGTTGGAGGAAAATGAGAATATCTTGAAAGTTAATGGCACGTTATATGCAGTTAGCATGATTTCTGGTGCAGTAGGTCTTATATTATAATTCTAATACTCTAATCTACATTTTGAGCTGATTTTCTGGTGGAAAATTGGCAGATATCAATATGTGATTAATGTGCTCATCAACAACAAATATGTTTTCCCAAAATTGAATATAAACTGCATGATCATGCAATGTGTTTCACCTTCACTCTATCACCATTGATGCCATCCTTATTTCACAGTCTAGGTTGTGAGGGACCCTTTCCTCCTATACCCTTTTTCGTTCTTCCTCTCCTATCTGATGAAGAAATTGACTTCTGAAAGCTTGTATTGGACATTTATCTTCAATTTTTATCTGACAATCAGCTGTTCTTAGCTGAGGTTAAGTACTTGTTAGTCAATCTATCCCTTTTGCATAATTTTCTGTATGTACCCCTTCAGATAAAGAAATGTAGTTTTAATGAAGTATCAATTATTTTTATCACAGTTAAATACACATGAATATGTAACAGCCTTGGTACACAGTTTTCTGGTCTGTTTCTGACTTTCCTCTATATTTATAGTTATAGCTCCTATTACTTTGAGTGGTGTTAAATTTTTTTCTAATTTTCATTGCAGAATAGATTACATGCCAACTGTAGCTGGAACAATGAACTTCAGATTAGCTTGCAGTGTGTCGTTTCTGAAAAATCCCCTATATCTCACTGTGTCTGGGATAGTTTATAACATACATCCAATCATAACCTGGAAAACTGCGTCCAAATCCTCTGAATTACTTAATATGAATGATCTTAATATAATAGACATTGAGGAAGTAAGTATGATTTATATAAAGTAAATAAAATTCTCTTTGTAAATTTGTATGATACCTTAATTATTATGGAGATCAACTGGAGATAAATAAAGGATTAGTTCATGTTAAGAGCTCCAAAGAGATGTAATTGCTCAGAGAATTAAAAATGCTTGATAAGCAAACTTCTATTTGCAAAGCTTTTCCTTTCTTTCATGTAAAAATCTTAGATTATAAAAGAACTGCCTAGTCTTCAAGAAAATGTTAATTTTACGTGAATTTATTGGCAAGTTAGAGTGTATTTTGTCTAGTTCCAATAGAATAGAGCAACAGGAAGTGGCAAAAATGATCAAATGTTTGTACAGCTTATGGGACTTAACTACGGGGTCATCAGTTCCTAAACTTACAAACAACTTATGAACTACTTACGAACTAGAACGGCACAAATGTCCATGACCGAGGGGGGATTCGAACCCCCGACCGTAGTGGCCGTGCAGACTGAAATGTCTCAGTCCCTTTGGCCACTGCAGCCGGCGCAAGTGGCAACCTGTAGCTAATTTACAACTGTCTATGATATGACAATGTGGCTTTGCCCATTCAGAGGGAGCGTGATGTCTAAGAATTCTGTGTATAATGGATTTACACATAATCATATTATTACAAGACTGCATTATTGGCAGTAATATCTCGAGAGACATCATGAGACATTTGTTGCAAGCTGATTGAAAATGTACACTACTGGCACAATAAAATTTATGCACCAAGAAGAAATGCAAATGATAAATAGATATTCATTGGACCAATATATTATACTAGAACTTACATTTGATTACATGTTCACGCAATTTGTGTGCATAGACCCTGAGAAATCAGTACCCAGAACAACCACCTCTGGCTGTAATAACGGCCTTGATACGCCTGGGCATTGAGTCAAACAGAGCTTGGATGGCGTGTAGTTCATGTGACCATGCAGCTTCAACACGATACCACAGTTCATCAAGAGTAGTGGTTGGCATATTGTGACGAGCCAGTTGCCCGTCCACCATTGACCAGACGTTTTCAATTGGTGAGAAATCTGGAGAATGTGCTGACTAGGGCATCAGTCGAAAATTTTCCGTATCTAGAAAGGCCCGTACAGGTCCTTTAACATGTGGTCGTGCATTATCCTGCTGAAATGTAGGCTTTCACAGGGATCGAATGAAGGGTAGAGCCACAGGTCATAACACATATGAAATGTAACTGCCACTGTTCAAAGTGCTGTCGATGCAAACAAGAGATGACTGAGACGTGTAACCGATGGCACCCATACCATCACTGTGGGTGATACAACAGTATGCCATTGACGAATACACGCTTCCAACGTGTCGCCAAACACGGATGCGACCATCATGATGCTGTAAACAGAACCTGGATTCATCCAAAAAATGACATTTTGCCATTCGTGCACCCAGGTTTGTCGCTGCGTACACCATCGCAGGCCCTCCTGCCTGTGATGCAGCATCTAGGGTAACCGCAGCCATTTTCTCCGAGCTGATAGTCCATGCTGCTGCAAACGTAGTCGAACTGTTCGTGCAGATGGTTGTTGTCTTGGAAACGTCCCCATTTTTTGACTCAGGGATCGAGATATGGCTACACGACCCGTTGCAGCCATGCAGATATGATGCCTCTCATCTTGACTGCTAGTGATACAAAGCTGTTAGGATCCAGCACGGCGTTCTGTATTGCCCTCCTGAATCCCCAGATTCCATATTCTGCTATCAATCATTGGGTCACGACCAATGCGAGCAGCAATGTCACGATTCGATAAACCGCAATCGCGATAGGCTACAGCCCGACAATCCGACCTTTATCATAGTCGGAAACGTGATGGTACGCATTTCTGCTCCTTACACGAGGCATCACAACAACGTTTCACCAGGCAACGCCGGCCAACTGCTGTCTGTGTGTTTGAAATCGGTTGGAAACTTTCCTCATGTCAGCACGTTGTAGGTGTCGCTACCGGCGCTAACCTTGTGTGAATGCTATGGAAAGCTAATCATTTGCATATCACAACATCTTCTTCCTGTCGGTTGAATTCGCGTCTGTAGCACGTCATCTTTCTGTTGTAGCAATTTTACTGACCAGGAGTGTAGCATTACTTAAAAAATGCAATGAATCTGAAGGAATTATAAGTAGTAATATCGACATAGTTAGGTTAAGAAGAAGAGATAATTTATTATTGGTAATCAGTATATCAATACATGCATAAGATTCTGGCTCAGTACATATTAAATACATTCAAAGTACAGAGACATTCCAAAACTTCCATCCAGAGTCCATAGGGGGGGGGCCTTACTGAGATGCTTCCTACAAAAGCGGTCGTCTTCTTTTAGTGTGGGAGGAGGAAGAGGAGTAGGAGGAGAATGACAGAGGGTTTGTCATAGTGAGGAGCTGACAAGTTAGTACAAATACGATTAAGCAAAGTGCAAAGTTAGACAACAGAAGGTGATAAATGAGCGTCAACAAGGTAGGGTTTCCAACTGAAAGTCTGTCGAATCTGCTTCTCCAAAAACAATAAAAATGTTACCAGCAGTAGACTATCCTATCTAAATAGGCAACTTATCCTTTTATGCACACCTTCTTTATTTATTGTAATTAAATAAGGTTTCTCTTTCATAATCTGAGCCCTGAATCACAAACTTCAAATCACTTTCTGCATTAAGCCAAGGATAACACACTACTAAGTGGAAGGTGTAGCAGAAAGATAAGGGGCGGGTGTCGGATGAAGCAACAGATGACAGCAATAATCTAAGGTACTATACAGAAAGCACTTTGCTTTTTATGAGCCTTCAGTATTCATTCTTCCTAATATTGTGATATCAGAGGATGTAGTTAAAAGATATGATTTAGCAAACATCAAAACATTCATTCCACAAGCCCAAGTTAAACAATGGAACTGACATGTGTACACATAATGTCCACATTAAAATCAAACGTTTGAATATTGCAAATTTCTGTGGGAAACAATGACCTGTCAGTAGTCATACCTACTACTGGCAGCAAAACAGTACACTCCAGTAGCTGCCAAGAGTACTATTGCGAGTCATTTATACCCCATAATTCTATAACTTTTGCTGGGACAGCGAGTAAAACACCTTTCACACTCCAAATGTGATAAATATTTCAAATAGCAACATTCCCATACTCAAAACATGCTTCAGACATCTTAATTTTGAATATTTCACAAAACATACAACATGGGCAAAATCTACATGAACAATGAACCCCACAAACGTTTAAATGAAGTTGTCAGAATCTTATAGGAAACTATATTGATCACACTCTAAATTACCACTGGTAAAGCTGAGAACAGTGGCACAAGCAATGCACATCTGAAGATACTGACCTTAGTGAAATTTTACAAGTCCAAGCTACCCATCTAAATTATTTCAAATTTGACATGGAACTCTGCTCACGTTATGTGAAACATCTTCCTAACAAAGGTTATTATTAATAAAATACACATAAGTCTGAGTACTAATCTGAACCCAACGTGCATTGCATTCCATTACACAACAAAATTGATTCTCCCAAAAGTTTGCGCAGACACTAATGACTAACAATGCAGAAGACATTTTAACTGCAATAAGTAATGAAAGTATGCAAGACATGATACTTAATCTGAAATAGTAAACTTGTAACGAAGTTCCCAAAATTTTGCGAAAATCACTGTGCTCTCTACACTGATAACGTCAACTATCTTTTTAAAATACAAAAGAAAGAACACCAATTTTTAAATGTAATCTGGGGTGGAAATCATGTGGACAAACTTTCCAAATACATTAAAACTACCCCAGATATCTAAAAAATCCATACCAGCATTCGCTCGGATTGTTTGATGCGTAGATTGCATTTTACTGGGCAAAACCTAGTAACTATAAAAAAGTTACATCTTTGTTCTCCTTCCTACAGGCACATAGGACAAACCACTTCAACTACCAAAACTGTCAGAAAATTCGCAGATTTCACTAACTGTCACAAGAGAACCTTAATATGTGATTCAACGATTATTAAAATCATCATACTTTACCACTCTACACCAACATCATCAGCACATACCCATCATGTCTCTCTCTGTCAAGGATCCTATGTACATTTCAGATCCGTTGTTTCCCATGCTAAACCCGCTCAGTGTTATAGTAAATGACCCCTAGAGTTTAAAAACTGGAACTAATCTTTTTTTCGTAATGCAGTAACTTCTTGAAACTGAACATTCGTAATTAAATATTATAGAGACTTAAATGTATTGAATACAAGGGATTTACCGAGTACATCCTTCCAACAGTCTGTATCATCAGAAGTACCATGGACATGAAACTAGTTGTAAGCCAGCTTGGCCAACATTTACTTCTACCTGCACGGAACAGCCCAGCAATGGTTTGAAAACAACGAAGACAAGTTGGATGACTGGGAGACGTTCCAGGAGGAACTTAAGAAGACGTTTGGAGACTACCAGTGACAAATCCGCTCGGCGGAAGAACAACTATAGAACCGGACCCAACGATATGGTGAGCCGACACAGTCGTACATACAGAATGTTTTGGCCCTGTATAACATAGTGAATCCGAATATGACTGAGGCTGACAAAATCACGCACCTGATGAAGGGTTTGCAGAACACAAGTACCAAGCTCTTCTGATAAAGGATGTCGCTACGACGGAAGAGTTCATTAAGTGGTGCCGGCGTATTGAAGAGATGCAAAAAGGAGGGTTGGACGAAAGAAGTATGACAGACTCCACAATGTAGTCCCTATGGCAGTTGTGGAAGATCAGCATGACTTCGCTTCTCTCATACGACAAATTGTGAGAGAAGAATTACAACAATTTATGGCAGTCGGGACTATTAGACCGAGCGAGCATCAGATCATGGCCATGGATGTAAGCCCTGTACGTGACGAGGGAGCCGACGCCGCTGAGGAAAGGGTATTTCAGGCAATAGCTCCGGTATTCCTCCCCAATCGCACCCGAGGGTAAGACTGGCGTTGCCCTGCTAGGGGGACAGAAGACAACACACTACTGTGTTTCCACTGTGGGCGCCCTAGACTTGTTGTACGCCACTGCAGAGAGAGAAGGCGAGTATTCGACGATTATTTTGCCGCAAGACGTCAGTCATCAGAGCAGTTCTATCCCAGGCAATAACCTGCTGATAAGTTCAGTCGACCTATGGGAGGAAGAAGCCCACCGCCGTACCCTAGACGAGGTCGCTCCCCGACGCGCCACAGCCGTTCACCGTCGCCGTACAGAGGTACCAGACGCTCCCCTAACCGTCGCGCCCAGGAAAACTAAGCAAGGCGACCATCTACGGAGGTGAGGCCGCCGCAGATGAAAATCCTCCATGGACGACAGTCGCTAAGATGTCGGGAAATCTCATCGATGTCATAATCGATGGCCAACCTGTCTGGGCACTTGTTGATTAAGGAGCGTCTTTTTCTGTATTGTCGGATAATTACCGCCAACACTAAAGAAGACAATGTTCTGTTATATGGGGCAACTCTGCTGAAGGTCGCGAATGGAAAGTACGTCCAGCCAGCAGGAACTTATATTGCAAGAATATTCATCAACCACAGGACCCAGCCGTTTGAATTTGTCGTGTTAACAGAATGTAGTCACAATGTCATCCTCAGATGGGACTTCCTTCAGGCATCCCAAGCTATCATTGACTGTGGAAGATATGAGCTGCAAATTGAAGAAGTTGTTCCATCGGGTACACGTAATACAGAATTTTCTGGGAAGTTATGTGCCGTTAACAATGTGACGATCCTGTCGTTTGCGATGAGACGATTTGCAGTCACAAACACAGATGAGCGAGTAAACTGTGAAGTGCTTGTTGATAGTAAAAAGTTTATCAGACTCACCAAAGAAATTTACATACCAGCGGCTATCATAAGCATTACCGGAGGTCGAGGGGAGATTTGGATCACTAAATGTCACGAGCAGTCGCAACTTATCCCCAAAGGGATGTGTATTGGGACAGTTGAACGAAACCAGGACGGTGAGCTCAACGTCATCAATGAAGACCCATGCTCTGTTGTTAATACAGACAACACGTTGGAGGAAACAAAAGTGGAACTGCCAATAGGTCCCGGACTGACCAAGGAACAAAGCCAGCGGGTGTTATCTACACTACGTCAATTTTCTGGTGCACTCACACCTCAGCAAGGGAAATGTTAGACGAAACGGCCCAGGATAAAGCACCGTATGAATACTGGGGATCATCCACCAATTAGTAAGCGTTCGTATAGAGTGTTGCCAGCTGAAAGACGGATAATTCGGGAGGAAGTGGAGAAGATGTTGCACAATGATATTATTCAACCTTCGGAGAGTCCTTGGTCGTCTCCGGAGGTCCTTGTAAAGAAGAAGGATGGCACGTGGCGATTCTGTGTCGACTATCAGCGGCGGAGCAAAATCACAAAGAAAAATGTCTACCCACTGCCGCGCATTGACGACACCTTAGACTGCTTGAAAGGAGCTACATACCTCCGCCTCGATATAAAGAAGTGCCGCTTCGTCGCCAAAGAGATAAACATCCTGGGGCACCTAGTCAACAGAGATGGTGTCCGTCCTGATCCAGAAAAAGTAAGGGCTGTCACAGAATTTCCACCTCCTCAGCACATCTGTGATGTGAGAAGTTTTCTCGGGCTGTGCTCATACTACCGACGTTTCATAAAAGGATTTTGTAACAAGGCACGTCCATTACAAGAACTCCTGCAGGGAGACGCCAAGTTTTACTGGAATGAGACAAAAGAAAGAGCTTTCTGGGCACTTAAGGAGGCTCTAACTTCCGCACCCATGCTTGCCTTTTACGACGAGATTGCGGAAACGGAACTTCACACAGATGCCAGTGGTTATGGGATTGGTGCAGTGCTTGTACAAGTTCAGGAAGGTGCTGAAAAAGTGATAGCCTATGCATCAAGAGTACTCTCAAAGTCCGAGATAAACAACTCTACAACTTAGAAAGAATGTCTCGCAGTTATCTGGGCTATCAACAAGTTCCATCCGTATTTATTCGGCAAAACGTTCACCGTCTTGACAGACCACCATTCTTTGTGATGGCTGACTAGCTTGAAGGATCCATCAGGTCGACTAGCAAGATGGGCACTAAGACTGCAAGAGTACGATGCCACAGTGGTATTCAAGAATGGGCGCAAACACAAGGATGCCAACAGCCTTTCGAGGAATCCATTAGTGGAACACAATAGCATGAATGAAATTTCAGCTCTCACTCAATTATATGACGTTACAGCTGAACAGAGGGAAGATCCAGCACTATTAAAAACGATAGAGGCCTTGGAGAAAGGAGAACCGACTTATAAACGGAACATTTTATAAGACCAACTACGATCCACTGTGCCCCAAATGGCTACTTGTTGTTCCAGCTCATCTCCAGCCAGCTATTCTCAAATATTTCCACGATGCTCCAATATCCAGTCATCTGGGATTCGTGAAGACCCTAGACAGAATCACACGCAGGTATTACTGGAAAGGTCTCTACCGATCTGTCAAGCACTATGTGAGTCACTGTAAAGAGTGCCAGCGACGGAAGCATGTGCCGTAATTACCTCCAGAGCATCTCGTACCGATTCCGTCGGCAGCAGTTCCATTCCACAGAGTTGGGATCGATCTTTTAGGGAGGTTCCCGAAGTCGTCAACCGGTAACCGATGTATAATAGTCTGCACTGACTACCTCACACGCTACACGCTACGCTGTTACCAAACCTGTGCCGACTGCTGAAGCTCCAGAGATCGCAAAATTTCTTGTAGAAGACATTATTTTGAAGTATGGAGCACCACGTGTCATGATCTCTGATCGCGGAAAGGTATTCCAGTCAAAACTAGTATCAGAGGTAGTGTCACGCTGCGACATTGCCCACAGAATGGTAACTGCATACCATCCTCAGACAAATATTCTTATGGAACGTTTTAACAAGACGTTAGCCGATATGCTGTCGATGTACGTCGATGTTGAGCAGAAGGATTGGGATACCATACTGCCAGTCGTGACATTTGCTTACAATACCACAAGACAAGACACCACAGGCTTCACGCCGTTTTCCTGTTACATGGCCGTGCAGCTGAGACGACAATGGATACGCTTTTCCCATTCCAACCGGACGACACTCAGGATGACTATGTTAAACAGCTCATCACCAGGATCGAAGAAGCAAGACAGCTGGCTCGTATACGGACACTGGACGCCCAGGACAAGGACCGTCTGCGGTATAACGACAAGCACCGACCTGTTGTATACAGCCCAGGAGATCTGGTATGGATTTTTACCCCTGTACAAAAGGTTGGGCTGTCAGAAAAGTTATTGAAGCGATACTTTGGTCTGTATCGTGTTATACGCCGCCTGTCAGACGTCACGTACGAAGTTGAGGATTATGAGTCGTCGTCGAAACGCCGAAAACGAAGAGATATTGTTCACGTCCTCCGTATGAGGCCTTACTACGATCCTGAAGAGCAGGTAGGCGACAATGACTTCTTGTTCAAGGACTCTAAGGACGGTGATGTTACTGATGAAGCCACGACAGGACCATCTGTCGTCGATAATCGTGCAGAAAGGAAGGATTCTCCAGAACTGCCACACAGAGGACCCATGACAAGGTCAAGATCCAGGACATTGCAGCTGGCTCCACAGGGAACATAACAACGGGTCGCTGTTTTTCCAGTAGAGGGAGCAATGCCGCGAGACACAACGTACACCGACTGCCGGCGTGTCGCAGGGTATAGCATCACGGACTGCTGTGCTGAAGGTCGTCGGTTCAATCCCGCCCATCGGCAAAAATTTATTTCTTTGTAATTAACAATTCCAGAAGTCTTACATCTTCCTTATGTTCACTTGTAAATTCTACTTGTTTCTTATGTTAACTGTTCTTCTAATTTGTGGTACATTCTATCCGTGTATAAATAGCAGAGCATTCTGCCCGAGAGGCAGTCAGTGCTGTGTGTATGTTGAGTTCGTAATAAACGTGCTTTGAGTATAAGTGTTGTGTTCAGTGCCTTCCAAGTCAAGCCTGCTCCCATTTCAACGCGAGTGTGTGTGTGTGTGTGTGTGTGTGTGGGCGTATGCAGCTACAGTGACGATCACTAGATCCTTAAATAAAATTCTGCAGGATGATCTTGAGTGGGCTCCAGCAATTATTCTGATTGGAAGCTTTTGTGCAATGAATACTTTTTTATTGAATGTCGTATTGCCCCAGAATTTGATTCCATATGAAAGCAGTGAATGAAAATAGTCATAGTAAGCTAATTTACTGAGATCTGTATTACAAAATTTTGATGACTCTGATAGCATAAATAGCTAAACTCAAACGCTTTAGCAGATCCTCATTGTCTTTCTTCCAATTCAACCCCTTGTCAATGCAAACACCAAAATATTTTGAATATTCTACCTTGGCTACAGATTTCTGTTCAAACTCTAAATTTATTAATGGTGTCATGCCATTTACTGTACGAAACTGTATATACAGGGTTTTACCAAAGTTTGATGAGAGTCCATTTGTAGAGAACTACTTAATAATTTTCTGATAGACATCATTTACAATTTCATCACTTAATTCCTGCTTGTTAGGTGCTATACTTGAACCATCAGGAAAAAGAATAGCTTTGTATCTTCGTGACTGTAGAGTGGCAAGTCATTAGTATGTAAGATCTGCATAGGACCCAAGACTGAACCTCGTGGGACTCACTTTTGATAATTCCCCAAGTTAGAGGAATTAATTGTTTCTTCTATATCATGTGAAATGCTTTTTTCAACTTTTGTACATTCTTCCAGTTAAGTATGATTTGAAACATTTTTGCACTGTCCCACTCATACCACAATCCTTAAGGTTATATTGAAGAATCTCCTGATTTACACAATAAAAAGCCTTTGAAAGTACACAAAAAATCCCAATGGGTGATGTCCGGTTATTCAAAGCATTTAATGTTTCATCAGTGAAGGTATATATAGCATTTCCTGTTGAAAAGCTTTTTTGAAAACCAAACGGTCATTTTGTTATGACTTTATTTTTACTCATATCTGAAGCTACTGGAGAACACATAACTTTTTCAAAAATTTTGGATTAGCTGTCAAAAGTGAGATGGGAAGGTAGTTGTTGACATATCCCCTATGTTATTCAATGGTTTAACGATAGCGTATTTCAGTCCATCAGGGAAAATACCCTGCTTTAGGGAGTTATTATATATGTGGCTAAGAATCCTACTTATCTCTTGGGAACAAGCTTTTAATACCATGCTGGAAATGCCATCAATACCATGTGACCTTTTACTCTTGAGAGAGTATATTATTTATTTTATTTCTGAAGGAGAGGTGTGTCGAATTTCATTTGTATCAAATTGTGTAGGTATGGTCTCTTCCATTAACTGCTTTGCTACTTCTAATGAACATTTAGATCCTATTTTCTCCACAACATTTAAATTGTTTTCAACTTCTGACTTTGTGTTTACTTTGCTTCTTTTTTTTCTTGTACTCTTGGTTGCTCTGTCTCCCTTTTGATAATATTCCAAATTGTCTTAATTTTATTATTAGAGGAACTACTCTCAGCTGTGATGCACATGCTTCTGGATTCTTTAATAACTTTTCTTAATGAAGCACAGTAGTTTTTATAATATATTATTGTTACTGGTTATTAGTCTTTCTTGCGAATAGATATAGTTCCCTTTTACCTTTAGAAGACATTTTATTGCTTTAGTAAGCCATGGTTGTTTGCATGGTTTCTTACAATTATAATTAACTAATTTCTTGGCACAACAGGTTTCAGACACCCTTACAAAGGCATCATGAAGTAAGTTATATTTTAAATTAGCATCAGGTTCCTTATAAACCTCATCCCAGTCTAACTGCCATAGACTTTCTTTGAAATTTCTAGTTGTTAAGTCATTAACCAAGCACACAACTCTGGAGGACTGTTTCCAGTTACTGAACGGAGCTATGTCATGTACTGTTACTAGCTGTGCATCATTATCAGAATGAACGTTTTCAACAGGAAAAACATTTATGTTGTTAAATTTATCTTGGTCTATAAAAATGTTATTCATCAATGTACTGCTGTCCCTTACTGCCTGAGTAGGAAAATCAATAATGGATGTCAGATTGAACAAGCCTAGTAAGAGTTCCAGGTCATTCTTCCTGTTACACTCTTTCAGTGAATCAACATTGAAATGAGCACAAATATTAATATGCTTCCCCCTATCTGACAGATGGCACAACAAGTCATCCATGTTTTCTAGAAATAACTGGAAGCTATCTGAAGGGGAGTTATATAGTTTTACAATTATAAAAGAGTCATCACTGAGTTTAAGCCTGCAGGCACATACTTTAATATGTTGCTATACACAAAATGTTATATCATTCTACATTTTTTACATGGTTATAGCTTTTGAAATATATGGCAGCTCCTCCTATTACCTTATTATCTCTACTTACATATGCAGCTAATTTATATCCACTAACATTCACATTTCCCATATCAGTGATAATGTAATGCGCTAAAAGGTGTGGTATGTCTTTTACATTATCAGATTTTATATCATCCAAATGAACCAAAAGCTCATTCATTTTATTCCTTTTTCCCCCAATATGCTAAACTATTTTTTAGCTTTCCTTTTTGAGAAACATTTGATTTTATAACATCTTTAGACCTACCTGCCTTAGGTTCCCACTAGACACTTATCAGAGCCTAAAAAAGAAATACTTCCATTGGTCTGTGTTTAAGAGAGAGAAATAGAGAGAGAGGGGCGGGAGGGGGGTCTCAATTAACTCTGTAAAAGAATGTCATTCAAAAACTTATCTATTTTTCCAGTGGTTCCTTAATGCCTCTTGTATGGTAGATCATTATACTTGCAATCCACAACATGGGTTTTGTGTCAGCACAATTAAGCACATACAACATAAACTAATGCAAAGATTTTCAGTAGTTGTATAACTAAAGTATACAAAATTATGAAACGTTCATTTTAACTTGAAATCTTTTTGTATCCATTACTGTTACTGGACATTTATTTTCTATTTTTTCCATTTCATTTTATCACAACAGGTTGTTCCTCGCAGATCACTAAAAGTCGTGTTTTCATTAACAAACGCTGGAAAAACTACATTTTGTTATCATTGGATTCTGGATGTCGGTGTCATGAGACAAAAACATCTGAAAGTGACTCCATCTGAAGCAAAGGGTTATGTTAACTCCCATTTAACAACTGAATGCAGATTAACTGTGACATTTACAAAGAATAATCCTCTTGCAGAATATCCATTCTCCCTGCAGGTAAGGTATATATTACTATTCCACATGCAATTGGAAGAAGAGTAAATTATTAAATAGCTGACAATTTTTAACTATGTATCAAGGTCATTTGTGTTAACAGTCTGTTATCTCTTAAACAAATAAACCAGCTTTGTGTGCTGTTCATCATACATACTTGGATATGCAGGGTGAATTTTATACACTTCATCAACTGTACATCATATTGTACCAGGATTTTTATAAATCGGAAATGATCTGTAAATGATTTATTGTGTTTTAGGTACCATTATATTTAATGATGTGTCTATTCATTCGGCTGTCATATTTCGTAGATACCATTATGAAGGTAGTAGGCAGAAAAAAGAGACAAACTGAGTTACATGGATACGCCAGAAATCTTTGCTGTGTATGAGTTCAAAATTTAATACATACTTTTGCCAGTAAATAATTGTCAGGATCCTAAATGACAACAGAGCTATTTTATGGTGTGCTTTATTCATTACATTTGGCAGCTCCACAATAAATTGAGAAATGCTACCATTCTCTGTAATTTGTCATTCTTACTAATGATAACTTCATTAAGATGTGTAAAAGTAAACAGTCATTGGCGCCAATTAGTTGTATTCATTGTTCACTTTCTAAAGAGCCACAGCATTAGGAATGTTGAGAATCAGTATTTCAATATATATTAAAATTGGGTGTTTTGAGGTGCTTTGCTGTTTAGTTTATCACTTTCAGAATGAGTATATCAATATTGCTTTACAGTTATTCAAAGTATTTCTAATACTTATTTGCAGAATATGTTTCAAGCAGAAAATAGTCCTAGATGAATGTGAATGAGAATGAGATGTCAATACTTACAATAAATAAACAAAAATGTGTAAGTTCAAAATATAAGCATTTATAGCAGAAACCAATTTGCTTCTGAGTCACATTATTTAATTTGTGCAGTATATGCCGAATGTTTTTAAGAAAGAGTATTCTCAGGCAACATTTCAAATTTAAACCATATTTAAATATATATTACATTTCTTATTCTAAAGTATTAAATACGTTACTGATGTTTACAGGTATGATGACATATTGTTATACTGTATCTATGATCAGTTAGCTAAAGGAAAACAGCTTTCAGTGATGGCTGACGCAATTTGATATATAATAAAAGATTGACTATTGCAATTTGCTGCACCAGGACCCATCAGAAAGTGAACAAACAGGAATAACATCAGCAGTGTCCGTGGTATATAATGGTTTAGAGATTATGTCCACAGATGAGAGGGTTATGATAACTATGACTCAGATAATTAAATCTCGAATATGTTTCCAAACAAAACTACGGTTCAACAGATGTCACAAATTATATGAATGTGAACAATTGTTTAGCAAATAAACATTGATTACATGAAGTTATAGGCAGTGTGATGGCAGAAATATTTTGGATCATCCTTAATATTGATAGGATCACAAGTAGATGGATTCTGCAAGGCATTTGATGACATTCCACATCATCGTCTGATGAATAAAGCGTGAGCATATGGAATATTGGATCAACTGTGTGACTGGATTATGACATTCCTAGCTAACAGAATGCAGTATGTCATTCTGAACTGAGAGAAGTCGTCAGACATTAAATTGATTTCAGGTGTGCCCCAGGGGAGACTTATAGGTCTATTGCCTTTCACATTATATATAAAAGACCTCGTATATAATATCAGTAAAGTCGCAATAATGCAACATGATAGCGAAATGTAGAAGGATCTGCAATGTATTGGCACATGGTTTAGGGAATAGCTATTGAGCCTCAATATAAACAAATGTAAAGTGCTACATTGACACAGAAGGAAAGATCCTTTATTATACAAGTACACAATAGCAGGAGAGACACTGGAAACAGTTACTTCCTTAAAATATCTGGGAGTAGATATAAGGGTCGATTTGATATTGAAGAAGCATATAAATCAATGGTGGGTATGTCAAATACGATATTAACACTAGAATGGTCA
This sequence comes from Locusta migratoria, assembly GCA_026315105.1. Taxonomy (NCBI): domain Eukaryota; kingdom Metazoa; phylum Arthropoda; class Insecta; order Orthoptera; family Acrididae; genus Locusta; species Locusta migratoria. Next base: position 17,310,370 of record CM048747.1, on the reverse strand, counting down.
TGTAGGATCACACAGATACATATTCCTGGAATAGGCAACCCGCAAATCATCGAACCTAAATGTTCTATTGTTAATTTTTATAACATAAATATACAGTTGTTACCATTGTATACTTACATGTTTTCTCCCTATTGATTTTTTCTGTTTATTCACTGCAACATCTGACGTTAACTAAAGGTGTCAGTGCAATGTTGACACTGCATCTCACAGATACAACATTAATAACAATCTTCCTCCTAATTATGCGACCATTGCAGTATTAAAATCTTTGTAGTGACTTTTACACGGTACTGTTGGGGTAAGTATACCTTTTTTCATATGAAAAAATGTTTTGATCTAGAGCCATGTCCCCATAGTAGGATTGCATAGGTAAAGTGGGAGTATAAAAACGCAAAATTTGGATATACTAACAGAGTTATATTTACATTATTCCTCAATTTGTACAATAGGTAAATTACCCAAGATAGTTTGGGTTATAATTTTTCTGTGTAGTCTACACAGTTGAGATTCTGATCTATGTGAAAACCTAATAGTTTAATTATTTTTAGATTTTCTATTTAAATAAAACAGTCTTCTGTTTTACTATCATTAATTTGTAAACAATTTGCGTGGGACCAATTAGTACATCTGTCTATTGCTATGTTTCTGTTGTGGCACATTTCCTCTAGATTATCAACATGTGTAACAAAAGTTGTGTCCTCTGTTTGCACTTCTGCTTCTCAGGACAACGTTGAGGATAAATCATTTAGAGACACAATAAATAGGGTTCCACACATGATTTTCCTATTATGAATCATATACTTTTGACATAATAGTGTCAACTGCTTTGATGGCGGAAAGATTGTGAAGGTAAGTAGATTATTTAGTTTAAAGTTCCGGTTCATCTGTTAATGCATATAATTTTCAATTTTTTGACATTATCAACATGATTGAAATGGCACCTTAATTTTCAGGGCATGCTTTGTCACCTTTCTTGTGGATAGTCAATTTGAAAAGATTCCTTCATAAAGAATTAGTTTGATGATTTTAGTGAATGAGAGTAAAATTTTTTTTATTTATACTTTTTATTACATAGTTTGAGAGCTCAGAGTAGTTATCTTCTTTTGACTTGCTAAGTTTGGCAACTGCTACACTAACGTGTTTGCAATATACAGGAGACCAGCAGAAATTGTCAGTTGTTTGACTATCTGGAGACAAGAACAATGCTTCAGCTTTATTTACATTTTCAGGGAGATTTTTGTGTGACTCAGAGCTGGACAGTGTGTTTTTAAGGTGTGTAGTTGGACTAGAATGTTATTGTGCTTTTCTCAGAACCTATTTCTGTTTTAATACCTTTTCATGCAGCTTCACAGTTGTTTGCTGAGTTGAGTATATAGTGATCATTGCCTTTCCTTTTGGCTGTTCTAATTTCTGACATGTATACCCTTCTCCTTTACAGTTTGATTTGGTCGTAATGTATCATAATTTACTCTCTCAGTTCTGTTACATGTGGAGTATATCATTTCCTTAATTCTCTAGGTTTATTACACTGGCGCTGTTTTCAGATTTTCTACTACTAATTCCAAATATTTTCTGTGTTGACTCATTGGCAGGCTTGTCATTAGCGAGTAATGTATCCTATTTCATGTGTTCTAAATTGGTTTTTATCCAATTCAGTTTTTGTTAATTCAGTGGTCCAATGGATCTACCTGTGCCTACATCAATTGAGGGAGACTGTTCTGTTTTTTAAGAGAAAGTCCTGAATGGTATGTTATTCCAAGGTTTACAGTACTGAATTCTCTTTTCATTGTGTAAAAGTTGCAAATTACATTATATAAACAAGCATTGAGTCTTGTGGGTTCGAAATTTGGATAGTAAAAATCTAATGTGTCTAATAGTTGTTTGGCTTTTTTATTTTTATACTTAATGTCTATGTTAATGTTGCCAAATAAGAGTACTCTGATATTTTGACACTTTAAGCGAATTACTAAAAAAAGTTCAAGAGTTTTTTATATAAATAATTCATCGCTATTAGGAGATGAATGGTATACTAACACTGATATAAGTTGCTACCTTGGTATCAGTATCACTGAAACTTCAAGAAATTCTTATACTTGTAAAACTGATATATCTATCACTTCATATACTAAATTACTTGTTTCCTTGACAAAAACTGAGACACCACCATGCTTCATACTCTTTCTGCAGTAACATGTGGCTAACCTTTATCCGTAAGGTAGTAGAACATCCTGTATTCCATTTCGGTAACTTTCTTTTAAAGTGACTGTACATTTATATTAAAGAAAAATAAATTTTCTGTCATGATGTTTGGTCCTATGTTGGTCTGGTTGGGTACACAATGATCTTGATTACTGTCATCTGACTGTGATAGTATCACAGAATTATTGCAAGCCTGCAAGTGTTCTGTGCTATTGGAATGGAAATCACTTTCTACTTTGTCTGTTCCCTATTCAGCCTAAAAGAGCCTGATTGTTGTAGTCTAAGCCAATTGTATCATTCTCGTTAATAATTTTGTCACACAGTTTACAGTTTGCATGGCTAGTGTGATCAGCACAGTTAACTTTACTTAGATCTAACTATTGAAGCTCGTTGATTACTTAAAATACTATAATTTTGTAATAGGCATTACATTTTAAAATTCGAAAATGAAGTCTTCTCCACATCCAAAACACCGATTTTATTGCGATATACTCGATCCAGTGATTTAATTTTTTTCCGTGTGATATTTTTTTCCGCAATTTCATCATATGAATATCTACAATAAATTCATTGTATATATCGCGTATGTAATGTTAGCTTATAAAATTACGTTATTTCCAGAGATATTTATATATCTTTGGTTTTATCAATACTCGACGGTTCCGAACCACATATATACATTAATTTATGTCTTTCATTTACCTCCATGATGTCTTTGTTTCCAAGACCATATATCAACTTCTTTGGTATACGTGCAATAGCCACGCATATAACGCTTCTGAATAATGACGTTATTGATCAAAGCTGATGGGTGGTATCCCCATCACGAATTATACCGTTTATTGTGTAAAAGTTAACACAAAATGTGTTCTTTCGCAATCGCTAAGTGATCTGGAACAATGGCCAAGCATCATTTTACGAATTATGTTGAAAACGAAGATTACAAAATTAATGAAAAATGGGGAAGGAAATTTTGAATTAATTATCCATTACAAATGAACTGAGGTACTTGTTGCAATTAATGAATCGTAAGGCTTGCGTGCCTCAACGATACAGATAGCCGTACCGTAGGTGCAACCACAGCGGAGGGGTATTTGTGGAGAGGCCAGACAAACGTGTGGTTCCTGAAGAGGGGCAGCAGCCTTTTCAGTAGTTACAGGGGCAACAGTCTGGATGATTGACTGAGCTGGCCTTGTAACATCAGCTAATGTGGCTTTGCCACACAGCTACTGCGAACGGCTGAAAGCAAGGGGAAACTACAGCCGTTACTTTTCCCGAGGACATGCAGCTCTACTGTATGAACATATGATGATGGCATCCTCTCGGGTAAAATATTCCGGAGGTAAAACAGTCCCCCATTCGGATCTCCGGGCGGGGACTACTCAGGAGGATGTTGTCATCAGGAAAGACAATACTGGCATTCTACGGATCGGAGCGTGGAATGTTAGATCCCTTAATCGGGTAGGAAAATTAGAAAATTTAAAAAGGGAAATGGATAGGTTGAGGTTAGATATAGTGGGGATTAGTGAAGTTCGGTGACAGGATGAACAGGATTTCTGGTCAGGTGAGTACAGGATTATAAATACAAAATCAGTTGGGGCTATCACAGGAGTAGGACTGATAATGAAGAAGAAAATAGGAATGCGGGTAAACTACTATGAGCAGTACAGTGATCGCATTATCATTGTCAAGATAGATACGAAGCCAACACCGACAACAGTAGTACAGGTTTATATGCCAACTAGCTCTGCTGATGATGAGGAGATCGAAGAAATATATGAGGAGCTAAAGGAAATTATTCAGACAGTTAAGGGAGAGGAAAACTTAATTGTGATGGGAGACTGGAATTCGGTTGTAGGAAAAGGAAGAGAAGGAAAAATAGTAGGTGAATATGGACTGGGCAGGAGGAATGAAAGAGGAAGTCGCCTGGTAGAATTTTGCACGGAACATGATTTAATCGTAACAAACACCTGGTTTAAGAATCACAAAAGAAGGTTGTATACATGGAAGAGACCAGGAGACACCGGAAGGTATCAGATAGATTTTATAATGGTAAGACATAGATTCCGGAACCAGGTTATAAACTGCAAAACGTACCCAGGGGCAGATATAGACTCTGACCATAACTTGTTAGTCATGAACTGTAGGCTGAAACTGAAAAAATTGCAGAAAGGTAGGAAAATAAGGAGATGGGACTTAGATTGAAGGAAAGTGAAGTTCTGGAGAATTTCAGAGGGAGATTTAGGCAACAATTGACAGAAACAGGGGGAAATAAAACAGTAGAAGAGGAATGGGTAGCACTGAGAGATGAAATAGTGAAGGCAGCAGAGACCAAAATAGGTAGAAAGGCAAGACCTACAAAAAATCCTTGGATATCACAGGAAATACTAGATTTAATCGATGAAAGGAGAAAATATAAAAATGCAGTAAATGAAACAGGCAAAATGGAGTACAGACGATTAAAAAATGAGATTGACAGGAAGTGCAAAATGGCTAAGCAGGAGTGGCTAGAAGCCAAATGCAAATATGTAGAAGAATGTATAAGAAGGGGAAAAGTAGATACCGCCTACAGGAAAATAAAAGAGACATTTGGGGACAAGAAAAGCAACTCTACGAATATCAACAACTCAGATGGGAAGCCGGTTCTCAGCAAAGAAGGGAAAGCTGAAAGGTGGAAAGAGTACATAGAGCAGCTCTACAAAGGAAATGAACTTACAGACAATGTGGTAGGAAGGGAAGAGGACGTAGATCAAGATGAAATAGGAGATGCTATACTGAGAGATGCATTTGACAGAGCCTTGAAAGACCTAGGTCGGAACAAGGCCCCAGGAGTAGATGACATACCCTCAGAGCTACTAAAGTCTCTGGGAGAGCCAGCCACGACAAGACTATTTGAACTGGTGTGTAGGATTTATGAGACAGGCGAAATACCCTCAGACTTTAAGAAAAATGTAATAATCCCCATTCCAAAGAAATCAGGCGCAGACAGGTGTGAAAATTACAGAACCATTAGTTTGATAAGGCATGGTTGCAAAATTTTAACACGAATTATCTACAGGAGAATGGAAAAGCTGGTAGAAGCTGACCTTGGGGAAGATCAGTTTGGATTCAGGAGGAACGTAGGAACCAGGGAGGCAATACTCACTTTACGTCTTATCTTAGAAGATAGATTAAGGAAAGGCAAACCTACATTTTTAGCTTTTGTAGATTTGGAGAAAGCATTTGACAATGTTGACTGGAATACACTGTTTCAAATTCTGAAGTCAGCAGGGGTAAAATATAGGGAAAGGAGAGTTATTTATAACTTGTACAAAAGCCAGACCACAGTTATTAGACTCGAAGGGCATGGAAGGGAAGCATCAGTTGGGAAGGGAGTAAGACAGGGTTGTAGCCTTTCTCCGATGTTATTCAATTTGTACATCGAGCAGGCGGTGAAGGAAAGCAAGGAAAAATTTGGAATAGGGATTAAAGTTCAGGGGGAAGAAATAAAAACATTGCGTTTTGCTGATGACATTGTAATTCTGTCAGAGACAGCAAAGGACCTGGAAGAGCAGTTGAATGGAATGGACAGTGTGTTGAAGAGAGCGTATAAAATGAACATTAACAAGAGCAAAACAAAAATAATGGAATGCGGTCTTAGAAAATCGGGCGATGCTGAAGGAATTAGATTAGGTAACGAAACAATGAAGGTGGTAGATGAGTTTTGTTACTTGGGTAGTAAAATAACATGTGATGGTCGCAGTACAGAGGATATAAAATGCATAATGGCAACGGGAAGAAAAGCATTTTTGAAAAAGAGAAATTTGCTAACATCGAACATTAATTTAAGTGTAAGGAAGTCTTTTCTGAAGGCATTTGTGTGGAGTGTTGCCTTGTACGGGAGTGAAACATGGACGATAAGCAGTGCGGACAGGAAGAGAATAGAGGCTTTTGAAATGTGGTGCTACAGAAGAATGCTGAAGATTAGGTGGGTAGATCGCATAACCAATGAAGAAGTACTGAACAGAATTGGTGAGAAAAGGAATTTTTGGCATACCCTGGCTAAAAGGAGGGATCGCTTGGTAGGACACATTCTTAGACATCGAGGAATCGTCAATTTAGCATTGGAGGGAAGTGTGTGGGGTAAAAATCGTAGAGGGAGACCAAGAGACGCGTATAGTAAGCAGATTCAAGTGGATGTGGGTTGCCGTTCTTATGAGGAGATGAAAAGGCTTGCTCAGGATAGAGTAGGGTGGAGAGCTGCATCAAACCAGTCTCCGGACTGAAGACCATAACAACAACAAGCACACACTTACAAGATCAATGTGGAGAGACCAAAAACGAGACTTTCGATCTATTCAGCAGTAAGATGACGAAAGATGACGAACGATTTCGTTTTCTCTCTAGCCTGTTCAAAAAAAATTGACAGTCTCTTATAAAACAAAATAATCAGAGATATACTGGCAGAGAGAACGAATGCTAGCGACAAGTGTTGCAGATATAATTTTAGTAAAAATATTGAATGTAATGTAAGATTGTAATACCTTGTCACATACATTTCGTAGTAGTATTGACTTTTTCCTTGTTCTTAGTTAACATTCTGTTATTCTTTTTTTTCGATTGGAATCTGATTGTGCTGCTAATAAAACTGTAATTAAGTGCCAAGCAAAACCGTTCACTGGTTCTTAACATGGCAGCTTGTGTAACTACTAGCCAGTGTCAGCATATTTTCTGGTAGGCTAACCAGTGATAATGTAAATATCAGTTTGCTTTTATGTAACTGAAATTTTTGTGGTTGAATTTGCTCATAGAGATAAGTTTTATTCACCATGAAAGAATAAATCATGATTTTATTTCTTCTGGAGATTATTTACAAAATAATCAGTTCTTACCAATGCAAGAGTCCACAAGCCATTAGCAGGAAGTGTATTGCGCTCAGTGTCTGTCCCTAGAGCATACATTTTTGCCCGCAAACCAATAATTTCAGCTTTCATTAATCCAACCACTTTTTTGTTCAGCAGAGAAATACGTAATTGTTGTTTTTATAACACTCATTGAGCACATTCACCCGTTTTTGTGCATAAATGTCAATGTACGCTTTCATCCAGGTTGCTTGTTTAAATAATAAGGTTCCATTAATCTTTTTCAAGACCAGATTATGTTCCTAACACTGTTTTAAATTTGTATAATGGATGATAAAGCTCTTGTTGAGGTAAAGGGTTCAAGCAGTTTTTTCTGTTTCTTATCATCTGATGGTCAGCACATATTCTCTGGAGGGAAAATCTGAATGTAAATCATGAATACTTCAGAGTAACTGAGATCAACTAATATGTACCCCGTGTTTGAATCATCCAGTACTTCTGTAACATCCGAATCTTTGACACTCCCTGGAGGAAGTCATCCAAATTTAGACATGGTAACAGTATGCTAAATGATGTGGTCTTCAGTCCACAGACTGGTTTGATGCAACTCTCCACACTGCCCTCTTCTGTGCAAGCCTATTCATCTGAAAATAACGGTAACGTACATCCTCTTGAAGCTGTTTACTGTATTTGTCACTCAGTTTCCCACTACGATTTTTTCCCCAAACACTTCCTTCTAATGCTAATTTGACGATTCCTTGGTGTCTCAGAACGTGTCCCACCAACCTATCCCTTCTCTTAGTCAGGATATGCCAGACGCTCAGAAGCTTGTTTTCTTACCAGTTCTGTGACCACCTCCTCATTTGTTATGTGATCTGCCCATCTAATCTTCATCATTCCTCTATAGCACCACATTTCAACAGCTTCTATCAACGTTTTCTCTCAACTCCTTATCGTCCACATCTAATTCGTTGATCATTCCGGGGCAGTAATAGACGAAAGCAAACGGAAAGCTGAAGTTCTAAATTTAACCTTTAAGAAATCTTTCACGCAGGAGGATCGCACAAATGTACCATCATTTGATCAACGTACTAATTCCGAAATGGGGTACATAGCAATAGGTATTTCCGGTGCAGAGAAGCAGCTGAGAGAGCTAAATACGAAAACGTCTGCTGGTCCGGATGGAATACCAGTTCGGTTTTACAAAGACTATTCTGCGGCATTGGCCCCCTACTTAGCTTGCATTTATCGCGAATCTTTAATTCAGCGCAAAGTTCCCAGCGATTGGAAAAAAGCGTAGGTGTCTCCCGTTTATAAGAAAGGAAAGAGAACTGACCAACTTGATTACAGGCCAATATCGTTGACATCAGTGTCATGTAAAATTTTAGAGCATATTCTCAGTTCGAATATAGTAAATTTCCTTGAAACGGAAAAGCTTATTTCCATGAATCAGCACAGGTTTAGGAAACATCGTTCATGTGAAACTCAGCTTGCCCTTTTCTCACATGACATCTTGCGAGCCATGGATGAAGGGTAACAGGCGGATTGTGTTTTTCTCACTTCAAAAAGGCGTTCGACGCGGTGCCACACTGCAGACTGCTAACGAAGATACGAGCTTATGGAATAGGTTCACAGATTTCTACATCTACATCTACATACATACTCCGCAATTCACCGTAAGGTGCGTGGCGGAGGGTACACTGTACCACTACTAGGCATTTCCTTTCCTATTCCACTCCCAAATTGAACGAGGAAAAAAAGAATGCCTATATGCCTCCGTACGAGCCCTAATTTCTCTTATCTTGTCTTTGTGATCTTTACGCGAAATGTAAGTAGGCGGCAGCAAGATCGTACTACACTCAGCTTCAAATTCCGGCCCTCTAAATTTACTTAACAGAAATTCACGAAAAGAACGTCGTCTTTCTTCCAGCGATCCCCAATTGAGTTGCCGGAGCATTTCCGTGACACTCGCGCATTGGTCGAACCTACCGGTAACAAATCTAGCTGCTCGCCTCTGAACCGCCTCTATGTCTTCCTTCAAACCGATCTGCTGCGGGTCCCAAATACTTGAGCAATACTCAAGACGTGGTCGTACAAGCGTTTTATACGCGGTCTCCTTTACAGGTGAAGTACATCTTCCCAAAATTCTCCCAATAAACCGGCTGTCTGCCTTACTCACAACTGTCCTTACATGCTCGTTCCATTTCATATCGCTCTGCAATGTTACGCCTAGATATTTGAACGACGCGACCGCATCAAGAAGCTCACTACTCATGCTGTATTCGAACATTATAGGATTGTTTTTTCTACTCATGCGCATCACCTTACATTTTTCTACATTGAGCGCTAGCTGCCATTCTTCGCACCAACTAGAAATTTTGTCTAAGTCAACCTGTATGCTATTACAGTCAGTTACAGACGACACCCTCCCATACACCACTGCATCATCAGCAAACAGCCGCAAATTACAACTTACTCTGTCCATCAGATCATTTATATAGATAGAAAATAATAGCGGTCCTATCACACTCCCCTGGGGCACGCCTGACGATACACTCGTCTCTGATGAACACTCGCCGTCGAGAACAACGTACTCCGTTCTATTACTTAGGAAGTCTTCCAGCCAGTCACAAATCTGTGAACCTATTCCATAAGCTCGTATCTTCGTTAGACTGGCTGGAAGACTTCCTAAGTAATAGAACGCAGTACATTGTTATCGACGGCGAGTGTTCATCAGAGACGAGTGTATCGTCACGCATGCCCCAGGGGAGTGTGATAGGACCACTATTATTTTCTATCTATATAAAAAATCTGATGGACAGCTTAAGTTGTAATTTGCAGCTGTTTGCTGATGATGCTGTGGAGGAAAAACTGAAGTAAATCTCTGTAGGAATGGCATGTCTGAGTTGTTCTTTAATTGTCGCGGTTTTGCTGCTGTGCGCGGCTAAACAGCAGAGATGCGGGCTAGTTTAATACGTGATCGCGTGCAGTTGTGGTTAGGAATAGGCTCCGGAAAGGCGCATTTTCGAACAATGCGCGAGTGTCACGGAAATGCTCCAGCAACTCAATTGGGGATCGCTGGAAGAAAGACGACGTTCTTTTCCTGAATTTCTGTTAAGTAAATTTAGAGGGCCGGAATTTGAAGCCGAGTGTAGTAAGATCTTGCTGCCGCCTACTTACATTTCGCGTAAAGATCACAAAGGCAAGATAAGAGAAATTAGGGCTCGTACGGAGGCATATAGGCATTCTTTTTTTCCTCGTTCAATTTGGGAGTGTACTAGGAAAGGAAATGCCTAGTAGTTTTACAGTGTACCTTCCGCCACACACCTTTCGGTGAATTGCGGAGTATGTATGTAGATGTAGATGTAATTCCCATACAGTGCTACACTCTGAAAAAATAATTTCAGATAGAAATTCCTAACATTTAAATTAATATTGAATGTCAACAAATTTCGCTTTTTCATGAAACCTTTCCTTGCATACCCATTCTGCATATTACATCTTTTTACTTCTGCCACCAGAAATTATTTTGGTCCCCAAATGACAAAATTCATCTACTACTTTGATTGCCTCATTACGTAGTCTAATTCCTACATAATTGCCGTTATTTTTACACTACAATCCATTAGCCTTGTTTTACCCTTTTAATGTTTACCTTAAACACTTCCTTCAAGACACTGTACATTCCATTCAATTGCTCTTCTAGGTCATTTGCTGCTTCTGACTGAATAACTAGGTCATCGGCAAACTGCAAAAGTTTTATTTCTTCTCCCCAAACTTTAATTCTCTCTCCAAAACTCGCCTTGCGTTCCTTCACAGCTTTTTCAATGTACAGATTGAACAACTATTAGTTTCTCCATGACTGGATGCTTGCTGTTGCTGCAACTGTGGTACAATTTAATGAAAGTCCAGCTCCAGTTGCATTTATGGTGCTTTATTTAAGCCCACACTACCGGTTTCGGCCTCTATGTTAGGCCATTTTCAAGTATGACAAACTTGCATATAATGTGTAACAATAAGTTTACAAAAATTGCATGGTACAAAAGCAGAATGAAACTTACATTATGCCATGGAGAAATTAATGTCAAGTAATTAAAACAGTAACTCAGACAATTTAAAACTTTTGGCGCCCAATGGCTACATGAGAAAAATGGGCGTGTCATATTTAACATTCCAAATCATTATAATCGGCATATTCTGATGTGTTCTGATGTAAACGTTACATCATTGCAAGCATAAAATTCTAAACATTAGTTGATACAATGTAAAGGTCAATAATAAAATGTTATGATTGTCAGTTAGAAATAAAAACGGAACATGTAGCGGCCAATGAGGCTATGTGAAAAGTGGGTGTGTCGTCAATTTAAAATTTTGATACAGGAGGTATAATAATTTAGCTAAGGGCCAATCGTATTCGATTTAGTTTACATTAAAGTTGGTTGTTTTGTTTAAACAAGGTACAAAAATTCTTAGGATGTAAAATCTAAAATGATTGCAACGAACGAGGCGTCCAAGCCGATAGATAAGGGGCGGCCTCTAGCAAGCGAAAACGCTGGTGCGGGCTCCAGAGCAGTTTGGACGCAATGTAAGCAATCAACGACGATAATTGAAAAGTGATCTGGGAATAATTTAATGTTTCTGTCCTCTGGTGTCACCTTTTGCTCAGAAATATTTGGGATCAAGAAGTGAGCATCACAATTGCTCAGTTTGTGAAACACAATGAAAACTGGAAGTATGGTGCATAATTTACATTGCAGCAAGCAATGCAGCAGAATGCATTATGAAATGACAATGATCCCTGTGCTTAACACTGCCTTCCTGAAACGGTTCCTCGCAAATATGATAAATCCTCAGTGGAAACGCCATTTCTTCCTCAGGGATTAATAACATGGGTTTATTTTTCAATAGATTGTAGATTGCGATGCAGTTTTCGTGTCTGCATAGAGGTGTTGGGTGAACTATTCCTTGCAGTCTCTCCCTATGTACAATTTAAACTGCTAATATCTTGCATCATAACTGCAATTTATGTAGTATGCTACACTGAATGGTATATTGATATTCGCCTGATTGGAATAAGAACCAAAGTCAGTACTGCGACTACAGCTGGTTCTAACATGCATTCTATATCAGTACAAATTGTGACACCCAGTTTCAGTTTCTTACCGATTTTCGTATACTTTTCGAACTGATTCTTTTCAATGGCATGACTCTTATGACGGGTTTAAATTGTCCGCAGTCACCTAAATGCGCACATGGCTTGCCCTTGCTATACAAATAGCACAGTATCACTCAGACTAAAACATACTTTTGTGAAGGTGTAATGCTATCCCGTGCGACACTTGACAGATTTTTAATGAAGTAGAAGTGGCATATATCTGATTTAATATCAACTGCAACATTAATTAATTCATGTCTATCACATCAATATTTTATAAAATGCAGCGGTAACACACAGAGGTCTTCTTGTTAGCTTCAATCATCCATTCATAATCTGAATACTGGATGCCATAGAAGTTATACTATTAAAATTAATAAATCATTCATTTTACGATAATTTATAAAAATTACTTGAAAAATTGGTTTTAGTGTTTATTCATTATCTGAAAGAACAATTGAAATAATAAATTGCCACACATGAAAAATCTTTTTTGGAGTCTGATGTACTTGAGTCATTATTGCTTTGAATATATGCCAGGCAATATAAATCTTATGTATCTGTAGTAATTTCGTCGTTTGTAGATTCGTAGGTATTTACTGTACAGTCATTGTGCACTGAATATAAATCAACTTCAAACACTAATTAATATTTTTAAGATTCATTTCACAATGTTAAAGCAGATCATACAGTGTGTCTGACTTGCTAACAAATAGTAGTAGACTGATGAATGAAGTCATAAAACATTTGAGGGTCAAAATACTCTCTTTTGTTCAACCAGAGTTATTTAATGCTAGCTATGTACTTAAGCTATAATCGATATTTTCTTTATCATGTGCTGGATCAAATATAAAATATCGCTTTTTCTGTAACTAATAAACAAATATTTCGTCTCCAAAATTGAGAGAAAAATTAATCTCCCTACTCTCCTTCTTATTCCTTATCTTCTACCATATGTATCGTCACAAAGTTAATCAATGCCTCTTCATTTTGATTTCTGAAAATGTGCACGTTTCAGCTCTGCAGGAAAGGGCATGTTTTCGAAGTTCAATTTGTGTTCATATTCCAGATATTTATACACACAGTGTGGCTTCTGATTTACAAGATATAATTCTGTTAGAATTGCTCACTTGAAGCATACTTTATCATCAGATTCAACATTGATAACTGTTTTGTTATCTTCAATCAATTGGGCAGTTTTGCTTGCAATCCTACATAGAAATCATTATTACGATTGACATAATTGCAAAAGTGAAATATCCCTCAGTGCCCAACCTGAATCTCTCGTTTGAAAATTTTCAGCCTAATTTAATAGTGAACTCATAATACTGGACATGTAACAATCATCACTAAGATCAGATGTCATTAAATTGCCATTCTTTGTAGTGATGTACATTTTTTCTATAAACCTGTTTTGTACAGTAGTGGGGGGATGGTTAATTTGACATGCTGCAGTGGAGGGGCCAAGCGGTCTAAGGCTCCTTGCGGCGGACCAGGCTGCTGCTCGCTGTTGGAGGTTCGTGTCCTCCCTACGATATGAGTGTATTTTTTGTACTTCACATAAGTTATTTGAAGTGGTTTGTAAGCATAGGGGCTGATGAGCAGAGTAGTTAAGTCCCATAAATTTACAAACATTTGAATATTTTTAATCTTGCTCAATGAAGTGGGGAAAAATGCTTCAAAAACTTGCTTGGGCTCTTTAAAACCTGACCTATTTTTAACACAGTTTTAATGTCCTGTCATGATGACTGTTGACTATAAATCTGTTGAAAGTTCAATGAGTTCAATGAAAATAAAAACAGATAAGATATAGATAAGCGATATTGTTCCTAAAACTTGATTAGTTATGATAATCCTGTATGATAAAGACAAGACTCAAATATGAACAGAATTTTGCCAAGGGAGTTGCACGGAAATTATATTGTGAAATATCATCCCAATATCACATTGTTGATTAGATTAGATTAGATTAATACTTGTTCCATAGATCATATATACGACATTCCGTAATGATGTGGAACGTGTCAGTTTAGTAAATGTTGTCTATACTTGACAATCAAGATTTTAAGGAGTTTTTATTTGTTAATTTTTTTTTTAGTTTTATCTAAAAATTCATCTACATTGTAGAAGGAGTTGCTATTCAGAAATTCCTTTAATTTCTTTTTAAATACTAGTTGGCTATCTGTCAGACTTCTGATGCTACTTGGTAAGTGACCAAAGACTTTTGTGGCAGCATAATTCACCCCTTTCTGAACCAAAGTTAGATTTAACCTTGAATAGTGAATATCATCCTTTCTCCTAGTGTTGTAGCTATGCACACTGCTATTACTTTTGAATTGGGTCGGATTGTAAATAACAAATTTCATGAGTAAATAAATATATATATATATATATATATATATATATATATATATATATATATATATATATATATTGTGAAGCTACAGTGAGTATCCCTAGATCCCTAAATAAATGTCTGCAGGGTGCTCTTGGTTGGGCTCCAGCAATTATTCTGATTACACGCTTTTGTGCAATGAATACTTTTTTACTCAAAGTTAAATTGCCCCAGAATATGATCCCATATGAAAGCAGTGCATGAAAATAGGTGTAGTAAGCTAATTTACTGAGATGTATATCACCAAATTTTGCAATTACTCTGATAGCATAAGTAGCTGAACTCAGACGTTTCAGGAGATCTTCAACATGTGTCTTCCAATTCAATCCCTCATCAATGCAAAACACCTAAAAATTTTGAATATTCTACCTTAGCTACAGATTTATGTTCAAAGTCTAAATTTATTAATGGTGTCATGCCATTTACTGCATGAAACTGTATATACTGGGTTTTATCAAAGTTTAATGAGAGTCCATTTGTAGAGAACTACTTGATAACTTTCTGGAAGATATCATTTAAAATTTCATAAGTTAATTCCTGTTTGTCAGGTGTGATAGCTATACTTGAATCATCAGCAAAAAGTACTAGCTTAGCATCTTCGTGAATGTAGAAGGGACTAGACTGCTTGGTCATCAGTCAATATCACATTACATTCTGAATTTCGCAATCTGATTTGTGCATTTCACTACGAAATTTAAAAAACAGGCACTCCTATAAAAAGTTATATAGGATATGATACTTTTCTTATATTTTTAATGAATACAAAAGAAACCATATTTCAATAACCATTGAAAATGTAACGTTTGAAACATTAAAACTACTCTCCTGAAAAATTTATAAAATGGACTTAACCCATTTTTCCCAAGTAGTGTTCATATGCAATTTCCGTTGGAATAAAATAATTGTGTATGCTGCAGTCAATAAATACGTCATACATGGTTGTGGATGCACTTGCATTGCAGAAAACTCTGCACCCTACTCACGTTATTTACAGAAAAACCATGATTTGGGTGGGAGGAGACTTCTAGTAATTGCGAATTTCATGAAAAATATGACCTCTCTTTACCTTGTCAAAATGTTGTGCATGCATTGTGTATTATGACATGCAGGGGATGGCATAGTGTACTTGTGTAATCTCATATCAATAAGGATAAGGGGAGGAGGGAGAACCTTCAGCCCATGTCCTTAACAGGTGCAACCAGTGGTTTTCTGATAGCGCTCTGATTGTATGTAGTGTACTTGTGTAGGAAAGGTTGAGGGAACCTTCCTTCCCCTCCCCTTGACAAGTGGGGACTAGTTTGCTTGTCAGAGTGCTCTCATTTGACTTGGTGTACCTGTGTAATCTGATATCCAGAAGGGTGGGGATACCTCTCCTCTCCACCACTTTTATGATTCAGCATTTCTGGAATGAGCTTGAAAAGAGCCAGACGGTACCTACAACACTCTACTGCTATGATAGATCAAAATAATTATCCTTTTTCCGGTTTTTTAAAGGGTGGGGTTAAGTACCCTTACCACAGTGTTTGTAACTTGATCTTTACAGAGCACCTTATGGACAGAACTGCAGCAGACAACCAGTATCTGTGATTTCTCACAGGAAGGAACTCGGACCAAATAGGTGATGACTTTGTGAGGGCCACAGGGAGACAAACCAGAATTGACAAAACAGATTCCATTACAATTCTTTGTGTTCTAGATGGCAAGGAGAGGCATGTCCTCAAAACAAGACAACATGCTGCATAATACTGGTGCATCCAAATTCACCAAGAATAGATTATTGAAAACTGCACGAAATTTTATTCACTGATGAATGCCACATATTTCTGATACCATTGAACATCAATAATATGTGAAGGGAATCTGGTAACGCTGCATGTCAGTGGCATACTGTCAGTGAAGCACAGCAAGATGACATATTAACAATGTTGTGAGTGAATATCACGTAGGAATTTTAAAAGTCATAGTTATCCATCAAGGGCATCCCGAACGCTCTACAATACAGGCCTACCAAGCTCCAATCCATCAGTGAACCGTTTTATCAGAATTTCAGGGTACAATTCCAATTTAAAGGCAACAGCTCCCCAAGTTCTCTGCGCAGGAATGATTAACAATTTCATGAATGATGCTAATATTCCTTGATTGTATTGGTGTGCATTTCCCCCAGTATGAATCCAATTTAATATGCCTGTCATAAATTGAAAAGATCTATGTGAGCTTTTCCTTAGCAATGAATGGGATAAATTAGACCAGCTATGTTCGTTCAAATTAACTCATAGACAGCATGCCATACAGTGAATGAGGTTGTTACAGAACAGGCTTACACCGCCGGCCGCGGTGGCCGAGGAGACTGAGGCGCTCCAGTCACGGTCTGCACGGCCACTACGGTCGGGGGTTCAAATCCCCCCTTGGGCATGTATATTTGGGCCGTCCTTAGTATAAGGCAGTTGATAAGTAGTTTGTAAGTTTAGGGACTGATGACCCCGTAGTTAAGTCCCATAAGCTTAACAAACATTTGAATTTGAATTTGAGCTTACACCAAGAAAAGTGATTATAGGTTCTGTAAGACTGCTGAAGAACTGACTTTCGTGGATTTTTTTGTCAGTTTATTGGAAGATATAGAAATTCACTATAGTATACTATACTGTATAAATTTTGTTAGTTCTGTGATGAAAAAATGTTTTTTGTAGTTTTGAAAAGACTGATCTGTTATATGTCATTACTTCATGGCATATTTTCTGCTGAAATGCTTTCACCTTTGCAATTTTAGGCAGTTTATAATGATACTAATAGTGAATAATAAGTTTTTAAGGAAAGTTAAGGATTCAGAGGTTATTTTTATTATGGTCCAACACCACAGACAAACTAATATCCATAAATAAATTCTCTGCAGTTACTAGTATTTTTATTATATTCCTTTGCGTTTATTGTTGGTATTTAGTATGTACTATTTAATTAATCTCTTCTTGTTTATCTGACTGTCATCCAACAAAATGTTCTTTTGAGTCTTCAACTCACTATGGCAACCATCTAATTATATTAGATATTGTTAGCCTCTAGCCAGTACTGAGACCACTGAAACCATTCTAGATATCATGACTAGTTACAGAATATACAACTGAAGCTATTGGAGACACAGACAGTAATGATAGGACAATTGTAGCATCTGTAGTGTTTTGCTTGCTTTCTCAAGTTTTATGGTTAATCAACAATATGAATAATTTACAAAATAACTATTGAAAACTTATATTGAATAGTCAATGTAAGAAAATGTCTTTCAATTTGGAGTTAAACACAGCATGAATGATAATATATCATGTAATCTATGACAGTCACTGTTTTATTTGCAGATTGTAAATGGCCCAGAATACCGATTGCTGCTCCGTGGTGCTGCAGTATTGCCACAGTACAGGGTGTCTTTTAAAGAATATAATTTTGGACCATGTTTTATATTTAATTCAAACATCTTTTATTACCATACAACACTAATTTTCAGTAATGAAGAAAACAGTTCAATGACGTAAGTAAAATGATACTTGTTTCAAAGCAGAAGACTACTTGAAAATTTATCATACACATATACTTCTTTGCTTATACTGGGAAAATGGCATTTCTCACAACTGTTCATAGTGCAAACTGTTCAAATTGAATATATTTGCCATTTTATTTCCTTCTTATTGTAGTCTTATATCAATTCTAATACGATAACCTAAATGGCAACACCAATGTCTGTTCGAAAAATCTCAGCTGCACCATGTTGGCAGCTATGCAACCAGGATTCTGACAGGAGCGAGAGGAAACGGCTGTGACAGCACCACTTCCATATAAGCAGTAATGCCACATGCTATGGCACCGTTTTTGTGCCCAGTGTCAATGTACCTTTAGTTATATATAATTTCACGCCAAGGTTCATCGATTGCAAGCATTCTTGGAAATTACCGAAATATCGGCATAACGGAAGACAGGTATACCACCCATCAGCCTTAACTCATAATATAAACACAATCTCGGAAAACATTTATACAGGATAATATCTAAATACTTACATATTGTAGATAATAAATAATCTGTGCTTATCTTCGTAAGAAAGCACCATCCATGACATACCATCGTCTACAACGCAGCAACAACATAATTACGCCACCTACAAATATGTACATACACGACAACATGGCAATGCCACAGGTCAAATCTAACAGGTGATATTCCAGTCTTCAGATAAGCCAAAGTTTCATAAAAATCATCACGTCAAAAAAAACATCATAATTAGCTATATAAATCAGCTGTTCAGCCATATCAGTTGTCCATCATTGGGAGCGAAGTGAGAGTCGAACGTTCGATATATATTGATCACAATGCCGTTTCCTTCAGTGTACACGGATTCTTCCAAATTACCGAAAGTGTTAAAGCACTTGATGCCAGTAATAATTTGCAGTAATTATATTGAAACAGTGCAAAATGTCCACAACTCAGATACCACAAATTGAGAAGCTCATTGGTCGAGAGAATGATGCTACTTGGAAATTTGCAGTAGAAGCTTACCTGCAGTTTGATGAGCTCTGAATGTTATTAATGCAATGTTAAAGTCCACAGACTCAGATTTCAAGATTAAGGGTCGTAAAGCAAAGTCCAAATTAATTCTACTAGTTGTTCCCATAAATTATGCACATATAGAAAAGGCTAGCTCAGCAAAGGAAATGTGAAAAAATCTAAGAAGAGCATTCGAAGATGGTAGTTTGACCAGGAAGGTGGGTTTGCTGAGAGAGCTCATCGCTACACATTTAAATGAATGAAAAAATGTTGATGAGTATGTAAACAAAATCATCTCCACTTTGAATCGCCTAAGAAATATAGGTGTTCATATTGCTGAAGAATGGACTGCTGTTAGCAGGACTCCCTGATACGTACTCCCCAATGATAACGGGTCTAGACAGTTCAGGAATACAAATTCCCAGCGATAGCGTGAAAGTAAAAATATTGCAAGATGTTAAGAATATACAAGAATATCCTTTTCAGGACAAGGAAATCTCTTTGTATTAAAAATACAAAAAGAAGAAACCTTTTCAGTGTTATAAGTGCCATTTTGCATCACAATGCATAGAAAAGGCAAGTACAATCAAGGATCCAGAAAGGAAGGCAACTAATAAAAGTAAGGTACTTACTGCATTTTATTCTCGTTGTGAAATTGAAGATAAAATGCAGATTGGTATCTGAATTCGGAGCATCTATGCATATTACGAATGATCAGTCAATTTTATATGATGTTTTCATTTCAGCAGTGGATGGTACTGATTTACAGTGTGAACTAGCAGAAAAAAAACTTCAATTTGAATGCAAAGGTGAATCACAAGATATTACAACTCATGATCTACATTATGTGAAGAATCTTGCTACAACCTAGCTTTCAGAAAGGTTTTTTTTTTTTCGTATGGCTTACATGCAGCGTTAACATAAAAACAATTAATACTTTTACAGGTATATGCATGTATATTTTATTAGTACCAAGACCAAAGTGAATGAGATATTTGTTTGTTTTCGTGCCAGGGTTGAAAGAGAGACTGGTAAGATGATAAAAATTCTCAGATCAGACAGTGCTACTGAAAACATAAATAACCAGTTCAGACATCAATTAAGTGAACTGCCCAAAATGAAGTAACAGAGCGGACTAACAGAACTATTATAGAAAAAGCAAAAGCATGTTACAGGATGCAGGATTACCAAAACGCTATTGGGCAGAAGAAGTATCAATTGCAGTTTATCTAAATAACAGATCACCTACTAAAGCTGTACCGCATAAGACTGCATATGAAGTTTGGACTGGACACAGATCTGATTTAAATCATTTAAGAATTTTTGGATGTAAGGCCATGAAAGAAGTTCCAGACAAACGTAGAAGAAAATGGGACTCCAAATCTGAAAAATATATTTTCAGTGGATATTGTGAAGATTCCAAAGGTTACAGATTTATAAATCCTGGAAACAAAAGGGTAATAACTAGCAGAGATGTGCTATTTTTAGAATCAAGTGAATATGAAGAATTTAGTGAAAATGAAATAAAAGGTGAAAAGAAATGTGTAGATATCTACATCTACATCTACATGGGATACTCTGCAAATCACATTTAAGTGCCTGGCAGAGGGTTCATCGAACCACCATTATACTATTTATCTCCCATTCCATTCTCGAATAGTGCTCGGGAAGAAAGAACACCTGAATTTCTCTGTTCGAGCTCTGATTTCTGGTATTTTATTCTGATGGTATGTAAGTAGGAGTCAACAATATATTTTCGCATTCGGAGGAGAATGTTGGCGATTGGAGTTTCTTAAGTAGCCCACACCACAGCGATAAGCGCCGTTGTTGTAATGATACCCATCCCAGATCGTGTATCATTTCTGTAACGCTGTCTCCTCTGTATCGTGACAATACGAAACGAGCAATACTCTAAGAATGGACGGACAAGCGTAATGTATGCAGTTTCTTTTGTAGTTCTGTTTCATGTTTTAAGGGTTCTGCCAATAAAACGCAGTATCTGGTTCACCTTTCCCACGACATTATCTACGTGTTCTTTCCAATTTAAGTCTGAAGTAATAGTAATTCCTAGATATTTTGTGGAGTTCACGACCTTCGCTTTTGATTGATTTATCTTGTAAACAAATTTTAACGGAATTTTTTTCGTACTCATGTGGAAGACTTTACACTTCTCCTTATTTAGAGTCAATTGCCAATCTTAATCAGATCGTTCTGCAGTTGGTTTTGATCTTCAGACGACGGTGTCATCTGCAAACAACCTAAGAGAGCTACTTAGATTTTCCCCTAAATCTTTTATGTAAATAAGGAATAGCAGAGGACCATAACACTACCCTGTGGAACGCCCGATATCACCTCTGTTTTAGTCGATGCCTTACCATCGATTACTACGAACTGTGTCCTCTCTGACAAGAAATCCTCTATCCAATCGCAGAGGACCATAACACTACCCTGTGGAACGCCCGATATCACCTCTGTTTTAGTCGATGCCTTACCATCGATTACTACGAACTGTGTCCTCTCTGACAAGAAATCCCCTATCCAATCGCAAATTTGGGGCGATATACCATAACCACGGAATTTGATTAAAAACCGTTTGTGAGGTACGGTGTCAAAAGCTTTCTGGAAATCAAGAAATACGGAATCGATTTGCGAACCCTTGTCGATAGCACCCATCACTTCGTGTGAATAAAGAGCTAGAGCTAGTTGTGTTTCGCATGAACGATATTTTCTAAATCCGTGTTGATCTTTGGTCAATAGATCGTTCTGTTAGAGATAATTCATAATATTTGAATACAGTGTATGTTCCAAAACCCTGCTGCAAATTGACGTCAATGAAATAGGCCTGTAGTTTAGTGGGTTACTCCTACTGCCTTTCGTGAATATAGGTGTGACCTGTGCAAATTTCCAATCTTTTGGTACAGATCCTTCTTTGAGAGAGCGGTTGTATATGGCTGTTAAGTAAGGGGCTATCGCTTCAGCATAATCAGAAATCTAATGGGTATACAATCCGAACCAGAAGACTTGTTCTTGTTAAGTGATTTTAGCTGCTGTACTACACCCATGATATCTACTTCTACGTTACTCATTACGGCATCTGTTCGTAATTCGAAATCTGGAATATTGGTTTCGTCTTCTTTGGTGAATGAGTTTCTAAAAGCTATGTTTAGTAGCTCTGCTTTAGTAGCGCTGTCATCGGCAGGATCGCCATTACTATCACGTAGTGAGGGTATTGTTTGTGTTTTTCCCCTAGTATATTTAACATATCACCAAAATATCTTTGGGTTTTCAGTCAAATTGCGAGAAAGAGTTACGTTGTGATAAGTATTGTAGGCATCTCGCATTGAAATCCTCGCTAAATTTCGAGCTTCTGAGTACGATCGCTAATCCTGGGGGTTTTGTGTTCGTTTAAATTTAGTATGCCTTTTCCTTTGTTTTGCAACAGTGTCCTGACCTGTTTTGTGTATCAAGAGGGATCGCCTCCTTCTTTTATTACTTTATTTGGTATAAAACTGTCAATTGTTATCGATACCACTTCTTTGAATTTGAGCCACATCTGGTCTACACCTACGTTTAGTATTAGAAACGAGTGGAAGCTGTCTTTCAAGAAGCAATGTATTTTATTTCTATCTGCTTTCCTGAACAAATATACTTTTCGTTCATTTTTGGTAACTTTGGGACTTTCGATATTCCATTTCTCTACGACAGCTATGTGTTCACTAATACCTGTATCCGTTTTGATGCTCGTTATGAGATCAGGATTATTTGTTGCTAAGAGGTCAAGTGTGTTTTCTCATCCATTTACAATTCTAGTTGGCTCATGAACTAATTGTTCGAAGTAATTCTCAGAGAATGCGTTGAGCACAATTTTGCACGATGTTTTATGCGTACCTCCTGATTTGAAAATGTTATTTTTTCCAACAGATCGAGGGTAAATTAAAATCACCGCCTACTATTATCTTGTGAGTCGGGTACGTTTTTGTAATTAGACTCAGGTTTTCTTTGAACTTTTCTGCTATTGTATCGTCAGAGTCGGGAGGCCGGTAAAAGGAACCAGTTATTAATTTCCTATGATTTACAGGTACAACCTCTACCCATAATAGCTCACAGGAGCTATCAACTTCAACTGTTCTACACAAAATACTACTTTTGACGGCGACAAACACGCCTCCACCTACTTTGTTTAATCTATCCTTTCTGAACACAGTTAGATCTTTTGCAAATACTTCTGCTGAACTTATTTCTGGCTTGAGCCAAATTTCACTACGTATAATGAAGTGTGTTTCGGTGCTTTCTATTAACGCTTGGAGTTCTGGTACTTTCCCGACACAGGTACAACAATTTATAACTGTTATACCGATAGTTCCCAGATCTACATTTCTCCTGTGATCCACCTGCACCCTTTGATTGCTTATTTTGTTTTTCCCCGAAGCCCTTTATCCTAAAAATCCGCCCTGTCCACGTCACACAGCCCCCACTACCCGCGTAGCTGCTTCCTGCGTATAGTGGACTCCTGACCTATTCATCAGAACCCGGAAACACATCACCCAATGGCGCAAGTCAAGAAATCTGTAGCCTACATGGTCGCAGAACCGTCAGAGCCTTTGATTCAGACCCTCCACTCGGCTGTGTACCAGGGGTCCACAGTCGGTACTGTCAACTATGCTGCAGATGCTGAGCTCTGCTTTCATCTTGCAAGCAAGACTGGCAGTCTTTACCACTTCAGATAGCCGCTCAAAACATGAGAGGATCTTTTCAGATCCAAAGCGACATGCATTGTTGGTACCGATGTCAGCCACCACCTGCAGTTGGCTGCACCCCGTACCCTTCATGGCAACCGGAAGGACTCGTTCCACATCTGGAATGACTCCACCGGGCATGCACACGGAGTGCACGTTGGCCTTCTTCCCCTCCTTGGCAGCCATCTTTCTAAGGGGCTCCATCACCCACCTGACGTTGGAGCTCCCAACTACAAGCAAACCCACCCTCTGTGAAAGCCCGGATCTCGCAGGCTGGGTGGTGATCTCAGGATGAGAGACACCATCCGACTCGGGAACGTTGTCCTGAGCAGACAGCGCCTCAAACCTGTTCGCAAGACGAACCGGTGAGGCCTCACGATCGGTCCCCCGGAATGTCTTGCGCCTCCTGCCACGCACTGGAGCAACCTCCCACGCAATCACGGGTGGGGTGCCTGCCTCACTGCTAGCAGTATAAGGGCATGTCGATGGCGACGGGAGTCCGTTCGGTCCCCACTACCGGCCAACAACAACGACGCCCCTCGATCGCAGCTTCCAACTGTGCAACCGAGGTTAACACAGCTTGAAGCCGGGAGCGAAGTGTCAGACTGCATCCGCACACAGCAGTCACAGTCCATATTCATGATTACAGTGCCGACAAAAACAAAAACTACAGTCGCGATGCGTTCAAAGGAAGACTATACTGTTTGTTAAAAAGCAGATTTGAATCTAATATGCACGAGAGCACAATATAAGTTTACAAATTGAAACGAGAACGCGCAGGCGAAAATCAAAATAGTATATGTCGCTTGTAATCAGAAAATAAAGAGAGACGACTGTCGCGACGTGATTCACAAGGCGGAATCATACATTAACCAGATATTTAACGCGAATATGAATCAAATAAAAACGCGAGCACACAATAACTTTAATGAACTGAAGAGAAAGCGCACTGAAAAGTCAAAATACGTAGCTTCTAGAGAGAAGCCGGTTACACTTACAACTGAGACTTTGCTGTCACTGGACAGGTGTGCACTGAAGGACGTCCAGTCCTGAAGAAAATGTACAAGAACATGCAAGGGCACAATTAAATTTAGAAACTACAGAAGAAGAAGTTTTTCAGGATCGTTCTGATATGTTTGTTGAAAATGAAACGGATGATGAAATTCAAGAAACTCCAGTGACAGAGCACATTAATTTATGGCGTTCATGATGTATAACAAAACCTAAGTTGTATCCAGATTACAAGACTTATATGGTTACTCAGTCATTCAACGATGAACCTCTGACAGTAGAAGTCCGAATGCAGATGACTGGGAGAAAGCAATAGAAAAGGAATTGCAGTGTTTTTCTAAGAATGGTACTTATGAATACATTAATACACCACAATGAAAGAAACCATTATGAGTGAGATGGCTCTTCAGAATTCAAAACCCTGAAGAAGCAATACCTAAATTTAAAACTCGTTTGGTAGTAATAGGTTGTTCTCAGAAGCAGGGAATAGACTATAAAGAAAAATTTTCACCTGTAGTGAAATATGCCTCGTTAAGATATCTTCTATAGTTTGCTGTAAAAGAAAATTTGTTAATCCACCACATGGATGTAAGGACTGCATATCTCAGTGGATAATTAAAGGAAGTAATTTTTGTGATTCCACCAGAAGAGGAAGCTAAGAAAACCTCTCAAGAAAAGAATAAAATTGGGCACCTAAAAAGAGTATGTATGGTCTTAAACAGAGTGGATAGAGCTGGAATCAGTGCTTACATAAATCAAATGTTCAAATGTTTGTATAGCTTATGGGACTTAACTACAGGGTCATCAGTCACTAAACTGACAAACTACTTATGAACTAACTAAGACTAAGGACGGCACAAATATCCATGACCGAAGGAGGATTCGAACCCCTGACCGTAGTGGCCGTGCGGACCGTGACTGGAGCACCTCAGTCCCCTTGGCCACTGCGGCCGGTGCTTACATAAATCCTCGACAAAAATGGACATGAGACAATCAGTAGCTGGTCCTGGTCTATATTACAGCAGACACGTAAGGCAAACTATCATTGTAGCTATATGGGTTGATGATATTTTTATTTTAACAATGAGTGAAAATTCAGTGAATAATTTCAAGAAACAACTTCAGTCTGATTTTGTTTTGCATGACAGGTGAAGTGAAACAATATCTTGGGATGAAAATTCTCAGAAATAAAAATGGGAAAGAATTGTTCATTGATCAGTCAGTCTACACGAAGAGAATACTGGAAAAATTTGACATGAATGATTGTAAACCAGTTTTCATACCTATGGAAAAGGATGTAAAGTTCTCAGTAAGAGAAGAAGATAAATTGTCTAACGAGAAAACACCTTATTTCCAGGCAGTGGAAAGTCTTTTATATTCAGCTCATATATTTAGCTCAAACTCCAAGGCCAGATATTGCTTTAGCTACAAATATTGTGAGCAAATTTAATAAAGACCCAAGAATTAAACGCTGAGATGCTGTTAAAAGAATATTTAGAAATTTAAGAGGAACTGCCAATTACAAACTAAGCTATCATAACACAGGAAACTGGCAGCATGAATGTTGTAGTGATGCTGACTGGGGTAATCAACTCAAAAATATACATTCTATTACAGGTAGCTGTTTCAAATTGATGGGAGTATTAATATCCTGGTCCTGCAGGACAGAAAGAACAGTGGCTCTGAGTGCTGTTGAGGCTGAGTACATAGAGTTGTCTAATGCAGTGCAGTGAACTAATGTGTAGGTCTATATATTCCTTGCTTGTTATAAATGTTCTGTGGTATATGTTGTATGTTCTGAGTTAGTTGTAATGTATCTGTTCAATGGATGGGAACACAAGAATTTAATTAAAATACATGTTCCTAATATGGTGTTTCAAGATATTTTGCTGTGTAAATATATAAACCAACAATAATTTTGGTACTTGGAAACCATGATTAGTCACGGATTTTCAGTGCAACCACACAAACTAATTGTGCTTCTAGAGTACATTCAAAGTCCACCCTGGACAACACCTTCACCACAGGGAATGTGTAATATTTAAAATTTAACACTGCACTCCAGAGCTGTAAAATAGCTACATTATGCCCATTCTTTTGATAATACGTATAAAAATTATCACCAGCCCAAGTACTGTTCAGAACACTTCATTTGTAATACTAACCCTGTACCATAATTCTAAGAGGCACTTAATCTATACTTCCACAGAGCAGATTTAGTTTTGTGTTGATAGTTTCTGAATTCAATAAAATACAACCATAAAAACACTTCTCCATGAATTTTACATTAATTCAGACATAAATCAAAATTGTATGTATAAGCATTAACATTGCGTGGCTGAATGTTATGCACAGTTGTGCAATTAAACGTAAATGTGGCTATCTGTAGCTCTGAAGAACTGGTGCGGACATCATGCCCAGTTCTGCAATTATAAGTATGGCTATACATACTGTGATATTCAGCTACATACGAGAGACTATGTAAAACTTGCTTTTCCATTATGTCCTCACTTATAGTTCTGCACAGCTGCTGCACTGTTTGTGTAGTACGGCAACCAGGCTGCTGCGATGTTGTCGGAAGTTTTCCAAACACATATGTAAGAGCTACCATTATTAGAATTTAAAATGGAAACACACACAAAATCTTGAAATTATTTAGAAGTAAATTATTTCATTCAAAACTCTATACCATATGCAACAGATGCAATCTCCTTCTTACAAACATTTTTCTAGATGAAATTTCTACCTATCGCTACATATTAAACTCAAGCATAGACAATGAATTTTAATTAATAAATTTGCACAAAACTCTTACATGGCTAATTAAAAACAGTTTTCTTCAGCGCTCTAAACTCATCAAGGAGCAAAAGAAGTATTGACTCCAACATGTGTATTTTACAAGTTAACAACACTTATTGAATGTATGTGTATTTGTGAGGTACTCACAACATAATTAGCTACAGTTATGCTGCAACGGTGCAATAAGTGTTATATATATAACTCAGTATTTACCTACTATAAGTACCTTAATTATGAATCTCCTTTCTATGTGCTCCCTAGGTTAGACTGCAATTTTGTTAACAAACCATATCTCACTGTTGAGATAAATGATGCTCTTATAGCAGCAAGAAAGGAGACACAAATTGTAATATCTTTCAAACCACTGGACACTATCAAATATCAGGAAGTAATTGAACTGCTTATTAATGGAGTTCATCGTCAGAAAATATTCATAACTGGAGAAGGAGCACACCTGAGGGTTAGTAATTTACCTTTTCTTATTTCACTTGAAAACTTTTACATATTCTAAAGCTTACATTAGTTTCCTTTTCTCAATGTTTATCGATTACATTGTTTAATCCTAGAAGTGTATGAGTTGAAACTTCTAATTTACCCTTCATATCATAAAAGCTTGTGAGATCTTCTTTAGCTGACAGTTTGGTGAAGTCCAACACATATTTAATGTACATGACAATATCACTAGCGCCAGGCGAGGAAGACACTGTGACAAACGCACGTTAACAATGTACTGTCAGCAAAAGAATGATACAGTACACGAATAACGTAAAAACTGTGTGTGAGCCCAATCATGTTCCAGTCATAAAGCGTTAGTCCAGGACGTTCACCTACCATTGACAGTGGTGTGTTGGGTAGCATATTAGAATATATGACGATGTGACATATCATTTTCATAGTAGGGTAAAGTTAGCTTTAGCACACAACACAGTCAAATGTCTTGATTGTTTGTATTTATTGTTTTAAAAATATGTCATGGGTAATATATCACACATCACCACTTCACAAAACCTAGGTGTAGTTTAATAGATTTTTCAAAATGCCAGAGTAGTCAACTAACATATTTATGTAACACTATAATTAATCATTGTTGATATGGTATCATCTACTGCCATAGTTTCGGATAAACTGACTCCTCTGACTGAATGTGGCTTAGCTGGAAAATAAATGCTAGAAAAATATAAGAGGCAGTTAAGTGAAATTCTTGTATTAAATCTATGCAATTATAGTCCTTTTTATGCAGGAAGGCACCTCAGTTTTCAGCCATTCTGTGTATCCTGCCCGATTTCCGCACTACTAGACAATAATATCCATTCTCTAGTTGCGTGGCTAGGCTTGAGTTTCTCTCACAGGCTCCACTGTTGGTGTCAGCGACGCTTGGCCATAACTCCTCCCCTCCACACTTCCCCTGTTGTTCTGCCTTCATGCGTGGAAGGCGTTCCTGCATAACGTGAACTATAGCAATTGGCGAAATAGAAGATAGCATTTTAATAGATGGTATCTCCAAATTGTCTCCAAATAATTTCTGAGAAAAAGCTCAGTACCATCAATAATCAGACAGAAAAGACGCTTATGAAGACGAAAATAATCGTTGACACAAGCATTCGGAAACCTTCTCTTTTGTAAGAGAGGAGCGAGGAGCAAGGGAACAGAAGACAAAGGTTACTCACAAACTTGACTGTGAGATAGGATGCGTGATATGTCATTATAGATTTAGGATAATAAATAATGTTGCTTTCAGTATAGTCGATATCTATCAGAGAGGGAGACGTCTGTTAGATAAATAATCGGATATGGATATTAAGTGGTACAAGAATAAACTATATATGGGAGGATAATTAATTTTAATAACGTTATGAGACATGATATAGACAACAATGAAATAAAAAAGTTGGCAGATTAAAATTGTGTGCCAGAACTGACATTCGAACCTGGGACCTTTGCCTTTCATGGACAAGTGCTCTGCCGACTACGTTACCCCAGTACACTTCACGTCCCGTCCTCAAAGCTTAAGTTCTGTTGGTACCTCGTCTGCTTCTTTCCAAACTTCACAGAAGACGAAGAGAGTTGCTCAGGATGGAGTAGGGTGGAGAGCTGCATCAAACCAGTCTCTGGGATTAAGATCACAACAACAGTTTGAACATAAAGAAATTATTGTAAGTATTGATGGTACTTTTTATCACTCTTCAATCCGTCTTTTGTATACATCGGTGCCCAGAGTCCAGTGACCTCTGTGCCACTCTGTATAGAGATATGGCCCCACCCCCTCATTTTACTGCAATCAAATGCACATCTCACACTCCCAGCTATCAGTGCCTCTACACTTATGTAGGCTGTATGCAATGTTCTGCCCCTACCCTTGCCCTGGATCCTGCAACCTCCCCTCCTCTCCCTTTACCATTCCATTTCATTTACTGTTAAGTTGTGAGTTTTGCTGTAGGGATCAGAGGTGCATGAGTAGGGCCTGAGTGACTTTATGTATGTATGTATGTTGTCTTGCCACAGTGGAAAGGCCGAAGGCTCTAATGCACCTTGCTATGGAGTGTGCAGCTGCTCCCCATCTGGGGTTTGATGTCTCCCTCAGGCGTGAATGTCATGTGTAATTTTGCATATCGGTGCGTTTTCGTGTGTTTTTAGATATCTGGATGCATTTGTGTTTTCACATCTCCTTTTCAGTAATCCAGCCTGCCACACATTAACTTCATGTGCTTATTTTTTCATCATTTCCTGTTTCACTAAGACCATCCCTTCTCTAACGGATCCCTGGTCCATATCTATGCACAAGTTCAGAAAAGTATCCTTGTAACTTTGCCAAGACCCAGTCCCAAAAAAATGTTCAAATGTTTGTATAGCTTATGGGACTTAACTACGGGGTCATCAGTCCCTAAACTTACAAACTGCTTATGAACTAGCTAATACTAAGGAAGGCACAAATGTCCATGACCGAGGGGGGATTCGAACCCCCAACAGTAGTGGCCGTGCAGATCGTGACTGGAGCGCCTCAGTCCCCTCGGCCACTGAGGCCGGCACCCAGTCCCAGATCGTGTTTCTTCAGTGCTGGCTAAAACAAGGAATCCCTTTTAATGGCCTAACCATTGAAATTCTTTTTTTGTGCATCACACGATAACTTTTCCAATAACCTTTACCTTTCCAGTCTTTGTCTCTGGCAAACCTAGTATTACAAAAACAAATCTTCATGTCACAGGCATCCTTAAAACATCTCTGCTTCCTTCACAAGATACTATTAATGTACAATGTCCAGGAGATATATCCCATCTAGAAACTGAATCCCTTGCTCTCTAACGTGTAAATATAGCATTCCAGACACCACCAACATGTGATCAGGCCTGCTGACAATCTACTTCTCCTTGGTGCAATACTTACCAACTCCTACCCTAGCAACAGTGTTCTTCCCCATGAAGCTGTCATAGGTGCTCACAGCACCCAGACCCTGCCTTACTGACCTTTCCAATTCGACACATCCCCAAAAATTTACCATCCACACTTCACAAGATCCAGAGCCAAAACAACCCGAGATCTCTGTTATTAAAATGTTCACCAATAACCTAAAACCCACAGAAATGTCAGTCCTGTCCCAAGGTCTCATAGTTAACCCATACCTACCCCACTTCTAAGTTAATGTGTACTAACAATACATGCAATATTCTTTATGTACGATAGGCCAGGCTTTGCATATATTAATGTTTCGAAGGTGCAGTCAACTACAATTTCCTTATATGGGCTAATTGTCACAAAATCCTTCCAAGGTTTTTCTAATGTTCAGGTCATCTTGAAATGATCATTTAATTCAGATTGCATAAACAACTTTATTGTCTGTCGTCAAACGTATACAAGTTCTTCTATCCATCTTGCCTTCCCATTTTAACACATCCACAAAGAATTATAGTATCACAGATATAACAATACTGATATACAATCCTGGCCATTAAAATTGCTGCACCACGAAGGTGATGTGCTACAGACGCGAAATTTAACCGACAGGAAGAAGATGCTGTGATATGCAAATAATTAGCTTTTCACAGTATTCACACAAGGTTGGCGCCGGTGGCGACACCTACAACGTGCTGACATGAGGAAAGTTTCCAACCGATTTCTCATACACAAACAGCAGTTGACCGCCGTTGCCTGGTGAAACGTTGTTGTGATGCCTCGTGTAAGGAGAATAAATGCGTATCATCACGTTTTCGTCTTTGATAAAGGTCGGATTGTAGCCTATAGCGAATGCGGTTTATCGTATCGCGACATTGCTGCTCGCGTTGGTCGCGATCCAACGACTGTTAGCAGATTATGGAATCGGTGGGCTCCGGAGGGCAATACGGAACGCCGTGCTGTATCCCAAAGGCCTCGTAGAAGTCGAGATGACAGGCATCTTATCCGCATGGCGGTAACAGATCGTGCAGCCACCTCTCGATCATTGAGTCAACAGATGGGGACATTTGCAAGACAACAACCATCTGCATGAACAGTTCGACGACGTTTGCAGCAGCATGGACTATCAGCTCGGAGACCATGGCTGCAGCTACCCTTGACACTGCATCACAGACAGGAGCGCCTGCGATGTTATACGTAACGACGAACCTGGGTGCATGAATAGCAAAACGACATTTTTTCGGATGAATCCAGATTCTGTTTACAGAATCGTGATGGTCGCATCCGTGATTGGTGACATCATGGTGAATGCACATTGGAAGCGTGTATTCTTCATCGCCATACTGGCGTTTCACACGGCGTGATGGTATGGAGTGCCATTTGTTACACATCTCGGTCACCTCTTGTTCGCATCAACAACACTTTTAACAGTGGCCGTTACATTTCAGATGTGTTACGACCTGTGGCTCTACCATTCATTCAATCCCTCCGAAACCCTACATTCCAGCAGGATAATGCACGACCGCATGTTGCAGGTCCTGTACGGACCTTTCTGGATATTCGAATGCTGCCCAGGCCAGCACATTCTCCAGATCTCTCACCAATTGAAGCGTCTGGTCAATGGTGGCCAAGCAACTGACTTGTCATAATATGCCAGTCACTACTCTTGATGTACTGTGGTATCGTGTTGAAGCTGCATGAGCGTCTGTACCTGTACACCCCATCCAAGCTCTGTTTGACTCAATGCCCAGGCGTATCAAGGCCGTTATGACAGCCATAGGTGGTTGTTCTGGAGACTGATTTCTCAGGATCTCTTCAACCAAATTGCGTGAAAATATAATCACATGTCAGTTCTAGTACAATATATTTGTCCATTGAATACCCGTTTATCATCTGCATTTCTTCTTGGTGTAGCAATTTTAATGGCCAACAGTGTACATATGACAGAGATACAAAAACTATGTGTCATCTAGAGCAGCTAAACCGTGCTGCTGCCAGCTTTTAGTATCTCCCATTTACTTTTATAGAACACATACTACAATTAATACAATTTCCAAAATATGACATCA
Source organism: Locusta migratoria (assembly GCA_026315105.1). Taxonomy (NCBI): domain Eukaryota; kingdom Metazoa; phylum Arthropoda; class Insecta; order Orthoptera; family Acrididae; genus Locusta; species Locusta migratoria. The sequence goes on along the minus strand of CM048747.1, from coordinate 17,277,251 downwards.
TTTACATTGCAATAATAGGAGTTTGCGAATTAGTGTCTTGGAATTGACCTAGTAAATAATGTAGCTTCATCTGCTTTTATAAAATGAGTAGTCCAGATGCAAAAGCCGCTAAACTGGTAAAAAAATACTGTAGAAAAGCGTGTTCAGTAACATATGCTGCTAACTGTGTATTGTCTTCGGCTGCAAATCTCGTTAAAAGTTTATCGTCTCCAGAAGCCACCAGTTTCAGCAGGCATGCCGATCGCCATTCCCTGTTTGAATGCAAAGCACACCAAGTGACGTCATAGTTCTCAATGTACACAGTCAAAGCTACGTTTTAGTTTCCTTTGATTAGGAGGGATACTTCTCTTATTCTCAGTTAGGTTAGCCGCTCTGTAGCGAACGTGAAACTCTTAGGCCTACTGTCAATGCAGTTTCGAAATATTTGTGGTAACCACAGTTCAGCTAATCAGCAGGGTGCTTGCTGAAGCGCAGAAAAGATAAGAGAAACCAGCTCTAAGAGTGCAAACTGAGATGAAGTGTGATGCTTTATACATATTGTGGGATTACTCTTTGCAGTAATATAGCTGACTTGTGTTTGTACCTTGACCATAACAATTACTTTCTTACAATATTCAGTTTCTTTGTAGAGTTACTGTTTATTATATTGTGTTGCGAATAAAATACTGCAAATTCTGCAAGTGTGAATGTATGTATACTCTTTTTCTGATGAAGGCTGTGGCCAAAAATATTAATAAGTGTGGAAAATAGTAATGCTTTTGGGGATAAACATAGGAACAATTTTCTTAGAAATTATTCTTATTTATTTAATGTATATCTAAAGTTAATTTTTTAAATTCAGCTTGCATGTTTGGTAATATACCAGCAATTTGAATGTTGCAGTGACACTAGTCACAGTGTTCCACCTCATTTCCATGTTCTATAGTTGGACTTCTGTATCATAATAGTCTTCACAATTGAATCAAGAAATAAAAATATTACTTTCAGGTTCAGGTGCTAAAAGCAAAACAAAAACAAATTGATCTTGGTCTCTTACAAGTGGGACAGACATCAGAAAAGTATGTGTCAGTCATAAACAAAAGTGTGACTGCAGTTCCTGTGTCATTTCATATATGTAAAGAGTTTAAGGCTGGAGTAATACCAGAAGAAAGTAAATTACTTACTGGAGATGAGTCTGATTTCTTACAAGTCTTACCACGTGAAATTATAGTTATTAAACCACAGCAAGTTACTGATATAACAGTCACATTCACAGCAGTTTCAAGAATGAGTTTCCATAAAATGGTGTGTATTAAATTTAGAAATCATCATCAGAAGAATCATTTTACATTTAATGTATGTAAAATAATTTTATTTTCAGATAATAATGAAAGTCTTTGACCATATAGAGCCTCTGTGTATTCTTAAAGGAATTTGTGCTGGATATGAGTTTTCATTCAATAGAGACTATATTTATTTTGGTGTTGTTTGTGAAGGCAGTCACTCACACCAAACATTCAGTCTCAAAAACACAGGTGACATTGGTTCCAGGTACGTCAATAGAACAAATTTTTTCCATGTATGTTGGTAAAATAAAATATGCAGTATGCCATTACAATTCAACTATAGTCATACTACAACGACTAATTAAAGCCTCACCGATAAAACATATTCATAGCACTCAAACAAGACATTATTAGTAAGTTCACTTGTTGTTCAGCTCACTAAACATTATAAGCATACAAATTTTAGAATAGTTTATGGGACACATCTTGAATAAACAGTTGGTAATTCACTTTCAAAACATATATATTGTAATTTAACTGCCACAGTTAGTTGTACAGTTTAAGGAACCACCTTGTGGGATGTGGAAGTGTTCAGCCTCAGTTCAAGTTTGCCTGGAGCTGGTATGCCAACCAGCCTGAATGTGATTTCTAGGTAGTCTCCTGTAGTCCATTAGGTGAATAGCTGGCTGTAACCCAAGTTCCACATCAGTTACATGATTCACAAACATTTGCATAAACCAGCTGAAAAATGCTCCTGCTGGATCACAGAAAAGGCGAATATGTTCTCTGACACAAAAGTGAGCTGCCTCAATCCGCATTCCGACTTCCTCACCAAAACTTTTGGCATGCGAACATATTCGTGCACTTTTTGCGCATTACTTTGTAAATACTTTTGCCTAGTTAGCCGTCACAGTCAGCAATGTCGTCTCACTGTCAGTGTCTATATATGTCTCTATCCCTTTGTTTGCTGTCTCTCCCGCTGCCGCTTTCTGTCTGCGTCTTCAATCACGATTGTCGACTTTACACATATGTCGATGGGGATGGTTTGTTTGGGGTTTGACCTGTAGACTTGAAAACTTCAGCACGTGGGTACTGGGGATGGGAAAATGGGAAAATTGGACAAACTGTTTCGTGCCATAGTATTGGAAAGCCGCATGCTCATGCTTTATGTATGGTCTCCATTCGTCTCAGTTTCCCACTTTCTTTCTCTTTTGCTCCAATTGCTACTATCTGCACCTGCCTTAGTTTGTTGTTGCCACTGTTCCTGACTTCCGACATCTCGTTTCGCTTCCTACTGTTGTTTTCATGCATATATCTTTCTCTTGAACTGACACTTTCTCTGCTCCATCATATATAGCTCTCCTGGCTGTTGCACTGTTTCCATCCTACTCACATTCAGCCGAAAAAAGCGCGAATATGTTCCCAAGCCAAAATTTTTGGCGAGGAAGTCGGAATGAAGAATGAGGCAGCTGGTTCCACACTTTTGTGTCAGAGAACATATTCACTTTTCTGTGCTCCGGCATGAGCATTTTTCAGCTGGTTTCCGTCTTTTTTCTGTTACATCAGAGTGTACTGCTTATATTACATGAAATCAATGGCGAGTAAAATTTGTATAGTATTTCATATACCTCGATACATTTGTACAAACGTCAGGCGAAATTGACTATGTAGTAGTTTACTTTCTAAAAAGAGTTTCACGTTGAGATGATTGCTAAACACGCTTAACTATTTCAAAGAACATTGTTAAATCCTATCAATATCGTTCAATAAAAAGCATGTAAATATTTTCGACTCCAGCTGAGAATTTAGTTTAATATGATGCTGTTATTTCATGATAATTCAAGTCGGCCACGTTGACCCAACCATTACGATGACGAATTTTGCAAGTCCATTGGCCTGAAAGACACGAATGTTGATGAAATATCAAGGGATTAATAACACTGAATATTTGTCATGAATATATACGGTAACTTGGAATCTACAGATCTCGGTAATGGAAAACTTCAACACATTCCGTACTCATAATATTAGAACTCATCGTAAAAATTTCGACGATTTGCCATGAATAGACGTGTAGGTTTGCCAATGCACGCAGTTGGATCTTTTGATACCAAAAATTAGGGTTTTTGTAGCGTATCGCGATAACGATTATACAGTTCCAAAACCGGGAAACGGATTTTCGAGATAAACACCTGAACAACATACACATAACATTTTAGTCAGTTCCTATTCCTCAAGATGCGTTACCTCACATTCAGAAATAGCGCTTTCGAACCTATTATTGTCGCGTAATATTATTCAGAGGCCGATATCTCAAGAACCACATAAAATATCATTCTGCCATAAACTTTAAATAAAATTTCGATATGTTATCTGCATTTAATACGCAGCTATGTGTAACCTAATGTTTGTTTCAAATGTTTGTATAGTCTATGGGACTTAACTACGGGGTCATCAGTCCCTAAACTTACAAACTACTTATGAACTACTTACGAACTAGGACGGCACAAATATCCATGCCCGAGGGGGGATTCGAAACCCCGACCGTAGTGGCCGTGCAGACCATGACTGGAGCGCCTTAGTCTCCTCGGCCACCGCGGCCGGCGTGTAACCTAAAATCAACCATACGAGAAGTCCATGCAATGTGTTTTTACTTCTGCAAACTCTTTGAAATATGTTGTAATAGTTCACTAAACTGGATGCTGCATATAAACTGTAAACGAAAACAAAAATCACCCCTTTATCGACCGAAGATTTCAATCTTTAAAATGTACAAAAGTCATTTTTTTTTTTTTTTCGCCGAGTACCTTTCTTCAAATCGCATGGTAAGTTTCAGAACTGTCCGAACGCCGTCTTGCAGCACAATGCGCACTTTTTTCCAACAATATATCGCGGTTTTTCGGCCGTATTTTGTTATCGGGCTAAGATTTACGAAAACTGAAAAATGCCGTTTATAGATAAATGTCTACTGGATGTATTGCAAATATTTGAACAATTTTCTATGGTTAGTTATTTAGACATTTGCGATTCACGGTGATAAAACGGCTAAAAATCTGGTTTTCTTATTTTGTGCAAAACTATGATAAGTTTCAACCTCTATATCTCGGTAACAGATAATGATATCGAAAAAATTTAAAAGCGGCCTCGAGAATATCATAAGATAAAAATTTTGAAGATCTGCAATGAATAGAAAGTATCGATGCGTTTTTTTTTTTTTTTTTTGGTACCCATAAATCATGGTTTTATGAGATTTTCTCAGGAACCGCCCATGAATGAATGGTGCTTCTGTAAGCCGTTTAAAGCCCACCATAAACTACACGTCATGTACAAAAGCCAACTGATTTGCTCAATTTGGATGGGCTCCAGGAAGTGTGTAAATCTGAAAATTTTGACGATGTACTGTATGATACCTATAGTATGCCCATTTTTCTAGTACGTACACAAATGATCACTAGGCCAAGATCTATCCAGAACACTTTACCGCTTCCCTCTGAGATGAATACAACCTGAGATATGGGCCCCTATAGAATCGAAAATTCGCATTTACAAACATAATACCGCGCACTGCCGTGCGCGGTATGATTAACGATTGCGGCTATTCCTTTTTTGGACAGATGTAACTATGTGATGTTGCAACTGTTCAAAATACAGACTTAGTGTGAATATTCTTTGTCTCAGCTGCTGGTAAGTGTTATAATGAAATGACACGTACGAATATTTGTGCCTGGGTCAGGACTCAAGTCCAGGTCACCCGCTTACTACAGTCGTGCTAATCTTTTCACTACCCAACCCAATGGGCTTCACACATACCGAGTCTGACCCAAATTATCCATACGTCCTCCTACCTGGAACACTGTACTCCATTACTTGCAGCTAAACTTAAATCCCTGCCAGGAGTCTTGTGTCCATGTAATTTCACACTGAAAGAAGCATTAAACCTCAGTAAGGTGGATTACAGTTAAGAATTGAGTCGTGTCTTCTCATGGACATTCCTCAAAGAACATATGGTGCTTCAGCTGTTTTAAATCTACATTTAGAACAGCTGCAGCATCTCACATTCATGTCTCTTCTTTGGGACATTTACTGTAATCGTAAACTAAGAAGATGAGAAAAATAAATGTCCCACGTATTGCTTTTTTGATGAACTGAAAAATTAACAGCGCCTTTTATTGGATCTTTCTTGTGCACACGGAACTACTAACCACATAGGGCTTCTAAAATTTTAATTTATAAATTTTCCCTTCTTCCCAGTGTAATTCCCACTTATATTAATAGCTCCCCATCTCAGTCCAGATCGTTGGCCAAGTCGTATCTGAGAAGTCCCTGATCTGTCAATTAGAGGTGGGACTCCATCACTTCCAAAGGTTCAAGGCATTTTTCTCTGATTGATACCAGCATCATATTGAAGTAGCAGATTGCTAGGCTTACTTGCGCAGGGCCCCACTGTGTTTTACCCCTACAGGTGAGGGAGTAACAGGTGGATTTAGTAGTCTTTGCTGTCTGAGCACAAAGATGGCCACTACTCCGAATACGTCTGAGATACAGAAACTTATTCCAAAGTAACTGGTAACCCAACTATCTGAACCACTTACTTGGCCACTCATACGTTGCCCATGCTTCATGATCTAAGGCATGACTACAGGAAACCACACCATGAACCATTATACATCATAACACAAATAAATAACTGAACAAGATACCTCATAAACATTACAAAAGAAATTATTGTAGAGTAATGAAGTTAGCATGTGATGTTCTACATCTACATCTACATAGATACTCTGCAAATCACATTTCAATGCCTGTCACAGTGTTCATTAACCACTTCCATAACTTTTCTCTACCGTTCCATTCTCTAATATAGCGCGGGAAGAAAGAACACCTAAATCGTTCTATTTTCGATCTGATTTCTCTGATTTTATTGGGATGGTCATGTCTCCCTACGTAGGTGGGTGCTAGCAAAATATTTTCACATTCAGAAGTAAAAGTCGCTGATTGAAATTCCGCAAACAGATCACACTGCAATGTATAACGTCTTTCTTTTAATGATTTCCACCCCAATTCGCGCAACATTTCCCTGACGCTTTCCCCCCGTAACGTGATAAAACAAAACGAGCTGCCCTTCTCTGAACCTTCTCAATGTCTTCCGTCAGTCCCACATGGTGAGGGTCCCACAAGGGGCAACAGCACTCCAGGAGAGGACGCACAAGTGTGATGTAGGCAGTCTGGTGGAGCTGGTGCATCTTCAAAGCGTTCTGCCAATGAAACGTAACCTTTGGTTCGCCTTCCCCACAATATTTTCTGTGTGTTCTCTCCACTCAAAGTTGTTCGTATTTGTAACTCCTAGGTATTTGGTAGAATTTACGACCTTAAGGTTTGACTGATTTATAGTATAATTGAAGTTCAGCGGATTTCTTTTAGTGGTCATGTGTATTACTTCACACTTTTATTTATTTAGTGTCAATTGCCAATTTTTGCACCATGTAGAAATTTTGTCCAAATCACTTTGCAGTTGCTTTTGATCCTCTGTTGACTTCACTAACCGATAAACGACAGCATCATCCGCGAACAGTCTAAGGGAGCTATTCAGATTGTCTCCTAAATCGTTTATAAACACGAGGAAGAGTAGGGGACCTATAACGCTTCCCTGTGGAACGCCAGATATCACTTTGTTTTACTCGATGACTTACCGTCAATTACAACGAACTGTGTCCTTTCTGATAGGAAATCGTGAATCCAATCGCACAATTGGGGAGATATTTCACAAGCACGCAATTTCATTAGAAGCCGCATGTGGGGTACAGTGTCAAAAGCCTTCCGGAAATCCAGAAATATGGAATCGATTTGAGATCCCTTGTCGATGGCACTTAACACTTCATATGAATAAAGAGCAAGCTGTTTTTGGCAAGATCTTGCACTTGCAATGTTAATTACATTTTATGCACATCACATTTCTGGGGAGGGATAGGCAGCAGGGAAACTGTAAGTACTAGGTATTACATCCATACACAATGTAAGGAAAATACAAGGAAATAGGAACCCTAAAAATGTTCAATGAGAAGCTGTAATGAAACATTTACACATACACAGATGTTGAAAATGGTCATGAAGTTTAGCAAAGAGATGATACTTGAGAAACACTATAAAAATGGAAGTTTTATAAGGATGCAGATAGTATCTTATATCAACAGGACAATAAAATTAAAAACGTAAAAAAAAAAAAAAGCCACCCCCATGAACCACAGACATTGCCGAGGTGGGGTGGCTTGCGTGCCTCAATGATGCAGATAGCCGTACCGTAGGTGCAACCACAGCGGAGGGGAATCTGTGGAGAGGCCAGACAAACGTGTGGTTCCTGAAGAGGGGCAGCAGCCTTTTCAGTAGTTACAGGGGCAACAGTCTGGATGATTGACTGAGCTGGCCTTGTAACATCAGCTAATGTGGCTTTGCCACACAGCTACTGCGAACGGCTGAAAGCAAGGGGAAACTACAGCCGTTACCTTTCCCGAGGACATGCAGCTCTACTGTATGATCATATGATGATGGCATCCTCTCGGGTAAAATATTCCGGAGGTAAAATAGTCCCCCATTCGGATCTCCGGGCGGGGACTGCTCAGGAGGATGTGATCATCAGGAAAGACAATACTGGCATTCTACGGATCGGAGCGTGGAATGTTAGATCCCTTAATCGGGTAGGAAAATTAGAAAATTTAAAAAGGGAAATGGATAGGTTGAAGTTGGATATAGTGGGGATTAGTGAAGTTCGGTGGCAGGATGAACAGGATTTCTGGTCAGGTGAGTACAGGATTATAAATACAAAATCAGTTGGGGGTATCACAGGAGTAGGACTGATAATGAATAAGAAAATAGGAATGCGGGTAAACTACTACGAGCAGCACAGTGATCGCATTATCATTGTCAAGATAGATACGAAGCCAACACCGACAACAGTAGTACAGGTTTATATGCCAACTAGCTCTGCCGATGATGAGGAGATCGAAGAAATATATGAGGAGCTAAAGGAAATTATTCAGACAGTTAAGGGAGAGGAAAACTTAATTGTGATGGGAGACTGGAATTCGGTAGTAGGAAAAGGAAGAGAAGGAAAAATAGTAGGTGAATATGGACTGGGCAGAAGGAATGAAAGAGGAAGTCGCCTGGTAGAATTTTGCACGGAACATGATTTAATCATAACAAACACGTGGTTTAAGAATCACAAAAGAAGGTTGTATACTTGGAAGAGACCAGGAGACACCGGAAGGTATCAGATAGATTTTATAATGGTAAAACATAGATTCCGGAACCAGGTTATAAACTGCAAGACATACCCAGGGGCAGATATAGACTCTGACCATAACTTGTTAGTCATGAACTGTAGGCTGAAACTGAAAAAATTGCACAAAGGTAGGAAAATAAGAAGATGGGACCTAGATAAATTGAAGGAACGTGAAGTTCTGGTGAATTTCAGAGGGAGCTTTAGGCAACAATTGACAGAAACAGGGGGGAATAAAACAGTAGAAGAGGAATGGGTAGCATTGAGAGATGAAATAGTGAAGGCAGCAGAGGACAAAATAGGTAGAAAGGCAAGACCTACAAAAAATCCTTGGATAACACAGGAAATACTAAATTTAATTGATGAAAGGAGAAAATATAAAAATGCAGTAAATGAAACAGGCAAAATGGAGTACAGACGACTAAAAAATGAGATTGACAGGAAATGCAAAATGGCTAAGCAGGAGTGGCTAGAAGCCAAATGCAAATATGTAGAAGAATGTATAAGAAGGGGGAAAGTAGATACCGCCTACAGAAAAATAAAAGACACATTTGGGGACAAGAAAAGTAATTCTACGAATATCAAGAACTCAGATGGGAAACCACTTCTCAGCAAAGAAGGGAAAGCTGAAAGGTGGAAAGAGTACATAGAGCAGCTCTACAAAGGAAATGAACTTAGAGACGATGTTGTAGGAAGGGAAGAGGAAGTAGATCAAGATGAAATAGGAGATACTATACTGAGAGATGAATTTGACAGAGCCCTGAAAGACCTAGGTCGGAACAAGGCCCCAGGAGTAGATGGCATACCCTCAGAGCTACTAAAGTCTCTGGGAGAACCAGCCATGACAAAACTATTTGAACTGGTGTGTAGGATGTATGAGACAGGCGAAATACCCTCAGACTTCAAGAAAAATGTAATAATCCCCATTCCAAAGAAATCAGGCGCAGACAGGTGTGAAAATTACAGAACCATCAGTCTGATAAGTCATGCTTGCAAAATTTTAACACGAATTATCTACAGGAGAATGGAAAAGCTGGTAGAAGCTGACCTCGGGGAAGATCAGTTTGGATTCAGGAGGAACGTAGGAACCCGGGAGGCAATACTTACCTTACGTCTTATCTTAGAAGATAGATTAAGGAAAGGCAAACCTACATTTTTAGCTTTTGTAGATTTGGAGAAAGCATTTGACAATGTTGACTGGACTACACTCTTTCAAATTCTGAAGTCAGCAGGGGTAAAATACAGGGAAAGGAGAGTTATTTACAACTTGTACAAAAGCCAGATCGCAGTTATTAGACTCGAAGGGCATGAAAGGGAAGCATCAGTTGGGAAGGGAGTAAGACAGGGTTGTAGCCTTTCTCCAATGTTATTCAATTTGTACATTGAGCAGGCGGTGAAGGAAAGCAAGGAAAATTTTGGAATAGGCATTAAAGTTCAGGGAGAAGAAATAAAAACATTGCGTTTTGCTGATGACATTGTAATTTTATCAGAGACAGCGAACGACCTGGAAGAGCAGTTGAATGGAATGGACAGTGTGTTGAAGAGAGCATATAAAATGAACATTAACAAGAGCAAAACAAAAATAATGGAATGTAGTCTTAGGAAATCAGGCGATGCCGAAGGAATTAGATTAGGTAATGAGACAGTGAAGGTGGTAGATGAGTTTTGTTACTTGGGTAGTAAAATAACATGCGATGGTCGCAGTACAGAGGATATAAAATGCAGAATGGCAATGGGAAGAAATGCATTTTTGAAAAAGAGAAATTTGCTAACATCAAATATTAATTTAAGGGTAAGGAAGTCTTTTCTGAAGGCATTTGTGTGGAGTGTTGCCTTGTACGGGAGTGAAACATGGACGATAAGCAGTGCGGACAGGAAGAGAATAGAGGCTTTTGAAATGTGGTGCTACAGAAGAATGCTGAAGATTAAGTGGGTAGATCACATAACTAATGAAGAGGTACTGAACAAAATTGGCGAGAAAAGGAATTTTTGGCATACCCTGACTAAAAGAAGGGATCGCTTGGTAGGACACATTCTTAGACATCGAGGAATCGTAAATTTAGCATTGGAGGGAAGTGTGTGGGGTAAAAATCGCAGAGGGAGACCAAGAGACGCGTATAGTAAGCAGATTCAAGTGGATGTGGGTTGCCGTTCTTATGAGGAGATGAAAAGGCTTGCTCAGGATAGAGTAGGGTGGAGAGCTGCATCAAACCAGTCTCCGGACTGAAGACCATAACAACAACAACAAAAAAAAAAGAAACAGAATATCATTTGTTAAATTTTAAATGTTGGATAGAGGTGCTTCATATTGGAAGAGGAGGTTGTTGATGATTTAGAAGTGGGCGTTCCTGGGGTATTAAAACAGCTTAAAGCACTTAACAAAAGTCTTCCAGACCTGATTCTATACCAATTAGGTTCCTTTCAGAGTATGCTGATGCAACAGCTGCATACCTGGTTATCGCATATAACTGCCCACTCAGTGCAAGATCCACACTCAAAGACTTGAAAGGCAATAGGTGTGATCCGCAGAATTACAGGTCCTTATCATAAACGTCGTTTGTTGATCTTGTTAATGTTTATCTTATACGCTCCTTTTAAGACACTTTCCATTCCATCCAAATACTCTTTCGAGTTCTTCCATGTGTCTAACAGAATTACAATGTCATCAACAAAACGCAAAGTTTTTATTTCTTCACCCAGAACTAATGTCTTCTCTAAATTTCTCCTTGATTTCCTTCACAGCTTGCTCCATGTACACACTGTATAACACTGGGGGAATATTACAGCCCTTACTGCCTTCCTAACCACTGCGTCCCATTCAGCCCTTAGACTCTTACAACTGCTGCTTGGTTTTTGCTCAATTTGAAACCAATCTTGAGTTACCTATAGTTACCCTGCTGACTTCGGAATTCAAAGGAGTGTGTTCCACTCTAATTTATCAAAAGCTTTCTCCAAATCAACAAAAGCTAGAAATGTAGGATTGCCTTTCCCTAGCCCATCTTCCAAGTTATGTCGTAAGGTTAGTATTGCCTCACATGTTCTTACATTTTTCTTAAATCTAAACTGACCTTCCTCATGTCGGCTTCTACCAGCTTTTCCAGTCTTTTGTAAAAATTTATGTTAAAAATTCACAAGCGTGACTTATTAAATTCATGGTTCTGTAATCTTCACACCTGTTTGCACCTACTTTGTTTGGAATACGGATTACTACATTTTTTATGTCTGAGGGTATTTCACCTGTCTCTTATGCCTTACACATCAGGTGAAACTTTTGGCTGGCTCTCCCAGAGACATCAGTGGCTCATAGGAATTGTCGACTACACCAGATGCCTTGTTTCGATGTGGGTCTTTGAGTGCTCTGTCAAATGTTTCTCTCAGTATAGTGTTGCCTATCTCATCTTCATGTACTTCCTCTTCTCTTCCTACACTATTGTTTGGAAGTTTATGTCCTTTGTAAGGCCCCTCCATACATTCTTTCCATCTTTCAGGTTTCCCTTCTTTGATCAGAACTGATTTCTGATTTTCCATCTGAACTCTTGATATTCATACAGATGTTTTACTTGCCTCCAAATGTCTGTTTTATTTTGGTGTAAGTGATATATAATATTCCCCTAGTTATACATTAATCTACCGACTTGAATTTGCCTTGTAGCTACTGCTGCATAGCCACTTTTACACTTTCTGTCAACCTTATTTTTTAGTCTTCTGTCTTCCATTTTACCTACTCCATTTGTTGCATTTTATGTTTTCTTTTTAAAGGTCTAGTCTTTCTACCGATTTATTCTTCTACTTCCTTCACGGTCTATATCATCTCTCAAAGCTAACCATTCATCTCCTACCGTGTCATTGCCCTCCGTTTATGTCAATTGCTTCCTACAGCTCCGTCTGAAACTCTCAAGTGCCTCATGGTCCTTCAGTTTGTCCTGGTCCCAACTTATTTTGCTTCCTTTCTGCAGTCTCTTTAATTTCAGTCTGCATTTTAGAATCAATAAGATATGGACAGAGTATGCATCTACACCTGGATATGTCTTACAGTTTAAAACGTAGTTCTGAAATCTATGTCTTATCATTATCAAATCCTGCTAGTCTCTTCTAAGTATACAACAGTCTTTCGTGATTCTTAACCCGAGAGTTTGTTGTGATTAAACTATGTTCTGTGCAAAATTCCATCAGGTGACTTTCTCTTTTATTCCTTTTCCCCACTCCATATTCACCAACTTTTCTTCCCTTTCCTTCCTTTTCCTACTAACAAATTCCAGTTCCCCATGATAATCAACTGTCTGAATGATTCCTTTTATCCCATCATAATTTTTTTCAGTCTCCTCATTATCGGCAGAGCTAACTGACATATAAATGTATAGTACTGTGATCAGTGTTAGCTTCGTATCTATGTTGGATACGATAATGCGACCACCGTGTAGTTTATAGTAGTTTAGCCATATTTCTGTTTTCTTACTCACATATTACACTACTCCTGTGATACCCCCAACTGTTTTCGTATTTATAACCCTGTACTCAACTAATCATGAATCCTGTTCATCTTTCCATCGGTCTACACTAATACCCACTATACCTGTTCTGCAACCTGTCCATTTCCTTTTATAAATTTTCTGTCCTCCCTACCAAATTAAGGGATCAACCATTCCACACTCTGATCCACAGAATGCTAGAGTTCTGTTTCATGATAACCACATCCTCCTGAGTAGTCCCTGCCCATACTCATATAGTGCAGCTGCATGTTCTCAAGGAAGGTAATGACTGTAGTTTTCTCTTGGATTCAGCTACTTGCAGTAACTATGGTAAAACCACATTAGCTGATGATACAAGGCCACCTGAGTCAATCATTCACACTGTAACTAATGGAAAGGCTGCTACCTCTATAAAGAAAGCACATGTTTGACTGGCCTCTCCACAGATACCCCTTTGTTGGGGTTGCACCTAAGACCCAGCTAACTGTTATTGAGGCACACAAGCCCCCCAATCTCGGAAATGTCTATGGTTAATGGCTGTAGGTTAACTCTCAAACAATAAATATAATACAAGTTTTGGAAGGGCAAAAGGAGGAATATCTTGTCTGTTGTGTAATTAGAATAATTAGATGTGTTTTCTGGTTTCTCAGCTATTTTTGTAAACCAGTATAACCTTTTTCACACTAGAAAAGTATATCCAATGTATGTCACCTCTCTGTTAATGTAAGCCATATGAGCTAATAATCATAACAGCAGCTGAAAGTAAGTATAATTGTTGTCTAGTTTTGGCTCCACGAACACTGTATATAACTAGAATGAAACTTCACTCTGCAGCGGAGTGTGCGCTGATTGTTCCGGAACCGGGACTCGAACCTGGGACCAATTTTAATCTGCCAGGAAGTTTCAAATCAGCGAACACTCCGCTGCAGAGTGAAGTTTCATTCTGGAAACATCCCTTAGGCTGTGGCTAAGCCATGTCTCCACCATATCCTTTCTTCCAAGAGTGCTAGTCTTGCGTGTTTGCAGGAGAGCTTCTGTGAAGTTTGGAAAGTAGGAGACGAAGTACTGGCGGAAGTAAAGTTGTGAGGCGGCATCGTGAGTCGTGTCGGGATAGCACAGTCGGTAGTGCGCTTGTCCGCGAAAGGCAAAGGTACCAGGTTCGAGTCCCGGTTCTGGCACACAATTTTAATCTGCCAGGAAGTTTCAAATCAGCGCACACTCCGCTGCAGAGTGAAGTTTCGTTCTGGAAACATCCCTTAGGCTGTGGCTGAGCCATGTCTCCACCATATCCTTTCTTCCAGGAGTGCTAGTCTTGCGTGTTTGCAGGAGAGCTTCTGTGAAGTTTGGAAAGTAGGAGACGAGATACTGGCGGAAGTAAAGTTGTGAGGCGGCATCGTGAGTCGTGTCGGGATAGCACAGTCGGTAGTGCGTTTGCCCGCGAAAGGCAAAGGTCCCAGGTTCGAGTCCCGGTTCCGGCACACAATTTTAAACCGACTGTATATAACTATTTCAAATCATGGATGTTCCCAGGGATTCTTATCAAATTTTGTTGATTTTCCAGGTTCAAATGGCAGCAGAATACATTTGATGAAAACTTTGATATTAAACCAATAACAGGCTACTCAAGCCAAGGTTCAGAGGTGGTATTTACTGTTTCTTTTCATCCAACAGAAGAACACGAGCACATAAGAAAAGTGGTAAGTTTATTATAAGAGTGTAACAGAAATATACATTTATAACTGTTCAAGTGACACCAGCTTTATTCTTACCTTCAGGTACCCATCGGAAAAAGATGCCAATCTTGTCAGCCAAATAATTAACCTTCATAAGATGTTTCTTCTTTTTTCTCTTCCCCAAGCTTCTCATGAAGAGACCACACCATCACAGAGAGTGGCAAATCTGTATTACTCAGTAACAAATGCATATGTTCTATTTCATCAACTTCAACAGTTGCACCATAAACATCATCCTTTGCAGTATTGCAGCAAATTTTCTATTTGTCAAAGTACTCTAGCGAATGCAAACATCATTGGCATTCCCCCTCCTCCTCAAACCCTGGCCACCAATCCACCATTGTTGAGTGTGTCACATTGTCAAAAAGATGTAAAACCAATATTCCTTCTTCTTACTGTGCTTCCCTATACATATTATCCAGGTTCTATAGGCTATAACTCTCATCTTTGCAGCTGGTGGTGTTGATTTGTGTGTGTGGGGGGTGGGGGGGGGAGGGGTAATGTGTTACTGAATGAAATGCACTTAGTAACACAGTTGTTAGGGGCGGGGAGGATGCAGACAGGCCAAGCTGGGAAGAAGCCATTGAAACCAAGCATTATATACTAAGCTGTGTGTTGTGCCTTACTGTAGTCTACCTTGATTTTGTACAGTTTGGCAGTAGCCATTCATTATGATGGACAGCTGGTTGGTAGTCATACTGATATAAAATACTGTGTGATGATTGCAGTACACATGGTAAACCTTGTGCATGCTTTCACAGGCAGCTTGTCCTGTGAGGGGTATAATAAGCCAGAGACTAGACTGTATAATGGAACAGGACAGACTAGGAACCTCCTTCTTCAATTGTAAACACAACATTTGAACTTACTCTATGCAATGCTGTAAGCTTTTTATGCACCTTTAATAGTAACAGGACCTGTATCTTCCTCATATTAATTCATTTTGCATATTATTTAAAGGACAGCTAAATACCATTTTATTTGAATTGCAACCAACGTATGTTCTTGTTCATTCTAGAAATTTCAATAATATTGTAAAGCAAAAAATAGCACTTCTCATACATTTCTAAAACATTTACCCACTATAAATTATATTACTGAAATAACAAATCATATGAATGCACTTCATATTAGAATGTTCATTAACTGATACGAAAATATTGAATTCAATATAGTAAAGTGACTTACCATACTTCTCACTGCAAAAACGCGGCAACAAGCTGCAACAGGCACATACAAAAGGCACACACATACAACACTTTCAGCTATCGGCCATGGCCTTCTTCAGAACATAGAACACTCAGACAATCACACATGCACATTAACTATATATTCCTGAAAAACCTTAATCCTACTCCCAACATTACCGCAGCTGCATCCCGAGCTATATGTGATCTGAAGGCAGACCATTCCATCATCATTCTCCCCGCCAACAAGGGATCCACGACAGTGATACTTGATCGGCGGAAGTATGTGGCTGAGGGACTGCGTCAGCTTTCAGACAACACCACCTACAAAGTCGGTCAAGGTGACCCCATTCCTGATGTCCAGGCAGAGCTTCAAGGAATCCTCAAAACCTTAGGGCCCCTTCAAAACCTTTCACCTGACTCCATTAACCTCATGACCCCACCGACACCCCGCACCCCTACCTTCTACCTACTTCCTAATATTCACAAACCTAATCATCCAGGCTGGGCGATTGTGGCCGGTTACCAAGCCCCCACAGAACGAATCTCTGCCTACATAGACCAACACCTTCAACCCATTATGTGCAGTCTCCCATCCTTCATCAAAGACACCAACCACTTCCTCGATCGCCTGAAATCCTTACCCAGCCTGTTACCTCCAGAAACCATCCTTGTAACCATTGAGGCCACTTCCTTATATACAAATATCTCACATGCCCAGGGCCTCGCTGCGATGGAGTATTTCCTTTCACGCCGACCACCCACTTCCCTACCTAAAACCTCTTTCCTTAATACCCTAGCCAGCTTCATCCTAACCCACAACTTCATGACCTTTGAGGGCCGGACATACCAACAACTAAAGGGAACAGCCATGAGAACCAGGATGGCCCCCTCATACACAAACTTATTTATGGGACGCCTAGAGAAAGCCTTCCAGGAAACCCAAGCCTGTCAACTCAAAGTTTGGTACAGATTCATTGATGACATCTTCATGATCTGGACCAACAGTGAAGAAGAACTCCAGAATTTCCTCTCCAACCTCAACTCCTTTGGTCCCATCAAATTCACCTGGTCCTATTCCAAATCCCATGCCACTTTCCTTGATGTCGACCTCCATCTGTCCAACAGCCAACTTCACACATCCGTCCACATCAAACCAACCAACAAACAACAATAGCTCCATTATGACAGCTGCCATCCATTCCTCATCAAACGTTCCCTTCCCTACAGCTCAGGGCTCCGTGGCAGAAGAGTCTGCTTGAGTCTGCTTAGTACACTAATAACCTAATAACAGCTTTTACATCCCGCAGCTATCCTCCTGATCTGGTTCAGAAGCAAATTACCAGAGCCACCTCCTCATCCCCCAATTCCAGAACCTTCCACCAAAGAACCCCAGAAGTTCCCCTTTTGTCACCAGATACTTTCCGGGACTGGAGCGGACTCTGAATGTGGCTCTCCAGCAAGGATATGACTTCCTTAAATCCTGCCCCGAAATGAGATCCATCCTTAATGACATCCTTCCACTCCACCAAGAGTGTCTTTCCGCCGCCCTCCTAACCTTCGTAACCTCCTAGTCTATCCCTATGAAATCCCCAAACCACCTTCCCTACCCTCTGGTTTCTACCCATGCAACTGCCTCCATTGTAAAACCTGCCCTATGCACCCTTCCACCAGTCCAGTAACCCGGAAGGTGTACACGATAAAGGGCAGAGGCAATTGCGATAGCACCCACGTGATTTACCAACTGACATGCCTGCACTGTGAAGTGTTCTATGTGGGAATGACCAGCAACAAACTGTCCATTCGCATGAATGGTCACAGGCAGACAGTGTTTGTTGGTAATGAGGATCACCCTGTGGCTAAACACGCCTTGGGGCACGACCAGAACATCTTGGTGCAGTGTTACACCGTCCGGGTTATCTCGATACTTCCCACTGACACCAACCTTTCAGAACTCCGGAGATGGGAACTTGCCCTTCAGCTTATTCTCTCCTCCCATTGCCCACCTGGTCTCAACCTCCGCTAAATTCAAATTCCCACCCACAATCTTTAGCATTTTTGCCTCGGTTCTATGGACAGAGCCTCTGCCTCAACTGCCTCAGTCCAACTTCTTTGCTTTTTACAAATGTCTGCCTAGGTGTGTTTGCGTTTGGATATGTGTGACTGTGTGTGTATTTGTTTACCTTCCTTTTTGTCCCTTAAGGTAAGTCCTTCCATTCCTGGGATAGGAATGACTCCTTTTCCACTTCCTTAAAACCCATATCCTTTCCTTCCTCCTCCCCTTTTTCCGGAAGAAGCTGCCAGTGGTGGTGAAAGCTAGTATGTGTGTTTGAGTGTGATTTTTATTTTTATTTGTGTCCATCGACGAGCTGGTCCTTTTGGGTAAGTCATCCGTTTTCTATGTGTGTGTGTGTGTGTGTGTGTGTGTGTGTGTGTGTGTGTGTGTGTGTGTGTGTGTGTGTGTATGTGTGTGTGTCATTTGTATTTGTATGTGCCAGTTGCAGTTTGTCGCCAAGTCTTTGTGGTGAGTTGTAAACTGTCCTTATTACTATATTATTAATTCCAACCTGGACTTTCCATTATTATATTTTACCACACTTCTGTATTTAGATAAATGTATTACTTCCATGAACCTTAATTGTCCATTGAAGATAGCTTTCTTCATTATAATTCTGTTGTAATGTTAGCATCTTGTGAATTTCACTTATTAAAACTTTAATTAATATCCTACAGCATGTATTGTCAGCAAATCACATTTTCATATGTTAAGAATCTTGAACTAAAAAATCTCAACATTTAGTTTATGTAAATTATGTGAACTTAAGTATGTTAGGATTTCAATAGTAAAATTATTTATCTCATAAATCGCTTATTGCAACCTGTAATATTAAAACATTTATGTAATTAATACCAAAGAAGGCCATTGTTTTGCAAGATATAAGTACAGTGATGTGTGATTTAGTTATGGTGAGTGTAATTGTTCTGTGCAAGTTATTGTCAGCCAGGGTAGTGGAATATTGTTATCGTCTAGACAGAATCTGAAACGATCAGTATAACATTTTTTAACTTTTTACAATAACTTATTTAAAAGATATAATGAAATTTTCTGCAGCAACATTAAGATAATAGTTACCCCTACCAATGGAACACAACATATATCAAACTGATGGTACCTACTAAAAAGGTAGAAACTCAAATGACATGAATATCTGTCAGAAGATCAGTCATTGAATATATATTTATTGTAAATTACGTATATAAATAGTAGTAGTTATGTTAGATGTGATAGAGGCACTGCAATGCAGATAGTAGGTGATGGAAGACTAATATGCATCTGTTTCAGGTTGAAATTTATTACCTAGATACAAATTTGTCTGGAGATAACATAAACAAATACTCAGAGGAATAAAATTTGCAATAAAGTGTTATATGCCTAGCCTACATTACAAGAACATGTGAAACTAACATCAAAGGACAATGGTATCATCGCCAGCGACTTTAATATAAGTACAAAATCATTTATTTACAAAATTACTCAGGATTAAACCAAAGGTTCAGTAGAGACATGTCATGTGACGTAGGATCCAGTAGTCCACTAGTAGGAGGAGATTTTTCTTACAGTTCAAGCGGATGTTTGACGAGATTAAAAACAAACTGAGGGGTCAAACAATATAATTAAAAACTTATCTAAGTGAACAGGTGAAAATTTAATTAGTCAGTGTGAAATATGAACTGAAAAATGTAGTGAAAGTATTAGTAAAGACTCAAATGATAAGGTTGCTGAAAGAGAGAGGAACTTAATGCCCCTAAGCAGTCTGAAGAAACATGACAAATGTCTCTTAATTCTCTTGGAGACCGTTGAGGGTAGGATAATGAGAGTAGGTTCAGTTTTGTCAGAGCAAGAAAGTAAAGGTAATAATAGATTTTACACTATGAAGAACTACATTCAAAAGGAAAAACACTTTTAAAGTCAGAAATTGTCTTAACCATGGAAAATTTAGTAGAATATATCAATACTAGTAGAACTACAAGAAGGTTGCAAGGCAATTTGACTTCAGGATTTCACCAGATACCTCTGGAGAAGAATTCAAGAAAGTACACAGATATTTAAATGGAAGAAGTTGTTACCAGTACGGTACCTTGTCAAACACATGGGGTCTTCCGTCTACAATAAACAATACATCTGGACTGAGTCAGTGTGTTATCAACTTTGTTACTGTGTTGACGGTTTCTCATAGCATTGTGAATTTAATGAAGTACGGTTGTTATTATCGCGACTCTTATTATCCCTGGGCAGGATATTATCGCCCTTAATAACTCAAATTTCACATTTGTGGCCCTGAGATTTTATCAACGACCGCGTCGTGACATTTTCGTGCAACAGGGTGATGAAATACCACTTCACGTGGGAGTCCAAAGCCTCGCTGAAGCGACCCTCCACACAGCCACTGCCAGCCATCTACAGTCGACGACAAGTGTCTTGAATGTTTATCTAAGTGGGCAAATGTTTGTTAAGCTTAAGGGACTTAACTGCGGGGTCATCAGTCCCTAAACTTGCAAACTACTTATGAACTAGCTTATACTAAAGACAGCACAAACATCCGTGCCCGAGGGGGTATTCGAACCCACAACCGTAGCGGCCGTGCAGACTGTGACTGGCGCGCCGCAGACCGCTCAGCCACTGCGGCCGACATTGTTTATCTAATGACTTTCCAGCGCTACTAGGCAGTAATTAAAATCATTCTATATTCAATACCTACACAACAATGCTACCATTCTCGAATTTGTCCACCAATAAAGACTACAATATTAAACTTCCACTGACCACACTGCCTCTATTGAACACTGAACATAGTGCCATGAGTGCTTATGTGGACACCGACCTTATCAGGCAACATAATGAAGGGATGACGACAATCGGGCCGGCCGTAACGAACAATGGCGCGATCCTATCGCCCCACCATTCTCGATTGCAATGTTCCAAAACGTATACATTCAGCTAGTGCTAATGGTACTCACAGTTCCTTCTTTCGACCGAGTGACTATAGCATTATTGATATGTCAGGCACTGACCGGCTAATTACTAACACCAACCACAGTGACGTAAGAAATGCCAAACAATCAGTGACAACAAACAGTCCAGCGCATTTGGCAGTCTCACGAACAGATGGTGCTAGTAAACAGTAATTTTGAACAGAATTTTAAATTTCCACAAACCACTTTCAGTTGCACACATCACACAGGGGACGTCACAACAACTGTGCCATGCACCACAGTACACCTGAGACGTGAGTCGTGGCCCTGCTGGCCTCACAGCTCTCTTCTCCTCAGCTCATACCGAAGGGCGCCGACGGCCTCCGCGTAGTGGTACAGATGTAGGAATCGACCGTCTTGTCGTGACCCCAAGATGGATTCCAGAATTACAGCCTGCCGGATACACCGTCTCCACCGACACCGAAGGCCGTCAAGCTCGAAACCGTCCCTACCGCCACGCCTGCTGGATACCTCATAGAACGTTGGCAGTCGACTCGCCACGAATTTATTCAGCCGACGTCGTCTGCACGTCACGAAGCCAGTCTGTCGAGCACGGCACGCTGTACCCACTCCGCGCTAAATACCGAGAGTGCCGCCGGAAGTTACCAGAGGGTAAATTTAGGTCGACTATCGAGTTTTGTGGTCGAATCGTGGCACTCGATGCCGTGATCACAACATACTCGTAAACAAACAGACGACGATTTGTGACATGAACGAATATGAATTTTGTTGCAACTCGTTTCACTCGAAGATAATGTTAGGTTCATACCTAATCACGAACTCATAAATCGCTACTTATTCGGAAATAAACTTCGAACTTTTTTCTTTTAAGGGAATGCCAGGTACCTGTGCCATCAGTTGTTTTTAAATTAACATTTATGGTTCCAGTGTGTATTACTGTACATGGTGCTGCTACATGTGTAAAGTAAACCAGGATCATATTGGTATGATCTGTGCACTGATGCAGTAAAGTTTCGATATGTGCTCAATTACGGAACTTGACAACCTGTTTTTTGAAACTAAACTTACCGTCATGTGCCAATGACATGTTTCTCAGGCATATCTGACAATTTAAAATTGTTATGTGACACATGAAAATCGACTTTTCAACAGAAATCTTAAATGTGAGTTACAAATATTTGATGACATTCTAATGCCCGTTATCCTCTACAAATGAAAATGATCAAGCAGACACCTATTTAGCTACAAGGAATAACATAAATGTCAATGTTACTGTACTTGTTTCACTGACAGTAACTAAAGTTGTTTTCTAATATTGATGCCTGGTTACCGCACTCGGAAATCGGCACATATTCGGTTATAAACAGCCAACTGTTTGTGAAAAGGCAGAATTTAAACGTCACTTTCAGGTTTCAGCTGCAGTGATTTAAACTTTCTTCTTGGGTTCCCACCTTAATAAAAACTTGGAAATCGCAACATTTTCCGAAATAGATCCTCAGCAACGTCTTTGTGAGAAGGAAGGATGCAAATAACATTCCTTTCAGTCGCACAAATTTAACCTGTACAGTTAAGTTCCTGCATAAAAAGACACTTGGATATGGCAAAGTATTTGAAAAAAACTCTCGAATACTGTATAGCAGACTTGTAATACATTAAGATTATAGTGCCAGATTATCTTACGAAAGAAAAATTATTTTAGTTCTCACAGGACTCGAACCATAAATTTTTCTTATCGTAGATTACAACCTAACTCATCTAACCACAAGACCAGACTGATACCATATCCACATTTGAAGATTTTTAGTCATATATCTCGCTTTCGGTTTCATCGTTATTGCATCACTGATAGATATTTGTTTTTCATTGGCATTTAATGAATTATGGTGAAGCGTGTGTGATAAATCTTCGATGTACTATCGCCTTAAAATTGTATAATGTCATGATTTGCATTTCACATGTCGTCTGCAAAGCAGAGACCGCAAACACTACTGCTGCAAGTGACCACAGACACAATTAATGTAACTTCCGGCGACACCCTCAGTATTTAGCGTCCACTCACCGTAACCCCTCTCCGCGACGGCCAACGGCCGACCGTGTCCTCAACCCGCCTACTGCGATGGGCGTTACGACTAGACTTGCGCATAGTAGTTCGCGATCGGAAGCGCTCACTTTAGTTCGCGGCTCTGCAGCGATCTAGTTCTTTCTTTTAGTTCGTCCTCTCCCAGTGACGACTGAGCGGCGTGGTCTGCGCATGCAGGTGGAGGGAGAAGTTTCCCCACCTAGCTGCTTCATGCCCTTGCTGCTTGAACCGCTAACGATATCACGCAAACCAAAAGAAACAGTCTGTGGATAATTTCTCGCGTTTAAGTTTAGAGTTATCTCTATATCTTGACATTATGAAATTTATTAGTCCGATATTGCAGAGTGCAGAACACATCAAAACAGAAATTTTGTAGCACTGAACTACGTAATCTAGCAGGCAGACGCTCACCTCGAAATGACTCATGAGCAGAGAGCAGAAGGCAAACACTTGAGTTTTAATTCTGCTACGCGCCCTCTCGCTATTGCCCGTCGGTCTTCGGAAAAGAATCCAACGAACTATGAAGCGAGATACGTTTGGCATAATCGTCCGCTGCTCCTAGTTCGTCCGCTGCTCCTAGTTCGTCCGCTGTTCCTAGTTCGTCCGCTCCTTCTGGTTCGTCCTCTTCTTCTAGTTCGTCCGCTCTTTTTGGCTTTTGCTACCGCTACTAATAGAGCTCTATTTTTAAGACAGCTTTTTTATATAATGAATCAGTGTTGCCAAAGCGTGTGCTATTACCCGTATTTTTGTGCAATTTCACATCTAATACTTAGGCAAATAAACCAGTTATTTACACGAATGGGTGATACAATAGTAGTCAACTAATTTGCATACAGAGTACTCGTAATACTTTATTTTTAAAATGGATTTCTTGTGGGGGTGAACTATGAAACTACAGCTCAGCTGCATCTCAGCTCGAAATGAAGGTAACTGGCAGAAGGAAATCACGCGATTCTGCGCGCTCTCGCGTCCTCTCGCTGTTCCCCGTCAGTCTTCGGAAAATGAGCGGACGAACTAAGAGGCGAGGGATCTGCGAACTAGTTCGCGTAGTTCGCCTGTGGGAGTGTTCTTCCGAACTAGTTCGTTCGCGAACTACACAAGAATAGATACGACCATGGGGTGCGATACCGTGCACGCATAGTTGCTGGCCGCATCATCCGCACCGCCTGCTACATCACTTGCGCCACTCGCTACGTTTCGTTACGCCGACACCATTGGGACAACCACGACAACCATGCCATGAATAATGAAACAGTGTGCAGAGTGGGCTCACAGACTAACACCAGGAAGCTCGTCTGTGACTCACTGCTCAATTCTCTGACTGCACACAGGCACGAGACGGTGAAGTGACTATTATTGCAATAATTACTACTCACGCCGGAGCAACATTTGCAACTCGCCATAAATGAGTCCACACTGGTCGACGACACACGATTAGTGTTATGGTGCAAACTGCGCCTGAAAATTAATATCAACTTAATACCAGACTGGGCCCTACGGTCGTTATGTTTGTTCAGACTACCAGAGAAGATAGATTCGGACGCACCATTGGCCGATAGGATGCTGGCGCTGGCACAACACTGGACTTTGATCACTGCTGGGAGACAAACACGGCCGACAGCAGAAGTGGAGACAGTGGGCCCCAGGCCTTCTTGCAGGATGTAACCGTTGGAGCACCGCAACTATCACGGCGCGTAGACCCGGCTGTGTAAAGAAATGAGGTTGGCAGCTATCGCCAAGGCCGCCCCAACGCAACCCCAGTGCGGATTTCGCTGTCATTTGGCCTTAGTTTCACAAGTTCTTGTAATACAGGCCTAGGCATAGAACACTCCTTTCCACATTGTACTCCACAGAGAATTCGGATATTTTCTCTCCAGCCAGATTATGCTTCTGTGTCTAGAAAATACGTTTCAGAGTGAAACAGACAAATATTAATCTTCCAGCACTATATCCGAATCCCAGCTCCTACACCACATGTGACATAACTGCTACTAATTATATGTGAAATTTATGATTCAGTGACTAATATTCTAACAGACTGAGAGTCAATACGCTTCTAACGTTATAGTAGGTATCGTCAACTCTGTATATACACATACTTATCTTTATATGCTTTGTTCCATTGGTAGGGGTTACTAGTATCTTGATGTTGCTGCAGAAAATTTCACAAGTGTTTTCCTTTTTCTTTTTTAATAATAAGTAACTTGGCAATTACTAACTCACACCCTTACATCCTGACTATTTATATCTTGCCGAACAATCATCTTTTTTGGTAACATTTATATTGCAAGTTACAATGAAAGAGTGATGAGATAAATAATCTTACAATTCAAATATTACACATCCTTTAGTGTACACAATCTACATATAAACAAAGTGTTGAGATTTAGAGTACAAAATTCTGAACATTTGAAAATATGATTTACTAGTAATATATTCTGTATAATTTTAATTAACGTTTTATTGAGTGAAGGTCACGATATGCTAACATTACAACAGAATTCTAATGAAGGAAGCTATCTTCTAGAGACAATGGGTTTCATGAAAATTACTTGTTTACCAAATACGAAAATGAGATAGGTTGCTTTATCATCTGAGGAGGAACATGTCACTTCGGAAAAAGTGATCTATCACTGCTTCTGTTCCCAGTGAAGTAAAGTTGTGATTTTTTACAGCTATTATGTATTTTGTTAGCTGCATATTGTTTTGGAGGCGCGTGTTGTGCCAGAAAATTTCTTTTCTTCCATTTATGTAACGAGAGCGGAAATGGACACAGCGCATTTGAATGGAGGGGTCGGTGAACAATACTATTCCTGTGTTTGGAAACACCTGTTGTTTGTTGAAATTCTCATCCTCCATCACTATGGAACCTGATCAGGGAAAAATGTCTAGTCAGTCTTTAAGTTATAGGACAGTGATACAAAATAAATAACAAAAAGAGCTCTATAACAGCAGTGTAAAATTTGTGGAATGTTTAAATTTGTGCCTTTATTGAAGATGAAATAGAATTATAAAGAAGACGAAATATATTTCATCTCTCATAAATGAAGTATGTATTCATTGTTACATTTATTTTGTGCAAATTAATTTTTGATAAACAATATTAGTACAAATTTCTGATATGTCCAATTAATAATGAATATTATACATTTGGAAAAGAGAAAAAATGCTAATGGATAAGGTTTTTGAGATGCATTTTTCAGTTCATCAAATTTTCTCCAAACAACAGTTTTCACACGTACATTATTAAAATCAGGAAGAGATCATGTTATTGGTTGACAATTTGTTATTAATAACAATGGAGTACGTCTTAAAATGGCGTCTCTTTTATATTTTACACGAATGTTACATACTATTCCTTCATAAACTTTTTTAAAAATCTTCTACAGCGCCTTCTTCTAATGAAATTTCATTTCAAACAATAACATGTCTATTTACAGCATCTTGAAGGGCAAATTCTTTAGTCTTATTATTACATCTTCATTTATGAGACGCTGCCCTGAGAAAGAAAAAAAAGTAAACAGTCATTTAGAAATCTGATTCAAAGTGAACAGTTTCAACTACTAACGGTTAGCATAGAAACAGAAAACTAGAAATACTACATTTTCATACACAGCCACAGCAATTACAGTGAGTGCACAAACGACAAAATCATACCACGTGTTAAATATAATATTTTCGTACCATTTAGTGACCATTCGAATATAAGTATTTTCAGAAGATTTTTCAACTCAGAAAATATTTCTGCTGGTTAGGCGCTCCTAAAACTCATCGGAAACAATGATTTATGGTTTACAATAATATCAGAACTTCTAGAATAAAAAAGAACTACATGTCTCCATTCAAACAATATAGTTTTATCTTATCATTTAAGTATGCAAAACATCAGGCTCGGTGGTCTCGGGGTAAAGCGTTCGACTGGAAACTGAAATGTCGCGGCTTCGAAACCCGGTCGCGTTTTAACCCATTCTTCATGTCTCAACAATGTGAGAAGCGCCAGAAACGACACGTGATTCGGATTCCACATTAAGCTGTAGGTCCCCTTCCCCGGTTGGATAACTGGGGTAGGCTAGGGACAAGCAAGTCGCCGAAGTGGCGTCCAATTGAAAGACTTGCACCAGGCCACTGAGCCACACGAAGTTATTATTATAGTATGAAAATCAAGCATATGCTCAGCTGCATGTTGTGTCAAAGGATGCTCTACAGACGGCACATCTCGGCGTGCTTGACAAAAAAAGTCCAGTAACATGTTTGCGTATTTCCAACGGTTGTCCCAGAAAAAACTGTTCATCTCAGGAGGATAATGTTTTTGCAGAAGTAGACAGTTGATAGAGTATGTACGTAATCAATCTATTCCTGTTAATGCACACTGCTTTTATTGACATCACAAGCTTGAATCGTAAACACGTAGGCAAACTACTGCCTGAGTTAGTGCTTAATTGTAATACGCTACGGTTATTGAGTAACTTGTGCAGACGTTTCTGCAAGTCTGTTAACTGTTAGGATGGAAAAGAGATTTACTATTGCTGAACTAGGCGATATTCATTTAATGTATGGCTAGGCAACTGTAGTTGTGCGAATTTATCAAGAACGCTTTCCACATCCACGACTTCCTGGACAAGAAACGTTTGCTGCTGTTCACCAAAGATTTATGTCACTGTAATTCTCTACATGTATGCGATTATTACTTCTTAATAAAGTACAGTAGTTATCTATACCTTTTATAGTTTTCGTCCGTATGCGAAACGTTTCCTCTGTTCTGATAACCTTTCCTTTTTTCTTGTATCATTACATAATAAAACTTAGGAGTATGTTAATTTCCTTAGATTGAGAGATACTCGCTCTTTAGTGCAGAGGCCCACAACGCACCGATCATACTTTTGAAGATAAGGAAATAATTCTGGGCTGCATCAAGGAGGGTCCTACTGAGAGTACTAGAAGCAGTGCTCGGCAAGTGCGTGTATGGAACACTGTCGTTCATTGCATTTTGAAAGAGGAGGGTGTGTGGTCTTACCGCATTCACCGTGTAAAAGCATTGGAAGAACAAGATTTCCCTCCATGACGTGAATCCTCAGAGTAGTTTATGTTACACAGTCTGCAACATGATTTTGTCAACAAAATTCTCGCCACAGGTTAAGGTTGTTTCACTCGCGACGGAATAACTAATTTCCATAACATACACACGTGGAGTGTACACAATCCTCGCCACGTAGTGGCAACACATTCTCAGCAACGATTTTCCGTAAATATGTGGGCGGGTAAGCTCGATGATTTCATTATTGGGTCTTATGTTCTATCTGCGCGTTTGACTGGTAACGATTACCGAACGTTTCTTGAGGAAACTTTGCTGCCAACGTAGGTAGAAGACATTCCATTACGCAAACTTCGTAACATATGTTTCCTCCACGAAGATACTCCACCCCACATTGGTCACAGAGTACGCAGATTTTTGGATCGACGATTTCCAGGGCGATGGATCTGGCGTTCGTGTCCACGTCGATGGCCAGCACGCATCCCTGACTGAAATCCAAAAGATTTTTACTTCTGGCGCCAAGGAAGGAAATTATTAATGCTAGGCAAGTTAAGAACGCGCGCGAACTTACGCAGAGGACTATCGATGCTGCCAATACCACAAGGCAAATATGCATGTGTCTGTGTGAACGAGTGCGAGGAAACTGTGTTCACTGTCATGAAGAATTTGTACGACGAATTGTATTGTGTAATAGGAAACGAAGTAATTTGGGTTTCATTTTCGTTAGTGTTGTATAAAAGGAAAATAAACTGAATTTAATCTTTGATACGGTCGTATTCTAAAAAGAGGAAATGGTTGGTTGTAAGTAATGCACAATTACTAGGCAAGTGGTTGAGTTGTCCAAATTGCTTGTTTCAGCAACACCTAGCCACCGCAGCGCGTCGTACACGTCCGATGTTTACATTTCTCGCCGCGTAGTGCATTTGCGCGCTCTCTCTTACACCCCGAGGCAGGTCGGATAGGTCACGTGGTAAGAGGGCTCTATCCAGTATCGTCAGTCGACAAAGTAAACAGAAAAACGCCTGTCATCAGTCCTACAGATATTGGTTTTTTCGAATACAAAATTAAAGTACATGATACAACAATATTTCATTGTCAAGCACACAGAAATGTTCCATCCGTATCATTTTGGCGTCTTATACCGTTTACACCAGCATAAAGCCCTGACCGAGGCTGGTCACGCGTTCAACAATCATAATAGCGCTAGAACTTCAGTTGGTTTTTACAATAAGTATGTAAGAGAGGAAAAAATGGAGAATGTTTGAAAGAGCTGTGCTTAAAATTTGTTGAACATCGCTAAAGCTTCCATTCTGAAATATTGGATCAAACATAGACCGGTAAATTTGTGTTCCATTTTAAGCAGAAGGGCGTTTTGACAATTCTACAACTACATACATACTGCGCAATCCACCCAAGGTGCGTGGCGAAGGGTTCCCATACCACAACTAGTTACTTCCTTTCATACAGAACGAGGAAAAAACGAATGCTCGTATGCATCGGTACGAGCCTGCCGGCCGCGGTGGCCGAGGGGACTGAAGCGCTCCAGTCACGGTCTGCACGGCCACTACGGTCGGGGGTTCGAATCCCCCCACGGGCATGGATATTTGTGACGTCCTTAGGATTAGCTAGTTTATAAGTAGTTTGTAAGTTTAGGGACTGATGACCCCGTAGTTAAGTCCCATAGACTCCACAAACATTTGAACATTTGGTACGAGCCTTAATCTGTTTGATCTTACATTTGTAATATTTACGCGAAATATAACTTGGCGACGGTAGAATCTCACTGCGAATTCGCTTCAAATTCCGGCTCTCTCTCTCTCTCTCTCTCTCTCTATATATATATATATATATATATATATATATATATATATATATATATATATATATATTTTCAACAGAGTTTCTCAAATAACACGTCGCCTTCCCTCCAGCGACTCACTTGCCTTCCCCGAAGTATTTCAGTAACACTCGCGCATTGATCGAACCTACCAGTAACTCAAATGTTCAAATGCAACCGCACGCTCCGCAGCGAGACGCCTTAGACCTCTCGGCTACTCCACCGCAGTTTACCAGTAACCAACCTAGACGCCCGAATCTGAATTACTTCTATGTTTTCCTTGAAAGCGATTTGGTGGGGTTCCCAAAACTCGAGCAATACTCCAGAGGGGGTCGTACAAGCATCTTACTAGGGTCGGTCACAAACTAAGTTCCGTTTCTATTTTTATCCGCGACAGCGCTACGATCGCATTTCCAAGCATGCACGGCAGTTACTCTGACTCAAGGAGAAGACATTTTCAGATCGCTGCTGCCGCCGTGTGCTTCGTAGTGCTTCTTTATAATGTCAGCTGTAATTGAAAACGCCGCCTCGTATGGAATCAGATCTGTGATTCGTCTGCTAAATGCAAAGAAAGTTAATCGAAACGAAATTCATCGGCAAATCTGTGCGGTTTACGGACAAAATTCCATGAGTGATTCAATGGTTAGAAGATTGGTCACGATAATGTCAGACCTCACACGGCGAAATGTGACCAAACAACTCTTGCGGGAATTTCACTGGGACGAGTTTGATGATCCTCGTACCTAGTGACTTTCATCTCTTCTTACACCTAAAATCTGTCCTTGGTGGTCAACACTTCAACGATGACGACGAGCTAAAAGAATTTGTTACCACATGGTTGAATACACAGGCGGCAACCTTCTATGAAGAAGAGATACAAAAGGGACAGGTGCCTACAAAATTTAGGAAACTATGTAGAAAAGTAGTTTAACAGCTTTATATTTATGTACAATAAATTTTTTTGCATATCTGTACACGTTTGTTTTATATAACCAAACGGAACTTACTTTGTGGGCATACCTCCTATATACGCTCTCGTTTAGACGAATCACATCTTCCGAAGCCGACCACCAGTCTTCCCTCGATCGTCCTTATGTGCAGCATTACGCGTAGATCTTTAATTGGCGTGACTCTGTCAGGCAGCACGCTACTAATGCTGTATTTGAACATTACGCTATTGTATCTCCTACGCCTCTGCATCACCTTACTATTTTTTCTTTTTAGAGCTTGCTGCCATTCCACCATCTGCATCTACAAAGATACTCTGCAAATCACATTTAAGTGCATGCAGAGAGTTCATTAACCTCTTACATAATCTTTCTCTACCGTTCCATTCTCTAATAGCGCGCGGGAAGAAAGTACACCTAAATCGTTCCGTTTTCGGTCTGATTTCTTTTATTTTATTGGGATGGTCATGTCTCCCTATGTTGGTGGGTGCTAGCAAAATATTTTCACATTCAGAAGTAAAAGTCGCTGATTGAAATTCCGGAATTAGACCTCACCGCAGCGAATAACGTCTTTCTTTTAATGATTTCCACCCCAAACAAATAACGTGATAAAACAAAAAGAGCTGCCCTTCTGTGGACCTTCTCAATGTTTTCCGTTAGTCCCACCTGGTGAGGGTCTCACACTGGGCAACTGTACTCCAGGAGAGGACGCACAAGTGTGATGTAGGCAGTCTCTTTGATGGAGCTGTTGCATCTTCGAAGCGTTCTGCCATTGAAACGTAACCTTTGGTTCGCCTTCCCCACAATATTTTTTGTGTGTTCTCTCCAATCTAAGTTGTTCGTAATTCTAACTCCTAGGTATTTATTAAAATTTACGACCTTAAGGTTTGACTGATTTATCGAATAATTCAAGTTCAGCGGATTTATTTTAGTGGTCATATGTATTACTTCACACTTTTCATTATTTAGTGTCAATTCTCAATTTTCGCACCAAGTAGAAATTTTGTCTAAATCGCATTGCAGTTGCTTCTGATCCTCTGTTGACTTAACTAACCGATAAACGACAGCACCATCCGCGAACAGTCTATGGGAGCTATTCAGATAGCCTCCTAAATAGTTTATAAACACAAGGAAGATTAGGGGACCTATAACGTTTCCCTGGGGAACGCCACTTCTGTTTTAATCGTTGGCTTACCGTCAGTTACTACGAACTGTGTCCTTTCTGATAGGAAATCGTGAATCTAATCGCACAATTGGGTAGATATGCCATATGCACGCATTTTCATTAGAAGCCGCTTGTGAGGTACAGTGTCAAAAGCCTTCCGGAAATCCAGAAATATGGAATCGATTTGAGATCCCTTGTCGATGGCACTTATCATTTCATGTGAATAAAGAGCAAGCTGTGTTTCGCAAGAGCTATACTTTCTGAATCCGGGTTGACTATTGATTAATAGGTTGTTCTCTTCGAGGTAGTTCATAATGTTCGAACAAAGTATATGTTCCAAAATCCTACTGAAAATCGACGTCAATGACATTGACTTGTAATTGTGGGGATCACTCCTATAGCCTTTCTTGAATATTGGAGTAACTTGGACAATTTTCCAGTCTTTGGGTACGGATCTTTCGCTGAGTGATCGGTTGTAAATTATAGCTAAGTATGGAGCTATTGCATCAGCATACTGTGAGTGGAAACTAGTCAGTACACAATCTGGCCCAGAAGATTTGTTTTTGTTTAGTGTCTTAAGTTGTTTTACTACTCAAGAAACATCTTCTTTTAAATTTCGCATGCTGGCAGCTGTTCTTGTTTTGAATTCTGGAGTGTTCTCTTCGTCTACTTTGGTGAACGAATTTCGGAAAGCTGTGTTTATCAATCTGCTTTAGTGGTTTGTCAACAAAATTCTCGCCACAGGTTAAGGTTGTTTCACTCGCGACGGAATAACTAATTTCCATAACATACACACGTGGAGTGTACACAATCCTCGCCACGTAGTGGCAACACATTCTCAGCAACGATTTTCCGTAAATATGTGGGCGGGTAAGCTCGATGATTTCATTATTGGGTCTTATGTTCTATCTGCGCGTTTGACTGGTAACGATTACCGAACGTTTCTTGAGGAAACTTTGCTGCCAACGTAGGTAGAAGACATTCCATTACGCAAACTTCGTAACATATGTTTCCTCCACGAAGATACTCCACCCCACATTGGTCACAGAGTACGCAGATTTTTGGATCGACGATTTCCAGGGCGATGGATCTGGCGTTCGTGTCCACGTCGATGGCCAGCACGCATCCCTGACTGAAATCCAAAAGATTTTTACTTCTGGCGCCAAGGAAGGAAATTATTAATGCTAGGCAAGTTAAGAACGCGCGCGAACTTACGCAGAGGACTATCGATGCTGCCAATACCACAAGGCAAATATGCATGTGTCTGTGTGAACGAGTGCGAGGAAACTGTGTTCACTGTCATGAAGAATTTGTACGACGAATTGTATTGTGTAATAGGAAACGAAGTAATTTGGGTTTCATTTTCGTTAGTGTTGTATAAAAGGAAAATAAACTGAATTTAATCTTTGATACGGTCGTATTCTAAAAAGAGGAAATGGTTGGTTGTAAGTAATGCACAATTACTAGGCAAGTGGTTGAGTTGTCCAAATTGCTTGTTTCAGCAACACCTAGCCACCGCAGCGCGTCGTACACGTCCGATGTTTACATTTCTCGCCGCGTAGTGCATTTGCGCGCTCTCTCTTACACCCCGAGGCAGGTCGGATAGGTCACGTGGTAAGAGGGCTCTATCCAGTATCGTCAGTCGACAAAGTAAACAGAAAAACGCCTGTCATCAGTCCTACAGATATTGGTTTTTTCGAATACAAAATTAAAGTACATGATACAACAATATTTCATTGTCAAGCACACAGAAATGTTCCATCCGTATCATTTTGGCGTCTTATACCGTTTACACCAGCATAAAGCCCTGACCGAGGCTGGTCACGCGTTCAACAATCATAATAGCGCTAGAACTTCAGTTGGTTTTTACAATAAGTATGTAAGAGAGGAAAAAATGGAGAATGTTTGAAAGAGCTGTGCTTAAAATTTGTTGAACATCGCTAAAGCTTCCATTCTGAAATATTGGATCAAACATAGACCGGTAAATTTGTGTTCCATTTTAAGCAGAAGGGCGTTTTGACAATTCTACAACTACATACATACTGCGCAATCCACCCAAGGTGCGTGGCGAAGGGTTCCCATACCACAACTAGTTACTTCCTTTCATACAGAACGAGGAAAAAACGAATGCTCGTATGCATCGGTACGAGCCTGCCGGCCGCGGTGGCCGAGGGGACTGAAGCGCTCCAGTCACGGTCTGCACGGCCACTACGGTCGGGGGTTCGAATCCCCCCACGGGCATGGATATTTGTGACGTCCTTAGGATTAGCTAGTTTATAAGTAGTTTGTAAGTTTAGGGACTGATGACCCCGTAGTTAAGTCCCATAGACTCCACAAACATTTGAACATTTGGTACGAGCCTTAATCTGTTTGATCTTACATTTGTAATATTTACGCGAAATATAACTTGGCGACGGTAGAATCTCACTGCGAATTCGCTTCAAATTCCGGCTCTCTCTCTCTCTCTCTCTCTCTCTCTCTCTCTCTCTATATATATATATATATATATATATATATATATATATATATATATATTTTCAACAGAGTTTCTCAAATAACACGTCGCCTTCCCTCCAGCGACTCACTTGCCTTCCCCGAAGTATTTCAGTAACACTCGCGCATTGATCGAACCTACCAGTAACTCAAATGTTCAAATGCAACCGCACGCTCCGCAGCGAGACGCCTTAGACCTCTCGGCTACTCCACCGCAGTTTACCAGTAACCAACCTAGACGCCCGAATCTGAATTACTTCTATGTTTTCCTTGAAAGCGATTTGGTGGGGTTCCCAAAACTCGAGCAATACTCCAGAGGGGGTCGTACAAGCATCTTACTAGGGTCGGTCACAAACTAAGTTCCGTTTCTATTTTTATCCGCGACAGCGCTACGATCGCATTTCCAAGCATGCACGGCAGTTACTCTGACTCAAGGAGAAGACATTTTCAGATCGCTGCTGCCGCCGTGTGCTTCGTAGTGCTTCTTTATAATGTCAGCTGTAATTGAAAACGCCGCCTCGTATGGAATCAGATCTGTGATTCGTCTGCTAAATGCAAAGAAAGTTAATCGAAACGAAATTCATCGGCAAATCTGTGCGGTTTACGGACAAAATTCCATGAGTGATTCAATGGTTAGAAGATTGGTCACGATAATGTCAGACCTCACACGGCGAAATGTGACCAAACAACTCTTGCGGGAATTTCACTGGGACGAGTTTGATGATCCTCGTACCTAGTGACTTTCATCTCTTCTTACACCTAAAATCTGTCCTTGGTGGTCAACACTTCAACGATGACGACGAGCTAAAAGAATTTGTTACCACATGGTTGAATACACAGGCGGCAACCTTCTATGAAGAAGAGATACAAAAGGGACAGGTGCCTACAAAATTTAGGAAACTATGTAGAAAAGTAGTTTAACAGCTTTATATTTATGTACAATAAATTTTTTTGCATATCTGTACACGTTTGTTTTATATAACCAAACGGAACTTACTTTGTGGGCATACCTCCTATATACGCTCTCGTTTAGACGAATCACATCTTCCGAAGCCGACCACCAGTCTTCCCTCGATCGTCCTTATGTGCAGCATTACGCGTAGATCTTTAATTGGCGTGACTCTGTCAGGCAGCACGCTACTAATGCTGTATTTGAACATTACGCTATTGTATCTCCTACGCCTCTGCATCACCTTACTATTTTTTCTTTTTAGAGCTTGCTGCCATTCCACCATCTGCATCTACAAAGATACTCTGCAAATCACATTTAAGTGCATGCAGAGAGTTCATTAACCTCTTACATAATCTTTCTCTACCGTTCCATTCTCTAATAGCGCGCGGGAAGAAAGTACACCTAAATCGTTCCGTTTTCGGTCTGATTTCTTTTATTTTATTGGGATGGTCATGTCTCCCTATGTTGGTGGGTGCTAGCAAAATATTTTCACATTCAGAAGTAAAAGTCGCTGATTGAAATTCCGGAATTAGACCTCACCGCAGCGAATAACGTCTTTCTTTTAATGATTTCCACCCCAAACAAATAACGTGATAAAACAAAAAGAGCTGCCCTTCTGTGGACCTTCTCAATGTTTTCCGTTAGTCCCACCTGGTGAGGGTCTCACACTGGGCAACTGTACTCCAGGAGAGGACGCACAAGTGTGATGTAGGCAGTCTCTTTGATGGAGCTGTTGCATCTTCGAAGCGTTCTGCCATTGAAACGTAACCTTTGGTTCGCCTTCCCCACAATATTTTTTGTGTGTTCTCTCCAATCTAAGTTGTTCGTAATTCTAACTCCTAGGTATTTATTAAAATTTACGACCTTAAGGTTTGACTGATTTATCGAATAATTCAAGTTCAGCGGATTTATTTTAGTGGTCATATGTATTACTTCACACTTTTCATTATTTAGTGTCAATTCTCAATTTTCGCACCAAGTAGAAATTTTGTCTAAATCGCATTGCAGTTGCTTCTGATCCTCTGTTGACTTAACTAACCGATAAACGACAGCACCATCCGCGAACAGTCTATGGGAGCTATTCAGATAGCCTCCTAAATAGTTTATAAACACAAGGAAGATTAGGGGACCTATAACGTTTCCCTGGGGAACGCCACTTCTGTTTTAATCGTTGGCTTACCGTCAGTTACTACGAACTGTGTCCTTTCTGATAGGAAATCGTGAATCTAATCGCACAATTGGGTAGATATGCCATATGCACGCATTTTCATTAGAAGCCGCTTGTGAGGTACAGTGTCAAAAGCCTTCCGGAAATCCAGAAATATGGAATCGATTTGAGATCCCTTGTCGATGGCACTTATCATTTCATGTGAATAAAGAGCAAGCTGTGTTTCGCAAGAGCTATACTTTCTGAATCCGGGTTGACTATTGATTAATAGGTTGTTCTCTTCGAGGTAGTTCATAATGTTCGAACAAAGTATATGTTCCAAAATCCTACTGAAAATCGACGTCAATGACATTGACTTGTAATTGTGGGGATCACTCCTATAGCCTTTCTTGAATATTGGAGTAACTTGGACAATTTTCCAGTCTTTGGGTACGGATCTTTCGCTGAGTGATCGGTTGTAAATTATAGCTAAGTATGGAGCTATTGCATCAGCATACTGTGAGTGGAAACTAGTCAGTACACAATCTGGCCCAGAAGATTTGTTTTTGTTTAGTGTCTTAAGTTGTTTTACTACTCAAGAAACATCTTCTTTTAAATTTCGCATGCTGGCAGCTGTTCTTGTTTTGAATTCTGGAGTGTTCTCTTCGTCTACTTTGGTGAACGAATTTCGGAAAGCTGTGTTTATCAATCTGCTTTAGTGGTACTGTCATCGGTAATATTACGCTGTATATTAATCTCATATTTTGTGGCATTAGATCAACATATTGTGCTTCTTGTACTCTTTTGTTATGGGCAGTTGTTGATTCTTTATTCTGTTTGTATGAATAATTTTTCAGATTTTGTGCGAAATAGAAAATTATAAAACCATGGAATTAGTTGTCAGTGGCTCGTGCAGCACGTTACCAGAACCAAAAGAAGTACTCAGTTTCATTACTAATGTGAGAAATTCTGAAACAAAAACAATTGAAATTTCAAATAAGTAAGTGCATTAATTTTTAAAATATATGCTACCATAGAACACCGAAATTAGCTTCACTATATCCGCAGACATTTTCTTTTCAATGACATCTATATAATTCTTATCCATAGAGATATACTAGTTTAAGATACACATCTTTAAGCAAATTAATTTCACATTGTTTACTGGGGAATTGAATGATCACTCATATATACAGGGTCTCCCAGCTATCTTGCTCACCCAAAATATCTCTGGAACAATAACAACATTGTAAAACGACTTTCATTGGTATCAATGTAAGGCTGGGGCTCATGAATGTACATATTTTGAAACATTCTAAAACGAAAGCAAAGGAAACCCCATGCTGCTCAGGACGTGCGCTAGCCACGAGTTTCGCGTATTTTTATTTATTTACTTATTTCCATTAGATCACTTTCTTGGCACAAACGTACCATGTGATGTTGGAAAGGTTACATGGCTCATATGGAGTAATTAATATACAATAGGGTAGGAACATCTTACCATTAAACATAAGGCTACATGACCAACACATAGAAAATTCCTATTATATTATTTTACAGTATTATATGTATATTATTTTACACTATTATATGTATATTATTTAACAGTATAATATATACAATAGGGTTGGAACATCTTATTATGGCAATACAAAGAATGATGTTTCAATGTGATTATAAAATAAGAATCAAAATCTACACTTAGATTTAGGCACATAGTACCTAATCAGCATATTGTACATTTTAATAAAAACAATTGAAATTTTTGTGACCTCCATGTACTCATTAACAGAGTAAAAACAGTGGTGCAGCAGATATGCCCTGACTGCTTTCTGCAATAAGTTAATATTCTCAATTATTTGATATGGACCGGTAGTTTATTGTACAGCTTAATATGAAATGTTCCTTTCTGGCATAAGCTTGATTTTATGTGAACTAGATGGAGATTATCTTTTACTCTAGTGTTGTGCTCATGGACCATGCTATTTCTTTGCAATCTGCTGTCACAACCTAATGTACGAATTTTTTGAAACTTTAAAATTTCAGCTATATACAGGCACAGTAACAGTAGAATTCCCTAATTATTTTTCCTGTAGTTATTCTAATAGCTCTTTTTTGGATTATGAAAGTGCTTGTTGTTGTTGTAGAGTTCCCCCAGACAATAACTCCATAACTCAGGTGACTCTGAAAGCATGCATAGTATGCACTCATTATAGTGCTCTTATTTATACATTTTTTAAGATTCTTAAAGCATAGTAAGTTTTACTCAATTTAGAATTTATGTATTCAATGAGCTTGTTCCATTTCATGTTATTCTGGATCCACATACCCAGGAATTTTGTCTCGTTCCTGTTCTCTATGTTCTGATGGTTGATAGTGACACAAGGATTATATGTATGCTTATTGTATGAATGAGAAAAGTTTAGGGTGAGGGTTTGCTATTAATCATAAGTTTATTGTTGAAGGCCCAGCTACTTAAATGATTTGTAACAGTATTTATAGTTTCCTCAAGTTCATCCTTGTTGTCTCCCTTTACTATTACTGTTGTGTCATCAGCAAAAAGTATTGATTTATGTGCCTGTATATTGATATTTAAATCACTGATGTATGTAAGAAAGACGAGAGGTCCCAAAAAAGAACCTTGTGGTACATCATATGTTACTGAACCTTCATCTGACAGATGTTTGGTCATGAGCTTTGATTCCTTATCCGTAAATCTCATGCAAACTCTTTGTTTGCCATTAGACAATTAGACATTAGCAATTCCACGTACCCATGTTTACCTAGCTTAGTAAGTAATATGTGGTGATCTACCATGTCAAAGGCCTTACTCAATTCCAAAAATATTCCTGCAATAAGTTCTTTCTCATCCATACAATGTAAGATACTGTTTAAAAAATCATAAACTACCGTCTGTGTTGATTTCTTAGTTCTAAAGCCATATTGAGATGAGTTTAGTATGTTGTTCTTGTCTAAAAAGTCCAGTAATCTTTTATACATAATTTTTTCAATACCTTTAGATAGGCTAGATGTTATCGATATGGGACGGTAATTATTAATATTATCTTTCTCACTAGTTTTGTAAATTGGTATGACTTTACTTGTCTTTAGAATGGCAGGAAATGTTCCATGCTGAAGAGAACTGTCACACAGGTGGGTCAAAGGCACAACAATATTTTTGCAGCATGCAAGGTATCTCATCCATTCCTGCTGCCTGAGTATTCCTCAGTTCATTAATAGCTGTTGCTACTTTATCAATTGTGTCACTTCCTATGAATATCGATTTGTCACAGTGGTCAAATTTATGGTTGATGGGTGGAAGATTAGCACTAAATTGCATTCTCCCCATTTCCCCAGCTGTTTCAGAGAAATGCCTGCAAAATATGTTTGCAATTTCCTTTGCGTCATCTGAAGTTTTGTTGTTTACAGATAGGATGATATTAGGCCTATTATGAATTGTTTTATGTTGTCCAGTCTCTTTCTTTATTACATTCCACATAGCTTTGGCCTTGTTGTTTGATTCCCTAATATTTCCATCACTGCTCATTCTTTTAGCTTCCTTAACAATTTTTCTATCTTTGAATATGCTTTATAGTACATGTGGATTTCATCATCATCTTGTTTCTGCATGCATAGTTTGTGAAGAGTACTTTTATTCTTGCTGGATATCTTTCTTCCTGTTGTAATCCAACTTCCATTTTTAACGCCTACTCTGCAATTCAGTCTTTCTTGGGAAGGCATTTTCAATGTGGTTAGTTAGGATGTTATTAAATTTGTCTTCTATACTTACAGTGTTATACACTTCATTCCAATTTTGCTTTTCTAGTAACTTATTAAAGTAGTCAATATTATTTTGAGTGAAATATCTGTGATTCAATTTTATCCCACTGTTTTCAGAGACAGCTGTTTTGATATTGATACTTAGTAGCTGATAAAGATGTCCACTAAACCCTGCACTATCAACTTTTATTTCTGTCATGTACTTGTCCTTAGTGATCAGAAACTGATCCAATGCTGTATTTCAAGCATCAACTTCACAATATCTCCGGATGTAATTGGCAGTATCGCGATGCAATCAACGCTATTGCTTATGTGATTTCTCATGCTATATGTTGCTGAAGAAATATATAGGGTGTCCATTTTTAAAAAAACGTAAGTTTGTGTTAAAAAAAACACATATGCTTTTCTTTTAGAGTGTTTCAAAATATGTACATTCATGAGCCCCTGCCTTCCATTGATACTGGTGAAAGTCGTTTTACAATAGCAGTTGTTGTTCCAGATATATTTTGGGTGAGCAAGATAGCTCGAACAACTTGTATATATAAGCGAACACCTTCCAGTGGAGTCCAAACTACTTGTAGGTCTATATCCACATTCGTCTATTTTCACCAGTACTTGACATTGCAGTGCCGTGGTGGAGTGGACAAGCGCATTGAGGTTCTATGCTCCGATTCGCGAGGCTGTTCCCCCTTGGGCATGAATGTTTGTGTCGTCTTTAGTGTAAGGTAGTTTATAAGTAGTTTGTAAGTTTAGGGACTGATGACCTCGCAATAAAGTCCCTTAAGTTTCACAAACATTGGAACATTTTGACATTGCGTTTAGAAGGTGATGAACCTTTGTTGTAACATAGTTCCCACCCATTTTTCTTATTTTAGTAGGTGAGCGGTCTATGCAGAATGTTGTCTGCACTCTCCAAAAATGTTCAAATGTTTGTCAAGCTTAAGGAACTTAACTGTGTGGTCATCAGTTCCTAAAATTACAAACTACTTATAAACTAGCTTATACTAAAGACAGTACAAACATCCATGCAGGAGGGGGGATTCGAGCCGCCGATGGGGAACGGCCTTGAACCTCGGAGCAGAGCGCCTCATGAGCTCGGACGCTTCGCCGCAGCTGCACTCTCTGTTCGTCACGGTTTCTTGTGACGCCAATATATTCTTACCATGTGACTTGTATTCTGTAAGTAATGTATAGTATGAAAATTACCAGGGCTACAAACTAGGGGATTTGAACACAGGCTCTCTGTTTCTTATTCCACCACTATGACCACTGAACCACAACACATTGGCCGCAGCTGCTTCCTTAATGTGGCATGCTTGGAGTGTTCAGCTTTTATTTTGCTTCTTTGTTTCATATTTCCGTGTTCTCTCTTACTGTTTTGCTGCTCGATCTGCATTCAGTTTTGGACGAGCTACGCACTGCGCCATCCTTCCACTAAATGTGAGAGGGTGCGTTTTATTTCACTAAATAATACACTCTAGACAATAGAAACACAACAATCAGAACTTGAAGAGAGACAGACTACCTGTAATTGCAAATATGGTTATTGACAGTGACCACGAACATGATGAAGGACCAAGGCAAGGTGCAGTCTGTATACAGGTAAGGGGAAGTAATCAAGCTAAACTGAACTTACCTGGTAGCCCTCATCCCTGTTGACAATATTGTTGTGTAGCCTTATCTCCACTAATCCAAGCCATTTGCTCCACAAAGCATTTTTGTCTTCTCAAATTCGTAAGTCTGTCTCTGACAGAGGCTGTATTCTGCCACAGCAGACTTGTCCTCCTGGCCCATACATACGAATAGTACGTGTTCTTGGCAGCACTGTGAAATGCAGCACTGTCTTTGCCCAATGTACTGAAGACCACCCTTGCAAGAGTTGTTATATACTCTGCCATTTTTAGTTGATTGTAACTTGTCTCTAACTAAGCTAAGTCAATCTTTTGTTTTTGGTGGTGTTTTTGGTGGTGTTTGTTTTTCCAAGGTTTCTTGCAAGTTTGGCTTATAGGACCCAATATAGAGAAAAAAACGAGTTTCACTTGCTCTTCTTTGATGGTGGCAGTGTTATTCTTCTTCTTCAGTGCACATGTTATCTGCAATTCCCTATAAGCATTTGAACGCAACACATATCTAAGGTGTCGTAACTCAACTGGGTAGCTGTCTTAGTGATAAGTGGCACGTGCTCTGTAAACTAGGGTTGTTAGAACAGTGTTCCTCTGTCCTGAGTGATTGCAGCTCAACGCCTGAAGTTAAAGATCTGTGTGGGACTTTTTTCTGTACACTGAATGTCCTAGAGTGCCCTCCGTTTTTCTTTTTATTATAATTTGGCACATTGGGAGATAGCAGTCATGAACTATATGTTTGGATGGATGCTGTTCAGATGGTTCCAGTACTCACGAGCGCTTCTCTTCCATGTTTTGCAGTATATCACCAAATGACGGTGCTGAGGAGTACTTGCCACTTTTGGTTTCTCCTAGATTGGTGCAATAGATACATCAAAACGTGACTTCCATTCCTTGTTTTACCAGAATGAAACCTGTTTATTCACTTTCGTGGATTCAATAGTTTCTGTTCTCTAATAAATTAATATTATACAAGCTGCCAGACAAGGCTCGAAGTTGTCCTTGCAGTCGAGGAGTCGTATTAAGAGAGATAGACAATTACGTTGGAAATGGAATTTCGAACACCATTTAAACTTCCATAAATAGAATATATTGTGTCATTCAGGCTAACTAATACAACAAACCTCCTGATCACTTCGACATCTCAATACATATGTCTGTTCACTTAAACATCTCATTGCATTCTGAACTTACAATTACTAATGTCTCGTTTGCCACAACCTAATAATGAGATCGTATAAATTCTTTGGCATGGAACGCCACAGTAGAATCGTGGCACTCTTTGACAGACAGGTCGACGGCCACCGCCGTAGCAATTAGTTCAGTCTTCAGGCGGCCGCACCCGCCAGCTCCCGCATATCTGCACACACGAGTGCATGACACACAATATATGTCCTTTCCTCCACTAAACCTGCGGTTAGATCGAATCTGTACAACTCATGGTTAAATGGAATCGCAGTATAATGCCAGTTTAGCTGTCACACTACAGTTTCCGCACAATGAGGGTGTCATCAACATCCGATAGAAGTGATTAGGTTTGAGTCTTGCAGTTATATGTTACATCAAAGTTCGCTAACAGATTTTCTTTCTGCAGCCACATCTGCTTCGTCATGGTCACAAATTCTGCCGAGTTGTTGAAGTAATGGTTGCAGTTTTGGTACATTAGTGTTGTTCACTATCGGGCGATGTGGGTCCCCTTCTTTGTGGATCTTGGGTAATTCATATAAGCTTTGGGGGTGCTGGAACCTTCGAACAGAGCCGCCTCACACCAACAAATGTTGCAACTGTCTTAATCATTGGTATTTACGTGTACTTGCAAAACTTCAAAGTCAATTTTCTCGAGAATTTTTGAGAGTTGCGCGGAATGGCTGTGGCTTATTGTTATTTAAGTTCTGAACTTCACGTACTATAAATATAGAGAAATTCTAAAATCCGATACCCATTGGTCTCCTTGTGAGATTCACAAAATTCTTACCTAGTTTCATGACTTTTCCTATACTGAGGCTCATTTAACAACTGACTCACTTTCGTATTTTCAGGTCAAAACATCTCTCAAACTCACTGAAAACATAATATTAGTGACATTCTGGTTGGTTCACTATAATGCTTCTTCATCTGTAAATTTTTTAAGAAATTTAATTTTGACAGCATCTGTCACCTACACTAAAATTGTCCATACAGTGATGCAGAAAGTCCCATCAGGTGCAATTTTCCTTCTCCCATATATGTTTTTACAACAGTATTTGCCAAAATTCCATTAGGTGCATTACCTACATTACGAGTTACAATGTATTCCTGCAGCATTGTAACTTTGCGATCTAAATTCTGAACATTATTTTTACAACAGTCAATACTAACATGAACTATAGTTAATTGCTGATCAATATTAGCTCTGTAATTTTCTACTGTTTGTTCTAAATGTTCCCTTGTTTCCTTAAACTAGGGTTTTAACATTTTGTTTTCCTGTTTTACAAGAGTATGAACTTATGTCGTTATTTTTGTCTATGCTACACCTCAAATTTGATTCAACTTCATTAAATTTCGTTTCTAGAGCAGCTACACAAGTATTGAGCTGGCAGTGCCATGATTTAACCGTTTCTTTATTATTGTCTAGTTCCACTCTCATTTCTGCCAATAACCTATTTGTATCATCTATCTGATTCTTGGTTTCGACAAAATTGCCTTCGGTTTTTCCTGCTAAATTTTCCAGTTCATTCTTCAATACTCGTTTACTGCATCAACGTATGCTCTATTACGGCATCTACTTTGTCGCCTAATTCTTTATTTGCATTTGACGTATTTGCTGGCTCAATTCATTTAAGAAGCTCACTAAATTTGGTGACATTATCACGGTTTCCTCCCCATGATGCATCACCACTTAGCCTCTTAAACGAC
Organism: Locusta migratoria; assembly: GCA_026315105.1. Lineage (NCBI taxonomy): Eukaryota > Metazoa > Arthropoda > Insecta > Orthoptera > Acrididae > Locusta > Locusta migratoria. The sequence goes on along the minus strand of CM048747.1, from coordinate 17,232,379 downwards.
ACTTCTCCATTTGAGTCACATTCAGTATTTTCTCCTCTATGAGCCATGCCTAACTTTTTGTCAACACACACAAACACTGAAAAAATAAAACAAAATTATTTATCTCTCAGAGCTTTCGTAGTTCAATACAGGCTCGTCCATAAAAGTTTTTTCTGTTGCCTTTTTTCCCATCACCTACCTCTTTTTCGTTTTCTTAGATTGATCCTCCAGATTTGATTTGCAATTAGTGTCGTTTCTTCCGTCAATCTGAAACAATAATACTCTCACACTGTCAGTATCTCAGATCCTCCCTCATGTGTAGAATTACCACTGATATCGACATATTGAGATAGTATGCTAGCTGAAATATGTACATATAATGTTCCACAATGGTACTCTATAACTAGCTTCACACATATTAATTTTGGAAATTTCTTGTCTTTTGGTTGTGATCTGCTTCCATGGCAGATGGCGACGACAAACATTAGAATCAAGTAATTTCGACGACTTATATGTATACTCCAATACTGCAATCTCAACATGCCAAATAGATTAAAACGGCACAAACCTTCTAGTACATTCCATTGATTTCAAAATAATTAATACAAATCTGAAGTTAACTGAACTGCCTATTTTACTGTGTATCCAAGTGGCACCTTTAATTTTTATTTCCGCTACAGGCATTTCAATAAAATCAGTACTGATACTCAGTTTCATTATATTCCCAAACTTTTCAGAAATACTACTAATTGGACTACCTATGTCAATTAACACAGCCCCTTCCTATTTTTCAGTCTTTATGGAAATCTTGTTACATCAGTCTCTTTATCTTCATCCTCCTCATGTATCACATCCTCAATAATCTCATCAGAACCTACAACTTTAGATGCAATATGTACATCAAGTGTATTTGGTATGGGAGGGGCAAAGACAGAGATGCCCAACATGGGTGCAACCACCGTCATTGTTGAACTCGCAGATGGCACAACAAATGGGGTGAGAACATTGTTAATAATCACATATTGAAGCACCGTTGACAACTGACTTTGTGTCCTGTGACAATGCCCATATAGGAAACTGAAAGCTTGATGTCACTGAGGATGGTGCACATGTGAAATCACTGTGACAGGTCTCCTGTATCACCTGAGAATATACTGAGAGGTTGCAGGTGAGAGCACTATAAGTGGCAGTACATGTAGGTACTGTACTCTATCGGTCAGGTGTTCTCGACTGGTAGCAGCCAGGTCCAAATGTGATACAGCATCTATTATAAAACTATGATGCTATAAAGGTAAATAAGATTCTCCATCAATTTCAGAAGATGAGGATGAGGAAAGAGTACCCATGAAAAATGTTCAGGAGTTCATAGGTCCATTGTTTGCTGGTTGTTGAAGTGCAAATCCACAGTGTGACAACATGAACGATAGTTTCTAAATTTGGATCACCAATGTGGCTAATCCTTTAGTGTAGATGCCAACTTTATCGATATTACATACCTGAAGTACATTTTTATTTCACTAATTTGTACACATACAATCAAATAGAAATGTAACCATTACAACTGAAGAGAGACTCATTAAATCCAAATTGATTATTTAAAGTTCTAGATTTTTATTTGTCTGGTGATTACCAAGAGTGCCCACAAATCCTGTTAACTGATGTGCTTATATTTTTTATGTAAACTTATTACTAGTTTATCATCATTAATATAATGAGGATAGAACTTCAACTCACAATTAAGACAATCATTGATCTGCAGACAGCTCATAGAAAAGACAATCATACTCTCATAAAGAAAACTTTTAAATTTTTGATCACAGCCGTTAACTGGAAAAGAGTACATATACACATTCACAAAATCACACAAGCAGATTTCATGCATGGATGATTGCCATCTCCAGCTGATGTGGCTCCATTGATCACCATTGCAATTCAGCAATCGCCTCTATGGTGAACTGCAGCCTAATCCCATTGTATTATTGACATACCAACCTGGATGTACCATTTTTAGATTGTGTTCACAATTTTTTTATACTCGAAAATTTGCTAGCTTCTTAGATGCATATTTTTATTTTAAATATTATTATTAGTTATTAGAAAGTTTATTTCAGTCTCATTGTTTTAAATTCAGAAAAATGAACATTATTGTATTATATGGCTTTGGAATTTAACTATCAATGTTACGTTTTTCAGCACGTGCAAATCATGTGAAATATATCCAGAATTCACAGGAGAATTCTTCTCTGGTGCTGAAGTTTTGAGTATTCCTCCATATTCAAAAGTGCCATATAATATAACATACAATCCACAAACTATGACAAAAGGAGACAAACACATGGTAATTGAAAATCTATAATAATAAACTCATTTTGAAATGAAGTATGTATAGAGAACCTTTTAACTGAATTCTGTCAGTGTTAAGTCATGTCAGTAATGTGAGTTTACATAGGAACTCAGCATAAAGACAAATCACTGAGCCACAACAGGCACATATAAAAGACAATCACATTTACACAACTTAAATTTTCAGCCATGCTCCACATCAGAAAGGAGCATACATAATTTTACACAATCACTCAGGTATAACTCATGCACAAATGCATGAGTGATTGTGTACATGTATGTATGCTCCTTTCTGATTAAACCTGTGGCCAAATATTTAAGTTGTGTGAATATGATTGTCTTTTCATCATGCCTGTCTTTGACACAGCGATTGCCTTTACTGTGATGTAAGAATGTCCAAGTTTTTATTGGACCTATAAATCATGATGCAGTGCATAATTTACACATAAGATTTAGGATAAGTCAGTCTAGTACAGTTGTTACAATGTACACATGCTATGATTTCTAAACATAATTCAATACATATTGTACATTAGTAACATTTTTGAAAAACAAGATCGTAATTACAATTTATATCTACTATAATGCACAGACATAATTCAACACATATTGCACACTTTTAAACTTACGGTATGTTCAAGAATATATGGTCAATAACATTAATTATTTTAGGCATCTGCAAAGTCTGAAACGGAATTATATCAGTGTTTAAGCAAGTATTTTCTCAGATTTATTTTGAAATTATTTAAATTTGATATCTTTTTCAAATCTGATTGCAATGGTTATACAGCATACCATCAGTATAATATCTCACCCCTTTACACATGTTCATACATAATGTGCTGACTTGTAAATTCTGCTTGTGTCTCTTGTCATAAAGGTGAAAATCACTGCTGTACATGAAGATAGGTTCTTCTTTTAATAAGCCTCCTTTTGTTAAGGTTAGTGGTTTGTAGATTTATAGCCAAGGATGGGGAATTACATTGAGACTTTTAAATATTGGACTGCAGGAGGTACTGTATTTAATTATTCTGACTATCTTGTTCTATGGATAAATGTTCTTTCGCTTTTCGTGGAGTTTCCCTAAAAAATAATTTCATTCATCAGTAGTGAATGTGATTGCTGTGTTATATTGTGATCACAGCTGCATGGCTTGTATTATGTGGCAAGATTCTTACAGCATTATGTGAGACTACTTAGCTTTTTATTCAGTTTACTCAAGTGTATTTCTCACTTCAGGGTCTCCTGAATGCATATGCCTGAACTTTTTGTATCACTCACTAATGTGACAGTGTTTCCATTCATGTTAAAAGTGGGTTTGTGGGGTGTAGATTCTGTGTTGTATCCAAATTCAGAGTCTCTGTTTTTCTGAGTTTATCATAAGCCTATTACTTCTGAACCAATGTTCTAGATTTTGGGTTAAGTCTCCAATTGTTTCTTGTAGGCTGTCCTCATTAGATGATCTAATTCGTATGTTTATGTAATCAGCAGAAACTACCATAGAACCATTAGTTACTCTTTCTGCTAGATCATTAACCATAATGAATGTAAAGAATAGGCCCAAAACCTGACCCTTGCAGGACTCCATAACTGATGTTTTGTGCAGTACTACAAAAATTAGAAACTGTGTTGTTCTATCTTCGTCTCCTATATCTGTGATCAGTCGATCATCCTGGAGGTAAGAATGAATCACTTGTTTGGTAGGTCTAGAATCCTGGAACTATTTATTTTCTGCAGTAGAATACCATGATCAATTACAGGTACATAAGAAGTTTTACTGAGGTAAAGGAATATACCGAATATGTATTACTTACCATCGACCTCAATTAATACTTTACTAAGAAATGCAAAATAGGATTTCTCATATGCTTTGAGTGTTCATATAATTTCCTTTTATTGTAGCAAGATATTTTTATTCCTGCTGTAATTCACTTTTTTTCAATTGCATACAAATAGATTACTGATGTTTGTTTGGTGAAAGCTATTTCAAAGCATTGTTTATAGATGGCCATAAATTTATCAAATTTGTCAAGTGTATTGTTTGAGTTGTAAGCATCAAACCATTTTGTTCTTCTTAGAAGAGAAGAAAAATATTTTACATTTCCATGAGTTCTATTGCTTGGAGATCTCTCACTCTGGGAATAGATACTGTTAAAATATGGGCCTGGTGATCACTATAACCTTTGTTTAAAAATTTTGTGTTGCAGGTATGTTTAAATGTACATATAAAAATATGGGGAATGATTGTTACAAAACTACTAGTTGTATGAGTTGGTTTGGTCGCAGTTGGTTTTAATGTAACGTAGTTCAATAACTCTACAAATTTATCTGTGAATTCACTGGGTTCGGAGAAATAAACTTTGAGATCTCAAAATATGACCATATTTTTCTTGTGGGTGCTGAAATTTTGTAGCACCTCTTCCATATCATTACATAAAACGTTTTATCTCGATCTGGTGTCTTGTATACACAAATGATTACGGTATTGTGATTTGGAAGTTCCACTTTTCACAGATCAATGTCTGTCATTATGGATAAGCTGTCAAATTTGGTTATATTTACACTACCTATTTATTCTAATACATATATAGGCATACAGCTACTATCATGTTTAATGTGTTTTCTACAGAATAGGCAATATAATTTGAACTGAGGGAAGTTTATCATATCTAACATGGTTTATTTGAACCACTGTTCAGTAAAACACACAACAGAAATATCAGATTGTTCAGTAAGATTTTTATATCATTCCAATTATTAGTCAAGGACTGTAGATTTTAGTGGAGCAATTTAAAGTCTTATGTATGCTTGAGCAATTATCTGTTCCATATATCTACCTTTGTTTGCTGTAAAAATCCTTTTACTAAGGGTACATGATGTCTTCTTGCCACCTTCAAGAATATTCTTCAAAAAAGGACCAAATCTAGTTGATATGAATAAAAATGATTGGACTCCAGACTGTTTTTCTATACAGAAACTATGTTTATAATCTCCATTTACTCATCGTACATTTGGTCTGTGGTAAAAAAAATTCATTTTTCACTGGCATTTGTCACAGATCCCTGTACATTAAGCCTGCTGCAAAATTTTTGTATTTTTCACTGATATACCTGTAAATCGCCTCTGTGATGAAAAACTGTGCAGTTATGATGGTAAACTAATTGGATAATGACGTTCATCAAGGTTCTACTGAAAATCTTTACAATTTTTATTATGAGCATGCCCATAACTTATCACTGTAAATTGTGTCAGACAAAAAAACTCTTTGCGATGACTGACCTACCCCATCGGTACAACTCTCCCTGTTACATATATGTAATAATGATAATTTGATTCTTCACAAAAAACTTGAACGTTGGTACCTCTTCTGCAGTCCAGGATCATTTGAATACTCCAACCAGGACTGAAAACACCTCTGCCAATCACAGATAGTTTGTAATGTCTCCATTAAAACTGCTGAAGAATGCTATTCATCGCCTCCATTTTTCCTCTGGCAAATATATTCTCATAAACTTACCATGATTCAAGAAATGATTAAAAGTTCAAATATGTACCATATTTCTCCTTTTTTCACAGGGAACAGCTTTGTTCCGGTTACCAGAAATTGGAGTTATTTTATATGAGCTAAATGGAATGTCGCAACCACCTCCAGCAAGCTCCAACTTAGAAATAGAAGTGCCTTGTAAGACTGACTATACTGGAAATATTACTGCAAGAAACTGGTTGGACAAAACACAAAGATTTATTGTATTTACTGAACTCATAAAACCTGATAAGTTTGATCCTGTATTCACCATGTCAGGCGCTGAGTTCATTGACATACCAGCCAACAGCACACGACAATATCAGTTCCATTTCTTTGTGTATAAGGAATGTACACTTACATTCAAGGTAATGGTAAGCAAGAAAAATACAAATATTGATATGGCAAATACAATTTGCCACATAAATATTTGTATATTTCTTGCTATAATAATAGGAAGTACATAATATTTTAGATAATTATTATGCATAAAGGCAACAATACTATAAGAAAAGTTTATGTGCCACACTTGCTTCCTGAAGTTTTTTCCACTATGTGATTTTCTCATTACATTTATCTGTGAAACCAAATTCTTCAAGACAGCCAACTACATGTTATTATAAAATTGTTTCTCATTTGTTGCTCATAATTGAGTTCTTAATCTGACTGCATTTATGTTGACAGAGCCATTCAGTAGCAGTTCATGTTAACCATCTGTTTACTATATAAAATGATTTTCTTCTTTTAGTTGTAACACCATTTCTATACTGCTTCATACATTATTATTCTTCTCCTGCTTCGTTAGGACCATTCAGTACTTTATGTGGCAATCTATATATTCTTAGTCAACCTCCCATCGTCCATCCTCATGATGTGCCCAACAAATAATGACATCCTCTTCCGTATCTCCCTCCATATAGGTTCAATATTTTCATATACTTCATGCCCTGTTTGGTATATCCAGATTCCCCCATGTTTTTAGAATCCCAATATGTCTCTCAAAATTTTCTAACTGTATACAACCTCTCTTGCCAAGTGTGATCTTTTCTTATGCATACATTTATTACGGTTGCTGTGCTGTGTAATGTAACGATTTGGCATACCATTACAGACTTTTCTTGCCATATGTTGTTTTCATCACATACCGAAGCTTCTGCATAACCTGTACCCTGTATATGGAGCTACTGTTGCTCTGTATTCCACAAGTTATTTTCTTCACCACATAACGAAAACTGTTGACTTTCTCAACCACTTTGTCGTCTATCTTCCGATCAGATCTAGTGTTCAGTGTCTTTAGTCTTATGACATGCAATCTTTAGTCTCAACCATATCTACTATTTCGGCTACATATTTTAGCACTGTCATTACCTCTGTAGCAGCCACGCCGAGAAGCGGCGGACAGAGGCGCGGCCGCCAGGAAGCGGCTACGCGCATTCTCCGGTGCGTCTCGCAAACTCTCGTTACGCGGGATTTTGGCAACGGCGCTAAAACCTCGCGCTCTCGCAACGGACGAGCGAGGCCGGCAGTGCGCGCTGCAGGACTGAGTCGCGCGGACGTATCCCAGCTGCTCAGTACCGACGATTTGCCGCGGACCATGTGGGCTGAGCTAATCGCGAGCTCCCCACGCACTCGCGAGTGTATCAGTGCTCCGCCGCCCGACCGCCGCGACTCGCAGTACGGCATTTACCGCGCCGCACGCAAAACGCGCGCTACCGCGGACACGAGTCCGACGCCCACGCTCACACGACCGGCCGACGATCTCGATCGCTGGGAGAGTATACACCCTCCCGGGACCAGCGTAAAGAACTATCTGACGTAATGCAGTGTATTGTCTTAAATTAATAAATCCTTGTATAAAAACAATCGCATCTTTATATCTTTTCCGTCACCACTGCCTACATAGAAGCGCGGTCAATTAAATGCACACGCTTCACCTCTTCCTCAGTCTGTTTTAACTGTGCCATGTCATCTGCAAATTCCAGTTAGTCCATTGGTGCATTGTGTTAGACCTTCTAGACTATTCATCTTCATGTTACCTTTCATCTTCATGTTACTCTCTTGTCTCCATTGTCTCACTGCTTCGACCAAAACCAGGTTAAATAAAATAGGCGACAGTCCATTCCCCTGCTAGAGCACTGTTTTTATTTGGAGCTGTCTGACAGCGTACTGCGATACCTGATCCTGCCAGTATTGTCACTTAACCTTTCCTTTATTATTTCATATGTTGTAGCATCCAGTCCACGGCTTCTAATGCATCAAGCAATGTACATCTGTCAACTGAATTGTAGGCCTTTTGGAAGTCAACTGGTTAAATATAATAGTGCTTAACACATGATTCCATACTACCCATCTGATATTTTCAGATACATTTATTTGCCAGTTCTTTAGACACTAAACTATATTACTGATATTTTTAACTTTCAAATACTAACAGTTCTTATTTCTAATGGCTCAAAATACTTCTTCCTGATCCTTTAATCGAATACAGCCACAAGGGAAAATAGCATACACTTTATCACAGAATTATATCCTGCAAAGTATGAGACAGTAAATTGAAGTGAGCTCTAAGATAGGCTGTCTCTCTGGTGTTTAACAGAAACCTGGGGACATGATGCTACAGCATGCTGGTATATATATATATATATATATATATATATATATATATATATATATATATATGTGTGTGTGTGTGTGTGTGTGTGTGTGTGTGTGTGTGTGTGTGTGTGTGTGTGTGTGCGTGTGTGTGTGTGTGTGTGTTACTTCCCTGCTTGTAAACGTTTCTGTCATACTGTAAACATCCTTGACACTAATATTTAATTACAACAAGTCTGGAAATTAGCATTTGTGCAGCACCCATTTTCATTTGTTGTAGCAAATAAAAGAAGTACATACATTAATGTATGAAAGCAGAATTATTACCTTAGGATAAAATCATCAGTAAACTCCATAACAATAGAACATATACTTCTGAAAATATTTTTTAGGATGCAGAATGTGTATTTGACTGAGAAGTAATCTGCACTCTTAAACATTATTTATTCAAATGTTTGTAAATCTATCGGGGCAAACTGCATGGTCATCAGTCCATAGCTTACAAACTACTTTAACCTAGGTAAACTAACCTAAGGACAACACACACACCCATGCACCAGGAAGGACTCGAACCTCCACGGCGAGCAACTGCGCACTGCGCAGCGAGACGCTTTACACCGCTCGGCTACTCTACCGTGGCCATTATTTATTCCTTGATTTTCTGTTATGTGTACTGGACTGTCATCTTCATCTGCAGTTAACTGACCATTGTGATATCTGGATCCTTAAACATTGTTTTCCTGTTTGGGTTTCTAAGAAAAGTAGTTTCTTTAGCGTCTATGATTGTTTACACCATTCAATGGTTTGTTTTAGGACAATGCTGTGGCTTTGCTGATTATAATTCAGTAATTCATTGTTTCTTTGCCGACTTTGTTCGTTTGTGGGGCCTAGTTGATTTGTGGGTTTGTTTTCCTATTATGTTAATTGTTTCTCTTGTTCATTTACTTCGTATTTGGAGGATCGGATCTTGGTAGTTTATTTACTGGTTAGGTTTCTTTGTGTCTGTCGTAGGTTTGAGTAGCATTTATTAGAATCTAACCAGTTAATTTCTCTATTAGGTTTATTCTTTCTTTCATTCCTTTATTTGGTATTTGCTTTGGATTACAGTATTGTTGTTACTTTAGTTACTTATTAGGTTAGGTTATTAGGTCAGATATCTTGTGACACCGATTTCTCAGTTTTGGTATTTCTAATCTGATAAAGCCAAGTCACAGAGTTTAAACACACAAGTGATGAAGAAACCTATACGGCAAGACTTCACAGATTCACCAAAATGTACCATATGAATAAGGCTTGCTGATTTTGTGGGCCACTTAAATGGTTGTTGTTGTTGTGGTCTTCACTCCGGAGACTGGTTTGATGCAGCTCTCCACAATACCCTATCCTGAGCAAGCCTCTTCATCTCCGCATAAGAACGGCAACCTACATCTGTCTGAATCTGCTTACTGTATCCATCTCTTGGTCTTCCTCTGCAGTTTTTACCCCACACACTTCCCTCCAACGCTAAATTCACAATTCCTTGATGTCTAAGAATGTGCCCTACCAATCTATCCCTCCTTTTAGTCAAGGTATGCCAGAAATTTCTTTTTTCCCCAATTCTGTTCAGTACCTCCTCATTAGTTACGCAATACACCCACCTAATCTTCAGCATTCTTCTGTAGCACCACATTTCAAAAGCCTCAATCCTCTTCCTGTCCGCACTGTTTATCGTCCATGTTTCACTCCCATACAAGGCAACACTCCATACAAATGCCTTAAGAAAGGACTTCCTTAGGCTTAAATCAATATTCGATGTTAACAAATTTCTCTTTTTCAAGAACGCTTTTCTACCCACTGCCATTCTGCATTTTATATCCTCTGCACTGCGACCATCATTTGTTATTTTACTGCCCAAGTAACAAAAATTATCTACCTCCTTTATTACTTCGTTACCTAATCTAATTCCTTCAGCATCGCCTGATTTCCTTAGACTGCACTCCATTACCCTAGTTTTGCTCTTGTTGATGTTCATCTTATATGCACCTTTCAGCACAGTGTCCATTCCATTCAATTGCTCTTCCAGGTCCTTTGCTGTATCTGACAGAATTACTATGTCGTCAGCAAAATGGCAAGGAGGGAATTTTGGGAGAGCATCGATTCCTACGTTATAAGAGCTGATGGATCCTTTAAAGTAATTATTCTCTGGAGAGACGGATGAGTCACAGCAGTTCCTGAACTGCATGAGAAAAATATATTTATAGGAGACTGACAGATGGTGTAAAATTATTCAGAATCTTGAATATGCACCTGTACATATTACCTTGCTCAGTGTCTTAGTGTCCATTTGTTGACATATTTACTTTTATTATAGCTCCTTTGGATAATGATTTCTGAATGAAAGTATGGGCTGCATTTTGCAATTAAGGGAAAATTGAGTACTTATTTAGAGAGTGCAGCCTTACTATGTTGTGAGCAATCTTCTGAAGCATTCAAAGACATTACAAATGTACAACATTTGGTGTTAACTTAGCCAATAGGGTTATGGACTTAGATTTTTAAAAATCTCTTCACACATGCTAATTTTCAATGCTGCTGTCTGTTGGAACTTTTGCTTTGGCATGACAGTCTGTAGCAGGCACTCAGTTTTCTTTTCAGATATAGAACCAGTCTGTAATTTGCATTATTTTCCAATTTGTTCATAGGACCTCTGCTTATGGTATTAACAAGTTTTGACTTTTTGAGTTGAAAAGTAGTTGTTGTTCGCAACATAGACTACTTTTCAATTCAAATATGGATTCACTGTTATACACCAGGGCAACGAACTATGGAATAACGTATACAGAAGTTTTAACTTTGTAAAAGCTGAACAGAGTCAAACTCATTTTTTTTTTAATCTTTCCAATTCTGTGAACTCGTATATTGATCAGTGTACCTGAATTTTTAGGCTTTTGGGTATTTATAATTGATGACAGTGAATGTAGCAATAACTTCCATCACTATTCAGTGAAAACACGATAATGTGTATCGTTTACAGAGTATGAAGAATGTAAACAGTAGCCTGCTTTCATTTATATCTGTACTGGGTGCAATCTAAAGAAAATCATCTCAAAATGAGAACTGACAGCATGAGGCACTGCATCTTGAATGAAACGATGACTGTTTACCTAAACAACTGAAATCTACACACATGTAATTGTATTCTCTAACTCAACAAATTGTTTGGAATTATAGGATGCCGCAGATTTATGTATTTTGTTTTATAGTAAACATGAAATAAGTATAAAATGCAATTTTGTATGTAAATACTGAATTATATGATAACAATCGTACAAACTCTTCTCATCTGCAGAGCTATTCAAGGAAGCATGTTTAGGCCTGTCTCAGCTTGCTGCAAAGACAGATATCGAGCTGCAACAGGCACATACTAAGGACACTCATTCACAAAGAAGTTAAGCTTCCGCTCATTAGCCTGTATCAGATAAAACACCATTCATACAATCACGCACATTCACTTGACAGACACACAACCATCATCTCTGGCCACCACATTGTGACTCACAGTAAGGTTACAATGCAGAGGTGAGAAGAATACAACATGACCTTAGACAGCATGTAATTACTATATGTGTGGAAAAAGATCCAGATTAGAAATGGAGGGGAGATATGATGGAGGGAAGGGAAGAAAGACACACAAACAGTGCAGCACACGGAATGGATGAGGTGGAGGGTAGAGAGGGCAGGATTTGTTAGAAAGGAGGAAAAAGGGTTATCATAGCATAAAGCCTGGATAATTTCTGGATCAGACTACTAATAATTCCCCAGCTCCTTAATAAACAAGTTTATTCAGCAGTTGGGTAATTTTTATTAAGTAACCAGTGTATATGGCCGCTTATTGTAAAACACCATGAGAAGTTAAAACACCGACACTTTGCCTTTCTCGACCTCAAATAGGCCTTCGACCAAGTGACATATAAGTTGATTTGGTTCGCTCTACAGGAGCATGGAGAACCTGAAGAGCTCGCAAGATGGGTAAGACAGCTCTAACATGATCTGAAGAGCCGGATACAATTTGCTGCCGAACTATCAGACTAGTATCCTATTTCTGTAGGAAAACATCATGGATCTGCTCTTTCGCCCCTCCTATTTAACACAGTCATGGATACGGTCAGAAGACAACTGCAGAATACTGCACCATGGACGTTATTATATGCTGATGATGTGCTACTGACAACTGAAGGCAAGATTGACTTGCAACTTCAACAAGCTTGGAATGATCGCCTTGCGGAAGTAAGACTATGGCTCAATGTATTGAGAAACCTACTACCTCGCCACTGATTTGAAAGATTGGAGACCATTAACATCCATGGTATTGACTGCCCAACACCACGCACTTTCCAGTACCTGGGCTCGACTATTTCTGCTGACAGAAATCTCAGTGGAGAAATCTCCAACCGTCTGAGCAGTGTGTGGCTGGTGTACTCCCAACCAAGTCAAAATATACCAATCAGTAATCCATCCAGTGGCACTTTATGGGACTGAATGCTGGTCTTCAACAAAATAAGTGGAACAAAGACTCTCTGTTATGGAAACAAAGATGCTCAGGTGGACAGCTGAATTAACATTGCATGACCACGTCACAAACGACCAAGTTCGTAGATTATACGCAGTAGCTCAAATAGTAGACAAGATGAGGCAAAGCCGTCTATGTTGGCGAAACAACAGTGGCAAAAACTGGTTTTAATTTGAAAGTAAATGGGAAACAGCCAGTGGGACGACTGAGGCAACGACGGCTTGACACGCTACATGTGGACCTCAATATCTTACATCACCACCCTGACAGGCCCAAGACTGCAAAAAGTGGCGACAGCGAGCCAAAACATCGGACCCTGCCATCAGACGGAAGAAACGCTAAGGAAGAAGAAAAAGAAGAACCGGTATATATGGCCATTTCGAAAGTTCAATTAGATGGATGCTATAACATGACCAGTGGCGGTGCTAGACGAAAACTGCGCGTCGGCGAACTCGTCTTTGCGAGGCCCCATTCATTTTTTAATTAATGAAGAAAATGTTAAAAGAGCTTAATTATACATCAATAATCATCATACTAAAATTCTATTAGTATAATATACGAGTATTATTGCAATGACAAAAACAAACACAAGTTAAAAGAAAGAAGCTTCTCTGCTTTTCGTCTCAGAGATTTTTTTATTTTTAAAAAAAAAAAAAAAAAAAAAAAAGAGAGATCACGGCTTCACTTGATAATACTGACAATGCAATACTGACAGTCTTTCTTGGCTCATCGTGCTTTTCAAATTAGTCTTAATCAATTTTAACTCTGGGTTGACGCTGTACTGACTGGAACTGAGCATGATTTTTTAAAAAAAAAAAGATCACGGCTTCACTTGATAATACTGACAATGCAATACTGACAGTCTTTCTTGGCTCATCGTGCTTTTCAAATTAGTCTTAATCAATTTTAACTCTGGGTTGACGCTGTACTGACTGGAACTGAGCATGATTGTCATTGTTATATAAACATTTGGATATACTTCTTCTAAATCGTTTTCTAAAATGTACTGAAGAAATTGGTTTGTATGTATTTAACTAAAAATCGCATCACTGCTGCACTCATACGGAAATAAATACGGACAACTAAATGGCCGAGCGCACTAAGGCGTCATACCACGGTGAGTAAGATCGCTATCTTAGGAGGTCGAACCCCACCCTTGGGTATGGATGTTGTGTTCGTCCATTGGTTAAGCTAGTGTAAATTAGATGTAGGTCTTCGCTACATAACCTAGCAGTTGGAAAGCGCCGTTAAACATCAAATATAAAAAAAGAAAAAGAAACTAAAATTTTGACAATGTTTTGCGAGGCCCCCACAGGCGCGAGGCCGTCGGCGGTGGCCGACATCGCCGACGCCTAACGCCGCCACTGAACATGACCTGAATATGGTACTAATGTAATACCAAAAGCAGATGTGTAAATACCAGATCTATTTTACGGCTGTTGGTGGATAAGTAAATTATTTGGATTTACAACACTGAATGAAGGCTACAGAACAATCATGAATATTTTCAACAAGCAAATGACTTGTCACATTCATACAATATTATCGTCAAAGTTGGAAATATCTGTAAAATATGTTACAAAATTAAAGTGCACTTACTTAACTAATTTCACGAATAATGGAATTCTGACTGCTAACATACACAGAGGTTTGGAATGACATCCAGTATCTTTCCAGATGTCAGATATTTTGTGTCTTTGTGATTCATAACATGGAACTGATAAATGTGTATTCTCCAATTCTGTTGAACGTTTTAGAGCCTCAATAATCAGATTATTTAATTATTAGGGTTTCTGACTCTTTACCCATTTGATCGTACTTCTGTAAGTCTAAAAATCAAATTTACATTCAAAAATGGATCTTAAAATATGCAACAAACTGACAAATATGAATAAATGCGAGTGTTACAAACTGGCTCATTAATATATCAATTAATTGATGGATTTTTAATAACATAATTTTGACATCAACTTGCTTGACATTGTCATTATACTTACAAAATCTGAGCTACAGGTTATAAAATATTATTTGGTTGTAAAAAACTTCTGGAAGGTGTTTGTTAAAATGTGGTTATGTTCTTTTTAATATGATCTCCATAATATTAATTACACATCTAAATAAATACTTGTAACAGTATTTACAATAACTCACATTTACAGATGATTCAGCTGGTTTCAGAAAAAGCATACATTAGTGAACCTCTTAGTTTGATTGATAACAATATCAATTATCCTCATGTATACACAGATACATGGCTGCAGTGTGTCTTTGACACATAATAAGAGTCAGTATAAGCTGGTTTTTCTGATAGGTTAGACTGCAGTTCATCACAATGGGCGGGGAATCATATGCTTCATTAAATTTTGATGGGGAGATCAAGTGCTTCGATGGATATGATCCCTTTATAAGATACATGTGAATGTCAAGTGACTACCTGACTGTAGGTGTTCTGACAATAATGAAGTCCAGTAAATATTGTTACAGCTGTAACATTTCTTAAAACAACCATTATACCCCATTATTGTTTATGGCTTGCTGTGGAATAATCCAAGACAGTAGAGAGTTAAGTTTTATTGCATTTGTCCAGTTTTGTCGTAAATGTGGGAATCCATTAATCATGTTTTGTTAAATCTTTATGATCTGGATTCTCATACAGTAGCAATCAACTTTTCGTATATCTTGGTGCAGGGGTTGATGTAAAAGTCAACATTATGCCATTACCATGCCTAACTCAGTTTTGAAACTTTTTACTTATATAAAGTATTAAAAAACGATCCTCATTTATTTGTTTGGAGAGAGAACATAATGCTAATAAATGGTTTATACATTCATGACCAAAGTGACATGAATATAATTACATTCCTGATAAGTCTTTTTATTTATAGTAACCGGAAGCAATTGCTGTGATCCCAGTGAGACAGAAGTTGCGATGACCATCTTGCTACAATCGAACTCTTCTCCCAAAACACAGCACCCGAATTATTACATGGTCAGTCATATATGCACCACATCTCGTGAAATTAACTTGAGTAATATTTTCTTCTTCGATAGTTAATGATTATGCAAGGATTTTAGTCGTAGCTATCACCTAGAATTCAGGCTAGGTTTTCATTCCGTAACAGGGATGGAACACACTCAGTGAGAATATACTTTAACTGAATAAAAAACCATAAGATAATTAACTTTTATGAACATATTGTACTATGCCCAGTAGGCTAAGGTAACATGAGATCCGTACTGGATCAAGTCTCAAGAAGAACTTAACTAGAAACTACTTTGACAAAACTCAGCTAATTTATCATAATAATGTATGTATAAACTCCATGTCAACACAGTCTCTTCTGACACTCGTTTATGTTTTGCTATATTGCACGATGGCCTCTTCCTCAGTCACTATGACTGTCTTTGGACCACCTCACCTGCTTGCCCCACATACCTGCGCACACGAGCGCATGGCACACAGTAAAATCCTTAAATATCTACTTGTCTATATATGTTGAATCCACACATCTCATGGTGGGACAATCCCATAGAGTTCAGCTAAATTTGCTGTTACACTACACAATGTACCTCTCTAAAAACAAATAATTCCACTGTTTCTGTAACTATTTTCATACATTACATTAATTGTGCCTTCTATACATTTTATATATTGGATGAACTAACACTAGTGGTTTACCTTAGTTTAGTAAATGCACCTCAGTGGCGAAAAATGCTGCCCTAGCTCACTGGTGCCATACTTCTTGCCTGGAGCTAAGCATTCCTAACTCTTTACTATCATTAAAATATAAGAATTTTGTTTCATAAACTTTTTGTAATAATATCTTGCCTGATGGTATTTCTTTTTTATTTATGCTCATGACAATTGTTTCTATAGTTTATGTGGGTACAAATTTCTATATCTGAATAATAATAATAAATATATATACTTCCTTCTTCATATAAGATGGAGTTATTATTATTATTTTTGTATATGTATTTATTTGTTTGCTTTAAAGAGTAATCCTCATGTGAAACGTTTAGGATATTATTGTACTGACCGAATACAATCTAAAGACTTTCATTTACTTAGACAATAGACTAAATTTTGAAATAATTACACAGTTTCATTTTCTGAATTTTGACTTATATTGTCAATTAGTTACTTGAAAGTTTTCTCAAAGTTTCTATAAAATACTACACCAACCATATTTTTTGCAACTGCCACCACAGTCGACAGAAATGTCTCTACAGTCAAGACTCTGTGAGTGTTACCACAGTGCACTGAAGTCCAATTATTAAAGTTAGTTAGAGTTCCACTGCTATATGGATCAAATGTTCAAATGTTTGGATCAAACTGTTACAGTCATCAGTGCCTAGACATCCAAACTACTTTAATTAACTTATGCTAAGGAAAACACACACACCCATGGTTGAGGGAAGACTCGAACCTCCGACAGCGAGCAAACCAAGTGCTCCATTGCAAGGTGCCTTAGAGTGATCAGTCACTTCACTGCGGCGTGTATGGAACATATTGGTTCTTAATAAAGTGTTAATTTTAGCTGTAATTGTGTACCATCATTTCAATATCAGGTCAAAAAACCACAGTGCTGATTCCAATGAAGAATTCAATCATGACATGTTTCCTGAAGAGACGAGAGTCCATGTCATCAAGGCAGGACGCTTTGAAAACTGGATGCCCTCACAAACTGCAACAGCTTCATTCTTTAGCCGACCACTCATGTTTCCAATACTCAGTTGTGTGGAGCACCTGCGGATCTAAGCAACCCTCTGAAGTCCACCTAAAACTGCTATCTATGATCACAGCCCACTCGACTAGCAACTTAGTCATGCACTGTGTTTGAAATCCCCCACCACTCAATGACCTCTCAAACAATATCAGCAGTTTCTACGCAAGCTGGCAGAGCAACGACTGTGCTACCACTTGTCCGGAGACAGGCAGTTATATTCGCACTCTCAATTTCCCCCTCCATGCCTCCTGATCCAGACATTCAAAGCAGCAGTGTGTTGCCAGAATGCAGTGTGACGATTCAGTAAGCCCACTCTTTCTGCTCACAGTGCTGGTTCCACATGACTCCAGTACCTTTGTTCACAAATAACGGTGAGCTCCTCAGAGGTAGAGTGCTTTGCTGTTATTGCTTTAAAATATCGCTTGCTTCACTTCTAACACATATATCATGAGCTAAATAACGATTTGGATTAAAAATTAATCTAGTCATAATAAATGATTTTAATGCAGTATGAAAAACCGTTATATATATATATATATATATATATATATATATATATATATATATATATATATATATATCACTTTCCCACCTGGATGTGTATTTGGAGCAATTTTTTTGCATTGTGCAACTCGGTTTTATTGTATACCAGATGCACTTACATAGCTTAGGGATAAATCTACATTTTCGAATGTGATGTGATAATTTTGATCAAAATATAACCCCTGGTCTGTGTTTTTTAACGGAATATTTTTCAAAAATTCATATAAAATGGTTTTTTTAGTGCACAAGCTATGAAAGTACATTACCATGATAAATTATAATGCAATAAATGATGTTTTAATAAGACAGGACTGGATCACTGAAATTGGTTGGTATTGCCATCAAATTCAATCGTTTCCAACCATTCCCTCTACTTTTTTCATATTGGCTGTCTTCAAAATTGAACTAAAATTAGTTTTTTAAGAAGTCAATACGAAACAACGTAGATGTTTAAAAAGGTTTTCAGTTACGGTTTGTGGCAAAAAGCATATAACTAATTCATTAAAAACCGATTGCCTCCAATAAGCGAATAAGAAGGGTCCAATTTGGAGGTAAGACACTTCGCCCGTACACTACAACATAGCCATGGCATAGCCTCATAGGCTTATATTAGTTTCGAAGATGGTTTACAAGTACAAGCTGTATGAGCCATTATAATAAGTAAAAACTTATTAGTAAAAGTAATTGTTTTAGTCTATATGTTGATGCTTTTTGCAAAATATGTATAAATAAAAGTCGATAGCAAAAAGTTTTTGCTTTAGACCCATTGCTAAAACCTGCTGAACCTTGCTGAAACCTGCCTTTTACAATATGTTGAAATCGCGCGTACTTACAAATGATTTAATCCACTTCGCATAGTTTTGAAGTACGTATTGGTGTCTATTTCTCACAATGGCAGTTTATTATCAATATTTTACGGATTTCAGGGTGCACCGAGAAACATAATCATTTCCTGAACAATTAGTACAATTCGAAGCTACACAGCTACGATGGTGAAGCATACAAATTTTGCCGTCTCGAAGGATCAGAAATGGCAGATGCGCATTCCCGTCTATATCCAGGTGCCCTAGCCACTTCCTTGTCGAGATTGACGTGAAAGCCAGCGTAATACCACACAGCCTCACTCCATCGAGAATACTGCCGACTACAGGTAACCTCTGAGCTGCAAATAACTCGGATATCTCCATCTACGGTTCGGCAAACATTCGCCTCAAGCTTTCAAAGACATTTTCTTCTGATTGACTTTTTACGTGGCACACATGTACTCCCTAATGTTTGGTACTCATGCTTATCAAGGGATATTCCGTTCTCCATTCTCGCCCATCACATTTTTGACGAGCTAATCACCTGCTCCACAGTTAACGACTCTTCCGCCGAGTGTACACGATTCAACACCGATGTTAAGAAAACGCTCGTGTTCATAACGAATCCGACTCTTCCTGCATCGAGAATGACGCCCTGCACCACCTGATTGCCAATGCAGCACACATCCTGTCCCAGCTGATTGATGAATTCGCAACATCCACTCAAACTACACAGCAATCATTACTCCGAACACCATCTTACTTTACACTTTATCAAAACTAGACTTACGAGTCTCGAGGGATTTTCTGCCATCGTCATATAAATAAAATTCTTGAATGTCCGTCTGCAGATCGCTTTTACTTTCTAGAACGTGACCGGTTTTGGGACAGCTGTCCATCTTCAGAGCTGTTAAAAAATGCTACAGTTGATTGTAAGCTACTATTTACAATGCATAATATCCAAAACGTTAATAGAAAATCAAACATACCAATTCTATGAAGTTACAGAATAACCTATCGCGTGATGAATGAGTGTTCACAGTTGTTACTAAAATACATTAGCCTCCAGAGGCTTTCTACATCTACATAGATACTCTGCAAATCACATTTAAGTGCCTGGCAGAGGGTTCATTAACCACTTTCATAACTTTTCTCTACCGTTCCATTCTCTAATAGTGCGCGGGAAGAAAGAACACCTAAATCGTTCCGTTTTCGATCTGATTTCTCTTATTTTATTGGGATGGTCATGTCTCCCTAAGTAGGTGGGTGCTAGCAAAATATATTCACATTCAGAACTAAAAGTCGGTGATTGAAACTTCGCAAACAGATCACGCCGCAATGAATAACGTCTTTCTTTTAATGATTTCCACCCCAATTCCTGCAACATTTCCGTGACGCTTTCCCCCCCTTACGTGATAGAACAAAACGAGCTGCCCTTCTCTGAACGTTCTCAATATCTTCCGTCAGTCCCACCTGGTGAGGGTCCCACAAGGGGCAGCAGTACTCCAGAAGAGGACGCACAAGTGTGATGTAGGTAGTCTCTTTGGTGGAGCTCGTGCATCTTCGAAGCGTTCTGCCAATGAAACGTAACCTTTAATTCGCCTTCCCCACAATATTTTTTATGTGTTCTCTCCAGTCAAAGTTGTTCGTAATTGTAACTCCTAGGTATTTGGTAGAATTTACGACCTTAAGGTTTGACTGATTTATCGCGTAATTAAAGTTCAGCGGATTTCTTTTAGTGGTCATGTGTATTACTTCACACTTTTCTTTATTTAGTGTCAATTGCCAATTTTCGCACCAAGTAGAAATTTTGTCTAAATCGCTTTGCAGTTGGTTTTGATCCTCTGTTGACTTCACTAACCGATAAACGACAGCATCATCCGCGAATTGTATAATGTACTTCCATTCATCTGATTGGTGGATACATTTCCGTTAAAATTAGTCTGAATAAGTCACATTGACTTACATACAAAATCATTACTGAAGTCAAGGTCTTAAATTCAGCCAAAAAATTTAGCACAGACTTGAAATGCTTTATTCACACTATACTTTTGAATACCGCTTCATGCCATTCGGCCTAAAAAAATTCAGTACAAATGTGACAATGTTTTATTGACTCAATACTGTTCCCATTCCTGTCTGCTACACGTACCTTGTCGACATTTTTTTTTCCACATCAAAAACTTAACATGAGGAGCCGGCCGCGGTGGCCGAGGGGACTGAGGCGCTTCAGTCACGGTCTGCACGGCCACTACGGTCGGGGGTTCGAATCCCCCCTCAGGCATGGATATTTGTGCCGTCCTCAGTGTTAGCTAGTTCATAAGTAGTTTGTAGGTTTAGGGACTGATGACCCCGTAGTTAAGTCCCATAAGCTGTACAAACATTTGAACATTTAAATATGAGGAACACCTATAAAGACCCATGAAACTATCTCAGGATGGTAATTTTTTTCCACAGGGATATTTCCCATGCAGCAGCACTTGAGGCCACACCCATGGACGCACTAGCCGGTAAAAACACATCCTGTGTGTGTAAAGCTTCCTAGACAGAAACCATGATAACTGCCTTCAATAATTTGATAACAGCGCTGGTTAAGGTCGTAAAACTAGCTCGCTCGATCGCAAATGCTCGAATGTCAATCACTACAGATGCAAGCGACACCTGCATAGTGCTGTGTAGCTACAACACAACAGTAAACTTTCGCAAGAAACTCTCTACCGCACTAAGGAAGCGGTCAGCCTCTGAGCGTGAACTATTCACAATTTATGAAGGCATAAAACACTTTAGGGTCGACATCGAATGGTCGATTAGTAATTATATACACTAATCACAGTCGCAGACGTTACCCTCAACCTGGCTATTGACCTTCCCCCATGCTGATGGCCGCTACAGATCTTATATGTCAATACATCACTAACATCCGCTGCATCAAAGTCGCGGACAACGTTATTGAGGATTATATATCTCGAATCGGTTCCATCATCTATTCCATGGACCTGGAAGAGCTGGCTCAACTACAACGAACGGACGAGGAGACAAAATAACACGACCCTGTTCCTCATTGAACCCTACCGACTACCAGGCGCTAGAATTCCGGTTCTTTGTGACGCATCCATGAGGATTTCCCACCATATTGTATCAGCTGTACTACACCACAACATCCTTAAACCAATGGCAATTTGGCATGCCTCAGCACCTAGCCCACGACGCAGTTAATCACAAAGCTATTCCCCAACGAGACGAAACATAACTGGAACTTTTGACATACCGAAGGATCGCTTCCGCTACGTCCATATTGATCTCCAAAGCCCACTTTCCCCAACTGAGGGTAAGAAGATGACTTTCGGTCATCGAACGATCAACCCACTGGGTAGTAGCTGTACCCCTTCACGGTCGCTCGTTCGTTTATCAATTGTTGGCTTGTGAGGTTTGGCTGTCTCACAATGATTACTTCCAACCAAGGTAGAATCCCCTTTTCGCCACCCCGTGTTCTCTTTGCGGCATGGTCAATTCCACATGAGAGTATATCACTCACAAAGTAAGGGTCTGCTGCAATGTTGGTACCGCACCAGACAGCTGTGACATGCCACAAGTGTATCTGGACCAAAGCACTACTATGGGTCCTCCTAGGGTTACATACATCAGTTAAGGACGATCTCAAAGCATCATTTGCTGAGGTGGTTTATGACGAATCCCTCACCCAGCGTTCTCAATTTGTTGAAGACCGCTTCTTCTCCCACAGTGAGACCTTCCAACAGTAGTCAAACAGCGGACACGTACGCTCCACGAACTCATACCACTGCATGCATTTTTATTCATAAGGATTTGGACACATGTGGCTATGTGATGATATGCGATAACACAGTGTACTCACCCCTCCAACTTCCTTTTTCGGGACCCCACAAGGTTATTGAACGATTTTCTCACACTTTCGTCATTTCACTCAACAGTTAACAGACTCATGCCAATCTGGTGCTTCAATGACATCATACCAATTGATGCAGACAAACGTTTCCCCGCTTGTCGAATCATCACTGTGTGCCCCCATCAACACCATCCAAGAAGACACACAAATTGCGCGTGATGTCACAAATGTATATGCATGTGACGAGCCCCAACGTTATGCAGGTGCATGTGTTCACAGTGACGCGAGGGAGAGTAGTGCAGTGTGTTATACCACCACCTCTCCGCCCTCTTCCGTGAGCGGCAAGTCACCTCTCCAAGAACATCATATCCTTCTCAATCGAAGTCTCGTCCTTCACGCTGGTTGACCTTTCGTCCAGTTCTGGGACGAAACTCTACATATTTTATATTGCCTTCCATGTTGCCTAAACGACTCTGTTCCTCGCAGTGTCACACTTGCTAAACTCCTCCCTCTCTTCTCGCCCCACCTGTAACCCAGAGTTCAAGCGAGTCTTCCTTGATCAGATGTCCAATTGAACATCTCTTTTCCCTTCCTACCGTTCAATCACTCTCCATCCCCCCACCTCCTTTGCCATATACCATGCTGAACACATTCGACGCTATCTGCGCTGGCTGGAGGAATACATCATCACTTTGCCACTCACACTTATCAACTCCTCCATCGTGGACAGTCTCATTTCACTCATCTTGAAGCCAACCACATCTACCGACTTACCACCTCCCCTATACTTTGCCATGTCACCACAATCGAGTCTCTTTGACTGTTACTGCACTGTGCCATGGTCCATTATTAAAGTTAATTATCGTTTGACAGTTGTACAGATCATATCAGCTCTTAATAAAGTGGTGAATCGTCTTGATTGAAAGAAAAGTGTAGTAAATAATCATTTTATTGTTTGTAACCAAGGATTTTAAAAAGTTTCATTCCAAAACCGTACTAAAGAGAGAAAGATACACTTAATACCACAACGGTGGAGTTGCCGAGTGCTTAAGGTACCTTGCTGCAGAGCATGTGGTTGCTTGCCTTGGAGGTTCGAGTCATCCCTTCTGCATGGGTCTGTATGTTGTCCTTAGCATAAGTTAGTTCAAGTTGTTTGTAAGCCTAGAGCCTGATAACTGAATCAGTTAGGTCACTTAGATTTACAATTATTTATACATTTTGGAGTTAACACCATATTAGTAGACAACACAACTTCCAATATTTTTATATATTTTCATATATTTTGCACAAATGACTTTTACCAGTATTTTTGAATTTAATCATACTCATGAGGAGAGAGACATCTGCATTATTTTAGTATATTGGATAAATGTTTTTAAGTCATCTTGGCTCATAAAATAAGGAGAAATTGCAAAACGTATTTATTCACCATCAGTCTTTAAAGGTCTATCCTATACAGTTCTAGATATAGGGTGTAGGGATGTATTGTAAGATTAAATTTGTATACCAAAGTCGGCAATACCTTATTGAACATATATAGATCTTGTTTTTAGAAATGACAATACTTATAACGAAAATTTCACATATTAACCTAATATTTCTTTGATTTGTGGTATAATGATACAGATCTTTGTTTAGCTTAAAACCTACTTTATAACATAGCAAGCAAGTACTAAATGTGATTTCATATGTGATTTTATGTGTCTAGTTTTAAATGTACTAAAGGAAGACAATGTATACCTATTCAGGCATCCATTGTTACACACAGAAAAATGAAGTCTATTAGTTCACTATGTATGTATTTTTAAACTACATCATAATATATAAATACGTTACATCATCTGATGTTCTTCTGTCACTCCATCTGCTCACCAGCAATCATTATTTATTATGCTTCGAAGATACTTGCATGTCAAAGGAACTACAAATTGTAACTACATCATACATTAGTTTTTATTTAATCAGACACTGATCACTACATCATTATAGCTTCATAACTACTGACTGAATGCTTATTATCGTGAGTACATGACTAACTGCTCACTCACATGACTACCTTGAGCACAAGACTGTTCGTGTGCCATCACGTGCATGTATATATAAACAATGGTGATTTCCAGTATATTCTAGAATAAAAATAATACAATTCAGTTCCCTAATTCAATAATCACTAAACATATGTAAGTCCTTTACAATCCAGAGATATAACAGATTATTCATTATAAACTAAAATTGTTTTTAAATGTATTTTTGTAACAAATCAAAACAGAAAATCGATGTGATTGCAAATTACGATTCGAGCAATGTCGGTTTGTTTACATAACCTAAATTGGATAATGTTATGAAAATAGCATAACTCTGTAACAACGAGGCCATGACAAACTGTTAAGTGTATTTTAGAAAACCTCAAGAAATGTGTGCAAGAAAATCTGTCTAAAAACATGGATGACTGCACAATACTACAACTGGTATTATTATTAAGTTTTTATAAACTGAAGTAATTGAACAAAATTATCCCGATAGCAAAGTAAAGTTAATGGAATGACAAAGTGTTTTCATAATATACAGGGTGTTCATAAATGAATATCGGAGTTTTAACGCTTTATAATATTTATTATATTAAACTTACAGTTATAAATGTTATGTCAAACGGAAGAACAACTTAAACAGTTTTGATTGGTACCAGTGCACATGCGCAGCACACAGTGTTTCCGCCACAATCAGCTGGACTACGGTAGTAGCAAAGATGGTGACTAGTGAACAGAAATCGTTTTGAGTTTTGCAGTTTGTAAAGGCTGAATCTGTTGTTCATGTGTAACGTGCATTCCAGCTGAAGTTCGTCTGTGATCCTCCAAGTAACAATAACATTTGTAGAAGGTTTCATCAGTATCAAGACACCGGCTACCTTTGTAAAGGGAGGAGCATGGGACGACTCAAGAGTTAGTGAAGTGACAGTTGAGCTAGTAAGAGAGTCGTTCATTCAAAGAAATCTGTCTGGAATGCTAGTCGTGAAACACAAGTTCCTTTGTCAACTGTATGGGAAGTTTTAAGAAAACGTGTACAACTACATCCTTACTGTTTACAGTTATTTCAAGTTCTATTCTCTACAGCCTACAAACCACTGATTACGTGCCAACTTTGCAAACGACATGTTGTTTCATGACGATGAGAATTTTCTGTATCATGTTGTCTTCAGTGAAGAATCGATCTTACACCTTAGTGGACATGTTAACACTCACAATCTGCACATCTGGGGCTCAGAAAATCCTCACGAGGTAGTAGAAATGCAACGAAATTCGTCTAAGTGACTGTTTTTTGTGCTGTATTCCAGAGTAAAATTTATGGATCTTTCTTTTGTGGTGAACCTACTGTAACTGGCACTTCTTAGCTTGACAATTAGAGCAATGGCTCTTTCCTCAGTTGGAAGAAGATGAGTCAGAGAATTTCATTTTCCAGCAAGATGATACGCCACCTCACTGACATAGCGAAGTATGCAATTGGTTCAGTATCACTGTTCTCAAGCGCTGGATAGGCCACAAGGAGCCCAATGACAGGGATTGCTTTGCATGGCCTCCACGTTCACCTGACCTCACGCCATGCAATTTTTTTCCTTTGGGGCTTCATCAAGGATCATGTTCACATGCCGCCGCTACCAGCTGGCTTCCCTGAATTAAGAAACTGGATTGAAGCAGCTGTTTCAACAATCATTGAAGCCACACTTATCAATGTGTGGGAAGAAATCGGCTATACACTTAATTTGCACTGTGAGACAAATGATGCTCACATTGAACATTTATATTGTACTTGGTCAAACTGTTTGAGCTGGTCTTTCATTTGACAGATCATTTATAGTCGTAAGTTTAATATAATAAGTATTTTTGTTGTTGTTATGGTCTTCAGTCCGGAGACTGATTTGATGCAGCTCTCCACCCTACTCTATCATGAGCAAGCCTTTTCATCTTCTCATAAGAACGGCAACCCACATCCACTTGAATCTGCTTACTATAGCGTCTCTTAGTCTCCCTCTGCGATTTTTACCCCACACACTTCCCTCCAATGCTAAATTTACGATTCCTCGATGTCTAAGAATGTGTCCTACCAAGCGATCCCTTCTTTTAGTCAGAGTATGCCAAAAATTCCTTTTCTCACCATTTCTGTTCAGTACCTCTTCATTAGTTATGTGATCTACCCATCTAATCTTCAGCATTCTTCTGTAACACCACATTTCGAAAGCCTCTATTCTCTTGCTGTCCGCACTGCTTATCGTCCATGTTTCACTCCCATACAAGGCAACACTCCACACAAAATGCCTTCAGAAAGGACTTCCTTAGGATTAAATCAATATTTGATGTTAACAAATTTCTCGTTTTCAAGAACGCTTTTCTACCCATTGCCATTCTGCATTTTATATCCCCTGTACTGCAACCATCATTTGTTATTTTACTGTCCAAGTAACAAAGCTTATCTACCACCTTTGTTGTTTCCTTACCTAATCTAATTCCTTCAGCATTGCCTGATTTTCTAAGACCGCACTCCATTAGTTTTGTTTTGCTCTTGTTAATGTTCATTTTAAACGCTCTCTTCAACACACTGCCCATTCCAGTCAACTGCTCTTCCAGGTCCTTTGCTGTCTCTGACAATTACAATGTCATCAGCAAAACACAATGTTTTTATTTCTTCACCCTGAACTTTAATACCTATTCCAAATTTTTCCTTGCTTTCCTTCACCACCTGCTCGATGTACAAATTGAATAACATCGGAGAAAGGCTACAACCCTGCCTTATTCCCTTCCCAACTGATGCTTCCCTTTCATGCCCTTCGAGTCTAATAACTGCGGTCTGGCTTTTGTACAAGTTGTAAATAACTTTCCTTTCACTGTATTTTACCCCAACTGACTTCAGGATGTGAAAGAGTGTATTCCAGTCAACATTGTCAAACGATTTCTCCAAATCTACAAAAGCTAAAAATGTAGGTTTGCCTTTCCTTAATCAATCTTCTAAGATAAGCCATAATGTGAGTATTGCCTCCCGGGTTCCTACGTTCCTCCTGAATCCAAACTGATCTTTCCCGAGGTCAGCTTCTACCAGCTTTTCCATTCTCCTGTAGATAATTCGTGTTAAAATTTTGCAACCATGACTTAGTAAACTGATGGTTCTGTAATTTTCACACCTGTCTACGCCTGATTTTTTTGGAATGGGGATTATTACATTTTTCTTAAAGTGTGCGGGTATTTCGCCATACACACCAGTTCAAATTGTTTTGTCATGGTTGGCTCTCCCAGAGACTTTAGTAGATCTGAGGGTATGTCATCTACTCCTTGGGCCTTGTCCAGACCTAGGTCTTTCAGGGTCAAATTCATCTCTCAGTATAGTATCTCCTATTTCATCTTGATCTACTTCCTCTTCCCTTCCTACAACATCGTCTCTCAATTCATTTCCTTTGTAGAGCTGCTCTATGTACTCTTTCCACGTTTCAGCTTTCCCTTCTTTGCTGAGAACTGGTTTCCCATCTGAGTTCTTGATATTCGTAGAGTTGCTTTTCTTGTCCCCAAACGTTTCTTTTATTTTTCTGTAGGCGGTATCTACTTTTCCCCTTCTTATACATTCTTCTACAGATTTGAATTTGGCTTGTAGCCACTCCTGCTTAGCCATTTTGCACTTCCTGTCAATCTCATTTCTTAGTCGTCTGTACTCCACTTTCCCTGTTTCATTTACTGCATTTTTATATTTTCTCCTTTCATCAAGTAAATTAAATTAATTAATTAATTAATAAGTATTATAAAGCATTAAAACCCTGATATTCATTTATAAACACCCTGTATTGTAGTAATCTGTTTGGGGGACTGATGACTTTGCAATTTTGTCCCCCTAAAAAGTCCCAACAACAACAACAGTAATATGTAAAGATTGTCATAGTTGTACATAGGTAAAGCTTCTGTTACACATGATATCTGGATGTTTACTCGACCAAACAAACAGGTTTCCTGACGCTAAATCCGTTACAACAACTTTTAAATTACTGTATTATTCCTGAAATCACTTAAAATTTACTGCAACTCACGTTTATATTTGTCAATTCACACTCTTTCCTAAACGTAAACAGTCATCACGTTACTCAGTAAAAAAACTTCTATGTATTTTAATTTAAGGCACTTCATTTAATTATATACCTAACAATATTAATGTCAGATCACAAATACATTATGTAAACACCTTCATTTAAAACATATATCCATATTTAACAATTTAACTATTTATTTATTTATTCATAATTCAGCCTACAATTTCAGAGATGTTACCCCTTATTTTAGCAATTTTATAATTTTTTTGAGCATTAATTATAGCTAATCCTGTCATTCATTGGATATTTGCATTTCAATAGTTTAAGTAAAATCTCTTTCCATTTTTTAAAAAATATTAATTAATTAACAAAGTGAATTTGGTAATTGATAGGGGGTAAGGACTACATATAGGACCCACAGCGCACTTAAAAGAAATCTAGCACTGGAACTAGAATATGCAACACCTATGTTACTTTGCGACACTAGATTATTTGTGGTACAAGTGGGCTTTGGGGTGCGTAAGACACCAGTTTATGTGAGAGAGTAAAAGGCCATTGTTAACTTTGCTACGTTAAGATCAGTAGTGTGGTTTATTTGTATGAATTGTCGATCCTACACAGAAGCTCGAAATTTAGCGAGGATCTCAATGCGAGATGTCTACAATACTTACCACAACGAAACTCTTTCTCGAAATTTGACTGAAAACCCAAAGAGATTTTGGTCATATGTTAAATATACTAGGGGCAAAACACAAGCAATACCCTGACTACGTGATAGTAATGGCGATCCTGCCGATGACAGCACTACTAAAGCAGAGTTACTAAACATAGCTTTTAGAAACTCATTCACCAAAGAAGACAAAACCAATATTACAGATTTCGAATTACAAATAGAGGTCGTAATGAGAAACGTAGAAGTAGAAGAAGTAGATCTCATCGGAGTAGTGCAGCAACTAAAATCACATAACAAGAACAAGTCTTCTGGTCCGGACTGTATACCCATTAGCTTTCTATCTGATTATGCTGAAGGGATAGCTCCTTACGTAATAGCCATATACAATCGCTCTCTCAGGGAAGGATCTGTACCAAAAGATTGGAATGTTGCATAGGTCACACCTATATTCAAGAAAGGCAGTAGGATTAACCCACTAAACTACAGGCCTATTTCAATGACATCAATTTGCAGCAAGGTTTTGGAACATATCTTGTATTCAAATATTATCAATTATCTCGAACAGAATGATCTATTGACCCAAGGTCAACACGGATTTAGAAAATATCGTTCATGCAAAATAAAACTAGCTCTTTATTTACACGAAGTGATGGGTGCTATCGACAAGGGTTCGCAAATTGATTCCATATTTCTTGATTTCCAGAAGGCTTTTGACACTGTAACTCACAAACGGCTTTTAATCAAATAGTGTGGTTCTGATATATCGCCCCAAATTTGTGATTGGATAGGGGATTTCCTCTCAGAGAGGACACAGTTGGTAATAATCGATGGTAAGGCATTGACTAAAACAGAGGTTCCACAGGGTAGTGTTACTGGTCCTCTACTGTTCCCTATTTACATAAACGATTTAGGGGAAAATCTAAGTAGCTCCCTTAGGTTGTTTGCAGATGACGCGGTCATTTACCGTCTAGTGAAATCACCTGAAGATCAAAACCAACTGCAGAACGATCTGAATAAGATATCAGTATGGTGTAGAAATTGGCAATTGACTATAAATAATGAGAAGTGTGAAGTCGTCCACATGAGTACGAAAAGAATTCCGTTAAACTTTGTTTACAATCAATCAATCAATCAAAAGTGAAGTCCATAAACTCCACAAAATACCTAGGAATTACTATAACGTCAAACTTAAACTGGAAAGAACACATACATAATGTCGTGGGAAAGGTGAACAAAAGAATGCGTTTTATTGGCAGAACTCTTAAAATATGCAACAAAAACTACAAAGGAAACTGCATACATTACACTTGTCCGTCCATTTTTGGAGTATTGCTGCCCAGTGTGGGATCCTTATCAGGCGTGTTTAATGGAGGACATCAAAAGACATAGCGTTACGGAAATGATACAGGCTCTGAGATGGGAATCATTAGTACCATTATCGCTGCAGCGTGGACTATTTATGAAACTCCAATCGCCAACATTCTCCTCCGAATGTGAAAATATATTGTTGACTCCGACTTACATAGGTAGAAATGACCATCAGAATAAAATACGGGAAATCAGAGCTCGAACTGAGAGATTCAGATGTTCTTTCTTCCCGCGCGCTATTCAAGAATGGAATGGGAGATAAATAGTATGATGGTGGTTGGATGAACCGTCTGCCAGGCACTTAAATGTGATTTGCAGAGTATCCCATGTAGATGTAGATTGTTGAAACAGTGACTTCTAATTGAGTCACTGAATAATGAAGAACTCCTTTTACACTTTTCAACAAAATTGAGTTAATCACATGTTATTGTTCGTTTGCTACTTCTGTATATTATTGTATGACTATTTTGATTCTCAAGTGTTCTGTTATATACTAAAATAGATCGCAAAAAGTATGGTCCGATTCAAAACTCTCCTTTTCCAACGTTGCTGATGCAACAAAACTCCCCTTTTTACATAAAGATACTTTTCACCAAAATTATCCGTTTTGATGGCTGATTGAATGTGTATATTTAAACACTTGATTCAAAACTGTCACTTTCAATTACTAACAAATTCCTGTCTGTGTTTGTTCAATTTTGCTTTGCAAGGTTAAATAAGTTGTGGAAACTTTCCTTAACTGTGAAACAAGTTACCCTTGTATTAGCTAGTCACTGTTGGGGGAAATTAAAAAGGTAATTAGGTCTCTAAAATGTAAGAATTCTGCAGGGGTAGATAATATATCTAATTTTATGTGCATATTACAAGTTCGGAGAAGAAATAGCAAAATTAAAAAAATAGGCAGGGAGAGAAGATCGCGAAATGTTAGTGGAAATCAGAAGGGTACACGGATAGTTACTTGCCTGATGGGCATGGAACAAACAATAGTGGAAGCTGAAGGCTTTGTTCTAAGAACCAAACACCTGGAACACACATATCAATCATGGAAGGATATGATAGGAAAGATTTTTACATGCACTGTACAAAAATGAACATATTGTCTGTTAGAAAACGGGCCCCACAAAGCTAGAGAGAATTTACACAGAGTTTGTACACCGCCATATAATCACAAAAGGTTTCAATATACCAGGCCATTATCAAACTGCAACTAGTAACACATACACTGTGTTTATCTGTTGGAAATCACTGGACTGAAAAACTAGAACACATTTCCGTGCATGATCGGAAGGAATATTCCAAAAAATGAATCTATGTTCAAGACTCCAAGTTAAACATACTAGACAACCAATCGCTACCATCTCCGCAGGCACAAGAGCAGAACCAATCCTTATCTCACCGCAGTCCAAGCACAAAGTGAAGTCCGATTCGCCACCAGGCATAAAAACTACCGGAAATTGGGAAAACCACGAGTACAGTGGTGGTGGGGAGAGAAGATTTTGAGGCTCGTCCTGGAGAAGGCTTGTCGACTAGCTTGCAACCAAAGGTTGTAGAAACCGCTTTGGTCGCATAAGTAGCAGGGGTTGGTAACAACTATCGACTCTGAGCCAGAGAGAACCATGCAAAGAAAGTATCACTACCTACATTTAGGCAGCCATTAGATTCTCGCACATCCACTTAAAAGTAAAGCAAGTACACATTCTCACAGGGATATTAATAAATTATTAAAATGACAAAATCCTAGCAATATTAACTAACATTTCAGAAACTAATATTTTAAAACATGAATTAAAATGCTATTCCTCATGCCTTGAAAACTCTAGTTTTAACAAAATCCTAATCTAGCAATATCAAATAAATTACAATTTTATAAAAGAAATATATGGAAGACGACAGACGGTCGTCTTTCAGACGTTACTAGGTTTATTTACTGTACTGTAAGTTTTTGATAACTAAGTTCATACTGTCACAGAAATCCAAGAGCTGTTTTCCGTTCTAGTTTGCCTCCGCTTCCTCTCCATACATAACCATAATGTTTTCGTACCACTCTGTTCGACTTCCTATCCTGCCTCAGAAGTGTCGTATGAGCAAATCACTGTCCTTGTCCTTTACCCTAACAATTACATCACTGCGTGCATCGTAAAATCTGTCCATCTAGTCTTGATCCGTCCCTTTGAAGGCCGAATTCACTTACAATATCCTTATTTTCTTGTTGGAGATGTCAAATCTATCCACATATGTAGTTCATTTGCATACTTTATTGCTTTCCTGAGGTAAAGCCCTACATCCCATTGTGCTCTGCCTGCTCTTGACTCCTGACAAGTGACCTTGTATTTTCCTACTTCATCCTCTTTCTCTGCCCTTACCCTAATGTTACTAACAGCTAAACTAACCCCATCTCATTTGCAGCCTCTGCCAGCTCTGCCTTCTTCCTACTGTCGTTCCCATTGATCATTCCAGATCGTTTGTCAAGTTATATCTAAGAAGTCTCTGGTCTGTTGATTAGAAGTGGGACTCCATCACCTATAAAGATCAAATTATTTTCGGCAACGGCCTTCATCAGAAAGTGAAACACTTAAATCCACACAATCAATCAGACGTAGCTCAGTTACTTACAGTTAATTAAATAGACTAATCATTTTAATTTAAAACCACAAATTTTCCATTAAATGGTGGCACAGAATTAAATTGTTGCATTCATGCTCTTTGTGGACATTCTCCTTTTTCATTCTCTTTGTGCTACCTCTTTTTTTCCTTTCTTACCTCTTGCCTTTTCTTCTCCAATTTTATATTTATTTGACAGACAGTTACGTAATTTAAAAACGTATCATTTCTATGTCAGCTATTTTACCAACATTTTGAACTAGTACTTTCTTAATATCAATGCAGGCACGGAAGTGTGAATTTCTCTCTCCTTCTCTCTCTCTCTCTCTCTCTCTCTCTCTCTCTCTCTCTCTCTCTCTCTCTCTCTCTCTCTCTCTCTCTCTTATCTGTGTGTGTGTGTGAGAGAGAGAGAGAGACATAGAGACAGATAGAAAGAAGAGAAGTGAAAGCAAGTGATTTTATTTTTGGAAAAGGTTGAAAATTGTAAATGTATGATTTATTATGTAAAACATGCATCTAGGTGTGTAAATTTTTCCATCTGTGTGAAACAGGCTGTCTTTCTCAACTTTTCACATTTATTGGTTGCTAGATTGTCATAATGTTTTCGTACCACTCTGTTCGACTTCCTATCCTGCCTCAGAAGTGTCGTTTTTCTTTTCTATGTTATGTTAATTCACATTATTGTTGTCTTAATGGGATTTAAGTTGCTACTAAAATTAATTGCTATAATTCCTCATATAAAATGCATCCTAATAGTGGAAATTTTTAAAGGTAACATTCATCAATGAAGACACTGAAGAATATGAATTTCATGAGCTATTGATTCGTGCTGTTAAATGTGAACCTTTGGAATCTATACACATGACAGCTTGTGTTCGTCAGTCTGGAACTAATCACATCATACTGCAGAATCCAACGACAAACAATATTACTTACACAGTTTCTTGCACTGCATCTGATGTGTTTTTCACGTCTCCATGTATTGTGCCGAGCAACTCTGAGGTAAAGCTTTCTGGTGATCTCTGTTTTTCTGTAATACTTCATGTAATATGAAACCTTGTGCTCTGTTGATCAAGTATTGTGTTCAGTACAGCTGAGGTATTACTCTAATTTTCTTTATGCAAATTGATTTAATTTGCTCTATAAGTTTCTTTAGCTTTGAATAGTGTAATATTTTTAACAAACATTAGTCGGTATCTTGTTATAACTAAATAAATGATGTAACTCTTAAACACACTTTAAGAAAAGTTTTTCATCAGCTGTTTCTGACATAAATTTTTCTTGGACCTACATTGACATGATTCTAAAACCTTCGTCCTTTGAACTTTCATAAAATCTAAGGTCATTTGAACCATCGTAAAATGTAAAAAAATCCTGTAGCCCCATCTATTCAAGACATAATTAATTTGTTGAATGTATATGAGGCAGTAGCATTTGTACCTTCAGTCAATACACAGCGAAGGAACAGTACACATTTTTTTTAAATCTGTGTATCAATGTTATCCAATCAAGAAAAATCAATGTCTGACAGAACAACCAATTGTTGCTTTATGTCAAGGAGGAATTTCAGCAGGAAAACTTGCAAGGTGAATAGCTGTGAACGAAAGTGATGTGATATGAAGCTGGAATCACTTTCAAATTACAGGTAGTGATCATGACTTCCCAAGTACTGCTCGCATTGTGGTAACAACTGTATCAGTTGATGGCCATCTGCTTCTCTTTACCTGAAGGTACCACACCCAGATTGCAATCAAAATAAACAATGATTTTGTGAGGGAAACAGAAAGTCAAGGGGCTAACCACATTGCATGAAACCGACTTAAAATAACACTTTGTATTTTAGATGACCATGGAGAGGTCTTGCCCTTACCCAAAACTAGACTCCATAACACAGGTCGACCCTTAATCATCAAGAAAATCAGTGTAAAGTTCTCTTCACAAATTAATGTTTCTTGTCTGATTCCAAATGACCACCGAGAAAGTGTATGGAATGCTGAATGACAGACACACGTTGTCAATTAAAAACAGCAAGGTTGTAGGTCAATTATGTACTTTTTGGATATCATGTGGGGTTTTATACGCCATAGTTTCCCATCAGTAGCAAATGCAAGACACCACAATGCAGATATTACATCCTTCTACGCATCACTGAACCATTCCATCAGCATTTTGAGGAAGAATCCAAGTTCATCAATCATTTGATCAGTTGTGCAACTACTGCATGATTGGATTGGCCTGCATGTCCTCAATATGAAACTGATTAAACATGCTTTGGATAATTTAAAGACAGTTGTGTGAGCACATCCTGGCCAATCACAAAATATGTTGGAGTTCAGGAAGATTGAAATTGAAGAAACGGATAAATTAGATTAGAAGTGGGTAAATGAACTTTTGGGCAACAGCCCGAAGAGGGTTCTGTCTTAAATTAATGCAAGGGGTCAATCAACTCTGTATTAAATGAAAGGGTAGTAATTTTCAGTTTTTCTTAAAAAAGGGATTTGTTGGTATTGTTTATCAGTAAACTGAAACTTGTATTATTGTATGAATATCACTTCACCATAGTGTAGAACACCATAGCGCTATGACAACACCTGATAGTCCCTTTAAGTACCGCAACAGATAATTGATACAATTCAAAGCAATAAATGTAAGAACTTTTGGCCACTTGTTTATCACTTAACAGGTGAGTGATGCAAAATTTTTATTGATGTGTATTTGTATAATAGATGTAGTCCTAGCTTTTGTGCTGCAGCCTGCTACAAGTATATTCAGTTCTTCAGTAGAATCTTAACTATAGAGATGCTGAGTGATATGTACATAGCAATTTTTCATTGGTTAAAGTTGATAACACTATTAGAGTGAATGTCAGTAGAACTTATGTTATACACAACACTTTTATGTATCCAATGACATGCCACTTTGACTGTTACAATACAACCTGATCCACTCATATTCACCATCCACCTACCGAACCCCATGATTCGATTTAAAGACACTAATTCTTAGAAAACTTGACTATTTGCAATGGATGACTGAAGGTGATGCCTTGTTGGTTGAGCCCTGTTCGTCTATCCACTGCCATCCTCTTCAGTTTTTCATGTGATGTGATTCCCATTTCTTCTTTGATACAGTTGTAAAAGATTATCATGGTTTTGTCCCTAACAGTTCTTTTTTTTTTTTTTTCAAATACATTCGTTAAGAACTGATTGTGTCTTATTAAACGTCCTAACGGTTTTTATTTTCTTCTTCCTATATATTTCAGGAGCATTGTGAACTCATTCACTTTTGTTAATATATGATCATTACCTTTTATATCCACCCAGCTTGTTTCCATCATCGTGTCCAAATCCTCATATCCATTTTTTCCAGTTCCTTTTTTTCTGACATTTTCAGAGCCCATGCTTCACATCTGTATGTTAAGACTCTCCAAACAAATCTTATGGCAATGTGGAAAGTTTGCTCTGCCAAAGCAGTTCTTCTCTTCATATATGTAATAAATTTATTATCTTCATTGTTCATGGACCCCAAATAACAGAAGTTCTCAACCTATTCTAGAATGTCATGTTCTAGTTTGATATCGACTTTACTATTTCCTTTTTTCTTTCTTACTACCATAGTTTTCTTTTACTTCTTATTTATTAATAGCTTAAATTCTCATGATATTTTGGGAAATAGCAGCAACATAAACTCCATTTCTTTTACTGATTGAAAATGTACTAGGGCTACTATATCATCTGCAAAATTGAGACAGTACACAGTTTCACATTAATTTTAATTTCTTTCATTTTTCAATGGATTTTGCAATAAATAAGTTAAACATGTATGGAGATAATGAGCATCATTGCCTTACTCCCCTCCTTATTTTTGTCTCCTTCTTCACATCATTCACTTCTACCTCTGTTTCTGGCTTTTTATACATGTTCCAAATTACTT
Organism: Locusta migratoria; assembly: GCA_026315105.1. Classification (NCBI taxonomy): domain Eukaryota; kingdom Metazoa; phylum Arthropoda; class Insecta; order Orthoptera; family Acrididae; genus Locusta; species Locusta migratoria. The sequence continues at coordinate 17,194,816 of CM048747.1, read as the reverse complement.
TTTTGTCTCTCCAGTCAAGATTTATCTCCCTCATTGCTTCTAATAACATTTCCCAATCAATTTGTAAATCAAAAAATGTTCAATACGTTTTCCTATTATCTCCAATTCATCTATCTATTATCATCTTCACAGCTATTATTGTCTCTGTTCCCTTTCCAGACCTGAATCCAAATTTCCTTCCCCTAGGTTTAACAAAATGTTCTTTTTTATTCGATTTTTATGATGTTTAACATTATTTTGGAACTTTGGGATAGTAAGGATAGTTCCTAGAGTCCAGAGAATTCCCTTTTTTGTGTTTTTTACTGTTCACTACATTTCTAGCTGGTTCTATTCCTGTTTCATAGTACTCTTTGATAAGTTTGTATACATACTCTTTTGTTGATTCTTCTCCTTCCTTCAATATTTCTGATGGGATATTATCTATGCCTGTTGCTTTTCTATTAACTAAGGCATTAAAAACATTGTTACATACTTCTTTCGATATATGTGGCCCAATCATATCCACACCACTCTCTTCTTCCAGAATTTCCTCCTCGATAACAATTCTTAATCCTGCATATAATATATTATTTCCATTTCTCACAGATATCCTGGATGAGTAGGTCACCATTTTTATTCTTGGGCATACTTGTTTTTGTCCTTGGCTTTATCTCCTTTGTTTTCACTTCAGAGTAGGCTTTATCAGGTTGCCCTGCCTTTAGGTCTTCTGAATTTCCTCGTGTTTTCCCTGCATACACTTTCCTTTCACCAGTCTACATTTCTGCATAATTAAGTTTTTTACATTTATCCGTTTCGTTCCTGAATAGGGCTTATTATTTCGTTGGGCATCCATAATTTGCTTGACTCTACTTTCATTACTCCTACTAGTTCCTTAGCAGCTAATTTTATGCTCTCTTAAAATGCATCTCATCCTCCCTTTAATGAGTTTCATCAAGTCATGCTTAATATTTGTTATTGGTACCTTAACTACCCACTCCCATGAACCACAGACATTGCAGAGGTGGGGTGGCTTGCGTGCCGTTTCGTAGGTGCAACCATAGCAGAGGGGTATCTGTGGAGAGGCCAGACAAACATGTGATTCTTGAAGAGAGGCAGCAGCCTTTTCAGTAGTTACAGGGGCAACAGTCTGGATGGTTGACTTATCTGGCCTTGTGACGTCAGCTAATGTGGCTTTGCCACACAGTTACTGCGGACGGCTGAAAGCAAGGCGAAACTACAGCCATTACTTTTCCCGAGGACATGCAACTCCACTGTATGAACATATTATGATGGCATCCTCTCGGATAAAATATTCCGGAGGTAAAATAGTCCCCCATTTGGATCTCCGGGCGGGGACTACTCAGGAGGATGTGATCATCAGGAAAGACAACACTGGCATTCTACAGATCGAAGTGTGGAATGTTAGATCAAAAAATTTTCAAATGTTTGTAGAGTCTAAGGGACTTAACTACGGGGTCATCAGTCCCTAAACTTACAAACTACTTATGAACTAGCTACAACTAAGGATGGCACAAATATCCATGCTCGAGGGGGGATTCGAACCCCCGACCGTAGTGGCCGTGCAGACCGTGACTGAAGCGCCTCAGTCCCCTCGGCCACCGCGGCCGGCAATGTTAGATCCCTTAATCGGGTAGGGAAGCTAGAAAATTTAAAAAAGGGAAATGGATAGGTTGAAGTTAGATATAGTGGGGATTTGTGAAGTTCGGTGGAAAGAGGGACAGGATTTTTCGTCAGGCGAGTACAGGATTATAAATACAAAATCTGTTGGGGGTACTACAGGAGAAGGTCTGATAATGAATAAGAAAATAGGAATGCGGGTAAACTACTATCAGCAACACAGTGATCGCATTATCATTGTCAAGATAGATACGAAGCCAACACCGACAACAGTAGTACAGGTTTATATGCCAACTAGCTCTGCCAATGATGAGGAGATCGAAGAAACATATGAGGAGCTAAAGGAAATTATCCAGACAATTAAGGGAGAGGAAAACTTAATTGTTATGGGAGACTGGAATTCGGTAGTAGGACAAGGAAGGGAAGGGAAGATAGTAGGTGAATATGGTCTGGGCAAAAGGAATGAAAGAGGAAGCCGCCAGGTAGAATTTTGCATGGAACATAATTTAGTTATAACAAACACCTGGTTTAACAATCACAAAAGAAGATTGTATACATGGAAGAGACCAGGAGACAGCGGGAGATACCAGATAGATTTTATAATGGTAAGACATAGTTTTCAGAACCAGGTTTTAAATTGTAAGACATACCCAGGGGCAGTTATAGACTCTGACCATAACTTGTTGGTTATGAACTGTAGGCCGAAACTAAAGAAACTACAAAAAGGTAGGAAAATAAGGAGATGGGACCTGGATAAATTGAAAGAACCTGAAGTTCTTAAGAATTTCAGAGGAAGCTTTAGGCAACAATTGACAGAAACGGAGGGAAATAAAACAGTAGATGAGGAATGGGTAGCATTGAGAGATGAAATAGTGAAGGCAGCAGAGGACAAAATAGGTAGGAAGGCAAGACCTACAAAAAATCCTTGGATATCACAGGAGATACTAAATTTAATTGATGAAAGGAGAAAATATAAAAATGCAGTAAATGATACAGGCAAAATGGAGTACAGACGACTAAGAAATGAGATTGACAGTAAGTGCAAAATGGCTAAGCAGGAGTGGCTAGAAGGCAAATGCAAGAATGTAAAAGAATGTATAAATAGGGGAAAAATAGATACAGCCTACAGGAAAATAAAAGGAACATTTGGAGATAAGAAAAACAGCTCTATGAATATCAAGGACTCTGATGGAAAACCAGTTCTCAGCAAAGAAGGGAAAGCTGAAAGGTGGAAAGAGTATATAGAGAGGCTCTATGAAGGAAATGAACTTAGCAGCAATATTGTAGAAAGGGGAGAAGAAGTAGATGAGGATGAAATAGGAGATACTATACTGAGAGGTGAATTTGACAGATGTGAGATTACCGCCTATTAGAAATACCGGTAATCAAAAGCATTTGATAATTAAACAATATGAAGTTCACTGCAAACATTGACCATGCCAATGCACTAAATGTTACACAATTTTAATCTTATTAATTATGGTAGCAATGTATGTACACAGTTGGATGACAACATTTATAGTTAGGCCATAGGTAGAAATTCTCCACGTTGAGATTTGCTGTGTGCTTGTAGCTGACGGGAGGCCAGCGAGCAGGCCGACGTTGGTGGCTTGTTCCAACTTAGGATTTTCCAGTTCGTTTCCGGTGAGGGGAGAGATGGACAATGGCGAGTGCCAGGCACAGTGCAATGCACAAATATTGTAATACTACTGGCATTTGAAGTAATACGATGCAGTTAGGAACCTTTAAGGCCCTCATTACAAAATAGCTTGTTGATAAATAAACAATACATTAGCTGATATAGTCACAAATAACGTAATATGTTTAATTGACAATGAAAAGTAATAAATTACCAACGAAGACAAGACAGTTACACAGCTAGCATGGCAATGTTTGTTTATAAAAATTAAATATTAACTATTTCTCATTTTATTTTCAATTAATCTTTTGTATTTTATCTTGAAGTATCCAGTTAAATCACTTATCTGTGGTATAAGAAATTGCACGATTATGATAAACAGTACAAAGGATGTTTATACTAATATAAAAACGTAAGAAAATATTTTTTAATGTGTATAGTAATTATTTTGATTTTAAGTAAAGTTTTAGAACTGTATGGGCTGAGCGCTGTACGTTGGCAAATCGGTTAGAACAGTTCACATGGGGAAGTTGATGACGTAGGGGAAAAAACCTCGGCAGTTGAGCTTTCGGAGCGCGTGCGCGAGGGCAGAAAGTAGGGACTCGGGAGCACGTGGAGTAGCTGGCCGGGCGGCGTCGCTCTGCATCAGTCGGCATGTGGATCTCGAGGTGGAGACTTTAGATTTGTGTGTGGCAATCGCCACGTGTGGTTGCTCGTCGTAGACTGCACCAAGTTAAATCGAGTGCTACTGTGTGTTTTTGAATATTTAGCCGGTGCAACAAGGTGTGCATCGCATTGAATTAAAGTGACTGTGCTTTGTTAATGTAACACGTGTCGTCGCATAGGCATGAACATAAACGGTGTTTGAGACAGCCATGTGGTGTGAAAACAATTCGCGACAAATATTCATTTTGTCTGGGGGCTCACGAGCTATAACATTATTTGGTAAATGTGTCGACGTACAGACGTATCAGCCACAGGGTTCAAATATTGTGAAAGAAACAACTTAAAGTGAACTTTCACGTGTTTTCAAAAATAGTAGTTAGTACACCCTTTTCTCTCATGAACTTGATTTTTTTATGAAAATGTTTTGTTAATCATATGCAGGGAAGGAAAGTTGCGAACGTGTGATATCATCCCCTAGAAAACGAGTCAAACAGTCGCAATCACAGTTCCAGTGTTTTTGCATGTTTAGGAATTTGGTTCGCAGTTGGTGGTTGTGAGTTTTAAAAATTAATCTTTCCCTATTTTAAACTCTCACCCCGACCTTCACGCTCGCACAGAGCACTGAAAGACCTAAGTCGAAGCAAGGCTCCTGGAGTAGATGATATTCCCTCAGAGCTACAGAAGTCTCTGGGAGAACCAGCCATGACAAAATTGGTTCACCTTGTGTGTAAGATGTATGAGAGGTGAAGTACCCTCAGACTTTAAGAAAAATGTTATAATCCCCGTTCCAAAGAAATCAGGCGCAGTCAGGTGTGAAAACTACAGAACCATCAGTTTAATAAGTCATGGTTGCAAAATGTTAACACGAATTATTTACAGAAGGATGGAAAAGCTTGTAGAAGCCGACCTCGGGGAAGATCAGTTTGGGTTCAGGAGAAATGTAGGAACTCGGGAGGCAATACACACTTTACAGCTTATCCTAGAAGTTAGAGTAAGAAAAGGCAAACCTACATTTCTAGCTTTTGTAGATTTGCAGAAGGCTTTTGACAATGTTGACTCTTTCAAGTTCTGAAGCAAGCAGGAGTAAAATATAGGGAGCGTAAGGTTACTTACAACTTGTACAAAAACTAGACAGCGGTTGTCGGAGTTGAAGGGCATGAAAGGGATGTAGTGGTTGGAAAGGGAGTAAGGCAGGGTTATAGCCTTTCTCCAATGTTATTCAATTTGTACATTGAGCAAGCTATAAAGGAAAGCAAGGAGACATTTGGTGAAGGAATTAAAGTTCAGGGGGAAGAATTAAAAAATTTGCGTTTTGCCAACGACATAGTAATTCTGTCAGATACAGCAAAGGACCTGGAAGAGCAATTGAATGGAATGGACAGTGTGCTGAAAGGTACATATAAGATGAACATTAACCAGAGCAAAACTAGGGTAATGGAGTGCAGTCTAAGGAAATCAGGTGATGCTGAAGGAATTGGATTAGGTAACGAAGTAATAAAGGAGGTAGATGAGTTTTGTTACTTGGGCAGTAAAGTAACAAATGATGGTCGCAGTACAGAGGATATAAAATGCAGAATGGCAATGGGTAGAAAAGCGTTCTTGAAAAAGAGAAATTTGTTAACATCAAATATTGATTTAAGCCTAAGGAAGTCCTTTCTGAAGGCATTTGTGTGGAGTGTTGCCTTGTATGAGAGTGAAACATGGACGATAAACAGTGCGGACAGGAAGAGGATTGAGGCTTTTGAAATGTGGTGCTACAGAAGAATGCTGAAGATTAGGTGGGTGTATTGCGTAACTAATGAGGAGGTACTGAACAGAATTGGGGAGAAAAGAAATTTCTGGCATACCTTGACTAAAAGAAGGGATAGATTGGTAGGGCACATTCTTAGACATCAAGGAATTGTGAATTTAGCGTTGGAGGGAAGTGCGTGGGGTAAAAACCGCAGAGGAAGACCAAGAGATGGATACAGTAAGCAGATTCAGACAGATGTAGGTTGCCGTTCTTATGTGGAGATGAAGAGGCTTGCTCAGGATAGGGTATTGTGGAGAGCTGCATCAAACCAGTCTCCGGACTGAAGACCACAACAACAACAACAACCTTAACTGCAATGACACAAAAATAGTTCATCTATTTTCTTCTTAAGATTATAGCGACTCCATTTCCCTGATTGAGCAGTACCAACTGAGAATGATTATGAAATCCCCTGACATAGAATCTATGTTAGCATCCCATCTAGTTTCATAGATTCCTAAGATGTCCAGCTGTGACTTACTCATTAACATCTTAACCTCTTCTAGTTTTCAAAATTGTAATTGTGACATTCTGCGTTCCAATTCTCAATTGTTCTTATAGTCCTTTACTCCTTACAGCTTTGCCCAAGGCATTCTTTCCCTGGAGAGCTGAATGGGGAAATTGAAACTGTATGGGATGATTAATGAAGTGTTTTCTTGTTGCCTTCTTCATACTCCTGCCAGTGACCATATTGATGGTTCCTCTGCCTTTAGGAGCAATTCTCTTCCCAAGAACAAATGAGTGCTCCTTTCTTACCCATTCATCTGGCCAGACCATTGGCACTTGGTAATGTCGGTCTCTCTGTAATGTGTCACAGTTGGTCAATAATCACATCTTAGAAAATAAAATGAAAATGAAAGACACCCTCCGGCCTTGCAACCTAGTATTGTTGGGCTAGAAAAATAAGAGTTGGCCATGAGAGGCCGTTATGAAAAAAAAAGCAGAAATCTGACACAAAAGAACAAGTAATGTCAGACTTTGCTAAGATCAGTATAAATAATAGTTATTAAATAGTTTCTTATAAATGAAAATAAATTTTGAGGCTTGAAGTGTACTATAAGCCCCAATTTAGTTCCATAGAAAACTTTCCATTGTCATAATATATGATAGATACATATTATAATTTATCATTGAGACTGCTCAGTCATTGTCAGAATAATTAAAGGTTAATCCACTTTTTCAGGTTGAATTCAGCATTACATATACGCCACTGTTTCCTGGTGAATTTAGACAACGTATTGAAGCAACTTGTACTGAACTTGGTTCATTCCCCTATGAATTACTCCTTACTGCCTTGCCAGCATTGCCTGAGAAACCAATGCACCTGAATTGCACACTGGGCTCCAGTGTTATTGCAAATGTTACCATTGAAAACAAAGCAAATGTTAAAGCAGTATTTAACTGTGAAGTGAGTAATTCATACAGTAATTATTCTTATATTTGGTTACTCAGAAATAAAACAAGTGTCACTAATCTATAGGATTTTACATAATTAGGCATAGATCTGGCAATTTCATTGCGTATGATTTACCAGGAGCTAGTATTTAAAATGCTCTTCTACATGATTTGTGGTGTACATGACTAAATTTGCAAACTATGTAACCAATTCAAGTTTTTAATTTATGATAGATAAGTAAGTGTGAATGTAACATTGTTATGGATGTGAAATTTATTAGCAATGTGTAAGGGGTAGTAATATAATATAGTAAAATAGTAATGGATCTTAATTGACTGGTTGGTGTTAATGTAGATTAATGACAACAGTTTGCTTTAAAATTTTTGTTAACATAAAGGCAACAGAAGTTCACTGAGGTAACTTAACCCTATCGCGGCTATGGGCATACATGTATGCCTGGCAGTTAGAAGGCCCAGACAGCTACGGCCGTACATGTACGCCCGGCAGGCCCAGACGGCTAACGGCATTCATATACGCCCAGCAGGTAGAGCGGCCTGAAGGCTAAGGGCATTCTTGTACACCCGGGGTCTGGGCGCGGCGGCGACTCGGTTTTATCCGCGACTCAGCATTCGTGGTGGCACTGTCATTAACAGGCCTTCTTTGTTACGTCGGTCAGCACTACAGTTTTCACTTCTGCGACTTCCTGCTCACGAGCTCTCCATCGGGCCCGTCCTTTATTTTTTGTTTGGCGAGAGAACAGCATTACACGGTACTGTCGTTGCAATGTCAGAACGTAGTTTATCAAACAAGGAAATGATGCACATCATCATGAATAGTAGTGACGATGACAATAATTCTACTACAACTTTCTTTAGACGAAGAGCTGGATGTGTATGGAACTAACGGTATTTATTCAACACAACGAAGAACTTCCACAGAAGATTCCTCTTCTTATGAGGAAAAAAATATGATGTGTTAAGTGAGTTTTCGACACGAAAATGATTGTATGACTGGTCAGATAATCGTCCTCCGACGAATCGCCAGAATAAGGCGAACACTTGTAGTGGTTTAAAGGTAAATTTCGATGAATCAGCAACTCATTTAGATTTATTTATATATCTATTTATTTTTATTTAATTATTTATTTATTTGTACTTTATCTGATTTGAATTTGTATTAGCTATTTCTAGGTACGAACAAGTGTTATACATTTCTCACCGAAAAAATGACAGTGCCCAGCAGATTAACACGATGGAAACTATAGTCCCTCCAGAATTTTATTGCTGTTTTGCTTGTTCCCTCCTTATGCCAAGGTCCAAACAGTTAGCAGTGAATGAATAGTGGTCAAAATATTCCTTGCTGGAAACATAAGTATTTTCTGACATAATGGCCAGAGACAGTTTCAAGGTGATACTGCGTTTGTTAAGCTTATGGGACTTAACTGAGGGGTCATCAGTTTCTAAACTTACATACTATTTATAAACTAACGTATACTAAAGACAGCACAAATAACCATGCCCGATGGAGGATTCGAACCTCGCGCATCGAAGCATAGCGTCTCAATGCGCTCGGCCACTCGATCTGCATTTATTACACTTTATTGAGAATTCGTCCGCATCGCAAGATAATCTTGAGAAAATACGCATGATTGTGCATCACGCCAGAAAGAGATTTTTTTATTTTATTTATGTATTTATTTATTCATTTTTCTTGTTTTGTTAAGCTTAAGGGACGTAACTGCAGGGGTCATCAGTCCCTAAACTTACAAACTACTTATGAACTACTTCATACTAAAGACGAAACAAACATCCATGCCCAAGGGGGGATTCGAGCCCCCGACCATAGCGACCGTGCAGACTGTGGCTGGCGCGCCGCAGACCACTCGGCCACTGCGGCCGGCAGAAAGTGATTCCGAGAGGCTGTAATCCCATTTGAGAACTTAGTAACTGACGAATGGTGCTACTTTTCAGAGGAATGCTACGGTTCAAACAATATATTCCAAACAAACGTAGCCGTTTTGGGTCTAGAATTGTCGTGCTTTGTGGTGTACAGACCAATTACATTCTGGATTATATCGTCTACACTGGTGCCGCTAATGAAATGCAATCCGGAAATGCCGACTGTGGCAAATCAGGTGATGTCAGTTTGTTGTTACCATCCCTCAACAAAGGCCATAGCATTTATTTAGACAATTGTTATTAGAGTTCTGAACTGTTCTTATGGCTCCATGCGAAGTACACTAATGCCATTGTAAAAAGTGCTTAAAAACAGGAAGCATTTACCACCTTTGCCTGAAGAAATGAAGAAAGGGAAATACAATTGCGTCTGGGACAGTAAAGAAGTCTGGATGCTTTTCCCTGTAAATGGACCAGAGTTTGTTCAGAGAGAAAAAAAGTCATAAAAGAGGAGAAAATAAAGTGAAACCCACTTGCGTAGTTAGTTACAATTGGTCAGTGGATGCGGTTAATAGGACTGCCATGATGTTAAGTTCCGTACAGTGCATACGAAAAATAGTGAAATTGTAGAAGAAAGTATTCTTTCATTTAACTGAATCGAGTATGCTCAATGCAAAAACTATTTTTGAAATGCAAAATAAACAGAAGAAGCCACTAGCGAAATTCCACTTCGAACTAATACGTCAGTTACTGGAGAAGTTTCAGTCATAAACATCTAAAACCTAGATGCCACGGATACCAAAAAGGACACCCCTTTTCGACTGGAAAATAAGAAAAATAACATTATCCAGGGTTCTTCAGAGCAATGAACTGCTCTTTGTATGGTGCCATGTTTTGAAACATATCACAAACTAAGGAAGTATTTGTTTCTTCAGGTGCCTTAAATGTTGAAAGAAAGGAAATTGAAAATATAAGAAAACAATAAAACCAATAGAAGTTATAAAAAAAGTTTTTAAATCAGCCAGCGGCAGTCCAGTGCCTGCGTCAGAAATGGGAAACAACTAAGTCAAACTCTACTACTTCGTGAACATCTGAAAAATAAATCCGCTGGCAGTAAGCATGTAGATGCTTATTATCGGATTATTAGCACAGTGAATCGTATTTAGGCTTTAGTTTCAAACGAAGCAGTCGGCCTATCAATATTTTTATTTTATTATTTCCATTTCATTATTACATCATTACTTTTCTTGTTTAATTCTACATTATGCTACATGCTACAACATTAATTTCAATAAATATTTTTTTATTTACGATTATAGTTAGAACTGTCAGAGTTTTGCAGGTCTTCCCTATGAACAACTCACTTTAAAACTAAATGTTGCGTAACATACTTGACCGATGTCAATGAAGCTTTAATACATTGTAGTAACATATTTTGGTTATGTAAATCTCAAGTTATAGTTTTTTTCAATAACAAATAAAAAGGTATTAGAATTTACTTAAATATTTTCGTTCTCAGCCGACGATAATCGTACAACAGTGTCGTTTAGATTTGAATGGCTGTTTTGTATCACAAATTGCAACTGCTGTGGCAGAGCAGTGAGATAATGATTTTATAAACAGCGTTATTGGGGCAGTTGGGGCAGTTGTGTGGCCGACTAGCGTGCAGCTACAAAGGCCGTAGCCCACTACACAGCGGCCGTGGGGCCGGGTCAGCTGTCAGCCAGGCGGGCAGCCAGGGCTCTTGACCCTGCAGCCGCGAAAGGGTTAAGTGAGCTTCAATAATCATTCATGGCCTTGTAGAACGAAAATGCTGGCTTAAACAGCACATGTCACAAGTGGAGAAAATTCATATGAATGAACAGCCAATTTTTTAATAATTCATATTCATTATCTGTATAAGTAACATGGATCTTTGTATGGATCTACATTTATTTCCTTTGTTGCTCCTTAGTTGAAGAAAAACCATTCAATCTCCCACCAGAGACTCCCAGCTTACAAACAGAACTTGTGAGGAATGTTTTAAAATAAATTAAATTCATAGGGTGCTCAAGAGTCAAAACAGTTTTATCATCATTATGAGAAAAAAAATTACTTTTTACTAATTGTCTATGCAACAGTCTCATATTTTGTATCTATGTTGTTACAAGCTGTGAGATAGTTGGTGGATAGTGGGGCTAAAAACTTAAAAAATATAGTGAAACTTAGAGAAAAAATTGCACTTGTACTAACTCTTTACATACAAGTATTACCCGAGCAGATAGGGACCATCTATATATGCTTAAAGTATATAATTTATTCCAAACAGAATATAATTGTGTCATTTCACTTATAATGGTTTCCTCTAAGCTCTTATTTGCTTTTTTCAAATTAATGTATATTAGAACATTGAGCAGTGAATACACAAATCTGAAATAATAGAAAAATATAATCTCTGACTTATCTTGGCTCTCAAAGTAAGATAATGGTATCTTTGCCTCAGAACGTATGATTTCCCTAAAATAGATTTGGTTTCTGCGAAGTTAGAAATATAACTCCCTCAATTCATCAACTGTCTTTTGAATACAATGCTGAAGATTACAATAATTGAGCATACAGTACAGTGTACTAAATATTATAAATTGATACACAATTATACCATCAAATTAAGCAGAAGTATGTTTTTATTGTTGTTGTGGTCTTCAGTCCACAGACTGGTTTGATGTAGCTCTCCATGCTACCCTGTTCTGTGCAAACCTCTTCATCAGAGAATACGTACAGCAACCTACATCCTTTTGAATATGTTTAATGTATACATACCCCAGCCTCCCTCTATGACTTTTACCCCACACACTTCCTTCTAATGCTAACTTGAAGATTCCTTGATCTCTCAGAAAATGTCCCACAAGCCCATCCATTCTCTTAGTCAGGATATGTCAGAAACTCCTTGTTTCTCCAATTCTGGTAAGCATTAAGTACCTCCTCAGTAGTTAGGAGTGATCTATCCATCTAATCCTTATCATTAGTCTTAGCACCACATTTCGAAAGCTTCCATCATCTTTTTGTCTGAACTCCTTATCATCCACGTTTCATACCCATACAGTGCTACACTCCAGAGAAATGCTTTCAGAAAGGACTCCTAACATTTTAACTAACATTGGATGTCAACAAATTTCGCTTCGTCAGAAACGCTATTCCTCTCATAGCCATTCTGCATTTTATCGTCTTTACTTCAGCCATCAGAAGTTATTTTGCTACCTAAATAAAAAAACTCATCTCCAACTTATATTGTCTCATTACCTAATCTAATTCATTCAGCATCGCCTGATTTTCTATCACTACATTAAATTACTTTTCTTTTACTCTTGTTTATGTTCGTGTTATACCTTCCCTTCAAGACACTGTCCATTCTATTTAATTGCTCTTCCAGGGCCATTTCTGTCTCTGTCAGAATTACTATATTGTCAGCACACTGTAAGGTTTTTATTTCGTCTCCCTGGACGTTAATTACCTCTCCAAATTTCTCCTTGCTTCACAGCTTGCTCCATGTTTAGATTGAACAACATTGGGGAAAGGCTACAACCCTGTCTTACGTCCTTCCCAACCACTGTGATGATTTCATGACCTTCGACTCCAATAATTGCTGTCTGGTATTTATACAAGTTGAATGTAACACTTTTCTTCCTGCATTTCTGTAGAAGTGGGTGATGACCTACACAGTCATATGTTTTACTCAAGTCACAGAAGGTGGACTGACTAAGCCTTTCTCCTCAACCACTATAAGAATATATTTCATTACTGTCTTTATTGCTTCGACTGTTGATGATTATATTTTAAATCAAAATAGTGCTACATAAAATATTCCAAATTTTTCAAACTGTGCAGACAGCTGATTGCAAATGGTGTATTCTATTATTTAGAGCAGCGTTGGATCTATTGTTATTCGTTTGAAATTTGGAAGGTTGTCTTTATCACCGTTTTCATATGTAGGGACACCACTAGATAATTTCAACTCCTCTGTAAGTATCCCTTTGATATACATTTATTTATGCAGTGAGTAAATGGATAAACAATAAAATCAATTATTTTCTACAGCAAGTTGCACACCATGTCATAAATATCCACTCTTTTTGATGACTTGAAGTTCCTTACTATTTTTAATACAGTACTAGGTGTAACCTCAGAGAAAATTCTTGGCAATACTGTCAATGATATTCCAAGCAGTTCTGTATTCACTGTCAGAAGTCTCAATGCACTGAACAATGTGTGACTTGTTTTCTATAATCATTTCTCCCTTTTAGATACAAGGATTTTGCATTTTTACTTTTACAATTTCTGTATATGTCTCACATTTTCATTACATTGTCTTTCAAATTGGACACCGTTTTAGTATACCATGAATTTTTCTTTTTCGACACATTCTTTTTAACACCACTAGCTTCAGTGATTACAATTTTTGATTTCATCAAGGTACCTCTAAGACTGGCTGATTTGATCCTATTAGCATATATTAAGTGCACTGATTCATTGTCTGTAAAGGAGAAAATTGTTACATCACATTGGTCTTGAGTACATTTAAAGTTAACTTACATATTGTCTAAGTATGCTAGTTCCCTAGTTGGATTGTAGGCACTTCTCTAAACTGAACTCTCATAACTATTTCCTACTATCATTAACATTGTGCGTATCGGTAACCATATCAAAAGCCAGAATTAATATCCCCATCTATTACACTATTGTAGTTGTTAAATATGATCTCTGTTAGTATGTGTACCCTACTGGCCATCAAAATTGCTTCACCAAGAAGAAGTGCAGATGATAAACAGGTATTCATTGGACAAGTATATTATATTAGAACAGCACATAATATAAAAACTCTACCCCACATGGATAAACAAAATTACCAGTATACACCAATGCAGGAATTCATAAATTAAACTGTTTACACTGTGATAAATTTTATATACGACAAACAGGCTGTAACTTCGCCATCATATTCAATGAACACATAAGAAATATCAAAAAACCAACACTATAAATCAGGCAATATTAATGAAGCTATGAAAGTACTACCATAATTCCCAAAGGTTTTATGATGAACATTTTGGAAGAAATAGAAATTTATATATATGCACACAACCACCCAAATAAAATACTTAACGATCAAACAGGTCTAAAACACAAGCTGTTCATCGAAAACTTTATTAGCCATCTACAACTTGAGATGTGACCTCTAATTCTTCATGATAAGGATAACATCACATAATTATTAAAATTCTTCCTGTGCCTTTGGTATATTATATCTTAGTAGAGGTCCTGGAGACCAGTGCCTCTATCGTAGTTCTTCTCATGTTTAAAAGGCAATCGAAATTCTTTCATTGAAACTGAAGGTTGTAAGAGAAGAAGAGCTTCAACTAACTCAGTCTCATTAACTAAATGAGAACACAATTCATATAAAATTTAAATATCGAAAGGGGTTTACTGAATAGAGTTTCTTCAAATTCAATGATCTGACATACATTTTTTACAAGAAGATATAGTCACACTTCATAACTGGACTCAGAACAATGTTAACTGTAACAGTCCACACTTGTAACTAATTACAATACAAAAAAAACGCCAACAACTTCTCTTTGAACATTTCAGAGTCTATTCCATATCAAATAACACTGATATATCTTCCATGACAGGTAAGAGCTCTCTCTCTCTGGGCATTCACCTGTGAAAGAAATAACCCAGGACAGTAATCGTCCAAAAAGACCTTCATAAATATCCAAAAAGTAATCCATTTGGCCATCTTGTCTAGCCAGGATCAGCATGTAGTGCTTGATACACTACAAACTGGACGCCGGTTAAACATTAAAAACATCGAAATTCCAGTGATAAAAATTATAGCTAAGGTACTAACATCTGTAAATATTCCAGAGAACATATATGTAAACATAATATTCCATCTTAGGTATGCTGTCACATCAAATACTGTATAAAATACGAAATCTTATCCACAATTAAACAGTGAACGAATATAAAAACGTTCACAACATCACGGTACAAACGTCTTAATAAGTATGATTTTTTTTTTTTTTTTTTGACGTTTTTCTTTTGACAGCGACCGCACCAGATGAATTACGTACATTAGATCAGAAAATAATGTAAGTATAAAACCATCACAGTAGGCTATATTAGGACTGTAACTAGACAAATAACAATACTGTCGATTATAATTTGCAGCTGCTTGAAAATGGCGATATGCCAAAGTAGATCTATTCCACAATAAAATATAATAACATCAATTAAGCAGCTTCCTGGAGTTATTTATATATCATGTCTGTAAAAGACATCAAATGTGCTGCAGGCCCCCAGTACAAGAAACTGCATTTTTTTAGTTCACGATTTAAATATGCTAAATTTAAAATGGTGCCTCCCCTATCCTGTTTATAGTCTCTGGTCGTAAGTGGAAGTGATATTTTTCCGCCGCTAATGTTTTCATGATTGAACTGAGATTTTTTTTAATGTAATATTTAGACCGCAGGCGTGCGCACGTGTGTGTAGGTGTGTGTATTGGAGTGTATGTGTTTTACTTTTAAGCCGAAACTATTCGCTGCATGCCAATCATGTATGAATTGGTGTAGCCTTGGGCCTCACATTGAGCACCAGATACTGTAAGGGAAATTTATACGCTATTCTAACACCCATGTGCGTTAGTGTGTCGTTTTTATTGATATCTTATTTATTACTAACTGGATTCATGACACATGTTTATTGATTACATCTTTATTAGTAACTGTACCCATGTCAAATTCTGCAGACAGTTTACGTATATATAATAAGGAAGAATTTAAAAAAAAGCTGATTGGCTTCTGAGAATAAAACCATGCAGGTGACGATAAAATCTTTATTCCTTTTGTACTGACGTGTTTTGGGTGTGGCTCACCTTCAGAGTACCTGGTAAGCGTAAAAACTAAGGTAATACATGTACAGTCAAACAAAAGTAAACGTGATACAAAAAGAGAAATGACACAAAATAGAATTAATGCATACCATAACATTACCCATTTAAAACAAAACGGAATGGCCAGTAGAAGCTGGCCACTCATCAAATACTGATAACATTAATATGTGAGTACAGAACTTACTACATTCGTCGAAAAGTAAAAGTAAACTGAAATCAATTTCTTTTTCAGTCTGTTTGGGTGAAAACAAACCATGTGAGGGCAGCACTTTGCCTAAGACGTCATAAAGATATATGAATATAACAGTCCATATATACAAACAAAATAAAATATTTAGTCTTGTACAAACATTTTCAAAATATTAACGAGGACAATATTAGGAATTTCATTGAATCAGGTCTTAACAAAATTGTGAGAGCCGTTCACCAAAGGGCAGCTGCTGCTGAGCGGCGGAAAGAAGATTATAAACATGGTATTGAAATTCGAAAAGGCAATCAGGTACGGGGATGCAGTGAGATAAGGGAAACGGGCCGCCAGTCCACCCACCTGCCTGACAACCTCCTACATTGCCATTCATAAAATATTTATGAAAATAATCAAAGAACCAATTGTGAGACCCCACCAACGGATCCTTAATTAGTAGGTCCGGGCAACTCTGGTGGCTGATATAAATCTCAATCTCTTCCAAGATATCCAATGAAATACCCTTATTACTAACGGGCAGAATTGTCAAACTATCGTTAATGTCCTTCAAATGGTGCTGACATTCACATAGAGGGTCACCCAATGCACTTCCATTACTAGCATACCCATGCTCTCGGTACCTAATTTTGAAGTCACATATGATTTGTCCTATGTAAAATTTATTACACGATCCACACAGGATTTTATACACCACCGACCTACTAAGTTTATCTGGAACAGGCTCTACGCTATGTCGCAAAATTTGCCCTAGCTTGCTTTTTGTCCAAAAACCCACCTTAACATTAGTTTTGTAGAAGGCATTGGCTATCTTATCTGAGATACGACCAAAATATGTGAGTGAAATGTATCTGGTGGATTCCTTCTCCGCCACAGGAACTTTTCTAATTTTTTTTTGAAAAAGAATCACCAATTTTCCTTATCGCCGCCTCATTGAAGCCATTGGCTAAACCTATTTGAATAATGAGATTAATTTCTTTATCGTTAACGTCTTCAGAAACGGCTAATTTAGCCACTCGATAGAATATTGAGTTAAAGAAAGCGCGTTTCTGCGCTGGTGGCTGGCAGGTATCATTGGCAATAATGAAGTCCATCGCCATCCAGAAGATTTCTATACCCAATTTCTGTTCATTTTTTACTATAGGCATATACAAAAAGTTAAGAACCCCTCTACTTCAACTTCATGGATAAATTTCATGTTTGCATGTAAGGTATTAAAGACATCAACTAATTCTCTAACATCATTGTCATCGCCAAAAATTATTATGAAAATATCATCAACATATCTACGATATAACTTAATCTTTCATGATAGACCCCCAGAGGTGGAAAAAAAATTACACTCCAGATTATTGACAAAAATTTCTTAAAGTATCCCTGACAAGCTAGATCCCATAGCCAAACCCTTTTTTTGATGATTAACATTCTGATTGAACTTGAAATAGTTAAATGACAAGGAGAGGCTGACCATCTCCATGAGCTCTGTCGCACACGCGGATTCCACTTTACCAAAGCGTATGAGATTGTTATAAACAATTTGGAAGGTCTCATCAATTGGTACATTCGTATACAAAATTTTAATATCATGGGAAACGATAAGAGCATTTTCAGGTAAAACAAAATCCTGCAAGATACTTGCCATTTCATAGCTAATCTTCACACTGAATGTGTTATGAAAAGTATAGAAATCCATTATTGTGGCTTGACAAAAATTGTTAAGGTAATAATTGGAACTATAACATCCGGAAACAACTGGACATATAGGGTTGTTTTCTTCGTGCAACTTTATCTGTGCACGCAAAATAGGCATTTTAGGGCTCATCATAATAAGTCTTTTCTTTTTCCATTTTCAGTCCAATACGACATTAGAGCTGTTAATAATGTTCCTACTGTCTTTTTCAAAAGTTAAGAGCGGATTTTTGTCAACTTGTACAATTACATTCTCTTCAAATAAGTTTAAAGTTTAAGAAATGTAATCAGTATCATTAATCAATACAATGGAAGAACTTTTGTCGGCCTTTGTAACTGACTCCTTATTTTGTGTAAGCTTTTCATTAAGGTTCTTAACAGACTTTGATAAATACTGCAAGGGCTGACCGCGACTGCACACTTGAGTAAGCGCTTTAGTGGTTTTAACTGCAATAGTAGCCTGTTCAGGCTTTGACATCTTCAACATCTCACACCCACTTTTGACTTCAGATATGATATCTTTAAAAATCTTATTATTAAAATTCTGAGGCACACTAAAGTTGGGTCCCTTATTCAGAAGTCTCAGCTCTTCACTTGAGAAAGTGATATTTGACATATTATCCCCTCGCGCGGCAAAATTATGTTTACTTACTTGGTTTGTGACTTGTGACATAAGCGCGGTCTCGAGCGGCGTGCACAATCAGCCGTTGGAACTTCTGCCAGTGTCTGCGCTAAATAATACCACGTTTCCAACAGACGTAATCAAAAACGAGGTTTGCCAACATCCTGACTTGTCTGGTGGATAATAAATTGCGAAGGTAAGATCGCGAGGAGGCAGCAGAGGACGTTGCCAAAGCCTTTGACTTGTGAACTAATCTAACTTCACTTTTAACCCACGCCACTTCACACTTCATTTTGATACATTTGGCACAGTTTGAACTGTACCGCATCCTTACTGTAGCAGCAGCCAATCAGCTTTTTTATCTTATTTCTTATTACATTGATAATTATGGCTGCACACCTCCATCAAGACTTCAATCCTGACCTGCAGTTTGCGTATATATCACTAACTGTTGATCCAAAATTATATTGTTGTAAGACAAAGTTCGCGATATGAGACGTCATAACATCTGAAATGAATGAAAACCTCCCACATCCTGCATGACATTTAAATTCGTTCCTTTCTTGCTACGTGCTCTGTTGGCAGCAAATGGAATCACCTCTATACAAATATGCCACTGATGCATACAAAATTATATCATTGTGTGATATTTCAATTCCGAGACACATAAATAAAACTGCATCATGGATGAGAAACTGCATCAGTTCCTGGTACTAAATCTGCCTGCAGCACATTTTGCAGGCGATACTCAAACATATTACTTACTGGGTCTGCAATATTGATTCACTGTATGTCACATTGTTCAGTAGATATGAAGTCACAACCGCTGAGCTGCAGGGAAATGAAACTGCAGGGCTAAACCATTAACTTCCTATTGACATAACGTATGGTGCAGTAATGTGGAGAGTGAAGGGAGAGAGGCGGACAGACAGAGAGAGGGAAGAAGGAAACAGATACTGGTAGGAGAAAGATCATATTCAAAGAGAAAGTGTGATAAAGGAAGGTACAGAGAAAGGGAAGAGGCGAAGATGGCAGACAGAGGGAGAGAGAAGATCGAAAGAGAGATGGTGAGGTGGACATGAACAGAAAGGGGTGAGGAGGGCATTTGCTTAGAGGGGTAGGAGATGATCTTATAGGAATTAGTAGATGATCGAATGGGGAGAGGAGATGAACAGACAGAAAGAAGGATTGGATCGTCAGACAAATAGGAAGAATGGAGAGGAGGTGGGAGAGAGTGTCGTGAGGAGTAGATGGATAGAGGGGAAATGAGGAGATGGAAAACTGGAGTAAATACACATCTGGGTCTATCACATTGTGCAGCAGACATTATGCATTCTGGGCAATGTTGTTCATTGCCACTAATAAGTGCTGTGATTTTTCTGTCATAAGGGAGCTTGAATACAGAAACACAAGGCACTTCAGCACAGCATTGGGAAACTAAAAGGTTTTTACTTGTTTTTTCTTGACATACAGTCGCATTTCTGATCTTGTAAGACGTTTAGCAATCTTGACTTCTTCTCACCTGACTGGTTGACACTGAAATAAATTTGCTAGTACTATGATGTCTGCGTTAAATAAAAATTCTTGTGTGTTCTCTCCTTGATTTCATCTTATATTCTTCCTATAGGAATATAATTCTATAGACCGTACTACTTTGACATACTAGACTAGCTATATTCATGTACTTTATCCTGACTTTTTTTTACTATATAAATCAATGACATTCAACTGTCTGTCAGTAAAATACAAGCTTTTATCCACCGGCTATTCTCTGGTGATGTGTGTTTCCTTGGGACATCCCATGGAGTACAAGTCTCCCTCCAGCAAATAGGTGTTCTGCTCTCATGTGCCACACTCAGCCAATGCCTCCACATACAAACACAAGTGTTCACAGACTCTGTATGATGCTTAAAATCTATTCCCCGAACTTTCTGACACTAGCAAAGTTATTCAGAGATTTAAATGTTCTTAAAAGCCTCAGACACAGATTCTTCCCAATTACAAATTGCTTTTTTTATCAAAGATAAAACTCTTGGATCATTTAATACTTGTTCATCTACTTGGCGCCTATAGAATCCTCCTAACCCTTGAAACAAACAAGTTGTTTCACAGTTCTGGGCATTCCTTTATAGCTCGAATTCTTTCGGGATCTGGTTTAATTCCCTGTAAATCTACCAAATGACTCGAAAACTTCAGTTTATCTCTTGCAAAATGGGACTTGGATAGTTTAATTCTACTTCTTGTTTCCTTAAACTGTTGTAGAGTTCTTTCCAATAACTTATACAGCTTTTTCCAAGCCTTTGAGACAAATAAAATGTCATCTACGTATATAATCAACTCCAGATGTGAATCCTGTCCCAAGGCTTCATCTAATGATTTTATGAACACTGACATGGAAATAGACTGAACGGTAAAACTATAAAATGATAAGACTTCTTGTTAAACAGAAACGCAGTATAAGGTGTCAAATACTTGTGCAACTATATCTGCCAGTATCCCACTGTCAGGTCCACTGAACTAAAATACTTGGCTTGTTCAAACTCGGTTAACAATTCATCAAAACATACAAGGCTAACTGTTCTGTTTCAATGTGCTTGTTTGGGTACAAGCATCTAAAAAGACTTTTAACACCCCCAATTGATTTATGCACGAATAATAATGGGCTTATAAACACTACCACTTCTTTCTATGATTCGATTATTAATCATTTTGTCAGTCATCTCTTGGACAGCTTCCCTAATACTCATTGGGATTGGATACTTTTGTGTCCCGACTTCGTCGCCGCTTTTGTGTCCCGACTTCGTCGCCGCTTTTGTGTCCCAGCCTCGTCGTAGGTGTCGGTAGCCGAGTGAAACGAGACCGACACGCTGGTGCAGGTACGGAGGGGAGCAGCCAGAAACTATAAACACTCGAGTAAATTAGAAAGAGATATATTGCACAGAATGTAACAATACTTAACTTTTACATAGTACTGCAGAATGTTGATACATAGTTGTTGGAGGCCTGCCTAGTGCCTGTACAATAGCGAAGTCTTCAATCGTGCCTATCTGATTACGAAGGTCGTAACTGTTTGCTAGCTCAGTCCGAAGGGCGAAGTGCGAAGTGCCCGGTGTCTTTCCGTGGTGGCCACGAGCGGGGTTCCACCAGAGGGCGCTCGTGGCTGTCGTCGGAAGAACGCCGCGCCGTGCATGCATGGCGGCGCGCGGCGAAAGTAGGTGGCGCGCACTTTGTACTTGTGCGACACCACACCCCTCCCCCCCAAACCGCCGCGCCGTCGTGGCGTAGGGCTGAGGGCCACGGCGACGGCACTGGGAGGAGGGCCTGGGCGGGGGCGTTACTGGTGGGACGGGCGTCGTAGCTGAGGCCGGGATCGAGACGCCGTCCGCGCCCCGGCATCCGCCTTGCGATCCTCCAGGGAACCCGCCGAAACCTGGGGAAGGGCGCCCGCCCCCGCCCAGAGGGAGCAGGTCATCTTCTTCTGAGGTGCGTGGCCCAAGCTGGGGGGGCCCGCACGGTCCCGGAGTCCCTCTCGGTGACGCTGTCGTCTGCGGCGGCGACAGCGGCGGCGACGACTGCGTCGGATGTACGTCGACGTCCATAGGGATCTCGTAGTCCGGGGACGAACGATGTGGCTGTGCTCCCTGGCGGTGAACTGGGTCTGGAATCAAGAAACCGGAGACAGGATCGCGCGGCCTGTGCAGGCGCAATTGGTTTGCGTGGCGCCGCAGCTCCGACCCTGTGGAAGAACGTACAATAAACATATTGCTACCAAGCACGCGCTGAATGGTGCCCGGCAACCATGTCTTCTTGTTTCCAGCAAACACCCTGTACAGCACCGGCGTGGAAACCTGAAAACGCGTAGCGCCATACGAACCGACTCGGTGCGTGGGAGGCTGCAGCAGGTGAAGGAGAGTGCGGTGACGGCGGCCGTGTAGCAGCTCGGCAGGAGACGGGCCGTCACGTGGCATGCACCGATACGTAGACAGGAAAATTTGAAGAGCTTGCTGCCTGGAGTGCTGACCTTTCATCTTCTCCATGTGAGACTTGAATGTTCGAACGAAACGTTCTGCTTCACCATTGGACTGAGGGTGAAAAGGTGCAGTGGTAATATGCTGAATGCCATTCACACGACAAAACTGTTGAAATTCCGCACTAACAAACTGAGGTCCATTGTCACTGACGATAGTTTCAGGCAAACCTTCGATGCAAAACACCGATGTTAAGGCACTGATTGTACTAGACGCCGTCGTTGAGTTCATGGCAATCACAAAAGGAAACTTGCTGAAAGCGTCTACAACAATTAACCATCGCGTATTCCAGAAAGGTCCGGCAAAGTCAATGTGTAAACGTTGCCATGGCCCCTTGGGGCGTGGCCAGTCTGAAAAACGTTGCGGTGGAGCCGCCTGATGCTCCGCACAACCAGTACACTGTGACGTCATGTCCTCTATCTGAGCGTCCATACCAACCCAGGTACAATGACGTCTGGCCAGTTGCTTTGTCCTAACAATGCCCCAATGTCCTTGATGCAGGAGGCGTAACACTTCACGTTGCAGGGAACGAGGAACAATCACTCTTGCTTGGTCGTTGTCGGTATGCAACAACAGTACACCCTGACTTAAAGATAATGCATGACGGTGTGCAAAATAACGTCGAACCAGAGGCCGATCAATGTCTTTGGCTCTGGCAGGCCAACCAAAGCGAACAAAACGTGCTACCACACTTAGGTCTGCATCCGCAGCTGTTTCCTGTGCAACCCGACGAGAGTTTAAAGGGAAGTCTGCGACAGCGGAAGCATCTCTGGAGTCTATCTGACAACATGCCATTTCTGAAGAATCAAATGATACATCCTGGCCAACCGGAAGTCGGGAAAGTGTGTCCGCGTTAGCATGTTTAGTGGTAGGTCGGTACAAAATCTCATACTGATAATTAGACAATATCAAGGACCATCTCTGAAGCTTTTGTGCCGTTCGTGGCGGAATTGGCTTTGTGGGTGAGAACAACGACGTGAGAGGCTTGTGGTCCGTCAACAAATAGAATTTTCTGCCATACAGATAATGATGAAACTTTGTGACGCCGTAAATGATTGCTAAGGCCTCCTTTTCTATCTGACTGTAATTCTGTTGCGTCGGCGTCAGTAGCTTGGATGCAAAGGCAATAGGACGATCATGACATCCAATACGATGTGACAGAACTGCGCCGACACCGTACGATGAGGCGTCAACTGCTAACACTACAGGCTTCTGTGGGTCAAAGGGAATCAAACATGCATCACTGAGTAGTGCAGACTTTAATTTGTCAAAGGCAACCTGGCAATCTTTGGACCATACAAAAGGAACATTCTTCCTACGTAAATGATGCAGTGGAGCTGCAATCTGAGAGGCATTGGGAATAAACCTGAAATAATAGTTCAGCTTCCCCATTACTGCTTGCAATTCGTGCACATTCTTAGGAGGAGGCAAGTCTTTGATTGCTCGAAGATGTGACTGTAAGGGATGAATTCCTTGGGCATTAATCACATGGCCTAGGTACTCTATTTCAGTTTGAAAAAACGAACACTTTGCTTTATTGCAACGTAGACCTGCCGCAGTCAACACTTTGAAAAGGCACTCCAGGTTTGCTAAATGTTCTTCAACTGTACGTCCGGATACCACAATATCATCTAAATAGTTCGAACAGCACGGTACTGAAACTGTCAGCTGTTCCAAAAAGCGCTGAAAAATAGCGGGAGCGGAAGAACTGCCAAAGGGTAGGCGTTGAAATTGAAAAAGGCCCATGTGAGTATTAATGACGAAAAATTTTTTTGACTCGTCATCAAGCGGAATCTGTAAGTATGCCTCTGCTAAATCAATCTTGGAAAAGAAGCGAGACTGTCCTAATTTGTCCATCAGTTCCTCAGGTCTGGGCAGAGGGTAAGTGTCTACAATTGTTTGACTGTTCACTGTTGATTTGAAGTCCGCACAGAGACGAAATTTTCCTGCCGGCTTGGGTATAATTACTATAGGCGAGGCCCACTGACTCGCAGAAACAGGAGAAATCACCCCACTATCTTGCCAACGTTTAAGTTCTTCGGCAACTGTATCACGCAAGGCGATAGGCACTGGTCGAGCTTTACGAAATTTTGGAACTGCAGATTCTTTTAAAGTGACATGTGCCACGAAGTCTTTTGCACAACCTAGTTCCGGCGAAAACAAGTCACTATATTTGTCACACAATGCATTGATTTTATCCTGAGGCACTATTGACGAAATTTGAAGCACATCTCTTTGAATTGATAAACCAAATAAGTCGAATGCATCTAGTCCAAAAATGTTCTGTGTCGATTTGGCCTGAAGAACTACAAAAGCAACTGTTTTCGTTACACCTTGAAAAGAGGCGGGCAGGCTACATGTTCCTAGCACGGGAATATTTTCACCTGTATAAGCTGTTAACACTTGCTGTGACGGCGACAATTTTGGCGAACCCAGAAGTTCATAAGTATCTTTATTTATTAATGTAACAGCGGAACCAGTATCAAGCTGAAATTGCACAGTCTTATTTTCTATAGAGAGAGTAACAAACAGCTTGTGCTTCTGGCGCACGACCGGTGCGCGAATGTGGGCAACGTCTGCTACGGTTTGTTTACTGCCCGTGCGCGGGCCGCGTAGTGAAGTAAGCGGCGCAGACTCGGCACGCAGCGGATTAACAACACTGTCACTAGATGACACTACCGCCGGATCGGCGTCCGCGCAAGCCTGCGAAGCTACTCCAGATTTACTAACTACTGCACTACACTTTTGAGTAGCTACTTGATGTCTACTGTCACTAGCTACACAGTACTGGGCACTATTACAAGGAGCAGTTGCAGAAGGCACTATTTTCACTACAGGAATGCACTGTTCATAGTCATTTTGCTTGTCCCGAACCCGTTTCCGTTGCACTGTTTTACGCGCTCGTCGGCGCTTGCTACGTGGTGCACTATATAGTTTTGCCATAGGCGCAGAACTACTTTCTTGCAATTGAGATCCAAGGAAAGCAGTGTTCAATTCCACAGCCCGTATAACATTTACAGAATGAACTGTTCTCGCACTCTGCGAAGCACTGTTTCTAACGGTACTGTTCTTTGAGTTTTTAATTTGCATACACACAGACTGCACATGTCCCAATTTGCCACATTGATAACAGGTTGCGTTGCGACTAGGGCAATGAGCACGCTTGTGGCGAGACACACACTGGGGGCAAGATTTACGTACATTTTTCTGAAATGAGCGTTGGCGCCCGTTATTCAAATTACTGTGTCTAACACGACGGGGCGACCTTTGCGTCGCACTTTTACACTGGCTACTGTTCACTGTCTGTTCAGCACGGCCGGTAGAAAAATAAGAATCACTAGTGCTATACTGAGAACTACGGCTAGGAAAGCGTCCGTTGCGGCGCACTGAATTTACACTGTGGCTTTGCATTTCTACATCTGCTAAGTCAAAAGTATCATGCGCTTCTATAAGCTGCAGTACACTGTCTAATGAGGGGTCAGACTGTTTCAGAATTGCTGCTCTAATTCTGGGGTCCTGAATATTCTGCGTAATCGCATCCCTCAACATCACGTCACTATACGAAAGTCCACAAGAGCAAGTAAATTTACATTGGCGGGTTAAGCCCTTCAATTCCGTAATCCACTCTTGGTGTGACTGCTGCGGTAATTTTTTAAGTCTGAAAAATCGGTATCGTGCAGCGGCTACAAGAACTTTTCTCTCATAATGAGCATTCAGTGCATCTCCAATTTGTTCAAAGTCTACATCACGAGGAGATGCGTGCGGGAATAGTTTTTGCAATAACACGAAAGTTTTGGGGCCCACCACAGACAATAAAAGATGCTTAACAGTCTGACCTGTAAGTTGATGAGCCGCGACGAGTTCTTGAAACTGCGCCAGATAATCACTCCATTCTTCCTCACGTTCGTTGTATTGGCGAAACGTAGGAAGTGTTGCGGCGGCAGGTGTGGGCTGCTGAAGCGGCGGCTGTTGTTGTTGGTGAGCAGCCTGTGCCGTCAACTGCGACACGGCCTGGAGAAGCTGGGTAATTTGCGCCGTCTGTAACTGAATAATTTCCAATAAGTTAGGGTTCGGGGTAGTGGCCATGCTGACCGATTAGGCGCCGCGTATACAAGTAAATTAGTACAAAACACAAATGCAAGATAAATAAGGACGCTCTGCAACAAAAAAGTCCACAAAACACGTAACTGAAAATGTTCCCCCAAAAATCTTAGAATAAGGGTGGGTGGGCGGGAGCAATTTCTGCGTGCTCCGACTGCTGCTGTCTGGATGCTGCAAGCGGGCTGGTCCAAGGTTCTATCACTCCTCGTCGCCACTTTTGTGTCCCGACTTCGTCGCCGCTTTTGTGTCCCGACTTCGTCGCCGCTTTTGTGTCCCAGCCTCGTCGTAGGTGTCGGTAGCCGAGTGAAACGAGACCGACACGCTGGTGCAGGTACGGAGGGGAGCAGCCAGAAACTATAAACACTCGAGTAAATTAGAAAGAGATATATTGCACAGAATGTAACAATACTTAACTTTTACATAGTACTGCAGAATGTTGATACATAGTTGTTGGAGGCCTGCCTAGTGCCTGTACAATAGCGAAGTCTTCAATCGTGCCTATCTGATTACGAAGGTCGTAACTGTTTGCTAGCTCAGTCCGAAGGGCGAAGTGCGAAGTGCCCGGTGTCTTTCCGTGGTGGCCACGAGCGGGGTTCCACCAGAGGGCGCTCGTGGCTGTCGTCGGAAGAACGCCGCGCCGTGCATGCATGGCGGCGCGCGGCGAAAGTAGGTGGCGCGCACTTTGTACTTGTGCGACACCACAGATACACTTTTACAAAAGAATGGTGTGTTACCTTTAATCTTATATTTTCAAACAACTTTTCCTATTACTCCTCATTTGTCTGAAAATACTTCTTCATATTTAAGCAATGGTTGGAATAGCTCTTATTTCTGTTGTTCTTTTAGTTTGGTGACTAATGAGTTTTCTTTCAAATTAAATCTTTATTAATATCCTCATGTTCTTTCTGATAACACGGTCACAGTAGCAATTAAAGGTGTATTGCTGAATTCTGTTGCTGTGCACCCTGTGCAATAAAATGTAGTTGGAATTTCTCTTTGTTCCACCAAATGATTAACTAGCTATTCTTATTCGAAATCAATGGTAACTTCATATGTACTTAAACAGTCACTCCCAACAACACCTTAAAGTTAACGTTCGGTACCAGTAAGAGATTCTGCATAAAACTGCATGTTGCTATTTCAATTGGCCTTCACGTTTCTTGTTTGTTTTGTTGACTTTTTGAACTGGTGATAATTACTACATGAGTACCAGTAACACATAATATCCTGCAAGGACCTCATTCTGAGGTCATGTTCAACAAATGCTGTTAAATTAAAGATATTTCACTGTCCATGTCTATGTATCACTCAACAGTATGCTCAAAATCGTACCAGTTGTAATGGGTTTTATGGCTTCAGTTTTCAGTGTATATTCACTGTATAGTTAACATATTCCTCTAGAAATGTTTTGGGTGTATGCTACAAATGTTTGTCTATGTGGGTCTCTTTCTGGCTTGAGATGTCTTGAACTGAATCGTGACCCCCAACTCAAGACTACTGCTGTTTTGCATCAATACGGATTGTTGCACTATTACTTTATTTTTGTTTAACTGGATAGGGTTATTCGAATTAGAATAGACAGATATATTTAATCTAGTCTAAGGTTGTTGACTACCTTTTCCATTATTATTGCTACCTCTACGTCCATTTACTCTTTGTTTGTGAACACAACACAAATTTACTTTTTGTCCGCTTGGCTGTGAGGTGGGATAAGATGATCGTCGGTTATCTGAGTTATTATTGCTATTTGAATTTTCTCCAGTTTCATTTATCCGTCTGGTCAAACCATCAATACCTTCCACAGAGGCTAACAGGTCTTTTACTGTGTCCCATCCCTAACGCCTTAATGTTTGTTGCATATAATAAGGGAGCCATTGTGCTACTATGCTGGCTAATGGCATCTCTTCTAATGTAGCATCTAACAATTTTGATTGGGTGAAGTGCATTTCTAAGCATTTCTTTATACTTCCCCACGAATGTTTGTGATATTTAGGGTCTACTAAATCTATCGTAAGTTTCTCTTGCGAACTTGCAGATCAGTATCTGTCTATAAATTTCTTTGATAACCTGTCTGCGACTCAAAATCGTTAGCATGGCCAGCACCTCATTCTGCAGTCTCCCATAATAAATAGCCTAACACGAAATGAATCTTTTTGGAATCAGACGATTCCTGGGACAGTACCCAAGAGAAAAATTTTCAAAATGCTTTGGATGTATTTCACTCTCGGATTTAAATTTCGAAAAGTGCTTTGTTAAGCTGCTTCCATTTTCTAGGCGAAATTCCTTCCACATGTTAGTAGTAAAGGCAACTGCTGTTTTGTTCGATTCACTTCTTCCGGTAGTTTTCTAAGAGTCTCTGAAATTTCTGTTGGTATACTGGTTTAACTTAGAGTAGAGATGACGGCCTGCTGCTTCTCTTAGCTGTTACTCAGTAATAACTAGTAATCACTCGTCCATATTTTCTGGACTATTCGTATTTTCTAACATTTCATTCACAACTCATACTTTCTCAAGAGTCCGACTCTTTCCTGAGATTTCGGCGTGCGTATTCAGTAAATCTGCTTGGAGTATGGTAGCAACACTTGACAGATTGTTATGAATGTTTTTAATAACTTTACTCATAGCGGTACAGAGGGTCGTACACTCTGTGTTCTCTACGTGAAATTACCCTTTAGACAAATTCTTGAGGTCAGCATTCAACTTTGCAATATTTTTGTTAGCTAATTCTTTCCAATTCGGGTATTTTTCGTGTGCTGATCTAACTGGGCTTGGGTGTTACTCCAAGTGTGAGGAAAATTGTAAGCTAACTCATCAAATTGTACCTTTAATTCTTGACTTTGCCTTTCAAATTTAATTTTCTACTTTGATTAGAATTGATTGATCCAATTTTGTATTAAATTCTCTGCTTAGCTGTTTTCTCTGAATAACTAGTTTAGTATATATTTCTTTGCTGGCACACAATTTTAATCTGCCAGGAAGTTTTATATCAGCGCACACTCCGCTGCCGAGTGAAAGTTTCATTCTGGAAACATCCCTTAGGCTGTGGCTAAGCCATGTCTCCACCATATCCTTTCTTCCAGGAGTGCTAGTCTTGCGTGTTTGCAAGAGAGCTTCTGTGAAGTTTGGAAAGTAGGAGGCGAGGTACTGGCGGAAGTAAAGTTGTGAGGCGGCATCGTGAGTCGTGTCGGGATAGCAGTCGGTAGTGCGCTTGCCCGCGAAAGGCAAAGGTCCCAGGTTCGACTCCCAGTTCTGGCACACAATTTTAATCTGCCAGGAAGTTTCATATCAGCGCACACTCCGCTGCAGAGTGAAAGTTTCATTCTGCAAAGAAACATTAATAAACAAACAAGAGTATTTTATGACCCACTGTTGTTGATTCTTATTCATGAAAACAATTTCAATATTTATAATGTGTTTATTCACTGATAGGATATAAGTGTTTTCCTGAAGGGTATATCTTTAACATGAAGATTGAGCAAATGTTAATGAAAGGAATTCAAATGGCCTGCAACAAAAATTAAGCTAGTTGAGATATTTTGTTGTCTCTCTAAGAATTTAAACTGTGTGGGTCACCAAATACTTCCCAATGTGGCAACAGAGGGCAGTAGGAAGCATCCTACAATCTCAACTCCAAGACAGTAAAGCAGGAGCCAGTCTTGATGAGAGCAAGAAAGCAGGTAAGGTGATAGACTGAGTGGGCTGCTATGTTTTCTGACACTATTATCATAGTAATAAGTAATATACTGTCCACCAATCTAGAGATTGATGCCAACAAGTTACTTTTAAATTTTCTAACTTTTTTCAAAGTAAACTCGCTGAAAGTAAACATGAGCAAAACTAATTGCATCCAGTTCAGCTTTGATCACAACTTTTCACAGGAGCAACCTATTACAAATGACAGCGAATGCAAATGGTATACTTCAACAAATTCTTTGATAGTAAGATTATCTGGAATATTGTGTTCTCCAAACCAGAAACAGGTTGTCCTTAGACTACCTTTGCAACTAGGACAATCTCACAATCTCGAGACATCAGTGTCACAAAGTCCAATTGCTTTTGGTATTTTCACTCTATTATGTGCTATGAATTTACCTTCCTGGGCAATTTACCAACATCAAAGAAAATAAGATTCTCTGTTTGCAGAAGAAGAATGTCCAAATAATGCGCTGAGTGCCCTCAAGAAGGTCCCATCATAATCTCATTGACGAACTTGAGACACTTTCTACAACTTCCCAAAACATTAATTCAGATATGTTTTTAATGATTGACAGTCCTGATCACTAGAAAACCCTTTTATGAACTAAAGTTACATCACAAGAAGAAAGGCTGTACTTTATTAATCTTCTCCAGCACTATTATAAATGTGATCAAGAGGATGTGGGGGTGATATTTTGTGCCTTCTGTCTTCCTTTTGTTAAGTGGCTTAACTAAAGCCAGCTTCACTCTACCTGGAAATGACAATTTGAATACGGAGCTGTGAAGCACAAGAAATTATTCAAGGAATAAACATCTTTGTCTTTGCAATCAATAACAAAGTATCTATGATAAAATAGCCAGTACAGTTCCCTTATCCTCTAATCCTGCTTCTGTACTGTATTAGCTATTAATTAGAATTACTAAATGCGTATTTGAGAAATGCACACCATATATTAATTCAACTTCTCAGTTGAGTAGGCCTTACTTAACCTAAGCTACACAATAAAGAGATTCCATTCCACCTCATTGCACCAACACTGATGCATCAACTATAGTTGAGAGTATATATTTACCCCATGAGGTATGGTGTTGCCAACAAAACTCTGGAATTTGTTTCTGAGCACTTGTACAGTACAAATTTTAAACTTTTCATATATTTGTTTTCGCCATAAAATAATAACATATAATCTAACCCACATAAATGTCAATGTAGACCATTCTTACATCCTTCAACTAATTAATAGGATAGTGTGTATTGTGATTATTGATTTGTTTGCATTTTTTCCAAAGAACAATATTTTGTACTGCCACAGAAGTGTTTTAGCCCTTTCAGTACTGCTGACTTCTGACCGTAATCTGGCCTTGTAAAGGTGGACTGCTGTGAAAATTATCCGGGAAAGAGGTGTTCCCTGCTGTGGACTGCCCCAGTGCACCAGAGGGAACATCTCTTTCGGAGCTGACTCCTACAGCAGTCCCCACCTGTAAGTACTGATTACAATGGGCTTCTGTAGAAGCCCAGTGGAGTTGAAGGGTGAAAAACACATATTACGAAATAATGTTAGTAATACAATTTAAATGGTTTCCTTTACAATTACACATAACAGTAGCTTACAGCAATAAATTAAGTAGAATTTATCTATAGGTGTAACACTAATATTATTTAGTCATTGTATATTAATATTTTAGGAGTAATTTGCTTTCTCTCTCTTTCTCTCTCTCTCTCTCTCTCTCTCTCTCTCTCTCTCTCTCTCTGTCTGTCTGTCTCTCTCTCTCTCTCTCTATCTATCTATCTCTTCTCTCTCTGCATATGTGTGTCCACCTTTGATAACCAAAAGGTTCATTAAAGTATCACCACATCTTAAATAATATTTGCTTTTATTTTCAGATAGATAATAACGATTTTAAAGTAGAAAAGAGTATCACACTTGAACCTAGTGAAAGAAAAGATTATCCTGTTATTTTTGAACCAACCAATCTAGGAACAGTAAGTGCTACACTTGCTATAACATCTCCTATTGCTGGTAATTTCAGGTAAGTTTCATACAATATCAAATAACAAAAGTTATAGTGTTTTCCAAAAGGAGAGCATGCTATTTTTAACAGTAAAAACAAAGTGATTTAATAAATATGTTTCAAATTATATGTGACACAATACCCAGAATACTAAGTGACATTGTTGAAGTTATATGTTGGGAATAGTTCTGTTAAATAACTTCAATATCATATAAATGTCTCTTTCCAAATCATGGTGTGTATTATCTTTGGTATATGCTAATGTGTAGACTTGCCATAAATCAGTGTTTTTCTTATCAACATAAAATGTGTGTGATAGCTAAAGACCACATTTATGTGCTCAGGTTTTCTACTACGTAACTGAAAATGAATTGAAGAAATATGCATTATAACTTTTGAATGTAAGTGAAGTGTACACTTTGAACAAAACATATTGTGAATTTCATGCTTCAGAGTAAGTTTTGGATTCAGTTTGTGAATTCTGACTGTGTGTCCTACAAGAGTGATAACAATTGGTTTACTAGAAGGAGAATCAAACTGGAATACATGCAAAGACAAAGTTCTGTCTATATGGTATTCCTGCAACTGCTTGGCATTATTGAAGGTAGGCTCAATAAACCTGCAAAACCCATGGAACATGTTGTTGCGGTCTTCATTCCGCAGACTTGTTTGATGCAGCTCTCCAGACTACACTGTCTTGTCCAAGCAAATTCATCTACGAGTAAAAATGGCAACCTACATCCTTTTGATCCTGCTTGCTATATTCCTCTCTCGTCTCCCTTTACGATTTTTACCCCACACGCTTTCTTCTAACGCTAAGTTAAAGATTCCATGATGTCTGGGAATGTGACCCACCAACCTATCCCTTCTCTTAGTCAGGATGTGACGGAAACTCCTTTTCTCTCCAATTATGTTGAGCACGTCCTCATTTGTTACGTCATCTACCCAGTTAATCTTCATCATTAGTCAGTAGCACCATATTTCAAAAGCTTCTATCATCTTTTTACCTGAACTCCTTATCGTCTTCGTTTCAATCCTGTCACACTACTCTCTTAGGGCACATTTTACTGGAATTTTAATTTAAAGTTGACTTTGTGAGCCAAAAGGCGATTAGTTGCAGGTTCAGTGCAGTTTTGAATGCTTTACTGACAATAATTTGCAATGATGGATTAAATTAAGAATTATTCCCCAAGAATCAGTATCCGCTAATGTAAATGATGATGGCGCTTACCTTAAAATTCCGAAAAAAGATCATTTTAAATGAAAAGATGGCAAATTCGATACAAAATAACAATAATAACGATCATGGATTCCAGCATTCATATAGATGGTTTTACTTTTTCTCAATCATATGATAAGTGCAAACGTCTTTCGTAATAAATAACATGCCTTTTTCCACAAATATTATTTTTATTTACTATTGTTCCTCTACACTATACACCATAAAAGGATCCTTACACAGTGGATGCTGGTGGGAGACTGCTATAGAGACATTGATAATAATGAGTCTGATACGTGCAGCTAATTATTGCTGCTCAATCAGTGGAGAGATATTCCACATCATCTATTTCTCATTAATTTGTGACAGTGATTACTGTTATCAAAATTTATAAGTATACTTTTTTTGGATTTATGATAATGAATTTGCAAACAGCCATAGGGGTACAGCACATTTGCCCCCCACTGGTGGCTGTCTGGATTGCAGCTTGAACAGTGACCAGTACTTTAGCCTTTTTTTGCATTTACCTCCATCTATAGATGTTTTATATGGGAAATGGGAATGAGGATGGATGGCTATTTCTCATTTATTTCAGGAGGAATGACCTCACGCATCGTGTTAGCCTAAGAGTTATTATAACTACATATATACACATGCAATAGAAAGAAACAACAAAATTTCAACGTAATAAAACATTTTTCATAAAGGGTACATAGACTTGGAGATGTACGATATTTCTCCTTTCCTCTTGTAGCCATTAACTATGCGTTAACGTTTCTTTGATTCACTTTTCTCAGAAGGCTTTCGTTCTCTCTGGAGGTGGGCGGGGGAGGTTCCGTTTCTTGTCGGTACTCTCTTTTGTCTGCGTGGGGAAGGTGTATTGTAGTCGTGCTAGGTAAGGAACGTATTGTTTGGCGGTGCTTGGAAGCATCCACACCTAGTGCTGCTCTGAGGCCGGCGCTTACATTGCCAAATCTGCGGTGTGCAAAACCATTCACTGATTTCCACAGCTTCGGTTTATTTCTAGTCCACGACACCTCCCTAAAGGCAAAAGGGGTAGTGAATTGGTCTACAGTCGTACGCTGCGACAGGCATTCAGACCAGGTACGTCCCAGCCCCTTTTTATTAATTCGTAGATTCTCTCCTGTTTATCACTGTTCATCTCACAGCACGCGCACCACAAATCACACCTACGCATTTTCATTTCCTGTTACTCTTTACTCAGTTTTAGTGCCTGTCGTCCTATCAGTTTTCATGACACTGCACTGCAGTTCACATAAAAGTCTACTTATCACGAATTTTCGCTGCTCAGTTCGCACTATAGTCTTTTGTTCTTGCGATTTTAAGAACTCTGTTTTCATACATCATTACACATTTACATATGGAATATATTAACATGGGCATTACATTACAAAATATTCAGAAAGAACAGTTTTGTGGGGTCGTGTGGGCTATTAATCTAGCTTATCCTACTTTTTTTTAATAAAATCTTTCTGTTTTCCTTTTTTTTACGAATAATTTTATTTTTGTCATATTATTTCTGGGAATTTTCCTATCAGGCGATTTGACTCGAAATCATATGCAGTTCAGTTTTTTAAAATTATTTTTTCAGGTAAGTAATCTCATGCAGTTCAACTCAATTATGAATCCAAACATCTGCTGAAGTTTTATTTCACTGCTACTAGAATTGCTATACACGCAGATATCACAATAGTTTCGATTATCTTCACTCCAAAGGACTGCTATATTCTACTGAGAAGAGGGTTTGGAGAGGAAAAGATTGGAGATCTGGGTGAAATGGCTCCAGTACTGATTATGCTGCAATTACTTTTACCTTGCCATCAAAGCGTCGTCACCGTTTACTAAACTTTTAAAACTGCGCTACAGGCATTAAAAATGTTGTTATTCAAGGGACCGTTCGCCTTCCTGCGAGTGTAACTAATTTTGCCTTCACTTCTTGGGGTCTCAATGCGACCTACAGTGTGCTGTTCATGTGTAAATTCCACCTAAGTGATCTGTTCAGATACACGTTTTGGGATCCTATTTATAAATCATATGTACACACCATTTCTTGATTTGATTACTTGGCAGACAACTTGCATCAAGATAAAGTAGGTTTTACTGCTGCTTGGTTCTATGACGCTGGCAAAGCTACAGATGAGTCATATCGTAATGTTTATCAGTGCCATTCACTCTTATCCTGATGACTCACCTGATACGTAAAACTCA
The DNA here is from genome assembly GCA_026315105.1 of Locusta migratoria. Lineage (NCBI taxonomy): Eukaryota > Metazoa > Arthropoda > Insecta > Orthoptera > Acrididae > Locusta > Locusta migratoria. The sequence goes on along the minus strand of CM048747.1, from coordinate 17,159,081 downwards.
AATGTTACAGTGTCCCTCTTTCTCTTTGGCCATTTCCCCGCACATACAAGGTCGGCTTCATTAAATCCTGATTGGCTTGTTAATGTTTATGGGGTAGCCAGATGCCCTTTCTGTCGCCACCCCATACCACCCGGGAGGAAATGTGTACCCCAAATGTCTGCGTATAGTGTTCTGTGTGTGAAACTGTAAAGTGTTACGAAATGTAGCTCGTCTTCATTTTTTATAATCCTATATATAAAACTCACTCATATGTGTGCACTACTGTGAGCATTCTGTTCAATCGAGGACTGTCACGTCGCTTTTCTGCTCAAGAAATGAGTGTGGTTGTAAGTCGTCCTATTCATTTCTAACGAGTACTGCGTTGGTGAAGGAGTGTTTGAATTACATGAGTATGAATTTTATAAGGACCCAGTCTTGTTACAGCTTCTATGTCCTTCACCTTTGCCACACCACCGAATACACCAATATCTCTTATCTCCAAATATTGAAGCAGGTTTACTTTGACGGTCGCCAATCGTTTATTGTTAGGATAATTTGAGCAACCCACTAGTCGGTTTCCTCTCTACAGTCCTCAGCATCAAATAACTTTCCTCTTGCAGGTAAAATACCTCAAAATTGAAACATATTGAGACTACTAGTAACTCAGACACTTGTCTCATTTGAACTCGTATATTGTAAACCTTTTAATTCACAAGAGTATAAATTAATTATACATTGGACATGTTATATCACATCATCTTAATTACGAGAACGAGTTTAGTCCTTCGCGTATCAGAGTCAATTGTACCGTCTTTTCAAATAACAATGTTAACAAAACAAACCGCAAAATATGTTACATCATGTTTTCTTCTAATGTGTGTGCAGCCTCATGATTACTCTTAGACTGCACACCCTTAGCCACTTTGCTCCTCTGCAGCTCCGAAACCTCCGCTCGTATGCGCCAGCCTAAAAGTCTCTTGGACTCTGTAAACAACATTACAGACGCACAGTTTTCGGTTTCGTTAATAAATTGTTATTAGCATTATCTTCTGTCAGTAAGCTATAACGTGTGTAACGACCATTTAATCGTTACACTACAGTGGTAAGAGAGAACCAGTGGTGCAATGGGCAATGTGGAATGTGTGTGTGTTGATGGAAATGAGGGACCAAACAACGAGGTCATCAGCCCCAATGTACAATGAGCAATCAGTCTTACGCTAATTACTTACCTCCTAAAGTAAGAAATATTTACACCATATAGATTAGAGACTTTATCTTCTGAATGTACTCAGTACCCATAATACTCGTGAAATGTAGTCCTGTACAATTCTTCTGATTATGCGTCTAGCATTCAAAGATTTCATGACATATAGCTTTACATATTTAGAAAAGACATTGTATACCGCTATGACATATTGGACACCTCCTCTTGCTTGTGGATAACGTCCTGCTGCATTGCTCGAAACAAGTTCTAGTTGTTTGTGTGGAACAGTCAGGTTTAATTCATTACAACGTGAGTAGCTTGAGTGTTTCACCTTTTGAGAGATGACACACTTGCGTATGACATGCAATATTCACCTGCGGGCATTTGGAAAGTAACAGTGTAGCATAATTTTGTTTACACATTTTAAGATACCACAGTGACCCCTGTCCGCCTATCGCTAGCTGGATGTCTCCCGTGAAACAAAACTCCATCGCGTATTTTGTACAGTTGTTGTACTCGTTCTGTCACCATTCTACAATTTGTGTATGACCTTTCCCCACTGTATCATTCTATTTATACCTTGATTCACTGCCTACCTCTTTGAGCAATGTATTCCGTAAGATGTATCACAAAATATTTGATGCAGGTATATGTTCATCCTGTACTCGTATCCATTGACAACAACTGGTCACTTGTCAAACACAACAATATACTTAGACAGTACCTCTAGCAGTTCTAGTCTTTGACCTTCAGACAGACATAAAGATTCACTGACCTTCTCTACGATTTGTTGGTGTTGTGTGTACTTGTCAGTGTGAACTGTTCTACATGATCACTGCAAGATGTTACTATAAGTGCATTCACCTGTGCCCCTACATAACTTGTTTCCGGAGCTGGATTGCTTGAAACATTTACCATGTCTAAGGTTACAATTTGCTGGCCTACGTACATAATGCACTTACCCTTTCCTATATTAAGCTTAACCTTAACCTTATCCTCCCTAAGGAAGTACATTCCGAGTAAACAGTTGACTATGAGATTTTCTACTGTCAAGAAGGCACATTGTAAAACTGTGTCACCTAAACTGACCTGTAAAAACGCTTGCCACATGATTTGTTTGGCTTTGCCTTTTACTGCCATCAGAATTTTACAATTTTGAACTGGTGAGATTAGTACATCCAATGAATTATTTAGTTTTTTAAGTAATCAGCTGATATAATGTTTACATTTGCATCTGTGCCAAGTACTGTAGGTACCACTAAAATCCAAATTCTTAATTTTATCAAAGCTTGTACTATATCGTCAGGGTGAACTTGGATAGCATGATACTCGTCCCTGCATAACTCTTCCCTTAAATCTAGGTCATCTTTATATCTAATTAGTAGTAACTGATTGCTTTACCCTCCCTTGCCTCTTCGGTAGACGAATGAAACCAAAATGTCCAGATACTCTGTCGAAAATGGTACTGAAACAGAGGATGACAGACTAAAGGTTGAATTACTAAATGTCTTTTTCCAAAGCTGTTTCACAGAGGAAGACTGCACTGTAGTTCCTTCTCTAAATTGACAAAATTTCAGATATCGAAATAATAGACAGAGGGACAGAAAAACAATTAAAATCGCTCAAACGTGGAAAGGCCGGAGGACCTCATGGGATACCAGTTCCATTTTACACAGAGTACACGAAAAAATTTGCTCCCCTTCTTACAGTGGTGTACCGTAGGTCTCTAGAAGAGCGTAGCGTTCCTAAAGATTGTAAAACTGTGCAGGTAACCCCCGTTTTCAAGAAGCGACGTCGAACAGAAGTGCAGAACTATAGGGCTATATCTCTAACATCGGTCAGTTGTAGAATTTTAAGACACGTATTATGTTCGAGTATAACGACTTTTCTGGAGACTAGAAATCTGCTCGATAGGAATCAGCATGGGTTTCGAAAAGCTATCTTGTGAAACCCAGCTCGTGCTATTCGTCCACGAGACTCAGAGAGCCATAGACACGGATTCTCAGGTAGATGCCGTGTTTGATACAGTTCCCCACAGACGTTTAATGAACAAAGTAAGAGCATGTGGTCTATCAGACTTGATTGGCTTGAAGAGTTCCTAGATAACAGAACGCAGCATGTCATTCTCAATGGAGAGAAGTCTTCCGAAGTGAGAGACATGTCAGGTGTGCCACAGGGGAGTGTCGTGGGTTGGTTGCTGTTATATATAAATGACCTTGTGGATAACATCGGAAGTTCACTAAGGCTTTTTGCGGGTGATGCTGTAGTATAGAGAGAGCTTGTAACAAAGCAAAATTGTATTGAAATTCAGGAGGATCTGCAACGAATCGACACATGGTGCTGGGAATGGCAACTGAATCTCAATGTAGACAAGTGTAATGTGCTGCGAATATATAGAAAGAAAGATCCTTTATCATTTAGCTGCACTACAGCAGGTCAGAAACTGGAAGCAGTTAATTCCAGAAATTATCTGGGAGTAGGCATTAGGAGTGATTTAAAAAGGAACAACCATATAAAATCAATCGTCGGTAAAGCAGATGCCAGACTGAGATTCATTGGAAGAATCCTAAGGAAATGCAGTCCGAAAACAAAGGAAAAAGGTTACAGCACACTTGTTCGCCCACTGCTTGAATATTGCTCACCAGTGTGGGATCCCTACCAGGTGGGGTTGATAAAGAAGGTAGAGATGATCCAACAGAGAGCAGCGCGCTTCGTTACAGGATCATTTAGTAATCGTGGAAGCGTTATGGAGATGATCGATAAACTCCAGTGGAAGACTCTGGAAGAGAGACGCTCTGTCGCTCGATACGAGATTTTGTCGAAGTTTCGAGAACATAACATTACCGAGGAATCTAGCAGTATATTGCTCCCTTCTATGTATATCTCGCGAAGAGATCTTGAGGATAAAATCAGAGAGATTAGAGCCCACACAGAGGCATACTGACAATCCTTCTTTCCGCGAACAATACGAGACTGGAATTTGGGGGGAGGGGGGGGAGAACCGATAGTGGTACTTTGAGGTACCCTCTGTCACACACTGACGGGCGGCTTGCGGAGTATGGATGTGGATGTAGCTGTAGAATAGGAGAGCTTACACAGACCGATTGGTGTTTCCTGATTCATATGTTGATGTGTTAGTGCTCGTACCTCAGCAATCTGTACTGATTGTTGCACGTTTTGCCAATTAGTGTTGTTACCTGAATTGAAACCCTGATTTTGTGGCTGAAAAATAGGATTAAAATTTCTAAATTGGCTTTTTCTAGGTTGCCTATTTCCCTGTCCAGAATTGCCAAAATTGTTTCCTGAATTTTGCCCTTGGTGAGAATTACCAGTCGGACTCGTTCTTTATTTGTTAGTTTTGGCGGGATGCTGCTTGCCCCTCCTACCCTCATCAAATCACGAGTCCAATAATGTTTTATGGTCGGTTGCATCGTTTCCTTTGTTGTTTATTGTGAACATGAGTTGCAGTCTCCCAGACCACTCCTCGTGAACTACGTGCCTTCTTTCTTCAGTGCAGCACAACATGTCTTTGCAGGAACGTGGCAATTTTAACGATCCTAATTTTGATGACGTTGTTAATCAGTGGATGGAGAAAATTGTATGTGATATAGACGAAGAAATAGACAATTTTGCAGTCGCCAGTGATCACAGTTCTGCTAATGAACAAGATATCGATTCAAAGGAAGAACTTTAGGAGTATGATGACGGCAATCTTTCTGAATTAGAAGAGTCAGGATCGGCTACACAGAAAGAATATTACAAGAGCAAGAATGGTTTCAGGCGGTCAAGTGATCCTTTGCAACGTCGATTTTCAAGAACACCCAAGCACAATATTGTTGAAGCGTGTGCATTTAATTGACCGTGCTTCTATGTAAGGCTCTATGTAGGCAGTTGTGACGGAAAAGATACAAAAATGCGATTGTTTTTATACAAGGATTTATTAATTTAAGACAATACACTGCATTACGTCAGATAGTTCTTTACGCTGGTCCCGGGAGGGTGTACACTCCCCCAGCGATCGAGTTCGTCGGCCGGTCGTGTGAGCGTGGGCGTCGGACTCGTGTCCGCGGTAGCGCGCGTTTTGCGTGCGGCGCGGTAAATGCCGTACTGCGAGTCGCGGCGGTCGGGCGGCGGAGCACTGATACACTCGCGAGTGCGTGGGGAGCTCGCGATTAGCTCAGCCCACATGGTCCGCGGCAAATCGTCGGTACTGAGCAGCTGGGATACGTCCGCGCGACTCAGTCCTGCAGCGCGCATTGCCGGCCTCGCTCGTCCGTTGCGAGAGCGCGAGGTTTTAGCGCCGTTGCCAAAATCCCGCGTAACGAGAGTTTGCGAGACGCACCGGAGAATGCGTGTAGCCGCTTCCTGGCGGCCGCGCCTCTGTCCGTGGCTGCCACATTGTCTTTCAGGCACTTAGTCTTGGTCAAAAAATGTTCAAATGTTTGTTAAGCTTATGGGACTTAACTACGGGGTCATCAGTCCCTAAACTTACAAACTACTTATCAACTACCTTATACTAAAGACGGCACAAATATCCACGGCCGAGGGGGGATTCGAACCCCCGACCGTAGTGGCCGTGCAGACCGTGACTGGAGCGCCTCAGTCTCCTCGGCCATCGCGGCCGGCTAGTCTTGGTCCTGCAGCCATAACTCTCGAGAGTCGTGTGGACTGGGAACATCTACAAGTTAGAAATTGACGATATAATGTTGGACAGAAAACTACGATTCAAAGAGCTCAAACTTCTACGTGAATGAGTAAAGTGGAAAAGCCCAAATGCTGCACATATGAGAGATGTGGATATTACTGAACTGAAAGCATTCTTTGGTCTGCCCATCTATACATCTTTGTTCAAATTTAAAATGACATGTATTGTACAAAAATAGCAAAACAACGAACTTGTAAACTTGTAAAGGAGCTCGTTACTCCTTACATGAAAAGAAGAATTCATAATCTCCACCTTTCACGGCAACTGGGAGAGTGAGTTCAGAAACTGAACCAGTGGATGCAGCAGGCGACGGTTTAGACATGAAGAAGACTTGTAAACTTTGCTATCCAAAGAAGGAAAAACAGTGTCCCTGTGTCAAATGTGCAACATTCGTATTTGTCTTGAACGCTCCAAAACAAATATAGTGTAAAATATGTTTCAGAACTTCAGATGTGAAACATCAGTGTCAAAAGCACATGACGGCTGTCTGTCGCCTTCCATATATTTTTTATACAATTGTAATTTATTTGGTGTCGCTAGATTAGAATTTTGTTAAAACTAGAACCCCACTCTTTTCGAGGCATGAGGAATAGCATTTTTATTTTCATGTTTTAAAATATTAGTTTCTAAAAGGTTAGTTAATATTGCTAGGATTTTGTTATATTAATAGTTTATTATTGCCCCTGTGAGAATGTGTACTTGTTTTACTTTTACGTGGATGTGTGAGAATCTAATGGCTGTCTGAATGTGGGTAGTAATAGCTCGCTTTGCATGGTTCTCTCTGGCTGAGAGTCGATATTTAGTCACTTACGAATTCTGCTGCTGATGCGACCAAAGAGGTTTCTATACCGTTTGGTTACAAGCCAGTCGACAAGCCCTTTCCAGGGCAAGTCTCACAATCTCCTCTCCCCACCACCACGTTTTCTTGGGTTTTCCAGTTTCCAGTAAGCTTCGCGCCTCCTGGCTGCTCAGTCTTCACTTTGTGCTGGGATCATGGTGAGGTAAGGTTGGTTCTGCACTTGTGTCTGCGGAGATGGTAGCGATTCGTTTTCTAGCATGTTTAACTTAGACTCTTGAAATTAGATTTATTTTTCGGATTTTTTTGTTTTTTGATCGTGCACGGAAATGTGTTCTAGTTTTTCAATCCAGTGATTTCCAACAGATAAACACAGTGTATGTGTTACTAGTTGCAGTTTGATAACGGCCTGACTAATTCGAACCTTTCGTGATTATGTGGCGGTGTACGAACTCTGTGTAAATTCTTTATAGCTTTGTGGGGCCCAATTTCTAATAGATGATATGTTCATTTTTGTACAGTGCATGTAAAATCTTTCTTATTGTTTCTTTCCATGAGTGATATGTGTGTTCCACGTGGTTGGTTCTTAGAAGAAAGCCTTCAGCTTCAACTATTGTTTCCTCCTTAGAGCTTTTCGTTTATAATGCAACATATTATTGCAATTTTGTCCATTCTTTTACTGGTTACAATAGTGTAAGTACTGTTGGTTTGAATATCACAGCAAAATATGTTGAAATACTAATTTAGGAACATGTATTTTATTTAATTCATGTGTTCCCATCCATTCAACATACACATATACATAATACACACAGAACATATAACAGAGACCACAGAACATGTATATCAACCATGGAATGTATACACAAATTAGTTCATTTCACTGTGCACAGAGCAAATATTTTGTTCACCAAAATACCAACACCTCCCCTTGAACAAATATTTGAACACTGCATTATCTTGTAGCACTGTCCATAAAACTTCATGTTAAACCATATAATGTCACCAATTTCTTGAATTTCTCCTTACTAAGAGGTTTGGTCAGCAAATCAGAAAGCATATCCTCTGTGCATAAATAACTAATAATAATATGCTTTTCTTTTACGTGATATCTGATAAAATGATGCCTAATATTAATATGCTTGGAATGCACACTTGTTATCTGATTCTGAGCTAACTTGATAGCACCCATGTTGTCACAAAATACTTTGGTTGGCTTCATGATTATATATGGCTCGATTTCACTTATCAGAGTCCTTAACCATAACGCTTCTTGTATGGTGGAAGACAATGCCATATACTCCGCCTCAACAGTACTCAAAGCCACTGTTCTTTGTCTCTTGCAGGACCAGGATATTAATCCTCCCATCAATTTGAAACAGCTACCTGTAATAGAGTGTCTGTTATGCAGTTCATTACCCCAGTCAGCATCACTATAACATTCAAGCTCCCAGTTTCCTGTCTTGTGATAACTTAATTTGTAATCAGCAGTGCCTTTTAAATATCTAAATATCCTTTTAACAGCAGCCCAGTGTTTAGTTCTAGGATCTTTATTAAATTTGCTCACAGTATTTGTAGCAAAGGCAATATCTGGGCTCGAAGTTTGAGCTAAATATAAAAGACTTCCCACTGCCTCCAAATAAGGTGTTTTCTCATCACACAATTTATCTTCTTCTGTTATTGACAACTTTACACCCTGTTCCATAGGTGTGGAAACTGCTTTACAATCATTCATGCCAAATTTTTCCAGTATTCTCTTTGTGTACACTGACTGATCAATTGACAATTCTTCCCCATTTTTATTTCTTAGAATTTTCATCCCAAGATATTGTTTCACTTCACCTAAATCATGCAAATCAAAATCAGACTGAAGTTGTTTCTTGAAGTTTTTCATTGAATCTTCACTTTTTGTTAAAATAAATATATCATCAACCCATACAGCCACAATGATAGTTTCCTTTCCATCTCTTCTGTAATATAGACCAGGATCACCTACTGATTGACTCATGTCCATTTTTGTCAAGGATTTATGTAAGCACTGATTCCAACAATGTCCACTCTGTTTAAGACCATACATACTCTTTTTAGGCGCCAAATTTTATTCTTTTCTTGAGGAATTTTCTTGGCTTCCTCTGGTGGAATCACAAAAATTTCTTCTTCCAATTCTCCATTGAGATATGCAGTCTTTACATCCATGTGGTGGATTAACAAGTTTTCTTTTACAGCAAAAGATAGAAGATATCTTAAAGAGGCATATTTCACCACAGGTGAAAATGTTTCTTTATAGTCTATTCCCTCTTTCTGAGAACAACCTTTTACCACCAAACGAGCTTTAAATTTAGGTACTGCTTCTTCAGGGTTTTTAATTCTGAAGATCCATCTCACTCGTAATGGTTTCTTTCCTTGTGGTTTATCAACCCATTCATAAGTATCATTCTTGGAAAAAGACTGCAATTCCTTTTCTATTGCTTTCTTCCAGTCATCTGCATTTGGACTGGCCAAGGCTTCTTCTACTGTCAGAGGTTCATTGTTGAATGTTTGAGCAGCCATATAAGTCTCATAATCTGGGTACAACTTGGGTTTTATAGTACGCGATGAATGCCGTAAATTAATGTGCTCTGTCACTGGAGTTTCTTGAATCTCATCATCTGTTTCATTTTCAATAAACATAACAGAATTATCCTGAAAAGCTTTTTCTTCTGTAGTTTCTAAATTTACTTGTGCCCTTGCATGTTCTTGAACAATTTCTTCGTTATTGATATCTAAACATTTATTTTCAGCCTTTATTTCATTTTCACTTGATTCTAAAAAATACCACATCTCTGCTAGTTATTACCCTTTTGTTTTTGGGATTTATAAATCTGTAACCTTTGGAATCTTCACAATATCCAATGAAAATATATTTTTCAGATTTGGAGTCCCATTTTCTTCTAAGTTTGTCTGGAGTTTTTATCGAGGCCTTACATCCAAAAATTCTTAAATGATTTAAATCAGGTTTGTTTCCAGTCCAAACTTCATATGGAGTCTTGTGTGGTACAGCTTTAGTAGGTGATCTGTTGTTTAGATACACTGCAGTTGATACTGCTTCTGCCCAATAGCTTTTTGGTAATCCTGCATCCTGTAACATGCTTCTTGCTTTTTCTATAATTGTTCTGTTAGCCCGCTCTGCTACTCCATTTTGGGCAGGACTATAACGAATTGTAGTTTTCGATCAATGATGAAAATTCTCCTCAGAGATAATAAATATTGTTGAAATGAGATAGAATGGCTGGCCAGTACTTACCATTGTGCTGTAGCGCCGATAGTAACACAAAATGAAAAAACAGAAAAAAAGGGACAAAGGGACAAGCTTTCGGAACAGAGTTCCTTCGTCAGGTGGGAGAGAAGGGAAGAATAAAGGATGGGAATAGAAGGGAAAGGTGGTTCGTGAACCACCTTTCCCTTCTATTCCCATCCTTTATTCTTCCCTTCTCTCCCACCTGACGAAGGAACTCTGTTCCGAAAGCTTGTCCCTTTGTCCCTTTTTTTCTGTTTTTTCATTTTGTGTTACTATCGGCGGTACAGCACAATGGTAAGTACTGGCCAGCCATTCTATCTCATTTCAACAATACGAATTGTAGTTTGATGCTTGATCCCAAGTTCACTTAACTGATGCCTAAACTGGTTATTTACATATTCAGTACCATTGTCTGATCTGAGAACTTTTATCTTCTTACCAGTCTCTCTTTCAACCCTGGCACAAAAACTAGCAAATATCTCATTCACTTTGTCCTTGGTTCTAAGAAAATATACATGCATAAATCTTGAAAAGTCGTCAATGAAGGTTAGAAAATAATGACTACCCCCTATAGATTCCTCTTCCATAGGCCCACAGAGATCTGTGTGTATTAGTTGCAAAAGCTCAGTAGATCTACTTTTACTTGTTTTAAAAGGTAATGTGGCTTGTTTACCTTGCACGCATATTTCACAAGGAGAGTTACAACTCTTACATTCCTTTACCCCTGTACTCATATCTTTTAACAAAACCATACTCTTTCTATTAAGATGTCCTAATCTCCGATGCCATAAAAAATCTTGTGCAGAATATACTGGGTAACTATTTCTAACTTGCATAACATTCAATTTATAAATACCTCTTTTTTTACTTGCTGTAGCTATCACATTGCCACTGCAATCAATTATTTCTGCACCATTGTAATCAAAAATTACTTTGTTGCCTTTATTCACTATTTCACTTACTGAAAGCAAGTTTGTAGCAATATTCTTCACGTAATGTACATCATGTGCTGTAATATCTTGTGATTCACCTTTGACATTCAAATTGAAATTTATTTTTCCTACTAGTATACACTGTAATTGAGAACCATCCACTGTTGAAATGCCAACATCAGTTTTAGGAGAAACATCATATAAAATTGACTGATCTTTTGTAATATGCATAGATGCCCCAGAATCCAGATACCAATCTGCAATTTTACCTTCAATTTTATCATGAGAATAAAATGCAGTAAGTGCCTTACCTTTATTAGTTGCCTTCCTTTCTGGATCCTTAACTGTACTTGCCTTTTCCATGCACTGTGATGCAAACTGGCCCTTTCTTTGACACTTATAACATCGAATAGGCTTCTTCTTTTTGTATTTTGAATACAAAGCCATTTCCTTGTCCTGAAAAGGATATTCTTGTACATTCTTAACATCTTGCAATATTTTTACTTTCACACTGTCGCCGGTAATTGGTATTCCTGAACTCTCTAGACCCATTATCATTGGTGAGTACTTATCAGGGAGTCCTGCTAACAGCAAGGTACCAATCCATTCTTCAGCAATATCAAAACCTATATTTCTTAGGCGATTCGAAGTGGAGATGATTTTGTTTACATACTCATCCACAGTTTTACATTCATTTAAACGTGTAGTGATGAGTTCTCTCAGCAAACCCACCTTCCTGGTCAGCCCACCATCTTCGAATGCTCTTCTTAGATTTTCCCATACTTCCTTTGCTGTGCTAGCCTTTTCTATATGTGCATAATTTACAGGATCAACTAGAAGAATTAATTTGGACTTTGCTTTACGATCCTTCTTCTGGAAATCTGAATCTGTGGATTTTAATGTTCCATCAATAACACTCCGAGCTCATCTAACTGCAGATAAGCTTCTACTGCAAATTTCCAAGTAGCATAATTCTCTCGACCCATAAGCTTCTCAATCTGTAGTATCTGGGCAGTGGACATTTTGCACAGTTTCAATATAATTACTGAAAATTATTACTGGCATCGAACACTAACATTTTCTACCATTCACTGGTTAAATGTATTTTTAAGTACACCACTCTGGGCCCATAACCTGTTGGTTTGTATATCACAGCAAAATATGTTGAAATACTAATTTAGGAACATTTATTTTATTTCATTCATGTGTTCCCATCCATTCAACATACACATATACATAATACACACAGAACATATAACAGAGACCACAGAACATTTATATCAACCATGGAATGTATACACACATTAGTTCATTTCACTGTGCACAGAGCAAATATTTTGTTCACCAAAATACCAACAAGTACAATGCATCGAATTACTTCAAATCACAGCTCCTCCACTAATTGCGATGTAACAGCTTGGCTTTATTAGGCTACAGAAGTTTACAGCCCTCCACTATGTTCTGAATGGTGCATATAAAGTGTTACCTTATTCACTTGTGGTTTGGTGTAAGTTCTGCTAACTCAACACCTGGAATCGCAATAATGCAGCAATCGCTAGGTCACACAAGTATGAGCTACTGGATTCAATTAAGGTGGTTTGAAATTATGTAGAGTAACAACAAATAAGTTTGAATCTGTCGTTTAATCGTACACTTTAAATAAACTGGAAATATTACATCATTAATAACTTTCAATTATGAAAAATCAGCATACAGAAGGGAATAGTGCCTCTCTTGAAATTTGATTAAAATATGCACTCCTATAATTCTCAATAATGCCTTACATTGTTAGAGTTGTTAAAAATATGTAATTATTAAATTTCAATCAGTTTTCTTAATAGCATTGTATATTCTGTGAAACAAGCTTAACCTTGAATTCGCCTTATAATAACATTTAAACCTTCACAAATATTTCCAATTAAGAAAATATATTTAAATATGAAAAGTAACAATGAATACTACATTTACCACAGTTACTTGAAAAATAGTAATTAAAAACTCTCCTAACATTTACGTAGCTATGATTCACAAGTATTTTCAATTCTGCAACGTAATTGATTAGAAAGAATAATGCATCTAAGTAGTGGGTTTGTCATTTCTGACTTAATACATTATTCTGTCAAAATTTAATCTAAAATCGATTATTGATAGAAGCTTACATCCTCATGTATGATCTTATTTAAATTACACACTGTAGATTGGTATTTGAGCTCAACTTCATGATATCTATTTGGTCAGCCATGTGTTATCATATACCTATGTTTGTAGATTTACATTAAATTATTTCATAATTCATGTCCCTACCTACTGATACATTATTTCATATTACTCATTTAGTTTTAATACTACTTTGATAATCCTCTATGTACTCAGATGTCTCGTGGACCTTTGTTTATATTTTCTCCAGTGTATCAAATTCATAACAGTTTCGAGTAAGTAAGTTAGCTTGAAAAACTGGTGTGGTAACTATATGTATCCCCTCTCTCTGTGCCCACCTTCTTTGTCTGTACATCCCCCATTTGTGCGGCAGTTTGCCATGGGAGGTTCGAGTCCCCCATCGAGCATGGGTGCTTGGATTGTCCTTGGTTTAATTTACCTTAGTTTAAGTAGTTTGTAAGCTATGGACTAATAAGCAAGCAGTTGAGTCCTATAGATTTAGAAACATTTGAACATCACCTATTTGTATCCATCTCTTCCTATCCTTTCTCTCATTCCATCTCCTCCTCTTGTTTGGCCATCTTCTAGTCACCCCTCTCTCTGTCCATCCCATCCCCCTCTGTCTCTAACTCTTTCCCCCCTACTTTCTCCAACCTCCTTGCAGACGAATTGCCCTCAGTCCTTCCTCTGCATATCTCCTCCCCACGCCTGTCTCTGGCTCCTTCTTCATACCCCCTCTCCTATCTCTTCCTCTCTGTCTGTCCAACTCCTCCTCTCCTATCCACCTCATTCCCCTCATTCTCTCTGTCCATCTTGTCATCCACTTCTCTCACTATTTGTTGTCCCTGACATATAGATTGCCCTGGAGATTAGGTCGAGAAGGCAGATTGATAATATTGTTACACAACGCACCGGTTGTGCAGGACAGCCTATATGGCATGGGCTGGAAAACACGGCTTTGCCTGTACCTCCACTCTTATGGGAGCTACAAGTTTATAAATATCATGGTGCTGATTCTTGTGTTGAAAGCTGTATGTGTACCAAATATGGTTGACATTGATCCAGTATTTTTGGAGGAGATATGGAGCATAAATACACACACTCACAAATACATACATACACTCATAAAGGCCATTTTTATTATATGTATAATGATTTAATATCAGCTCTATTCACAACACGTTTCACAGACAGTTTTCTAATATTTCATTCTACGTAACTGGTAAATATATATTATTATACGACATATTATTCAGAAGAGATGACTTCAAGAACTAAGTCAAGACTGGAGTAAATAAATATTGTAGTTGAAATATTGAAACGGATATAGGTCTGTAAATATTTAAGCCTTAGGCATTCATGACTTGAATCTATTTACTGCACATCAAAACGCCTTGGAAATAAAAATTCAACAGAAGATTACCTAGTATGACCAATTGTACATGTCAGCACATGACAAATTTAAATCTCTAATCAGTGGCAACTATGATGTTAACAAAATAAAAGTACTTTTCTGTAACTGTTTATAAATCATACTAAAAAGAATTTATTGTATAATTATGTTCTCAGCAAACTTCTACTTTCATTTTGGAGTTAATTGAAATATTACTGTGTATTACAAAGTAGCTAAGTTATCCTTTGTCTGTTACAGTTTTCCACTTATTGGAAAATGTGATTTTCCAAAACCCCAAGGACCATTTATATTGACACCAGGGGGCACTGTTAACATCAACTTCAAAAACATATTTCGTGAAACTAAGACATTTAATGTTACAGTAAGTCAACCAGCATTTGTTGTGAAGAAAACTGGAGACACAATTCCACCCAAAAAGGTAAGTAGTTGTATATAAACAGAAAATTAGTAAAATTACAAACATATTCCACAGCTGTTATACTCCTAAAACAAATTAGTATAAAAAGCATAGTGCTGTACTAGAATAAATCACTTCCTGTCTTGTTCCATTCATATGTAAATTGATGGACAAATTAACGTTTGTTAAAGCAGTATTCAGTAATGAAACACATCACAATTGGTTTTTAGTTATTTTAATAAACTGATAACAATAGGCATATTAAAGGATAATGTTGTTGTTTTGTGACTTTAATCTGAAATGTGTTACTTATCACCGTTCTACTAAAAAAAAACGTTCTACTAAAAAAACGTTCTATTTCTGAAAAAATACATTGTTATCCTATCTGCACTTTGAGTGCTGAAATCAAAACTGTTTTTAGTTTTTTAGTCAGGGCTAGATTATGAGTAATAGCAATTTTATTTCTATTTTCTTTTTCCAATAAAACGCAGCAAACATGAGGTGACATTTGATAAACAAATTCACGTGTTTTGTGTTATAAGTTCATCACATTGATTGAGGGTGATATCTAGCATGTAACACAGAGTATACGCTTTTTAGCCGTTATTTCACATGAGAAATTACAGAAAATTGACAAAAAAACTGAGCCACTGCATTTTAATGCACATCACTTTTTTTTCTAGTATTGTGAATCTTTCTTCTCTCGGATGATATTGCAGCAATAAGCTGCTAACATAGAAGGTAGCCACTTTCCTTCATAATGCCTTTCTATGGTAGAAATTTCTTTATCGAATGTTTCACCATGTTCACCTGATATGTTACAACAACTCTCTGTGAAGTAATCAAGATAAGAGTCCATCATAACATGTACCTTCAAAGACATATTGCACCCCATATTTTGATATGCCACCCCCACGAACCATAGACATTGCTGAGGTGGGGTGGCTTGCGCACCTCAACGATGCAGATAGCCATACCACAGGTCCAACCACAGTGGAGGGTTATTTGTGGAGAGGCCAGACAAACGTGTGGTTCCTGATGAGGGGCAGCAGCCATTTCAGTAGTTACAGGGCAACAGTCTGGAAGATTGACTGAGCTGGCCTTGTAACATTAGCTAACATGGCTTTGCCATGCAGTTACTGCGAATGGCTGAAAGTAAGGGGAAACTACAGTTGTTACTTCTCCCAAGGTCTTGCAGCTGTACTGTATGACTATAAGATGATGGCATCTTCTTGGGTAAAATATTCTGGAGGTAAAATAGTCCCCCATTCGGATCTCTGGGCGGGGACTATTCAGGAGAATGTCGTCACCAAGAAAACCAAAACAGGCATTCTATGGGTAGGAGTGTAGAATGTCCTAGCCCTTAATCGCGTAGGTAAGCTAGAAAATTTGAAAAGAGAAATGGATAGGTTAAAGTTAGATATGGTAGGGATTAGTGAAGTTCAGTGGTAGGATGAAGAGGATTTCTGGTCAGGTGAGTACAGGGTTATCAATACAAAATCAGTTGGTGGTAATGCAGAAGTAGATCTGATAATGAATAAGAAAATAGGAATGCGGGTAAGTTACTATGAACAGCATAGTGAACGCATTATCGAAGTAAAGATAGACATGAAGCCAACACCGACCACAATAGTGTAAGTTTATATGCCAACTAGCCTGGGCGATGATGAGGATATCGAAAAAATGTATTAGGTAATAAAAGATATCATTCAGAAAAATAAGGGAGACGAAAACTAGATTGTGATGGGGGACTAGAACTCGGGAGTAGGAAAAGGAAGAGAAGGAAATGTAGTAGCTGAATATGGACTGGGACAAAGGAATGAAAGAGGAGATTTAGGAACCAGGTTTTAAACTGTAAGACATTTCCAGGGGCAGATATAGACTCTGACCATAACTTATTGGTTATGAACTGCAGATTAAAACTTAAAAGACTGAAGAAAGGTAGAAAGGTTAGGAGATGGAACCTGGACAAATTGAAGGAGCCAGAGGTGGTTGAGAGTTTCAGAGGGAGCATTAGGCAAGGTTTGGCTGAAACGAGGGAAAGTAATACAGTAGAAGAAGAAGAATGGATAGTTCTGAGAGATAGGGTAGTGAAGGCTGCAGAGGATCATATAGGCAGAAGGACAAGGCCTAATAGAAATCCCTAGATAACACAGGATATACTGAACTTAATTGATGAGAGGAGAAAATATAAAAATTTAGCAAGTGAAACAGGAAAAAGGGAGTACAAACGTCTGAAAAATTGAGATTGACAGGAAGTGCAGACTGGCTAAGCAGGAGTGGCTAGAGGACAAATGCAGAACCGTAGAAGAATGTATAACTAGTGGAAAGATAGGTACCGCCTACAGGAAAATAAAAGAGATATTTGGAGACAAGAAAAGCAGCTGTATGAATATCAAGAACTCAGGTGGAAAACCAGTACTAAGCAAAGAGGGGAAAGCTGAACTGTGGGACGAATATATAGAGGGCCTATACAAAGGAAATAAACTAGAAGGCAGTATTCTTGAAATGGAAGACGAAGTGGAGGAAGATGAGATAGGTGATATGATACTGCGAGAAGAATTTGACAAAGCGTTGAAGGACTTGAGTCGAAACAAGGCCCCTGGAGTAGATGATATTCCGTCTGAACTGCTGATGTTGTTAGGAGAGTCAGTCATGAAAAAATTGTATTACCTGGTATGCAAGATGTATGAGACAGGGGAAATACACTCAGACTTCAAGAAGAATATTGTAATTCCAATTCCAAAGAAAACAAGTGCAGACAAATGTGAAAATTACAGAACTATCGGCTTAATAAGTGCTTCAAAATTTGCATCTTCTGCGCTAGCATTCTCGCTGAAGGCAGATCTAGGGATAAAAGCCTGACACCAGGTCCATAGCAGTCAGTTCGTCAGCACACCTGATGATGGCAACATGGGCGCTCGCCGAAATATTATGCCCATGGGACACCGATAACTGACGTTCATCTGCAAACTCTTTCCTCAAGAAACATTTTGTACAAAGTCACCAAAAGTATTACTTGTTTATTGTTTAGTAAACTCCCCTACATCTTTCAGTTTCATCCAGACACTTAGCCAAGAACTAAGTGTGCTAAAAGTTTGAGTACATTGCTTTACTCCCTTAGAACTTTCTTGTTAGCAACGGTACATAATTTGAAACAATAGTATTCTTGCATATAACCAAAACTTCTATGTGCTCTAAAAGAAACAGATTTTCGAATGATGAAAATATATTATTACCTCTGTAAGAAAATGTAGTAGTAGTCAACAATAACAACTTTAAATATAAAGTGAATATTTGTGCCTTTCGTCCTTCGTTACACTGAAGAGTAATTTATTTCACACATAGTTTCATAACTACTGAACAGAATAGACAATGGTTTTTCAGTACTCGTCCTTAGTAGGTGAAATCCGTAGTACTCATGTTGTTCACTCATAAAAGTACAAGAAACTATCCTAGGTTTTCAAAATGACACTTCCTCTTCTGCAGAATAAAGAGGCATAAATTTGGCCATTTGGGGAGGAAGGACTGACCACTCAAGAACTGTGAATTGACGTAAAATGACGTTGTTCGAGAAGGGTTGTATTTCTGATATTGAAGTATGTGCTTCTAAGCCAGTTTACTAATGGAAATTTAAATACTTAAAAAATGTCGTTGTCTGGGATACTTTTATGTAATATGTATAAATGTGTATGTATATTCACAATTAATGGCAAACACAGCGACGTTATAGAGAAATACGGGTATGTTGCTGCACCCAGTAGTAATGGAACGCTCAGAAGAAAGTGGGGAAAATCAGACTTCGCTGGCTTATCACCCACCACACCTACATCATTAAGACCACCTGCAATAGCTCATTAACTCGAACGGCGGCAGCCGGTAGCTGCCTCGGCAGTAAACCTTCACGCTTCCCAGTGGCAGGTGCATCGAGTTTACAACAGTGGCGTTAGCCGTAACTTTTCTTAAACTTAATGGGTGGGTATTTTGGCTGACAAGTAACCGTCTCCGTCATATTTCCGAGCACAGTTGAACCTATAAGCAGCTATGTTTAAACCGATTTAGCCTGGTGCTGACTGTAAATTGAATGTTTCAACTGATTTAGCCTGATGCTGAAGGTAAACTAACTGCTTGTTTTACATATCAGCATTTCTCTAGTATTACTGTAGTACAGGTATTAGTGAAAAGTTACTTTAAATGTTTAGAAATGTCACGTTGTTGTGGATGTCGATATAAGCCAGACAACGTCTGCTGTCTCTGTGAGAAGTTCACCTTTCCCAGAAATACGAAGAAATTTTCAACAGTCGTAAAGATATCATACAAACATTATTTGGAGCAGAGGTAGGAGACCAAGCTAAAGAATGGGCTCTGCAATATGTTACTTCAAACTATTTCTGTGGCGGAAAGGTGAAGAGAATGTGGCATTGTTCGCTGTGCCCATTATGTGGAGAGATCCCAGGACTACCTTCCTGATTGTTATTTTTGTCTAACAAAAATTCGGGATTTCAGAAAACACTAACAGTTAGTGTTATACTGGACTCCAAGTAGTATTGTACTTAGACTTTGAAGTACCTCACGTCAAAACCGTTACAAGATGGATATATATTTTTTACTTGTGACTACTAATTTTATGTTTAACAATCCCTCAAACTGGATGTACTCTTTTAGTATATAAAAAGGTCGTGAAATTATGTAAATTACAACAGGTCAAAAGATGGCGTCGAGTACGCCGAAACCGGTCACATAATAAATGAAAAATGCTATCTTGGCTGCATAATCATTATTAAACAAGTATAGATCGCCCCACTTAACTATGAGTTCCTGATATAACATCTAACATTGTCTTCCTGTTTTATCACTCATCTTCTTTTATCTATATATATATAAATAAATGTTTGTCTGTATGTCCTCTATATTAAAAGTATGAATCTAAGTTCAAGAGTCTAAGTTAAACATGCAAGACAACGAAGTAGGCCATTGTACATAAAAAAAGCTTAATTCTGAGAGGTGGTATCCAGATAAGAGTTTACTGTTATAAAAAAAGCTTAATTTTAGGAATAAATTAGCAAAAGGTCCGCGTGAACTACCGGCTACTCCCTGTTGCAAAAACCTTGTTCCCTGGCCCAAATTGAGAACTGACTTGGTTCAAATTACTCTAATAACAGGAAGTTAATGATACAGTGGCCAATATATGTAGCAGCTCACATGAAATTGCTCACAGGCATTAATAAACAAGCCACCACAATTAAAGTTATTTCATAAAGGTGACTAAAGAAAACATTTATGGCACAATGGAACTTAAACATACAAAAATTGCATCTGAGCTTGTTCTCAGCACTGGTGAGAAACAATATTAAACAAAAGGGGAGAAGGTGCTCGAAAACTACAATTTACGATGAATCTAAGTTCAAGAGTCTAAGTTAAACATGCAAGACAATGAATCGCTACCATTTTCGCAGACACGTAGCAGAACCAACCTTACCTCACCATGATCCCAGCACAAAGTGACCACCGAGCGGCCAGGAGGCGTGAAAGCTACCAGAAACTGTACAAAACCCACAAGAACAGCAGTGGTGGGGAGAGAAGATCGCGAGACTCGCCCTGCAGAGGGCTCATTGACTGGCTTGTAACCAAAGAGTGTAGAAACATCTTTGGTCGCATCAACAGCAGGGGTTGGTAACGACTAACTATCGACTCTGATCCAGAGAGAACCATGCAAAGTGAGCTATTACCACCCACATTCAGACAGCCATTAGATCCTCGCACATCCACTTAAAAGTAAAACAAGTACACATTCTCTCAGGGACAGTGGCGTAACGGAGAAGCCATACTTATTGCCACATTCATAACCACAATAATAAATTATTAAAACAACAAAATGCTAGCAATAGTAACTAACATTTCAGAAATTAATATTTTAAAACATGAAATAAAAATGCTGTTCCTCATGCCTTGAAAAGAGCTGTGTTCTAATTTTAACAAAATGCTAAGCTAGCGACATCAAATAAATTACAATTTTATAAAAAATATATGGAAGACGACAGACGGTCGTCTTTCAATATGTTCATAAACCATTCATTCGATTGCAATGAAACTTTGGTAAACTGTTTACCGTATGCCCACGAAGGTTTATGACCCAAAAACAAAAGACCATGACACGTAGTTCTGGAGATATGGCGTCATAAGTAATGAGAGGACGCCACGTGAGAATACCCATTTCTATGCGTCAATTATTGCAAAATGGGAGTAGTTAGGGACCTGCAACAAAGTTTGCATGTAATTTCGGATGTTTATGAAGTGTTTTATAACTGACCGCACCCCCCCCCCCCCCACACACACACACAAAATGCTGAAACGAAAAGAAGTCTGCCGCTCACAGCAGTTTCTTACACTTTCACGCTAAAATTTCTGGAATGAAATCTGGAACAGAGGTAGCTTATACCATACTTAATATATGAGTTATCTTTCCTAAGCCACCGTATGGTGCGTAGTGGGGTAACTTATAATGGGTTAGGCCTAATGCGTTTGCTACTCTGTCATGCTGAAAGGGATGGGCAGATTTGAATGAACTTTGGAATGGAGATAGCTTACACCCTGTATTAATATGCGTGATACCTTTCGTAAGCCAACGTACAGTGCATGGCGAAGGGTACCTTACAAAGAGTCCATACGTTTGTTTCTCTTCACACTGGACAGATTTGAATTAAATTTGGAATGCAGATAGCTTATACCCTGAATAAAGCATGAGCTACCTTTAGGAAACCACCATACAATGCATGGCGGAGGATACCTTACAGGGGGTTAACACGTTTGTTACTCTCCACGCCCAAATGGCTGCCCGGAATAGAATGCAATGTGGAATGAAGGTAGCTTATACCCCAAATTAACACATGGGCTACCTTTTGTAAGCCTTCGTAGGTGCATGATGAAGGGTACGTCATAATTTTTTCTTCTTCGTTAGCAACGCGCCGGGTACCAGCTAGTAATATATATATAGAATAAAGAGTGTTTCACTAAGTGTGTTTGTCTCTGTAACTTATAAAATAATAGGTGACAGGAAATTTTAATGCGGTAGGTCAACACAAGAAATGTTACACTTTCTGCGGAGCTATGAACATAGTTTATTGTATCATTTTCCAAAGAGTTACAGCACAAAGATATAATTTTTTAAATGGAACAATAGTTTTTTCTATCGTGCATTGGTTTCGTTGAAACCCGCTTCGTCCAAATCAATTCAAACTACATTCCTATCACTGTTAGTTTGGGAGCTACAACCCTTCAAAGTTTCTGGGGCAGAAACCACAAACACTGAAGACCTACCCCATAGTGATGGAACATGTTGCACAACATTAACTGATGAGCGCTACTCACACTCACACATTAAGACAGATATCTTGAGGAAAATGCAAAACATCTGTGTGCTGTCTTATCTATAACAGCTACGTTTTTAGATCTGGATACCTCTAACTTGCAGTTACTTACAGACAGTATTTGACGGGTAATTTGTTTCCTCAGAAACACCAACTTAAATACAGCATTATCTCATCTTCAGTACTGAAATATCTTTTTTTTTTCAAAAGAATAGTCGCCATGGGTTGATATTAACAGCCATAAATTTATGAATTAGAAATATTTCGAAATTTTTCCATTCAACAGTAAAGTTGTATTTCCTGCTTTGCCTCAGCAATCACCTTTCTCAATAGGTTATCTGGACACAAAGATCACCCAGCCCAACTTTGCAACTTATCACACGTTACAATTGTAGTGCCCTTGATCATTATTCCACTTCTTGTTTGCAGTTGTATTTGTATTACCACAACGGACTGTTTGTTTATCAAATTGACATTTTGCTATTTGAAGCACACATATTGTAATTCAATGCCTTGAAATCTGTGATATTGAAATTTTTTTCTAATACATAAATGCAAAAGAGCAGATACCGTATCTGTATCTTTGCCTCAAATAGGCAAATGACAAGTTTAGTGTGGATGCACAATTAAATCCAGCCACTTTAGGAAATACAGATAAAGTTGCAAGTGTAGTAATGAGCAAGATGCGCCAAAATTTTAGTGTGGTACAGTTAAAGTATTCTTGTTGGCATCAACTGTCATTTAATAACAGAGCATAAACAATAAATCTTTTAAGTTAAGCATTTAATTGAGATGGTTTCTTGGTAAAGTACTCATATTTTGCATTTTCCTTTCTGACATGGCTCAGTAATATAGCATTACAAAGAAATTCATACAGTTACTTCTTTGATTTTATTTGCTCAGTAAATACTTTTGAAATTATGTGAATAAAACTCTATATGGCATACAATTTTTGAAGTGATATGACACTGAAAGAAATAAGTTTGTACAAAACGTTATTCAAGAAACTGGATAACAATAGCCATTATCTATGTATAACTGTAAATGTCTGTATAAAAATTTCACTTTTCACTTGGAATCCTATTCAAATTCACTCTTTATGTTCAGATTTTATTAATTTATATTGCTCTGTAAATTGCTCTTTCAGGTGGGATCTCTCATCTGTAGTCAGTAGTTAAGCAGATACTAGGATTTATTTAATCTTTAGTCTCTGTTAAATGGTACCTGTTTGATTTACTATAGGTTCATTATTGTTGAGTAAGTACTATGATAGAATTATAAATGTTGTTTCATGTTATACAACATATTATTTGCAGGAGTTATCTATAAAGGTAACACTGGCAGCAGCTGGCAAGAAAACCATGACATCTCCTATTTATGGAAAGCTTATAGTTGCTTGTGATGATGTGGAAATGAAAAATGTTCAGTGGACATATTACCTTAAAGGTGTTGCTGAGTCCTAAAACACACTTGTGTTTATTGCCAGTGTACATATCTGATAATTGTATGTATATACTTGTTGGAGTAAAAACTTAATGAGCAAAGCTCCATTGTTTTGTCATATTGAACTTTGTTTTAATGCTACACATTAAGCAAAAAGTGTGATAAGTAAAAATACATTGCTATACATATTTTTCTTTTAATAAATATTGTTCTCAAAGTTGCCTCTTCAAGCTCTAGTACGCACTTTATCAAGATGAAGGAAAGAAAATATTAAACCAAGCAGAGAAACGTTGTTGCTTACATGGTTACGATGTTCAAATGAATCTCTGAATCATATCTATTCTAAATTATGTCATGTGTAGCACTCACCAATTTGTAGACAAGTTTAATAAAAAAATGCTTGCAGTCAGTGCCCTTTTTCTGAAAATAAATGAATAAGAGGTACTCTGTTATAGCCAATAAAACTTCATAGTCTTACAATATTCGGCCATTAAAAATAGTCCACATTTATGTGAATGTAGTCTTTCGCAGCTTATACAGCTGATCAAATCTTCTTGGTTTTCCATCTGGGGAGCTGCGATAAAATTCCGCGACGTTTCTATGAGAGTCATTCTCATCATCTTCTGGCGAAGTGTCGATGACAGGCGGGCGTGCCCAATACCTAGCCGAGTGGCGACCGTCTCTCCCTTCCCTCCCCTCCCCCCGGTGGTGGGGGGCGCCCTCTGCTGCTGGGCTTACGGCGTCTTCAGTCTTGCCCAGACTCCCGTAGCGTCAACTGTGGGGCAAGGTCTCAGCGTATGGATGTTAATGCGGGGTTCCATGCTGAACTCAACTGGTAGCCCTCATCTCTATTGACAAGACTGTCTTGTAGCCTTATTTCCACCGATTCTTTGATTATGCTCTCCCAGAAACCATTTGCTCGGCAGAGCATCTTTGTTTTCTCAAAATCGAAGGTGTGTCTCTCACAGAGGCTGTGTTCAGCTACATCTGACTTGTCCTTATGGTCCAGATGTATGCATCTGATGTGCTCTTGGCAGCGCTGCGAGATGCATCGCTGTGTTTGCCCAATGTACTGTAAGCCACACTCGCATTGGTAGATGCAGCTTGTCTTTCACTGAGCCAAGTCACTCTTGCGTTTTTGTTGGTGGTCGGAAGACTACCTTGATGTTGTTTTTCCTCGGGATTCGCGCAATTTGGGCGGATGGAGGCCCAATATAGGGCATAAAGGCGAGTTTCACTTCCTCTTACTCTTCTTTGCAGGTGGCGGTGTTATTCTTCCTCTTCATTGCACGTCTTATCTACAATTCACTGTAACCATTTGAACGAAACACCTGTTTGAGGTGTTGTAGCTCAGCTGGAAGGCTATCTTCATCACAGGTGGTACGTGCTCTGTGAATTAGGGTGGTAAGAACGGTGCACCGCTGTGGTGGATGAAGGCAGCTGGATGCATGGAGATACAAATCTGTGTGAGTCTTCTTCCTATACACAGAATGTCCCAGAAAGCCATCTGTTTTTCGTCTTATAAAGATGTCCAAAAATGGGAGGCACCCATTTTGTTCTACCTCCAGCGCGAACTGTATGTTTGGGTGGATGCTGTTCAGATGGTTCCAGAACTCACTCAGCATTTCTCTACCTTGTTCCCACACAATGAAACGTATCATCAACGTAACGGTAGAAGTGTTTCGGTTTCAGCCTTGCAGTTTTTAGTGCCTCCTCCTCCAAGTGCTTCATATAGAGATTGGCAATTCCTGGTGATAGCTACTCCATCGACCTGCTCACAGGATTCCCCACCACATTTAAAGTAGTTTGTGGTGAGTACATGTTAAAACAGTTCCACCGTTTGGGGCTCAAAATGCTCTGCTAGGAGTACCAAAGCGTCACGGAGTGGTACGTAGAAAGGGATGTAACATCAAAGATGACAAGCGGATCATCCTTCTGCAGCCGCATCTGCTACAGTTTGGTCACGAATTCAGCATAATTCTTCACATGATGGCTGCAGTGTCCCACTATCGGTTTTAGGAGTGAGGCTAAATATTTGGCTACTCCGTAAGTTGGTGCATTAATGTTGCTCATTATTGGACGTAGTGGGACCCTTTCCTTGTGGACCTTGGGTAGTCCATACAAACGTGGGGGTGCTGGAGCTTTCAATAGAGCCGCCTCACCTCTTCTTTTTCTAGACCTGACTCGTGGAGCAAAGCTATTGTTTTTTTTTTTGTAATCTTCGATATTGGATCCTTCTTCAGCTTCGTGTAGGCCAGATCTTGCAGTAGAGTGCTTATCTTCTGCTGATACTCATCAGCACACAGTAGAACTGTGGCATTGCCTTTATCAGCAGGAGGAACTACGGTGTTTTCATCTTCTCTTAGTCGTCTTAGAGCTTTCCGTTCCGCTGTCGTCATGTTTTATCGCAGCTATCCGGATGGAAGCCCGAGAAGATTTCATCAGTCTACATTTATTTCAGACAGAAGAAATTAACAACATACCAATACTATTATTGAAGTGAGAGGCTGTATTTGAGAGGCCTGGCGTTCATCCTGACTGGAGGTCACTAACACAAAGTATTTCGTTATATCTGAAGGTTCTTAAATTCATTTAAATGAATGGTGGCACTGGGTTCCTTTATTTGTGGTCAACATATTCAGGTGATAACTGCCCTCAATATTTCTTATCATTTTACATTTTTAATTTAAGCAAACACACAAATGTAATAACTGTGGTAGTGTCCTATTTTGCTGACATGCATTCAGAAAATTCCATAATGCTGCTGCATTCAGATACAAAGCTACTCTTGTTGGAGTCATGATCAAGTAAGTTCATTTGTGAGAAGCTCTTTCATATACTTTTGGAAAAATTGGGATGCTGCTCATGCAATTAAAGAGGGGCAAAAGAAACATGGGCTATTTTCTCTCAGTAAGATATTCATGGGAATGTCTTGTGATATGTCTTTCCCGATGCTTAAGACTTTTCTCCAATTTCTTATTTGTGCTTCTCCATTGCTTATACCAGGATTTTCAACTGCTAGTGTACAAAATTGTAGTCATTTCCGGAATTTAAGTATTTTCTGATGTTAAAAGCCAGTTCTCCATAAGACTGTCCAGTTTTTCATAGAACTTCACACCATAAATACCATTCCATTTATTTGTTGTTCTTTTTTTTTAGGATTCACATCTATAAGCAATAACAAACTTCTGCTACCAAGTCTTCAGTGTAGTATGGGCCACATTTTTCTCTCTTTTGGTTAACCCCATAATTTGCTAGCATATTTTCTTATGGACCAAATAAACTATGTCACAAGCTTGAAAGTCAACATTAAGTTCTGCCAAATTGTAAAGAGCATTACATACCATAGAAAGATTCCGCTTAAACCGAAAAATTCAATGGATTAAGCATTTAATGAGTTCTTCATAACTTCCTTCAGTTTTCCTCTCTTAGGATCATCTTAAGAAGTTTTGAAAAGTTCATAATTTTCCACACATATGAGATTGCTCTAAAGCTATAAGTAACGCTTCTTGTGCCTAGGATTCTTCTAATTTTTGGTGTATAGCTTCAAGATCCTCACCATAATTTTTTGGTGCCATGGCATCTCAACATGATGGGTGTTAAGCTGTATACAATCAAGAAAAAACATGAAGTGGTTTACATGTGAGAGAAATCCTTACAAACATCAGGCTGTAATTGCCACAAAACCAGGGAAAAACATAATATAGGGAAACTCTTTCTTAACTAAAGTAACTGCGTCGTTTTTCTTTCCTAGAATAGCTGCAGCACCATCAGTTGAAACTACAAGAAGACTGTATCAAAAACCTCAGTGCTCTCAAATAAATCATCAACACTAAATATACCTTTAGCAGAGACATCTTGCAATTCTAGAATTCCCAAACAATTTTGATTGAAAATGTTGTCTTCAGGTACACTACAGTGATAACTTTTGTTTCAAACAGAACTAAATACAAAGATAACAATAGGCCTACTGTTACTGAAGAGATAGGATGAACTGCAATGGGTTCCTCCATTTGTGATTAACGTGTCCAAGTGGTAACTGAGTATCTTATTTTCATTTTTCTTACTACAATTCCTATTCCTATATACTTTCATTTTTGTTATCTTGTGTCTCATTTGCATAGTAATATGAGAAGCAATATGTTGTTTGAAGAATGTAGCCTTTATTAACAAAATTCAACTGTGAATCAGTTTCAATTTAAAACCTTGAAAATCTTAAAGGCCAATTCACACTGTCCGTCACGTCACGTCACCGTCCGTCAGAACATTCCGCAATGTATTTCTAATGGCGGCATTCACACTGTCCGTCACCGGACCGTCACGTCACGTCAACGTCCGTCAAGCTTTCTCGAGAAGAATGTTTTGACGGAACGGCCGTCTGCTAACATCGGAAGTTAACCTATTTTTGTCACGCGAATTACATGTTGCAGTCGACGATTGCACTGTTTATATGCAAATGTGTCTTATTAATCTTTGTGTTGTTGTTGTACCTCGTTTTAGGGGTAAATCTCAAATGTTTCATGATGACTTAAATATCTTTGTCAATTGAGTGTCCCCCTAAAATCGAGGTCGGATATCTGAAACCAAAAAATGGTTTATGTTACGTTACAATGTAACAGAAACGACTGAAGCAAACTGTTTATTTGAATAAGATTGTAATTTGATTACGCATTTTTCATTAAATAACACTTTAAATGAAAATGTCAGTTCTAATGAAAGACAAAAATTCAGTTGTTTATGACGTATTAACAATGTCAGCATGCAAATCGTAATGGTTAAAGTATACAGGCGCTATTTATGCTCTTACAAGTGTGGTTTGATGTCTTCATATGTTTATTTTTTCGCTTGAAAATAGATGTCGATGTTTTGATATGTTGTTTCAGTTCCCAGTAAGTTGGCCAAAAACATACACTGTAAAGTTTTCTTTGGCTGTTAATAACATTTAGCGTTGTTGTTCCCCCTTTCCAGTATTAAACTATGACTTTCTACATAACAGATCGCCACTCATAACCTCACTTTCAACATCGCGTATTGAGATGGACGAATTGACGTGACAGACACGGACGGACAGTGTGAATACCACTTGACGTGACGGTTCCGTGACGTGACGTTGACGTGACGGACAGTGTGAATTGGCCTTAATTGTCTTAAATAATTTACGTCATATTCAAAATATTTTATTAAATTTTCTTTTTCAAAAGTACACATTTAGTTTCTGAAGTTTTTATTTTTGTGATTTGTAACATTTTTAATGCAGTCTAATGATCTGAACTCTCTTTATGTTTAAATATTTTGTTACAGAGAGAAAGCATTTGTTGATATTTCTATCATATTCCACCAACTGCACAAATAAAAACTGCTGTCAAATCTTCACCCCATCTAATGTTCTTTCACTTTTTAAATCCCCAATTTCTTCATAAAAATGACAACCACAGTTTTAACACCAAGTATCCGTTCTGCCTGCACAATTCCTGATATATCATCAAACACTAGCATCCATCCCAATGTTACAAATTATTTAAAGATTTTTCCCATGATCCCTAATATGCAACAACACTGTTGGCATTTCCATGTCATTATTTGTTTTTAAACCATTATGATTCAGCTTTTTATGTTTGGTTTATGTTACAACAGTTCATAATGTGCTTAATCCTTCAAAATGAACCACACACACAAAATAAATCGCCACCAGACACTAGCTTATGTTCAATTTTCACAGTATGTACCGCTGAATGCCGTTGGATCATGTGTGCAGATTACCCACACAGTCTAATATCTTATCTTTTACATGACAATAAGAAACTTAAAATTTAACCATGAGAGACTCACCACTTTTCTGTGCAGACCACACAACAAAACATAAATTCAAGAATACAGAAAGTCACTGGTATCAGTCTGAACAAAACTCAGTGATCGCAAGTACAGGAAAACAATGATAATCCAGAACTGGCGAGAGAGGTTTTTTTTTTTTTTTTAACTTGACACAGTTGCCATTAATGTTGAACGCCTTCAAGAAACATTGTAATTATTAGTTGGAATAGCATTTCGTCAGTCGGCCTGAGTGAGAAAATACATTTGCCTCAAGATAAGCCAAGAGGCTGATGGGTATTGAGGAACTTTGGGAGAGACAGGGGTGGAGGAACGACAAGATGCAAAATTGAGTGAATAAACTAAGAAATAAAGCTACAATAAATAGAGTAGGAAAATTGCTTGATCACAATAAAATTTAGAAACAACTGAAAAGAAGTGACTTCTCACAAATATTTGCCCCCCTCCCCTTTTTTTATTTTTTATTTTTTTTCTGAATATCTCACTATGTTTGAGGGTGAGATTAGGAAGGGCGACACAGCCACTTAAATTGGTGTTAAGCCGGGTCCACACACTACGATATGTCTGCGCAAATGTCTGTGCACACCTCGCAAATCGTTTCGTGTGGACAGCACATTTGCGCAGATGAGTTTTGCACATACCTGGAAGTTGGAGTTGGAGGTTTGAACAAAATTGCTCAAATCTGTGGGTTCAAATCACATCTGCGCAGACAAGTTGGAACGTGTGGACAGTAGATGGCTGCAAATCTGTCTCAGTGTATACTTTTTTCGTGTGTTACGGCAATTATGGAGTTTATCCATGAAGTGTATAATGACCTTTATCAAGGAATGCAAACAGCAGGTATATTTCTAGACCCCACTAAAGCTTTTGATTCTGTAAATCATGAGTTACTTTTAAGCAAACTTGAGTCATACAACCTAAATGTGACATCTATTCAATTGCTGACAACATACCTCATTAATCGTAAACAGTGTACAAAGTTGACCTACAAAATCAATGATCAGGTTGTAAATAGCCAATCCAGATATGAAACAGTCACACAAGGTGTACCCCAGGGCTCTGTTTTAGGCCCTTTTCTTTGTCTAGTGTATATAAATGACATAGAGCCGCCTCACAAATCCCATTAGTGACATATGAAGATGATACCTCACTGTTATTTGTTGGAAAGAAAACCGATGAATTAACAATGGTTGCAGCAGAAAGACTAGACCAAATAACAAATTACTTTCAGGAGCAAGGTTTGAAGGTCAACATTAGCAAATCACAATTAATGCCATTTAAACTTGCACGATCAAACCAAATCACTGTTCATAATATAGGTGGAATAGAAGCAGTAGACACAGAAGACTGTAGATTTCTAGGTATCTACCTAGATACAAATCTTTACTGGGTTAACCACATAAATCATATATGTAATAAAATCAGCAGTGCACTATATCTAATTAGCCAATTGTCAAAAATAGTCTCAAATCGGGTATTAAAAACAATTTATTATGGGACAATATTTCCTCACATGAATTATGGAATAGAAATATGGGGCTGTGCTGCAGATATACACATGGACAGAATACCAAAACTGCCGAAAAGGGCAGTAAGAATTATCCATGGAATTGGATATAGAGACTCATGCAGAGAAATATTTGTGCAACATAAATACCTGACTGTCTACTCATTATATCTTTATAAATTAATTACATTTTTGTGGCACAGCAAAATAAAGCAAACAAATGTTCAGGTATTCATATTCATAATACAAGAAACAAGGACAGCTATTATAGACAATGAACCAAACTAAAAACAACAGACCATAGCCGATATATAAATGGCCTGATATGGTACAACAAACTGCCAAGCTCTATAAGGAGCGACAAAGGAAATACATTCAAAATAAAACTGAAATCATTCCTAATTGAAAAGTGCCTATACTCCTTAAATGAATATTAATGTGAAGCAAACTGATACCTGTATTTTTTGTGCAACTTTGAATATATGTAAAAATTATTTATTTCTTTGTAACTTGTGAATATTTGTAAAAATTATTTATTTCTGTTTAACTCCTGAAAATATGTAATATTTATTAAGTAACACCATTTCTGCTGTATTCACCTACTGAGAATACTGATACTTGTATCATCTACTTGTAATCATTCATACTTTTTTGTAGCAATTTTCTGTATGTAAAAATATTATGACGTTTGCAAAAGTCACCGGATGGTAGCTCCATGCAAATCAAAAAAATTTAAAAAAAAAATACAAGAAAATAAAAAAAGTAAAAAAAATGAACTGTGTGCGTGGAGAGGTTGTACGTATCTTTAATCTCGATAGGCTTGCTGGAAATGAGAGTGGGATCCGACTTCCACAGGCACAGGAGCGGTGAGCGACGATACGGCTGGTGGTTGGCTGTGTCGTAGTGAGCAGCTTGTTTCCAGTTAGACTGGCTGCAACTGTCACAGTTTCGTGGTTGGGTGCGAATGTCACCGACTGTGATACTCACATATTCAATTTCAGCTTCTGTTCTCTAGTCATCATTTAGCTCGACATTGCATCAGGTCAATGTGCAATAAATGCAGTGTGAAAGTAAAGCTGTGGGTGGTTCCTAGTAGCATCCCATTAAAGACGCACTCCCTGAGAGAAAAAGACAGTCTTGGAGCTTACCCGAGGCTGGTGGCGAACGACACGGATCCGGCGACCAATTCGTCTGACAGAGAACTTTCCGCTCGATCGAAAAATCGGGTGTTTTAAAGGCCAGAAAGGGCGCACTCTCTTTCCCCACTTTTGGTACCTAACAATTCCTATTGGCCACTGCTATGTTCAACCACTCTTAATCTGTGGCTTGCCACCTCCCCGAGTCCTCTAGCGAACCACGTTTCAGCCCTGTCCCCACTGCCATTCCCTGGGTGGGGATGTGACAAGTTTTTGCGGTAACAAACTCCCTACTTGGCAGCAACATTGTTCAGCTGAAAGGCAAACATCACAGTGCTACCCAGTATGGTCAGCAACAACAATGTTTTACGTCAGTTGGCCACGCCTAACGCCCTCTCCAGAGTGGGGAGCTGCTAAATGGCAGTTTTCCTTCTTTACCCTCTCACTCTAGCCTCGTGAAACAACTGACTTTGCTGTTCCCAGGGACTGGTATCAGCTTTGCTACATACATTAAGACGTGCCTGTTGGCGACCAAGTACTAATGTAACCTCTTACAACAATGTCTAGACGCTGTATGAAGTTACCTTGCTATTCACCGAAAGGAAACCCTCTACCCTGAGACGTGGCTGAGGACATCTGCTGTTCACAAGGAGATTTCTTTACCGCCTACATCCCGTAAGCTATTTTGGTCCACTTTAGCCTGTTATCTACGATGGTCTCTATTTCTCAGCACGGAGTGCGTCCTTTTTAGTTAGTTTTCTTACTTCACGTTTTTCATCCTGTGTGCAACTTAATGGTACAGTATTGTGGGTTGTATCATTTTGTTCCTTATAAGGTAGGGATTGAGAAAAGTGATGGTGGACATCTCAGCCCCGTGACTGGGAGGGCGAGGGAATGGGGAAAGATGGGGAATCATCGCGCGCTTAAACCCTTGTAACTTCGCTCCTAATCATTCTATTTTAATTTTCTTATTTTTAAAAGAAAAGTCTGACTGCGTACAACACATTATGTTATTATGTGGTGCTACAGAATAATGCTGAAGATTGGGTGGGTAGATTGCATAACTAATGAAGAGGTACTGAACAGAATTGGCGAGAGAAGGAATTTTTGGCATACCTTGACTAAAACAAGGGATCGCTTGGTAGGATACATTCTTAGACATCGAAGAACCGTAAATTTAGCATTAGAGGGAAATGTGTGGGGTAAAAATCGCAGAGGGAGACCAAGAGACGCATATAGTAAGCAGATTCAAATGGATGTGGGTTGCCATTCTTATGAGGAGATGAAGAGGATTGCTCAGGATAGAGTAGGGTGAAGAGCTGCATCGAACCATTCTCTGGACTGAAGACCACAAGAACAACAACAACAACAACAACGTAAATGTAGCCGTTTTGGTTAAAATTTCAAAAATGACTGTCAGTCTGTGTCTCTGTCAATACATGTGTAGGCTTATTAAATTACAACCCATGTTTAACTATAAATCCTCATTTTACATTATATAGTCTTCTCACATGTTGGTAAGAGAGAGAACATGAGATAAGCTTACGGTGAATTGCAAAAGGAGATTCTACTGCCGGAGAAAACATACGTGATTTGTAATAAGGCAGGAAGAGAGAACGTGGTTGAAAATCCCAGAGAAAACACCTACCAGAGATACTCAGAAACCATAACCAAATGCTCTCAGTGGGGAGATGGTGTGTGCCAGTTTATACTTGCCTCAATAGACGGTGATGCTTCTGTTACAAACCTAAAGGAAAAGCAAATCAGATAGCATCTTAGCTACTACAAGAATTTCACTCATAAAGAAAAGGCTGCAACTGTGTGAGAACAATTTTCTGACACGAGGAGGTGAAGAAGTGACTCAAACAGAAGACCTTGTTATCTCTAAGCCTTTTACTGACGCCAAACGTCACAATATAACAAACAAAATTGTTTCTTCTGTGATTCCAAAGCAACCCGGAAACACCAGTTGCGTCATGTTAAAAAAAATATTCAAATGTTTGTGGAGCTTACGGGACTTAATTGCGGGGTTATCAGCCCCTAAACTTACAAACTACTTATTAACTACCTTATACTAAAGACGACACAAACATCAATGCCCCCGGGGGAGGGGGATTCGAACCCCCGACGGGGAACGGCCTCACGCATCGGACGGAGCATAGCGCCTCAATGCGCTTGGCAACTCCGCTGCGACGCGTCATATTTCGTATGATGAAGAACGGGCTAATCAAAAAAAGGCTGCTGAGTTGAGTGGAAGTCAAACGTGGATTGTGAGACTGAATGAGGCAATCATTCCTACAGATGCGCATGTCATTGATATATCATATCATGTTGTATGCTGGTCTAAAAATGTAACACATGTCCTACGCAGACACAAGCTAAGTTCGGAAGAAAAACATATATCAACGGCAATAGCAGCTTCAAATACTGAATTTGTGAGTATGGTGGAAGAGTTTCCTGAGGTAGGACATGTGAAATGTATGGCTAAGCTGCACACATCTGTTTCAGGCTTTCCCGACATAATATGTTCTTGAATGGTTCACGGGAGTACCGTCGGATCGTATTGTAATAATCACACAATATTTCTGCGAGACAGCTGCTCGCCATCTTCAGGTGTACTGCCACTGTTGCTTCTCTGTTCGCAATATATATGGTGGCTCGTTACCACAGCGCAGGTGCCGAAGCTGTGACGT
This sequence comes from Locusta migratoria, assembly GCA_026315105.1. Lineage (NCBI taxonomy): Eukaryota > Metazoa > Arthropoda > Insecta > Orthoptera > Acrididae > Locusta > Locusta migratoria. The sequence goes on along the minus strand of CM048747.1, from coordinate 17,124,245 downwards.
CATCGCAGACTAGAACGTCGACAGCGTAGACATGGAGAGCCTCCTGCCCTGCCGGAGGGCGATTGACGGGCCGCTGGTGGTCTGCGCAGGCGCGGCGTGGGCAAGAGCGGCCGCTGGCCAAGGACCCCTTGTGCGCGCACAACAGGAGGAAAAAGTCCGTGTTTCACGTGTCTTGACTTGGATGACCCATCTGCGGCAATTGGTGACCATTATCTGTCTACGGCTGATGCTGCCTCAGTACTGCCAAGGCCGGTTCCCATGCTTTACTGAGTTGTAACCCCATGTCTCTATTAATTAAATCTTTGGCGATGCAAATTTCGACGGCCTCTTTAATTATGGAGTCCCAGTAGATGGAAGCGGAAGAGAGGATCTGTTCATAATTCATGCAGTGTCCCAAATCAAGAATGTGTTCAGCCACAGCCGATTTTTCTGGTTGACACAATCTTGTGTGGCGTTTATGTTCATATATAAGACATTCCACAACAGCATGGGATTTTATATATTCATGGTCTCCTGAGGCCGAGGTTGTCTTTAACGGAGTCCAGCATTGACTGCACTCTCACTGGAGAGCGGAAGACACACTTTATATTATGTCTTTTAAAGAGTCTGCCAATCTTGAAGGACACACCACCGATGTAGGGAAGAAAAAACATCTTAGTGAAGCTTTCCGCTTCTTCTAGTTCCTCTTTAGTTACCATGGAAGTGGAAGAAAATGGAAAGCTCCCATTTCTGGACATCATGGCTCACCGAAATGAAGACGGTTCCTTGAGCCATGCTGTGTTTCGTAAACCTACACACACCAACCTGTATCTGCAAGCAACAAGACGTCATCATCCATCTCAATGCAGCAGTGTACTACGGATACTCGTACATAGAGCAAGAGAGATCTCAGATGCAGATTGTTTACCAGCAGAACTCAACCATCTTCGCTCTGTGTTTGCCCAGAACGGCTACATTGAGAAACAGATTCGTGCTGCATTTCGAGCAGCTCGCTCGAAATCTGAAGAGGAACTAGAAGAAGCGGAGAGCTTCACTAAGTTGGTTTATCTTCCCTACGTCGGTGGCGTGTCCTTCAAGATTGGTAGGCTCTTTAAAAGACATAATATTGTCACGTTGATAGGGAAGCAGGCTTGACTTTGAAGGCAACTGAAGACAGCACTTATACTGAAAGCAGGTTTATTACGAACTTAACATACACGCAGCACTGACTGCCTCTCGGGCAGAGTGCTCTGCTATTTATACACAGATAGAATGTACCAGAAATTAGAAGAACAGTTAACATAAGAAACAAGTAAAATTTACAAGTGAACATAAGAAAGATGTAGAAACTTCTGGAATTGTTAATTACAAAGAAATAAATTTTTGCCAGTGAGCGGGATTGAACCAGCGACCTTCAGCACCACAGTCCGTGACGCTATCCCCTGTGCCATGCTGGCAGTTGGTGTACGTGGTCTCTCGCAGCATTGCTCCCTCTCCTGGAAAAACAGCGACTCGCTGTTATGTCCCCTGTGGAGCCAGCTGCAATGTCCTGGACCTTGTCATGGGTCCTCTGTATGGCAGTTCAAGAGAATCCTTCCCTTCTCCACGATTATCGACGACAGACGTTCCTGTCGTGGCTTCATCAGTAACATTACCATCCTTAGATTCCTTGAACAAGAAGCCATTGTCCCCTACCTGCTCTTAAGGATTGTAGTAAGGCTTCATGCGCAAGACGTGAACAATGTCTCTTCGTTTTTGTCGTTTCGACGACGGCTCATAATCCTTAACTTCGTATGTGACGTCTGACAGGCGGCGTATGACACGATACGGACCCCGTAAATATTAACACACCAAAAACCAAATCTAACAAAGCCAACCCTACATGTGTGGGAAAATGACCAACGAGAAAGAAAGAGGGAAAGAAAGATGCAATTTCAAATGTTCCTGATGCTCCACAAACATTACGCAATGACAAAATGCTGCCAGCATCACAGGCATTTTCCACTCATTATGTGGATGCTTAGGGTTTAACGTCCCGTCGACACACTCATTATGTAGTTCAGAAGAAAGATTCAGGTTGTGGAGCTAAAATGTCTCTTACCTCCCCCAGAATAAAGATAAGTACTATAGGTGCCCTACATCTCCAACAGAGGGTGAAGAAGAAGCATGTGCCATCTTAAAAGCAGCATCCTCCAAGGGATGTTTGTTCAACATAAGGTGAATGTGCTGCATACAAGCTACGACATTTGTCGTGTACAGCATTAACTATTGTGAAACAGCACATAAATATTATTCCATGTGGTTAAGGGTAGATACAATGCAGAAAATCCACCCCATATTCCTACAGAAATATTCGATTTATGTGCGCGCACACACACCTGTGCGCCACAAACAAACAAAAGTGAAGCTATACCCGGGCTGCTGAAACTTTGCACTTGACGTTTACAAATGACAAGTGACGAGCAAGAAGCGCGAGGAGCTAGACTCTAGGAAGGATCCAATCACAGCGCGATAAACACTTCCAGTGATCACGTGTCGTGACGTCAACGTTCCCGCGTTGCCGGCTTTGTTCACTTCTACCGTAAACAAAGTTGTGTATCGTGTACAACTGTATGTTGTGTGCTTTTTTCGCTGCGATTTGTTTTTCTGTGAGTGGTTTAACTTGACTTTCCGAGTTCAAGTAATTGGATAATGTCACCGAAAATACGTTTGTCTAATTACGTTTTCTGAGTAAGTTGTCAGTTTCGTATGAATAAAACTTCGAAGCTTATGCTCTGAGCAGGAATTTCATTCTCGCTTCAAACGATCAGAAAGAAGTTATGGTGCAGTGGTTACAAGAAAGTAGAGGTCTGCAAATCGCCGGTTTCGCTCGCTCGTACTCGGTCGAGTGCGCAACGCTCGGCGGTGGCGCGCCGAGTGCGTTACGCTCGCAGCGAGCGTGTTGAGACTCGAAGGAGGCACATGGGGCGGGGCGGGCACAGGTCGCACAGCGTAGTGCTGCCGCTGTACTCACAAGGAAACCTACCGCTCTCCGATTTTTATGAAATTTGCATATGTTGTAATACTTGAAAAACAATGGGACACGTATTTTTTTTAGCGGCGGAGAAACATGTTTAAGGAGTGAAACAGTCCCTCCAAAATTGTCGCTTAAATAGAAATATGGCGATAACTTAGAGACTAGAGAAGCGATTTTAATTATGTTTGGTATGAAAATATCTTTTGATGAAAGACAAATTCCACAGATTCCACTTCGATAAAATCAAAATAATTTTTTGAGTTATCCCCCTAATTGTCACTCCCCCTGCAATGTACTTAGGCCGATCTCTTTTCAAGACACGGAAGAAATAGAGGATCCTATATATTGCAGAAAACTTGCATACGTTCTTTATTATGTAGATAAGAAAGACGACAGTGGCAGTGGGGGATATATGAATGTTGCAAATGGAAAAATTCCCGTTAAGGACTCACTCGGAAAAGGTAGAGGCGCAGCAACCACGCACAGTGCCAAAATGCTAAGGGAATATAACTTATATTAACAGGGTGCAACAGAGACACACACACACACACAGAGAGAGAGAGAGAGAGAGAGAGAGAGAGAGAGAGAGAGAGAGAGATGCACAAAACTAACCTAACGGGTGTACATCAATATAGTGTATTTAGTATCAATATAAAATACTGACAAAGTATTCCAGGACTTGAGAGTGATAAGAAGAATGGATATAAAATACAATCACGTCCTCGTTAAGACGGCAAGTAACACCTACCACTAAACAGGCACTAAGAGTCCACAAAATAGGAACAAGAAAGAAAGAAAGATCCTGGAAAACTCATTTAGTAAATTATCTTAGCACAGAAACTTTATGTTAATCACGTATAATAACCTGTATGGTAAAGTATAAAATGCGAAACTGAATGGCTAGTTCAACTGGATTGAGAGAAAAGCTTTCGAAGCACCCGGTAAAGGAAACAATTCCAAACTTCGAGGTCAGGATGTATTCTCAAGCATCTAGTTTGCTCCCGACACGCCTTGGATTCGAGTGGCGCTGTGGTGGGCGACAGAGTGGCGAGCGGACTGTGTGGACGGTCGGGCCGGTCGAGCGTGCCCCGCTCGAACGAGCGAGGAGGAAGTCGAGCGTAGCCACACGCCTTGCCGCAAGCTGCAGTACCGACACCTGTCGGACTGCCATAGAAACGACAGGTATCTCGCGATTCGAGCGAGCAACCGAGCGAGGTGCAGACCTCTACAAGAAAGAAATATTGCTGCAGATATGACAATGTCAAAACTTCTTTTATATTGGCATATGCAGTAGACGAAATCGCAAAGTAACAGCGTCACAATGAAATAAATCTGCCCCCATTTCACTACCGTTTTAACCCTATAAAATTGGTATGGGGTGACGTGAAGAATTACTTAAAAGAACAATAAGTGTTACAGTAACAAGTGGAAAAGCTGTTGCGAATGTGGATGCTGCATCTTGGAAAAGGGTCGAGCACGTTGAAAAAGTGATTCGGGCATCGCAAACAATGGAAGGGATCATGAACAGTTGATGAGTTGTCTTGGTGATGACGACGATTTTGGCAGCGACGACGACAATGAAGATGAGGAGCTGTATGTAATTGTACCATTGTCGCCGTAAATTGGTGAGTGAAAAGCATTTATTATAAAACGTAGAGAGAGAAGTTACTATCTTGATTGTTTCGTATCTGCCGTGATTCAGTGCTTATTTTCAATATTGCTTTGCTCCGTTACTGAAAACGTGTGCATTGTTGTGCTCTGGTCTTCCGTATGCCGTTAATTGCTGCTCAAGAACGAATTATTATATGTACTTATATTGCGCAATAGCTTACATTTACGAGATGCAACTGAAAACAGTTTCGTCTGCTGTGTGTATAAAGGCTAGTGTTGCAACGTCGCTAAAGCAGTGTAGCCAACTTAACTCGCCGTAACGCGAAACGTCAAGTGCAATGTTTCGCGGCCCGGGTATACACTGTAATTAAAAATTATAAACTAATAAAGAACGATGTTATTTCTTACTGAAGAATACTGCTGTTTGAGATGTTTTGCTATCAAACATGCACTACATTCAAGCAATAGTATGTTATGAAACTACTTCCTTATTTATCTGCACAAAATCTTGTTATTTTGTTAACACATATTATAGCTTTGCATACTTGTGTGTCAACTCTTGAAATATTTTCTTCTAAAATCCGAAACACATACATCAATGGATAGCTATCACCTATACCTAAATATTTCAAAGTCATTAAAAATCTCACATCACTATCTATGGCTTCACAAAAGTTGGTGTCTGGTTTTCTATCATTAGTATGATTATAGTACCTGACATCTTCCATACTCATTCTTTTAAAAAATTAATTAATGTTTCATCACCACCCACCAATTTCCTAAGAAATTCTTGAGCATCAACAAATAATTCTATTTTCCTCCATCCATGTTTTCTTCTGTTCCTTTTCCTCCTCTACTAAAGTTTACAACCAGGAACACAGCTGCTACTGCTACTGTTTTCAAAGATTCCAAGACATTAGACTCTATTCTTTCTTCCTTTCTGTCTTCAAAGAAGTGGTGCACTGATCTGATGCTTGAGTGGATCTGACGCATACAATACAAATACAGACGATTTGGTGCATGCAGCACCAGGGAGCAACTTTATAGCAAGGTTGTGTGTTTCATGCTAAAACTTGGCAATACTAGACAAAATTTAGCAATTCACTTGTGGAAATATGTCCCCATGTTTGCCTCAGTGAAATAACACAGTGAAAGTATGAGATACAGAATTATGGTATTTACATAGCCATTGGTTGTCGGACTTCCAGTTGTCTTCTTTCAATTATCAACATTATTATACTTTCTAAAACTGCATAATTTCTAATCTATGGAATAACTAAAATAAATATGATAAACTATCCTTCAAGCTTGGACTTTTAACATCTGTTACCCTTTAAGATATATCAAAAACAAGTATGCCAGTGAAAACGGCATAAATGGCTAGTCTTTGGTACTCGAATTTGGTAGCTGGTCCTCAATGTGTGTGTTTGAATGAGACTGGTCCGTAATTTAAGACTTTCCTTGCACCTTCTGACTCAAACATAATTCATCTTGCATAAAATACATTTACTCTGAAATCAATGCATCTCAAACCAACATTAGTGAAGTTTTCCCATAACCTGTTAGAAATGTGAACAGTTGTGATATATAACACTCACCACAAGCAGTTTGTTAATGTATGAGTGCATGGTTTCATGGTGATATGAATAAGTAAAATATTCAAGCTTCCAGTCGCATCCGGTGGTTAAAAACCCAAGAGTTTTCGGCCAGATTCTCCTTGACCATTGTCAATTGGTAAATGACTGCTGCTTTGTCATTGCCTTGCCATTACATAGCTGCGCTGCTGGCTGTGACGTCACTTGGAGCTTTTTGCTTTGCCATATAAGGTAATTTTTACATTCCGAGTGGGCTGCGTCTGCTTTGGGCAGCTGGCTGTGACGTCACTGGGGCTCACTTCTTCATCCAGTGCCTGCTGCGTCCGCTTCAACCTATGGCCGGGTTCCAAGCTGTGTTGAGCTGCAAACCAACATCCTTAATAATGGTTTTCTCTTATATTTCAATTTCAATTGCACCTGTTCCAATATCTTTTCGTTTCAGAAATGGCAGATGTTTCATCGAACAGAATTCGGTGTCAATTTTCTAAAGCACCAAGTGACGTTAGCAGCATGGCTATTTAACATCAAGGCAACAATGATGCAGCAGTCATTTACCACTTGACAATGGTCAAGGAGAATTTGGCCATAGCTCATGGGTTGTTAACCACCTGACACAGCTGGAAGCTTGAGAAGATTTTATTTAAGCAGTTTGTTGTTTCCAAGTAATGTAGTCTTCCTTGCACAAGCCTTTTACATATTTTCTGTCAGAATATATTGTTCTTAATAACACATTTTCTTCAGAAGTAAAGATTTAATTTGTCATTGTTCTCTCATTTCATCTTACTGCTGCAGTATTGGGGTAAAGTAAAATTCTCTGTTAGAGGTATCAGTTAGTACTGCTCAAAATTACAACAACAAAAAACTGATAATTCCTGGCATTTTACTTGATGAAAAATTCCCAAGTTTTCCCTATATTTCCCAAGTCATATTCACTCTATTGTTGTACCATTTATGTATAATATGCTTGTTGTTACTGAAGATATTGTAATAATGAAACTTTGGGAAAATAACAATGACTCTAATAGTGCAAAAATGCCAATTTAATGAGAAACATTACAGGGAATGCAACAGATGAAAAAGAAATTTTATGGACCTATTTCGAGCCACGTAATGAAAAACAAATACTATAACAACTTACATGTAGAGGTATTAGTATAAAATAATAAATTTCTCCCTTAAAGTAGATGGAATTGCATAAATTATTAATTTTGTCTTTTATATATAAAAAGTAGATGAAGTTTACTTACCAGGCAAAGGAGCACAGGTATGTGACAGCAAACACAAATAAAGCAAACACAAACACACACAAAAGCAAGCTTTCGCAACCTAGTTGCTTCTTCAGGCAGAGTAGGGAAGGAGAGGGAAAAGGAAAGGATTTGGGTTAATGGAGCAGGTGAGGAGTCATTCCAATCCCAGGAGAGGAGAGACTTACATTTGGGGAAAAAGGATAGGTAAACAAACACACACAGACACGCGCGCGCACACAAAGGCAGACATATGCAAAATGCAAAGAAGTTGGACAGAGATGCCAGTTGAGGCAGAGGCTTTGTCCAGAGATTGGAGGCAAAGATGTTGTAGAATGGTGGGCGGGAATTTAAAACTAACGAAGGTTGAGACCAGGTGGGCAACTGGAAGAGAGAATATGATGAAGGGCAAGTTTCCATCTCCAGAGTTCTGACAGATTGGTGTCAGTGAGAAGTATCCATATAAATCAAATGTTTGTTAAGCTTATGGGACTTAGCTATGGGTCATCAGTCCCTAAACTTACAAACTACGTTCTGGTTTTTTCTTTTGTTTGATAATGAACTTAGTAGGTATTTTATAGAGGAACAAGAAAAGTCTCTATAAGGGGAGCAGTTATATGGCTTGGACGAACTGTAGAAGGTAATCAGTTATGACATAGCCTGGTGAAAAGAATTATTCGTTGGTTGCATGCTGGCAGATATTAGTGAATTGGTAGGTATGGAGCTTATTGCATGTAGTAGGTGAGGAGAAAGTATAAGTGGATTGTGAGCCTGTACAATTCTTATTCTTATGGGTTGTTGAAGGTAATTAATGAAAAAGGTTTTGAAAGGTTAAGTATAAGTAGATATTGGAATGAGTGGTCTCAGTAGGAATTCTTATTAAAGTTGTGAAGTATGTGGTATGAAGAAAATGTTTGGTTGTTAGAGTCAACATGGCGATTCTGAGTTGCAGGAGAGTCATGTTATCTTTTAACCAACACTTACTTTGATATTCAATCTGCCAGCAGGAAGATTTCCTGTTCCTTTGAATTGATGATGAGCTAATTCATTCAATATAACTACACTCATGTTCAGGAAAAAATACCACCTTGAAAGACTAGAGTTCACCTAAAGGTAAAATGTACCTATGGCTCTTGTAACCACAATAAACCAGTGTGACTTAGACATGCCTCACAGTCGGATGCACAAACTGTACAGTCAGATCAGTGATTTTTAAAGAGGATGTGCATTATTGGTATGGGAGAATATAATGCTTCCACCCAGTGGCGTAACTAGGACTTGGCTTTGGGTGGGGGGGGGGATAGATCCACTTGACGAGCAGACTACCATCTACCACTCCCATTGAAAGCTTGTGGTAAAAAACCCCAAGTTTCCAATCTTTACCTGTACCAGATTGCTGTTATAAGATTTCTTTCTTTTCTCTCTCTCTCTCTCTCTCTCTCTCTCTCTCTCTCTCTCTCTCTCTCTCTCTCTCTTTTGTGTGTGTTCTGGTGGGAGGGGGGGGGGGTGGTCTATCCCCCTCACCCCCCCCCTTAGTTACGCCTCTGCTTCCACCTAGAAAATTGATGTTTGTGTTCCCCCCCCCCTTACCCCAGAAAGTTTGACACCTTATCTACCACTTAGCATTTCAGGACATTTCTTCCTCAGTTCCAGTGCAACAGTGTTAACACTTCATATACTGTCAGGGATGACAGTCTGTTGCCATTTATTACAACACAGGTTATGTAAATGTCATCCACTTCTCTGCCTACAGCCTACCTATGACTCATGTAAATAACATCCTACGACCCTTAACCATACCATTCCTGCATGACACCCACAATTCCATTTTTCAGTTAGACAATGCACAGACACATGTAGCTGCTCAAACATATGCCTTCTTGGTGCCACAGGTTGTCAGCCTTTTGTCTTTGTCTCGCAGATCACCTCACTTGTTGCGAATCAAAATTATTATTATTATTCTGAAACTTCCTGGCAGATTAAAATTGTGTGCCAGAACCGGGACTCGAACCTGGGACCTTTGCCTTTTGCGGGCAAGTGCACTACCGACTGTGCTATCCCGACACGACTCACGATGCCGCCTCACAACTTTACTTCCGCCAGTACCTCGTCTCCTACTTTCCAAAGGCAAGGTACTGGCGGAAGTAAAGTTGTGAGGCGGCATCGTGAGTCGTGTCGGGATAGCACAGTCGGTAGTGCACTTGCCCGCGAAAGGCAAAGGTCCCAGGTTCGAGTCCCGGTTCTGGCACACAATTTTAATCTGCCAGGAAGTTTCATATCAGCCACACTCCGCTGCAGAGTGAAAGATTCATTCTGGAAACATCCCTTAGGCTGTGGCTAAGCCATGTCTCCACCATATCCTTTCTTCCAGGAGTGCTAGTCTTGCATGGTTCGCAGGAGAGCTTCTGTGAAGTTTGGAAAGTAGGAGGCGAGGTACTGGCGGAAGTAAAGTTGTGAGGCGGCATCGTGAGTCGTGTTGGGATAGCACAGTCGGTAGTGCGCTTGCCCGCGAAAGGCAAAGGTCCCAGGTTCGAGTCCCGGTTCCGGCACACAATTTTAATCTGCCAGGAAGTTTCATATCAGCGCACACTCCGCTGCAGAGTGAAAGATTCATTCTGATTATTATTCTGGTTTTACAACGTCAGTACATTTTTCTATCACCTATATTACATTACATCAAATCAGTAATTATTGTCCTCCACTCTTCTCTGTCCTCCCATAAGTCCTCAGTATTGTTGTTCTTCCTCATTCTTGATTGAACTTCCTGCATCCATGTGGCAGGTGGTCGTCCCTTTTTTCTTCTTCCGTTCGGTGTCCAGTTGAGTACGCATTTTGGAAGCCTTTATTGTCCCATTCTTCTGACGTGTCCATACCATTTTAGATGTTTGTGCTTAATGAATTCAATAATTGAATTTTTAGATTTCATTTTTTCTCTGATTACTTCATTTCTTATTCCTTCTCTAAGAAAGTCTCCAGAAATCCATTTCTGTGGCTAATAATTTTGATTTCAATTGCCATTTTGTTGTCCACACTTCTGAAACATATGTAATAATGCTCTGAACTGCGGTTATATATGTCCTTGTTTTGTAGTTAGTTGTTATGTGTTTGTCCCAGAGAATTCCATCAACAAAGAAATTTTCATCTTTCCTTTGTTTATTCTTGACTTAATTTCTTTTTCCTATTTCCCATCATTTGTAATTTTCATTTCTAAATATTTATATTCCTTTGTAGTTGTTATTGTTCCCCATCCCTTCTTCTAATACTAAGTCTTCATTTATTCCACCAATTGCCATGTATTTCATTTTATTCACGTTGACATTTAGACCTGATTTTTTATATTCTTAAATCAGTTTCCTGGTCATGTACTCTATGTCCTCATAGTCTTGGACTATAATCAGTTGGTCAGCTGCAAATTGTAATGAGTATATTGTTCTGACATTTATTGGTAGTCCCATAGTTTGACAATTTTCTTCCAATTCTGTAAGGTTACCTCTGTACAATGTAGGTGACATGCTACATCCTTGACGTAATCCTTTTGTGACTTGGAATCCAGGCGACATATATTTACCAATTTTTATTTTTGAAATGGAATTTTGAATTGCTTTTATTATTGTGGGATTTATTCCTATTGACAGTAAACCTTTCCACAGATTGGGTAAAAACATACTATCATAGGAACGATGGGTCCAGTGCTGTGACCCAATGCTACATACCACAGTTGAACTTTAAAACCAGGTGAATGCAGCATGGATAGCTGGACAGGATCCCATTTGCACCTTACATGTATCAATTCTATCATGCATGGAACACGTTATCAGCACCCATCTTGGACCCTCTAATAACCGAGCTGTCAATGGGACGTTCAACCCTAAACTTCCTTCCTTCCAAGAGGAGATGTGCTGAACCAAGCTGACTTAAGTTCTAATCATTTCTTCAGTACATGTCTGGTTTTTTTATTTATTTTATTAATTAATTTATTTATTTTCTGAATGAGCAGTGTTGCTAACTTAGTATATTTTCGACTAAAACTGGTGGTTTCTACCCTCCCTTTAGTCATGAAATATGGCTTCTAGTGGCTGGTGGATTTTATAGTGGTTTAGAAGTATTCAGTTTCAGTTACTGAAAATGTGGTCTCAAACCACTATGCTGTGTATGTGTTTTGAAATATTTTACTTTTTCTCAGAAGACAACAGTGATGCATTACAATATGAAATCAAATGAACCATCACACTCCACAGATTACACACGAGATTCTCTGTAAACTGAACAGTATTTAGTAGTAACTAGTTCATTCCACTAGGGAAGGCAGCTTGTGCAGGTTCAGGGAATGCAGCAACCAGTTTCAAACAATGGGTGCTAACTTATTTCATTATCACTGAGCGCTTCTTGGCTCACGCAGTGTGAGTCAGTTCACATGTGTAGAAAAAGTACTCGACTGTTGTTGTTCACGGTGTGCACTGTACATTACTGTGATTCTTGGTGTATGGTATTATTTCACAACTTCATATGTGTATAACTATGCTGAAACCACAATATATGCAAAAATTTCAGGATTCTTCACTTCAAGACCCACATTTAAAAGATTGGCTTTCAAGTTATTGAAAGTATTACAGATCAAGTAGCGAAGTGCAAATTTTGTGGTACAACTAAGGAATCAGAGATTTGAAGTATCATGGGATGTCAAAGAAGCATCTACAAAATAAAAAGCTAAGCAATCTTCACTTTGTTACATTATAATTCCTATCCCATTGGCTTTGCTTGAAAATGTTGGCAACAGGTGATGAATCCTGACAATGTTAATGGCGTGACAATGGGAATATTTTGTCATGAAATCTTAGTTTTACGAGGGAAATTAACAGTTCTATAAGAACTTTTTTGTATGTTCTTATCCTTGAATTGCTGGTTTATTATACATTTAATGATTGTGAATATTTTTATTACTTAAGAAAAAAACTAATTACTAATATACTTGATATTTTCTTTCATAATAATTAAAAATATTTAGTGGAAATTTTAGTGATTATGAGAGTAGGAGCTCTTTTGTTACTGGTTTTCTAGTGGATTTGCACTTGAAACTGATTATTATCAGTTACTGATTATTATCAGTAACTGATTATTATCAGTTATCACTTTAACTGTTGGCAACACTTTGTATAAGTAGCTTAGCTGCTTGCTGTACTACAACATGAACTCTGATAAAAATCTCTCGGTGTTTCCAACTGAGTGGCAATACTGAGGTACCCAACATTTTGGAAAGTGTTGTACCACAGTTTAACATATACAGTAGCAGTACTCGCTGCTGTGAAAGTTGTTACCAACTGTCAATTGCAACAACACTAGCACTTCTAGTGGTGAGCAAGCCACCAAGAAAGTTATGTTTGTTTATAATTATTTGTGTATGTAATTATGTAATTAACAAAATATTTATGATAATTTTTCATTACAAGCATTAGTAAAATATCAAGAGACATACATAATCCCGAAATTAGTGTAAAAACAGTCGAACTTAACTGATTCAGTGGTATAACAAAGAACTTCGCCATGAACAAATACTTAAGAATCTGTGTATATTTACAGCTTATTCTGCTGAAACTAAGTAGAATAAAAACATAAGGTAAACATAAATTTCTTTTATGGTCTGTTTTTACTATGACAAAGAGTTTTTTGACACATATCAATTTGGTATGGAATCTAATGATTCATAGATTTTTAGGCTTCACTCATTTGTCTTATATGCGCATATTCTTTTGAGTGTGATTACTTTAGCTTAGGAAGACAATGTCTTGAAGATTCTTGCTGTTTGTAGTTCAGCTGTAGCAACGATTGTGGAATTGGGTTCTACTTTGTTGAAAACAGTTTGATTGCTTTTTCCATTATATATGAGGTTCCTCCTTCAGCTACAGCTGTGGTGACTGATTTGGTATGTTAAATACTGTAGTTATTGCAATCTATATTCGTTTCCTATTTTCCACCCTCACCGATTTGTAGTGAAGAAACATTAGTGTTCTTGAGTAGAAAAGCAACAGCTTTCTGCCTAAAGGCAGGTCTTCTGGTGTTTCCTAGCCATTTTTCTACGTTTAATAGTATATGAAATTATTCAGTAAAAGCCTGAAGGTTACAAGATAATTGTAAATAAACTGTGCTCCATTTTGTATCTTGTCAGGAATCTTAGGAAACCCAAGAAAAACAAAGGTTAAGCTTTTTTTAAGTTATTACCTATTTTATGAAACTACATACATTTCCTACTCTAAAAAGTATGTAAAATCAATAAAAACAGTACTATTTGTACTCATCCAATATTGTATTCAGAAATGTAGCTTGATGACTGCTTGGAGCGCTGCTATAAAAGTGTATAACAAAAATCTGTGGGAGTGTCATGACTGTATATATTATAATGTGGTTGTACTCTCCATCTTTTTGTGAAATCAAGATTTACCCTAGTCGAGATATTAACTGAGGAGCACCCTCTCCATCATGCTGAGAGAGGCTTAGGACTGACATTGCAGTAGTGGGGTAGTGAGAGGGTGTTAGCGGACATCCTTTGTGGCGCATCTTAATCTCTGTGTGCGCATTCTGTTTTGGCTGCATCTCGAATGTAGACATTGCTCTGTGTACTCTCGATGTATTGCAGCTACCACGGGATTTTATGATGTACAGTCAATACCCTTCATCTCTGTTAACACAGTTGGACTCTTTAACAATAGTATCCAAATAACACATTGTTTAACACAGTGGTCATTGTACAACCAATTTGTGGCTGGTTACTGGTCATCGCCTACAAGTTAATAGCTTTGTAATAGAGCACTTGGTTTCAAGTCACCAAGATATTCTGATGTTTTATTAAGATAAACTTAACCAATGCTGATCCTAAACATAACTGTGTATGAAGAACTATAATCAATGTACACCAAATTTAAAAATTCCAGGTTTAACACAATTATTACATCCATCACATAAAATATAATTTTTAACTACAACTAATAGACACAACTGCTCTCATTAAAGCAATTCGACTTCAGAGATTGTGTGTGTGTGTGTGTGTGTGTGTGTGTGTGTGAGAGAGAGAGAGAGAGAGAGAGAGAGAGAGAGAGAGAGAGAGAGAGAGAGAGAGAGAGAGAGAGAGAGAGAGAGATATGGGGGGTGCACACCTGCTTGTCATGGACACACCACAAATTTACCCTGAAATTAACAGTCTACATAAAAAGTTACCCGATTGTTCCATAATCAGATGTTCCTGATTCTCCACGATTAAATGTTATGTGTACATTCTCAAACACAGAATAACTAATGGTCTCAAATTACCATACATATAATGTTATTTCCTATTTTATTGCACTACATCACACTATGCACATAAATTGTTCTCTAAGAACTGATGAAATTTATGCTGTTCTTTTTCATCTCTACAACCTGCATAGCAAAATTATTTTGCACAGCACACACATGAAATTACACAGAAAGATAATATTAAAACAGATTAAGAATAACTGTGAAATTACACAGAAAAAGGTACATTTTTCTAAGCAATATTCATATTAACCAAATATGAAAGCAATTCACAACTATTCTTTTCTTGTGTAATAAAGCTTCCATTCATTCAGTAATGCACATTTTCACAGAAAATTGCAATGTAAATATTCCAAGATACAAATAAAATATTTTCAAAATTGTATAAATGGTAATTATACAATAAACATAAAAATAAACACACACATTTCTTTTTTTTCCAATCTGAACAAAATTTCTACATAAAATTATAACACAGATGATTCCAGAAGACACACTCTTTCTAAAATTAAGTAAAATTTTCATATGGTAGAACAAAAAACATAAGTGAGTTACATTAACTGCTGCACTTCTTTCGATGAGCCATCATGGTAGAGCGAGACACAAACCCTTTTGAACAAATGTCACAAGCATATGGTCGCTCTCCGGTATGAAGACGTTTATGAATAGTGAGTGGAGAGAACTGTGTAAAGCTCTGGCCACACACGTCACATGTATATGGACGTTCACCAGTATGTGACCGTCGATGGCAACGGAGAGCATCACGTCTTGCAAATGCTTTCCCACACCACTCACACTGGAAACTCTTTTCACCTGTGTGCACAGTCGCATGGATGCGAAGGTCAACTCGTGTCAGGAATCCTTTACCACACACCTGTAGATCATTGGAAACTTTCAGTAAATAAATCAAAACGATTAAACAAAGTGGCGGTAGCCTGAAATGAATTGTAATACAGACAAGTAGTTCAAACTTTGGTGAAGTCATAGAACATAAAATACCTTACACATTTTATTACAACACTATATCTTCTTTCCAATGCTTACTGCTCATAACAAGAAAAAAACCAAGAGCCATACCTTAATTTCTCTTAAACTTCTCTAAATGGTATTTTTACAAATGTCTGACTAGATGTGTCTGCGTGTGTATATGTTTGGGTGTGTGTGTATTTGATACCCTTTATTCCCCTAAGGTAAGTCCTTCTGGTCCCGGAATTGGAATGACCCCTCATCCACCTTCTTAAAACACTCATCCTCTCCTTTCCCCCCCCCCCCCTTCCTTCCTTCCTCTTTTTCTGACGAAGCGGCCAACGGTTGCGAAAGCTTGAATTTTTGTTTGTATGTGTTTTCATTTGTGTTATTTGTGTCTATCGGCGAGCCTGTGCTTTGGGTAAGTTAAACAGTCCTCCCAACTCCTCTCCCCCCAAACCTCAAAATTCCAATCCACACAATCCGGAACCACAACATCCCTATTCAGCAGTCAACCTCTCCTCTAAACCTCTCGATTGCAATCTCAAACCTCTGTCCTATCCAAAGGCCTCACCTTTAGCCCTACTCCCAAATTCAACCAAATAGCCCTTGTCAAAGATTTACTATCCTATACTCGTAGTCTTTGCTGGAGATATCACTTTGCCACGAACAAAAATAATCCTACTCCTAATAATCCAGCTCCCCAAGACATCATTCAAATTGAACCCTGCCTGGAACAGTTCCGTCCTCCGTCACAGCGAGATCCACCTGCTCTTCCCCAAAATCACCCTCTTCAAACCTTCCAGAAAGTCCCTACTTCCAACCTCACCTCTCAGTCTTTCCTGAGAAACCCAACATCAGCTGAATCCCGAGCTATCCGTGATCTGAAGGTTGACCATTCCATCGTCATTCTCCCAGCCGACAAGGGATCCACAACCGTAGTACTTGATCGGCGGAAGTATGTAGCTGAGGGACTGCGTCAGCTTTCAGATAGTACCACATATAAAGTTTGTCAAGGCAATCCCATTCCTGATGACCAGGCAGAGCTTCAAGGAATCCTCAAAACCTTGGGGCCCCTGCAAAACCTTTCACCTGACTCCATTAACCTCATGACCCCACCGACACCCCGCACCCCCACCTTCTACCTATTTCCCAAGATTCACAAACCCAATCGTTCTGGCCTCCCCATTGTGGCCTGTTAGCAAGCCCCTACAGAACGAATCTCTGCCTACATAGACCAACACCGTCAACCCATCATGTGCAGTCTCCCATCCTTCATCAAAGATACCAACCACATCCTCGATCGCCTAAAATCCTTACCCAGCCTGTTACCTCCTGAAACCATTCTTGTAACCATTCATGCCACTTCCTTATACACAAATATCCCACATGCCCAGGGTCTTGCTGCGATGGAGTATTTCCTTTCATATCGACCGCCCACTTCCCTACCTAAAACCTCTTTCGTTAATACCTACAACTTCTTCACTTTTGAGGGCCACACATACCAACAACTAAAGGGAACAGCCATGGGAACCAGGATGGCCCCCTTGTACGCAAACGTATTTATGGGACGCTTAGAAGAAGCCTTCCTGGATACCCAAGCCTGTCAACCCAATGTTTGGTATAGATTCATTGATGACATCTTCACAGTGAAGAACAACTCCAGAATTTCCTCTTCAACGTCAACTCCTTTGGTCCTATTCAAAATCCCATGCCACTTTCCTCAATGTCAACCTCCATCTGTCCAAGGCCAACTTCAAACATCCCTCCACATTAAACAGTCAATAAACAACAGTACCATTCCACATCACACATTCCCTTCCCTACAGCTTAGGTCTTCGTGGCAAACGAATCTGCTCCAGTCTTGAATCTCTGAACCAATACACCAATAACCTAATAACATCTTTCACATCCTGCAGCTACCCTCCTGATCTGGTACAGAAGCAAATTGCCAGAGCCACTTCCTCATCCCCCAAATTCAGAACCTTCAACAGAAGACAGTTTTGTGCACGGCAGTGAATCAGCAATACAATACAATTAAATTTATTAAGGGGAGCCCTCAGTCGCAAAGTACGAAAATAATCTTTACCAGGTTTCAATGCCGCTATGGGCACCTTCTTCAGACGAAGACGAATATGTGAAACCTGCGTGTCAAAATTTAAAATACAAAAAATATATCTGACATAATCAGATAGTCATACCTAAAAAGTAAATAGTTGTAGACAGGCGGAGCAGTTACAAGGGGGCTTCAATGTCTCCCCTGCTAACATCAACGTCTGATTATGTCAGATATATTTTTTGTATTTTAAATTTTGACATGTAGGTTTAACATATTCATCTTCGTCTGAAGATGGTGCCCATAGCGGCATTGAAACCTGGTAACGATTATTTTCGTACTTTGTGACTGAGGGCTGCCCCTTATAAATTTAATTCAACAGAAGAACCCCAGGAGTGCCCTTCTTGTCACCAGATACTTTCCAGGACTGGAGCGGACTCTGAATGTGGCTCTCCAGCAGGGATACGACTACCTTAAATCCTGCCCCGAAATTGGATCCATCCTTCATGACATCCTTTCCACTTCACCGATAGTGTCTTTCCACTGCCCACCTAACCTCCGTAACCTCCTAGTCCATGCCTATGAAATCCCCAAACCACCTTCCCTACACATTGACACCTACCCTTGTAACTGCCCCCATTGTAAAACCTGCCCTACGCAGCCTCCCACCACCACTTACACCAGTCCCATAACCCGGAAGGTGTACACGATCAAGGGCAGAGCCACTTGCGATAGCACCCACGTGATTTACCAACTGACATACCTGCAATATGAAACGTTCTACGTGGGAATGACCAGCAACAAACTGTCCATTCACATGAATGTTCACAGGCAGACGGTGTTTGTTAGTAATGAGTATCACCCTGTGGCTAAACACGTCTTGGTGCACGGCCAGCACATCTTGGCAGTGTTACGCCATCCAGGTTATCTGGATACTTTCCACCAACACCAATCTTTCACAACTCTGAAGATGGGAACTTGCACTTCAGCATATTCTCTCTTCCCGTTGCCCACCTGGCCTCAACCTCTGCTAAATTCAAATTCCCGCCCCACCATCTTTAACATCTTTGCCTCAGTTGTCTGGACAGAGCCTCTGCCTCAAGTGGTATCTCCGTCCAACATCTTTGCTTTCTACAATGTGTCTGCCTAAGTGTGTTTGCTTGTGTATATGTGTGGGTGTATTTGTTTACCTTCCTTCCCCCCCCCCCCCAAGGTAAGTCTTTCCTCACCCAGGATTAGAATCCTCCTTACCCACTCCCTTAAAACCCTCATTCTTTCCTTTTCCCTCTCCTTCCCTACTCTGCCTGAAGAAGCAACTAGGTTGTGAAAGCTTGAATTTTTGTTTCACACAATCACCATATCCAGCCACTCCAGCACCACAAGCAACTAGAATGTGAGTGAGGTGGGAAGTGGGAGGCGGGGAAGAATGCCTGGTGAGGGTGGGGAAACATTCCTGGTAAGAAAAATATATATTTAAAATAGACATGGTTTACTTACCAGGCGCATGAGCACAGGAATGTAGATAGACACAGATAAAAACCGCACATAAACACACAAATCCTGAGCTTTCACAACCCTAGGTTGCTTTTTCAGAAAAAGTGCCGGGAAGGAGAGGGAAAAGGAAAGGTTATGGGTTTTAAGGGAGTGGGTGAGGAGTCATTCCAATCTTGAGAAAGGAAAGACTTGCCTTGGAGGAAAAAGGATAGGTAAACAAACACATTTACATGCACTTACAGCAAGGCACACATGAATGGACACAGGCAGACAGTGTTTGTTGGTAATGAGGATCACCCTGTAGCTAAGCATGCCTTGGTGCATGGCCAGCACATCTTGGTACAGTGTTACACCATCCAGGTTATCTGGATATTTCCCACTGACACCAACCCTTCTGTACACCGGGAATGGGAACTTGCCCTTCAGCATATTCTCTCTTTCCATTGCCCACCTGGTCTCAACTTCCGGTAATTTCAAATTCCCACCCACCATTCAACAACATCTTTGCCTCTGGTATCTGGACAGAGCCTCTGCCTTGACTGGCATCTCTGTCCAACCTCTTTGCTTTACCTATTCTTTTCCCCCCAAGGTAAGTCTTTCCTCTCCTGGGATTGGAATGACTCTTCACCCAGTCCCTTAAAACTCACATCCTTTCCTTTTCGCTCTCCTTAGCTGCTCTTTTTCTGAAGAAGCAACACAGGGTTGCAAAAGCTCAGCATTTGTGAGTTTGTGTGTTTTTTTTTATTTGTGTGTCTATCTACATACCTGTGCTATTTTGCCTGGTAAGTAAACAATCTCTATTACATATATATAGTCCGAGTCATTGTGTGAATGTATGTGTTTCTTTTTCTGATGAAGGCCATGGCCAAAACCTTAACTTGTGTGAATGTATTTATTTTTCTTGCCTGTCAGCAGTTAAGCGAGCCTCTTTGCAGTGAGTTGTTACCTATTGTCCATTATTGACATTCCAACATTTCCCATTGTTAAAATATGCAAACTGTATTTTTCTGCTAGTTGCACATTCTATTTTCGAACATGACCTCATTGATTATTTTGGTAGTTTTTCTTAGAACTAATCACTTTTGTAAGTTAACCTTTGTGAATGGGAACCCTACCAGTTCTGCAGTGGCCATATTGTCATGTCAGCCAATGACCATACTTGAATAAAAATAGAAAAGAGATGACTTACCAAAAGGACCGGCTCGTCAATAGGAACAAATAAAATCACACACAAACACACATACAAGCTTTTGCCACCACTTGCAGCTTCTTCAGGAAAAAGAGGAAAAAAGGGGAGGAAAAAGGGAAGGATATGGGTTTTAAGGAAGGTGTGTTTGCGTTTCGATATGTCTGAGTGTGTGTGTATTTGTTTACCTTCCTTTTTTTTCCCCTAAGGTAAGTCCTTCCACTCCTGGGATTGGAATGACTCCTTTTCCACTTCCTTAAAACCCATATCCTTCCCTTTTTCCTCCCCTTTTTTCCTCTTTTTCCTGAAGAAGCTGCCATTGGTGGCGAAAGCTTGTATGTGTGTTTGTGTGTGATTTTATTTGTTTCTATCGACGAGCCGGTCCTTTTGCTAAGTCATCTCTTTTCTATTTTTATTTTTGTTTATCCCACCGGGAAAGTTTCCCTCTATAATGACCATACTTGTGTATATTCATACTTCTGTCGCCTGAATCTGTAGCCGTTTTGCAATGATTACTCTGAATTGTGACTGACTGGTGTTGGCATGTGGTTCTACTTTTATTTTTAAGACACCTTGTATACATTTGATTGCAAAGGAACTTCTCTAGCATAGATGCTGTTATGGTCTTCAGTCCGCTGACTGGTTTGATATAGCTCTCCATACTACCATGTTCTGTGCAAGCCTCTTCCTCTGTGAGTAAGAACAGCAACCTACATCCCTCTGAACCTGCTTACTGTATCCATCTCTCTGCCTCCCTCTATAATGTTCATCCCACACACTTCATTACAATGCTACATTATTACTTGATGTCTCAGAATGTGTCCCATCAACCCATCCCGTCTCTTAATCAAGATATCCCAGAAAATCCTTTTCTCCCCAATTCTGTTGAGCACCTCCTCATTATTTATGTGATCTAATCATCTTTTTGTCTGAACTCCTTATCATCCACGTTTCACTCCCATACATTACTACACCCCATTCAAATGCCTTCAGTAAGCATTTCCTAATACTGGATGTCAACAAATTTCACTTCTTCAGAAACACTTTTCTTCCCATAGACATTCTGCTTTTTATATCTTCTTTACTTTGGCAATCAGAAGTTATTTTGCTACCCAAATAACAAAACTACTCTACTACTTTTATGGTCTCATTACCTAATCTAATTTCTTCAGCATTGCCTAATGCTCTGAAACTACATTCCCACCCCTTGTTAATGTTCATCTTATACTCTCCTTTCAAGACACTATCCATTCTGTTCTACTGCTCTTCCAGGTCTTTTGCTGTCCCTGACAGAATTACTATGTCATTGGCAAACAGCAAAGTTTTTATTTCTTCTCCATGAACTTTAATTCCTTCTCCAAATTTCTCCTTGCATTCTTTCACAACTTGTTCAATTTACAGACTGAACAACATTGAGAAAAGGCTGCAACCCAGTCTTACTCCCTTTCTTGCCCAGTACCACAGATTAATTTTAATAAATGACTTGCTAAGAATATAGTAAGACAATACTTTGTTTTATTTCAATAAACTAACCAATCCTGAAATAATCCAATCTTCAATGGTTATGCAGTGATCCTGTGAGGATTGATTGACCATTTTTAAACATTTTAATTTTTTTAATATTTTATTACTCTATAACTTGTAGTGACACAAACCAAATCACCTTGAGATACCCAACCTTTGATATCTTAATTTATTCAATATAATTGGACCTATTTAGGACAGAAGCTGCCGCCACAATCTGTCTGTTTCAGATTCTGGCAGAGGCTGCAGTAGCAAGTAGACAAAGAAGCTATTTTAAACCCAGTCAAAGAAGCCCCAGTCCATGTATTCCATGAATAAACAGTGTACAGAGTATATTGAAACGAAAGACTGATTAATTGTTTGTTCTTATGCCGAAAGTGTTAAGCATGTATTAACTATTTGGATGTCAGTCTGTATAGTTTATCACTATAATAAATGGTTAATTCAAAGTTGCTTCTTCAATGTGAAGTTTTATTCAGCGAATATTCTTTAAGAATATATTATTAAATAAAAAAAATACTTTATGGAGATTACAACCAATGAAGAAAGCTGAGGGAGGCATGACTTTAGTCAGTCCTTTTCTCCTTAATACTGTTTCTGCACAGGA
This sequence comes from Locusta migratoria, assembly GCA_026315105.1. Classification (NCBI taxonomy): domain Eukaryota; kingdom Metazoa; phylum Arthropoda; class Insecta; order Orthoptera; family Acrididae; genus Locusta; species Locusta migratoria. Next base: position 17,101,680 of record CM048747.1, on the reverse strand, counting down.
ATTAATTGCAGCAAAACAAGATGATGGTTTTTCATATTGGAGACATTAGCAATTATTTGAATATCTCTGCAACAGGTTAAGTTACAATGCAGTTTAAATGACTGTTTTTAGAAAAGTCTCCTCCACAACACTGATTTTTACTCAAAATATTCTAAATTCAAAAATAACTTGTCAACATGACCTCCTAAGTTTGGTAATGAAACTTTGGAAAATCAGATTTTTATACTTAAACGTAACAACCAAGGAGCGATTATTCAGAGTGCATTTTTTTTTCTACTTAAATGTCATGAACTACTAGCATTATATAGAGCAAGAAATGTTTCCTTAATTTTTTGTAAATCTTTGAAATTTGAAAATCATTATTCTTTGTAAAGTTTGAAGTTATTTATTTCTGGTGCAACTAATTATATATAAAAAAGATTCTTGTACATTATATACACCTATATGATAAAGTACTGTAAAAATGTCAACATTGGTATCTGACTATAGACAAAGATATCCATTTTTGAAAATGAGGAAATAATGCACATTATGCTACATTTATCCTTATGGCTGTTGCCTCTTTATGAAGTCTGAAAACACATCTTAAATAGGGCAACCAGTTTAGGTATAATGAACAAGAGCAGTACAAAAATACTTCACTACCCGGTATTCCAGTAATATTTATTTTATGATACAGTGTATGAAGTCTTGGGATGCACTTTATTTGGAATTAACGTCATAAGACCTTATTAATAGACCCTGTTTTAAAACATACAATATTATTTTGCTATATAGCTGTTTACAGTTGTAAACATGCACTCCAAACAAATGGGTAAAACATGCAGCTGAATCCACTTGTGTTTTATTTCCATGTCGATAATGAAGAAACTCCTCTGACAACTCTCTCGTCACTATATAAAAAGCTTGAAGTGTCACACTTATGGTTGTTGTGAAGGAAATAACTTGTCAGCAAAATGTTTTTATTTGCATAAACTTTTTAGTTCCTCTTGTATTTCTTCAGACTATGTAGAAAGGAACTTTTTTTTTTTTTTTTGCCTTCTAACCAACATAAATTTTGTTCTTTTTATTGTAAACCACCGTAAAACGTAAACTTAATAGAAGATACTCAGCTTGAAGTATGTTAAACTGCTCGCTTCAGAAAACAGAGAATGTTCTCCAGTCATGAGAAACCTCACTAGTTTTATTTAACAAAATCGGAGAATATTGTCTGTTGTGAGCAACTCCCCCACCCTCTTACTCATGCTGAGAAGATACTCAGTTGAAGTACATTCTCTGATTCGCTTTATTCTCTCACTGAAATTCGGAGTATAAAGTCATGTGGTCCTTTATAAGATGAGACACTGAATTAAAATTTATGTCACAACTGGGATTTGAACCAGGGTCTCTTGCTTACCAGCCAGTATCTTTTATCTATTCAGAACCATGGCATTATGGATAGCAAAAATGTGTGGGGTACCTAAGAACATTTCCCTCCACAACAGTTGCAAGCGTGCAACCTTTGGGGAAACTGTTGAGCCTCAGTTGTATTAGGCTTACCTAGACATGAGACACTCTGTCTAGGTAGACATTTAGTTCCCTAGCTGTTCCTGGGACCAATATGGATCTTTCGAGTATTTTTCAACCTAACAAGGGACTAGGTTTGCCAGTCCTCTGGATTTGGAAAGTACTATGTGAAGCTTTTGGAATAGTTATTACAGAGGGAAAAGGAAAAGGTGGAGAAAGTGATGCAGATGGCAACTGCCTGTAGGTGAGTATGCAATGAAATGGGATGGTAATAAACGTCGTTCCGAATGAGCATCAGAACCCCTTCATAGGCTGGATTACCTTCCACAGGAGACAGGTCGCAGAGGTGTAGTGGGGGAAGTCGCATGATCACATGGACATAACTTAGTTTCTTGGAGACAAACTAGAAGCGGGCAGTGCAATCGAAGGCAGTGCAATCCAACCAATTGCAACGAATACCGTGAATATTCCATTGAAGGAGCGCTATGATAAAAAATGAGAGAAGAAAAGAAGGAACAAGCAAGTGGGGTCACCTCGACGGCCGCTGAGGTCCGGACTTCGAGGGAGCACTGCTATCACTATCTAGAGGCAAAGAATCATGTTCCATGCATTCGACCGACGCGTCTGCTACCTCCCCAAGTTGATCAGGAGGGGCAGCTTCCACCGCCGGTAAAGGGCCGGGTGCCCGGCTGACAGAGCGTCCCGGTGAAACAGAAGACGGCCGAGGCCGGCAACAGTGGGATGGCGTGACCAAAGAGTCATGCCGCGGTGGGGAATAGGGGGGCTCTTCTTTTTGTGAGCCTTCTTAGAGGCATGGCGAGTAGAAGAAGTGGATGTCAGTTGAGAAGATGAAGTTTTTAGGAAATCGTCACAAATGGGTTCGTTTTTAGAACTCCGGGCAGCGGATTTAGGTGCCAGGGATGTGTGGGAACTGGTCGACGAATGCACTGTAGAACGGGCAGTAGGAATCGGAGAGGTGGAACAAGCAATTTTCGGGCTAGCCGATCTGACAACAGTGTCACAGAAGGTGAAATCGCAGGTCTGAGTGCCTACTTCCTTAGTTGGTCGAGGGGAGGTGAGGACCTGACTGTAAGTACCTGCTGGGAGTACAGTGGGCTTCCTACTCTCTAATAACTTCCGAGCTGCAGAGGTTGAAACCTTTTCCTTGGCGCAAATCTCCTGTATAACCCACTCTTCTTTATAGACGGGGCAGTCCCTTGAAGAAGCAGCATGGTCACGGTCACCCATACAATTAATGCAGCGAGGGGATGGAGGTGGACATTCACCCTCATGGGCGTCCCTGCCACAAGTGGCGCACTTGGCTGCATTAGGACAAGATTTACTAGTATGATTGAATCTCTGGCAATGGTAGCAGCACATAGGATTGGGTATATATGGGCAAACGGAAATGACTTCGTAGCCCGCTTTCACCTTAGATAGTAGGTCAACCCTGTTGAAAGTCAAGAAGACAGTACGAGTCGGCACAAGATCATTTTTAACTTTTTTCATTACGTGATGAACAGTTGTAACTCCCTGATCGGACATATAGTTGAGTATATCCTCATCCGATAACCCATCCAGGGATCTTTTCAAAACTAAAAAGCGAAGAGTTGAGGGTGTGGTGAGCCTCCACTTACTTTCACAGGAAAGGTATGCACTAGCGTAGCCCGGAGAAATTTCTGTGCCTGAAAGGCATTCTCAATTTCAAGCAACAAGGTCCCATGGGCTGTCTGGAGCAGGTCTTCAATGGACTTGCAATCGCATCGACACCCTTCTGAATAAGAAACGGATTCATAGAAGAAAAATCTTGATCAGTAGTACGAGATACTACGAGGAACTTAGAAATGTTAGGGAAGACTTTCTTAGACTGAGATTCATCATGTTTTCGTTTTGGGTCAAAGCTATAATAGATTTGGAAGGTTTCATAGCGGAAGTGTCCCCCATGATTACTGGTGTCTCCGATGGCACGCTCCTTCCTTGTGGGGGCCCTCACTGAGAGCGCACCCGCCTTAGGTGACACCTAAGGTCACACCTCCCGAGAACGGACGGAGGGACCAACCGGCATGTTCGGAAGGTACCACCTCGGGTAATCACCCTTCCCTGGGCCCGGCCTTTACCGGGAGGTATGTACGTGCCCTACATGTATACCCGGGGCGAGGAGTTACGCCTTACCCTGTCACCAGCTACGCAGAGCATGGGTTGACCTTCAGACATGCACAGGGAGGAAAGAAGAGAGGAAGGAAAGAAAGGGATGAAGGAGGGAGAATCTCAAACGCCGAGGCGGAGATTACAGGTTGGGTCGAGGACAAGGAGAAGGCGAAGAGGGGAAGGCAAAAGAACAGGAAAGGAAGAGGACCAAGAAGAGGAGAAGTCTTTGAGGAAGAGAAAAAGAAACCTTTGACTGACTGAAAACGCCCGTCTCCGGGTGAAGGCACAAACCGGGGGGAAAGAGGGAAGCGGCCTGGGACAGAAGAAAGGCCGCTTCAGCTCGGGGCCCCGTGCGCGCCACACACGTACCCACAAAAGGGCTGTGGGCCTCCTGGGGGGGGGGGGTGGTGAGGACTGCAGTGTCAACCTGCAAGAGAAGGAAATAAAGACAACAAAATGCATTTCCTATGCAGAGGCCAAGAAGGTTTTTAAGGCCGTGCAACCTCCTACATTTGCCATCTCTTCATTGCTGTTATTCAGAAACCAGTTGAAAAGTTGATGTCAACATTATGGAGCTCTCGGCACCCTCACTGGCAGAGACAGCTGATAAGCTCCTGCCACCATCCATCCCAGAATCTACTCCAAAGGTGAGCACTGCCCCTTCTGTTCCTGCCACTACAGCCAAGACCACCAAGTCCAAAAGGGCATCTGGGAAGAGTCAAGCTCGGGTTAAAATGGAAACTAACCCTTCAGACCACATAGAGGTCACTATACCCGACCTCTCAGCCGACTGCTCCAGTGCTCATGGAGCTTGATGTCCCTCAGGGGCAAACATCACACCTTAAGACTGAACCTCCACCAAGTTCAATCTCCCCATCTAGGTGGAAAGAGAGAGTCAAGATACAGCCTCCATGATAAATGGCTCCCACACTGCAATGAAACTTACAGAGAATTAGGACCCATGTGGAGGAACTAAGACTGTTGAGTTAGGATAGACCTACCTGTGTCTCTCTTCAAAAGAATTGAACACTCCTGAGTTACTTGGATACTTTTTACACTGGAAGGATGACCTCACTGGTGTGAGAGCTAAAGGTAGAATTGCCTATTTTCATCAATGCCACCTTCCACTCGTGTCTCATTCACAACATGCCTGCAGGCAGTTGCAGTATTTGTACATTTCCATCACCCAATGACAATATGCTCACTTTATCTGCCTCCACATGATGCAGTTGATGAAGTTGCTCTCCATGATATCCTTAGTCAGCTCCCCTAACCATACATCCCGTGCGGTGATTTTAATGCACACTAAGTGCTTTGGGGCTCTGCAACTACCTGCCCCAAGGGGTAGAGCAACGCATCCCAAAGCTCACAAATTAGCATTTTTTCATTTGGTCATACATTGTATGATAACCACACCTTTGTCACCTGCTAATGAACAAAATTAACTACTGTTGTTATGGTCTTCAGTCCGGAAACTGATTTGATGCAGCTCTCCACCATGCTCTATACTTAGAAAGCCTTTTCATCTCCTCATAAGAATGGCAACACAAATCCATTTGAATCTGCTTACTATATGCGTCTCTCGGTCTCCCTCTTTGATTTTTATCCCACACACTTCCCTCCAATACTAACTTTACGATTCCTCAATGTCTAAGAATGTGTCCTACCAAGTGATCCCTTCTTTTAGTCAAGGTATGCCAAAAATTCCTTTTCTCACCAATTCTATTCAGTACCCCTTCATTAGTTTTTCGATCTACCCACCAAATCTTCAGCATTCTTCTGTAGCACCACATTTCAAAAGCCTCTATTCTCTTCCTGTCCGCACTGTTTATCATCCATGTTTCACTCCCATACAAGGCAACACTCCACACAAAAGCCTTCAGAAAATACTTCCTTACACTTAAATTAATATTTGGTGTTAGCAAATTTCTCTTCTTCAAAAATGTTTTTCTTCCCATTGTCATCATGCAATTTATATATTCTGTACTGCGACCGTCTTATGTTATTCTACTACCCATGTAACAAAACTCATCTACCACCTTCACTGTTTTGTTACCTAATCTAATTCCTTCAGCATCGCCTGATTTTCTAAGACAGCATTCCATTAGCTTTGTTTTGCTCTTGTTAATGTTCATTTTAAACGCTCTCTTCAACACACTGTCCGTTCCATTAAACTGCTCTTCCAGGTCCTTTGCTGTCTCTGACAATTAAAATGTCATCAGCAAAACACAATGTTTTTATTTCTTCACCCTGAACTTTAATACCTATTCCAAATTTTTCCTTGTTTTCCTTCACCAGCCGCTCAATGTACAAATTGAACAACATCGGAGAAAGGCTACAACCCTGTCTTACTACTCCCTTCCCAACTAATGCTTCCCTTTCATGCCCTTCGAGTCTAATAACTGCGGTCTGGCTTTTGTACAAGTTGTAAATAACTCTCCTTTCCCTGTATTTTACCCCTGCTGACTTCAGAATTTGAATGAGTGTATTCCAATCAACATTGGCAAAAGCTTTATCCAAATTTACAAAAGCTAAAAATGTAGGTTTGCCTTTCCTTAATCTTCTAAGTCTTCTTATCTTAATCTTCTAGTCTTCTAAGTCACCCCCATGAACCACAAACATTGCCGAGGTGGAGTGGCTAGCGTGCCTCAACAATACAGATAGCTGTACCGTAGGTGCAACCACAGCTGAGGGGTATCTGTGGGGAGGCCAGACAAACATGTGGTTCCTGAAAAGGAGCAGCAGCCTTTTCAGCAGTTACAGAGGCAACAGTCTGGATGATTGACTGAGCTGGCCTTGTAACATCAGCTAATGTGGTTTTGCCACACAGCTACTGCGAACGGCTGAAAGTAAGGGGAAACTACAGCCGTTACTTCTCCCGAGGACATGCAGCTCTACTGTATGACTATACGATGATGGCGTCTTCTTGGGTAAAATATTCCGGAGGTAAAATAGTCCCCCATTCAGATCTCTGGGCGGGGACTACTCAGGAGAATGTGGTCACCAACAAAAACAAAACAGGCATTCTACGGGTCAGAGCATGGTATGTTCTAACCCTTAATCGCGTAGGTAAGCTAGAAAATTTGAAAAGAGAAATGGATAGGTTAAAGTTAGATATGGCAGGAATTAGTGAAGTTTGGTGGCAGGATGAACAGAATTTCTGGTCAGGTGAGTATAGGGTTATCAATACAAAATCAGCTGGTGGTAACGCAGGAGTAGGTCTGATAATGAATAAGAAAATAGGAATGCGGGTGAGTTACTATGAATAGCATAATGAACACATTATCATAGCAAAGATAGACACAAAACCAACACCAACCATAGTAGTACAAGTTTATATGCCAACTAGCACGGCCGAAATGTATGAAGAAATGTACGAAGAAATGTATGAAGAGATAAAAGAAATCATACAGAAAGCTAAGAGAGACAAAAACTTGATTATGATGGGGGTGATTATGATGGGGGACTGGAACTCGGTAGTAGGAAAGGGGAGAGAAGGAAATGTAGTAGGTGAATATGGATTGGTAAAATGGAATGAAAGAGAGATCGCTTGGTAGAATTTTGTGCAGAACACAATTTGATGATCACCAACACCTGGTTTAATCACCATGAAAGAAGGCTGTATACGTGGAAGAGGCCACGGAGACACTGGAAGGTATCAGATTGACTTTATAATGGTAAGGAATAGATTTAGGAACCAGGTTTTAAACTGTAAGACATATCCAGGGGCAGATATACTCTGACCATAACTTATTAGTTATGAACTGCAGATTAAAACTTAAGAGACTGCAGCAAGGTAGAATATTAAGGAGATGGAATCTGGACAAATTGAAGGAAACCGAGGTGGTTGAGAGTTTCAGAGGGAGCATTAGGCAAGGTTTGGCTGAAATGAGGGAAAGTAATACAGTAGAAGAAAAATGGATAGTTCTGAGAGATAGGGTAGTGAAGGCTGCAGAGGATCATATAGGCAGAAGGACAAGGCCTAATAGAAATCCCTGGATAACACAGGATATACTGAACTTAATTGATGAGAGGATAAAATACAAAAATGCGTCAAATGAAGCAGGCAAAAGGGAGTACAAACGTCTGAAAAATGAGACTGACAGGAAGTGCAGACTGGCTAAGCAGGATTGGCTAGAGGACAAATGCAGAACCATAGAAGACTTTATAACTAGGGGAAAGATAGATACCGCCTACAGGAAAATAAGAGACATTTGGAGACAAGAAAATCAGCTGTATGAATATCAAGAACTGTGGAAGGAATATATAAAGGTCATATACAAAGGAAACAGAGTTTATTCTAGAAATGGAAGACGAAGTGGAGGAAGATGAGATAGAAGATATGATACTGAGAGAAGAATTTGACATAGCGCTGAAGGATTTGAGTCAAAACAAGGCCACTGGAGTAGATGATATTCCGTCTGAACTGCTAATATTGTTAGGAGAGCCTGTCATGAAAAAATTGTTCCACCCGGTATGCAAGATGTATGAGACAGGGGAAATACCATCAGACTTCAAGAAGAATATTTTAATACCAATTCCAAAGAAAGAAAGTGCAGACAAATGTGAAAATTACAGAACTATCAGTTTACTAGGTCATGGTTGCAAAATACTAACACAAATTATTTACAGATGAATGGAAAAACTTGTGTAATCTGACCTCGGGGAAGATCAGTTTGGATTTAGGAGAAATGTAGGAACAGGAGAGGCAATACTCACATTACGACTAATCTTAGAAGACAGGGTAAGGAAAGGGAAACCTACATTTTTAGCATTTGTAGATTTGGGAAAGCGTTTGACAATGTCGACTGGCATACACTCTTCCCAATTCTGAAGGTAGTGCGGGTAAAATATAAGTAGCGAAGAGTTATATTCAACCTATACAAAAACCAGACTGCAGTTATTACAGTCGAAGGGCAAGAAAGGGCCGCAGAGGCTAGCAATGGAGTAAGACAGGGTTGTAACCTTTCCCCAGTGTTGTTTAATCTGTATATTGAGCAAGCTGTGAAGGAATTCAAGGAGAAATTTGGAGATGGAATTAAAGTTCAGGGAGAAGAAATAGAAACTTTGCGGTTTGCTGATGACATTGTAATTTTGTCAAAAACTGCAAAAGATCTGGAAGAGCAACTTAATGGAATGGAAAGTGTCTTGAAAGGAAGATATAAGATGAACATTAACAAGAGTAAAACAAAGGTAATGGAATGCAATGTCAGAAAATCAGGTGATGCTGAAGGAATTAGATTAGGTAAAGAGACAATAAAAGTGATGGATGAATTTTGTTATTTGGGTAGCAAAATAACTAATTCAGATTAGAGAAGATATAAAATGCAGAATGGCTATGGGAGGAAAACCCGTTCGTACCCGCCGCCACTCGTACCAGCCGCCGCGCGATGGTGCTGCCAGAGCTGGCTCGCCACCGAGCGCCCTCTGGACGGCGCGCGGGCTAGGGGATGCGGATGGGGCGTCCGGTAGTTCGTAATGAGCCTCCTTAGTGTTCACTTCAATGCTCAAACGAACAGTGTATTAATACTGAAGTGTTTATCAGAAATAAAGGTTGAAGCAGTATTGGTGACGAGGATGGGATATACGTTAAGTCCCACACTACTAACAGACGTAATGGCTACGTTAGAATAGGTACTGGCTGCTCTGGTCGAGCAACATAAACAACTTGTTGAACAACAGAAACTACTTACACAGACCCTTCTTACGGGCCCACTTCACGACAACGGTGCCAAGCTGCACATACCCATGTTCACACCATATGACGAGGCTTTCGAAGACTGGATCGACTACGAGAAGAAGCTTCGGCAGCATTTCATCACCTTCAGAGTCGAAGATCCACAACTTTGTAAGTCTCTGTTCCTTTCATGGATTTCGCCCAAACTCTATCACTTTGCCCCCCTTAAAGACCCTTCGTCATTGACTTTCGATGAGATGTGCTCTCTTCTTACAAATTACTATTGCAAACAAATGCACGTAGTAGCCTCTCGTGTTGCTTTTTACCAACGAAAAGCAGCCCGAACAGTCATATAGGGCCTGGGCAGCAAAACTACAAGGATTAAGCAGAAAGTGCCAATTTGTTACCGAACAACAAAAAGAGTCTTATGCACACCATATGGTGCACAATGCAATTCTACGTTCAGCCCCTGATCGTGAGGTGAGACAACATGTCAATTAGACTCGTGAGGAGATGTATGCAAGATACAAACAGATAGTGTCATTCGCAAAGCTAACAACCCTGAAAATTTTGACGGTGTTGCAGTAGTACAGTCCTCAGTCAGAAATGCAAAGTTCAAACAACAAGAAACAGTTTGAAAAATGGGTAATACAGTCAACACGGCGTTGCTATCATGCCCACATTGTTTCAAACACCACTCTTGCGACGACTGCCCCAAATGTTGGGCTGTTTGCTTATAATTGTCACAAAAAGGGACATGTGGCGTCGGTTTGTCACTCTAAATCTGTCAAATTGGTTCAAGAAGTGTATGACGTCGCATCAGTTTATTTCGTCAACTCCACCTTGTCCTTTGCTAGCAAACTTTTTATTGATGTACAGATCCTAGGTCATGATGTTAAAATGCAGGTAGACACGGGGTCAGCTGCGACAATTATCACAGCAGCCACTTATGCAGCGATTGGTTCACCTCCCTTATCTAATGTCATGCGCAAATTACGCACCTACAATCAGCAACAGATTTCTCTACTAGGAGAGTTGGAAGCAACACTAACATACAAGTCGGTTTCCCGACCGCTTAACGTTGTCATAGTTGATCACTCTGGTTCCGACAATTTATTTGGCTACAACGCCTTTCAACTTTTTGGATTCTCGGTGGATGATGCAGTCCACATTGTATCAAACGAGATTCTGTACTCGCAATTAGAAAACCTATCCAGTGAATTCTCTAGTCTTTTTTCCATGGGTTTGGGGCGTGCCTCTAATTTTGAAGCGCACATCACGCATTTCCATGCGTGACTCAGTAAAACGAGAAATCAACCGTCTAGCCTCAGCGGGTGTGTTGCTACTCATAAACGCAAGCAAATGGGCCCCACTTGTTGTTGTCCTAAAACCCAATGGCAGTCTTCACTTGAGGGCGATTTCAAAGTCACCGTCAATTTCCAATGCCTGGTTGATACATATCCAATGCCTAGACCTGACGATCTATTCTCCAAACTTGCATGCGGCCAATATTTTTCAAAAATTGATCTCTCCGAAGCTTCCGGTTGATTAAGCTTCTCGAACCTTTCTGATGGTAAACACCCCGCTCGGTCTTTACCAATATCAACGGCTCCCTTTCGGAGTGGCTAGCGCCACAGCTATCTTTCAACGATTCCTTGAACAACTACTGGCATCAGTTCCAGTATGCATCAGTTATCAAGATTACATTATCGTCACAGGTAGCACCACGGCAGAGCAGGCTTCTTTCGGTCCTACAGGCGGCCGGAATCAAATGCAACTATCACAAATTACAATTCTTTCAACCATCGGTTACTTATTTGGGTTATCAACTCTCTAAAGATGGTATTTGCCCACTTAATGATGATGTATCAGCTGTTGATGCCATGCCGTGTCCTACAAATATCAAAGACTTACAGGCATTCCTTGGGGCATTGGCCTACTACCACAAATTTCTACCATCTGTTGCTGAAATCACACATTCCTTGCACAAATTACTCAAAAAGAACGTTCCCTTCCAATGGTCGACTGCATGTGAGAAAGCATTTAATCAACTGAAGTATATGCTTAAATCGGCTCCTTGCCTCGCCACGTACACTACAAGTCAAATGCTTGTCTTGGCTACAGATGCTTCACAATATGGAATAGGTGCAGTTCTAGCTCATTGATATCCATATGGCTCAGAGCAGCCAATAGCTTACGCCTCGGAAACACTCAATAAGGCACAACAACGATATTCAAAGATAGAAAAAGAAGCCCTTGCCATAGTTTACACCCTCCAGAAGTTCAGTGTCTTCCTATATGGCAGTAAATTTCAACTCATTACTGACCATAAACCACTTGTCTCTCTCTTCAGTTTCAATGTGGCATTGCCAGACAAAGCTGCTCACCGTCTGCAACACTGGGCCCTATATTTGTCTCGCTTTCATTATCAAATCCACTTTCGACCAACATCTCAGCATGCTAACCCTGACTTATTATCCCGTCTTCCCCATGTACCTGACCCCTGTTTTGACAAGGAAGAATTACTGTGTTTTCATGTTGACGAAGCTGAAGCTCGTGCCGTTGAAGGGTTCCCTATATCTGGAGAAAACATTGCCTTGGCTACTGAGGCCGATCCTGTATTAAATAATGTTCTTCATAATATTATCAAAGGCTGGCCCGAATGCCCTCCAAGGAAAGCTTCCGACCCCCTATGCAACTATTTCCATTTACAATATCGCCTATCAGTAAGAAACGGTGTTGTTCCCCTGGCTACAGACAATCTGAATCCACGAGTCGTCATACTATCAGGGCTCCGGAGGGAGGTTCTGCAACTGCTCCACCAGGGCCACTGGGGTGTCACGAGAACAAAGAATCTCGCTCGTCAACACGTCTACTGGCCCGGCATTGACGCATCTGTAACGCACACGGTTGCTTCATGCAACATATGTGCCCAGCAGGCGCAAGCTCCAAGACAATCGACAACGACGTGGCCGCAGCCTACGCACCCATGGGAGAGGATTCATGTGGACTACGCTGGAAAGTTTTTGGGAACGTACTGGCTGCTAGTCATAGATGCACATTCAAACTTTCCTTTTGTGACCCACATTCCCTCTCCCACGTCCGAAGCAACAATAAAGGCACTAAAAAAGATTTTTGCCCTTGAAGGCCTACCAAATACCATTGTCCCAAACAATGGTACCCAATTTAGCTCCGCTGAGTTTGCTCGATTTTGTTCCCAACATGGAATAAAACATGTTACATCACCACCCTTCCATACCCAATCCAATGGGGAAGTCGAACACCAAGTTAAGACTTTTAAAACCCAGATGAAAAAACTCCTTACCTCCTCATCCAGTGAAGATGCTCTTCTCACTTTTCTTCAATCATACTGTTCCACACCTGCAGGTGCATGCAGCCCTGCTGAGTTGCTACATGGCAGGCAACCATGCACTTTTTACATCTCATTCATCCACCTCTTTATCCTTCCCCCCCTACATTGCCGGGAAGATTTAATGTTGGAGAGCTGGTCTGGGTGCAAAACTACGGCTGCCAGCCAAAGTGGATTCAGGGCAACATTACACAGCAACAGGGAAACCACTTATATAAGGTGCAGACAGCTGATGGAGTCACCTCCCGACATGTGGACCAACTCAGGCCTCGGGTCGAATTGGCTAAGCAGTTATCCTGAGCCTATGGAAGATGAGGTGGACATAATTTCACTGCCAGGACCATCCAACTCACTCTCACCCCAATCATCAGGTGTCAGCATGGAGGCTCCGCCACTGGTCAGCGTGCAGCCAACAACACCAGCAGGGATGTCACCTATCCTAGGATCCAGCAATTACACTTACCGCCCCGCGAATTCACAGAAACTAGCGAAGATGTCATGGATGTTAGCTTCGTTGGTCAATGAGTGATAGTGCGACGCCCACAAAAGTGACAAATTGAAGTGAAGTGCTCACAGTGTGTAATCCAGTGTGTTAAATAAGTAAATAAATAAATAAATTAATTAATAATAATAATAATTTTTTCTTTCTCTTTTTCTATAACAGTGCTCCTGTTCACAGAAAAGTGAAGGTCAACACAACAAAGTGTTTTTTTTTTTTTTTTTTTTTTTTTGGTTGCTTCTAAATTTTTATGTCTTCAGGTAACATCGTATATATGTTTTTATTTACCAATGTCTTCCCCGTTTCTCTCTCTCTCTCTCTCTCTCTCATTTTTTTTTTTTTTTATTTTATTTTATTTTTTGTATGTAATCTGTATTTTCACATCTTTTTGGCTGTTTTTTTTGTTGTGTATTGTTTAACAAACCCGTTCGTATCCGCCGCCACCTCGTTAGCTGCCGCGCAATGACGCTGCCAGAGCCGGCTCGCCACCGAGCGCCCTCTGGACGGCGTGTGGGCTAGGGGATGTGGATGGGGCCTCCGGCAGTTCGTAATGAGCCTCCTTAGTGTTCAATGAACAATGTAATAATACTCAAGTGTTTATCAGAAATAAAGGCTACAGCAGAAGCGAAATTTGTTAACATCCAATATTAATTTAAATGTTAGGAAGTCCTTTCTGAAAGCATTTGTCTGGAGTGTAGCATTGTATGGGAGTGAAACGTGGACGATAAGGAGTTCAAATAAAAAGAGGATAGAAGCTTTTGAAATGTGGTGCTACAGACGAATGATGAAAATTAGATGGGTAGATCACGTAACTAATGAGGTGCTTAACCGAATTGGGGAGAAAAGAAGTTTATGGCATATCCTGAATAAGAGAAGGGATAGATTGGTTGGACACATTCTGAGACATCAAGGAATTGTCAACTTAGGATTAGAAGGAAGTGTGTGGAGTAAAAATCGTAGAGAGAGACCGAGGGACAAATACAGCAAGCAGATTCAGAAGGATGTAGGTTGCGAACTTATTCTCAGATGAAGAGGCTTGCACAGGACAGGGTAGCATGGAGAGCTGCATCAAATCAGTCTGCAGACTGAAGACCACAGAACAACAATCTTCTAAGGTAAGTCGTAAAGTGAGTATTGCCTCCTGGGTTTCTACGTTCCTTCTGAATCCAAACTGATCATCCCCGAAGTCAGCTTCTATCAGCTTTTCCATTCGCCTGTACATAATTCATGTTAAAATTTTGCAACCATGACTTATTAAACTGATAGTTCCTTAATTTTCACATCTGTCAGCACCTGCTTTCTTTGGAATGGGGATTATTCCATTTTTTAAAAGTCTGAGGGTATTCCCCTGTCTTATACATCTTTACAAACCATGTGAAACAGTTTTGTCATGGCTGGTTCTTCCAGAGACTTTAGTAGCTCTGAGGGAATGTCATCTTCTCCCGGAGCCTTGTTCCGACCTATGTCTTTCAGGACTCTGTCAAATTCTTCTCTCAGGATAGAATCTCCTATTTCATCTTTATCTACTTTCTCATCCCTTCCTACAACATTGTCTCTAAGTTCAATTCCTTTCAAGAGCTCCTCTATGTACTCTTTCCACCTTTCAGTTTTCCCTTCTTTGCAGAGAACTGGTTTTCCATCTGAGTTCTTGATATTCGTAGAGCTGTTTTTCTTGTCCCCAAATGTCTCTCTTATTTTCCTGTAAGCAGTATCTACTTTTCCCATTCTTATACAGATTCGCATTTGGCTTCTAGCCATTCCTGCTTAGCCATTTTGCACTTCCTGTCAATCTCGTTTCTTAGTCATCTGTACTCCCATTTGCCTGTTTCATTTACTGCATTTTTATATTTTCTCCTTTCATCAATTAAATTTAGTATTTCCTGTGATATCCAAGGATTTTTTTGTTGGTCTTGCCTTTCTACCCATTTTGTCCTCTGCTGCCTTCACTATTTCATTTCTCAATGCTATCCATTCCTCTTCTACTGTTTTATTTCTTCCTGTTTCTGCCAATTGTCTCACATTCCCTCTGAAATTCTCGAGAACTTCAGGTTCCTTCAATTTATACAGGTCCCATCTCCTTATTTTCCTACCTTTTTGCAGTTTTTTTCAGTTTCAGCCTACAATTCATGACCAATAAGTTCAGTTATGGTCAGATTCTATATCTGCCCCTGGGTATGTCTTACAGTTTAAAACCTGGTTCCGGAATCTATGTTTTACCATTATGAAATCTATCTGGTACCTTGTGGTGTCTCCTGGTTCTTCCATGTATACAATCTTCTTTTGTGATTCTTAAACCAGACGTTTGTTACGATTAAATCATGTTCCGTGCAAAATTCTACCAGGCGACTTCCTCATTCATTCCTTCTGCCCAGTCCATAGTCTCCTACTATTTTTCCTTCTGTTCCTTTTCCTACTACCAAATTCCAGTCTCCCATCACAATTAAGTTTTCCTCTCCCTTAATTGTCTGAATAATTTCCTTTAACTCCTCATACATTTCTTCAATCTAAATAATCGGCAGAGCCAGTTGGCATATAAACCTGTACTACTGTTGTCAGTGTTGGCTTCATACTATCTTGACAATGATAATGCGATCACTGTGCTGCTCACAGTAGTTTACCCGCATTCCTATTTTCTTATTCATCATCAGTCCTACTCCTGTGATACCCCCAACTGATTTTGTATTTATATACAGTACTCACCTGACCAGAAATCCCACAACAGGGTCATTCTCCGCTCTTGATCTCTTGGTCTCTCCTCTATCTCTTGCCCACTCTGCTAATGGGAAGTGGTTGATGATCTACATGGCAGTGACCACTTCCCCCTTCTGGAATTATCTACCGTCTGCTACCAGCCAGAATGCCACCATGATGGGTGTTTCATCAGGCTGACTGGAATTTGTTCAACCAACTTGCTGAATTTGAACGAAGAGATAGTGTCCAGGAATGAGTGAATCAAGCTACACAACTGATCCACCGTGCAGGTGAAGCATCCATTCCACAGTCAACAGGAGTTGAAAAGACAGCCTGTCCCTTGGTGGAGTGAAAACTGCCACTGTGCCATAAGGGCTAGGTGAGCGTAAATTCGAGCACTGACCCATTGTAGATAATCTTGCAGCCTTTCGGGTAACGAGGGCAAAACTTTGCCAGGTTATATAAGAGTGTGAAAAAGAGATTCCATCAATCGTTCCACAACCAGCACTAAAGTATTGGAGCCCATAAGGAGGATATCTGGAAGACAAGAATGGTGCCAAGTAGCCACTGTGATGGTGAATGGCACTTTCCACACAAATCCACGAGACACTGCACAGACTACGGCAGAATATTTCGCCACTGTATGTTCCACTGCCCAGCAGAATCCTGCTTTCCAGCGCCACAGATGTGCTGCAAAGGGCAGTTTGGACTTCAGGTCCACCACTGCAAAAGAATACAACTGCCCCTTTTCCATGTGGGAGTCGGATTGTGTGTCGTCTGTAGCTCGTGATATGTGCCCTGGATATGATAGGATACATTATAGTATGTTATGACACTGTACATAACGGAACAGAGAAATGGTATCTGCAGTTAGGCAGAAGTTCTCTCAGCTGTGGGAAGTGTCAGGTAATAAGCTGCAATCGGTGAAACCAACCTCCTGCCAGTCACTGAGACAGCATGAAGTAACTCTTACACGGCTATGAATTGGACATTGCCCATTAACAAACAACTTTTTACTTCAACAATAAGGTCCAGTCACTTTATAAGAAAGGTAAAAGAACTGACCCACAAAATTACAGGCCAATATCATTGACATCAGTTTCCTGTAGAATTTTGGAGCATATTCTCAGTATGAATACAGTAAATTTCCTTGAGACAGAAAAGCTTCTTTGTATGAATCAGCATGCATTTAGGAAGCATCAGTCATGTGAAACTCAGCTTGCCCTTTTCTCACATGACATCTTGCGAGCCACGGATAAAGGGCAACGGGCAGATGGTGTTTTTCTCTATTTCAAAAAGGCATTTCATGCAATGAAACACTGCAGACCTAATGGAGATATGAGCATATGGAATAGGTTCACAGATTTGTGACTGGCTGGAAGACTTCCTAAGTAATAGAACACAGTAAGTTGTTCTCAACAGCGAGTGATCATCAGAGACGAGTATATCCTCAGGCGTGACACGTGGGGAGTGTGATAAGACCACTATTATTTTCTATCTGTATGAGTGATCTGATGGACAGAGTAACTTGTAATTTGTGGGTGTTTGCTGATGGTACTGTGGTGTACGGGAGCGTGTCGTCTTTGACTGTAATAGTATACAGGATGACTTAGACAAAATTTCTAGTTGATGTGAAGAACGGCAGCTAGCGCTAAATGTAGAAAAATGTAAGGTGATGCACTTGAGTACGAAAAACAATTCCATAATGTTCGAATACAGCTTTAGTAGTAAGCTTCTTGATGCAGTCGCATCGTTCATATATCTAGGCGTAAAATTGCAGAGCGAGATGGAATGGAATGAAGATGTAAGGACAGTTGTGAGTAAGATGGATAGCCAACTTCAGTTTATTGGGAGAATTTTGGGAAGACGTACTTAACCTGTAAAGGAAACCGCTTATATGATGCTTGTATGACCATGTCTTGAGTATTGCTCAAGTGCTTGAGACCCGCAGATCAGTTTAAAGGAAGACATTGAAGTAGTTCAGAGGCAAGCAGCAAGATTCGTTACTGGTAGATTCATTCAATGCGCGAGTGTTACGGAAATCCCCAGGAACTCGAATGGGGATCACTGGAGTCAAGGCGATGTTCTTTTCGAGAAATTCTGTTGAGGAAATTTAGAGGGCCGGAATTTGAAGCTGAGTGTAGCACGATCTTGTAACATTTATATATATGCACACCCTACATCACTACACCCATTAGTGTCAAACCCAATCTCTTTATGAAATTATTCCAATAAGTGTTACCTTTGGGAGACAGCATTAGTTAAAAAAACTATATAATGAATTCGAATTGATTGTACTTACACCTAAATGCCAGAATAACAATACATAAGTGGACCATCCATAATTTTACCCTAACTTGAAAAATTGATTAGCTATAATACAGCAAAAAGTACATAATAGTAGGCCAAAATATATTTTCATGTATAATAAAAAAATGTGAGACACCCTTATTCTGTTAATAAATAGAAGTAGAAGCAAATAGTGTTGGGTGACATGTTGCAATAATTTGAAAGTATAAATATAATTAGAACAGCGAAACCTATTAGCACACATGAAACTTTAACACTCACTGATAACGAGTATTATGTTTATAGACTCAATAACACTGAATCTTTCCATTAATTGCCACTTTAATAAATATAATGGGACTTTCCAAATTCACGTAAACATTGGTCGCTGATGAACAAAACAGATACACCAAAATATATTCACTAAAATAATAAGTCATTTAATAACACGCACAAACAACATTAAACTCATAACAGATCGGTCAAAAAATTTACTATACTCGAAGTAAACAAACAGACGCCATTTTTCGAAGTCATGACATCTACTTTGTTAGACATACATTTTAAAACTATTTTACAAATAACTAGCAAAACACAAACACCATTAAATTAAAGAAATGAAATATGTATATTGTTTACTACCTTTACGTAATATGTAAATAACATTTACCTCGCTTTAAAATTTTAAGTGGATAAAGACATACTTGTGAACCTCAGAGTGGGAATAAAAGCATCGAACACGCAGATGCTCGGGGACTCTCGCAGGACACTTGCAGTGACACTTACACTGACTCTTGCTCTGAGGCCATGTATCTGATATTGTGTTATGTATATTTGTGAAAGTTTGCGCAAGAGAAGAAGTGCAGTAATAGTTAATAAAAAAAAGTATAAACTCTACTACCCATTTTCATTTCAACAAATATTACCTGGAAAATATTTACAGCAAAATAACAAGACAGCTAATGGCACACAACGCAAGATCGTCACAGCAAGCAACGCAACAGGCCAAGATAAAAGATAAGTACAAGGTTTTATTTGAACAGTGTTTAACATTAACTTAGTGGACTCCTCTCCATAACAGCCATCCAGCAGACACTTAATTGTCCAATCCTATGTCTGTGTAGAGGACAAAAAGATATCAGTTGGAGGAAGAACAAAAAGGGAGAGGGACATCGCAATCTTCGTGCTGCCAACTTACATTTTGCATAATGATCACAAAGACAAGATAAGAGAAATTAGGGCTCATATGGAGGCATATAGGCATTCTTTTTTTTCTCATTCTATTTGGGAGTGGGAAACAAAAGGAAATGCCTAGTGGTGATACAGTGTGTCTTCGGTCACACACCTTACAGTGGATTGCGGAGTGTGTATGTAGATGTAGAAAATCTATGAAATGACACTGTGAGTATATTTGAAGTCTTTATTTAAAAGTAATCACCAGAGGCCTGAACACAACTATCACTCTGTTTAACGAGCTGAAGGGTTCCCTGTTCTCAGAATTTCTGTGGCTGTGACCAGAGCCAGTCCTCTACTGTGTTCGTCATCTGAGTTAAATGCATCCCTTTGAGACTTGTTTTTTAACAGACCAAGCAGATGGAAGTTACAGGGCAAAATGTCTGGGCTGTATGGCGGATGTTCAAGCTGCTACCATTTGAACATGGCTAGTACACTGTGTACGTCCCTGGAGACATGAGGATGCACATTATCGTGGAGTAGAATTACTCCCTCCATGTGAGCAGCCAAAGCCATTTTCTCTTTTTATTTATTTATTTTTTTGTACTCATGGAATTCGATGAGTATCAGACTTCAGATGTTGAAAAACACAATGAGCATCACTTTGCCTGCTGAGGGTACAGCCTTGAATTTTTCAGAGAAAGGGGGGGGGGGGGGGGTTGATGATCCATAAGTCACAACCCTATATGGTACACTACATTATTCCAAAGCAACATAATCAAATTTCAACCAGTTTGGTTTTGTACCTTTTTATTTGAACATTCTTTGTATATTAATAAAAAATAAATACATATTCCAGAGACAGATCTAGTCTCAAAATATCATAGATAATGATATAAGGCAAGGCATTTAATATTAAAAGTTTTGCCACAGCTATGATTTGAACCTGGATCTCCTACGTATTAGGTAGTCACTGTATCCATTCATCCGCTGCAGCATTATGGGATAATGCAAATGCACGGAAACTTAAGAGCTTTTCCTTCCATATGATAACCTTCAATTCTGTCTCTACAATGTTGATGTGAATTTCAGAGGGGAGCATCAAAGCAGAACTGCAGTTTGTGATATGGAGGGAGTCGCTCCAAGGTATCCCGTGTATTCGCATTATTCCTAATGCCACAGTGATTGAATGGATAAAGCGACTGCCTTGTAAGCAGGTGGAACAAATTTAAAATTCAATGCCTCCCATTACAATTATTATCTGTGATATACTGAGATTAGACCTGTCTCTGGAATACGTATTTGATATTCTTCTCCTCCTGTTTTTCACGTGGTCAGCCTCAAACCCTTTGTGCCACCTACCACAACATTAACACCCACCTCACTAATGGGGCAATCCCTATTTCTGTCCACATTAAATCCACCAATCAACAACAGTGCCTACATTTTTACAGTTTCCATCCCTTCCACGCCAAAACATCTCTCAGCTCATCCCATTCAAGTCCTCTGGAGTTCGCCACCTGACCATCTTCACTTTTGTTAAAACTTTTTCCATGAGGTGAAGGCACATCTCAGAGGAAGTTCTGTAAATTTTTAACTCTAGATGTTCTGTATTGATCACCAGGACCATTACCATGAAAGTCACTCAGTCGAGTTGTATAACAACACAAATAAATTGTAACTGTCATGTTTGACAACTCTTTGCAAATCTTTGCTGTACTGATAAACTGGAAACAGGTGTGTCTACTCAACTTTTGGGGCTACATTTAAATAACAAGGGCAAAATCATTAAGATAAAATATTTCCATTAATTTAAAGTTTGAATAAAAAAATTAAAAAAAATTCCAAGGACCACCCTAATTTCAACCACTGATATCTTCACTCTAAAACATTTTTTATGTCACAATGATTTGTAAAAAATATAATAATGGAAAGTCCAGGTTGGAATTAATAACCTAGTAAGGACAGTTTACAACTCACCGCAAAGACGTGGCGACGAGCTGCGACAGGCACATACAAAAGACACACACATACAACACTTTCAGCTATCGGCCATGGCCTTCTTCAAAAAATAGAACACTCCGCAATCTCACAGGCACACAACACAGTCATACAATAGTGCGGCAGCCGGAGGTGATGGTTGTATGACTGTGTTGTGTGCCTGTGTGATTGCGTGAGTGTTATATTTTCTGAAGAAGGCCATGGCCAATAGCTGAAAGTGTTGTATATGTGTGTCTTTTGTATATGCCTGTCGCAGCTCATCGCCACATCTTTGTGGTGAGTTGTAAACTGTCCTTACTATATTATTAATATTTGATTTGTTTATCAAGAAAGTTATGATAGAGCACATGATAAATATTAACTTCCGAGTTTGCTTAGTTATTGAGATATTCAAACTACTCAGCAAAAACTTACTAAACTTCATTTTTAACTGCTTTCACATCCACACTATTCACCTAATATGACCCCTCTGATCACTTGTTTCCAAAATTGAAAACTTGTTTTTGCCTTGAGAAATTTTGTTTGCAATGAAGATTTCATCCAGATGGTTAAACGTTATATCAAGGGTCTTGAACAAAATCACTTTATAGAACGAATCTTGAACCTGAATAACACTGGACCAAGTGTGATGAACTTCAAGAAGATTACATAAAAAAACTCAGATTACTTATCGAGCAAACCTCAAATTCTATATCCTATACAAATAAAGTACATAATGCTATCTTTAATGGTAATTTTAGTGTTGAAAGAAATATAAATTATTAATAAAATTATACTGAAACAAAAGTTTAATAAAGATACACTGACCTCGCACATGAATGGTTTTTCTCCAGTATGTATCCGTAAATGAGTTGCAAGATAGGATTTACTGACAAAGAGTTTCCCACAAACACTACAGGGATGGCGACGATTGTCAGTGCCAGAATGAATACGCTGATGAGATTTACAGAGTCCTTTTGTAACAAAGCGACGTCCACATGTCTCACAGAGGTAAGGTTTCACTCCAAGGTGTCTATTTTGGTGATCTAAAAGACTCTGGCGCATCTTGAATCGTCGGCCACATGTACTGCAGGGGTATGGTTTTTCATCTGAATGAACTCGTTGATGCACAATCAAGTATGATTTGCATTGGAAGCCTTTCCCACAAATGTCACAGCTGAATTCAAACTCTCCGGTATGGCGTGCTTCATGTTGAGCTAAACCAATTTTAGAACGAAATGCCTTTGGGCAGGAAGAGCAGCGGAATGGTCGTTCACCAGTGTGTCGCCGCATGTGTTCACGTAGTTTGTAATTGGTACGATATTCTTTGCCACACTCGGCACACACTTTTGGTTCCCACTTCTTGCGGGTTGATGGCTGATCCGAACTGTCAGCACCTCCAGATGTCTCAGTCACTTCTGATGTACCACCACAGCCACCTTCACTGTGCTCGTCCAGTTCGTCTTGGCTTGGAAACACATCACCACAGGTTGCACAACGAACTTCAGTACTTTTTCTCTGAGAACTTTGTGGGTTGCTGAAAAAATTACAAATGCTTTCAGATGATACCTAAGAAAACTTGAAAATGTAAGAATAACATGTAATACATATTACAAGATGTGCCACGATTCACAGAATTGTAAATGCAAGTAAAATATTAATATCTGGCAAAGCAATGAATGTAAGAAAACTATGCCCAAAAATTAAAATGTACTAAGTCTGATTTAAACAGAAAATATGCTTATGTAGGGGATTGTAATGAAAATATCCTGAAATCAGTAGACTGCCATAGAACATGACACAAGGTATTTCTCTCCCTTTATCTAAGATAAAAAAGTTCTTTTTTAACATTAAAGATTATCTAGGTCTCCGTAAACTGGATGTGTATCACAATCTGTGTGAATGTGGTATATCTTACATTGGGCAGGCTACCAGAATACTTAAGGTCTGATGCAAGGAAAACCATTGATACATCCTTCTAAAACAACCGAGCAAATCAGCTGTGGCTGAGCACTGCCTCAATCATGAAACGAAATTATGTTGAGACACACACTTCCCAAGATATCTAGGGTGCATATGGAGTTGACAAGAAAAAATGCAAGGAATATCCATGGATTACAACATGAAAAGAAATTACTTTTTAGTTCCACTCTCTGAACAGATTATTACATCGCATATTGAAAAAGTTCAAAACAGGGAGTAATCAATCAATTTTTGCACATACAAACTGATGGAAATTACTTTGTCAAATTACAACACAATGGGCAATGCAAAATCATCTGCAAAATATGACTGTACAGGCAAGCTGCAGTTCAAAATTCAGTTACCGCAGTTAAACATGCCAGTTGTATAGTAATCATTCTGCAATGCTTAAACTCATATTTTTACTGTGACTGTTGGAAATATGAGATATGTAGTGCTTCGGGTGTTGGGAATTTCTATATTTCAAATATTTATACAGTCTGTAACATACAAAACAATGTAATTTGAATGATAAAGGTAATGTAAGGGTAATTAGTGACTATAAGTGTTTTCGTAATGAAAACAGAATAACCTATTAAAGTGGAAATGTAAAGTCTAACGCAAAGTGTAAAGCAGAGACGCGGCCAGCAGCAGGCACGTGGAGTCTCGAATCGCTGGAACAGCAGATCACCACGCAGCACATTCCGACGGCGTCGCGCGGCCACGGCTCACGTGTTCGAGAAATCGCAGAAGTTGACGAATCAGCTCAAGCGGTCATTGGCCAGCCATCTCACGAGCAGTAAGAATAGCGAAACGTGACCAATAAGAATGTATAATGTCAACAGTTTGAAACCGTCACAAGGCCAGTACAGTTACCTCTCCAGGCAAACATGACTATTATGTCAGCAATCCATCGCTGCACGAGTTTAAGGCTCCCACACGTGACAAGGTAACACATTTTGGCAGTTTTGGAAGAACGTGACTAGAAGCCAGCGACCGACTAGTGACTCTCCACGTGACCGAACATTCTGGAAATTTCTCCACGTGAAAGAGACCTTCTTGAACCAATAAATACCTGGACAATTGGAGCAGAGGGTGATTCTTTTGTTGCTTCAGCACGAGTGAAGTTCGGCACCATTCCGACCGATTACGCAACCGACATCGGAGAAGAAGGGACTAGGCGAGCAGTCGCGGGAACGGAAAAAGAATTAAAGAAGACTTACTGGGCACCCAGGCAGCTGAGAGGACGATGGGACTTCGGTCTCTCGATAGCTGACCTGTGAGATTTAGTCAATAATCGACAGCTGCGGGAGAGGAGCCCAGGGGTCGTCGGTTCGACGCCGCCAGCGCCCCACACTGCCCCTTTGATGGACGACGCACTCACCCACACAGGCCATGAAGCCTGAAGAGTTACGGACGCCTACATGAGGTACTGGCAGTAATCACAATGGGGAATGCGAACAATTGAATAAAGCCATGCGCCGCGTCGCGTCGCCGCTACAGACTGTAACGAAGACTGCGCCCGGCCTCGCCGCTGCTGCTGCCTACGCGTAACCGGATCACCGCATCCGCTATCAGCGTGCCGGCCTGCCACCTGCTGCCTTCGAGTAAGAAAATAACTGAATGTAAGGAAATTACCACAAGTATTATGTATATTTGTAAATAAAAAGCTATCTGCTTCAATGCTGTCTCATTTCAACATCCTTCCACCTCTGAGCCAAGAGAATTCACGTCCCACAAATGTGATTAATAACAAATAAATAATAATATGAATATTTCTTGTGTTAAACTAAGAGTAACTGCCCATCCTGACAAATATCAGTGATACAAGGTCGTTGATGCTTTAGGAAAAGAGTAAGAACTGTCAAGTGAATCATTAATCATACAGATAGCCACATTTAGTAACCAGTATGATCAGAAATAACCGAGATTACGGTACAGTAAGAATGTAAATTGAGAAATAATATAGGAATAAAATATGATAATGAATCTGAGAATTAACAAAAGACCTGATATAAGATTCAAATACATGGCTGAGAAATTAAAATGTTTGCAAAGTCTTAAAATGTCATACACACAATTTCATAATAAACATAGGAAATTTCAAAATCCAGTTGAAGATCATCTTTAACGGATCTTACTAAGGCCAAACTCTTCGCAGGTGGATGGAAGGTAACCTTGATTTTATTTCTCCTAAGCAACATGCCTATTTTGGAGGACACATTTCTGGCAAAAAGAAGGAAAGCAATTGATTTGTAATCATCAGTGTCCTCTGTGCATTGCTTCTTGTATTGTTGTACATGGCCTTCCTTATTTGGCGAAAAGTATATACGTTATCTTTGAAGACCTTCTCCACAGGCGACTAGAGGCAGCTTAGGAGGGCACCCCAAGACTTCCCGACCGCCCGATAGATGTCTCTACGGTTATG
This sequence comes from Locusta migratoria, assembly GCA_026315105.1. Taxonomy (NCBI): domain Eukaryota; kingdom Metazoa; phylum Arthropoda; class Insecta; order Orthoptera; family Acrididae; genus Locusta; species Locusta migratoria. Next base: position 17,075,957 of record CM048747.1, on the reverse strand, counting down.
CTACCAGAGCTCTGTGCGAAATGAGAACAACCAATAGTATCACAAGTTAGCAAGAGCCAAAAGAATTGCATTCTGGGGTAAACATTAATTGCCTCGATGCGGGCAGTTTGAACGCATTCTGCCCCTTTCTTATGAAAGTAATGCGAGTATATTCTGCAACATTCGACGTTTTTACATTTCAGTCTGATTTCAGAACGAAGTACGAAAAAATAGCTTCGAGTGAAACGTAGCCTATAGAAGGAAAAATCATGTTCTTCCTTATCACAAATTTTTGTGTTTCTTTCCAGATATGTGACGATTTCCGAGAGTGTGGTCAGGCAGGCGAATACAAATTTTATTGCTGCTTTCGGAGCAATTTAAGCTGCCCTCATAATTACCTGCCTGTCCAGATTTATTTTATTTATTTATTTTCGAGGTCTATGAAATCGTGACGGGAGTGTATCGCTGGGCTGTAGAATGTGTCATATTATTGCTATAATAATCATAGGTAAATGTCATGCGGCTTACTGACTACATTGTTTGTAAACAGATGCTTGAAAAGGGCTACACTTTACTTACGGGCTGCAAGGGCTTAGTGTGTTAATGTTGGCAAGGTTATATACAAGAACCTGTCAGCCATAGAGCAGGAACAGCATTAATTACTTTTCTCACGGCCAACACAAAAGATTAATTATATTATTTTTTGTCAGAGAATGTGTAATGTGGTTGCCAACACCAACACACTACGTCTGTACCATAAAACTTAGTTCTAATTCACAGAAAAAGTATACAGCCAGTAAGTGATTTACCCATGAGAGTGACATGGTCAGTTCTTATAGTGAAGCTAAAACTTAAACAGGAAGTAACGCAGATTATTAATCAACTCCTTTAAAGAATAGATATCTAGAAGACGAGGGGTTCTTGCTTCTTTAATTTAGCCATATCACCACCGACTGATGTAATATAAACTATTAGGTTTATTTTATACTATTCTGCCTGAATAATTTACCGTGTTCCTCATTGTCTCCTGCTAGAATTTTTAATAAAATACTATATTTGAAGATCGTGTTTATTTCTTGTAATATCAAGTTCACATGCACTCTTAGTTTTGTGAACAGTATGATTATAATTCAGAGAGCACATAAGTAATAAAATGTACTAGCATGACTTAGTGAAGAAAGCCAGCTGTTTCAATAAATCTCTACAATAGTATCTAGAGTGCACTCTGATAATACTCTCTGAGAGAGCTGTATTTCGGAAGCAGACAGCCAAATATATGTGGTAAGGAAGAATATTAATATTGTTGCCGCTCGTAAAGCTGTCCTATTGGGTTCCTACCTAAGGGCACACTGTGAAATTATCATAGATTGGGAAATAAACGGCGAAATATTTGCGTCATTCATTTTCTAATCACAAGGAAATATAAATAATGTAGAACACTGCACATCATACTTGTGTTACATTAATAAGCAACTCCTAGAGTGTGTTTAAATAAAATATTTAAAAAAATTAAAGGAAGTGTGTGAGTACAAACTATGATGCCTTGTATTGACAATCTAGAACGCTATCCATTACACCACATTGACGACAAACATTGCAAGGCTTTATTATTAAATTCATTACAACATCTTATTGCTGCAGTACAGTTTCATATATAATAACAAGGTAAATCTCCTTGTGATGCAGTGCCAGTGCACTGTCACTTTGAAATGGAACTGGGCAACCTTAACACGAAACAGTTAACATATTATGCCAGAATGAACAACGGCGTCTTCTGCATCGAGTCAAGGATATACCAGTGCGGTAGCGTAACCGTAGAGACATCTATCGGGCGGTCGGAAAATCTTGGGTGCCCTCCTAAGCTGCCTCTAGTCGCCTGTACCTTCTCCAGGTGTTCCAATTCTGCATGGAGGTTATCTTCATCAGATATTATATGCGCTCGATGAATTAAAGTGCTGAGGACCCAGCAGTTTGCAAAGGGTAATGGCAGCTCAACGCCTTTAAGTATAGATCAGTGTGCGTCAGTTTTCTATACACGGAGTGACCCAGTCATCCATCATTCTTTCTTTGTACAAGCACATCTAAAAAGGGTTAAGTCCCGTCGTTTTCAATCTCCATTGTAAACTTGATGCTGTCATGCAGTGAATTTAAATTAGAGTGCAATTTCTCAAGCTCTTCTCTACAATGAGGCCATATAACAAAGGTGTCATCTATGTAGCGTCAGAACACTATGTGCTTTAAAACAGCAGACTCTAGTGCCTTCTCCTCGAAATCCTCCATAAAAAGGTTAGCCACCACAGGGGACAAAGGGATCCCCATGGCAACACTGTCCGTTTGCTCAAAAAATTTGTTATTAAATAAAAAGTACGGCGAGGAGAGTATGTGTTCAAACAAGGCTGTCAGTTCTGCACTAAATAAGTTACCAATAAGATGTAATGAATCAAATAAAGGCACTTTGGTAAAGAGTGAGACCACATCAAAACTTACAATTTCTGAGCTTAATAGACTTCAAGCGATGGACAAAATCTTCAGAATTGTGTATATGGTGACAACACTTACCCACATACGGCTTGTGACGATACTGCCAGCCCTCTCATCTCAATGTTATCGTACGATACCATCTGCGTCGGACCCAGAATCGTGTGGTTCAATAGTAATACATGTTGTGTGTGAAGTTAAAAACAAAATAGCCAGCCTAGGAATCAGTATAGGACAGTGTCCCGGTGCTACTGTGATTAAAACAAGTGATAGATTTCATTAATTAAGAGATTTGTTTAGATGCTTTCCAGACAGTTCTATAAACAATAGTCTTGTCATTGTACATTATTTCAAGAATTAGAAAGAACAGACATCAAAAACTTTATGTAAATGAAAATAAATAGCATTGTATATATGTCAGGCTCATAAACAAGTTGTGTTGACCAGCTAATTGTATTAATTAATTTAATACTCAAAACGTCAATATTGTTATTTTTTGTATATATTGACTGATGTGCGATTTTAAACCTAGTTTCAGAATTGCAAATATATTTGATAGCTCAATATATGTTGGTACATGTATGATGTACTCATTAACAAATTAATTGTCATTTAACATTGTTGTTTGTTGCCAAAAAAAAGATCGGAAATTACAACTTAAACAGAGATGCGCCATCTAAAATTATTGTATGTATATTTTTCATTTTATATTGTGATAATTTTAGTTTACATGAAATGTTTTACTGTTGTGTTCTTTAATTGTAAATTAGTATATTCAATTGTTATGAACAATGCATAATGTAAGGTCATTATTGTCGATGTTATATATTTGCCTCACCGCCTTGCGTGGGGGAGTTCGAGTTTTGGCTTTTCTAAAGTGCACTGGAACCAATGTCAGTCTGTGTTTTGAAATGTAAGTACTACCAGCTAAGTTCTGATGCTTTGTATATGTTTTGAGGTTGTAATGTTTTGGTGGAGAAGCAGTTTGATTGCAAATTAAAGAAGAAGTGAAAATTGTACCTGCGAGTATTTATTTCTACCACGACGCCCCAGGAGAATAATGTTGCAGCGAGCAGAACCCCCATACATTTTAATGTTGAAAAGCTAAGTATCTAGTTTGGAAGTGGTAGAATGAACTGTAATTACTTAACAATCCAGTAAAACATTACAGGCTTGAGTAGAAATACCGGGTGTTTGGCAGTAGAATAGGTCAGAGCACCAATATTACTCACTATTAATCTATTAATCTCAGTGGAGCACCATCCTTGGATCTTGGGGAGACCATAAAGTCTCGGTGGTACTGCATTATGTGGTTTCAGACTCTTGGTAACTTGTTCAGGTAGAAAACATTCATTTAACAGTGCAGTAGTTTTCCTTGCTATCCGGCTTATTGGATCCTTTTCAATTTTGCGATACATAGAATTACTTAGCCTACTGTAAATCTTGTCGTTGTAGGCTTCCTTTGTCATCAGGACTGTGGCATTACCCTTATCTGCAGGGAGAACGACTGTGGTAGTATCTTCTCGGAGGCTGCAAAGAGCAGCTCTTTCAGCTGAAATCCATCAAAAGAGGCTTAGTGGGCATAGGAGTGAAGTTTAATCCTTTTGAGAGAACATAAATCGTCACGTCGTCCAAAGATTTCTCTGAGAGGTTCACCACAGATCATCCATAGGAAGCATCTCATGACTTATGTGTTGCGACTCGGCAAAACTTTGCACTTTGCCCGTTCGTACTGTCCCTATGCGCCCAGTCTGCTTTAGCCCAGGATAATCCATCAATCCAGTCCCAACTGAAAGAGAAACATCTTGCTGCAATCTTCAGATGTAAATTAAATAAATATCCAGAAACAGCTTCTAATTCACAACGTGTAAAACGAATACGTTCTCTGACTAAGGCCATGCTCACTTTACATTTTATATTATTTGCAGCAGCACTATTGATGAAATGAACAACTCTGGTGAAAGTAAGAATCATTTTATGGTCTCTATATTTCAACAAGAAAATCAATGAACACAGTAACCTGGCTCTTCTCATGTAATTTATCCAATCTACGGACATTGTGAATCATCTCCTCCCCGTAGAGATATCTGATGTGACTTCTGAATATAATATCTGGCGAAGATAACCTCCACGCAGAATTAGAACACCTGGAGAAGTTTTTCAAAGATAACAGATATACTTCTCGCCAAATAAAGAAAGCCATGTACAACTACAATAACAAGTAGCAAAGCACAGAGAACACTGATGACGATTACAAATCAGTTGCTTTCCTTCCTTTTGCTGGAAATGTGTCCTCCAAAATAGGCAGGTTGCTTAGGAGAAATAAAATCAAGGTTATCTTCTGTCCACCTGTGAAGAGTTTGGCCTTAGTAGGATCTGTCAAAGATGATCTGTAACTTAGAAAATCGGGTGTTTAAAAGATCCTTTGTGAGTGTGGTGCTGCATATATGATCTGTAGAAACGATGTATAGAACACGAAAGACACACCCGTCTACTCCAACCATCAAAATCAGCAGTAGCAGAACACTGCATTTCCATGGGACACACAATGGAATATAGTAAAACTAAAATTTTAACTCCAGTCTCCTGTTTCTGGGATTCACTTATTAAAGAATTGGTGGAAATTCGTCTTGCCGACAATCTTATAAATCGTGACAACGGCTATCAGCTCGACAAAAATTGGAATCCTGTGATTAATATCATCCAGTCACAGCGTAATCGACGCCATCAATTGATTATCAATGATTAGAAGAGTTTTGCTCTTCCACCATCGAGAGCAGCACATACAACTCGGCTGTATCACACATGACACCATCTAACACATGCGCAAAATGATACCAGCACTTTTGGCATGTGCAAGAACCACTATAAAAACCGCGACTGCACCTGGGATCTTCAGTACTCGCTACTCACCTGAAGATCGCCGGACGTTCCCAGGCCGAAATATCGTGTCAGAATGACGACGGGATCCGGCCGCACACCCAAAAGTTACTGGATGAAGAAATATGCCGGGAAAGATTCAAAAGTCACATCAGCACATTATTGCAGTTATTATAGCTCCATCAGTGACATCCTCTGACCAGCAGTATAGTTTTCCTCGTTGCTTTCAGCAGAAAGTTAATGAGACATAAAAAAAAAAAAAAAAAAAAAAAAAAAAAAATCCAAGTAGCTTGAAGTAAACATACCTCTGACATCAGTCAGTTGCATAATTTTGGAGCACATATTATGTTCTAGTATTATGTCATTTCTGGAGACCAGAGGTCTCCTTAGTAGGAAACAACATGGGTTCCAAAAGCAGCAACCATATGAAACACAACTCGCCTTATTCATCCACGAGATCCTGAGAGCAGTAGGAGGTGTTAGATACTGTTTCGTACTGATACCTGATGAACAAAGTGCAAGATTATGGAATATCAGACCAGCCATGTGACTGAAGTGATGTGTTTCTAGCTAAAAGAAGCAGCATGTTTATTCTCAACAGAGAGAAGTATTCAGATGTTAAAGTGATCTCAGGCACGCAACAGGGGAGTGTTATAGGACTGTTGCTTTACACAATATATCTAATATATAAAAGTGAATGTTTGTGTGTTCATATTTTATGCATGGCCGTACCGTTCAACCGATTGTGATAAAACTTTGTCAACATATTGCTTGCACTTTTGCGATGATCATAGGCACCATTAAATGACTGTATGACAAATAGTTCAGGAGATATGATGTAATAAACAATGAAATGCGCGGAAAAGTGCTGTATCATGTGACGTCAGCTTCTAAATCACTGTACCAATTTCAAGCAAATTTGGTACACATTTCCTGAGGACATGCAGCTCTACAGTATGAATATATGATGATGGCATCATCTTGGATAAAATATTTTGGAGGTAAAATAGTCCCCCATTCAGATCTCCAGGTGGGAACTACTCAGGAGGATGTGATCATCAGGAAAGACAATACTGGCATTATACGGATCGGAGCATGGAATGTTAGATCCCTTAATTGGGTAGGGAAAAGAGAAAATTTAAAAAGAGAAATGGATAGGTTGAAATTAGATATAGTGGAGATTAGTGAAGTTCGGTGGCAGGATGAACAGGATTTCTGGACAGGTGAATACAGGATTATAAATACAAAATCATTTGGGGGTATCACAGGAGTAGGACTGATGATGAATAAGAAAACAGAAATGTGGGTAAACTACTATGAGCAGCACAGTGATCGCATTATCATTGTCAAGATAGTATGAAGCCAACACTGACAACAGTAGTACAGGTTTATATGCCAACTGGCTCTGCCGATTATTTAGATTGAAGAAATGTATGAGGAGTTAAAGGAAATTATTCAGACAATTAAGGGAGAGGAAAACTCAATTGTGATAGGAGACTGGAATTCGGCAGTAGGAAAAGGAAGAGAGGGAAAAATAGTAGGTGAATATGGACTGGGCAGAAGGAATGAAAGAGGAAGTCGCCTGGTAGAATTTTGCATGGAACAAGATATAATCATAACAAACATCTGGTTTAAGAATCACAAAGAAAGGTTGTATACATGGAAGAGACCAGGAGACACCACAAGGTACCAGATAGATTTCATAATGGTAAAACATAGATTCCGGAACCAGGTTTTAAACTGTAAGACATACCCAGGGGCAGATATAGACTCTGACCATAACTAAACTTATTAGTCATGAATTGTAGGCTGAAACTGAAAAAAACTGCAAAAAGGTAAGAAAATAAGGAGATGGGACCTGTATAAATTGAAGGAACCTGAAGTTCTTGAGAATTTCAGAGGGAATGTGAGACAACAATTGGCAGAAACAGGAAGAAATAAAACAGTAGAAGAGGAATGGATAACATTGAGAAATGAAATAGTGAAGGCAGCAGAGGACAAAATGGGTAGAAAGGCAAGACCAACAAAAAAATCCTTGGATATCACAGGAAATACTAAATTTAATTGATGAAAGGAGAAAATATAAAAATGCAGTTAATGAAACACACAAAACTGAGTATAGATGACTAAGAAATCATACTGACAGGAAGTGTAAAACAGCTAAGCAGGAGTGGCTAGAAGGCAAATGCAAGTCTGTGGATGAATGTATAAATAGGGGAAAAATACATACCACCAACAGGAAAATAAAAGAAACATTTGGAGACAAGAAAAGCAGCTGAATGAATATAAAGAACTCAGGTGAAAGACCAGTTCTCATCAAAGAAGGGAAAGCTGAGTGATGGAAAGAGTATACAGAAGGGCTTTACAAAGGAAATGAACTTAGAGACAATATTGTAGGAAGGGAAGAGGATGTAGATGAAGATGAAATAGGAGATACTATACTGAGAGAATAATTTGGCAGAGCACTGAAAGACGTAATTCGAAGTAAGGCCCCTGAAATGGACGACATTCCCTCAGAACTACTGAAGTCTCTGGAAGAGCCAGCCATGACAAAATTATTTTACCTGGTTTGTAAAGATGTATAAGACAGGGGAATACCCTCAGACTTTTAAAAAATGTAATAATCCCCATTCCAAAGAAAGCAGGTGCTGACAGATGTGAAAATTAAGGAACAATCAGTTTAATAAGTCATGGTTGCAAAATTTTAACACTAATTATTTACAGAAGGATGGAAAAGCTGGTAGAAGCCGACCTTGGGGAAGAAGAGTTTGGATTCAGGAGAAATGTAGGAACTTGGGAGGCAATCCTCACTTTACGGCTTATCCTAGAAGATAGATTAAGGAAAGGCAAACCTACATTTCTAGCTTTTGTAGATTTGGAGAAAGCTTTTGACAATATTGATTGGAATAACTTTCAAATTCTGAAATCAGCTGAGTAAAATATAGGGAACAGGAGGTTATTTACAACTTGTACAAAAACTAAACAGCAGTTATCACAGTTGAAGGGCATGAAAGGGATGCAGAGGTTGGGAAGGGAGTAAGACAGGGTTGTAGCCTTTCTCCAGTTATTCATTTTGTACATTGAGCAAGCTATAAAGGAAAGCAAGGAGAAATTTGGAGTAGGAATTAAAGTTCAGTGTGAAGAAATAAAAACACTGCGTTTTGCCGATGACATTGTAATTCTGTCAGAGACAGCAAAGGACCTGGAAGAACAGATGAACGGAATGGACAGTGTGTTGAAAGGTGCGTATAAGATGAACATTAACAAGGGTAATGGAATGCAGTCTTAGAAAATCAGGCGATGCTGAATTAATTTGGTTAGGTAGCGACTCAATAAAGGTTGTAAAAGAGTTTTGTTATTTGGGCAGTAAAATAACATATGGTGGTCGCAGTACAGAGGATATAAAATGCAGAATGGCAATGGGAAGAAATGTGTTTTTGAAAAAGAGAAAACACTGAATTTAATTTAAGCTTAAGGAAATCCTTTCTGAAGGCATTTGTGTGAAGTGTTGCCTTGTATGGGAGTGAATCATGGACGATAAACAGTGCAGACAAGAAGAGGATAGAGGCTTTTGAAATGTGGTGTTACAGAAGAATGCTGAAGATTAGGTGGTAGGATAGCGTAACTAATGAGGAGGTGCTGAACAGAATTGGGGAGAAAAGGAATTTCTGGCATACCTTGACTAAAAGAAGGAATCGATTGGTAGGACACTTTCTTAGACATCAAGGAATTATGAATTCAGCATTGGCGGGAAATTTGTGAGGTAAAAATTGCAGAGGGAGACCAAGAGATGAATATAGTAAGCAAATTCAAATGGATGTAGGTTGCCGTTCTTATGAGGAGATGAAGAGCCTTGCTCAGGATAGAGTTGGGTACAGAGCTGCATCAAACCAGTCTCTGGACTGAAGACCAAAACAACCACAACAACAACATTCCTTCTATGAGGTAACAATTGATGAAGTAAGAACTGCTTACAACATATAGTTCAGGAGATATGACGTCATATGGTTGAAAACCTGTGGCATCATGCGACATGCAAATAAGAACACTTTATTCCTCCTAAAATCTTCAAGACATTTTGGACATCTGAACTTTAAAACAAGAGGAAGGTCACTCTCACATGAAATTTTGGATGGTGCATGTTGGGGGATACTTTACATATGAACTTCATCAGATTCTACAGTTGTATCCCAAACCTGATGACATTTTTAAATATGATTGAACAATCCAGTTTATCAGTGACGTATTAATATATTCAGGTTACCTACAATCATTTCAATTAATTAACATGACTAAACAGTTTATTTTAAGATTTCAGTGAAGTTTCAAATGAAATAAAATTTCTGAAAATTCTAGCAGCTCTCTCTGGAAGTTATGTTACTTTATCAGGGTGACAATCATCAAAGAAACATTTTAAACATATATTGTGCACACTATGTTAATTTTATATAAGCAATTTAAAGTAAGAAATTTTTTAAAAAATATGCTTTGTGGAAAGTACACTTCGTTCAGATTTTTAAATGACGGTTCTTTGGCTGTCAGCTCTGATGCATACCAAGTGTACTGAATCACCAGCAGAAGGAATTTATTGCTACCAACGTATGGTTTTAATGCGAATTTGAAAATAAATCTAATATATAATAATTTATTTTTGTCTTTGTGTTCATATTTTATATATGGCTATACCGTACATCTGATTGCAATAAAACTTTGTCAACTCATTGCTTGCACTCGTGCTAAGGTTATAGGCATACTAAAATTAACTTCTTATGGTGCATGGCAGAGGGTGCTTTACAATTAGTTATTTTGTTCCTTACGCCTTCACACTGAAATGGCTAGCCGGATATGAATGAAATTTGGGACAGAGGTAGCTTATACCCTGATTAATGCACGGGCTATGTTTCCTAAGCCAGCGTACGGTGCGATGTGGAGGGTACCTTACAACTGGTTAATACATTTGTTTCTCTTCACACTGAATCTGACGGATTTTAATGTAGATAGCTTACAAACTGAATTAACATGGAGGATACCTTACAATAAACTTAGACAGCACTTCACTGATCACCATAAGGTTAAAAGTGTAATGTAATATTTCACAGGTGGAGGAGATGACTGACTGGGGAGGTGGAGGAGTTCAACAGAGAAAAGAGGAGGTGAGTCACGGAGAAATGGGAAGGTGGGTATAGAAAGAGACGGACTGAGAGAGGGGAGATGAGATGAACAGAGAGGAGAGGGGCAGAAAGAATATGGACAGAGAAGGAAGGAAAGAGAAGGTCGACAGAGAGAGAAAATAGAAGGAGAGGTGGACTAATTTAAGACGAATAAATAAGTACCCAGGTGACTGACACTGTGTGTGTGTGTGTGTGTGTGTGTGTGTGTGTGTGTGTGACATTGGAAGTTCAATGAGGCTTTTCTCGGATGAGGCTGTAGATTATCAATAAGCGTAACAATGGAGAAGGGTAGCGAAATGCAGAAAGATCTGCAGCATATTGGTGCATGGTGCAGGAAATGGCAATTGACCCACAACATAAACAAGTGTAAAGTGCTGTTGTGCTGTTACCAGGAATGGAGTGTTGGGGTATCAGAACAGTAAGAAGCGAATTTCTATTTTAATTTCATTTAATTTAATTTTCTATTATTATTTTTTTTTTAAAGGAGAGAGAAAATTATTATTAATAATAACAATAATAGACAATTATTAATTAATGTTGTGAAAAACAAATCATCTGTGGAACTAAAAGAAAAAAAAGTGGAAGAGCAGTATCTTTGCTTTTTAATTAGCAGTTAGTCTTGTCTTGACTTCTCGAGCAGTTAGAAGTGATGAGCTGTCTCATTTTTTCCTTCTATGTAAAATTTCAGTTGACATGTAAATGTTTTTACAAAAATACAAATCCTTTTCAAGAGTGAAAAGTTTCGTCTTAGTTCATTACTTCGGCCTTAAAGTGAACCACTTAATGACCCTGAGATGTGATGAAGCAATCAACAATAAGAAGACATTTTGAAAACTGTCGGTATTTTTTACATGAGTTTATTCTACGGTTTCTCTGAAGTTTATTAATATTGACTGCGGTTCTTCTTTGCTAAGTTTCATTAACATTTAAAATATATATATATATATATTTCACAATATAAAGATGTTCCACTGTGTTTACATAGAAAGAAACAGCTTTTATTATATAGCGACACAATATCAGGACAAACACTGGAAGCTGTTACTTTCATAAAATATCTGGAAGTAGACATAAGGGGTGATTTGAAACGGAATAACCATAAAAAAGCAATTGTGACTATGGCGGATGCAACACTGAGATTCATTGGATGAATCCTCAGGAAGTGTAGTCTGTCTTTAACCCTTTATTGGGCAATTTTGCTCTCAACATCAAAATTGAGCATGGTTTTTTTCAACATATTTTAATTTTCATGCTTAAACAGGCAATAGTGCTTGAAACCAACATTTAAGCTTTCAAATACGGTGATGCTTCATTGTCTTTTCCGAAAAATTTCGATATAATCAGAATTTTTCGATGACACTGAAAGCATTAGTTACTGGGGCACTACTCTCTTTCAATTTTGTGACGATATTTTTTCTGATACATGGAAAACTACTTATAAAAGGGAAAGAGGAAACTTTGAAGGTGATTTCTCATGAAAAAGTATTGGCGAATTTTTATCTGGGACATTGCAAATGGGCTGCTGTTTATAGGGAAGAGGAGACCTAGTAGACCACTGCTAAATTCACAATCAGCCCACAAGAAGAAGAAAACAGCATCTCCTGTACCAGTGAATGATGTACGATGTGACAGATAAAACAATTATTGCCACTTGCCAGTTTATGGGCCAAAATAAATATGCACGTTTTGCCAACACTAGCACTTGACTATGAAATGTGGAAATTGTGGGATTGTTCTGGACTTTTGTACAAAAAAAGACTTGTTATCAGACTTTTCACATGAAATAGTCCAAAATACAATGATTTCGATAGCCACAAGAACAACAGAGTAGTATTTATATTGTATTACTCATGCGATTTTTTGGGTTATGTAACTTACAGGAAACTATATTTTGAAAAAAATTGTATAAAATTGTTTACATCTTGTTAGCATGTAATTTAAGTAACTTAATATTTTTTCTACGCCTGATTTCTGTGTGTGCAAAATAAAGGGTTAAAGGAAAGAAGTTACAAAACTGTCATTCAGCCAGTGCTTGAGTAATGCTCATCAGTGTGGGATCCGCACCAGGTGGGGTTGATAGAGGGCATAGAGAGGACCCAATGGATAGCAGCATGCTTTGTTATGGGCTCATTTAGTAAGCACAAAAGTGTCACAGAGATGATTAGGAAATTCCAGTGGGAGACGCTGCAAAAGAGATGCTCTGTATAACGGTATGGGCTTCTGTCAAAGTTCTGAGAGCGTATGTTTCATGAAGATTCAAATTCAAAAATGTTTGTAAATCTATTGGACCAAACTGCTTGGTCATCAGTCTGTAGCTTAAACCTAGGTAAACTAACCTATGGACAAACACACACACCCCTGCCACAGGGAGGACTCGAACCTCCACAGCGAGCAACCACATGCTCTGCAGCGAAATGCTTTAGACCGCTCGGCTACTCCACCGCGGCTTCATGAAGATTCAATCAATGTATTGTTTCCTCCTAAGTATATCTCATTAAGCAACCACAAGTATAAAATTAGAGAGATTAGGGTTCACATGGAGCCATACAGACAACCGTTTTTCCTGTGAACATCCATGACTGGAAAAAGAGGAAGTGAAACGTTACACAATGTACCCTCTGCCACACACCGTGAGGTGGCTTCCAGAGTATGGATGAAGATGATGTAAACGTAACTTAGGATCCTAAAATATACCTTCTCTAGTTTTGGCTTCTGACACTTTAATATAGCATCAGGCTTGAGATCTTGTGTTGAGAATACCTTACAAGGTTTGGGAACTGGTGGTAAAGAAACCCACCCATGGTTGCTGTTACACAGCTATTAACTGTGGCCTCTATGGCAATGGGGATGCTGGTTTTCACACTTTCACAGAAACCAACAATGGTTAAGCCACCATGGCCATAGCAAAACATTTATACCTTTTTATCAATACACTAATGTTCCACATAACCCATAAGTATGGAAAGTGAAAATAAAATGTGCTTTAAGGCAGTTCATATTATATAAGTAGCAGCTAATATGGAAGAATTTTACTATCATGATCTTCACTGCCTCGATAATGCGTAATTAAGTTTTGAAGGATATAACTAGTTTGATTTTGAAGTTATCACAGTGCAAAAACAGTCTGAAATATGTTTTGCCATCACAAAAATACACCATTTTTACAAAGTTTCAGATTTATGTCACAATTACTTATGAAGGTACAAAAAGCTAACACTTTTTTTTTTTTTTTTTTTTTTTTTCAGTTAACTACGATTCAAATTATCTATGTGAAAATTGCTGAAGAAATATTTTTTGATAATTTGATTCAGATAGTGTTAAACGTTAAACAGGACTGCCCAGTTTTGCTTCTTTCAAGAAAATAATGATGGGGATATTGTGTTATTCAATGTTTCTGTTAAAAAACTAACATGAAAGCAACGGAGTGTCATTGCAGATTTATTTGTACCCAATAAATGAAAATAAATGGAACAAAGAAAAAATTCCTTTGTATATCAATCATCAAAATCTCAAACATGGTTGCAGTTCAGAAATGGTAGAATGTATAAATTTTTTGAATAAATACCAGCCAACCATTTGCATTAAAATGGCTTTAATTAAAACCATTACCTGGGTTTCAACAAAATTAATTTTGTCTTCTTTTGAAGTCGGATCTGTTTTCAGGATTTTCAACTTAATGTCCGAATATTTGAATGCAGCTTTTGATACCAAGGCCCACCAAGGTATCAAAAGCTGCATCCAAATATTCGGACATTAAGTAGAAAATCCTGCAAATAGATCTGACATCTGAAAAAGACAAAATTAACTTTGTGAAAACCCAGGTAATGGTTTCAATTAAAACTATTTTAATGCAACTGGTTGGCTGTTATTTATTCTAAAAATGTATATATCAGTCATACTGCAACTAAGTGATGTCAAAGATATTAAATACAAAGAGAGATGTTGAATTAAAATTTGGGTCACGGCTGGGATCCAAAGCAGGGTTCTGCTACTTACTAGGCAGATGCTATACCCACTCAGCTAGCATGACGTTATGGATAAAGTGATTACACGGAGTGTCTTAAGAGCACATTGATACATATTACCCACTCAGCTAGCATGACCTTATGGATAAAGCACATTGACTGTCTTAAGAGCACATTGATAGATATGACATAGGGGAACATCAAGGCAGAATTTACATTAGTGTAGTAAAGAGGAACATGCTCTTAAGACAGTCTGTGTAGTTGCATTATCCATAAGGCTTTGATAGATGAGTGGGTGAAACATCTGCCTAGCAAGAAGGAGGTCCCGATTTCGAATCCTGGCAGTCACACATATTTTAATTTAACACCTCTCTTTCTATTCAATATCGCACATGTAATGAGACAACATATGTCTTGGGAAATAGTTATTTTATTTTTATTTATTTATTTGTTTTTCTGTTCCATAGGACCCAATTGAGGAGTGAGACTCCATGGTCATGGAACAAGTCAATACATTAATTGTTACACAAGAATGGTAATAGAAAAATTTTAAGTAGTCCTTTGCACACAACAATCTTAAGACAAAGTGAAAAGAATCAATAAAGAAAAAATGAATTAGCTTAATTGTTTAACTTTTCTAGGAGTTCCTCGACAGAATAAAAGGAGTGAGCCATGAGGTAACTCTTCAATTTAGATTTGAAAGCGTGTGGATTAGTGCTAAGATTCTTTAGTTCTTGTGGCAGCTTATTGAAAATGGAAGGCCACAGAATATTGTACCCCATTCTGCACAAGTGTTAAGGTGGTGTGATGCAAATGCAGATTCGACTTCTGTCTAGTATTCACCAAGTGAAAGCCACTAACTCGTGGGAATAAGCTGATATTATTAACAACAAACAACATTAAAGAAAAAAGTATTGTGATGCCAGAGTCAAAATTCCCAGACTACTGAAAAGGGGTCGACATGACGTTCGCGAACTTACACCACATATTGCTCGAACCGCCCGTTTTTGAGCCACAAATATCCTTTTTGCATCAGGCGAGTTACCCCAAAAAACAATGCCGTACATCATAAGTGAGTGAAAGTAAGCGTAATAGACTGCTTTTCGTGTTGAAAAATCACTTATCTCAGATATTGTTCTAATGGTAAATATAGCAGAATTTAGTTTTGGAACAAGATTCTGAACATGGGCTTTCCATGACAGCTTACTGTCTATATGAACACCTAGAAATTTGAACTGTTCAGTCTCACTTATCACATGCCCATTATGTGTAATCAGAATGTCAGCTTTCGTCAAATTATGTGTTAGAAATTGTAAAAACTGAGTTTTACTGTGATTTAACATCAACTTGTTTTCTACAAGCCATGAACTTATCTCTTGAACTGCATTATTTGATACTGTGTCAATATTACGAGCAACATCCTTCACTACCAAGCTGGTATCATCAGCAAACAAAAATATTTTACAGTCACCTGTTATACTCGAAGGCATATCATTTATATAAATAAGAAACAGCAATGGTCCCAAAACAGACCCCTGGGGCACCCCATACTTAATTGTGCCCCATTGGGATTGCACGTCATAGCTATTTTCTACACTGCGGAGAAATACCTTCTGTTGCCTGTTATTAAAGTAAGAGGTGAACCAGTTGTGGGCTACTCCCCGTATTCCATAATGTTCCAACTTCTGCAACAATATTTTGTGATCAACACAATCAAACGCTTTTGTTAAATCAAAGAAGACGCCTAATGTCCGTAGCCTCTTATTTATCCCATCAAGTGCCTCACAGAGAAACGAAAATATAGCGTTTTCGGTCGTTAAACCACTTCTAAAACCAAACTGTACGTTTGACAGGAAATTATGTGAACTGAAATGATCAATTAATCTTGAAAATACAGCCTTTTCTATAACTTTAGAAAAAACCGATGGCATAGAAATAGGTCTATAGTTGTCTACATTATCCCTTTCTCCTTTTTTATAAAGTGGTTTCACTACTGAGTACTTTAATCTGTTAGGAAACTGACCATTCTGAAAGGAAAAATTACAAATATGGCTTAGTACTGGGCTAACATATGGAGAAGAGTACTTTAGAATTCTGCTAGATACCCCATCATATCCACAAGAGTCCTTAGTCTTTAGTGATTTAATTATTGACTCAATCTCACCTATGGAAGTATCATGAAGGACCATTTCAGGTAACAGCCTCGGAAAGGCATTTTCTAAAAACATTATATGATTACCTGTAGAAACTAGAGTTTTGTTTAGTTCCCCTACTATATTCAGAAAGTGATTATTGAATATTGCACATATATCTAACTTGTCAGTAACAGAAACATTCCTACTACGCACTGACGTTATATCTTCTACCTGCTGCTGCTGACCTGACACTTCCTTTACGATTGACCAGATAGTTTTAATTTTATCCCAAGAGTTTGCTATTCTTTTTGCATACCACATACTTTTTGCATTCTTAATGACATTTTTCAGAACCTTACAGTACTGTTTGTAATGAGCTACTGCATCTTCATTCTGACTGCTTCTAACATTTTGATACAACTCCCGCTTAGTTCTACATGATACTCTTATCCCCTTTGTCAGCCACCCTGGCTGTCTGTTATTGGAAGTACCCTGTTTTGATTGTTCCAGCGGAAAGCAACTTTCAAACAGCATAAGAAATGTGTTCAGAAAAGCATTATATTTATCATCTGCATTATTGGCACTATAAACATCCTGCCATTCTTGTTCCTTAATTAAGCTTAAAAAGGTCTCAACTGCAACTGGATTAACTTTTCTGAGTAGTTGATATTTATGTTTAACATTTGTTTGAGAACAAATACTTTTTAGAGTTAAAAGTTGGGCTTCGTGGTCTGATAGGCCATTTACTATTCTGCTGACAGAGTGCCCCTCTAATAATGAAGAATGAACAAAAATATTGTCAATGGTAGAACTGCTATTTCCTTGCACTCTCGTTGGAAAAAATACTGTTTGCATCATGTTATAGGAATTAAATAGATCTAACAGCTGACTTTTCCTTGTGCTATCACCTACACAATTAATGTTGAAATCTCCACACACAATTAAATTTTTATACTTCCTATACAGTGAACCCAGAACCAATTCCAGCTTGGGCAGAAACATTTTAAAATCTGAGTCAGGGGATCTATAAATAACAACTATTACTAGTTTAGTCCATTAACATTAACAACTCCTGCACAACATTCAAATATCTGTTCTGTGCAGTGTTTAGAAAAATCAATTGACTCCGATGAAAAATCGTTTTTTACATACATAGCCACTCCCCCACACTGCAAGGAACTCCTAGAGTAGAAGGCAGCTAACCTGTATCCTGGCAAAAGAAGTCTCCGAATTGTCACACCACTTAAAAAGTGCTCTGAAATACCAATAATGTCAAAATCAGTATCAATAAGCAGTTCATTCACTTTATCTCTGATACCCTGTATATTTTGATGAAAAACAGTAATTCCCTTATTAATTATATTCTTAGACTTTGTCAAAGGTGGTTCCTTTCTTAGAGGGACTTCCTTTAAGCAGGAATACCTATCAGCTGTCTTCAGTCTAAAAAAAGGTGCAGCCCTAACACCAACTACTACAGGAATTTTTCCATGAGTGACACCCCCACCCCCTACTACACTGTCACCTATGAGCTTTGCCAACCTCCCTTTCCCATGCCTATTGAGGTGCAGGCCGTGGCTAGTAAAATCCGACCTTTGGATAGTCTCAACTGGCACCACTGCAATGTGATCCATGCCCTCCGTCATCAGCGCCTTCTCAAGCCCCATGTTAACACGGCTGACAGCCGTATTAAGACAAGGCCTATCATGACGCTGAAACAGCTGCACGAAATGCACATTCGTGCCACCAGTTTGTGTTGCTATCCTTTCCAGATCACCACCTATATCATATTCCCCGTCCCTATCAAGACTATTCCCGGCCCCACCCACTATAACTAACTGATCCTCTTTTGAAAAATTCCTACATAAGTCCCCTAAGTTACAAGTGACCTGAGCTAACCCTGCACTAGGCTTCACTATGCTGGTGACCTGGTACTCACTCCCAAGTACTTCCTGCAACTGTTGGCCAACACCTCTGCCGTGAGAACTGCCTAGCAGCAGATAATAGTTATTGTTTGATAAATGATGTCCATCCATTCTCTAAGTGGGACACTAACAATTGCTCATCAACTGTTTCTACCTAAACCATCTCCTAGCCTTATAGAAAGATTAAATATTTTAGAAACCATCTTCATCAATGATATCAAAATGAGTCATTCCATGTCAAATCAACACACTTTAAATAAAAATTTTACCTTATCCTCTTAGATTTTGCTGAAAGTTGGTGTACTTATAGTGGGTGCTGAAACTAAGAAAAATACCAAATTTCAGTTTTTTACCTCAAATCATTCTTGAAATAAGGTCAAGTAAACTTTTCAAAAACTGGCCAAAATTGAGTGAACGGACAGTTTTTAAATTGCTCTAAGAGCTGCCCTAATTGAGCTAGAGAGCTGGGAAAGGTGTCATTTTGCAGCATTTTGTATGCTCTTTCCACTGATATACACAACATAGCTTTTAATTATTAACCTTTTTAAAAATCCTAATTAATATTTTGAATTAAATTTTACTAAAGTACATAATTCAAAATTTTCAAAATATTTTCATAACTACTTCATACTGTTGTAAACCATATAGCAAAATATAAATGTGGGATGATGATGGGTTCATTGTTAAAAAATTATTCTGAACACTTGTTTTTCACTAACAGCCCTAGTTTCACCAAACTGACCTTTAAAAAACAGGAATTTCATTAAAATATACTGAAAGGTAAGTAAAAAAAGAATTAGAAATATCAAATATCACCTTTGTGTTATATATTACAAACAGGAAGACAAAATTGAGCATATGAGCTTTGTCGTCGTTATCAATTGCCTGGAGTACAAGAGAACTGCGGTTTACACCTTTCAAAAGAAGCTTATTTCTTATCTAACAAATAAATTTCAAAAGCTTTCAAAAAAGATATACTATTATTCTGGCAGTTCTGCTGTTCAGTACAAAAATAAACACTTTCTGAAGCTTTGCCTTCATGGGGAAGACATCAACATAAAAGCTGAGTGGCACTTTTCAGTCACAGAACATGGGAAAGAGCCTTGTGATGGAGTAGGGGGTTCAGTTAAGAGACTGGCAGCTCATGCAAGTTTGCGAAGGCCACACCAAAATCAGATCCAAACCGCACGAGATCTATTTGAGTGACTACTACATCTACATACCAATCAAAGATGTAGTGTGCTTGAATTCTACATCTACATGGGATACTCCGCAAATCACATTTAAGTGCCTGGCAGAGGGTTCATCGAACCACCGTTATACTATTTTGTCTCCCATTCCATTCTCGAATAGCGCGCGGGAAGAATGAACACCTGAATCTCTCCGTTTGGGCTTTGATTTCTCGTATTTTATTCTGATGATCATTTCTACCTATGTAAGTGGGAGTCAACAATATATTTTTGCATTCGGAGGAGAATGTTGGTGATTGGAGTTTCGTAAGTAGCCCACACCGCAGCGATAAGTGCTGTTGTTGTAATGAATCCCATCCCAGATCCTGTATCATTTCTGTAATGCTGTCTCCCCTGTATCGTGACAATACGAAACGAGCTGCCCTTCTTTGGACTCTTTCGATGTCCTCCATCAAACCCACCTGATAAGAATGCCACACTGGGCAGCAGGATGGACAAGCGTAGTGTATGCAGCTTCTTTTGTAGTTCTATTGCATCTTGTAAGGGTTCTGCCAATAAAACACAGTCTCTGGTTTGCCTTTCCAACGACATTATCTACTTCACGGCTTCAAAAATATTAAACAGCCGGCTTGAAGAGGCATTGACAATCAAAGAAATGCAACAATTTTGCACCTTTATTCCCAACACCACATCAAAATTAATAGTCAAATACTTTTCAAGTGATATGCAGAGTTGGGAGAGGGAAGTAACTACATCACCAGACAAACTTAAGTTACAAGATGTATCAGGCTATGTCATCTCTGTATATGGCAGAAACTGGCATCTTGGGTACGTTTTAGAGAGGGGAAAAAAATTAAGAACTTGAAGTGAAAACAACTTTTCTTCATTCATGTGGACCAGATAAGCCCTTCTCCAATCCTGCACATGCAGATGTCCTGTGGAGCTAAACTGCAGTCTGTTGCCCACACACTGCAAATGTTAACACTACAGAATACACCATAGCAGTCAACCATAGAGCAGGTAGCATGTTTTATTTATTTCATGATCTGCACAAAACAGTGATCATTTTAAGTGGACGTTAGGTTAGGTATAGGTTAAACAAGAAGATATTTTTAGTATGTGAGGGCACTACGCGTTGTGTTCTGTTGATTGTCACTTCCTCTTCAAGCCAGCTGTTTAATATTTCTGAATCTCCGGTTCAGACACACTCATATTATTGCTTTCCCATAGTTGCTCATGGCGAAGTTGCCAACATACATGCCATGTTAGTAACACGGGCAACAGACTGCAGTTTTACCATCCTGTGGGTATCAGTTGTGGATGTTCTCACAAAAGTAAATTCACTTAGTCCGGCAGGGAGAACTTACATTCTTAATGAAAGTGATGTAAACCAAACCCAGTCGGCTTTATTAAAATGTAATCTTTGAAGTTCCAATACAATTTATTGGGAAAACTACTTTCAACTCAAAACTTAATTTTCGTCTCAGGTTAGTGTTCATGTATATTTTATAGAAAGTTGTTTCAAAATTACTGCCAGTAGCTATTGTGTTAAATTTAGCTATGTATAGATACCTGTTATTCAAAAACAAGCATTATATATTTAATTTTTTAAATAGTTTCATTCCAAACACCATGGACCAGAGCTATTATGTAAATACTTGTACTTTTTCACACTTTATTTCAGTCTGTAGTTAAATGCTCACAATTTTTTGTTTTATCAGTAAATGAATATACTGTTAGTTACGTTGTATGAAATTAAAATAGGCAAGCAACTTAATTATATGATTAGTTTTGTTTTAATAAGGTGGTGTTTGGATATTTCTAATTATTATTTTTTTTTCTTACCTTTCAGTATATTTTAATGAAATTCCTGTTTGTTAAAGTCAGTTTGGTCAAACTAGGGCTATTAGTGAGAAACAAAAGTCTGGAATAATTTTTTTAACAATGAACCCATCATCATTCCACATTTATATTTTCCATGTGATTTATAACAGTATGAAGTAGTAATGGAAATATTTTGAATTATGTGCTAGTCTTGCATGGTTCACAGGAGAGCTTCTGTGAAGTTTGAAAAGTAGGAGGCAAGGTACTGGCGGAGGTAAAGTTGTGAGGTGGCATCGTGAGTCGTGTCGGGATAGCTCAGTCGGTAGAGCGCTTGCCCGCAAAAGGCGAAGGTCCCAGGTTCAAGTCCCAGTTCCGGCACTCAATTTTAATCTGCCAGGAAGTTTCATATCAGTGCACACTCCGCTGCAGAGTGGCATAATTTCATTCCAATGTATATTTATCAAAGTTGTTGTAAGTGCTGTGCTCTTGTATTTGGTAATCCACTGTAACTTTGTCAAAATTGTCACAAATATAATCTTTAGGTTTAAGTCAAGAATCGAAGGTCGGAGTTTATGACATGTTTACCTTTGGTTGTTTGTGATCTTTTGGTTCAGTAATGAGTTAAGTACTTGAAAATGGGCTTATAACCCGAAACCTAGGTTGTGCAGCATCAATAAAGTTTGTGAAACAAGGTTCAAATTAAATGTTGCTCATGACTTTCAGTATGCCCCTCATACAATCCCTCTGACATTGCTTTTCAAGAACTCTTACCTTAGTTCCTTGAGGTTATTTGGACACTCTTGTAGATATCGAAATATATAGTATTGGCAAATTAAAAACAGCAAACACTGACATATATTAGCGAATTGTACCTTTTTTCGGAACACAGTTGCCTTTGAGGTCCAGCTACATCAGCTGCTTTCTGGATTACTGGCAAAGTTTCCAGTGTAGGTAATGTCACAGGAACAGCACCACAGTTGTCATTAGTCAAATGTGCTATAGTCTGGTCTTCACTTGCAATTGCTTCTTGTTGATTACTGACATCCTGGTTACTTTCTGGACTACTTTTTCCACTGACAGTGGCTCTCATATCACCACCACCACCATCGTCACCATCTTCATCATCATTGTCTCCATTATCATCTTCAATCACTTTATCACCACCATTGGCCTCAATATCATGTTCCTCGATCTAAAACAAGTGAATTATAATAATTATATATATATATATTACATACACACACATACACCCCATAGTTACGTTACAGTAATGGAGTAATGCAAAACCCAGGATGGAATATAATAATTAATATAAGGGTAAGTTACTATTTATGAAGGGCAAGATGTGGTGAGCAACAGCAGCAGCAAGAGAGGGAGGGAGGAGTTTTTAAGCTCTGACAATTGCATGATTGAATTTTAGAAGCATTCAGTGTAAGCAGGGTAATTGCTGACACGTACGACATAATCCTTGAGTTGCCAGTATTGAGCAAGAAACCAATGAGCATTTCCTCACAGCCCCAGACATTCCAAAGGCCGTAGAAGCACAAACAGTAATTGGGAATACCGTAGTATTGTAAGAAAAGTTATTCAGGATATCTTGTGGAGAGAGAATTTCAAGTATCAATAAAAAAAAAAAAAAAAAAAAAAAAAAAAAAAAAAAAAAAAAAAGAGTGCTAAAATCTCGGAGAACCGGTATAATACCAGAGAGTTGATCACCCTACCCCCAACATGTATGAAAAGTTGTAATTTGAGAGCTGCCATAAATAGTACATTTCACTGTGCCTTAACCCTCGAGCGGCAGCACTGGTGCAAATATGCTACCACTTCTGTTTTAATGCTCACTGTTGTTGCAATAATGGAGATGCCGTATTTTCGCTTTAGTTATTCCTCAATTAAACCTTAACAATGAAGTCAGAGAAGGATCTGAGTTTCTAGTGCTTGGTTGTGTCCATCCAAAAAAAAGTATTGTTAGGGAGATTTGAAGATTTGCACCGTGCTGCCTGTCATGTAAGTAGATTTGAACTGTTTTGTGTTATGTCGAGTTTTCCTTGCAAATGGATTTGTGACAATTTCTAGTAAATATTTATTGTATAAATTTTACCTTACTTATTAAAATGCTCAAAATTTTAAATTGTTTCGTAAATAGAAGTTTCACTGTCAATAAATTGCCCTCTAGTTTCTCCTGATTAGCCATGCTGCAGTTTCCGTCAATCTCATTTTTAACCCTTTTTATGCCTTACTCAATGAGAAAATGAGTGTTATTCTACTACATAATTTAATCTTCAGGTCTCGTAGACATGATATGGGTCTAACACATTAGGAAACAGACTTCTTTCAACAAGAAAAGAAGATCTTAGTGACTTTTCTAGATTCTTCATAGATCCTGAACTGGATACTA
This sequence comes from Locusta migratoria, assembly GCA_026315105.1. Classification (NCBI taxonomy): domain Eukaryota; kingdom Metazoa; phylum Arthropoda; class Insecta; order Orthoptera; family Acrididae; genus Locusta; species Locusta migratoria. Next base: position 17,052,015 of record CM048747.1, on the reverse strand, counting down.
TTATTCAAACGTAAATCATAGTTCTGATCCCGAACAAGATTTCAGATGAAATGAATCTGATACTGAAGATGATACCACTCTGTGGAGTAAAATGACATACAAGCAGCACTCCAAGACACTGAAAAAGAATATCATAAAAATCTTCCCAGGTTCAAAAGGGAATGCAAGGAACATGAGAGATGCAAGCTCTCTCATTTATGATAAATGATAATATGATTGATGAGGTAATCATGTGTACTAAGTTCCACATAACACAGAAAAAAGCTGACACTAATTACTCAAGTGACAGGAACTACAGGGAAGTAACGAAAGAGGAAATGATAGTACTGCTGGGTCTATTATACTTGATTATTGTCCACTTTTGGAATCATGTTTCATTTGTTATATTTACACACTGAAGGTAATTGATATACTAATTCAGATATTAATAAATCTGATATTTCTACTTGTATATTAAACTATTTTTGTTATTACAATCACTTAATAGCTATATACTAGGTTTACAACTTACCGCAAAGACGTGGCAACGAGCTGTCACAGGCACGTACAAAAGACACACACATACAACACTTTCAGCTATTGGCCATGGCCTTCTTCAGAAAATAGAACACTCTTGCCACACTTTGAATCACACTCTGCAGAGCGTGATTCAAAGTGCGGTAGCTGGACGTGATGGTTGTATGACTGTGTTGTGTGCCTGTGTGATTGCATGAGTGTTCTATTTTCTGAATAAGGCCATGGCCGATAGCTGAAAGTGTTGTATGTGTGTGTCTTTTGTATGTGCCTATCGCAGCTCATTGCCACGTCTTTGCGGTGAGTTGTAAACTGTTCTTACTATATTATTAATTCCAACCTGGACTTTCCATAATTATATATACTAGGTTTGTAACTCAGAATACACAGTGGTAGCAAATCTGCACCACACTGCTGCTGAAGTTATAATAATTGTCGCCGCCGCCCGCTGCCGAAAGAAGACAAATCAGTTTTTGTAAATCCATTGCAGCTGTACATACTTCCAAGTTAGGCCCTTGATTCTTGATTGTGTCATCTTTCATGGAATCCATAGCTTTCTTTGCTTTTCGGTGATGGATTTCTAGTTACAGTTTATCGTCTTTGTTACTGGGACCACAACTCAATTTGGCTTTTTAAGGAGGTAACATGTAGAAAAAGTGTCACTTGGCAAATGATAAAATTTTAGTTTGGAGAATTTGTCTTTAGTGACTTTTGCATAGAAGCAGTATGTAATGTTGGTGTCTTCATGAAATTCCTTGAATAAATTATGAACAGTCAGGTCTTCCCTAAAGTATTGTTTGTCACCTGATTTTTCCCTTGAATAGTGGCTTTCTTGTCATGGCAGGCATTTATGTAATCAACAACCAGCTTTTCATCTTCTTCTGTATATTTCCAATGTTTTGTCTTATTTTCTTGCTTTTCTTCACAGACAATCACACCAATCTCCTGTCTGAACTACTCTTTTGGTATAACTGAGAACCTCACAAAATGTTCCTTTACATACTATTATTACATCTCCCTCCCCATCAAGCAATGTGTAACACATAGTTACATTTTTCTTCTTTGGTATGTCCACCTGTCCTGCACCTTACTCAATAGACAGCTGAGCAGTTTCGTTATTATCATTATTTACTTTTGACCTTCGCCTCTTCACTTTGAAACATATATGTGTGACATTGCATATTTATTTGGCTTCACTGTATCTTTTAGTGAGTAGAAATCATTTAACAACTTAAACTTCTGATCATATGAAAGGTGCTTGCATTTAAACTGACATTTACAGGTGACCTCAAACAGTGAAGCAGCATATATAATATTTTTAAGTTAACATGCCTAGGTCTGTAAAGGTAAGTAAATGATTCCATTCAAGTAGTTAACTATAACCTCATAATCAGAAGTCCATATGAAATTCGTGTTAATAATAAATTAAATGCTTTAAAATACTAGAATGTAACTTATGCTGATACCAACACTTGTAATAAAACTAAAAACTGCAGTCAAGGCCTACCAGGTACTTGGGAGCCTCTTTAACTCGAACCACAGTCTATTCGAATATATTCCTTTCCTTTGCAGTGTAATTTCTTCCTTTCACTTTGAGCACTACCTTCACCTCTCTTTTGGTGCAGTTCTCCTTTCCATTTATCAATCTTGTATATATGTAATAATTACTTCAGCAGTATCCTACTGATCCAATAAACCACAGAGCTACTTCACTTGTCAGCAATTCACACAAGTACATGCCTGACACAAATAGAGAATAGGCGCATGACTTGTTATTTGGTGTTTGACACAAGTGCCATCTTGTGACAGCTGTAAACAATGTTCAGCGCTGATCTGGCACCTGTGCCAAAATATATGTTATTGGCATAGGCAGTTACAGTGGAATTTCACCAATAACTCAAATTTTCATTTTTGTGGCACTTGACACATTATTTACTTACATGCTACAGTTAGTTATTTCCACAAATCACTCTGATAAGTGTCAGGCTGGTTCCTGTCAAAGGGCATAGCTGATTTCCTTCTTCATCCAAGTCAAAAATAATCAGAATTTGTGTTCCATCTCGACAGACCACAATGTCGACAAGATGTTAGACCTAATCTTCTTTCCTTCCTGATGAATTAAATGTTAAACAAAAAAGTTAGCCAAGAACAACAACATTTTTATCTACTGGTGGGACAACACACAAATTTACTGATGACACTACTATGCACATAATACATAACATTCATATCAGTTTTGTGGATGTAGTATCTTCAGTTTTGTCTACATTACATTTAAACAGTTGTCAATCCCTATGACACTTATAATATATACTCCCTGTATTATAGTGTTAATTTCAAGGCAAAATAAATTACTCAGGCAGTTAAAGAGGACAATCTTCTGTATACCTTAATCAGCACATCGGGTTCACACTGCACATCTTGGTGTGGTTGCATACTGGACAGCCAATCATGCGCACCAGGGACCACCTGCAAATAATGAAGTACTAAATTTTCAGGAAACATTCAGGATTAAACGAAAAGGAATAGAAGGAAAAACTCTCCACAGAGAATGAATAGGTTACAGTAAATTGCAATAACAATATTGTTTGTTGGTGTTTTGATTGGTCTCTTTCTTCATCTCGTGTAATGCATAGTGCAAAGCAGTTCTGAAATCCTAGAACTTTCACACATTAATGCCTTTCAAATTAATAAAACAAGACAGGCTACCTTTGATACAGAACTAAAGTACATTCAACTTTCTGTCCAACATTACAGTCTCATGATGAAGCCAATGGCCTTCTCTGTATCACAAATTAGGGAATTTGTCTCATCATTTTATTTAGAAGTTAAACTTTTAGGTAAATTGGTGTTAACAATTTACTTTTTCTTTTCTTTTAATTACAGTGCATACACACTCCCGACTAGCAAAAATTATGCTTCCTAGTTACTCACATTGTTAATTGGGTCTCCTCCATCCCCTCTAACCCATCCTATCATGCACCATTAGAATGGAAACAAAATAATAAGTGTTAATCACCATACCATAAAAGTAAGGTGTTCTAGCATAGCAAACAGAGAAGAAAGGAATTTCTTCCTTGTGAGAAAGTAATGACAAGTTCCTTCTTTCTTCCTTCCTCTCCTACCTGATGAAGGAACTCTATTCCAAATTTTTTGTCACTATCAGCGATGCAGCACAAAGGTAAAAAGGTAAGTACTGGCCAGCCATTCTACCTCTTTTGAAGAATAAATACTGATATGGGAAGACAAAAAATATTGTTTATTACCAAATGTTGTGATGAACAATCTTTGATATATTCACTTGTAACAGATGTGACCTCACTCTGCTGATTGTGGCCAGATTCCTCATCTGTAGCTAGTATGTGCACGTGTTTGACCCATGCTAGCAAAAGAGTCAGCTGTTTGCCAATGCAATCTATTTGTATTGTATGCTACCCTCTCATCAAACCTCTATACAGTTGGCATATGGTGGTTGAGAGGTGGCCATACTGCATCTGACCAAAGCATTATATGGGAACATATTATGTTTTATTATGTTGAGTGCTGGGAGAAGGGTGCAGTTTAATTATGTATCCTTTTACTTGTTACATATAAAAAATAGACGAAGATTACTCACCAGGCGAAGGAGCACAGGTGTGACAGCATCACAAATAAATAAATGAATACACACACACACACACACACACACACACACACACACACACACAAGCTTTTGCAACCCAGTTGCTTCTTCAGGCAGAAGGGAAGGAGAGGGAAAAGGAAATGATGAGGGTTTTAAGGAAGGGGGTAAGGAGCCATTCCAATCCCGGGAGAGGAAAGACTTACCTTGGGGGAAGAAAAGGAAGGTGAACAAATACACACACAACCATACATTTACACAGACGCAAACACACCTAGGCAGACATACTACATACTTGTTACAGTACATATGGTAAACATGGTGCTGCAGATTATGTGTGCACTGCAAAATAATTCTAGAAACATCATTGAGGCTCCTATACCTGGTTTGTATGCCACCTAAAAACTCTGTAACACTAGTTGTAATGCATGATAAATTATTTTTGTTTCCAAAGTCCTGTGACAGTGTTCAGTTATCCTATTACTGGCTGGGTTCTAGTTGACTGAACAGCTGCAATGTATACACCACTGTAGATTGGGCTATGCCAACTTTTGCTGCAATTGTCCTACTAGAATAGCCTTCGATATGCAGAGCTACAATTACAGCATGTTTTTCAATTCCAATCTCCTGCTTCTGTCCCATTTGGAGGTAATATGGTATGCATCTGATCAGATACATAAACATACTGCTAGCTGCACACAGTGTACTGAAAACTAATGTGAACTGCTTGCTACATCGACAGCTGAAGGAATGAGGCTTATTCGAATGGACACATCTTGGGTAAAGACACATCAGTGTTGTTGGAGTTACTCATTAGTACCCCCCCCCCACCTCCCCTACGCGGAACTGGTCAAATACACAACAGAGTCATTCCATCTTTGCATGTTTATGCTTGTTTTAGTATCAGAAAAGGGCTATGATAAATTGTTTAAAACTACATCTCTGTTTTAACCACAAATCCATATTATCAATAGGTGATTGAAAACTTTTGACCAGTAATGTAACTGCGACATACAGTGTGGGAATCTCCAACAGGAGACTAATTACGACAGTATAATTTTTTGCTTTCCTTGGAAGGAATCAAGTGACATTTGTTTTGAATAGTATCATTTTTTGATATTGATTGAATAAAACCAGAAAACCCATGAAAATCTCTCTGACCTTATTAATGTGAGAGGTGCTGAAATTTATTTGAATGTTGTTCTGATTAAGAAAATTATTAACTTTTATGAAACCTAAAGTTGAGGTTGTAGCCGTGTCTTTCTATATGCTTACTGGTAATGCACTTATGTATTTGCCAGAGTCAGTGAGGTAATAACATTCCAACTTTGCTTACGTAATCACTATGTCAATGAAAGTGTCGAAAACTGCACAAATTAGCTAACCCAAGTACAGTGTAGAACCAAATTGTCACCCTTGGTTTGTGTTTACAAGCAATGGACCGCCACACTGCCTATCCAAGCTGCCACAAAAACTCTTCTAATGTCTCTGCTAAAATATTTGTGATCGGCACTGCTTCTGTCCACATATATATATATATACACAGACACACACACACACACACACACACACACACACACACACACACACACAAAATGCTAGCTTTCGCAGCCTAGCTGCTTCATCAGGCAGAAGGGAAAGAGAGGGAAAAGGAAATGATGAGGGTTTTAAGGAAGGGGGTAAGGAGCCATTCCAATCCCGGGACAGGAAAGACTTACCTTGGGGGAAAAATGGAGGGTAAATAAATGCACATACACCCACACATTTACACAGACACAAGTACACTTAGGCAGACATAACAGTATGTCTGCCTAAGTGTACTTGTGTCTGTGTAAATGTGTGGGTGTATGTGCATTTATTTACCCTCCATTTTTTCCCCCAAGGTAAGTCTTTCCTGTCCCGGGATTGGAATGGCTCCTTACCCCCTTCCTTAAAACCCTCATCATTTCCTTTTCCCTCTCTTTCCCTTCTGCCTGATGAAGCAGCTAGGCTGCGAAAGCTAGCATTTTTGTGTGTGTGTGTGTGTGTGTGTGTGTGTGTGTGTGTGTGTGTGTGTGTGTCTGTGTGTTTATTTGTTGCTATTACTGCCTGTGCCCCTTCGCCTGGTAAGTGTACTTCATCTATTTTTTACGTACTATTTTCTATTTTTTACGTATATTTTTCCTGTTAGGAATTTTTCCTCTATATATATATATATATATATATATATATCACACACAAACACACATACAAGCTTTCGCCACCACTGGCAGCTTCTTCAGGAAAAAGAGGAAAATAGGGGAGGAAAAGGGAAGGATATGGGTTTTAAGGAAGTGGAAAAGGAGTCATTCCAATCCCAGGAGTGGAAGGACTTACCTTAGGGGAAAAAAAGGAAGGTAAACAAATACACACACACTCAGACATATCGAAATGCAAGCACACCTAGACAGACATTTGTATATATATATATATATATATTTGAGGTGGAGGGTGGCATGTTGTTCTAATTTCCGGTTGGCCTGTAGGAGGATGTTCTGAACTGCGGGTGTGGATGCGGAAGAGGAAAGGTTGAGGATTTTGATTAGGGATAGGAGTTGACAGGTGTGTTCATTGGAGGAGTTGATGTATAGGTTAAGGATTAGGCGGGTGAGGGCTGTGGATTGTTCTGTTTGGAATTGGTGTAGGGCTTGATGAAAGGATGGGTTACAGCCGGAGATGGGAACTTTTATTGTGAGGCCCTTGGGGGTTATGCCAAATGTTAGACATGCCTGAATAAACAAAATGTGGGACCGTAATCTGGCGAGGATGAAAGCATGCTTGCGGAGGGAATGTATGTAAAACTTGATGGGGTCCAGGTAGGGTAACGTAATGTATGGAATGGAAAAGTGAGAACTATGCGTTGAATAAATGACTTCAAAGTATTTAGAAAGGAAAGAAAAATTTTTGAAGGTGGATAGATAGCGAAAGGATTCAGCAAAGAAAATAGAAATCTATAAAGTTGTTCAAGAGAGTTGTTGAAATTGAACCTGGTGGAAACTGAGGTCAACTACAGTTGGTTAACAACGTAATGCACAATAGTTTGGTGGTTGTATTGGCGTCCAAAACAAGTTACAGGGAGGAGAAAATCAAAGGAAAGCGTATTATAATGACTGATTAGTAGTGGCAGATTACGACTATGAGGTAGACAATAATCTGAGGAAGGAATAATAGGGTTAAAAACGTATGAAAGTTACTGAAAAATGAACGGGAATGTCGGAAGAATGAACGGAAATGTGGAAAAATGGGGTTCGGCAATAATAATAATAAGCTGGCGAAGGAATAATAGGGTTAAAACGTTATTGAAAAATGAACGGGAATGTCGGAAAAATGAACGGAAATGTGAAAAAACGGGAATCGGAAATAATAATAATAATCTGACGAAGGAATAATGGGATTAAAACGGATAGAAAGTTATTGAAAAATGAACGGGAATGTCGGAAGAATGAACGGAAATGTGGAAAAACGGAAATCGGAAGTAATAGTAATAATAAGCTGACGAAAGAATAATTGGGTTAAAACGTATAGAAAGTTTAGAAAAATGATCGCGAATGTCGGAAGAATGAATGGAAATGTGGAAAAACGAGAATCGGAAATAATCGCGAAGTTTCTAGGAAAAGCCGAAAATGGTTATTATAGGTTATTGTGAGTGTGTGTGTATTTGTTTACCTTCCTTTTTGTCCCCTAAGGTAAGTCCTTCCACTCCTGGGATTGGAATGGCTCCTTTTCCACTTCCTTAAAACCCGTATCCTTCCCTTTCTCCTCTCCTTCCTCCCTCTTTTTCCTGAAGAAGCCACCACTGGTGGCGAAAGCTCGAATGGTTGTGTGTTTTTGTGTTTTTGTGTGTGTTTAGTGTTCCTATCGACCAGCCTGTACTTTAGGTAAGTCAAAAATCTTTATTTTATACCGTTTTCCTACCTGGAGGGTCTCCTTATATATATATATATATATATATATATATATATATATATATATATATATTATAGAAGGAGACCTTCCAGGTAGGAAAATGGTATAAAATAAAGATTTTTGACTTACCTAAAGTACAGGCTGGTCGATAGGAACACTAAACACACACAAAAACACACAACCATTCGAGCTTTCGCTACCAGTGGTGGCTTCTTCGGGAAAAAGAGGGAGGAAGGAGAGGAGAAAGGGAAGGATACGGGTTTTAAGGAAGTGGAAAAGGAGCCATTCCAATCCCAGGAGTGGAAGGACTTACCTTAGGGGACAAAAAGGAAGGTAAACAAATACACACACACTCACACATATCCACATCCAAACACACTCTCCTTCCTCCCTCTTTTTCCCGAAGAAGCCACCACTGGTAGCGAAAGCTCGAATGGTTGTGTGTTTTTGTGTGTGTTTAGTGTTCCTATCGACCAGCCTGTACTTTAGGTAAGTCAAAAATCTTTATTTTATACTATATATATATATATATATATATATATATATATATATGGCGATAAGCTGGTAGCAATATTCTTCAGAGGGCATCAGTAGCCCTACGATATCAAAATATACATGTGAGAATCATTCAATTGTTACTGGAAATTTTCCCACTGGTTTGTGGGCCTGCCTTCCTATCTTGCATTATTAATATGCTGCTATATACACCTTTGCCCATGTACAACAATCCTTTTTCATTTTCAATATAGTAACAAGTACAGTTTACAACTCACCACAAAGACGTGACAATGAGCTGTGACAGACACATAAAAAAAGACACACACATACAACACTTCAGGTATCGGCCGTGGCCTTCTTCAGAAAGTAGAACATTCATGCAATCACACAGTCACACAACACAGTCATGCAACCCTTACCTCAGGCTGCCGCACTTTGAATTGGATTCAAAGTGCAGCAGCCGGAGCTGTGTGACTGTGTTGTGTGCCTGTGTGATAGCGTGAATATTCTATTTTCTGAGGAAAGCCATGGCCGACAGCTGAAGTGTTGTATGTGTGTGTCTTTTTTATGTGCCTGTCACAACTTATTGCCATTTCTTTGTGGTGAGTTGTAAACTGTCCTTATTACTGTATTGTTAATTTCAACCTGGACTTTTCATTACTATCTTTTTCATTTTCAGCCATACAAATCTTTGTCAGTAGCTTCATGCTAGAGTTTGCACTTGAGTGGATGCCATCAAAGATCACCTTGCTGAACGTCTCAGGTTCAAAAAGATTAGGTCCATTTTGTGAAACACAACACAGATATCAATCTTTGTATCTTCTGGTTTCACCTGTTCAGTATGGTGTCCTACTAAGGCTGCCCTACTGCCCTGAAGATTTTCCTTTAGAACTCTATCTGTAAACTATGCAGTGTTACAGACAGGTGACGGCTATGACTTCTTAGAGAAAATCTGCTATGACATTTTCAGCTACATTTATATACCATATGTTGGTAGTGAACTGGGTGATAAATTCCATTTTCTGGAATTGTCTCAGCGAACAGCTAATCCTGTGCTTTTTGATGACATTCCCTCAGAACTACTGAAGTCTCTGGGACAACCAGCCATGACAAAACTATTTCACCTGGTGTGTAAGCTGTGTGAGACGTGTGAAATACCCTGAGACTTTAAGAAAAATGTAATAATCCCCATTCCAAAGAAAACAGGTTCAGACAGGTGTGAAAATTACAGAACCATCAGTTTGGTAAGTCATGGGTGCAAAATTTTAACATGAATTATTTACAGAAGGATGAAAATGATGATAGAAGCTAACCTCAGGGAAGATAATTTTGGATTCAGCAGAAATGCATGAACACGGGAGGCAATACTCACTTTACAGCTTATCTTAGAAGATAGGTTAAGAAAAGGCAAACCTACATTTCTAGCTTAGATTTGGAGAAAGCTTTTGACAATATTGACTGGAATACACTCTTTTAAATTCTGAAGCAAGCAGGGGTAAAATATAGGGAATGGAAGGTTATTTACAACTTGTACAAAAGCTAGATGGCAGTTGTTAAAGTTGAAGGGCATGAAAGGAATGCAGAGGTTGGGAAGGGAGTAAGACAGGGTCGTAGCCTTTCTCCAATGTTATTCAATTTGTACATTGAGCAATCTATGAAGGAATGCAAGGAGAAATTTGGAGAAGGAATCAAAGTTCAGTGTGAAGAATTAAAAACATTGTGTTTTGCCAATGACAATGTAATTCTGTCAGAGACAGCAAAGGACCTGGAAGAACAGTTGAGCGGAATGAGCAGTGTGTTGAAATTTATGTATAAGATGAACATTAACAAGAGCAAAACAGGGGTAATGGAGTGCAGCCTGAGAAAATAAGGTGATGCGGAAGGAATTAAATTATGTAACAAAAGAATAAAGGTGGTAGATGTGTTTTGTTACTTGGACCCTAAAATAACACATGTTGGTCGCAGCACAGAGGATATAAAATACAGAATGGCAATGGGACAAAAAGTGTTTTTGAAAAAGAGAAATTTTTTAACGTCGAATATTAATTTACGCATTAGGAATTCCTTTTTGAAAACATTTGTGTGGAATGTTGCCTTGTATCGGATTGAAACTTGGACGATAAACAGTGTGGGCAGGAAGAGAATAGAGACTTTCGAAATGTCATGATACAGAAGAATGCTGAAGATTGGGTGAGTCAATCACGTAACTAACGAGGAGGTGCTGAACAGAATTGGGGAGAAAAGGAATTTCTGGCATACCCTGACTAAAAGAAGGGATCGATTGGTAGGACACATTCTTAGACATAAAGGAATCATGAATTTAGCATTGGAGGGAAGTGTGTGGGGTAAAAACTGCAGAGGGAGACCATGAGATGAATACAGTAAGCAGATTCAAATGGATGTAGGTTTCCGTTTGTATGACGAGATGAAGAAGCTTGCTCAGGATAGAGTAGGGTGGAGAGCTGCATGAAACCAGTCTCCGGACTGAAGACCACCTCGACAACAACATTTGAAATCAAAAATTGACTGCCTTAGCCTCTACATAAAGGTGGAAATTACAAGTAGCTCTCTATAAAGTAAAAAAATACTAAAGGCTGCCGATGATTATCTTTATACTGATGTTGTGACATGACAAAGTCTGTTGGGAGCGCAAATCGCTTGTTTCGGCAACGGGCTTGCTACGGAGCCGGGCAGGCGATCAGCCGACGCCAGGAGGTAAGCGCGTTGCCGGCCGGCGGCAAGTGCCACATGCTACGAAAGTTAACCACGAACAGATGTGACGTCATGACTAACTGCCGCTCGGGATATCCCCACAAAGGTTTTTTAAATAAATGTTAGTATTATGTACAAAGTATTAATGTTACAGACCAGCACAATACGGCAAATGAAAGAGAAGGACAGCGCAATTCTGATATGTTGACATAATCGGAAATAATTTTACATCAAAAGTTATTAAAAAGTAAATTAATAACATTTAAACTATTCAAGATACGATAGCGAGCGAGGGCTCAAAAGAAAAGGTTTCTTCGAGACACATCTTATGGTATACAGGTTGTAGCATAAATATTAATTGCAATAAGACCGATTTTATAATTATGATGATGAAATTGTTTATAACAAATAGGAGAAAGACAAATACACAAACAGCAAGGCAGTGGGCAATTGAAGATGTCATAACACACATTTTGACATAATGACATTATATGTATATTATTTATTTAAATATGATTATCTTGCTTAAACTTAATAATTTTGGTAATTGCCCATAATTTGTTTAATTTCATGTGCACACTAAATGTAAATAGTGCATTGGAAAGAGCACTAAAAAGACTATCTGAAGAACTCTTTATGTAAAAGACTACTTAAATATTCAGTGTGCAACGGGAGAAACATTGTTTTTACTAAGTTGAGAGCAATTGTGCTAATATTTAAAACAAAGATTTTGGGGGAACTATAACACTTAGAAATTCATATGATGTGTCAATTTGGATGAGAATTCTAGCGTGCATCTAGCGATGCCATCAAATTAAATATTTCAACAATATGCTGAAAGTTAGAACATGTATTGGAGAACCATTCAATTCGCTAACTCAGGTAGACCGGATGTGGAGTCAGCTTGGGTATATAAGGGAGGGCCAAGTGGAGCGCAGGGACAGTGCAGATTTGGACGTTCACGACGACAGGCCCATCTCGCTCACCCTCGTATGTGATGCAGTGTTGAACATAGCTGCAGAAACAACCACGATGAGCTTAGAAATTTTCTGTGGGAAATGCAGTGTTGGACTTAGCCACAAAAATGATCATGTGGGACTTTGAAATATTTCAGGGGGGGGGGGGGGGGGGGGAGGTTGGACTTTAAAAATTATTGTTACGATTTCGGACTCAGATTTTTAACGGTGTTGTGGACTTTAATGATTATTACTACATTTACTCACAATGAATTGAATTGAATTTTATTTGATCCTGTAGGATTACATTGTGTACAATACATGTACGTGTAATATAGAATACGTCAATAGCATTATATATTCATTTTCACTTATCTCCTAATGTGCAATAGCAAACATATACATATTTCATTTAATACAAGTTATGTCATGATGTCATGTATGTGTAAAACATGTATGTAACAATTAAATGTCACTTTTCACAAATTCCCTAGAATGTATTAACATTATGTACAAAATTAATTAAGCAAGTATTCTTCAATGCTGTAAAATTCTTTTTCCATTAGATAGTCTTTCAGTTTCCTTGAGAAATTATTGCCATGTACATTGTCACGAATATTTTTAGGCAGGTTTCCTAAAAACTTAATGCTCGAGTACCGAGGTCCTTTTTCAAGGATTGTCAGTCGGTGGGGTATGTTTCTTATTTCGTTCTTCCCCCATGTGTTGTGGGGTATGCATACTAGCATTTGTATCATACAGTGAAATCTCTTTTGTGATGTACATTATTGTTTTATAGATGTATAAAGAAGTAAAAGTTAAGATGCCTATACTTTTGAAGCAGTTTCTACAGGTCTCCGAGTTCTTTCTTCTTAGTATGATCCTGATTGCTTTCTTTTGTAAAGTGAACAATTTTTTTTGTTTCTTGGATGTTTTAGTTTCCCCACACTATCACTCCATACTGCAAGTATGGTTCAAAGAGTCCATGATATACTGTGCACAACAGCTGTTTGTCTGCATATTGTGACATTGCTTCATAATGAATATAAAACAGCTTAGTTTTTTGCAGACTTAGTTAATATGTTCTTTCCATTTCAGCTCATTGTCTACAATAACACCTAAAAATTTTGTGGATTCTACTTCTTCCAGATACATATCATTGACCTTTAAATTCATTTGCACTAACTTCTCTTTGTTTCTAAACACTGTAAACATAGTCTTTTTTAGGTTTATAACTAGCTCATTTTCTGTAAGCCACTGAGCTGTCGTGTTTGCTGAAATCAATGCACTTCTCTCATGTTGTTGCATATTTTGCCCATGGTTCAATACTGTCATGTGATCAGCGTACAATATTTTCTTCTCTTTCTCTTCACCACCTATATCATTTACATAGAGATTAAACAGCAGGGGCCCAATTACGGAACCCTGTGCCACTCCAAATTTGATGGTTTTGGTTTCCGATCTAAATGAGTTCCCTATTGACACGTATTGTTTCCTGTTCCACAGGTATGATTCAATACATTCACTTGATATCCCACGAATGCCATAATTTTCCAGTTTTTTATCAGTATGTCATTTTCAATAGTGTCGAATGCTTTGGAGAGGTCCAGAAACATCACAGCTACAACTCTCTTTTCATCTAAACACTGTATAACATATTCTGTCAGTCTAGCAATGGCAGATTCTGTAGATTTTCCCATTCTGAAACCATGCTGTGATGGTACAAGAATATTGTGTTTGTCCAGATAGTCAACTAATATATTATACATGAGCATTTCCAATATTTTTGAGAATCCTGATATCAGCAAGACTGGTCTATAGTTGTTGGGGTCATCCTTGTTTCCTTTCTTGTACACTGGCACTACCTTACTTGTCTTCAATTTCTGTGGAAAAATTCCATCTCTGAAAGAGCTGTTTGCTATATCTACTTATGGTGTTCGTATGTGCTCACTTACTAACTGTATCACATGATTTGATATTTCATCATCGCCAGCTGATTTCTTGGCCTTCGGTTTCTGTATAGTTTTCTTTAGCTCATCATCTGCAACAGGCCTCAAGAACATAGTGCTGTATGAATGTTTTGTTAACTTTGTACCCTTTTTCTTTGGACTCTTTCTTTCCAGTTTTAAGTTCTCAACCACATTTATAAAATTGTCATTGAGAATGTTCGCTATTTTGCTACCATCTGTAACAATTCTATTGTCAATTTTCATTGACCTGATCTCCGTTTCTTTGTTTGGTCCAGCATTTTCCTTTCTTTCAGCGTTTATTACATTCCAGGCTGCCTTTATCTTGTTTTTTGAGTTTAATATGGTGATGTTAATTGAGTTTGCTTTTGCCTTCCTTATTCTCTTCCTGTAAGTTTTTTGTAATGTTTTATAGCCTTCAACATCTCCCACCTGTCTCAATTCCTGTAGCTTCCTACGTTGTTCTAATACTTCTCTGGTTATCCACTGTTGTTGTTGCTGTACCTTGATTTGTCTCTTAACTTTTGGGAATGCTACCTCAAAGTGAAATTTAATTGTTGCCATGAAAGCGTCATACTTTTCATTTACAGTCTGTGCCTGCAGAGTTTCAGTCCAGGTTTCTCTGCTTAAAATTGTTTATATTTTGTTCACTCATGACTCTGATTTCTTTGATTTTGGCTTTTGTTTCACATGCCCTGCCATGTCGTCTACAAAGGTAGAACGTTTGTCCGTCATGATCAGTTATTGCTGTTTGAATAACATGTGATTCACAATCAGATCTACTGATATTGGTAATGATGTTGTCAATAACTGACTGACTATGAGATGTCACTCTTGTTGGTGCATATATTGTTGCCTCCATGTGATACTGCAGTAGCAGTTCTTCAAAATCTTGCCCAATTTTTTATCCTATTCCCATGTCAATATTGTATCTCCACATATAATAAGTTTCTCTTCATATTCATTCGTAGTAAATTAGCAATTTTTTTTCAGAAAGATGCTAATATCGCCACTTGGTGATCTGTACACACAGAACATACTTAAGCCTTCTATCATTACACCAGTAATTTCAAAGTCTTTTTCTTTTACTGTTGGGAGTTTCACAACTTTATTGTTTGCAGTCTCTAGCTCTCCTGTTTTGATATATATAGATACACCTCCACTTTTCTGTTTTGATCTGCAGAAATAGCTGGCCAAGGTATAGTCACTTACTTTCAGATTCTCTATCTGATTTTCAGTTAGTCCTTGTTCACTAATACATGGTTGTAATTCACTTAAAAGTATTTCCACTTTAATTTTTTGTTGCCAATGGATTGTATATTCTGATGTAGCACTTTAATGTAATTTTCGTATTGCCGGCTTAAATGTTGTGGCTTTTGTTCTGGGATCCTATTCTGTATTTCCTTCACTTTTGAATGATGTTTACAAGTTGCTTTTTCAGAGAGAATATCTGATTTATCACCCCCATCAGTCCATCTTAGTTTCCATCATTTCTGATGATTTTACAGACATCTGTAAACATTCTACTGAGTGACACAGATACCAGTCTATTTAAAAGCAAGCCATTCTTTCCAAGACAATTTTCACATAGAAATTTGTTTGGGTCTATGAAAATTGCCCCTAGGCTATCGCATTGCTCTTTGATGGCGTAGTTTATTTGCAAGATATATTTGTCACACACTGACCTCCTTTTCATTATTCCGCTAATTACGAGCTTGGATCTCGCATATACACTTCTTGCTGAGCGAATCACATTTCTGGTATCATTAATAATTTCTTCTTCGCTGCTGCTTCTTAACGAGTTTGTTCCAACATGCACAAAAACCCCTCTGTAATTACGCTTGGGTTCACAGTCTGTTTCTGCAGATTTTGCATTTTCCAAGTTTTTAAAATGTTTCCGAGTTGCTGCGTTCTAATTCCTGGGCACACATCAATTTTCCTGTTTGGGACTGCAACAGTTTTCAACAATGAATCACCAATTATTAGAAATTCGTTCTCGTCCTCTTGTGTAGGTCTAGCCATGGTCTTCTCTTTTCTTTTAGAATAGATCACTAACTTCCATTTATATTTATCTACCGCTTTTTTGCATGTTGGATTTACCGTGACATAGACAGCACTAGATATGTTTTCATTTACAACGTCCGTATTATGAACATACGTATTTTCGCAAGTTTCCTTTTTCGTTTGCTGGATTTCATGCGCACACATATTTGCACAATCTTGCTGCTTTTCTTGATGGATTTCACCCACAGTCTACTGTTTTTCTTGTAATAATCTAGAATTTTCTTCCTTTAAACACAGTATTTGAGTTTTTAATGCTTAAATGTCATTTTACAGTAACTTTATAATTTCATTTTTGGATTCCACTAGACTTACTATATCGGCCGTTTTGACGCTTAAACAAGCATGGCATGTCCACGGAACTTAGATATGGAAACAAATTGTGGATCATAATTAAAATTTACAATCGTAGTTATTGAACATTATATAGCCACTTGTTGTACTATATTGGGGGCTCGAGCTTTAAACTGAACTTAGTAAATTAATGGTTCTCGGTAGGTTTTTGAGAATGTGAAATAAACCATCTGAATTAAAATGCAATCCTAATGTTGTAGTCATTTATTGAATTCAGCCACCCTAGTGAAAATCCCTGACAATGAACTTTAGCAAATGTTGATAAATGAGTGTATGTTCGTCGATGGTTACAGTAAAGTAACGAGCCAATCATTATAAGTGAAACAACAGTAACAAATATCATCCCCTAGCAATTACCGCAAATGCACAGCCGCCATCACCTCACAGTGTGGCAGAGAACCTCGGTTTGTTGGCTGGCATCAATTACTATTGCTAATGGTGTCTGTACCACTGGGTGTGCTAAAGGAATTGCCACTTTCAGACTGAACTTTCACCTGGTTGACCACCCTTTGCATCACTGGGATCCACTGTAGCGGTTGTCAGCCTGTCGTGCTTTTACCTACTACTGCTGCCATCAAAGGAGCTTGGACCTCGGCTGCCCTTGATAGATGTTACAAACATAAGTTCACAGTTCTCAGAAATCTCCAGAGCTGGTGAAAAGTAATGGGCAAGATATATCTTTGATGATAACTATGACTTTGTATATCAGCTTGATTAGCATTGAATGTTCGCAGAGTCACCAATTTAAAGCATTTTGTACTATCTAATACCCATATCCATAGTCCAGAATGTCATATGTTGTCTGGATGATGCCTAACAAGCTTACCTCCATTGTTGTGGCAATTACATAAGCAAAATTGGAATGTTACTACCTCATTGATTCTGGCAAATAGGAAGACACAGCTACAACCTCAACTTTAACTCTTATAAAAGTGAATAATTTATCCATAGTGACACATGAGAGACATGAAGTGGAAGTAGACTTAAGATTTTGCAGAAGTTGTATGTGGTGTTTGTTCTGGCAGAAGTGACAGAGCCCATGTCAGCACCTCTCACATTAGCAAGGTTGGAGAGATTTTTGTGGGTTTGCTGGCTTTATTCAATCAACGTCAAAAATGATACAAGCCGAAACAAATGTCACTTGATACCATCCAAGGAAAACCCAAAATTATACAGTCATAATTAGCCTTCTGTTGGAGATTTCCATACTATACGTTGTAGTTACACTACCGGTCAAAAGTTTTCGATCACCTATCACAACTATGGAGTTGCGGTTAAAAAAGAGATGTAGTTCTAAATAATCTATCAGAGCCCTGTTCTGATATGAAAGCAAGCATAAACATGTAAAGGCGGAACAACTCTGTTGTGTATTTGACCAGTTCTCCGTATTTGGGGGGAGGGGGGGCTAATGAGTAACTACAACAACACTGATGTGTCTTTACCCAAGACGTGTCCACTCTAATAGGCCTCATTCTTACAGCTGTCTGTGTAGCAAGCAGTTCACATTAGTTTTCCGTACAACGTGTGCAGCTAGCATTATGTTTGTGTATCCGATCAGGTGCTTACCATATTACCCCCAAATGGGATGGAAGCAGGAGAATGGAATTGAAAAACAAGCTGTAATTGTAGCTCTGCATCATGAAGGCTATTCTAGTAGGACATTAGCAACAAAAGTAGGCATAAACATTGCGGTGGTTCAAGCAAACCAGTGCCAATGCAAGTGTTTCGCAATCTGAAACACCCCGTGTAACGTCATAGAGGGGAGATCAGTTCATGTGTGTACAGAGTATACTTCAGAGGACTCATACGGCACCTGAAATTCCCAAATAAGTCAATAATATGCGAGCTGCTCCAATCTCTGTCGCAACAGTGCAACGCCGTCTTCTTGAACCAGGTTTAAAGGGGTGAACAGCGGCCAAAGAAACCAAGGTGGAAAGGATGTAATGGGTACAGCAACATAAAAATTGGAGTGTGCAGCAATGTGTTATTCAAGGATGAATGAAAAGTTTGAAGTATTTGGGAGCCATGGTTGAATGTTTGTTCATCAACTTTGTGGAGAACGTATGAAGAATCAGTGTGTGACACCTACAGTGAAGTACGGTGGAGGGTCGTTTATGGTGTGGGGATGTTTCAAGGGTGATAATGTTGGTGGTCTCGTGCTAATTAATGGAACATTAAAGAAGGAAGGATACCGATCAACAATGCAGTGCCATCTGGCAAGAGGCTTTTTGGTCGTGGATTTGTTCTGCAGCAGGACAATAACCCCAAACATTCTTCTATATTGTGTAGAGGGTATGTCAATAGAAAAGAGAAATGTGGGGAGCTGAAAAATATTGTCGCGTTGAAATGGAAGCAGGCTTGACTTCGAAGGCAACTAAACACAGCACTTATACTGAAAGCACGTTTATTACGAACTTAACATACACGTAACACTGACTGCCTCTCGGGCAGAGTG
The DNA here is from genome assembly GCA_026315105.1 of Locusta migratoria. Classification (NCBI taxonomy): domain Eukaryota; kingdom Metazoa; phylum Arthropoda; class Insecta; order Orthoptera; family Acrididae; genus Locusta; species Locusta migratoria. Next base: position 17,032,959 of record CM048747.1, on the reverse strand, counting down.
CTCTGCTATTTATACACAGACAGAATGTACCAGAAATTGGAATAGTTAACATAAGAAACAAGTAGAATTTACAAGTGAACATAAGAAAGGTACAGAACATTCTGGAATTGTTAATTACAAAGAAATAAATTTTTGCCGGTGGTCGGGATTGAACCGGCGACCTTCAGCACCGCAGTCTGTGATGCTATCCCCTGCGGCACGCACGCAGTCGGTTTATGTGATGTCTCGCGACAATATGATTTAGCAAAGTCAGTCACCAGACTTAAATCCCAATGAACTGTTATGGCAAAAACATGACAGGGAGGTCGACTAATGTTGATGAGCTATGGAATAAATTAAAGATCTGTTGCACTGCAATATCTTCACAAACACTACAAAATCTTATTTGAAGAATGCCAAGAGTTTGTGCAGCTTCTCAGAAGGCAAAGGGTGGATACTTTGACGAGGCTAAAATATAAACCATATTGAATTGTTTTCAATAATAGAGAGAGAAAATGTAGTTTTTGTGAGTCTTTTGACTAGTAGTGTATTTACTTTCGTACCAAAAATAATCAGGTTAATAAGTAGTGTAAGAGAAACCAGGAACAAGTATAACATAAAATTTAAGCATTATTTACATTATCAAATAAAAAATATTGTTTTAATAATGCAAAATAATTAAAAAGGCAATCAATATAAATTACATGCAAACAAAATATTTTGTGGTCTAATGTGCTTTTAAGGCGAAAATGACTATAAAATTCATGTTAATTTCAACAAGCTGCACCTGAGTAAGTACAAAAAGACTTGGGCAATATTTTACAACGCAATTCCACCCATCTGCTTTAACCCATGACATAATCAACAAGTCGGAAAACCTATATACGGGATATCTTAATACTTCTGTATTGTAGACAATAAATAATCTGTAGTTATCCTCGTAGATAACAGAATGTACGACTGATCACAGTTCTCAGCCCAAAAATTTGTGCCTTCGATGCACACATGCAGGAGAAAAAAAAAACTCTCTGTTAACCTATACTTTACCATCAGAGGAAAGCTACAGATCATTTTTTTAAACACAAAATATTAATCTATACCCTGTTCTGTTTGTAAACAAACTGTTGTCTTTAACTCAGCGACCACATAATTACTCACGCTTTCTACTAACACGCACATACCTCAAAACTACCGCGCTACTATGACATCACGGGTCAAAGTTGACGGGTGGAATCGCATCCTATAAACAACCCAAAGACTTGTACTTGGTCCACAAGAACTGACCTTTCTGAATCAATTTCCAGAGTGAGCTCCTCGCACACTATGTGCCTGCATACATCTCTTTATTACTCAGGTACAAATATTAAAACACAATAAAAATAACAGTATTCAATAATAGCCTCTATCAAGTGCTTCACTGTAAAATTTTAGTCCACAATACATTTTTAAACAAAAGAACTTGTTGTGGCTCCAGAAGGTAGTAGGAAAACTTTATTTTATTTTTTTATTTGTGACAAAATGTCTGCATTCTGTAAATTAGTAGGAAACAATTTTAATAATTTGGATCATATCAACATTTACATTACAGCTGGATCTATGTTACACCACAAAAGAACCCATTCCAAAATTAAGCAGAAATAAAAGTAAATTGATTAAAAAATGATCTCTAACACGTTTTGTGTTAGAACTATGAGAATAGTCACAACTAACCTGATTGCATATAGTTTGTTGCAGTGATTGTGGTTGAGCTGGAATTTGCTGCTGAGGATCTTGGACTGAATGTTTCTGTTGTTGATGTAACAATATTTGTTGCTGGTCCTGCTGCTGCTGTTGCTGATTAAGATGATGATGGCGTTGTTCCTGCAGCTGAACAGGTTGTTGCAATTGTGTGGAACAGTGTGTGCTAAGATGGTGATGTGGCGGAATTTCCTGCGTCTGCTGGCGTTGCCTTGGTGGTAGTGATGGTGCCGGTTGTGATTGCTGCAGCTGGTGGCGATGGTGGTGGTGCTGTTGATGGTGGTGTTGGTTAGGAAACTGGTTTTGATACACGTGCTGCTGCTGCAGTTGTGGTGGTTGTTGCTGTTGAGACTCCTGCTGTAGCAAATGGTGTGAGCCTGTTTGTACTTGTGGCCTCGACTGTTGTAGTGATGTAACAGCAGTTATGTGTGGCCCACGGGACTCCACAGCACACGATGGTCGCAAGTGGTTCTGTACTGATGCTACAGGCTGTACTTGCATAGGTAAAATATGAGTAGAACCCTCAGTGCTGGCAGCAGCTGACGTCACAGAAGCAGTCGGTAGTGGGCGTGAGACTGACAGAGGTGCCAACAGCAACACTGGTGTAGTCAGTGTAAGTGTGGCAGTTGCCACAGGTGTCACTTGGATGGAAGATGCAGAGGATATTGTGGGAGAGGATGTCACCAAAGGAGAGCAGGATGCAGTGGGTGACGGTGTCACTGTGCCCACAACCTTGGCCAGTACACTCTCCAGGTAGCGTTCTGTGCGTAAGCTCCGTTCACGGAACTCAAACAGTAAGTCTAGCTTGTATACACATTCTTCACACACCATCTTGGGTAATCTATCAGTGCTGGCAACCTGTAACCAGAAACATATTATATGAATTCTTTCATGGTCATATTCACAAAAAAAAGTAAATTTCATATTTTCAAAAACAGTACACCAATGCAAAAAGCAGTTAGCTTACTAAGAATATTTTTTACTTTTTTTCTATATAGTACAATCATCAACATACTGCATGTATTTTGTCCAAATCCGTTCAGTTTTCCTTTGCTTGTGCTGTATTTATAAAGTACATATTAAAAAGTGTCAATCCTATCACACAAAACCACTTCTCAGTATCAATAACTTGTCTAGTGATGAAATGTGAGAAACACACAGTGACATTTATATTGTTGTAGAATTGGGTTCACAGTGGTCACTAATAGAAGCAAGTTCTAAGAAATTGTAGAAAATTTAACTACTGCAAAGCAATCTTTGCAGACGCTGCTTCAAGCAGACACAGTTCAAATAATGGACATCCAAGAAATACATTGTTTAACAATGGAAAATCCAGGTTGGAATGTCAATGATACAGGATAGATAACATATCACAGTAAAGATTATCACTGAGCTACAGACAGACAAATATTCACACAACTTAAATTATTGACCATGGCCTTCATCAGAAAAAGAAATACATACATTCACACTATCACTCAAACAAAACTCAAGTACATATGACCACCATCTCAACAGCAATGATATTGAACAATTACTGTTGTGTTCACAGTAATAGATGGTGGTAATGTGCACTTAAATTATGTCTAACAAGGGGAACACCAAGTATGGTATTATGCAGGAACTCCTCCAGACCACCAAGCTAAAAGGATTTGTTTCAATGTGCCTTGGTTTCCACGAAAATCGCTGTTACGCGCTGGACTTTGATCGCGATTTTCGTGGAAACTAAGGCGCATTGGAACAAATCCTTTTATTTTGGTGGTCTGGAGGAGTTCCCACACAATATACCTGTGACTTATCAAAATTCGTTGGTACCATACTTGGTGTTCCCCTTGTAAGTGATAATGGGAATGTATGTGTTTCTTTTTCTGATGAAGGCCAAGGCCAAAATTTTAAACCGTGTGAATGTAATTGTCTATCTTACGTGCCTGTCTATGTGTCAGCAATCATATTTTATGGTGAGTTGTTATCAACTGACAAGAAATCAATTTCATCTACATTGATACTCTGCGAGTCACACTGAAGTGCATGGCAGAGGGTTCATCAACCACTTTTATGATATATAGTGTTTTGGAATGTCACAGTCTTTAAGAACAGTTGTAAGTAAGAAAGACTATTCTGTTTTGTTTCAACTGACGTCGTTGTAAAAGAGAGGAAGAGTTGTAAGTTGGCTGTTGTAAGAGGAGAGCAATAAACAGCTTATGTATTTTAAAGTTGACATCATTCATTGAGCAGTAAATGCTTGGTTATTCTCTCCTTTTCCTTCTCACGCTGAAGATAGTTTTCGGACTTACGAATTCCAAAACTTTATTTGAGAAATTGTCTGACTGCAAGAGGGACAGACTAGCTGGACCTCATGGTGCAGTAAATATTTCATAGGGAAGAGTTTCAACAAGATGAGTGAAATTTCAGCTGCAGATATTGCTAAACAAAACGGTCATATAACAAGCACAGTCATACACACGCATTACTTATCTTGTGTGCGAGTTATAAAACACTTGTGCATGATTTCCGTGTCGCTCTCCCTCCTGTATCACGATAATACAAAACAAGCTGCCCTTCTCTGGACTTTTTTCTAAATCGTCTGTAGTCCCACTAGGTGCACATCCCACAACTTGCCACAATACTCCAAAATAGGACATGCAAGTGTGGAGTAAGCAGTTTCTTAAGTACAACTGTTGCATCTTCTAAGTGTTCTACCAATGAAACATAGCCTTTGGTGCACTTCCCTACAGTATTTTCTGTGTGTTCTTTCCAATTTAAATTGTTTGTAATTGTTACTCCTCGGTTATTTAGTTTAATTTGCAGCGTGTAGATTTGCCCAATTTATCATGTAAATGAAGTTTAACAGATTTCTTTTACTGTTCATATGGATGACTTCACACTTCTCATTATTAAGGATCAATTGTCAATTTCTGCAACACACTGATATCTTATCTCAATTATTTTGTAGTTGCTTTTGACTTTCTGGTGACGTTACTAACTGGTAAATGACAGAATCATCCATAAACAGTGTAAGAGAGCTACTCAGATTGTATCATAAATCTATATTAATAAAAATTAATTGCCACATGTATGAAAGTGCATCACTTGAGAATAGCCTCACCGATTTGGTTGATCTTTTCTTTGTTCTGTTTGTAATTTCCAGGACAAGGTTTGTATGAAAGAAAATTTTTGAAAATCTGCCAGAAAATAGAATTTGAGAAAAACTCAAAGTATGCTTCCAGCTCGGATCATTTTCTAGATTCTCCAACAATTAGCTTATTTATTCGCTGCTCGCCTAGTGCCCAAATACGCTGTAATGGAGTAAACAAATACGTAAAGGAGGTTATAATATAGGGAGGTGGCATTATCTATGCTGACAATACATGGAAAAACATCATCTTACTCAGTAAGTTTAATGTGTCTGAAACTAAATTATTATGTGGATTCTCATAATAATATTGTTTACTATGAAGAGAAAAACTTGTCACGATCTAAAATTTCATTGGCTATCTCAAGCTTTGGCATGATCGGTCAGCTTCATTCCCACGATCCAACAGCTGTTGCCATCATAGCTATACCACGACTGTGTCACGGATTGTAAAATTTTAACGGTATGTAGCTATGTTCTTAATTGTGTTTCAATTAAGATTCCTAATAAGAGTTCATTATTCACTTACAGGTCAAGAAAAAAATGGATGAATATTGCTGCCAATTACAAAACCATATTTGGTTGAGCAAACAAGCCATTTTGGCAACGAAAAATAAGGACATAGATGATTTGAACATAAAAAATTCACAGCCGAATCGGCTGGCCAATTTATTCATTTTCTTCAATGGATTCATTACCGATCCTGATGAAGTCGTCAATTACCCAACAGAATTCATTGGATTTGCTAGGAATGCCACCGCACGATTTGCAACTATTGGTCGGGTCTGTGATAATAATGTTACACAATCTAAGCCAACTCAAACTATGCAATGGAACAAACTCTCTGTGAAGAAGCTGATTAACAATGTGACCAAGGATGTTAGAATGTGATTGCAGCAACGATAATCACACGAAAGTTCAAATGAGAGGATGTTCTGATTCCAAGAATACCACTGATTACAACGGACTTGCTGTTTCAGTTTAAGCATGTCGAGTTTTCCATTTGCCTTTCATCAGTAGCATCACCATTGCTATTACGTAGTAAATGTATGGATTGTGTTTTGCCGCTAGTATACTTTACATATGACTAGAATTTGTTTGGATTATCTGCCAAATTGTAATGACAGGAAAACTTTTATAAGCTTCTCAGATGGAAGTTCGAGTTAAATTTTGAGTTTCTGTTAAAGGCCCTCCAGTCCTGGGGATTTTGTGACCATTTCAATTTGATATTCTTTTATCTTTGTTTTTTTTTTTTTTAAGAGTGATTTGTGTACCACAGTGGGTCAACCACCCCCCCCCCTCACCCTTTTTCTTAATATGTTTGTTATAAGTCTGTTAATGGTTGTCAATACTATTTCTTTGGATGTAAGCCACATCTGATCTATACTCACATTGCTAGTTTCAAAAGACTGGAGATTCTCCTTAAGGAAACTGTTAATTGAATTTTTATCTGCTTTTATGAATAGATATTCAGTCTCGCAACAACAACTCTATGTTCACTAATTCCTGTGTCTATTTTGATGGTCTTTATTAGCTCTGGATTATTTGTTGCTAAGAGGTCAAGTATATTTCACAACCATTTACTATCCTAGTGGGTTAATGAACTAATTGCTTGAGATTATTTTCACAGAATTTGTTAAGTGTGATTTCAGATAATGTTTTATGCTTGCCTCTTGTTTTAAACATGTGTTTTTGCCAACATATTGATAGTAAGTTTAAGTTACAACCAATTAAAATTGTATGCTTTGGGAATGTTTTTGAAATTTGGTCCAAGCCTCCTTTGAACATTTCTGCAATAACATTGTCTGAGTCAGGGAGTTGGTAAAAAGAGCCAATTATTAATTTATTCTGGTTGTCAAATATAACCTCTACCAAAACCAACTCACAGGAACTATCTACTTCAATTTCATTACAAAATAAACCACTTGTCACAGAAATAAATACACTACCACCTGTTTTATTTAATCTATCGTTTCCGAACCCCATTTACCCCTTAGTAAAAATGTCAGCTGAAATTATTTCCAGCTTTAGCTAGCTTTCGCTACCTATAACGATTTGAGGTTCAGTAGTTTCTATTAGCACTTGGAGCTCTGGTACTTTTCCCACACAGCTATACCAATGATTTTTGGATCCGTGTTCATCCTATCTTTAACCTGTACTCTTTGAGACTGAAACCCTTTGTCTGTTCCCGGTCCCTCTAACCTAAAAAAAAAAAAAAAACACCTGCCCAGTCCACACCACACAGCCCCCGCTACTCACGTGTAACTCCTTTTTGTGTTTAGTGGACACCTGACCTAAACAGCAGAACCCAGAACTCCACCACCCGATGGTGCAAGTCGAGGAACCTGTAGCCTACATTGTCACAGAACCAACTGAACCTCTGCTTCAGACCCTCCACTCGGCTCTGTACCGGAGGTCCACAGTCCGTCCTGTCAACTACGCTGCCGATGATGAGCTCTGTTTTCATCTTGCAAGCAAGACTAGCAGTCGTTACCACTTCAAATAGCCGCTCAATCTGGAGAGAATTTCTTCCGATCCAAAGTCATTGGTACCGAAGTGAGCCTCCACCTGCAGGTGGCTGCACCCTGTACTCTTCATGGCATCCAGAAGGACCCTTTACACATCTGTAACAATTCCACCCAGTATGCACATAGAGTGAACATTGGCCTTCTTTCCCTCCCTAACAGCCATACACCTAAGTGGCTGCAATATCCGCCTTACGTTGGAGCTCCCAACTACGAGCAAACCCACCCTCTGTGAAAGCCCGGATCTTGCAGGCTGCATGGCGACTTCAGTATTCACTTACACCATCTGATTCAGGAACCTTGTCTGGGACAGATAGTGCCTCGAACCTGTTGGAAAGACATAACTGGAAGGCCTCACTGATGGTCCCCTGAGACATCTTTCACTTCCTGCCATGCACAGGAGAAACCTCCCATGTGACCACAGGTGGTCTGTCTGCCCCACTGCGAGCAGTAATAGAGCTCATCGCTGGCCTAGGCCAATCGGTGAACACGCCAGATGCCACATCGTCTGTTTGGTTCCAACATTTGGCCAACAACAACAGTGACATGCGACTGTGCAACCAAGGTTATCACAGTCTGAAGCTGGGAGCAAAGTATCACCAGCTCAGTCTGCATCCACACATAGCAGTCCCAGTCCCTATCTATTACTACGGTACCCAGAGAAATGAACGCCTAAAAAGGCACAATGTAGGCTCGACAGAGATTAACTAAGGTAAACTAAAACAACTGGAGCTGGTACGACTCATACTAAGAGAAAGATAGTCACAACTGACAACAGCAGAAGAATAAACTAACCAGGTGCTTAATCCAAAACTGAATCTAATATACATGCGAGCACAAGATAAATTTAACAAACTGAAGTAAGAACTTCACAGAACACTTGAAATATGTCACTTCTAGCAAGAGGCCAGTTACAATTACAAGTATTGGTGTGCTCTGTACTGTGCAGTGCACTCCACAACAGCCATGCAGCTTATAGGATACATAAATATTCAGATGACATTGAAATAACAAAATGGTGCAAAGATTGGCAACTTGTTTCAAATGCAGCCACATTATTCCAAGAAAGCTAACTCCATAAGTTTCAAGAAAATTTTAAGGGAGGACTGCAGAAATATAAAACAACCTCCACATATTGATCCATTAGGAGGACAAGTTTAGAGTCATTATGCAGGCATTATAGCACTGGTCCATATATGAACAGAACAAGAAGAGTCTTAATAACTGGTACAGTTATTTAAGCACTTATCTTAATAATATTAACTATCTTTTCTGTCCGTAAAGTTTGGCTGAAAATATTGTAAAATTGAAGTAAAAAAGACATTAATATTTAATGAGACCAAGTAGCTAGACATGCAAAGCTCGTAGATAGATAGAACCTCTGGTTCTAAGTTACTCTTAACTAGCCGGGAAGATAATTAATATTGCTATTCATGTATTTTAAGGTGCTTAAACCTAAAGTTAAAAAAAATTAAATAAAATAAATGAATTTCACAGACCATTTAATTTGCATTGTTTCTATGAAGTTACCTCATTTAGTATAAGCATAAGTGTATGACACACTACACAGCTGTTTGTGTAGTGCGGTGAAGTACTGTCACATTTTTCATGCTACTTAAAAGTAAAAAATGGTAAAGAAAAATGCTGTGCATTTTCCTTATGGCACGGTTCTCAACTCATAAAAACAGAACCAGAGTGTCAAAAAAATACCCATCCAATAATTCCCAAATTGCTACAAACTGTAGACATCAAGGAGGAGAATCTGCTTCAAGAGAACCTTCTTCCATGGAATTCAAAATAAGGATGTAGATCCTGATATTTCTGGATTGTACCATAAGTTTACAATCTCATGAACCATAGATATTGTCAAAGTGGCTTGTGTGCCTCAATGATAGAGACGTACTGTAGGTGCAACCACAGTGGAGGGTATCTGTGGAGAGGCCATACAAACACGTGGTTGGGGCAACAGTCTGGATGATTGACTATTGTCTCAGCTGGCCTGTAACATTAGCTAAAGTGGCTTTGCTGTGCAGTTACTGAGCAAGGGGAAACTACAGTCATCACTTTTCCTGAAGACGTGCATCTTTCCTGTACAAATATACGATTACGACATCTTCCAATAACTTTCAGGCATGCAGCCAGATCCCATCAATATTCTGTCACGATATTTCAGCCATTACAGGTGAGTATACTGAGGAGTCCCAGTGCAGTGCCACCCTTTGTACCCTGTGGTGGCTAACTTTTTTATGGCGGAACCTTTCTAGACATGCTAGTACACCAAAGGAATGTGGGGTCATTGGGACACACAGTGTATACAAAACCTGCGCGTATACAAAACCTACGCACACAGATCTATATTTACGGGTGCGTAGCTGCCAGCATCCACATAAACTGCTGGTGTTCTTAGTACCTTAATATATCAGGTGAACATGATATCAGACCATGAAAACCTCCATGCGAATTAGAACACCTGGAGAAGGTTTTTACAGAGAATGGCTATTCTTCTCAGCAAATGAAGAAGGCCAGGCACAAATATAATAATAAGAAGCAACATACAGAGGACACTGATGTTGTGTTGTTGTGGTCTTCAGTCCACAGACTGGTTTGATGCAGCTCTCCACGCTAACCTGTCCTGTGCAAGTCTCTTCATCTGAGAATACTTTCGGCAACCTACATCCCTTTGAATCTGCTTACTGTATTCGTCCCTCGGTCTCCCTCTATGATTTTTACCCCACACACTTCCTTCTAATGCTAAGTTGACGATACCTCAATGTCTCGTGATGTGACCCACCAACCTATCCCTTCTGTTAGTCAGAATATGCCAGAAATTCCTTTTCTCCCCATTCTGTTGAGCACCTCCTCATTAGTTACATGATCTACCCATCTAATTTTCATCATTTGTCTGTAGCACCACATTTCAAAAGCTTCTATCATCTTTTTGTCTGAACTCCTTATTGTCCACACTTCACTTCCATACAATGCTACACTCCAGACAATTGTCTTCAGAAAAGACTTCCTAACATTTAACCTAATATTGGATGTCAACAAGTTTCGCTCCTTCAGAAACACTTTTCTTCCCACAGCCATTCTGCATTTTATATCTTCTTTACTCCGGCCATCAGAAGTTATCTTGCTACCCAAGTAACAAAACTCATCTACTACTTTTAGTGCCTCATTACCTAATTTAATTCCTTCAGCATCACCTGATTTTCTGACGCTACATTCCATTATCTGACACTGATGATGACTGCAAATCAATAACCTGCCTTCCTTCCTTATGCCGGATATGTGTCCAAAATACGCAAGCGTCTTACAAAAAAGCTACTTACGCTTAAAAGTAAAATATGGTAAATGAAATGTTGTGTATTTTCCTAATGGCAAGATTCTCCCATTGTAAAAGCGGAACCAGAGTAAGAAAAAAATTACCCCTCCAGAAATTCCCAAATTGCTACAAACTGTAGACATCAAAGGAGAACCTTCTTCAAGAAAAGCACTCTCTTCCACAGAATTCAAAGTAAGGATGTAGAGCCTGATATTTCTGGATTGTACCATAAGTTTACAAACTCATGAACCACAGACACTGTCAAAGTGGCTTGCGTGCCTCAATGATACAGAGAGTCGTACTGTAGGTGCAACCACAGTGGAGGGTATCGGTGGAGAGGCCAGACAAACATAGTGGGGGGGGGGGGGGGGGGGGCAACAGTCTGGATGATTGATTGAACTGACCTTGTAACATTAGCTGAAGTGCCTTTGCTGTGCAGTTACTGCATACAGCTGAAAGCAAGGGGAAACTATAGTCATTACTTTTCCTGAGGACATGCATAATATTTCTACTGTATAAATATATGATTACAGCATCTTCCAATAACTTTCACGCATGCAGCCAGATCCCATCGACATTCTGTCACAATATTTCGACCCAAAGAGGTCCGACCATTTCAGTTGAGTATACAAGTACATATGATCATCTTCAATGCACCAGTCATCATGATATCAACTAAGCATATCATGATCGAAATTGATCTGCTAAAACAATAAAAATACAACCAATGCTGCATACTGCATTTACTATAGTCATTATTTTGTGGTCATTGAGCACAGCGTTTCCAAAAAATGGAATCAAACCTCAAGTAAGAGTGTCGACTAGACATATCTCCATCGATTCTATAATAACTGAATCCCAAAAACTGGAACTAAATTTTTAGTTTTGTTACATTCCATTGTGTGTCCCATGGAAATGCAGTGTTCTGATACTGCTGATTTTGATGGTTGCAGAAAATGGGTATTTCTTTCATGTTGTATACATCGTTCCTGTATGCTTCATATCATCTGTCCTCAACCTACTTTTTATTCAAAAATGAATTTTACAAACAAATTGATGACACCGCTATAGGGTGCCCTTTGTCCTCTGTGGTGGCTTACCTTGGCGGAATTTGAGGAGAAGGCACTGGAGTTTGCTGTTTTAAAGCCCATACAGTTTTGGTGCTACATAGATGATACTTCTGTTATATGGCCTCATGGTAGAGAAGAACTGGAGAAATTCCATTGTCATTTAAACTCATTACATAAAAACATCAAGTTCACAGTGTAGATTGAAAAAGGCGGGACTTTACCCTTTTTAGACATGCTAGTACACCGAAAGAATGAGGGGTCATTGGGACACACAGTGTATACAAAACCTATGCACACAGATCTATATTTATGGGTGCCTAGCTGCCATCACCCGCATAAACTGCTGGTGTTCTTAGTACTTTACTATATCGAGTGAACATGATATCAGACCATAGAAACTTCTACGCAGAATTAGAATACCTGGAGAAGGTTTTTTAAAGAGAATGGCTGTACTTCTCACCAAATGAAGAAGGCCACACACAAATATAATAATAAGAAGCAAAGCACAGAGGACACTGATGATAACTACAAATCAATTGCCTTCCTTCCTTATGCTGGAAATGTGTCCTCCAAAATAGGCAAGTTGCATATGAAAAATATAATCAAAGCTATTTTCTGTCTACCAGCAAAGAGCTTCGTCTTAGTAGGATCTTTCCAAGATGATCTGCATCTGAGAAAAGTGGGTTTTACAAAATTTACTGTGAGTGTGCTTCTGCATATATAGGCAAATGATACAAACTGTACAGGAACAATTATAGAACATGAAAGACATACTAATCTTCTGCAACCATCAAAATCAGCAGTAGCTTTTTATCCTATTTCGGTGAAATCAACATCATCCATTGATAATCAGAGATAAAAATACTGTTTCTCTTCCACCACCGAGAGCAACACACACAACTCAGCTGTATTGTGTATGATAGCACCTAACGCATGCACAAAACAATGCTAGCATAATTGGTATGCATAAGAACCAGAATAAATACCGCAACTGGAACTGGACTCCTCAGTACTTTTATACTCAACTGAAGATGGCAGGACCTCTCTGGGCCAAAATATCATGGCAGAATGTCGATGGGATCTCGGTGCACACCTGACAGTTATTGGTAGAAGAAATATGCCAGGAAAACTTCAGAACTCATATATGATGATGGCGTGATTTTGGGTAAAACATTCCAGAGGTAAAATAGTCCCCCATTCGGATCTCTGCGCTGGGACTACTCAGAAAGATGTAATCCTTAAGAAAAATAAAACAGGCATTCTAGGAATCTGAGTATGAAATGCTCTAATTCTTCATCAGTTATGTAAGTTAAAAAATTTGAAAAGAGAAATGGACAGGTTGAAGTTGGATATGGTGGTTATTAGTGAAGTACGGTGGCAGAAGGAACAGGATTTCTGGCAGGATTATAAATAGAAAATCAGTTAGTGGTAAAGAAAGAATAGGTCCAATAATGAGTAACAAAATAGTAATAGAAATACAGGTAAGTTACTATGAGCAGCATAGTGAATGCAGTATTGTAGCAAAGATAGACACAAAGCCAACACCAACCACAGTAGAACAAGTTTATTGCCAACTAGCTCTGCCTATGATGAGGAGGTCAAAGAAATGTATAAGAAGATAAAAGAAATTAGTTAGACAATTAAAGGAGAGGAAATGTTGACTGTGCTGGGGGACTGGAAGTCGGTAGTAGGAAAAGGAACAGAACAAAATGTAGTAAGTGAATATGGACTGGGCAAAAAGAAAGAAGAGGAGGTCACCTTGTAGAATTGTATGCAGAGCACAAGGAAGGAAGCTTAGGGTTTAACGTCCTGTCGACAGTTTGGTAATTAGAGTCGGAGCTAACACTCAGAGTTTTCGGTAAGGATGGGGAAGGAAATAGGTTGTGCCCTTTGAAAGGAACCATCCCCGCATTTGTCTGCAGTGGTTTAGGGAAATCACAGAAAACCTAAATCTGGATGGCCGGAGGTGGATTTGAAGCACCATCCTCCCAAATGCGAGTCCAGTGCATTACCACTGCACCACCTCGCTCAGTGTGTGCAGAGGACAATTTAATCATCACAAACACTTGATTTAATCATCATGAAAGAAAACTGTATATGTGAAAGAGACCATGTGGCACTAGAAGGTACCAGATGGAATAATGTAGATAAAGAGGTAAAAATTGACACACATGCTTGGAATGACATTGGTTTTTATTAGAACAAAAAACAAAACAAAAAAGTTCAAAAAAAGTCCGATAGATGACGCTGGACAGCAAAACATCAGTGACTGCGCATGAAAATCATGTATAAAAGGAGCTGTAATGAGAGACAGAATCAAATGCACCAGCTGTTGAAGCATGTTGACGTTACCTTAAGAGGCATTTTTAGTGAAGCTGTATTACCAGAATGGGGAATGTGCTAGTTCAGCGTTACGATCCTATCGCAATATGAAGGGGATTCGAACAGGTAAAGGTCCGTTGACAAATGCAGCTGTGGCGAAAATGATTTCGAAGTTCGAAGCCACGGGTTAAGTTTAGACGATGGACCCCGTAGTGGCAGACCAAATACAAGGCGTAATGCTGCTGAGACAGTTCAGGAAGAAATGGAGACTGTAGCGGGTTCGTCTATGCACAGGGAAGTCAGCGCTCATGCAGTCGCACCAGCATTCCATACACTATTGTTTGGTTGGCACTTAGGCATACCCTCCAATGCCATCTTTACAAAACCCATCAGCATCAGCGGTGTGAGTTTTTCAAAAGATGGCGAAAGATGACGATTGGTTGAGTAATGTGTTGTGGACCGACGAAGCTCATTTCACGCTTCGAGGGTCTGTCAATGCCCACAACTGCTGAATTTGGGCTACCGAAAATCTTAGAACTGCCGTGGAAACTCCACTGCACGATGAGAAAGTCACAGTATGGGTCGGATTTACCACATCTACCGTTATCGGGCATTTTTTCTTTGAGGAACTACGTGATTCTGGTTTTGTGACTGCTACCATGACGAGTGAGGGGTACGCCGATATGTTACAGAATCGCATCATCCCCAGCCTAGCTGATAAACACCTGCTGCAGCAAACGATTTTTATACAGAATGGCACTCCACCCCATATTGCTAGACATGTGAAAGATCTCTTGCACGCGTCATTTGGTGATGATCGTGCGTTCAGCCACCACTTTTGTCACGCTTGGCCTCCCAGGTCCCCAGACCACAGTCCATGCGATTATTGGCTTTGGGGTTACCTGAAGTCGCAAGTGTTTCATGATCGACTGACATCTATAGGGATGCTGAAAGACAACATCCGACTCCAATGCCTCACCATAACTCCAGATATGCTTTACAGTGCTGTTCACAACATTATTCCTCGACTACAGATATTGTTGAGGAATGATGGTGAACATATTGAGCATTTCCTGCAAAGAACATCATGTTTGCTTTGTCTTAATTTGTTATGCTAATTATTGCTTTTCTGATCAGATGAAGCGCCATCTGTCAGCCATTTTTTGAACGTACAATTTTTCTTGTTTTGTTTTAATAAAACCCGATGTCATTCCAAGCATGTGTGTCAATTTTTATCTCTCTATCTACATTATTCCGTGATTTATTAAGTTTTCAAGATTATACTAACTTTTTGATCACCCGGTAGACTCTGACCATAACTTATTGGTTATGAACTGTAAATTAAAACTAAAAACGGGGGAAATTAATATAGTAGAAGAAGAAAGGGTAGCTTTCAGTGGTAGAGCGGTGAAGTTTGTAAAGGATCATATAGGACGATTAGTCCTGTGAAATCATGCACAAAGTCGAAAAATTTGGTGTAATTGTTTTTAGTGGCCCCTTTTTTTTTTTTATTTTGGTGGGGGGGGGGGTGCTGAATGCGAATCTGAAGTTTTCCAACAAAAATTCCATCGGCAAATATGAGAAATCATCAAAAAACAACTAAAAATCACAATTGTTAGTGTTTTTCAGCTTATAACTTGCAAAGCAAGCTATTTACACAAAACATGGCCAAGTAATAAAATGAAGAGGAGAAAATTACCCACAATTTATGTCTGTAACATTTTTTTGTATGTCGTATGGTTTCCATGTAAAACAGCGTTGAAAAAGCGGTGAAATCAGTAAATTTTGGAGAATATAAAAGAAAATGAATGTTTTTCGGGTGAATAATTTCATCAGCAGTTCCTTGCCTTACAACGTGTTTACCTTGCGAACCATGGAAGCAGGTCTTCTTTTTGACCATGCACTCAGCTGCACGCCCACACTGTCCGTCTACCTGTCTACCCCCCACCGTAGTGGCCGTGACTCACGTGCCGCAGAGTGCTTGGCCACCGCGAACGGCTGACCAGAATAAACTTGCCAATTTGATAACAGATCTGGCAGCAAATACAATTCAGTCTTCATTTCCAGAACATGACTTGATACACCAGATTTCTCAATACACCACAGGAGACACATCTCAAATTCTACTCAGACTGTTCAATTTCTTAACATAATACTGCCCACACTCGCATAGTATTTTTACATTTCTGGTGTTCTGTAGCCTATGTCAGCTTTCACAGGCCTCATGAGTTGAATCTTTGCTCGAGACCTAAAGCCTCTTAGGGAGCCACCTAATCTTTCTTTTTATAGAACCACAGAACAACCAAACAATAAACTTCTTCATATATAATATAGTAAGGACAGTTTATAACTCACCGCAAAGACGTGGCGACGAGCTACGACAGACACAAACAAAAGACACACACATACAACACTTTCAGCTATCGGCCATGGCCTTCTTCAGAAATTAGAACACTCACACAATCACACAGGCACACAAAACACTCATACTACCATCACCTCCGGCTGCCGCACTTCAACAAGGAACTCTGTGATCTCCAGAAATTAATTTCCAAGTGCAACTTTAAAAGATAAAATGACATAGGATTGATGAGTGAAAGCCACATTCAAAAATCTGCTGATACAGGCGCAGAGAATGAATGTGCAGGTGTGTTGCAGATTGCAATTTTTGTATCCATGCAAACCTCGGTCTATAATCTTTGATGAAAATGATGGAATAATGAGACTACAAGAAAGCTGACTTCTCCATATCACAGATGCCTACATCATCTGATGAATCTGGTCATCTTTCTGATGTGGGGAGTAAGGAGTCTGACAATTTTTAATGATACATTGGTCCAGATAATTGCCTAAAAAGACTGGAGATCAGATGTTATGCCCCATGACAAGCTTTGATATGTCTCCTCCTTTAACATCGATAGGATCTTCATAGGCCTATATCATAATCAGCTTGTTTCATGGCCGATTCACTGTTCTTGTCAGCTAGTAGGACTTAGGGCCTTCGCCAGCCGCAGTGGCCCAGCGGTCTTCGGTGCACCAGTAAAGCTCTGCACGGCCACTACGGTCGGGGGTTCGAATCCCCCCTCGGACATGGGTATTTGTGCCATCTTCAGTGCTAGCTAGTTCACAAGTAGTTTGTAAGTTTAGGGACTGTTAACACCGTAGTTAAGTCCCGTAAGTTCTACAAACACTTGAACATTTTTGAACTTAGAGCCTTATTACACTAGGCCGCTAGGCATCGCAGGCAGCCGCACCGCCAGTGGCGCTGTTTATCATCGTGCATTGACTGTTATGGAGCTTATTAACATTAGGGCAGCCAGTGGCCCCACCAAAAACTGGCTGCCGTGCCCCGCGACCCTAGCAGCAGTCACTGGCGGCCGGAGAGCCGTGGTAGGGCATAGCGTGATACGGAGCCTATTACACTGGGCCGCCAGATGGCGCAGACAGTAACTCCACCACCACTCAATTTGGCCACCGCTTGGTCAGTCTAACATGCAGTGTGCACTACTGATGAGGAAACATTCCATGTGATGAGTATCCATATATACTCTTCCTTGTACTTTTAATGAAAACGTGAAGGAATATACACTATGCTATCATTAAGGGAATCTAAAGTGTTGTAGTGTACTCTTTCGAAGAACTGTGTTCAGATGACAAGTTTTTCAATTACTTACAAATGTCTAAATCGTCTTACTTTGAACTAATAAGGTAAATAAACCAACACATTGTAAGTTATTTACTGTTTTGCTTTACAAAATATTAATTACTACTGCAGACAGTTACAGTTTGAAACTTAGGAATATTTTAGTTCAATATTTGTATCCTATGATGTCAAAAGATAATTGATTCAAGGTATAACTTCTGGCATTCATTCAGGCTTTCTTGTAGCTTCGCGTTTTTCTCTTTCGTCAAGTCTACACTATCCCTTCTTTCAGTCTGAATAGCATTAGACACTTCACGAGCCAGACAAGAACGAGGGGAAAACAGAAAACAGCAGACTGGTCAACTGATGAGAACTACTATAGCCAGAACAAGAGTTGCTGTGCTACTTGCAGCGTAGTTGGCTGTGTCACCTGGTGGCCTAGTGTAAGAAGGCGTCGTCACCAGTGGTGTACCTAGCTGCGCCGCATGGTGGCCTAGTGTAATAAGGGCCTAAGAGGAAACAGGATGTTTAAAATTTCACCTCAGGCCAGCTAAGTCGGGATATTCCAATCAAATGTGGGTGACTGTCAAATGTGCATGACAGTGACAATGAGGAGAGTCCTCACAATGGAGAGGTGGCCATGTGTCAGCAAAGTATGCAGCCGGCAGAGGATAACTGAGTCCCTGCGAGAAGCCTGCATGAAAGATCTCCACAGATTCATTGTCTCATTTATTGTTATCAATTTATTGGGCATTGATAGGGTACACCATTCAGTATTTTGAGAACTCAACTGGGTAACAACAAACTGAGGTCAGTTGCCTGTATACTGATTTCCAAAGGCAGTTGTTGTTAGCCTCTTTGGCTAACCTGTTGGCAAATTCATTTCCTCCTATTCTGATGTTTCCCGGAGTTAAGAGGAATACTACCACTGTCCACATTGTGTAAATGGACTCTTGCACAACCATTAATAAAGGTTGGTAAGGGGAAAAACTGATCGAGGGCTTATAGGACACTCAGGACTTACCAGTACAGGAACAGATATGATAGAATGGGCATACACACTGTAGCCATCCAGCAAGGAGTGCAACTTGTTATGTCCTGCATGTGTATAAACAAAGCCAAGATGATATTTCATTCCATTTCTAGGATGGTTGTGCTCAACAACCACAGAATGATGAACAAACAATATGTAATATGCAGAATTGGTTGTTAATATTTTATTGTTATATCAGCAGAGCAATTTCAATCACATAATAACCATTTTCAATGTATCTGCAAGCAGGCATTGTGAATGAAGTAAGTACAAATTGATATATCATCTACAACTGTGTTGGAAATAAATTTCTGAACATAACATTGCAGTGCTAGAGATTAAAATGGACTGCTAATATGATCATCAATCAATCTGTTTTGACCACTTCTGATCCCAGTGACATCAAGAAGGAACTGGGGGTGGAGGGCCTCAGGGTGAACTGCACTGATTC
Source organism: Locusta migratoria (assembly GCA_026315105.1). Classification (NCBI taxonomy): domain Eukaryota; kingdom Metazoa; phylum Arthropoda; class Insecta; order Orthoptera; family Acrididae; genus Locusta; species Locusta migratoria. The sequence continues at coordinate 17,013,744 of CM048747.1, read as the reverse complement.
ATACAACTATAAGATCATTCTAGTGATTCTTTCCTGTATTATTGCTGGGAAATTTAAATGAAAGAAAAACAATAATGGAAGTTTAGTAGCCTATTTCTTTCATTAGATGTTCAAGTAACCAATAGGACTACAAAGTTTCCACATGATTAATAACTAATATTTGCACTAGAAAATAGGTCCTACAAATATCACATCACATTTCATTGAAAAAATTTCTGAAATTATAGCTGGGAAATTTAAAAAGTGCATTTTCATACTGAGAAATAGAGACTTAAATCCAAATTGAAAAATTTCAACTTAAGAGCCTATCATAAGTAGGTATCATCTTAAATTTTGGACTTATACCTTTACCTCTCAGGTATAGATCAATAAAAATTTGTATTTGATCTGTAATAATGATTGTTGTTCAACACAAACATCTTTAATGTACTAAAATAGCCTATTTGAAATACCCCAAAAAGAAATCAGCTAATATATTCACCCACAGAGGAAGTCTTACTACCAAAGTAAATAACAGATCCAGTTCAACATTAAGTTATACCTATGGATAAATTTAGGCAATGGAAAAAAAACAAATGAAAAGTAATGAATAGAATCATGTGGAAATGTATCCTTGTTGAAGAATCACAGCATGGATTGATGAAAGATGAAGAGAATGTATATATGAGAAATGGGGAGAGGGGGAGTAAATAAGATGCCATTACTTGCTTTAAAACAAACAGGCCAATCTCGAGTAAGCGTGTGGCATGTTCTGCCTACGAATAAAAGTTGAGATCACGGTCAGCAGCGTACTGTATTTCATGTGTTGGCGCCGCGATGTTGGCAGCAGTCACCGTAAAGGATACCAGAAGAATACAGCACAAGTCAGATTTTTATTTACGTGCGCCAGTGAGAGAGCTGTGTTCCCCCCAAACATATGAGACCTTTAAATTTGCAGGACGCCATAATTTCTATTAAAAAATAATGTTTCGGGCGATCAGCATTTTTAATTAAATCATCGCGATCGATAGGTGGCTGCGTGAACATAAATGGTTCACTTTGTACAGTAAAAGTCGAAGAGGCGTGCCATTTGCTACACGAAATGTGGGGAATTGCCAACACATACGCGCTACGAAACGCCGCCGACGCTTTCACCTGATGTGATTTCGACTCTAGACCACCCTACATATTTAAAAGGCTCAGGTTTAAGGAGAGTTGCTGTTGAGTCAGTATAAATTAAATTTCCATTAAGATATGTGGAGTAAATGCGGCATCCGAGCATTAGATACGCATCAACTGCTCGTAAGTATCAGTTTATAAATTGATAGGAGACATCTGACTTACTGGTAGGCCAAATGCTAGTTTGAGGAACTCAATGCATGTCTGCATAAACCGTCTTTACCGATACAACAGTAATCTGTATACATTTAATAGATACATGATGTATTGTCGATGACGCCAGTAACAACAGAGTAGACTGCTCTATTTGGTTGGTGTTATCATTATTGCTTAAATGTGACTATCTACAGGCAACTGGATTGATCGAACCTCATTGCGTATATTCATTAAAGCAACTCTAAATGTACTAAAGGCCCTGTGAAGTAAATTAAATAATATGAAGGACCATTAGTTCCATGTTTTGGATGTCATAAAACATATCACCCAAGAGACTGAAGTGCATTAAACCATCTAATAGGGGTATACAATTTTGTTCAGTGATAACGTTAATATAGTAATACAAACTGATCAAAAAGAAAATAACACACAAAGAGAAGTCAAGTACACTGTCTCAAACAAAATTAATTACGGTATTTTTTATTGACAAAGTTCTATTACTGAACATAAAATCTTAATAACACTATTTCGAGAGAAAAAAATAAGCCAAAATTCAAGAACACGGATATAAGAGACCCAATGACAACAGTTCAGTGTGGATTGCGTCTATCAATAAAACAACGCGTTACCACCCCGCAAGAAGTGGCGTACTGTAGTGTCCTGATGTTGCCAACAATCGTTTCATGGAAGGGCGGGGGGTGAGAATTAAATCTTTAGTGTTGTACTCGAAGTAATTAATATTACTACTATTCTCAAAGCTGGCACGTTCTTGTATGTACCAGTCTGGTTAATGAATTAATTACCCCAGTAATGGGAACAGTAGGTTTTTGACCACTTTCATGCATCCTACCATAATGTAAACAATTAATCAGGTGGGGTTGCAGGCGAGAGTATCACAAATCTTCAATATTCCATTAGTCTTCAAGTTTCTGTTGTAACTGAGAACTACAATACTGCAGCGAGTAGTGAAAGTATCGGCATACCTGCACCGGTAAACACGCTCTTATCTTTTTGAAAATCTGACGTGTATCTCCCTCATCTTCAAAAATTGGCAGCCCGACTAGAACGTTTGTCTTCGCCGCGCAAAGTCTGCACAGCTCATTGAACTCCTCTGTGCTTAAGGGCACGGTTTCAAGAACGGCGGTCATTTTTTCCTCTCGGGGTTCTCGCTATTGCTCTGATTACGAACATTGCGTCTGGCTCCCTATGTGCACCGCTTTCTTGAAACTTATGTGTGTTTTCATTGTTAATACGACTCAATGCCCACGATGACATTAAGTCGTCAATACAACAAACATACCACTTGCGTTAGACCAAAGATGCTACCTAAAGCAAATTAACCACAGTAGATGCATTCCTTTCGGAGAGAGGTGTATATTTCCGCTGAAAGCCTTTGGCGCAGCAGTTCTTTCTTCCGTGATTGGCTCCGTGATCTGATTGGCGCTACTTCGATCACAACATATTCCTCAAGGCCAATTCACAGTGTCCATCAGGTCACGTCACCGCCCGTCAAAACATACAACAAAGGAAGTCTAATGGCAACATTCACACTGTCTGTCACCGGACCGTCACGTCATGTCAAGCTTTCTCGAGAAGAATGTTTTGACGCAACGGCCGTCTGCTAACATCGGAAGTTAAGCCCGCTTCAGACGACGCTTGATTTGCTGCTGGAATCCGTGTTTGGTTTCCCAGTGGGCTATCAAGCGTGATGTTGCGCTGGGCACTGCGCTGGCTTTTGTGTGAGGTTGGCCGCACACGATGCTTTGTTCACCCTAGATCGGTAGAAGACGAGCGAGACTTGACAGTGTCAACATGGACGCTGTAGTAGTGGAGGTAGTAAAGCGTAGTGGACGAGAAGTCAGAGTGCTTTCATTTACTGAATAAACAAGTCGTAGAAAACAATGTGAAAATGCTAACTGTAGATTGTAGAGTTTTTCCTGGTTATCTCGCCATGATAACGTGCAAAGTGTTTTCACGACATTATCTGACGAACTTGCGCAAGTCAGCATTAATAATTAAATTCGCTTGAAGAAAGGGATTTGTTAATAATTATGATTTTGTAAATGAACGCATTTATACATTATATCAAGATACGTTTATAATTTTGACATGCTGTAAGAAAAGTTTTCCATTAAACTTTTTATTTTATAACACACATCTTGTCTGAAATAGGCCGCTATCATCAAAAATGTTGTCAATACGACACTTGAAGCACACAAACAAAGTAGTATCACTAGACTCTAGTGGCAAGTTTGGAAAACATATGCTCACGTGACGAAATGCGTCTTCCTCATTCGTTTACATTATAATTCACCACAGGCAATAAGCCGGAAAATAGGACGAGTCCTATCTCCGAATTCCAGCACACAAGCCAGTAGCGTAGCCAGTAGTGACGCCATTTTCCATCTCAGCAGGCATCACTGCTGCCATCGCTGTTCCCAGCATGCAATCCAGGAGCAAATCAAGCATCGTCTGAGGTGGGATTTAACCTATTTTCGTGCCCCTCAAACGACGCTGGAATTGCTGCTGGAATCCGTGTTTGTCTTCTCAGCGGGCTGTGAAGCGTGGCGTTGTGCTGGGAACTGCGATGGCTTTTGTGCAAGGTTGGCTGCACACGAAGCTTCGTTCACCCTAGATCGGTAGATGACGAGCGAGACTTGACAGTGCCAACATGGACGCTGTTATAGTGGAGGAAGCAAAGCATAGTGGACGGATAACCAGCGTGTTTTTATTTATTGGAGAAATAAGGCGGAGAAAACGACGTGAGAATGCTAACTGTAGATTGTAGAGTCATTTCTGGTTATCTCACCATGATAATGTGCAAAGTGTTTTCACGATATTACTTAACACACTTGCACAAGTCACCATAATAAATTCGCTGGAAGAAAAGGATTTGTTAATATTCATGATTTTCTAAACGACCGTCTTTATACATTATATCAAGATACATTTTGAATTTTGACCCGTTGTATGAAAAGTTTTCCATTAAACTTTCTATTTTATAACACATATCTTGTCTGATAAGAGGCTGCTGCCAACACAAAAATTGTCAACATGACGCTTGGACCACACCAACAAAGAAGTATCAGTACACTCTAGCGGCAAGCTTGGAAAACATACGCTCACGTGACGAAATGCTTCTTCCTCATTCGGTAACATTAAAATCCACCACAGACAACAAGCCGGAAAATAGGATATGTCCTATCTCCAAATTCCAGCACCCACGCCCGCAGCATAGCCAGCTAGGGCACCTAGATATAGATGGGCATGCACATCAATTTCTGTTATACCGACAGTTCCGCCGCCATTTTGGTTCCAGGCAGTGATAGCATGAGCATGTGAAAGGCGGAGTTTTTCTGCTGTTACTGCTGTCAAACGTCACTTGTTTCATTTCTAATACACATGCCAAAAAGAAAATATATATTTGTATCAAAAATTAATCTCGTCGTAATAAGTTATTGTAATATGGTTTGACAAATCGTTAAATATGTTTTCTGGTATTTGGCCACCTGGGTGTGTATTTTGAGCAATTCTTTCGCATTCGACAGTTCCCTTTTATGGGATACTACATGCACTACCAAGGCTGCGCTAACATGCAAAAAATGTGCGTTTTCGAATGCCATAAATTTGCTCCAGAATAGGCCTACACTCTCAGGTTGCTACTTTTTTACGACAAATTTTTCTGAATTCATATAAAATACTTTTTCAATGCACAAAATATATCACCATCATAAATTAGGATGCAGTAAAAGATTTATATATACGAGATTTTTTAATTTCTCATTTAACAATTAACTTTCTCACTGGTCAATTTTACTTACGGCCTCGGCGTCGTAGTATACTGATGTTGACTTTGACCTTTGAATGCTCTTTGAAAACTCGAACAGGTAGAATGAGAGAAAGCAATTTTTCATGTTTACCATCTTCTTGTATGTACACTTGTCTGGTCAGTAAATTAATTATCCTCCTAAGGAGAACATTCTCTTGCCAACATTAGCAAATTATGCCGCCAATGCTGTAACTAAAATTAACATCGCAGTAGCTTCAAACATTCTTATGAGGTGTATGAGCCATTATAACTAGTAAAAAACAGTGTGCATCACTTAAAAGTAATTAGTATTGTTATTGTCTAAATGTTGCTACTGTATTAGTGCATAGTGTCGAATCCTTCACTGAAAAAAACGTGTAGAAATTTTGCATAGCTACAAATAAGTCAACCACCTCACATAGTTTTGAACAACTTGTTTGTATCCATTTGTCACGCCGAAAATTTATTAACCATATTTTACGCCCTTCAGGATTCATTGGAAACGAAAAAGAAAACCAAAACCATTTTCTGAACGATTAGAACAATTCGGAGCTGCACAGCCAACCATACGGAAAGCGTATTGACTGTCCTATTCTACAATCGTGCGTCGAAGCGAAGGAACAATAATGGCGGATGCACATGCCCGTCTATATCCAGGTTCCCTAGAGCCAGCAGTGACGTCATTTTCCATCTCAGCTGCCATCACTGCTGCCATTGCAGCTCCCAGCATGCAGACCAGTAGCAAATCGAGCATCGTCTGAGGTGGGCTTAAAGCTACTCTACAATCTACAGTTAGCATTCTCACGTCGTTTTCGCCGCATTATTTCTTCAATAAATGAAAACACGCTGGTTACCCGTCCACTATGCTTTGCTACCTCCACTATAACAGTGTCCAGGTTGACACTGTCAAGTCTCGCTCGTCGTCTACCGATCTATAAAGTGAATGAAGCACCGTGTGCAGCTAACCTCGCACAAAAGCCATCGCAATTCCCAGCACAACGCCACGCTTCTCAGCTCGCTGGGAAGACAAACACGGATTCCAGCAGCAATTCCAGCGTCGCCTGAGGCGGGCTTTACATGTTGCCGTCAACGATTGCGCTGTTTATATGCAAATGTGTGTTATTCATCTTTATTTTTTTTTTTTTTACTTCGTTTTAGAGGTAAATCTCAAATGTTGCATGATTTAAATATTTTTGTCAAACGAGTGTCCCCCTAAAATCTAGTTCGGGTATGTGAAACCAAAAAATGGTTTATGTTATGTAACATTGTAACAGAAAAGACTGAAGCAAACTGTTTATTTGAATAAGATTGTAGTTTGATTACGCATTTTTCATTAAGTAACATTTTAAACAAAAAAGTCAGTTCTAATGAAAGACAAAAATTCAGTTGTTTACGGCGGTATTAACAATGTCAGTGGGCAAATCGTGATGGATAAAGTAAACAGGCGCTATTTATGCTCTTATAAGTATAGTTTGATATTTTCATATGTTTATTTTTTCGCTTGAAAATAGATGTTGATGTTTTGAAATGTTGTTTCAATTCCCAGTAAGTTGTCCAAAAAGTTTTATTTGGCCGTCAATAACATTTATTTATTTATTTCTTCATTTGTCCTTATAATCTATTTCAGTACATAAGTTGTACATAAGATATTGGACATAAAATTTTATCTTTTGGCTTTAAAATTTGCAGAAGATACACATATTACTTAAATTTCAATATAACTAGATTTACATAATTAATAATGAGATTGGTATACAATGAATCTTTACAAACTTATTTCAACAGTTACAAAATTAATTACATATCCTCAGGCATAAGATACTCTGAGACAGAGTAAAAGCAGTTGTCTAGTAGGTATGCTGTCACTGACTTTTTGAAGTTTAGTAGGTCAGGAGAAGATTTCATGTGTCTGGGTAATCTGTTGTACAATTTTGTGCCTGCATGGTACACACCTTTCTAGCACAATGTGGTGTTGCAGTGATTAATGTGTATGTCATTGTTTGACCTTGTACTGTAATCATGGAGAATATTATTTGGATGAAAATGATTTTTTCTCCTCAGTAGACTTTTTTTACAAACATGACTACTTCCATAATGTACACACAGGGAAGGGGTAGGATTTTCAGGTCCTTAAAGAAAGGTTTGCAGGATTTTCTGCTGCTAGCTTGTTTCATTAATCTTACGATTGCTTTTTGCCTCCTGAAAACGGTTATGGTCTGGTGAGCACTTCCCCAGAAAATGATACCATATCTCAGTAGTGAATGTACTTGCGCAAAATATACAGACATAACTGTATCAGCAGTAGTGTTGTTGCAGATAATTTTGAGTACATACCTCATTTTGGATAATTTTGAATTTAGGGCTGCAATGTGAGTGCTCCATTTGAGATTTTCTTGAATGTGAATCCCAAGAAATTTTGTTTCAGAAGCAGCATAATATTTTGGTTATTCATACATACTTTTGGTTGTACAAAATTTTTATTCTGATCTGTATGGAAATTTATGAGTACTGTTTTCTGAGGATTTACCATGAGTTTAATTCTGCTAAACCATTCATACACATCCTTTACAATGTCCTTTGCAGATTCAGTAAGATTTTCTTCATCATTCGCTTCAATCAGTATACTAGTGTCATCGGCAAACAGTACTGGCTCTGGACCCCTAACGTGTAGTGGGAAATCGTTAATGAACACCAAGAAAAGAAATGGACCTAAAATTGAGCCATGTGGAACGTCATGACTCACAATGCATGGTTCTGAAAGGTGTGTCTGGAGTTCATATCCATCAATATGCTTTATTTCAGTAATCTGTGAGCGATTTTCCAAATATGATTTAATCCACTCGTTTGGAACACCTCTCACACCATAACGCTCAAGCTTTCTCAAGAGTAAAGAATGATCGATGACATCGAAAGCTTTTGTAAGGTCTAAGAATAAACTTGAGATTTTTTTGTGATTGTCCACTGCATTTAATACACGACTTATCAGATTGAAAGTGGCTGTTTCTGTTGAGCACTGAGGTCTGAAGCCATGTTGGCATTCAGAAATAATATTATTTTTGGTGAAGAATGAGATTAGTTGTGAAAGGAACAGTTTTCGATAACTTTTGAAAATACTGACAGTAGTGACACTGGCCTATAGTTACTCATACAGGTCTTATCTCCTTTTTATACAGTGGTACAACCTTTGCTCGTTTTAGCTGTTTAGGGAAAACACCACTTGATAAAGAAGAATTGCAGATATCTAACAAGGGGAGGAGTAGACGATTTGCTGTTATTTTAATAATGTAGTCTGGGACATCATCTAAACCAGCTGAATAATTGTTCTTCAGTGTATTAATAGTATTTAGAAGGTCAGATGGGCCTACTGGATTCTAAAACATGGAAACATTATTTACTCCAGTATGCGAAAGTTCGTCTAATGTTGTATTGGGTGGGTTTCTAAATTTTTCTTTTACTAATGTATCAGCAATAGTTGCAAAGTAAGAATTAAAATAGTTTGCAACTGCCTTTGGGTTTGTGACAGTTTCTCCATCCTGCAATATTTCAATATTTTTGTGTGTTGTTTTATTACCTCACAACTTTACACATTGTTTTGGTTTTGTTTGATGACTCCATAATATATTTATCATTTGCCTAAATTTTTGCATTCTTTATTACTTGTCTTAAAACTGACTTGTATTTTTTGAAATAATTCTGGAAATTAGGATTGCTGTTAGTTTTTGAGAGCATGAAGAATTTTCTTTTCCTTCTACAAGAGACCCCAATAGCTGGTGTAATCTAGTTATTGAACCTATCTGTTCTGGAAATAACTTTCTTTTTTGGGAAGGCTATATTAAAATTATGCCTGAAAACATTCAAAAAAATTTCCATCTTCTGATCTGTACTAGGGGTTTCATAAACGTTAGTCCAGGATAGTTTACTAATTAGGTAATGGAAGTGTTCAATATTTTTTGACTATAGCTTCTTTTATAGGTAATATTTTTAACACTGGCTGAAATGTGTTTAATAGGTATACATAATACCTGTGATAAATGGTTGCTATAGCCAGTATTGAAGTTTTCTGAGGTGCAATTATCCATGTTTACACATACCTGGTCAATCAAAGTGGCACTAGGTTTTGTTATATGGGTTGGAGAATTAACTGTCATATACAGATTGTAGGCCTTCATTATATTTAGGAACTTATCTCTCTGAGAGCTTTGGCTTAGAAAATCAATGTTAAAATCCCCCCAGAGTACCAATGTTTTCCCAATTGTCTTCAGTTGTCCTAGAGCAAGTTCTAATTTTTTGAAAAAAAAAACACTTATATTGCTATCAGGAGGTCTTTACAACATAAAATAATAGTTTTTTCAGCCAGTAAGTCAATAGCTGATATTTCAAAATCTATATCACAACCTAACTTGCATACAGAGACCAAATTTTTACACTTCACATTTTGTTTGACATATATACAAGTTCCGGCATGGTTTGACTTTACTCTGCAAAACCTGCTTGCAAGGGTAAAGTCTATTATTTTTAAACTATGAAAATACTCGTTTGGTAACCAATGTTCACAAAAACACAACACAGAAACATCCTTCCATCATTATTTACAAGTACATTTATTTCATCTACTTTGTTTGTTAGTGATTGTCCATTTTGGTGTACAATCTTCAGAGTTTGTTTGAAGTTTACATCTGAATGGCATGAAACTGGGTTACTCACATATGGATCAGCTCTCTCCTTGTTGAGCGACGACACCATAAAAAAATCCTTGTCTTGAATTGCCACTCTTCTCGGTCTGAGTTGCATCCTCTGTGAACTTCTTAATGTTGTTGTTTTTTACTATTTTTGGAGTGTTACCTGTCGTTTCTTTATTTGATCTGAAGCAGCTGCTGTTTTTATTTGTGCTACTTCTATAGATGTACCGGTAGAGATGTCACTTGAATCTGCTTCTGCTTTCCCTTCTGCAGCCGCTGTTTCAGTATCTTCCACTGGTGTTGATGGGTTTGACATAGCTATGTCAACTGTGGATGTTATTTTAACTGCATCAGCTGATATTTTTCCCAAAGATGACACTGATCTATTTTCTTCTGATGCAATTTTTCCTGGGAGTGGGATTGTGATGTTCTTCAAGGCATACCCATCTTTCATCTTCCTCAGGATTTCCAAACACATTTCCCTTTATCCTTTAACGTTTCTATGGAGACCACGTCTTGTGAAATATTCCCTGCTAGCATTGTTTATGTTCACATATGTAGCATTTTTAGTACTTCTACATATCTTCTCGAATTTTCTGTTTGTGGCTGTTAGCTCGATGTTAACACATGAATCTGTGATTAAATCATGTCTAGGTGGAAGGCTGACCACATAAAAGTTTACAAGAGGGAACTGAATTAATTTTTCCTTCAATGCCCTCGTTGCAATGTGGCTTTCATTATGATAAACATCAGTTGAGCCGCCGATTAGGATACAATTATTTCCCGTCATTTCTGAATTTTCGCAGGATCTTAAAACTTTGGAGAGAGGCGCGCCTGATTTTATGATACCGGCTATTTTTGCATCCGGTATCATATTTCGTAATATGTCCATGACACCTTTCCCGTGACTGTCTGCCAAAACAAAGATTTTGGGTTTCTTTAATAACCTGCTTTTGTTCTCAATATGTAATTCGCCGCTGTTCATCGAATTTCTGTTACCACAATTTGGAATTTCATTACTGTCTTTTGCTTTGTGCGGTATTTTCTTCTGCATGAAACATTTGACATTTACACTGTTTGTATCCCTCCGCGTATTTGCCGATTTATTGACATTTACACTGTTTGTATCACTCCGCGCATTTGCCGATTTATCTTCAATTGGTGCACAAGAGTTTTTACGAACACAACATATTTCACGCTCCAGTTCAATATTTGCCTGCTTCGGCAATGACACTTCAGCTTTTAGAGCATTAACATCACTTTGTATAACACGAATAATTTCGTCTTTGCACATTAATTTCCACATTTTGTCACTTACACAGTCCAGACATGTTCACAGGATATCATCATTTATATAGTTCAAACAAACTTTTGCACACTTTTCGTGTAACCAGAAATTGCATTTTACACACTGAATTCCTTTGACTACGCGTTTTGAACACTTTCTCCATGAAGAACCATTTAAATTGATCTGATTTTGGAGAGCAATTTCACTATACAACCCGACTGACGCCATATTCAGTACACTTCAGTACACTTAGCGTTGCTGTTCCCTCAATTCTAGTATTGAACTATGACTTTCTACATAACAGATCGCCACTCATAACCTCACTTTTAACATTGCGTATTGAGATGGGAGAATTGATATGACAGACATTGGCGGACAGTGTGAATACAACTTGACGTGATGGTGCTGTGACATTGACATGACGGACATTGTGAATTGGCATTAATTTGTGATGTGGACGATTGTGACTTGTTGCAACTCGTGTCACTTGCAGTTGTACTCTTAGGTACTTGCTTAAAAACTAACTCGGAAATCGCTACATATTTGAAAATAAGCAGCCAACAATATTTTTGAAGCCAATGTTAGACATTTGACTGTCAACAGTTATATTTTAATTCAAAATCTTGATTTCGAATTTTGTTACTGTAAATGGTAATGCTACTACATGTGAATGAAATCAAAACATGGTCATTCCAGTAAGTTCAGAATCAAATAAATTGTACTTTTCTATTATGTCTGGTTTCTGTGCACTAACAGTACCTTTTCGACTTATCCTTGACAACCGTTTTTATGAAACCAAATGAATGGTGATTAGATGTCACACTATTTGAAACTGTTTTTTGACACAAGAATTTGCTTATACAATCGAAATAATAATCGTGAATTAAAAAATAATTGATGACAGTCTAATGCCCTTGAAAAAATCTATGTGATTGCGATTTGCCATAATTTAGCAGTTAATTAATCAAGAATTTTACTCATCATAGATCATTGTACAATGATATTGGTTTCGTCATTGAAATATATAATACAAGAGGAAGTTAATACAAAATAATAAAGTAATCTAATGCTAATAAGACACATTATGCCTTCAAACATAGAAATAATAAAAAACACAGGAAAGTATTAGATAATAATGTCTAAAGCAATACTATTCTTTAATCATGGTGTAGCAAATCATTTGTATAGCAGTTCTTTAATATAAATGGTATACAATTACATGAGATTTTTTTTGTTAGTTTATTCAGAGCTGTGGTGTTCTGATGTGTGGTAATAAGTGTCATGTCATCAGCATAGTACACGACTGGGTGGCCTATGTTTTGAGGTAAATCATTGATTGCCACAATGAAGAAGAAGGGTCCAAGAATAGATCGTTGTGGAACTCCTATATTGATGTCTATCAAGGAAGAATTTCTATTTCTGACTGATACAAATTGTTTTCTGTTGCTTAAGTAAGAATTCATAACCTCTAATGTACTTCCCCACAGCCCATAGGACTCAAATTTCCTTAGCAGTATGTTGACTGGGATGCAATCAAAGGCTTTGCTAAGGTCTCATGATACCATGGATACAATGCCTTTAAAAGCTGCTAAGGTTTGATCCATAATTTATAAGACAACCCCCGTTGTGTTTCTCCCCTTACTAAAGCCAAACTGGCTGTCACATAGGATACTGTACCTTTCAAAGTAGCTGCTTTTTGTGTGTGTAGCAGTGCCTCGAATATCTTTGAGAATATTGGGACAATTGACACTGGTCTATAATTTTGGGGAAAATGTTTGTCCCCTTTTTGAACACTGGAACAACTTCTGAGATCTAATCTAATCTGGGAAAACACCAAATTCCACACATTAATAAAGCCACATCCATCGCCATTCATAACTGGACAGAATAGATTACTATTACGTATGAGAACATAAATATCAATGGTATCTACTAGTATCAGTCATAATAAGTAAATAAGTTTGTTTAGGTTCCTGCCTAATTACACAATTACAAATCGGAAAATGTTCACGTATAAGCAGCCAACTATTTGTGAAAAGTTAGAATATAAATGTCACTGTCAAGTTACTCGTTTAAGGTTCTTTTGATAATTTAAACTGTTTTTCTTAGGCTTCTACTCAAGTACACACTCGGAAATCGCCACAAATTCGAAACAGGCAGCTAACTAAGTCTCTGTGATAAGAACGATTATAAATATCATTCTGTCACATAACAAATATGGACAAAACTAGCGAATATTGTAAAACAGACTTGCAATAAATTACTACCGCCATTCTGTATTCTGTTAAAAATATTAAAAAAATAGCTTTAACAGGATTCGAACCCAAAACGTTTGTTTTCCAAATTATCACAGCCCACTACACAAACCACAAGACCAGAATCGTATAACTGTTGCCTGAAGATCTTTTCATGTTGTTTGGATGTTTTAGGGGCACAAAACTGTGAAGGTCATCAGTCCCCCAAAAATATTTTAATTCATACACATTCTGCATGTCCCTTAATAGTTCTTTCATTATTTATGGATATTTTATTGTAATTAATATTTAATGTACTAAAGCAAAGCGTTAATGACAAATCTGTAATGCACAATTTTCGTTAAAACAGTATATTGTCATGATTTGCATTTGAAAGTGTCGTCTGCAAAGTTAATCAGAGAGCATCTACATCCACATCTACATGGGATACTCTGCAAATCACATTTAAGTGCCTGGCAGAGGGTGCATCGAACCACCTTTATACTATTCATCTCCCATTCCATTCTCGAATAGCACGCGTGAAGAAAGAACATCTGAATCTCTCTGTCCGAGCTCTGATTTCTCGTATTTTATTCTGATGATCCTTTCTACCTATGTAAGTGGGAGTCAACAATATATTTTCGCATACGCACGAGAATGTTGGTGATTGGAGTTTTGTAAGCAGACCACGCCGCAGCAATAAGTGCCGTTGTTGTAATGATTCCCATCGCAGGTCCTTTATCATTCTGTGATGCTGCCTCCTCTGTATCGTGACAATACAAAACGAGCGGCCCTTCTTTGACATATTTCGACGTCCTCCATCAAACCCACCTGATATGGATCCCACACTGGGCAGCAATACTCTAATAAAGGACGGACAATCGTAGTGTATGAAACTCGCCCGCTGTTTTTTATTTTATTTTTTATTTTTTTTTTACTGTTAACTAGCCGTGTTTGTGAAGTTAACAATTGACTGCTTGCTCACAAAACCTAATTACGGCGATATTCACACAGTATACAGTTCCCTTAAGCAAAACTCCGATTCTATAAGTTAAGCTAACAGTTCTAGCCTTACTATAATCTTTAGAGGAAACTGCACACAATTAAATAATGATCCGCAGTTATGGATCTAAATCAGAAATCATAAATGTTGGCAACGGAAAGGCAAATATTCTCTGCTCCAGAAGCAAAGATACAAGATACATGAACAAATTACCCCACTTTAACTTTTCCCGGCAGCATACCGGCAGCATACCCGTAAGTTGTTTGAAAATTACCCCACATTAATCCAAAATAAATGATCAGGGGAGAATTTAAATTAGCACAAAAGGATTATAGTTTAACAAATTAATTTAATGTTCAAAACAAGAACAACAAGGGGTTCAAAATATCCACAATTACATGGCCCTAAAATCGCCCACCTGCAAAGTTGAGTATAGGTTAATTACGATCACGTTTCATAGGCAGGAATGGAGGAATTGCAGCACATTCACACACACATACATACGCCAAGCCATGCAAGTACTTACCAAGCACCTGACACCAATACACCAAAATGACAGCCAAGCAATGTGGAGAATGCAGATCGAAGGTTCACTCATGCACAATGAAATAGTACCTCACTTCCATAACGTGTCAAGCTAATGGCTTAGACTCATGATAAACTATCATAAACAAACGCACTTGGTTTAAAACCACAAAGTTCGGTTTACAGACGGAAGTTAGTTTCCCTAGAACTTCTAACTATACATTAAATCAAGATTTCATTAAATAATATCTAAAAACGGTCGTTCTGGCGTTCGTTTATCACAGGGAGAAGATAACTACAGAAGGTTAAAGTTGTTAGATCAATACAGCGCTCTACTAAGTCGGAACACAAAATATGCAAAAAGTTAACAAAAGCAATTTCGAAGAGAATAAGATCGGGAAATATATCGAGTAACCATTCTTTCTGATCAGAGGAATGATATCTATTAGATAAGCAAGATTACAGATTGCTACAGCACAATACAGAGTTCGGCCACAAAAATTCAGATAAGTGAAATAATTCTATTTCATGAAAATTGAAAACACGATACACGTCGAGCAATGGTTCTTTCTACACAGAGGAAAAAGATCTTTTTAATGGTAATAACCACAACAGGGAACACGCTAATTGGCGCACACGTGGGCCGACAAGTACACAGATTACAAGTTAGAATGGACAATTTTCGGGGAAAATTATCACGCTACACTCACTAGGAAACACCTTAGCAAATTAGCTATACAATTATTAACCACTCATGTGCACTGAATGATGGAAAAGCTGAATGCTTAGTCTGATATAGCCCACGTGTTCTGTCGACAAAGTACGAACAGTATAGGCACCACGAATCCCCGAAAATATTACAATTCAACTACGATAAGAACATGAAAGACACTGAACATATTTAAACAGGCAAAGAAATGATTTAAAAGTTATAAAGTGCAAGAACTGTGCTAACGAAACACCGTCAGAGCATTGGAATCAGATTCCAGCAAAAATCGACATAAAATTAGCAATCCTGTAGGAAATTAAGCAAAATGTCACTACTACACATAGTGTAGCTGCCACTCCCGGAATTAAACTCGCGAAAAGGCATAAGTACAACTATGGAGCCTGAACTAAAGCCCTTTTTTAACGATGAACGAAGGTGAACAACATAGATAATAGTCTACTGAAGCGCTCCTAGCGTACTAGCCCTGAACTACAAACTCAAGCAAGATCTTGTGACAGCGTGTTTAGACAATAAACGTAATCGAACAGTAATACCCGATGTTGAAAGTGAGGTTATAAAAGCCGATTTGTTATGTAGGAAGTCATAATTTTATACTGGAATTGAGGAAACTACGCTAAATGTTATTGACGGCCAAAGAAAACCTTGCAATCGATATTTTTGGTCAACTTAGTGTGGTAAAGTTCTGGGTAGTGAAACAACATTTCAAAACATTCACATCTATTTTCAAGCGAAAAAAATAAACTTATGAACACATCAAGCAATATTTATAAGAGCGTAAATAGAACTTCTTTACTCTATCTACTACAATTTGCCCACTGACATTGTTAATAACGTCATGCAAAACTGAATTTTTATCTTTCATTAGGACTGACTTTTTCATTTAAAATGCTATTTAATGAAAATTGCATTATCAAATTACAATCTTATTCAAATAAACAATTGTTTTCAGTCTTTTCTGTTACGATATTGCAAATCATAAACCATTTTTCGGTTTCAGATCTACGACCTCGCTTTTCGGTGGACAATAATTGAGATAAATATTTAAGTCGTCATGAAACATTTGCAATTTACCGCTAAACCAAAGTATAATAATAAACTAAAGATTAATAAGACAAGTTTGCGTGCAAACCGTGTAATTGTCGACTACAGTATGAAAATCGCGTGACGAAAATAGGTTAACTTCCGATGTCAGCAGACGACCGTTCAATCAAAACAATCTTCTTCAGAAAGCTTAACGTGACGTTGACGTTAGGTGACGGTCTGGTGACGGACAGTGTGAATGCCGTCATTAGAAATACATTTTGTAATACATTCTGATCATAAACTTCGACATAACGCAAAATATACGTAAATACGAAGGAAAATGGCGGACTAACTGGAGCAGACAGCTGCTAGCTCGCGCATGCGCAGTGAACCCACTAGTTCCGAATTTAGAACTCGTCCTATTTCTTTATCGCTATAATTATCGCGCTTCGATACTAGCGCGATCATACTAGTGCAGCCGTTCAAACGACTGACGGCCGCCATTAACGCAACTTGTTATCAATCTATTACAAGTTCGTTGATCGTTTAAAACGGGCTTAAGTCAAGCCACGAGGCCACAGCAGAACCAAACTCAGAGGTACTTACCCTACCAGGAACCAAGAAGCGAATGAATAGCTGTCTTGACCATTGCTTAACCGTTACCAGAGGGGTAGTAGTGGAGGTGAGCCCAGAGAGCGTCACCGTTCGTCAGGCAGGTAACCTGAGCAATGCCCAGCCAAGGAGGTTAAGAGCAAGCTACATTAGGAATCTTTGCTAAGACTGGGTTCTGCTCAGCATTTGGCAAACCTACTTCTCGCCCAGCGACATTCAACACCCAGCGTTTGAAAGAAACAACGACACAAAACAGATGAGGCGCGCCTAGCACTTCCTAAACTTTCTTACACACAAAGTTTCATTCATTCTGTGGAAGCTAGGGCCAGT
Source organism: Locusta migratoria (assembly GCA_026315105.1). NCBI lineage: Eukaryota > Metazoa > Arthropoda > Insecta > Orthoptera > Acrididae > Locusta > Locusta migratoria. The sequence continues at coordinate 16,996,198 of CM048747.1, read as the reverse complement.
GGGAGCACATCACAGTACACACTAATAGATATTTGGGGGCTCATGTACAACATAGACACTTAGAATTTTACATACAGATAAAACTAAATCAATATATAATGCCTGGTATCTCGCATATTGCGAGTGGAGTGTCTTGCTACACTAAAAAACATCTCTGAAGGTCGTCAACATTTGTTCATGGGAAGTTTCTGTTTATTAAGAAAAATTCACGAGATAATAAGTGGATTAGTTTCCAGTTTGATACCATCCATATAACATAATAATGTGTGTTTCTATTTATTAAAAAAGTCAGGAGATGGTTGATGGATAGGTTTACAGTTTGATACCACTCGTATAACATAATAAATTGTGTTTGTATTTATTAAAAAAAAAACCTCATGAGATGGTAGGTGGATTAGTTTACATTTTTATACTCCCATATAATGTAATAATTTGTGTTTGTACTTTTTAAAAAAAGACTCACAAGATAGTTGGTGGATATGTGAATATAAATTGATCCATTTATATTAACGTATCCTCCTATCAAGCTCCATGTTACAATAAAAACATATGGGTAGTAAATTAATGCACGGGCTTTCCTACATGTAAGTACAACATGAATCTTCAAGTCTCAGGTTTTATTTTTAATGTCACAGGATGCAGACAGATCTATCTTTTACTGCAGTCACGGTATTGCCCAGATTAATGTAAGTTCAACTGCATGCTCACATTCAAGACATCGTTTCAAACCTGCTATTTGGATTGTAAATATTCTAGCAAATTCCCATGAAGAAACTTTGCAGCGAAAAGTACGTAATTAAAACAAACTGTTGAAACTCTGCAGTGACTGGTTCTCGATGTACTTTAACATACACATAACTTTTGTATGTTCACCCACACAAATAATAATTACTACTGTACGCAAGATTTACATATTGTGCATTTAATATAAATCGAGCAGTAAACGTTAGACAATAACACTCATTGCATAACATAGCATAGTCTCTGGAACTCATTTATAATATTTCAATCACACGTAAATCTTAAAGTGATACGTAAATATCAAAACAATATATAATATATATGCCAATTCATGTAGCCTTGAAACACTCGCTCCATTGGCTGCCTGAACTCGACTCCTCATTGGCTGCTTTCACATGAAATTCCAAAGCTGACAGGTAGTATCAAACTGTACACTATACCCTCAGAGGGCACTGTATATACTATTGCAGAAATTTATTGAAACAGCTGGAAGTCTTCACCAAGTCATGATAGCACATAAGAGTGCATGTGAACGTGGTTATACAAGAGGTAAACACGATCTTCAAATATAGGCCTTTACTAAAATTTCTAGCAGACGACAATAAGAAAACAGTAAATTATCCAAGCAGAAAAGTATAGAATAAACTTATAGTTTACGTTACATCAGTCACTGGGGATATGGGTAAATTCAAAAAGCAACTAAAGCCTCGTCTTCTAGATATCTATTCTTTATAAGAATTGTTTAAAAATCTGTATTACTTTGTGTTTAATTTTAAGCTTCACTATAAAGACTGACTACGTCACTCTCAGGGATATATCACTTACTGACTGTATAATTTTTCTGCGAATTAGAACATTAGCTTAATGGTAAAAGTTTAAGTATGGTAGAGGTGCAGTGTGCTGATGTTGGCAACCACCATTACATGGTCTCTGAAACAAAAAAAAAAAAAAAAAAAAAAAAAAACAATCACACCAAATGAGGGGAATAATATTTTGTGCCTGCCACAGTAGCCGAGGGGACTGAGGCGCTCCAGTCACGGTCTGCACGGCCACTACGGTCGGGGGTTCGAATCCCCGGTTAATTTTGTCGCTTGATACTAAGCCTTTACTTCGTGTTGGTGAATGTAAGACTGCTAAAGAGATTTGGGATAAGCTACACAAGATTTACGATGTTCACTCAGCCGAAAATATTGATCTGCTTCGACATAAATTTCACAACATTGTGTGGGAAGCATCTGCTGGTATACAAGCCCATTTAGCGAAATTTGATGAAATAAAAACTCAACTTGCTTTGCTAGACAAGCCGATCGACGATGGTGATCTTTTTGCGCGATTTTTGCCAACTTTGCCGAAAGAATTTGACTACATATATATAACATGGCACGATCTACCTGCTGAAGAGAAGACGTGGAATAAACTGCAAAAACGGTGTTTAAATTATGAATTGAGAATTACAGATCATGATGAAGAAAGTGTTGCTTCAGCAATGATGTCGAAAATGAAGATTAATAAAGAGCGACAAAGGCGCAAACAAACTACCGAAACAGACGCATTAAAAACGTCTAATCACAAAAGAAATGAAGACAGAAAATGCTTTTCTTGAGGTAAAGAGGGTCACTTATCAAAACAGTGCAAAACAGGCCTAGTGTGTTTCTAATGTAAGAAAAAAGGCTATCGCTCAAATGAATGTGCGAGTATTTGCGTGAATAAAAATGAAGACTGTGCTATGTTAAGTAAAGTTTTAATGCTGAATCGCAACAGTAGTTTTTCAGTAGATGCAAATACGCTTGATTGTGATGAGTGGTACATTGACAGTGGTGCGACGCATCACGTAACAAATCAGCGTGACTGGTACACTACCTATGAACCTTTTAAGACTCCAAGGAAGATGGATAGTGCCAAGAATGGTGTGCAAATTGAAGCACTTGGCACAGGTCGTATTGATGTAAAAGTTTTTAATGGACAGAAGTGGACAGAACGATATTTTGAAGATGTTTGGTATTGTCCTGATGGATACTGCAACTTATTTTCTGTTAAGAAGGCTGCACAAAAGGGAATAAATCAAGTAATTGAAAATGATGGAAAATCATGGGTATTTTTCAAAAATGATATTCCGATTGCTGTTGCTACATCCATTGCTGAAAATGAACTTTATCGTTTAGCTGTGAAAGTTGTTCGTAAAGTAAAGTCCTATGTTGTTGCTGAAACTGATGATACCTTGCAGAGTTGGCACGAAAGAATGGGTCATCAAAATAAGCGCCATGTGCACCAGTTCTTGAAGGATCATGGTATAGAGACAATGTTTGATTATAGCCTTTGTGAAGGGTGTGTCTATGGTAAACATAATCGCCTGGCATTTGGTGAAAGAGTGGAGAAACCAACAAAACCTGGAGAATTATTTTATGCAGATTTATGTGGACCAATGGAGGAAACTGATTTGCAGGGTCATAGATACTTTGCTGTTTTAAGGACGATTTTCCAGTTTTAGAGTAACATACCTTCTGCATCACAAAGATGAAATTAAAGAAAAATTACCAGTATTCATTAAGATGATGAAAACTCAGGCAGATGTTACTGTAAGAGAATTACCTACAGACGGTGGCAAGGAATTCCACAACAAAGATGTACAGAAGATTGCTGACTCAATTGGGCTGAAACATTCAATAACTGCACCATATACTCCTCAGCAGAATGGAGTTGCCGACCAGGAAAACAGGATTATTTGTGAGATGGCACGTTCTTGGCTTTGCTCGGCTGAATATTTGCCAAAAGCATTGTGGGGTGAGGCTATTCTGGCTGCTACATACACTCTGAACCGAACTGGTCCCACAAAAATGAAAGGTAAAACTCCAATTGAAATATTTATGAAGAAGAAAGGTCGTTTTGATAATTTAGTGATTTTAGGAACAGAATGTTATGCATGGATTCCTACAAAAAAACGGAAGAAGTTTGATGCTAAATGTTCTAAAGGATATGTGGTTGGTTATGATGATTGTGGGTACCGTATTTATTTTCCTGAAAAAGGTGTGTGTGTGTGTTTGCAGAGATGTAAAGTTTGCAGTCAAACAGTTACAGAAATCATATACTCATAAGACTAAAAATGTTGTTGATATGTCAGATATAGATGAAGATGCTGCAGAATATTAATATAAAAATTTTGATTTTGAAGAGGACAGTCAAACTGATACTGTTAACCAAGATGTAACTGTAATTGATGAAAGGGTTAGCAACAATTTCAATGGCACTGAGGAACAAGCTGAAAGTAACTTGGAGGCAAGACATGAAGAGAAGGAACCCACAATTTACGTGAACGACGGAATTTGAAGAAACCTTCTTGCTACTGTGAAGATTCAGACCATAAACCTAGAATGATGTTGCTTTGTGAAACACCAAGGAACTATAAAGAAGCAATGCAGTCAGAAAATTCTGAAGCAATGGAGGAAGAAATAAATGCTCTGCAGAAAAATGAAACATGGGAACTAGTGTACAAAGAGAAACCAAACAAGCTAATTGAAAATAAGTCGGTCTTTGCTACAAAATTAAATGCAAATAATGAAGTGGTTAGGTATAAGGCTCACCTGGTGGCAAAAGGATACACTCAACGCTTTGGAATAGATTATGTTGACACTTTTAGTCCTGTTGCAAGATTTGAGACAATGAGATGCCTGTTGAGTGTTGCAGTTCAACATGATTGGTATATAAGGCAATTTGATGTGAGGACAGCATTTCTTAATGTTATTTCGAAGGAAGAAATATACATGTATCAACCAGAGGGTTTTGACGATGGTACAAGACGTGTATGCAAATTACTGAAGAGTCTATATGGTTTAAAGCAAGCTTCAAAATGTTGGTATGAATGTCTTGTAAAGTTTCTTATTGAATGTAATTTACGGGAGAGTCATTCAGATCCATGTATGTTCTATGGTGAAAACCTAGTACTATTGTTTTTATGTTAATGATGGACTGGCTATGGGTTCCACTGATGCAACATCCAAGTTTATAGAACTGTTGGGTAAACGTTTTCAGATTACTGTGGAAAAGGTTGATTACTTCTTAGGTTTACAAATTAAGAAGTTTGACAACTGCATTCAAATAAACCAGTCAGCATATGTGAAAAGAATTTTAGAGAAATATGGTATGGTGGATGCAAAACCATTATCTTGACCCATTGAATCAGGATGGATACCAGGTGAATCATTGCCTTTTAATAATACTAAGCTACATCGAGAAATGGTTGGAAGTTTAATGTATTTAACACAAGCTACAAGGCCGGATTTATCATATGCTGTTAATGTTTCATCAAGAGTTAAAGACTCACCAACACAGGCACATTTTGCATTGCTCAAACGGATACTTAGGTATCTAAAGTCAACAATAACAGATGGTATTCAGTTCATAAAAGATGACAACTGTAATATTGAAGCTTACAGTGATGCAGATCATGGTGGGGACAGAGGGACTAGGCGGTCAACAAGTGGCATTCTACTCAAGTTCCATGGAGGGCCAGTTGTGTGGAAGAGTAAATTACAAAAGTCTGTTGCTCTTTCTTCAATGGAGGCAGAATATGTGGCTGCAAGTGAAGCCTGTAAATCACTTTTGTGGTTGGATCAACTTCTGAAAGAAATTGGAGCCGTTAATGAAACTTCAGTTCCTGTTTTACAAATAGATAACCAAAGTGCTATCAAATTCATTAACGGTTCACGGTTTTATGAACGTTCAAAACATATAGAAACAAGGTACCATTATATTCGTCAACTGGTTAAAGAGAATAAGGTCAATGTGAGTTATATACCAACTACTAGACAGGCAGCTGATATTTTGACAAAAGGACTACCATTTACAAAGTTAAAATTGATGAAGGAATTTGCTGGTATGGTGTCTACTTCACAATATATATGAAAACATTGGGGGAGAGTGTCAAAGTATATGGTTTATTTATTCAATGTTTAATATATATGTACTATTATTTGTGTGTGTGTGTTCTTATTCTTTGAAGGTGACAATTCAAGATTCTATGAAGTATTTTTTAATTAGATGTGCAGTTGTTCAGTTGTCTTGGTGATTGCTAGAAGTACCTTAATTATCGTTCTTTAGCGGAATTTTTAATAAATGTTTATTTTCTTCAAGAAAATTGCATTTGATGTTTAATCAACAGTAGCACCTCAAATGTAAATAATGTTTATATCAACCAGTAAACCTTACAATGCCATATCGTATCAGAAGATACTCCTTGATGTGAAATGAAGCAAGATGGCAGCATCAGGCTTCAGTCAAAGAGGCACGTTTGCCAGTCTAGTAACATATGTCTGTGGGAGTAGGCTATGCTCACTCCATAGATATTTATACTGTATGAAATTAACCTGTGAGGAATCGTAACTTTGTGCTCTTTCCCCACTACAGTGACACATAGATTTCTGTTCATCCAGCAATAATAAAAAAAAAACAGAAAAAATTGCGCAAACAGTACTACAGACAGACAGACGAAAATTAGCACGCTAACAGCTTTTGCTGTCTGTCACCAGATGACACTGTATGAACCATAGCTCCGAAGGTAGCCGAGCAGACCCGATCGGCTCATCAAATGGCCCCAAGTTTTGCTACTGCTAGACTCAAGTTAACATCTACTATTAACCACAGACATATTGTCTGTGAAATGAACCATAGAGTATAAATATCTGTGGAGCGAGCATACAGATGCGCAGAATCAGAATTCTGTCCACAACATCTCGTGTGCTGAAGTCACGTGATTTTGGGATGGCTTGCTGCAGCTGGTATAGCGCTAAGCGTATTTCGAGCATTATTAATTCATTATTACATGGATATAACCTTCAGAAATATTGTAAAACTATGCATATATGTTTGAAGATATCCTAAAAATTATAGCATTGGACGAAGTTTGTATAAACACACAAAAATCGAAAGAATTATGCTTCATTGTAATTGCCAAACTTTCGCTTTATTTCCTCGATGGGAAAAAGAAATGTCAACCAACAATATTTTTATTTGATACAGTTGTTATACATATGCCTATTTCAATTAATTAAATTACAAGGACACTGCATTAGCGTCATTTCCAAGGAAAAAGTGAAATAAAAATTTGAAGCCGTTAATTCTTATAGCAAATGACTACATTGCACGACTATTTTCTTTTTAAGCTTATCATTTTGCTGTTTTCGTGCAAGGCCAATTACTGGTCTGTAACAAGGGCTCGAGAATTTTCATGTCACTGAGGAAACTAATCTTTTAGAAATTACTGGTACCTAGCACTTTTCCTGTAAACATGTGAAAAAAATCATAAAAATTAGCTCTACAATACCCTGTTTCGAAATTTTTCAACATTTAAAGTGCCTCATATCAACACGAAATTTCCAAGTAGGCATATATCGAAGGGAGTACATAACTTACCTATGAAAGTAACTGGTCCTCCTCTCACATACTTTTGTTAGCATCCATAGCAGCAACAATACTGTACCATAGTTGATATTAATTTACCAACATACAAAACATGATAAAAATAAGGCAAATATATCTAATATTCGAGATTCGCTAGTATCACAATACACAACCAAGCCGAATGTCCCATTACCATGTGACTTTCCCAGACAGATTGTAACGTTTCTGCTATGTTGCACACTCCATACAAAAATCAGTTGCCAACATTATAAACACGAAATATCTGACACCTAAAATAAAAATTCACTACCAGACATGTAAAATATCACATTTTCGCCTTCAGTTTGAAATTCTATTAACAATATTAGTAAAACACCTTTAAGAAACAGTACGTTGATTTAAACATAACTTTGGCTGTCCTTTTACATAATTTTTAATTTTTAATACTTTCGTAAATAATAGCTGCAAACACTAAAAATGCATTACACTTAGTTCCAGAAATTGCTGAACCTATATAGATACTAATTGGTATAAAAACAACAATACTACATGTTATAACTATTGCACATCATGATTTCATACATACCTTTTGTTTAAATAAATTAGAGCAGACCATGTTTTATATATCACTGGATCCTAAATGAAATACTGATAATTTTTCATGCACTAAAATTAATAATCCGTTTGGTACTAAGAAACTATCTTTGAAATTAACAAAACTACGACAACCATATACAAATCCGTATTAATAAAAAATTTGACTGCAAACTGAAATACATTAAAATTCCATGTCACAATAATAGTATGCCTACACAATATTGGCAAAACAAATATGTGTGCACTTCGAAAACACAAATAATGTAAATAATTTGAGCACTGTAAACACTAGTCAAAGGATGACTTTAAATTTGTGTACCACATTAAATATAAATTTCATGAAACATGTACGTACATTGAGATAAATAGTCAAAGCTTAAATGTAATGTTTTAATTTCTGTATTTTGGCATATTTAATGTAAAAGAATATTGTTTAATTGTGAATTACAAAACTTTGACATTAATCTTATTACACGGTTACGTAGAAAGATGTTTGAGAGAAACAATGTTTAGTTAGTCTTCTAGCAGTCACAAACCTGTAAGCAGCTCTGTTGGCTTGCTGCTGCATTTTTTAATTGTACAACAATGTGATTGATTTAAACTTTATTTAAATGGAAATAAAAAATCGTTTCCATATCAACTGACATGTTTATGATTTAGGAAAAGATCCTGTAACATCAAATCTTTTAGTGAATGCCGAAGACAGCTTACAACGCAATGGACTTCAGCCAGCATATAAGATAAGTTAAACTTCACTTACAGTGGAATGACTTTGTTATAGAGACTGTGAACTAATAAAACTTTCTGTGATTTAGGAAAATATTAGGGCTCAGTTTGAGTGATTCCCAAAAGGGGTGACGGTCGTTAGAAGATGTTGAGGACATGTGCAGTCTTCACAGACATATATTACTAGACTAACAATGCCGTATACAGTATCATTGGTGTCAGTGAAGTCTCGCCGCCATATTTCTATAATTCAAACGTGTAAGCAGTCGTGTGTCTTATTACAGAAAACAATCATAAAAATACGGATGAACTGACGTTTAGTCTTTTGACATATGGGAATTTCGTGGGTTGTATATGGCTATATTTTTTCAGCTGAAGTAAACTTTGACACATACAATAATGAGATCCATTGATTTTCTGACATTATTAATCTGTACCAGTTTCATTCAGCTTCAGATTTTCTTTCACTAGTCTCATCATCATAAAAGTGTTGTTTATCATGAATTGTTTTGAGAGTTCTTACTAAATCTACAGTCTGCTTTGACAAATACACTAATGAGTCGCTTATTTTTATTAATCTGTTACCAGTTTCGATTAATGTTGGCTTTTCTTTTAATAGTATGACCATTATAAATGTGCTATTTGTTGTGGGTAATACATATCATTATTCTCCTGAGTATTTTTCAGATGACTATAGTCTGCCTTAACTGTACATAATGGTAAAATTTTAGTAACCATCCCAGTGGCATGATTATGTTGACAAGATCAACAAAACGGTAGAAAGCCCTCGCCGAGATATTAATATTCTTAAAAATCCATCGATAGTAACTTGATTAGTGTTTTTTACAGATGATGAACTAAATAAAAATGCTGTTTCTGCTCTAAAATTGACAGGTTCTTGTATGAACTCTCATTCACTCAGTAATAGTAACTGACCTTGTAAAGAAGACTTCATGACAAAATATTTCCATTTTTATACGATTGGCTAATTCCAACGTCACACGATTAACAACATAATCATGCGAGGCCACCAGTATGCTGACTAAAATTTAACCGTGTGTAACATGTTCTCTTCATATCAAGATTCGACAATGTACGCCTATGTCAATTATTACGGAAGTATCACCTCAAATGTAAATAATGTTTATAACAACCAGTACACCTTACAATGTCATATCGTATCAGAAGATACTCCTTGACGTGAAATGAAGCAAGATGGCAGCATCAGGCTTCAGTCAAAGAGGCACGTTTGCCAGTCTAGTAACATATGTCTGTGGGAGTAGGCTATGCTCACTCCATAGATATTTATACTGTATGAAATTAACCTGTGAGAAATCGTAACTTTGTGCTCTTTCCCTACTACAGTGACACATAGTTTTCTGTTCATGAAATCTCTTTGCTTTTATCTGTACTCCGTGGAAATATAGTGTCTTCTTAGTTTAGTATGTTTTTGCTTTAATAATAAAAGGCTAACCTTCCAAAAGTGTTGTGCTCTATTCACTGCATAAAATATGTCCTAGTTTATACCACAACAGGTTATGAGGCCAGATTTGAACGATTCAGGTTGTGAGATTTATTGCTAGACCATTATTCAGTTTACTAGGATACTTGTGAGACACCAAGATGTGTGGATAATGGCCTGAATGACACATCACCTGAATAAGGACACTAGTCATGTAAATATTCGTAAGTTATCAAGTGAAGATATGTGGGAAACATGTAAATGACAAATTCAACTTTGTTTGAAGGAGGATTGTGTTTATTCGATTGTAGATGGTACATGTCATTGTCTGTCATTAATGGAAGCAGCAGAACCTTGGGACGAATTTCGGCGCTGGCAACGGGATAATGCACAGGCAGCTCGAATTACTGGAACCACACTTGATGAGGAGCCTGCTATTCATGTCCAAAAGAAAACTGAAGCAAAAGATCTTTGGGATACACTTACATCAGTATTTGAACAATCTTCATTGCAATAGCTACATACGCTCCTTAATTATTTCTTTGAAACTACAAAAGATGACATCACGTCTATTACAAAACACACGCCGCAACTTGTGAACATTTTTCATAACTTATGCTATGAGTTGAAGAAAAGTAATTCAAATGCAACTTTGCCTCTTTCGCTGCTTCATTATCGTATTTTCAAAACTTTAGGACCCACTTATATAGCTAAACATGGTATCGAGTTCCTGAATCTGAGTAGAAGACAAAGCTACTTATTGAGAATTTTCGTTCAATTGAGAATTCGCTAGCTACACAGACAGCCGGTGCCTTCTACACAAAATCAAAATCAGATGAGCAACAGCAGAAGCAGAAGAACTTCACATCGGAGTGGAGTAAGCCAAAGAAAAAAGAAAGTCGTACATGTCTGTATTGCAAGAATGTTGGACGTATTATCGAAAACTGCCGAAAGCGCATGGCATCAGAATAAGTAAAGACGACAGCAATTAACAATAATAATTAAATTTCGAATTCAAAAGTGAGCAGCAAACCGAAATACATCTTTCGCCACTGGCTTGTTGTTTCATGCTAATTTTGATAGTGCAGATTCCTGGATTTGAGACTCTGGCACAACACACCACATTTCACCAAATAAATGGCATTTCTCTATGTTTGAAAACTTTCTGATTCCACGAAGTGTACAGACAGCTGGCAACGAAGTTATTTTTGCACATGGGTCTGGTACTATTCATACTGAACTATTAGTAAATAAAAAGTGGACACCTGCTTTGCTTGAAAATGTTTGGTATGTAACCGATGCCAGACACCAACTTTTCTCTGTATTTCAAGCTGCACAACGTGGATGTAATGTGACTTATGATAATAAAGGTGTTATCATTCGGTGACGTAGTGAAAGAGTTCCTACAGGAAGGCTAGTTGGTTCAGTATGTGTTATAAACATGCGAGTTTGTTGTCCAGATTCAGAAGTAATGATTTACTTAGCAACTTCAGACGAACAACTACAGTGTTGGCATGAGAGACTAGGTCATCAAGATAAACGTCATGTAAGAGATGTGCTCTCTCATTTCGGTATTTCAGTTAAGTGTTCTGATACTACATCACTTTGTGATGGATGTTGTTGAAAACTAGCGCATCAAAAACAAAATCTTTCACGATAAATTCTGGTTATTATCATATATATATTTTGCCACTGCAATACATGTACAGTACATTCACAAGACGTAACTAAAGACATGGAATAATAAATTAACAAGGAATGTGTACAGCATCATCATCAAAGAATAATTTACTAAGCCCCGCAAAAATATTGATCACATTTCCAACACTCTCCTTTGACCAAGATTTTTTGGCATTATATATAAAGTCCCATCAAACAAGCCATATAGTTGTAACATACCCATCGCCGCTTTTAATTTTGTTTTATATATCTCGTGTCTGGACTGTGTATTTTACCATTGTGTCTGACACTGTGCCCGATAACTTGTACACTGAAGTGCCTACTGCAAGCTAGTGCGATGCAATATGGCTCCCACACATTTGTATGTGGAATGACTTGTCTATGCAGGCTTTATCCAGTTTAAGTACATATATGGGTTCCCGCCACGTGCGAAATAAGAACGCCCAACATCTTTAATGAAATTGAAGAGTCATAAGATTGACCCGTGCAACAGATAACATTACAAACGCATCTGACCTAATTAATCGGAACCAATATATGTAGTCAAATGGAACGGATACGTTACATTGTTATTTATGCTTCATTGTATCATTGCAGGTCACAGTAAAGACGTTAAGAATGGAATTATTAGTGCTGAATAGGGTCATATGAACATTTAGAAATTGCTTCAACACGCATATGGGATAAAATCGTTATTTATTTAACCACTAATTCTTTAAGATAAACATTGTGAGATGTTAATTTACATGGAAAGAGAATTGAAGTGCAACCTTTTGTTGCTATCATCTAAATGGGTCTCCTAGCAAGGTTCCAAAAAAGACAGGTTAATTTCGTCACTCGCAAGGATATGGAAGCAAGGAGTTTCCTCTGATTCCCCGCTATGATTTACCACATTCACACAAGGCATGCAAAGAAGAATTACTGCGTGAGCCATCAAATTTGAATCCGTCCGGCCGTTGCGCGCCAGGGGCAGCAAAGTGGTGTGAACGGACACAAAATATTACCCGTGAATGGGATTTGCATTACCGACTTTCTGATCATTGCTAGAACACGACAGGGGATCACAAAACATTACAATGTCCATCTAAGTGATGAAAATACGTGATCAGTGTGGCCCCCACACACAAAAGCCAAGTTACTGAAATTTAATTTAAAATAATTACCACCACGCTGAATAATTTCCATAACACTATTGCATGAGCAGGGTAAGCAATTGCATCAGACCCTCTGTTACCAGACTTACTATGTACTGACCACCACGTGGTACAACGTACACCCTGATCACATAGCACAAAGGAAACCGTCATTATTCAGAGATTAATCCTACACATTTATGCATTAAAGAAATTTAAAACACACAAGAAATAAATTATAACTACAAAGACTACCATTGCACCAACTGGATTCACAAACTACAATTTATCCATTTTGCGCACAAAGTCCTAATTAGAAGGAAAATCACTGTAAATTTGAATATTGACCCTCAAAATGAATATGTAACGGAAACAAATGCAGAAACACGTTCAACGAACTGATACTCCCGATGATAATGTAACCAATAACCGACTTAGCAGCAACTTTAACCCACGACAAAGCACACACACCATCTCGGTCGGATTCTATCACTTGAAGTGACCAAAAAATGTAAAATTTACACCTATTGATTGCGTCCCCTAACAACCGGTGGTGAAAGCATCACCATGAGCAACATTGCTGAATATTCTCACCAAATCGTTACCAAAACCTCTGCGACACCAGCGAGCAGCTCTCCTCACGTCCGCGCTCTGCCAGGCCAGGAACCGATCTCTTTCTCTCCCTAGGCTCCACCCGGGCCAACCGTCCCCTCTTCAAATTAGCGAGGGCAGAGTGCCCCGATTGGCTGGACACCAAGGGTCCATTACTCCACCGCCTTCGCAACCGCTGGCTTGACCAGAACGACCCTCTACTTCAACCCTCAAACAAAACCTTTGCTGCATGGCAGTCCTTGCCACAACTACATAGCCCCAACCAAAGATAACAATATTGCCCATGTTACCAACACCGGAAGAAATGTTATTACATTCCACTCGCACTGCATAGTACACAAAGATAGGGAAAATAGGAGAGTGACTTATAACAGGAAAGATATAACATGTACACCTTCGCCATCTCTGTTTCTATAATTGCCCTTTCAGTTTTCAACACCTGCCACAAAGTGTTGCAAGCCATTCCCAAGTGAATCAATTCCAATTTCAATCATTAAGTTGACATAATGAGACATCAGAGAAATGAAACGAAATGAGAGTCTCGTTTCACAGTCTTAAATTTTCTGGAATCTCTCCTTGGTCAATGGTTTTGTTAATAAATCAGCCAACATTTCTTCAGAGCTTAAGTATTTCACTTCATTATTATTCTTTTCAATGTGATCCCTGATGAAATGATGTCTCACATCTATGTGTTTTGTTCTAGCACTTGTTACATTGTTTTGGCTAAATTAATGGCTCCCTGATTATCACAATAAATTGTTGTTGTCCTTGCATTAATATCAACCTCAATTTCATTCATTAAGTTTTTGAGCCACAAATTTTCCTGTACCGTAGTAGCTAAAGCCATATATTCTGCCTCTACTGTACTTAATGCCACGGTTCTTTGCCTTTTACATATCCAGGATATTAAACCTCCCATCAGTTTTAAACAGCTTCCAGAGATAGTCTATCTTCTAATTCATTACCCCAGTCTGCATCACTGTAACATCCAATTCTTTATTGCCTTCTTTACAATAGATTAATTTATTATTTACAGTTCCCTTTAGATATCTGAAGGACCTCTTCACTGCTTTCAAATGTTTTTCTTGAGCTAGATTTAAATGACTCCCTACAGCTTCCAAGTAAGATGTAACTTGTGATTCTTCAGTTTCTCCTGGCGTATTTGATGATCAAAATATCCACGGGTGTACTGCCGGTCTATAGTGTCCAACAGGCACGTTGGACACTATAGACCGGCAGTACACCTATGGATATTTTGATCAAGATGTAACTTCATTGTAATCAGTGTCTTCTACATTTATCATCATTTTTATCCCAGGTTCCATTGGAGTTGAAATTGCTTTACAGTCATCCATTCCAAACTTTTTCAAAATCCTTGTGGTAGATGCAGACTGAGCTATCCAAAGCTCGTTTCCGTTTCTCTGCTTTATAATTTTCAGTCCTAAATATCGTTTTGCTTCAGCTACGTTTTGCATATTGAACCTCTCTTGTAGCTGTTCCTTGAAAACAATCATTTGCTTATCATATCTAGTTAAAATGAAAAAATCATCTACCGAAGCAACCATTATAATTAATTCTTGTTTACTTTTCCTAATATAAATACAGCGGTCTGCCTTTGACTGCTTTATTCCCATCTTAACTAATATAGAATGCAAATACTTATTCCAACAGTACCCACTTTGTTTCAGTCCATAGATGCTCTTTTTAAGCTTTCGAACCTTTCCTTTATCTTTACAGTATTTCTGAGCTTCTTTGGGTGGCATTACATAAATTTCCTCTTCTAATATTCCATTTAGATAAGTGGTTTTAACATCCATTTGATGGATTAACATATTTTCTTTCACTGCTAAAGCTAAAAGATACCTTAGTGAAGAATATTTTACAACAGATGGAAATGTTTATTTGTAATCTATACCTTCCCTTTGGTTACATCCCTTAACCACTAATCTTACTTTCTACTTGGTTGTTTCACTTTCAGGATTTTTTTATATTAATACCCATGTTGTGTTTAAGAGTTTCTCTTCTGTGACATATTTACCCATTCAAGGCCAATTCAAACTGTCCGTCACGTCAACGTCACGTAACGGAACCGTCACGTCAAGTTGTATTCACACTGTCCGTCCGTGTCCGTCACGTCAATTCGTCCATCTCAATAGGCGATGTTGAAAGTGAGGTTATAAGTGGCGATCTGTTATGTAGAAAGTCATAGTTTAATACTAGAAAGGGGGAACAACAACGCTAAATGTTATTAACGGCCAAAGAAAACTTTACAGTGTATGTTTTTGGCCAACTTACTGGGAACTGAAACAACATTTCAAAACATCGACATCTATTTTCAATCGAAAAAATAAACATATGATGACATCAAACAATATGTGTAAGAGCATAAATAGCGCCTGTATACTTTAACCATTACGATTTGCATGCTGACATTGTTAATACGTCGTATACAACTGAATTTTTGTCTTTCATTAGAACTGACATTTTCATTTAAAGTGGTATTTAATGAAAAATGCGTAATCAAATTACAATCTTATTCAAATAAACAGTTTGCTTCAGTCGTTTCTGTTACATTGTTACGTAACATACACCATTTTTTGGTTTCAGATATCCGACCTCGATTTTAGGGGGACACTCAATTGACAAAAATATTTAAGACGTCATAAAACATTTGAGATTTCCCCCTAAAACGAGGTACAACAACAACACAAAGATGAATAAGACACATTTGCATATAAACAGTGCAATCGTCGACTGCAGCATGTAATTCGTGTGGCGAAAATAGGTTAACTTCCGATGTTAGCAGACGGCCGTTCCGTCAAAACATTCTTCTCGAGAAAGCTTGACGGACGTTGACGTGACGTGACGGTCCAGTGACGGACAGTGTGAATGCCGCCATTAGAAATACATTGCGGAATGTTCTGACGGACGGTGACGTGACGTGACGTGACGGACAGTGTGAATTGGCCTTCATATGTTTCATTTTGATTCAAAGATTGCAATTCGTTCTCAATTGCTTCTTTCCAATTTTTAGAATTTTTACTACTCATAGCTTTTTCAAGTTTCTGGTTCATCATTGAAATACTGGACAACATACATTTCATAATCAGGATACTTCTTTGGTTTCCTTGATCGAGAGGAATGCCTTACTTTATCTTCATCACTCCGTGCTTTATCTTCATCACATCTTGGTTCTTATTCTCCCTCTTATCATGTCTCTATTGGCCCTTGATTAGTTTCTTCTTCCATTTCTGTCTCTTCTCCAATACTGCTATTTTTATTTACACCAACAGTTGTACATTCCTTAGTTCTATCTTCACAGTTTTATAGAAATACTACATCTCTACTGCTTATTATTATCTTATTATTCATATCATTCAAAAAAATTTGGGTAACCGTCAGTGCTGAAAAAATGATGGTGTCCATGTTCTGCGACAGTGAGGCCGTAATCCTTATCCATTTTTTCCAAAGGGCACTACGAAAGTCTTTTGAAGAACAAATTCCTTCCTTCACTGCAACAAAAACGTCTGGGAAGGACTGTGCGTTGCTGTTTCACCAAGACAACACACCCACACATCGAGCTAACGTTATGCAACAGTTTCTTTGTGATAACAACTTTGAAGTGATTCCTCATGCTCACCTGACCTGGCTCCTAGTGACTTTTGGCTTTTTCCATCAATGAAAGACACTCTCTGTGGCCGCACATTCACCATTCATGCTGCTATTACCTCAGCGATTTTCCAGTGGTCAAAACAGACTCCTAAAGAAGCCTTCGCCGCTGCCATGGAATAATGGCGTCAGCGTTGTGAAAAATGTGTACGTCTGCAGGGCGATTACGTCGAGAAGTAACGCCAGTTTCATCGATTTCGGGTGAGTAGTAAATTAGAAGAAAAAAAAATCGGAGGCCTTAGAACTTGAATGCACCTCGTATTTTACTACTGAAATTTGATTAATGATGAAAATTCTCCTCGAGATGATAAATTATTTTTCAAAAGAGTTAGATTGGCTGGGCACAGACGGACTGTTCGCCTGGGGGACACCCAATATCCTGTGGCAGAACATGCCCTCCAGCATGACTCCAGGGACCTTCGCTCAAATTACACCACACGTGACATTTGGATACTATCAACAAACACCAGTCTCTCAGAGCTAGGGAGGAGGGAACTTGCCCTCCAACTTATCCTCTCCTCCCGCCACCCCCAGGCCTAAATCTACGCTAACCCCTTCCCTTCCTCAGCTCACCTATTCATTATCCCTTCCTTACCTCTCTCTCTGTCTCTCCCCCCCCCCCCTCTCCATGTGTGTGTGTGTGTCCATCTTTCCCTGTTAATGAAAAACTTTTGAGACAACCCCAACCGCCCCACCTACACCCCTCAGCATCATTCAGTTCACTTATCTTCTCTTCTCCTTACTACTTGATCTTTCCTCTTTGGTTATATGAATATCCTCTCTGGCTTGTCTCAGTACGAACATGCAGTATCTCCGACGTCCACACTCCCGAAACACCACCTTCATGACCTAGGTAGTGAATTACCTTTCCCTTCCGTTCCCATCCTTTCTTCTTCCTTTCTCTCCCATCTGATGAAGGAACCTTGTTCCGAAAGCTTGTCCTTTTTCGTCACTTTTTTTCTGTTTCTGAATTTATGTAACTATCGGCGGTACAGCACAAAGGTAAGTACTGGCCAGCCAATGTATCTCCTTCGAAATATAATTTACTACTGAAATTAGCACTTGAAGTCTCTCTGTTGTAATTACATTCCATAAAACCTTAAGAAACAATTCTATGTGTGCCTACATGGCTTTAGTCACCACTGCCAATATACACTTGGTGTCCAAAATGAAAGCAACAAATAGAATTTTTTAAGATTGCGTTTATTTTGATACAAAACAGTATAAACAGGCAATGGTAAAGTGGAAAGATTCCAGAACAGAGACAACTGCAACATGCAGTAGACAACAATATTTTCTTTGGTTTTTTTCCAACCTTAACAGAATTACACACACACACATTCACATAACTGGTTAACTATGTGGTGTGACCACCTCTAGTAGCAGTATATGAATAAAATAATGGGGGATGCTGTGAATTATGTCATAAATCTGATGTTGAGGCAACAAAAACCCATTCTTCTTGAGCTACTCAGAAGTCTTTGAGAGGGATGGCGGATACTGACAGATGCAAACCCATCTCTCTGATGCAGCCCAGACATTCTCTATGGGTTTCAAATAATGGGAGTAACAGGCCACATATTGTATGCTGAATCATCTGTGTCTAAGAAAACATTAACAACTCAAGCACTATGACGCTGAGCATTGACAGGCATCAGTTTGTAGTCTGGATCCACAGCACCTCACAACAACCACATATAAGTTAGATGAGAGCAGTTAAACCTTGCCAGTTCACCCTATCCTTTAGGGATTCTCTGTGATACCTGTCTCTTTCCACAATGTTTGGCTTTTAAAATCATGATCCACATTCCCTCCAGTTGTGAATCTGTCAAGTCACTCTCTAGACCAAATCAGGAGTCACTTATGAAAACAACATTGCCCCACTATTTGACCAGGTAAATGACATTCTCTTCTGTGTGAAGATGTAAGGGGTATGCAAGCAATAAGTCTCCAACGATAAAGGCCCCTATGCCAAAGTCATCTGTACACTCTTTTCCTTGAAACAACTATTCCAGTGGATGATGCAAGATAGATGTCAGTAGTCGTGCAGTACTACTGTGGTACTGATGTGCCATTACAGCCAAATAACAATCCTCTATAATTATACATGTGGTGGAGTGGCAAAATTTCGATGGGAAAAAGAAAATTATTTCTTCTTCTTCTTCAAATTATTTTTCTCTTTTATCTTTGTTTTTAAAACATTAATAGCTCGGGTACATAAAGGAGAATGAATAGCATATAAATTGTTTTGTTGAATGATAATCTATATCTATACTAATAATAAATCTGTAAATGTAGGCCTGTCACTGTTTACTTCATTTTCAAAACCACTGGACGAATCTTCATGCAGTTTTCACAAGAAACACAAGAAACGTTTGGGTCAACATATAAACATAATTTTACCAAAATCGGATCACAGAAGGGGGGAAAAAAGATATCATAATTTTAAGTGTTGTCAGTAACCGTCGTGTCTGTTTGTTCAACTATTCAAAACCTCTTATCTCCAAAACCTCTTCACGAATTTTCATGGGGTTTTCACAGGTACCTTCAGCGTAACTCTGGACAACATGTAGACTTCGTTTCATAAAAATTGGATCACAGTAAAAAATAATGTCATAATTTGAAATTTCTTATCTACATTTGTGATGTCTGCTCTCTCTTTGAACATGTTTGTCTCCAAAACTACTTGACGAATTTTCATGGGGTCTTCACACGTAACTTGAGAATATCGTGCAGTTACATAAAGGCTTAGTATAACAAAGATGACGATGCTGCATTTTTTATTCACATAACTAAGGTGCCTTACACTGAAACAAGGGCTACGTGTTTTCTTACGGCAGTGGTGGAGTGTATTGATGTTGGCAATGGCTGTTGAATCCTTTTTGAAAAATCAGTCATGTACAATAAGTGGAATAATTCTTTGCATTGATAATGAAATAAATAATTAATATTGTTCCGGTCAGTAAATTAATGATCCCCCTGAAACGAATATTTCGTTGCCAACGTTAACATACTCAACTGTTGTCACTGCAAGTAAAATTTCACGCAGAGATGACACAAAAAATATTTTTTTACTAGCTGTATCCTGAATACCTTGCAATGCCATGTGCCATGTAAATAAAAAACTACTTCTTTCCGCAGGTATCATTTGAAATTAAAACATAACGACGTTCCTTTGCGTCTATAGATGTTTTCATTAACTAAGACTTCTTAGCAAGGAAACATGAATTTATGTAGTTTCCTTTCTGATTTCGGTGCATACATATTACATCTTGAGTCCATTCTGTTTAGGAATGCCTAGAAAACGGTGTAGTACACTACAGAACAAATAGAGGCCATATTATTTATGTAGTGCACCAAAGAACTAATAGTTGGCGCCGCTGCATTTTTTATTTCTTTTTGATGGTTATGCCATACAACAGCAACAAACCACTAAAGATGCTGTTGGTTTTGTAGTGCTGCAAAGAAATAATACATAGTTGTGTTGTACTTATTCCCTCATAACAGAAGTATTTTTAATGAAGAGCTTCAATCTTATCTCTACAAATAACAACTACCATTGAAAAGCAAGTTGCTGATTACACTTTGTATATTTACAGATTAACGACATTCCTTTGCTTCTTTTGACAGGGAACATTTGAATTTAAAACATAATGACATTCTGTGAAAGGATTGTCCAAACACTGTAATTAATTATTTAATTATCTATCACACAACATATCTTTCAGCATTTAATGTCATCGTCAGGTGTTTCGTATTTAGAGGTTGTAAATGCTTGAACTGAATATTTATTAGGTGATGATTTATATTTGATTTCTGAATTGTAGCCAGTTACAGCATCTGTCAATACCTCAGCATACTATACGTTTACTGTATAGTATTCTGAGGTATTGACAGATGCTGACGATGGCATTAAATGCCGAAAGATATCTTGTGTGATAGATAAATAAATAATTAATTACAGTGTTTGGACAATCCTTTCACATTATGTCAATATACGACATTTCTAACACTGTGGGCCCGAGATATAACAAGTTATAATGACATTCCTTTGCATCTTATCTATGCCCTAATTTACATAAGAATTCTTTGCAAGGAAAATTGAATTCATGTAGTTTCCTTTCTGATTTCGGTGCGTACTTCATCTTGAATCCATTCTGTTTAAGAATGCCTAGAAAAAAGTGTAGTACAGTACAGGACATGCGTTTTTAAATGTTTATTTATTTATTTATTTATTTTTCATTTCTTTTCGATGGTTATGCCATAGAACAGCAACGAACCACTACAGGTGCTGTTGGTTTTGTAGTGCTGCAAAGAAACAATACTTGATCATGTTGTGCTTAAGTTTATTCCTTCAGTAAAAGAAGTATTTTGAATTAAGAGTGGCAATCTTATCTCTGCAAATACAAACTACCATAGAACAGCGAGTTGCTGATTACACTTTGTATATTCACAGCTTAATGACATTTCTTTGCTTCTTTTGACAGGGAACATTTGAAATTAAAATGTAACGACATTCCTTTGCGTCTAGCGATGATCTAATTTACATAAGAATTCTCTGCAAGGAAAATCAAATTTATGTAGTTCCCTTTCTCTCAAAAACACCATAGTACTGGCGATGTTAGTTACATAGTACATCAAATAACTAATTATGGTGTTGCTGCCATTTTTTCATTCTGATAACTAGGGTGTAATACACTACACGAAGGGGAACAATTTTACTTATGGCAGTGGTGTTGTGTGCTATGTTGAAAATGGCCATTGAATGCTTTTTCAAATATCAGTTATGTAGAATGAGGGGGACAATTCTTTATGTTCATGATGAAATAAATAATTTATGCTGTTCTGGTCAGTAAATTAATCATCCTCCTAAAGCGAATAGTTCATGGCCATCTATAGCAAACTAAACCACTGTCGCTGCAAGTAAAATTTAACCCAGGGAGGACACAATTTTGTTTTCCTTCCTAGCTGCATCCCATTTGCTTTGCAATGTCTTGGAAAGAAAAGAAGTGCATCTTTCAAGAGGTCCAGTAAATTGTACATAGAGTAGAAATATCTATGGAGTGAGCATTGCATTATGTGCATATTCTCAATATTAAGCTGGAATTACCACATGACATTGAGACAAATCCACTCTTTCGACACATTTATTTGCTATTACGATTGGTTTGTACTGCATTGGTTGCAAAGAAGTCCCACCTCCGTTTCGCAGAGCAACCACATAACATGAAATAATATGTAAATAAATGTGTCAAAGAAGCAACAAGAAAGTTGGGGAAACATCGTTAAAGGGGCAATTTACACGTTGTCATCCATCTTAACTGAACAAAAAAAGACCAAGATAAAGTCAGCGATCAGTAAAATTTTCCCAACATCACATCACATTTCCACCTTAATGTTGAGGACACAAAATCTGTACTGTATATCTGAATGCTCACTCCAGAGATATTTCTGCTCTGTGCCTGCCACTAGAAATAATATAAACATGCAAGAGGCAAACTAATCGGACACTTCTCTGCTTTCATATTTGTTCGGTACAATATTGTGATTAAAATTTGTAATTACTAAATTCTATATTTATTATTAAATTCTATACAGGCGATCAACTGACGCCATTCCTTCTACGATTACCCAGACTTACTTTATCGCACATTGACACCATCATGACATTTTATTTAAACAGACATGAACTGCTCTGTTGGTTGAAGTACCAGACTTCTAGCATTCATCACGTTTTCGATAATAGGGAGCACTGCGTACAGAATAACTACATTGTTCGCAGTACAACACTGCAACTTCCTAATACTTCAGCATACACTTACTGAGAGTGATAAACAGTTCAGTACTTCACCATAGGACCAATACATGGCACACCTATATTCAAGAAAGACTGTAGGAGTAACCCACTAAACTACAGGCCTATTGCATTGATGTTAATTTGCAGCAGGGTTTTGGAACACATCCTGTTTTCAAATATTGTGAATTATCTCGAACAGAATGATCTATTTACCCAAGGTCAACACGGATTTAGAAAATATTGTTCATGCAAAACACAACTAGCCCTTTACTCACATGAAGTGATGAGTGTTATCGAGAAGGGTTCGCAAATCGGTTCCTTATTTCTTGATTTCAAGAAGGCTTTTGACACTGTACCTCACAAATGGCTTTTAATCAAATTGTGTGGTAATGGTGTATCACTTCAAATTTGCGACTGGATAGGGGATTTCCTGTCAGAGAGGACACATTTTGTAGTAATCGATGGTCATATTGGGCATTCCACAGGGTAGTATTATTGGTCCTCTGCTGTCACATAAACAATTTGGGAGAAATTCTAAGCAGCTCTCTTAGGTTGTTTGCAGATGACGCCGCCATTTACCGTCACAGTCTAAAACAGACAGTCGCGAAACTCAGTAGGGGAAAAAAATGCAACCATTTGAAAGCTGAAGCGATACTAGCGCTCCAAGCGGCTGGGTAGCAAGCTCAGTAGCAGAAAATGGCACTACCGAAACGAAGGATTTATTATTTATTATTGCTGTTTTTTATATATTTCCTAGGCATTAAACGTAGTACTGTATTTCGTGACACAAATACGAAAACATTATTAAACGAAAATCTCGTTTCCTTTGATGTCAGTTTGTAATAACATGCTAGTGCATCGAAATACATACGGCTCACACTAGCACGGTCGTAACCATAACATCCAAAAACGGTGTAAGACAAAAAGCGAATTGTAACCTGATGTTTTTAAGTTTAAAAGCAACTGATTTATGGTTATATAATGTAGTGGTACGTAGTTTCACGTTCCACTTTTTTTTCTGTAGATTTTGAACATCTTAATACATGATTACATTCTTGGAGACTAAGTGTTACGTCTTATAAAAGCCCTTTCGCTTTATTCTTGCTCAGACGGCTTGCATGTGCCGTTCCTGTCATGTTTTCATCGTACCTACTCCCCAGAAATGTAAAGGTACACTAAAGGCCAATTCACACTGTCCGTCACGTCACGTCAAGGCCAATTCACACTGTCCGTCACGTCACGTCACGTCACCGTCCGTCAGAACATTCCGCAATGTATTTCTAATGGCGGCATTCACACTGTCCATCACCGGACCGTCACGTCACGTCAACGTCCGTCAAGCTTTCTCGAGAAGAATGTTTTGACGGAATGGCCGTCTGCTAACATCGGAAGTTAACCTATTTTCGTCACGCGAATTACGCGTTGCAGTCAACGATTGCACTGTTTATATGCATATGTGTATTATTCATCTTTGTGTTGTTGTTTTACCTCGTTTTAGGGGTAAATCTCAAATGTTTCATGACGACTTAAATATTTTTGTCAATTGAGTGTCCCCCTAAAATCGAGGTCGGATATCTGAAACCAAAAAAAGTGGTTTATGTTACGTAACATTGTAACAGAAACGACTGAAGCAAACTGTTTATTTGAATAAGATTGTAATTTGATTACGCACTTTTCATTAAATAACACTTTAAATGAAAATGTCAGTTCTAATGAAAGACAAAAATTCAGTTGTTTACGACGGTATTAACAATGTCAGCGAGTAAATCGTAATGGTTAAAGTATACAGGCGCTATTTATGCTCTTACAAGTATGGTTTGATGTCTTCATATTTTTTATTTTTTCGCTTGAAAATAGATGTCGATGTCTTGAAATGTTGTTTCAGTTCCCAGTAAGTTGGCCATAAACATACATTGTAAAGTTTTCTTTGGTCGTTAATAACATTTAGCGTTGTTGTTCCCCCTTTCTAGTATTAAACTATGACTTTCTACATAACAGATCGCCATTCATATAACCTCACTTTCAACATCGCGTATTGAGATGGACGAATTGACGTGACGGACAGTGTGAATACAACTTGACGTGACGGTTCCATGACGTGATGTTGACGTGACAGACAGTGTGAATTGGCCTTAACTCTTTAACCCGCGAGAACTCGCGCCTTTAAAAGTTACGCCATTGATCATGTGTATAGCATTTTTCTAACAGTCAAAGAAAAGTTTGTAATGTAGTTAATATGTCTAAATAAGTATTTCTAGTTGCGTTTATAAGAAAACACAAATATTTGACAATTTAAAATTGGTAAAATGCCAATTGTTTTAAAATTACTGTGAGCAAAATGCTCACGCGCGAGTACTCTTTTCCTGCTAAAATCTAAGTTTGTCTGTACACGTTAAACTACAGTTAGTTACGTCTAATTTTACATTTTGTACAAACAAATCCCTATTAACTTTCGACTATCATTGCCGCATCACCAATAGTAGACTACTGTGCAAAAATTTGTTTTGACTGCCACAGAAAGGGACTGATAACCGTCGCTGTTTAGTCCCTTCCAAAAACCAACAACAACATCTTCCACAGACCTATCAGTAGACAATCAAAAATAGCTTAGAAGAAAAATACTGAGTTAGTTACCTCTCTCTCTCTCTCTCTGTTACAGATTCCATACACCATTAAAATTTAACACTATGCTATCCTACAATGTAAGAGCTTTTCATATTTGAGAAAATGTACATTTTCTTAGTTTTCCTCTAACTACAATTTATCGCGCCGCAATAAGCTCCGAAATGCAGTCGCATTTTAAACGTGTCGTTCGACTCCATATCTAATCCACAATGGTTTCTCGCCTCTCGGTATGTTCTTACGACCCGGCCGCTTGGCAGCGCTGCACAGAGTTGCCAGGTTTTTCTATTGGTCTGTCGCCAAATTTTTAACAAAAAGTAGCCAAAATATCGCCATCTTAACAACAATAAAATGCCAAAATATAACCATCTTTACATCAGTAAAAATAGACAAATATTGCAACTTTTAATCTGTTAACATTATTATGCTGTGGTAATTATGGCATGTTACTCGACAGTAATAATCCTGAAATTCAGGGAGTAAGCTGGTTACTGAGTAAAAAGTAACACAAACTGTGGTACTCTCACATTCACAGACATCAGACCGAACTTTCCAAGGAAACTCATAACACACAGAAACATTTATCTGAGTCCATTCAAGAACTGAACCCAGGCACACCACCAGCTGACAATGCAGGCAGTCAAAATATTGACACATTGTAAATATAATAGACTGACTCTGGAAATTCAGTTATATTTAACTATCACATTTATTAATTTCATAACTTATAAAAATTACAACACAAAACTGTTCAAGAATCATTCTATCAAACTTACACAAGGGATGTTCTCATGCATATGTTCGATTACCAATCACTTTCGTCTTCTTAAAAACAAATAATTACAGATAAATAGAGTTATTGAATCTTTCAAACATTTCTTGAACACACACAAAATTATTACAACATTTTGAGGTGAGGTAATTTTTAATAATGCACTAAGCATTTCATACTTTGAGGTGAGATGGACTTTAATTCGTAATAATGCGTCATTACACATTGAAAAATCAGCCATGAGAACGACTGGGAAATCACCGCGTGTTCTCCATCGACATTTATACTCTGTAAATCATTGTTAACTACTGTGAAGTGCGTAGCACAGTAACAGTTGTTACGAATTTCTGTTGTGTTGTCGTTTGGAACGCGAAAAAGATACTGTTTAAATGCCTCCTTGCATGCTGTAATTTATGTAATCTTGTCCTCATGTTCTCAGCGGGCGCCATACATACGGTGTTGTAGTATACTTAAAGATATCATTTAAAGCCTGTTCTTGAACAATCGTAAGTAGGGTACATGAGGTAGTTTACGTCTATCTTCAAGAGTCCGTAAGTTCCCAAGTTTGTTTACATCTCTGTGACACTCTCCCACACATCCATGAAATAGAAAACATTTGTGCTAACTTGCGTAGGTTGTTTACATTTCGGACAGCATTCTACCAAAGTTTAGCTGGTATCATTGAGGCAATGTCTAAAGAGTGATTGATTTACATTCGTTGTATTTGAAGTAAAATAAAATAGCCATTATGTCGCCAACCAATCCCTTTAATAGCCAGATTTAATCGCCAGTCGCCAGACTGCTAAAATGGCTACTATTATAAGAAAAAGATAGCCAAGAATGCGAAAAATCGCCACACCTGGCAACCCTGGCGCTGCAGTCGCCAGGTTGCATAAAACTACCGGGAGTTTCGTGACTCTTTATGTTAGACTCTGTTTACCGTCTAGTAAAATCATCTGAAGATCAAAACGAACTACAGAACGATCTGAATAATGTATCACTATGGTGTAAAAATTGCCAATTGACTCTATATAATGAGAAGTGTGAAGTCGTCCACATGAGTAAAAAAAGAAATCCATTAAACTTTGTTTACAAGATAAATCAATCAAAAGTGAAGGCCGTAAACTTCAAAAAATAGCTGAGAATTACTCAGTGGCGGTTCGTACAAAATTTGACCAGTGTGCTGTGATATTAGCCTTACCTAATGAACTAAGTTCAAGTATGTTATTTATATGTTTATGATTTCCTTTATGTATTTTTATTAATGCATTAAGATGTCCAGGTCTTTCACTCCCCCTGTACTCCACGCATCACTGTTCCCAAACAACAAACATGGGAAGCAAAAAAAGTGCATTGCAAATATTACATCCGCAATCCAACTGTTTTCATACACTTTCGTTCTAAATTTCCTCGTGTACTCGCTTTTCTTGCCACCTCCTGTAGCCTTTTGACTGAGATTTAAAACTGGAGTAGGTCTACCAAACTCTTTCAATTTCAGTTTCTCTCAAAGGTCTATTGGAAAAGGCCTCTGTAGCGGATCATCGACATAATTCACCATGTTGCTCGCACAGTACATAACGCGCACTTTCTCGAAGAGATACACCGCGAAACACTTCTTCAGCAAACGCACAAAGCGTGACTGACGATGGAAATAACGGATCTTAGCAACACCCCTACCACGCCATTTGCGTTCTACAGAAGCGACCAATGAAACTGCTTGGCTGAAAAGCGCAGTTTCAATCGCATATTGGCTAAACATTACTAATGTTGTTTGTGATTGAAGTTTTACGTCAAACACGTCAACCTTTGAATGATTGCCTTTAATTAAATACCAATTAATACTGTACTGACAGTAAGACCTTCAGGGTAATTTATAACAGCGTTGCCAACTGCATGTATTCACTGCAGGTAGTAAATATAACGTTTAAAAAATTTTTATTTTATTTACAGAAATTAAAAATTTAGACTCAGAGGTATTTGAATACGAGCCTCACACAAGTAGGTTTCAGAGACGACGCGGAAGGAGCCTAAGCCAGCGCGCTATTTGACTCGTCATATACTATTCTTCCGCAACCGTTACACGCAGCGCGAAGAGAAATATTGGTCTGGTGCTGCAGTCGGTCTCAGCACTCATGAACCGCCAGGCCTGACGTCACGTCTGCGTATGCGCACTAGCGAAGAGACGACTGCGCCGCCTCTCTGCGCACGTACCAGCGCGGCTGAATCCCACTTTAGCACACGGAGCTGCTTTCCAGCTATCGCGGAGAGAGCGCTCCAAAATGCATTTTCATCCTTATTACAAGCATTCTAATACGCATTGGAAGGGAATTGGCATACTTTTATTGTGATATCTGGCTCGCATTCCAAGAGAAAGGATGTAATTTTACAGCGATTTCTCGCTTGCATTCGAAGAGAAATAGCATAATTTTAGTAATATATTTACTGTGTGCTGCAGCACATTAGCACATTGTCACCAGCCGCCACTGGAATTACTATTACTACAGACTGAAACTGGAAAGAAAACATAGATAATGTTGTAGGAAAGGCGAAACAGAGACTTCGTTTTATTGGTATAACCCGTAAAAGATGCAACAGAACTACTAAAGAAACTGCATACACTATACTTGCCCGTCCTTTTTTTTAGTATTGCTGCCCAGTGTGGGATCCTTATCAGGTGGGTTTGATGGAGGACATCAAAAGAGTCCAAAGAAGGGCAGCTCGTTTTGTATTGCCATGATACAGGGGAGACAGCTTTACGGAAATGATACAGGATCTGGATGGGAATCATTACAGCGAATATGGAAACGACCAGGGGTTTAGCAGTCTCCCCACCACACCGTCTCAGCTCCAACCAAGTGACCAATGATATGACGCTCTGGGAAAGCCAACGGGGAGGCGATGTGTTTCACGCGCGTGCATATGAACTAAGTTAACATGTAAGGTGTAGTGCAGTAGTATTCTACTTTTGTGTTCGCTTGTGTAGCTTCTAGATTGGAAACAGCCAATTGTACTTATTTTTTTAAAGATATGTTTCAACATATGTTAGATTATGACGTCCATTGCATCATTACAACAACGGAGCTTATCGCTGTGGCGTGGGCTATTTACGAAACTCCAATCGCCAACATTCTCCTCCGAATGCGAAAATATATTGTTGACTATCACTTACATAGATAGAAACAATCATCAGAATAAGGTAAGGTAAGGCAGTCAACAATCCGAAGATTGGTTTGAACACCAAAGTGCTTTAGTAGGCATGGTCCTGTTTGGAGGTGGTATGTATCTGTGAGCACTGGTTGACTGAAGCAGTAGGTGACTCTTACAGATATATTGAATATTTGAATGTGGTAAATGCATGGTATCAAACAACTAAAATTCATGGTGGTGTATCTGCGTATGCAAACAAAAATCTTAGTGTAAAGGAAATAGATCTAAAAAGCTTCTCTACAGACCTAGATCTTGAATTGGCTTCACTAGTCTTAACAAATATTGATCTCATTATTATATCTGTGTACCACTCACCAGACAGTAATTTTGAAAACTTTATTGCACTAATGGAGAACTGTTTGTCTTACCTAACACGCCTTAAACCTAAAATTGCATTATGTGGTGACTTCAGCGTGCATATAGGTGATAAAAGTATCAAAGAGAGAGTCTTCATGAACTTAATCAACAGCTATGGACTATTTGTAGCAAACCGACTCCCAACAAGAGGTGATGCCTGTCTAGATACAGTTATCACCAACCTAAATACCTGGGATTATAATATCAATGTAGTTGAACCAATGATTGCAGACCACAATGCATTGGTAATGGAAATCAGTATGACTGGCAACAATAAACTTCAACCAAGCACATGGCACTCAAGCTACACATTCAGTAGAAGGGTTATCAAAGAAGACAGATTAAACGAGCTAAAAACCGTCCTGTCTGGTGTGAACTGGCAGCAAAAAATTGCAGAACTGGGAGCTAGTGACTCATTTGAATGTCTGTTCCAAACATTAAAAAAATTTTGATGGTTTGTTTCCAATAATCCACAAGAAGGATCCTGCAGGCAAATCAAAAGGAAGGGACAAACTTATAACAACGAAGATGTGGTATACTCCTGAGATAGACAGATTAAAAGGCATTGTAGTAATGTTCAGGGACTGTATGAAGACAGCTAAAGATCTTCCAACTAAAGATCTGCTTCACTGTAAATACTCAAGAGCTAAGAGAATTTACAGAAAGGAAGTGGAGGAAGCAAAAAAGAAATTAATGAGAAGTTCATCGAGGAGGCTCGCAATCCATGTAAAGCAGCTTGGAATCTAGTAAATGAGCACAGGAAGAAGCTTACTTCTCTCTTAAATTCCTGTAGTCCCGATGCCTTCAGTCAGTACTTCATTTGGATAGTGAAGGATACTGTCAGTGAAATTCCAGACTCATGCTTACTTCTCACAAGTGATATAAAAAATGAACGCTGTAACAGAATTGTAAACTGGAAGGAAGTGCACCCTAAGGACATAATAAAAATAGTGAGATCATATAAGCATTCAGAGAGTGCAGATATCTATGGCATGTCTTGCACACTGCTAAAGAAAATAATTCCAGATCTTGCCCAACCACTAACCATAGTAATTAACAGATGTTTATCCTCTGGTGTCTTTCCAGAATTCCTGAAATTGGCAAGGACAGTACCGGTCTACAAAAAAGGTGATCCATGTGAAGTGTCCAGCTACAGACCCATTTCAATAATCCCCATCCTTGCTAAAGTTATGGAGTCTGTAATGAAACATCAGTTGCAAAATTATTTTGAAGAAAATAGGCTCTACCAGGACACACAGCATGGTTTTCGCAAGGGAAAGTCAACATTTACGGCAGCACTGGACTTGATTAGAAAGATAGGTATTTGAAGATAGAGAAAGTGTGGCACTGACACACTGTGACCTGAGCAAGGTATTTGACTGCATCTCACACAAGATACTCCTCAATAAATTAAACTGTTATGGTGTTGGAGTTGCTGTTCTGGCAACTCTCCAATCTTATCTGGAAAACCGAAAGCAGGTGGTGTCAGTACATGGAGCCTTATCACACGAACAAAAGTTGGAACATGGCGTACCCCAAGGGTCCGTCGTAGGTCCTCTCCTGTTCCTAATATATGTTAATGATATGGGCTGTAACAACCACATGTTATAGTTTGCTGATGACACCACTCTTTTTGCCAAAGGAAAATCTGCAGCACAAGCTCTTCAAGCAACAGGTGACCTCTTCGAATACACAAATGAATGGTTCATCAAAAATAAAATGAAACTGAATGAAGGAAAAACACATCATCTTATATGCAGCCTTAGCAAAATTCTCTGTCATGAGAATATGGAAGCTGTTAGACTTCTAGGCTTCATGATTGACAGCAAACTTACAATGAATGAACACACAGTGTATGTATGCTCCAAGCTTTCCCGTGTAATATTCCTTCTGAGAAGGCTTAAAGGTACATTAACTGACCAATACCTTGTAACAGTGTATTATGCACTATTTCATGGCCATATTAATTATGGCTTACTGCTATGGGGACATGCTGCAGGTTGTAAAGATGTATTAATGCTACAAAAAAGGCTGTCAGAATAATTACATCAAGCAAAAGATTGGACCATTGCAAGCCAATATTCAAACGGTTAGGTATTATGACAATCTTCAGCCAGTATGTGTTTTTATGCCTCATCAGCATAAAAGAATACCAAGGGGAGTTCAGCATGAGGCAAGATATACATAACCATGACACCCGTAACAAGAGGAGCATTGAAATACCAAGCTGTCGTCTGACTGGAACATAAGACAGTTTTCCAATGGTTGCACTGAAAATGTTTAACTCGCTGCCAAAAGAAGTGCAATCCCTGCCACCAGAACCATTCAAAAGGAAAATTGCACAGGACCTGAAAGAGCACCCACTATACTCAATTGGTGAATTTTTCAACAGTGATGAAAGTGACTGGACAAAATGATAATATTTGTTAATTAAAAATTGCTCAGTCTCCGTTGCAATATTTTATTCTCCAATAACGTGTTTTGCGCTGTTAGCGCATCATCAGACTGGAAAAAGACAAATGTTTTGTTACAGTCCGTGTACCTGGCGGGCAGCGAATCTAATGTGGCTAAGGTGAGTAAATTTGAAAATTCAGACTTACTTGGGCGGAGGTGGAGCCACACAACCACCACCACCATCATGGGATGGAATGAAATGGATAATATTTGTGTTGTATATGTCCAAATTGTACACTTTTTTCTTTCTTGATGCAGTCTGTCCAGTCATGATGGTAAACGAAACAGAAATAGTAATAAAGTAATATACCGTTGCCTTCCTCCGAATTTCGAACTGATTTATCCAGCCAGTTATAGGGGGACCTACAGTTTAACATGGGTTCCGAACTTCGGAGCTACTCGGTGTTTTTCACATGAGCAATACTGCCAGAGGTGAAAGAAGTGGAAAGTGACAGATAAAAATCCTAGGATAAAATACGAGAAATCAGAGCTCGAATGAAGAGATTCAGGTGTTCTTTCTTCCTGCACGCTATTCGAGAATGCAATGGGTGGTAAATAGTATAAAGGTGGTTCGATGAACCCTCTGCCAAGAATTTGAATGTGATTTGCAGAGTAACCCATGTAGATGTAGATGGTGCTTTTATTATTACTATTATTTCTCATCTCAATGATAGAAGTGTTTGTTTTCAGAAGTTTACACCAAATAGACAATTACACACCGCAGTCTTAACGTTATAAACACAACATAACATTGAATTTACATCGTTCCGGAGTACGGACTTAAATTAATTTCACTTTTTATATGAAAAACCTTATGAACATTCATCATTTTCAGCTAGCTGAGCTGTATAGAAAGGACATGAAATCTTAATTTGTGTGAAACAATTCTAATGTTTCTATTCTTTGTAGTTGTTTAACAGGTTAATGCAGTGAAGAATATTTATCTGCAAATTACAATGTCAAAGTTGTCTTTCAGGTCCTCAAAGATCTATGTTCTGAGACTAAATATTAGGTAACTTTAAACAAGGAAAACACACCTAATATCTGTGTGTGCAGCTAGTAAAATCTTGTTGTAGCCGCTCAGTTATCTCTTGAGTAGAAATTATTAATAAAATGAGGTCCAGTTATGCTGTGCCTCCAAACTTTTTCAAACTCTTATGCCACCAAGGCAATCGGACATCTTCTCCTATTTTTAAAAAAATACAATAGTGAAAATAGTAATTAAATAACTTCACACAACGCACCAGTATTGTAATTCTTCACTTTGGTTTTTATTGGCTGTTTCTACAAAGCCAAATTAAGTATCTTCTTCTACAGCACTTCCAATATTAACAGATCAACAGCAATAACTGAAATAAAAGATAATACAAACGGAGTTTACACACAAAACAGAGTTTGTTGTTGTTGTTGTGGTCTTCAGTCCGGAGATTGGTTTGATGCAGCTCTCCACAATACCCTATCCTGAGCAAGCCTCTTCATCTCCACGTAAGAACGGCAACCTACATCTGTCTGAATCTGCTTACTGTGTCCATCTCTTGGTCTTCCTCTGCGGTTTTTACCCCACACACTTCCCTCCAATGCTAAATTCACAATTCCTTGATGTCTAAGAATGTGTCCTACCAATCTATCCCTTCTTTTAGTCAAGGTATGCCAGAAATTTCTTTTCTCCCCAATTCTGTTCAATACCTCCTCATTAGTTACGCGATCCACCCAACTAATCTTCAGCATTCTTCTGTAGCACCATATTTCAAAAGCCTCAATCCTCTTCCTGTCCGCACTGTTTATCGTCCATGTCTCACTCCCATACAAGGCAACACTCCATACAAATGCCTTCAGAAAAGACTTCCTTAGGCTTAAATCAATATTCGATGTTAACAAATTTCTCTTTTTCAAGAACGCTTTTCTACCCATTGCCATTCTGCATTTTATATCCTCTGTACTGCGACAATCATTTGTTATTTTACTGCCCAGATAACAAAACTCATCTACCTCCTTTATTGCTTCGTTTCCCAATCTAATTCCTTCAGCATCACCTGATTTCCTTACACTGCACTCCATTACCCTAGTTTTGCTCTTGTTAATGTTCATCTTATATGCACCTTTCAGCACACTGTCCATTCCCTTCAACTGCTCTTCCAGGTCTTTTGCTGTCTCTGAGATTATTACAATGTCGTCGGCAAAACGCAATGTTTTTAATTCTTCACCCTGAACTTTAATTCCTTCTCCAAATTTCTCCTTGCTTTCCTTTATAGCTTGCTCAATGTACAAATTGAATAACAATGGAGAAAGACTACAACCCTGTCTTACTCCCTTTCCAACCACTGCATCCCTTTCATGCCCTTCAACTCTGATAACCGCTGTCTGGTTTTTGTACAAGTTATAAATAACCTTACGTTCCCTATATTTTACTCCTGCTTGCTTCAGAACTTGAAAGAGTTTATTCCAATCAACATTGTCAAAAGCCTTCTCCAAATATCCTCTGTACTGCGACAATCATTTGTTATTTTACTGCCCAGATAACAAAACTCATCTACCTCCTTTATTGCTTCGTTTCCCAATCTAATTCCTTCAGCATCACCTGATTTCCTTACACTGCACTCCATTACCCTAGTTTTGCTCTTGTTAATGTTCATCTTATATGCACCTTTCAGCACACTGTCCATTCCCTTCAACTGCTCTTCCAGGTCTTTTGCTGTCTCTGAGATTATTACAATGTCGTCGGCAAAACGCAATGTTTTTAATTCTTCACCCTGAACTTTAATTCCTTCTCCAAATTTCTCCTTGCTTTCCTTTATAGCTTGCTCAATGTACAAATTGAATAACAATGGAGAAAGACTACAACCCTGTCTTACTCCCTTTCCAACCACTGCATCCCTTTCATGCCCTTCAACTCTGATAACCGCTGTCTGGTTTTTGTACAAGTTATAAATAACCTTACGTTCCCTATATTTTACTCCTGCTTGCTTCAGAACTTGAAAGAGTTTATTCCAATCAACATTGTCAAAAGCCTTCTCCAAATCTACAAAAGCTAGAAATGTAGGTTTGCCTTTTCTTAATCTATCTTCTAGGATAAGCCGTAACGTGAGTATTGCCTCCCGTGTTCCTACATTTCTCTTGAACCCAAACTGATCTTCCCCGAGGTCGGCTTCTACCAGCTTTTCCATCCTTCTGTATATAATTCGTGTTAATATCTTGCAACCATGACTTATTTGACTGATGGTTCTGTAGTTTTCACACCTGTCTGCACCTGCTTTCTTTGGAATGGGGATTACAACATTTTTCTTAAAGTCTGAGGGTACTTCTCCTGTCTCATACATCTTACACACCAGGTGAAACAGGTTTGTCATGGCTGGTTCTCCAAGAGACTTCAGTAGCTCTGAGGGAATATCATCTACTCCAGGGACCTTGTTTCGACTTAGGTCTTTCAGGGCTCTGTCAAATTCTTCTCTCAGTACAGTATCTCCTATTTCATCTTCATCTACATCCTCCTCCCTTCCTACAATATTGTCTCGGAGTTCATTTCCTTTGTAGAGCCCCTCTATATACTCTTTCCACCTTTCAGCTTTCCCTTCTTTGCTGAGAACTGGTTTTCCATCAGTGTCCTTGATATTCATAGATCTGTTTTTCTTATCTCCAAATGTTTCTTTTATTTTCCTGTAGGCTGTATCTATTTTTCCCCTATTTATACATTCTTCTACATCCTTGCATTTGCCTTCTAGCCACTCCTGCTTAGCCATTTTGCACTTCCTGTCAATCTCATTTCTTAGTCGTCTGTACTCCATTTTGCCTGTTTCATTTACTGCATTTCTATATTTTCTCCTTTCATCGATTAAATTTAGTATCTCCTGTGATATCCAAGGTTTTTTTGTAGGTCTTGCCTTCCTACCTATTTTGTCCTCTGCTACCTTCACTATTTCATCTCTCAATTTTACCCATTCCTCTTCTACTGTTTTATTTTCCTCCGTTTCTGTCAATTGTTGCCTAAAGCTCCCTCTGAAATTCTTAAGAACCTCAGGTTCCTTCAATTTATCCAGGTCCCATCTCCTTATTTTCCTACCTTTTTGTAGTTTCTTCAGTTTCAGCCTACAGTTCATAACCAACAAGTTATGGTCAGAGTCTATATCTGCCCCTGGGTATGTTTTACAGTTTAAAACCTGGTTCCGGAATCTATGTCTTACCATTATAAAATCTATCTGATACCTTCCGGTGTCTCCTGGTCTTTTCCACGTATACAACCTTCTTTTGTGATTCTTGAACCAGGTGTTTGTTATAACTAAATTATGTTCAGTGCAAAATTCTACCAGGCGGCTTCCTCTTTCATTCCTTTTGCCCAGACCATATTCACCTACAATCTTCCCTTCCCTTCCTTGTCCTACTACCGAATTTCAGTCTCCCATAACAATTAAGTTTTCCTCTCCCTTAATTGTCTGAATAATTTCCTTTAGCTCCTCATATATTTCTTCAATTTCCTCATCATCGGCAGAGCTAGTTGGCATATAAACCTGTACTACTGTTGTCGGTGTTGGCTTCGTATCTATCTTGACAATAATAATGCGATCACTGTGCTGGTCATAGTAGTTTACCCGCATTCCTATTTTCTTATTCATTATCAATCCTACTCCTGTGATACCCCAAATTGATTTTGTATTTATAATCCTGTACTCACCTGACCAGAAATCCTGTTCATCCTGCCACCGAACTTCACTAATCCCCACTATATCTAACTTAAACCTATGCATTTCCCTTTTTAAGTTTTCTAATTTTCCTATTCGATTAAGGGATCTAACATTCCACGCTCCGACTCGTAGAATGCCAGTATTGTCTTTCCTGATGATCACATCCTCCTGAGTAATCCCCGCCCGGAGATCCGAATGGGGGACTATTTTACCTCCGGAATATTTTACCCGAGAGGATGCCATCATCATATGTTCATACAGTAGAGCTGCATGTCCTCGGGAAAGGTAACGGCTGTAGTTTCCCCTTGCTTTCAGCCGTTCGCAGTAGCTGTGTGGCAAAGCCACATTAGCTGATGTTACAGGGCCAGCTCAGTCAATCATCCAGACCGTTGCCCCTGTAACTACTGAAAAGGCTGCTGCCCCTCTTCAGGAACCACACGTTTGTCTGGCCTCTCCACAGATACCCCTCCGCTGTGGTTGCACCTACGGTACGGCTATCTGTATCGTTGAGGCACGCAAGCCACCCCACCTCGGCAATGTCTGTGGTTCATGGGAGTGGAAACAGAGTTTATATATCGTCTATTCTCTCTCCACTTTCTCCTAGCATCCATTGTGCAATGACCAACTGCTTGTCATATTTGCAACAGACAGATCCTCGCAGTAGCTACTGCATTGCTAGGCTGCTCATATGCAAATTAATGCCTCGATAAACTCAAGTCAATCCAGAAGGGAAAATGTAGTTTATTTTTTAACACTAGAGAGTATGCTTTGAAGCTGCACAGTTTGCTACCGAAACCAAGTTCCTAAAACTGTTATTTCTGTTATAAAAGTAGTCTCAAAATCTCTGTGCAGTACCAGTAGATGTTGGATCTTGACAGCATTACAGGACCTATGATGGTTCTATCCAATGCCGTTTTTGCTTTGGAAAACACATTTCCAAAATCCATTATTCCAGTACACTTGTCAGATGGTATTTCAACTACTTTTTAAACTTTGCCTTTTGATGGAAAATGTCTTGATTGCTTTGTATATTGTTATATCTGTTACATTGGAGTTAAGTGTGAATAGACACTGAACAGAATTTGTGTAAACAGTTTTATGAAGATTGGAGTAACTCCCAAGGACAAGAGAGCAGATGACAAGATCTCGCTCTTATGCTGACAGAAGAAAGTATGTGAAAGAGTTCATTGAATCACTTAAATCAACAGAGAAATACTACTGTTAAGGCAGAAACTTGCACGGGTTGTACTTGAGTAGTGACCTTTCAATTTTCAAACTACACAAAATGTACAAAAAAAAGTGTGAAACATTTGCATGTGAACTTATGAATGCTTTCAAAATAAAATGGACTTGGATATCCTGCCACAGATGTTTATTCCTTTTGCTTACAGTCCAGAGTGAAAATAGAGACTTTTCCCAACCGAAAGGACAAGGTGAGGGCAAACTTTGTTCTACATAAATTGAAAGTAGATGCCTTTTACAATCAATTTCACAGTAAAACAAAAGGGGAGGAAATGAGCTTTGACTGCCAAAAGAATTTGATTCTCTTGAACCTTGCTGATCAGTTTTCATATTACTTAAGACAAATTATCATTATAGTTTCACTGTTTGTGAAGGAAATTCACATAGTTAGAAAATGAATTCCCCAAAGGTTTGTGTCAAACTTCATCAGCAATCATAAGCTATGGAATACTAATCTGAAAAATATCCTTATGCCAAAGATACTAATTGATGGTTGTGGAGAAGAAAAAACAGTTCTGATTGACATGCATTGTACGTGGTTTGATCAAAGCTGTTCAATCAAACTTAAAAAGTGAAGCCTATTTTTCCAGTTTTTGGCCATTCATACATTCCTCCAGATCGCAGACTTGACTAGACTGGAAAGGAAGTATGTTCAAAAAGCACTATCTAGAACCCCAGTGATTATTATTATGTTATTGGTAGCTTTGGGAGTAACTACAATCTTGGGTCAGCTGTACATCTTGCTGACTTAGACGACATCTCTCTCAGGTGCCATGAAACCTCTCTGCGTGGCACTCTCTATTCATGCCTTCAACACAAATATTAATTAAAAAGAAAGATCAAGGTGGTATTACAATTCAAGGGGAACACAGCTGCAAAACCAATATAGTCTTGGATGGAAATCAAACCAGCAGAGATACCTAAAGCCATTATGATAGGCCAGAAAAAATTAAAGATATAACGGTCCTTTTACAGCACCATAATGGATCTCTTGGGATGGACATCAATGAACTTTTATTCCACAAGAATATCATCAGACAGCAAGTGGGGCCTGATCTGGAGAGGAATCTGATGTCCAAGAGCTACCTGATGAGGCTGAAGGGTGTATCAGTACTTGATGTAAAATGGCTGCGAACTTGTAACAGTGTGCTAATCTAATATATAATGTAACTTACTGATAATGTTCTTCTTGTTAATGTCACGAATTATTTTGTAATTGTAATAAATATGATGAAATGTGTATGCTATAATTCATTTGTACCCACCATTAAAACATTTTCAGAGCCCATTATGTCCAGGTTACAGTTCCAATTGTCGTTATGTTCAAATTTTGGATCAGACTATTGTGACATGATTTATGGGAACTGTAGCCATAGATAATGAATGAAAATTTGCCTTTCTTGGACTCATTTGACATGCTATTGAAAGTTTTTTGAAATACTCATTGTAAATTTTTTCACTTTATTATATGTATGTATATGTATCTAGCTGATACTACACATGATTGGTCCTGATAAAGTTTTATTACCTATATACTGTAGCCACATAAGACCAAGGACAGAATGATTCACAGTAACATACCAAGCCACATCAGTTTCAGACTGTCTTGCAATAAAACATATCAATTATTTAATGTGCTATACACCGGCACACAACTTCCCAGTGTTAAAATGCACTTACAGTGTCTTGAGTATTTTTTTTCTGACATGTAGATCGTAATGGCGTGACAATGGATGGGAAGTAAGAAAGGCCAATCACAGCTCAGGTGCAAACAGCCTCGGGTTACAAGCCATGTCATGTGGTTTACTGCCCATGAGCTTTTGATGGAGATCTCCTCTCTCATTCACCATTATGGCAATGTTTTGGTAGTGTGAACGCTGTGCCTGCTTCTACTCTGCAATTACAGGTTCCCGTGCTGTACTAACCTCCACGCCGCCATCTTTACAAAGGGTGTTTTCAGAAATTTAGATGTCTAGAGAGATCAAAATATCTCTATAGAGACAGTGGTGTAGCTATCATAGGGCTAGGCGGGGCAGTGGCTCGGGGCCCCGAGCTCCAGGGGCCCCTCGGCCTTGGTGAGCAACAATCGAAGAAAGTTACAGTAGAGAGTCGAATTTTTTATGTAATTTTTTTTACCCTCCCACACTATTGTCCATCATATCCCCTTCCCCTCAAACTAAGTTTCCCCTCAGTAGCCGCACTGGGCCACTGGCTGGCGGTTCAATGTTTCTAATTGGGCCTTTACGAGACACGCTGTCGACAGGCGAAGCTGCCAGCCAATGTGTCCAACAATCGGCACACTTCAGTCGGCGTAGCAGCAGAAGTCGTGGCAGCGTCAAAGCTGCTCACAGCAACAGCTGCGTCTTCCAAGAGCTCAAGAGTAGTTATTGGCACTTGAAATTGTGAACTATATATAACTGACATGGCCCACTCATATTGGAGTTTTCTTGTTTTTATAATTTATTATTTGACGTTACATATTACTTATACAGTAGATTGTATATCACATACAGTTTTAATTACATTCTCCAACTCTAATTGCAACAACAATGTAACAGACTGAAAAAATTGGGTAATTCCACTTTGTATCTCTAACACCTGCATGCACTATGCTTTACGAAGAAACACTCTTCGCAAAAATATGAGTCACAATTTCTTCTATTTCCATATAGTTTGTTTGCATTTCTTGACAGCTTGCTCTCATCGAAATTCATTCTTCATTTTTTCGTAGCATCCGTACACCTATGACTTGCTGCTCCCATGTTCATAAGAGCACAATCTGCAGGCAGCTTGGTGGCTACGGTGAGAGATTTCTCAGGGGAATCGGCATCTTCTGTATGGAGTAGTCTCAAAGTCACTTCCTCTTTGAATTCTGTGACTGAGATGATCTTGTTGATGTACCGGTAAATGACAAGAGCATTAACCAGTGATGACCCTGTCAACAGTTCAATTGCAGGCTTCCTGTACCATTTCACACCCAGCCTTTGACAATATAGGACTTCAATTGGTGAGAGAGATGACTGATTATAGTTATCATTGCTGGTTTTTTCTTTTTGCTCCTCTTGGTTTGAACATCAGCTTCTTCCTCTGCATCAACAGTACTCAGCATCAACACATTCCTCTTATTTTTGCATGTCATTAGTATCTTCATCGCTTATGTCCATAACTTCATCTAAAAGTTTCTGTACCTGCCCTTGTTCATCTACATAACTTCTACGAGACACTTTCTCCTGCTACAATATCACTGTATTACGGAGCAAACAACACAATAAAAACTGTAGTAACATGCAGAAAAAAAAAAAATGGAACTGTACACAAATAATGTTGTGGATTGAAAGACTTACAGGAGTACCAACCCAAAAGTATTAGCGACATAGCAAATGACACACCTGTCACTTTACTCTGGTGCCATGTGAGTCATATGTAACTCACACAAAAAACATAAACTAAGGTTCTAAATTGCAATATTTTCAACTTATTTGCACTTCAATAGCTTACTTCAAGCAAATTAAAGCAGAATATGGAAAAAAGTAAATGGTCCTCGGGGGTCGGTAAGCCAAGTATACCTTTGACAGCCAATATGTTAATATAGTTATTGTTAAACAGAACACACTAAGACAAAATAGTAAATGTATACACCGTATATAAGTACAGTAGAACGTTATTGGGGCATATGATTTGTTGTGGGGATGTGACAGGTGACAGCAGAAATGGGTGGTGAACTGCTGGAATGGTCAGGCAAAAAAATGTTCAAATGTTTGTAGAACTTATGGGACTTAACTACGTGGTTATCAGTCCCTAAGCTTACAAACTACTTATGAACTAGCTAAGACTAAGGACGGCACAAATATCCATGCCCGAGCGGGGGATTCGAACCCCCAACCATAGTGGCCATGCAGACCGTGACTGGAGCGCCTGAGTCCCCTCGGCCACCGCGGCCGGCAATGGTCAGGCATTGCCGTTCTTTGTGCGCCTGCAAAACGAATAGCGAGAAAGCGAGCCCCCACTCTGTCTACTTCATTACGTCGCAAAAGGAAATTACATGATGTTTTACAAAGTTATACCGACCCTTCCACAGTGCACCTTATAAATCACAGATGACGCACTGTGCAGACACACCTGGAGAGTGCACATTTTCCACAAAATTTGTAGCGCCAGGAAACAGGCATCTTTATTTTCCACAAATGTGTTAATACTGAAAGGAAAACCAAACAGAATCTATATACTTCTACACACTACCTTGCAATGGTAGGCGGGAAATGGATTCGGCATTCTGTTGCTTTTTTCTGGGAACGGCGCCTTTCTACACCAAAAGAACTATTCGCTCTTTAATTTACGTTCATACTAACATTATACCCTCCGCCGCATTCTGCTCAGTTCTTATATGTGAAAAACATACAACTTCAATGTGTTTTAAAGTAATAGTGAGAATTCAGCACTTCACGCAATCTATTAAGGTAGTTTCTACCTGCACACTATTTGTTTTTTCTGCCATTTAAAGGTTTAATTACATTCACGGCTCAGAAGTTTCATGTAATAATTACATTGTCTCAATAGTGAATTGTACATCAAGAGGCTGCCCTCTACCCCACTGTCACAATAATAAGCGAAGATATTGACTTAGTTATTTTACTTATTACTTTTTCCTGGCCAGACACTAACATATACTTCAAGAAGCCTGCTAGGGGCACGGCTCAATCCAAAGTGTTTCATTTAACAAATTCTGACAACTTACTTTTGATGAAACCATCCTACACGAATATTTCCCCTGCTTTCCTTCTTTGACTGGGCTATCAACGAAATGAGCTAATAGCGCAGTAGTATAGCGAGATTGAATTGTCGGCACTGACAAAAGTCCGCCTGCTGCCACCGCTTAAGAAAAATATGCCATGGAGCATTTTCATCTGTATGTCCTACCCAGGTCCAACTCTAGCTCTATTCCTCTGCAAAATTTCATCCAAATCACCTAGTAATTTTTGCGTGAAAGCATAAAAAACAAACAAACTTTCACAACCAAAGTAGAGAGTACGATTAAATATTATCTGCTGCGTAATACATAATAATTTACTTTGTAGTATTTAGGTGTACCTTATTATGTGTTCCAGTGGGTGGTAAGGAGCTGTATAGTTTTACTTTAAAGAGGGCCCCAATGTCATGTTTGCCCCGGGGCCCTTGGTGACATAGCTACGCCACTGTATAGAGACCAAAATTTCTGAAAACACACTCAATAAAAAC
Organism: Locusta migratoria; assembly: GCA_026315105.1. Taxonomy (NCBI): domain Eukaryota; kingdom Metazoa; phylum Arthropoda; class Insecta; order Orthoptera; family Acrididae; genus Locusta; species Locusta migratoria. The sequence continues at coordinate 16,952,823 of CM048747.1, read as the reverse complement.
AGTGGGTTGCAGCTTATTACAGCATGGGAACCTGAAATTGCAGAGTTGAAGTGGGCATGGCATTCACACTACCAAAACATTGCCATATATGGTCAAGAACTGGGCACCAGTATGTTGGTATGTTTGTTAAGCTTATGGGACTTAACTACGGGGTCATCAGTCCCTAAACTTACAAACTACTTACGAACTACTTACAAACTAGGACGGCACAAATATCCATGCCCGAGGGGGGATTCGAACCCCCGACCGTAGTGGCCGTGCTGACCGTGACTGGAGCGCCTCAGTCATGGGCACCAGTGATGCCACTTGTAGTGGCACGGCTATACAAGCACTGCAATGGCTTTGAAATGACAATCAACCTCTTGACGATAGCATAAGTGATCTCTTTCGAAACATTGTGAGCAATAAAGGACCATATGATGTTACTTGTAACCTGAGAAGATTTTATTGATGGATATCGCCACAAAAACGTGCACTCATACTTATTCACTTCTGTTTTATAAATGAAATTCATGTATATTTCAGTTGGTTCATGACATGTTATTTATGAGAAGGTAGTTTATTTTCTATTATGTTTTTATTTCACAGTTTTGTACAAATAGGTTATGATTTTTGTATGTGATGGTACGCTGCAATACAACAGCTTTAATTGCTTCTCAAATATATTTTGCTGTTTTCTTCTTCTTATTTTCTTCAACTGTGTCAATTTTTATGCCCGAACCTAATGAAATAAGAAAAGTATGACCACAAAGCATAAAAAATGAACTCCTGATTGGCTGTCTTCACTTCCCATTATTTTTTTATTTTATTTTTATTCTCTTTTTGTAGATAATTACACTTTTTGCCATTGCTACTGTTTAATTTGTAATCTATTCTGTAAAATACTGTATGATAAACTAACCTTGTAGCTTAGTCCTTTTTAGCGTTTGTTACACTTTAAGATAAATCGAAACACAAATGTTCTGGTAAAATTTTTAATATGGTATAAATGGTTGAGCTTCAGATCTGTACATGGCTGGTCCCAAAGAGTTGTTTTGAATGGGAGTCAAACTGTTTGTGATTTAAGAAATTCATAGCATATTCTCACTATTAACATAATTCATATATGTAAAACACTATTTACTTTGAATGTATAGCTTCTCCACTATTTGCTGAGACCTGCTGGAAATGTAAACAGATGAAATATTACGCTCATCGACAAGTTTGTTTTGAAGCAATGCACATTCTTTATGGTAACGCTTTTTGGCATTCTGCTTTTGGCAGATAGTTATAGGCTATGCGCAAGGTGTTTTCTTGTTATAAATTGCGACTTTTTCCCCCACTAAATTTTATCATTATATTCTTATTATTGTTTTGTTTATCTTTTACTGCTTTAGTATTATTCTGCAGAAGTGGGCTACAGTGAAGCACTTATCAGCCAAATTAACAAAAAAAAAATGTTGGTACTCGTAGTGTAAACAATGAAAAATTTCCAGAATTTTAAAAAATTCCCGGATTTCTCCTGGATGAAATATTCTCTGGTTTTTCGCAGATCTCCTGGTTGTCCCAGTGCGTATACACCTTGTATGTATACGGGTAGGGAAGGGAAAACCCAAAACAACGGCTAAAAATTAAAATAACAATTGCTAATATTGTATGGTCAAGGCAACTTTGTATTTTTGATTAATGATGAAAATTGTCCTCAGAGATGATAAACTATTTTTCAAAAGAGATAGATTGGCTGGCCAGTACTTACCTTTGTGCTGCACCGCCGATAGTTACACAAATGAAGAAACAGAAAAAAAGTGACGAAAAAGGACAAGCTTTCAAAACACAGTTCCTTCCTCAGGTGGGAGAAAAGGGAAGAAGAAAGGATGGGAACGGAAGGGAAAGGTAATTCACGACCTAGGTCATGAAGGTGGTGTTTCAGGAGTGTGGACGTCAGAGATACTGCATTTCGTACTGAGCCAAGCCAGAGAGGATACATATATAACCAAAGAGGAAAGATCAAGTAGTAAAGAGAAGAGAAGATGAGTGAACTGAATGATGCTGAGAGGTGTAGGAGGGGCAGGAGGGGGGATTGTCTAAAACGTTTTTCATTAACAGGGAAAGATGGAGACACACACACACACACACACACACACACACACACACACACACACACAGAGAGAGAGAGAGAGAGAGAGAGAGAGAGAGAGGAGGGGGGAGATGGAGGGGGAGGGAGAGAGAGGGGGGGGGTAAGGAAGGGATAATGAATAGGTGAGCTGATGATGGAGGAAGGGGAGGGGTAGCGTAGATTTAGGCCAGGGGGGTTGGCGGAAGGAGAGGATATGTTGGAGGGGAAGTTCCCACCTCCGTAGCTCTGAGGGACTGTTGTTTGTTGGTACTATCCAAATGGCACGTGTGGTGTAATTTGAGCGAAGGTCCCTGGAGTCATGCTGGAGGGCATGTTCTGCCACAGGATATTGGGTGTCCCCCAGGCAAACAGTCCGTATGTGACCATTCACCCGCCAATTTGTTAGTAGTCATACCAACATAAAAGGCTGAACAGTGGACACATGTCAGTTGATATATATGACGTGTGTTGTCTCGCATGTGGCCAGGGTGCTTTTGTGATGTTATAAGGTTGGACGAGGATGTTGTGGAGGTTGGGAGGATGGCAGAAGGCTACTCTGGGTGGTGTGGGAAGAACAGTTTGGAGTGATGATCTCATCTCAGGGCATGACTTGAGAAAGTCATAGCCCAGTTTGAGGAATTTGTTGAGGCATTCCAGGCCAGGATGGTACTGGGTGACTAAGGGGGTGCTTCTGGGTGGTCTAGGGTTAGGAACATTGTTGTTGGATGGAGAGGAATGGACAGCCCGAGAGATCTGTTTGTGGACGAGGTCTGTAGGGTAGTTGCGGGAGAGGAAAGCATTGGATAGATTGTTGTTGTAGGTGGTGTGGGATTCGGTACTGGAACAGATATGTTTCCCACGGATGCCAAGGCTGTAGGAAAGGTATCGTTTAATATGGAAGGGATGGCAGCTGTCAAAGTGGAGGTACTGTTGTTTGTTAGTGGGTTTAATATGGACTGAGGTGTGGATGTGAGACTGGGCAAAGTGAAGGTCAACATCAAGGAAGGTGGCTTGAGTTTTAGAGCAGGAGCAGGTGAATTTTAGGTTGGAGAAGGAGTTAAGGTCGTGAAGGAAGTTCAGAAGGGTTTCTTCACCATCAGTCCAGAACTTCCTTCACGACCTTAACTCGTTCTCCAACCTAAAATTCACCTGGTCCTTCTCTAAAACTCAAGCCACCTTAGTCCATATTAAACCCACTAACAAACAACAGTACCTCCACTTTGACAGCTGCCATCCCTTCGATATTAAATGATCACCTATTCATTATCCCTTCCTTATCCCCCCCCCCCCCACCCGCTCTCTCTCTCTCTCTCTCTCTCTCTCTCTCTCTGTGTGTGTGTGTGTCCATCTTTCCCTGTTAATGAAAAACGTTTTAGACAACCCCCCCCCCCCCGCCCCTCCTACACCCCTCAGCATCATTCAGTTCACTCATCTTCTCTTCTCTTTAATACTTGATCTTTCCTCTTTGGCTATATATATCCTATCTGGCTTGGCTCAGTACGAACATGCAGTATCTCTGACGTCCACACTCCTGAAACACCACCTTCATGACCTAAGTCGTGAATTACCTTTCCCTTCCGTTCCCATCCTTTCTTCTTCCCTTCTCTCCCACCTGATGAAGGAACTGTGTTCCAAAAGCTTGTCCTTTTTCGTCCCCCTTTTTTTTTCTGTTTCTGCATTTGTGTAACTATCGGCGGTACAGCACAGAGGTAAGTACTGGCCAGCCAATCTATCTCTTTTGAAAAATAATTTATCAACTTTGTATTTTATGTGCTGCCATATCGTTATCTGATGACGATAAAATTTTCCACACTTGATGTTCAAAACATGAGAAACAGCACTGTTTACATTATAATTTGTAGCGGCATGGTGGAGGGTACATTACAATAGGCAACAACACCAGTCTAAAGTTTTATTCCAATCTTGGTTAAATTTTGAACACTTGATTTTCAAAAAAAGAGGAATATCATTGTGTACCTACTATTTGTACAGTATGTGGTGGACAGTACTTTACTCCAGACTTTATCAGTGTTCGACTGATCACCATGAAATTAGGCAGAACATAAATAAAAATAACAAAATTAAGTATGCCATCTGCCCCCCCCCCCTGCCACTCAGAAATCAGGTCAATGATTCTAAGCCTCTTCTGAAAATGCTATAACCAAGCATGGATTGGAAAATCCAGTTACTTTTTCTTTTTAGGCATCAGTTTACGATGCAACATGAAAAAAATATATTCTATATTCACCACTGGGCATAGTGATGGGGAAGTGATGGACAGAGATTTTTGGGGAAGGAGTGTAGGCTGTATATCCAATTACAATTCATATTTGGCAATAGCGAAGCATTGCTGGGTTCTCAAGTTGTAATATTTTTCCTGTCATGGAGATAGTTTGAAACCTAAACTCTTTGCAAAAAATTATTATTTCAAACAAAATGTTGTTGTTATAGTCTTCAGTCCAGAGACTGGTTTGATGCAGCTCTCCACCCTACTCTATCCTGAGCAAGCTTTTTCATCTCCTCATAAGAGCGACAACCCACATCCACTTGAATCTGCTTACTATACACGTCTCTTGGTCTCCCTCTGCGATTTTTACCCCACACACTTCCCTCCAATGCTAAATTTACAATTCCCCAATGTCTAAGAATGTGTCCTACCAAGCGATCCCTTCTTTTAGTCAGGGTATGCCAAAAATTCCTTTTCTCACCAATTCTGTTCAGTACCTCTTCACTAGTTATGCGATCTACCCACCTAATCTTCAGCATTCTTCTGTAGCACCACATTTCAAAAGCCTCTATTCTCTTCCTGTCCGCACTGCTTATTGCCCATGTTTCACTCCCATACAAGGCAACACTCCACAAATGCCTTCAGAGAAGACTTCTTTATCCTTAAATTAATATTCGATGTTAGCAAATTTCTTTTTCAAAAATGCTTTTCTTCCCATTGCCATTCTGCATTTTATATCCTCTGTACTGCGACCATCGCATGTTATTTTACTACCCTAGTAACAAAACTCATCTACCACCTTCATTGTTTCGTTACCTAATCTAATTCCTTCAGCATCGCCTGACTTTCTAAGACCGCATTCCATTATTTTTGTTTTGCTCTTGTTAATGTTCATCTTATATGCACCTTTCAGCATACTGTCCATTCTATTCAACTGCTCTTCCAGGTCCTTTGCTGTCTCTGACAGGATTACAATGTCATCAACAAAACGGAATGTTTTTATTTCTTCCCCCTGAACTTTAATCCCTATTCCAAATTTTTCCTTGCTTTCCTTCACCGCCTGCTCGATGTACAAATTGAATAACATCGGAAAAAGGCTACAACCCTGTCTTACTCCCTTCCCAACTGATGCTTCCCTTTCATGCCCTTCGAGTCTAATAACTGCAGTCTGGCTTTTGTACAAGTTGTAAATAACTCTCCTTTCCCTATATTTTACCCCTGCTGACCTCAGAATTTGAAAGAGTGTATTCCAGTCAACACTGTCAAATGCTTTCTCCAAATCTACAAAAGCTAAAAATGTAGGTTTGCATTTCCTTAATCTATCTTCTAAGATAAGACGTAAAGTGAGTATTGCCTCCCGGGTTCCTATGTTCCTCCTGAATCCAAATTGATCTTCCCCGAGGTCAGCTTCTACCAGCTTTTCCATTCTCCTGTAGATAATTCGTGTTAGAATTTTGCAACCATGACTTATCAAACTGATGGTTCTGTAATTTTCACACCTGTCTACGCCTGATTTCTTTGGAATGGGGATTATTACATTTTTCTTAAAATCTGAGGGCATTTCGCCTGTCTCATACATCCTACACACCAGTTCAAATAGTCTTGTCATGACTGGCTCTCCCAGAGACTTTAGTAGCTCTGAGGGTATGTCATCTAATCCTGGGGCCTTGTTCCGACCTAGGTCTTTCAAGGCTCTGTCAAATTCATCTCTCAGTATAGTATCTCCTATTTCATCTTGATCTACTTCCTCTTCCCTTCCTACAACATCGTCTCTAAGTTCATTTCCTTTGTAGAGCTGCTCTATGTACTCTTTCCACCTTTCAGCTTTCCCTTCTTTGCTGAGAACTGGTTTTCCATCTGAGTTCTTGATATTCATAGAGCTGTTTTTCTTATCTCCAAATGTCTCTTTTATTTTCCTGTAGGCTGTATCTATTTTTCCCCTATTTATACATTCTTCTACATCCTTGCATTTGCCTTCTAGCCACTCCTGCTTAGCCATTTTGCAATGCCTGTCAATCTCATTTCTTAGTCGTCTGTACTCCATTTTGCCTGTTTCATTTACTGCATTTTTATATTTTCTCCTTTCATCAATTAAATTTAGTATTTCCTGTGATATCCAAGGGTTTTTGTAGGTCTTGCCTTTCTACCTATTTTTTTCCTCTGCTGCCTTCACTATTTCATCTCTCAATGCTACCCATTCCTCTTCTACTGTTTTATTTTCCCCTGTTTCTGTCAATTGTTGCCTAAATCTCCCTCTGAAACTCTCCAGAACTTCATTTTCCTTCAATTTATATAATACCCATCTCCTTATTTTCCTAACTTTCTGCAGTTTTTTCAGCTTCAGCCTACAGTTCATGACTAACAAGTTATGGTCAGAGTCTATATCTGCCCCTGGGTATGTCTAGCAGCTTATAACCTGGCTCCGGAATCTATGTCTTACCATTATAAAATCTATCTGATACCTTCCGGTGTCTCGTGGTCTCTTCCACGTATACAACCTTCTTTTGTGATTCTTAAACCACGTGTTTGTTACAATTAAATCATGTTCCGTGCAAAATTCTACCAAGCGAATTCCATTTTCATTCATCCTGCCCAGTCCATATTCACCTACTATTTTTCCTTCTCTTCCTTTTCCTACTACCGAATTCCAGTCTCCCATCACAATTAAGTTTTCCTCTCCCTTAACTGTCTGAATAATTTCCTTTAGCTCCTCATATATTTCTTCGACCTCCTCATCATCGGCAGAGCTAGTTGGCATATAAACCTGTACTACTGTTGTTCGTATCCATCTTGACAATGATAATGCGATCACTGCGCTGCTCATAGCAGTTTACCCGCATTCCTATTTTCTTATTCATTATCAGTCCTACACCTGTGATACCCCCAACTGATTTTGTATTTATAATCCTGTACTCACCTGACCAGAAATCCTGTTCATCCTGCCACCGAACTTCACTAATCCGCACGATTAGACTACTGTATTACCGTTTGTCTACCGAACGGAACAAAATAGTACATACAGAAATTACAGTTTTTAACGTTACAATTACTGGAAGACATGATCACCTCAATGGTCGAAACTCCAGTAGTTTGCAAAATAGTTAAAAATGTTTAAATGTTTGTAAAGCTCATGGGACTTAACTTACGGGGTTATGATTCCCTAAACTTACAACATCAAATGTAATATATACAATTATAGTATTTGGGTTATAGAACTGATAGTAAACAATGAAAGACATTTGTAAAAGAAATAAGTAAGTTGTTAATATGAAGCGGTGGTCTCTCATCACTGATATATATTAATGACTTGCCATTATACGTTGATGAAGGTTAGTTCTTTCTGCTGATGATACAAGTATAGTAATCACATCCAAAAATCGAGAACTAACTGATGTAATTGTAAATAACGTCTTTCACAAAATTATTAAGTTGTTCTAACCAAACGGACTCTCATTAACTTTTCACAGCATATGCCGTTCCGTACAGTAAATGGCACTTTGAACTGAAGTCTGCAGCTAAGGTACAATTTTCAAAATCATTCGTTCGTTTTGAAGGGAAACCAGAGTTTTTCAAAAATTTTAGATGTGAGAATTGATGACAGATTAAACTTGAAGCAACACATTAATCGTCTGCTAAAATGTTTGGTTTCAGCTACGTATGCTATTAGGGTTTTTGCAAAGTTTGGCGATAAGAATCTCAGTAAATTAATTTACTCCACATATTTTCATTTACTGCTTTCGTATGGCATCATATTCTGAGGTAATTCTCCACTGAGTAAAATGTATTCATTGCACAAAATCGTGTAATCAGAATAATTGCTGGAGCGGACCCAAGATCATCCTGGAGACACTTATTTAACGATTTAGATATCCTAACAGTTATATACTGATGAAATTTGTTGTTAATAATCCAATCCAGTTCACACAGATGTTTACATGTTTGTAAATATATCGGACTCAACTGCTTGGTTATTAGTGCGTAGCTTGGAAACGATTTAAACTAAGGTAAACTAACCTAAGGAGAACACAGACACCCGTGCCTGAGAGTGGACCCGAACCCCAGATGGCGAAAGGCCGTGCGCATCGCGCATGGCTAATCCGCCGCGGCAAACCCAGTTCAAAAGTAATAGCAGTGTGCATAGGTATAGCACCAGGAGAAACGATGATATTACTATACAGGGTTAAATCTCACTTTGGCACAGAAAGGGGTGAATTATGCTGCCACAAAAGTCTTCGGTCACCAACCAAACAGCATCAAAACCTGACAGATAGCTAACTAGCATTTAAAAATTTATTGAAAGAATAACTGAATGACAACTCCTTCTACTCAATGGATGAATTTTTAGATATAAATTAGTAAAACTAAAAATAAAAAAAATAAAAAATAATAATAAAAAGAAAAATAATACAAAACATATTTGTGTCATATAACATTTTGTGTAATGTAATATCTTGTACAGACACCCTTTATTACACTGACAAGTTACACATTATTACGAAGTGTGGTATTCATGATCTGCGGAACAAGTATTAATGTAAGAACTGTGACGAAGTGCAGCTCGCTGGCGCTGAGTCCGCCGGTTACTGGTGGCCGACCGAGCGTTCGGCGCGCTCGACCGAGCGCTGGCGATCGGTTGCCCGCGACCGGTAGAAGAGGACGCTCGGCCGCGTACTCCCGAGAGCCAGAGGAGCGAGCGGGACTCGCCGGTAAAAATCGGACATAATGCAGACCTCTAATCATCATATTTCCATACAGTAGAGCTGCATGTCCTCGGGAAAAGTAACGGCTGTAGTTTCCCCTTGCTTTCAGCCATTCGCAGTAGCTGTGTGGTAAAGCCACATTAGCTGATGTTACAAGGCCAGCTCAGTCAATCATACAGACTGTTGCCCCTATAACTACTGAAAAGGCTGCTACCCCTCTTCAGGAACCACACGTTTGTCTGGCCTCTCCACAGGTACCCCTCCGCTGTGGTTGTACCTACGGTACGGCTATCTGCATCGTTGAGGCACGCAAGCCACTCCACCTCGGCAATGTCTGTGGTTCATGGGGGTGGAAAACAAAATAAATTTATTAAATTTTTTTTTACATGTTCTTGGTTTGTGCTTAAACAAAACAACCTTTGTGAATAAATTTTCAGTCACCATTGTTTGGTAAAAATATTCGAATTTTGTGCACTGCAATTCAGTGGCAAAATGATGGTAAAACTGTTTCATAGCTGCAGACACTATCAGCAAAGCATCCTCTTCAGTGCTAGATGAAATGTCTTTCTAATCTAACCAAATTGTACAAATGATGTCCATTGCTTCTAAAGACGTACAGGTGCAGGATCTTCCAAAGGTATAGCTATTTTCACACATACAGGTCAATAATGCATTAGGGGACATAAAATTATGGAAAATTAAGAACAGATTTTGCACCTCTTTATTAGATTACTACATTTTTCACAATTTCCCTACTATTTCATATTCAAGCACTATTTTATCTGAGTTTTTAACATTTAGACTGAATTGTTTATCATCTTGAACAGGATTTTAAGAAGTGCACTCACTTTTATCTATAGAAGCAGCTAAACTGAATTGTGCAAGTTGTTACAGAATTCAGCAAGACCAAAAGAAAGAAATGTTCATTTCACTACTGTGAAACTGTTAGTTACCATATATTTTCTGCAGATAAGACGACCTTCAGATAAGACGAGGTACAAATTTTCATCAAAATCTTATAGTTTAAGCATATATCTGGCCTATAAGACGACCTCCAAGTTACCATATTTACCCGAATGCAGCCACACTTTTTTTTTTTCCTTCAGTTTTTGTGATCTAAAACGGTGCCTGCAGCGGCAAAGCTTCAGGAAGTTCCAAAAAATGCTGTTAGAAGCCACCATAAGTAGTTTCAGTGAATGGTACACCTGGATTTCACCCTTTGTTCCAGTGTTTGCGTTCTGAGTTTGAACTTTCGTGCGTTTAGTACTACCTTGTATGAGATTGTGAAGAACCACTTTTTTTACACCGCATGTTTTTTTTTAAAAAAAGAAGTAATTTCTTTCACCGAGACGTCATTTAAAAGTGCCGATGCACATATTATACAGGTGAAAACACACGAATTGCCCGAGAACAGAAGATAAAAGATTTCGAAGAAAGCCACAATTGTTGCTTATAGCTCCGAAATATTTTAACCCTTTCACTGCTCCGTACGTCGATATACTCTAATCATTTCAGTGCGACTCTGGATATATGGAGAAATAATTTTTGACAAACGGCATTATAAATAATTAATTATATTCATTCTTTATGGCATGTAGGTTATCATTTGTACTCTTGTCCACTCAGTAAATTAATAAAGTTCGAAAAGTGAATACCTTTTTAAAAAATTGCGCAAAACTTTGTTTTCGTAAATCTTTCCTCCACAGTGTAAATTTCAGGATAATTTCGCAGGTATGCTATGTAGTGCAGCCATACTGAGGCTTCTCCCTGCAAACTATATATATTGAATCAATACTTTTCAAAATGGCATATAAGAAGACTTCGGGTTTTGGGGCCTTTTTTTTATGATTCAACCATCGTCTTATCTGCAGAAATATACGGTAATACTGAATACTGCTAGATAAAAGTAAAATATTTCTATTTTTATGACTAAAAGTTTGACCATTTAAAAATGAAACTCATCCACTTTTGCCACCAGAGGGCTTCACAACATATATCTTGCACATATTAAATTTTGGTCTTGCCACTGGACTGGACAACCACAATATCCCTCATTTTCCCTTCACAATACTATTGCAATGAAAATGTTGGTGCCAGTATAAAAGTTCTGCAGTTTGTGGTAGGTATGAGACTGTGAGGTGTGGTGACTCGAGCGCACTGAGAATTTCTCAAGCTGCCGGTGCTCAAGCAGTTCTTGAAAAGCTCACGAGAAATGGGGTGTGCCGCTGCTTGCAAGGTGACTGGGGCAGCACGCCACGTCACACACTGCGGTTATTTGTAAAGCTTACAGCTTGCTGTAATTATTATTTAAATGTGGGCATTGGATACAAGAAAACCAAAGTCACGGAGCTGGCGGTACTTTAGGAGGCTGGAGGTGTCTGTTGCAAAGCTTCACAGTGTAGCAAAAAAGACATTATAAGACATTTAAAATTACACAGTATGTCTAGCAATCCGACACACACATTCATGGATAAAGAAGTGCCTTCTTATGTTAATACAAGTGAGACAAAAAACTACATTATGGTGGCTGTGTTGAGAAAGTACTAGAGCTTCAAACTGAAATAAGGATGAAAGCATATGTATGTAATGCTGGTTAATACTGCAAGCTCTGCCAAATCTTTTTCTACATTTAGTAAATGTATGTAAGGAGTTTTTGGGTGTAATATGTTGTACCATTTGTTTGCCTCACGTAAGTATAAATACATGCATAATGAATATTTGTTTTGTTAACAACGAAGTTCTTGTTTCGTGTAAGATACATATTTTAATAATAGGCCAGTTATTTTTGTCATCATCATTCTACTACTACTTTTGTTTCATAATAATAAAGTTTTTGTTTTGTGTGAGATATGTGCTTTTTAACAACAGTCATATTATTTCTGTTTTCTGCGATTATTTTGTTTTCAATTCCACCAACAGGGGGGTGGGCTGGCTGCGACATGCAAGATGCTCTTCTGACAAGGTTTAAAACTAATTATTGATAGACATGGACACAGAAAAAGAAAATGGGGCTTTTTTCTTTGTCAATGATTTCAATCCCCCCCCCCCCCCCCCCCCCCCCCCCCCCCCCCGTTGAAGGTCTGAGAAACATTCCACAACTACTTTCTTTTGTAATAATAACGTTTTTGTTTTGCGTGTGATGTGTTTTTATTTATAACAGTTTAGTTTTATCCTCTGCAAAACATTATACTCCCCCCCCCCCCTCTACTACTATAAATTCAGTCTCTTCCATGCATGTATGAAAGACAACGATTACGACTTGTCTGACAATGCTTCCTTTGAGTAGTTTCACTCGGGCCTCCAGCGAGCACAGAACTGTCAACAATTTATTGAGACTACTTGAGAATGTCTCAAGAATTTGCCTTAGCATTGCGCGTTTCCCGAGCATGCTCACAGCCCATCCCTAGTGTGTAGCAAACATTGGTACTTGAAAAATTCTCAATAGTTGTCTTTCCTCGAGCAGTTCCCATTTTAGATTATGGAGCATGATGATTGAGCCTAATGTTGTCTTCAGCCTAAAGATGAGCGGTAACCACCGAAACAAAAGCTGAAGAAACAAATACACTTCAGCTGTCCACAGCATTTATAAACAAATACCAAAAATATTGAAAACCCTGTGCAGGAAACAATCCCCATCTGCACAGTTATTGATCCTTTACACATATGGTAGAAAAGTGAAAAATTTTTATAAGTCACTAGAAATATCAAATGAAAGATTTAGATTGGCCATTTTCCTTGTTGAAGTTTTATTTATTGCATTTGATGCTGTACATGATCAAAATAGTTTATTCACTTAAAAATAACAATAAAATTAATGTTTTTGAATAAACTACTGTGTTTTGGTCAAACGATAATTTAAGTGAAATGACTTCTTAAAGCTTGGTGTTGCTGAAACACATCCAGCTATTAAGTACTAAAAGATCTAATTTATTGTTATTTTATGCTTTCACCAAATGAACATTACTGCAGCCATACATATAACTGTATGCACAGTTGATTGCTGGTAACATGTACAAGACAATTCAATGATGTATGGAAAATACAGACACTGCTAATGGTACAAATCAACTTATATTTTTTCTAATCATTTTAGTGAAGATGACAGATGAAACAGTACAAACATCATATTATTTTGCAATTAGCAAAATCACGAGACAATTGTTTTGATGGGTTTTAAAGGCATTATTACTTTTTACCTCAAAACAATATTCAGCTCTATTTGGTGACCTGCATCTGTTCTAATTCCTAATAGATGAACTCTCTCTCTCTCTCTCTCTCTCTCTCTCTCTCTCTCTCTCTCTCTCTCTCTCTCACACACACACACACACACACACATTGGAAGTACGATACAAAAATGAATATGTGACAATACTGATACACATATTGCAGTGCTGTTTTGGCACTTATTGGAAATGGAATGTGAGGCTATTCAGGTCAGCTGAAAAATAAACACAGTCTTGCCGATCCAATGTCGCATTACCCATGACATTCAAGACAGTTCATAAAATGTTAATAATGGTGGAAGGCACATTATGACATGATTTTTTTATGCAAAGTGTACTCACTTTATGGTGGAGATTTAGCGTGCAGTAGCTTTCTCCAGTTGTCACACAGGGAAACTTACACAGTTCCTCTGTATAAAATACTTTTTAAAATTATGGGCAGCTATTTCTCACAAAAATATGTACAAAAAGTCTATATACATATTTACAGAGCAGCAGTTTTTTTAACTGACACTTGCAGAACATTTAAATAAGTAACTAAATGGTAATACAACAGTTTTTTGAAACCATAATCTTTTACAGTACTAGGTAACATCCCAAGATTCCACGCTGGAACTATTAGAAAATGATTTAGTTTTCACATGAAAAGGTAAGCTGAAATGCAGGTCATCATCTCCACTGACTGGCCTTCTTCCTTCTGAAAACTTATCAAGTGGGGGCCGAGCCCTTATTCCAAATGTTGTTGGTCGTTCTTCAGGTGTGTGAGATAACATAAGACGTAACAGCATGTACTGAAAAAGTAAAAACAAAACAAAACCTTTCATTAGTTCATTTAGACACACCAACCATTCTTCAATGTAGCAGTGATTTAATTGGAGATTTTTTTCCAGTCCTTTCATGAAGTAAATTCTTGAATTACTAAACAAAATTCTGAAAACATAAAATTTAATTGCAAAGGTACTTCCATTAAACAAAAATGTAATTCATCAATATTGCTAAAATGATGACAATATTATGGAGGGAAACATTCCTGGTAGGAAAAATACACATAAATAATAGAGATGGTTTAACTTACCAGGCGAAAAAGCACCGGTACATTGATAGACACAAACACACAAATGCTAAGCTTTCGCCACTGTTGTTAGCTTCATCAGAAAAAGAGGAAGGAAGGAAGGGGGGGGGGGAGAAAGAAAAGGATGTGGATTTTAAGGGAGTGGGTGAAGAGTCATTCCAATCACGGTAGAGGAAGGACGGGTAAACAAACACCCCCCCCCCCACACACACACACACACTATAAAAATGTAATCCTAGACACATCTAAAATAATTTTTCATGTTTGTTTCATTGTGCAGTCCACTTAAATTGGCATACAAAATAATATGTTTTGTCAAAGGTTAGGCTTTGAATACAAGTTTTCATGTTTTTCGCATACATAACATTACATTAAATGGAGTTAAATGATGATTATAGCACCTATTAGTGATTGCTGTTGTAATTTAGTACAGCTTTCTGCAAAGCAAGGCAAAACAAATCGTTTTTATTTCTTGCTATTTTATTTTAGGATCAAAAAACACACTATTAGTCTTATTACTTAAGATTACTTCTTCCCCTTTTGGCTTCTAGTTCATATCGGATTTTGGGGTGGTTACTTTGAAAATTTGAAAGTAATTTCAACTGGTTAATATCGAATTTTGGTTATTTTTGATACTAAACAACACTGTAGAGGAGACTTTTCTAAAAATAATTCTGCTAATTGCAATATTGTAACTTAAACCAACTAAATATATTAAAATTAATAAAATGTCTCCAAACTGTAAAACTGTCATGTGATTTAAAAAAAAAAGAGCAATTATAATACTACAAAATCTGGGATGAAGTAACAATAAATAGATTGTTCCTCACCACTTAAAAAGTTACTGAAAAGCAGACATGCACATTGTAAAGGATACTAGATATTATTCAACATAACATGGACACACGTGTGTGTGTGTGTGTGTGTGTGAGAGAGAGAGAGAGAGAGAGAGAGAGAGAGAGAGAGAGAGAGAGAGAGAGAGAGAGAGAGAGAGAGAGAGAGAGAGAGATGTGTACATTTGATGAAGAACTTAGTCTAAAAATTAAACAGTACCAATCAGCCTTCTTTAAATGTGCTTGTCTGCAACTCAACTCCTCCTCTATGTGGAGAATAGAAAACTAGCATTTTCACTTTGTTGTTGAAGTATCGTAAGAACAAAACATGCAAAAGTAAATGCTACTGTACATGTAAGCTGGTTACCTCATCTTGAAATTTCTTCTGGAAATCAGCGGGAAATTTATTTTCACGCAAGTTCATCAATGTCCTGTGCCTTTCCATCTGTGTTGCAAATGGCACCAGAAGTTCAAAAAAGATCAGACCCAAAGAGTATATATCTACCTTGTAGTCATATGGGAGGCCTTTCAGCTAAAGCACAAGAAAACCACTATTAGAACATTTGTTACATTTTAAATAATATACATTATGTTAAAAAGTAGAAAGGAACTTCACAGCAGAATATTTTTACACTTACTGAACACAATAATAAATTATTCTTCAAAAGAGATGGATTGGCTGGCCAATACTTCCATTTGAAGCTTTATTGCCGATAGTCACACTAAGAAGAAAAAGGACAAAGAAATAGGACTAACTTTTGGTACAGGGTTCCAATATCAAGTAGGAGAGAAGGGAAGAAACAAGGAATAGGGAACAGGAGGGGGAAGTTCATTCATGAATGGAAGTCTTATTTTTTCATTCTTTTTCTTCTTTGCATGCCTATAGGCAGTAGAGCACTAAGGTAAGTACTGGCCAGCCAATCTATCACTTTTGAAGAATAATTTATCATCTCTGTGGCGAATTTTCATCAGTAATTGAACACAATAATAGTCTCACATGTTCCTACAACAATTTAAATTTACAGTAGGTAAAAAACTACAGGCATATTAAAGCCTAAAAGCAGATACATTCGAGGCTGCAAAAGACGATCAAAGCAGGGAGTAAACTGACAGAGGTATGTATGAAGGTTTACTGAAGTGCATCATGAAAATTGATTTCATTCTCGATTTAGCTCTAATGTGTGATGTCCTTCAAGAATTATCAGAACTAAGTCTTGAGCTACAGTTACGAGATATCACACTGTATTCGGCCCAGCGGAAGATCAAAAATCAGATATTGTTGTTCGAAGAAAGGACACTGAGCACTGGTCCTCATTGTGAAGCTCTCAAGGCAGTAGAAGAGCTGCACTTCGGAGGAAGTACACTTGAAAGGAGAGCAAAAAGCAGACCGCTTGAACCTTTAACTAAGGTAAACTAACCTAAGGATAACACCCATTCCAGAGGGGGGACTCGAACCTGCAGCACAGCACCCCAGCGCGCACAGATAATCTGGCGCTGGTTGCGAAAGCTTGCGTTTGTGTGTGTGTGTGTGTGTGTGTGTGTGTGTGTGTGTGTGTATTCATTTATTTATTTGTGATGCTGTCACACCTGTGCTCCTTCGCCTGGTGAGTAATCTTCGTCTATTTTTTATATTTAATTTTTCCTGCTAGGAATTTTTCGTCTTAATATATATATACAGTAGAACCTCTCAAACTCGATTCCCGAAAACTCAACATTCTGTAAAACTCGACAGGGCTGGTGAATTAATATATATATACCGCCCGTAACGTAAAGCTTTCCATCAGTACATAGGCTGCCCGAGAGCGCTAGAGACTCAGTCTAGGTTACTGGGTTTTCCAGGGTCGTTCAACGCACCCTTTACCTGCCCAGCTGGGGCGGGCTATTGTTTGCAAAAGTTCGGGGATTTCTGTGGCCACTTTCATTATCGTGAGGCCACGCGTAGACCGTGGATTCCCGGGCAGGTCATTAACTGCCCTCGCTACATTGTCATCACTGAGTGTTCAGTTTAGTGTTTGTTAAGACACAGTTGTGGTCAGTTTCTTTTGTTCGAGAGTGGTTGACAATTGTTTAAATGAGTTTTGTGGTGGGATATAGAGCGACAGTATGGCGGAGAAGAAGAGGAAACAAATGTCAGTGTCAATGGAAGCAAAGTTTGGTGCCCTAAAACAACTTGAGCGTGGTGAAAGCGTAAATAAAATAGTGTTGGACTTGAACATCGGTAGGTCTACAGTGCTTGGTTGGAAGAAAAAGAAATCTCAAATTGAATCGTGGTGTTTGAAAAGACAGTGTACAGAATCCATCGTGGAATGAAAAACAATGAGAAGTGCATAGTTCGAAAAAGTCGGTGAAACCCTTTACCAATGGTTCCGCGTGCACAGGGAGAAGGGAATGCCTGGGCCCATCCTGCAAGAGAATTATGAACAATTTAAGGATGAAGGAGAGCCTGGGTTTACAGCGAGCAATGGTTGGTTGTCAAGGTGGAAACAACGATATGGAATCAAGCTGCTTAGTATCTGCGGGGAAAAACTGTCAGCTGACCCTAACAACGTGAGTGACTTCAAGACCAAACTACACGAGTTTATTGAAAAAGAAGGACTGACAGGTGATCAAATCTACAATGCAGATGAGGCAGGACTAAACTTTCGAATGCTTCCTACTAAAAGTTTAGCTCTGAGAGATGAAAAAGCTGCACCAGGTTTTAAGAGAAGTAAGGAGCGTGTGACTATTCTTGCCTGCTGTAATGCAACAGGAGAGCACAAACTCAAATTAGCGCTAATTGGAAAAGCAAAAAAACTAAGAGCATTTAAAACTGTCAGATGCACAAGTGATGTCAACTTTGAACTCCCAGTTTGGTATAGAAATCAATCTAATGCATGGATGAGCGAAGCAATTGTTATAGAGTGGTTTTTTCAACAGTTCGTCCCAGAGGTTGAGAAGTTTCTGATGAAAAAAAATCTTCCCAGGAAAGCTCTACTGATTCTCGATAATGCTACGACTCACCCTGATGTGCAATATTTACAGGACAAAGACATTAAAGCAATGTTTCTACCGCCGAATGTCACGTCTCTCTGTCAACCGATGGACCAAGGAGCTTTGGCAGCGTTAAAGAGAAGGTACAGATGTAAGCTTTTGTCATCTTTGGTGCTGTCCTTGGAATCGGATGAGGAGCTAACGGATAAACTAAAGAAGATCGATTTATTAGATGTCATTGGATGGGACTCTCAATCTTGGATCGAGCTTGAGACCAAAACCCTCATTTGTTCTTGGAAGAAACTTCTAGATCATGCAGGCAATGATTTGTCACGTGACGATGGAATCAATTCTGAAAATAGCGACTTGATTGAACTCATGAAAAAAATCCCAGGTTGTGAAGATTCTTCAAGCAATGATGTCAATGAATGGATGGATCTTGACAGTGCGTCAGAACCATTAGGAGAAGATGAAATCATCGCAGCTGCCAAAGGGCGCGACGGAGAAGGGGACGATTCGGAAGAAGAGGAAGAGGACCATCGACGAGAAAGAAAAGTTAGCCACAGTGAGGCTGTGAAATTTATTGAAGGGACATTGCAGTACTTAGAGCAGCAAAATGCGACTGGAAAGGAGATTCTGTTCCTCAGGCGACTGCGTGATCAAGCTGCAAGACACCGTGTGGAGACAGAAAAGCAGTCTTCAATCACAGGGTTTTTCAAACGACTTCAGTAAGTTATCTTTTACACTTTTCTTCTAGTGTTCAGAAAACTTCCCATAACTAACTGTGATGGACTTTTTATAAGCAGCATAAACAACTTCAGTAATAATTGTAATGAACACTGTATTTTCAGATTCTGCTAGGCCTTTTGTCTCAATTTTTTTTTATTTTTTGATTATAAGTTATAAATGTTGATATAAATATATAATTGTATATAATAAATCAATATATGTATAATTTTAATACTCTAAATAGGCGTTTTTATTCAACTCCTAGTTATTTTTATTTAAGTTCCCTAAAACTCTACAACCTTTAACTCCACATTGTGTCGAGTTTGAGAGGTTCTACTGTATATATAATAGAAGACTTTCCAGGTGGGAAAAATAGGTATAAAATAAAGATTTTGGACTTACCTAAAGTACAGGCTCGTCGACAGAAACATAAAGCGCGCACACACACACACACACACACACACACACACACACACACACACACACACAAACATTCGAGCTTTCACCACCACTGGTGGCTTCTTCGGGAAAAAGAGGAAGGAAGGAGAGGAGAAAGGGAAGGATACGGGTTTTAAGGAAGTGGAAAAGGAGCCATTCCAATCCCAGGAGTGGAAGGACTTACCTTAGGGGACAAAAAGGAAGGTAAACAAATACACACACACTCACACATATCCACATGCAAACACACTTAGGCAGACATTTGTAGAAACCATAGGTGTGAGTGTGTGTGTATTTGTTTACCTTCCTTTTTGTCCCCTAAGGTAAGTCCTTCCACTCCTGGGATTGGAATGGCTCCTTTTCCACTTCCTTAAAACCCGTATCCTTCCCTTTCTCCTCTCCTTCCTTCCTCTTTTTCCCGAAGAAGCCACCAGTGGTGGCGAAAGCTCGAATGTTTGTGTGTGCTTTATGTTTCTGTCGACGAGCCTGTACTTTAGGTAAGTCCAAAATCTTTATTTTATATATATAGAGGAAAAATTCCTAACAGGAAACCCTCATCATTTCCTTTTCCCTCTCCTTCCTTTCTGCCTGAAGAAGCAACAGGGTTGGGAAAGCTTGCGTTTGTGTGTGTGTGTGTGTGTGTGTGTGTGTGTGTGTGTGTGTGTGTGTGTGTGCAATTTATTTATTTGTGATGCTGTCACACCTGTGCTTCGCCTGGTGAGTAATCTTCGTCTATTTTTTATATTTAATTTTTCCTGCTAGGAATTTTTCGTCTTAATATTCGTATGTATGTGTGTGTGTGTGTGTGTGTGTGTGTTATGTAATATTTAGTACAATGTAATAATTTGTAAGGACACCTTTCATTAACCTGACACGTTTCACATCATTACGAAGTGTCATATCATGATCTATGGAACAAGTACTAATCTAATCTAATCTAATGTAATCTAATTCCTATTTTCGCCAATTAATATCCCTTTTATTTTCTCTTGCTAGGTCGTTATACATAACTTTTACTCCTAAATACTGAAATAAACGGACATTCTGAAACAACACAGGTAGTAAATGTTTCCATGTATCCAAAGATAATCAAATCAGATAATCATAAAAATGTAAATGAAAAATAAAAATTTCACAGTGAATCAGACTGGAAAAAAAGATCTTATATTAAACACAAAAACAAATCTTAATTTGACTTACCTGCTCAGGGCTCATGTATGTCTCTGTTCCCACTTGCGCAGTATGCCTATCATGCCTTCCACGTGTTTCCTGGGTGCTATCATGGAATGTTTTCTTCTCTGTAAGATTCTCTACCATTGCAGTAACTAGACCAAAGTCACCCACTTTAATTTGGCCATTCAATGAAAAGAATATATTTGAAGGCTGAAAACACATTGAAAGTTCAAATTACAATTAGATATACCTTCTCAATGAACTAAAAGTAAGTTACAATAAATTAAAATATATAGCATTTTGAGAAATTTTGATCTTTTGAGATACCATACATAACAATATTGAACAATATGAATTTTTCTATATGTTATTTTAAAACATCAAAATTTCTCAACACGTTATATATTGTTTACTGTAGTAAACGATGCACATAAAGATTAGGAAATCCTCGTATATACCGGTGTGTGTGTGTGTGTGTGTGTGTGTGTGTGTGTGTGTGTGTGTGTGTGTGTGTGTGTGTGTCCACTGAAGGCCTTTATTTCAACACTGTGTTTGTGCCTCTTTATAAAGTGAGAATCAACACCACTAAAAACAACCAATTTGTATTGATACTGAAATGTCACACTGAAACTCAACTATGTATATGTTTCTTACAGTATATCTGCTCTTCATCTATTAAATACTATTTCTATATCAGTCATACAAGCATTATGCTGGGTCAATTTACTCAACATCCTTCCTAAACTGCATGATAAAGGTGAGCTGATGCAATTCATAAATGATCAACAAAGCACATCAATAGAACATGTGGTATTAAAATATTCAAATGTTTGTAAAGCCTATGGGACTCAAGTACGGGGTCATCAGTCCCTAAACTTACAAACTACTTACGAACTAGGACGGTACAAATATCCATGCCCAAGGGGGGATTCGAACCTCCGACCGTAGAGGCCGTGCAGACCGCGACTGAAGCGCCTTAGTCCCCTCGGCCACCGCGGCCGGCCATGTGGTATTAATCTTGCATTTCTTGCTAAGAGGTCAAGTATATTTTCACATCCATTTACTCTTCTAGTGGATTCATGAACTAATTGCTCAAGGTAATTTTTGGAGAATGCATTCAGTGCAATTTTGAGACAATGTAATTTTGCCAACATATTGAGGATAAGTTAAAGTCACCACCAATTACAATTGTATGCTTTGGGTACATTTTTGAAATTTTATCCAAGCTTTCTTTGAACATTTCTGCAATCAAATTGTCTCTGTCAGGGGATTGGTAAAAATAATGAATTATTAATTTATTCCGGTTGTCAGCTATAACATCTACCCATACGAACTCACGGGAACCATCTACTTCAATTTCGCTACAAGATAAACTGTTTTTGACAGCAATAAATACACCACCATGTGTTTTATTCAATCCATCCTTTCTGAACACAATGGCTATGGATAGAAAAGCATTTATGAAAAGGTGAAATTTTTTGACATCCAATATTAATTCAAATGTTAGGATGTCCTTTCTGAAAGCATTTGTCTGGAGTGTGGCATTGTATGAGAGTGAAAAGGTGATAGAAGCTTTTGAAATGTGGTGCTATAGACGAAGGATGATGATTAGATGGGTAGATCACTTGATTAATGAGGAAGTGCTCTGCAGAAGTGGGAGAAAAGGAATTTCTGGCATATCTTGCCTAAGAGAAAGGATAGGTCGGTGGGACACATTAAGAGACATCGAGGAATCATCAACTTAGCATTAGAAGGAAATGAGTATGTGGAGTAAAAATTGAAGAGGGAGACAGATGTTCAAATGTCTGTAAATCTATCGGACGAAACTGCGTGGTCATCAGTTCGTAGCTTACAAACTACTTAAACCTAGGTAAACTAACCTACGGACAAACACACACACCCATGCCCCAGGGAGGACTCGAACCTCCATGGCGAGCAACCGCGCGCTCCGCAGCGAGGTGCTTTAGACTGCTCGGCTACTCCACTGCGGCGAGGGAGACAGAGACAAGTACAGTAAGCAGGTTCAAAATGACGTAGGTTGCCATTTTTATTCAGAGATGAAGATGCTTGCATAAGGCAGGCTACTGTCGAAAACTGCATCAAATTAGTCTGCACACTGAATACCACAACAACAACATGTTGTTCATAGAAAATATTCCTAAAATTATATTTTCGGGATACATGGCTATACCTGAAAAAGGCATACACCCTGAAATGAGATACTCACCTTGTAACAAATGTCAAGAAATAAAGCAAAAAACCTGAACCAAAAGTAAAACATATCATTCTTTGAACTAATCTGTGCTACAGACCCACCCAAAATAAAAAAATAAATAAAAAGGAAAAAAATTCATAATTTAAAAAGTCAATGAACAATATTAAAGAGTGACCTTAAGCACAGGTCTAGCCTTACCTTTAGGTCCCTGTGTATGAGGCCTTGGAGGTGAACATATTCCACTGCCTGCACTATCTGTTCAAACATTACAAGAACTTTATGCAGGTCTCTAGAGGATACGTTGTCACACAACCACTCCCTCAGGCTTTCACGGTGGCAGAGCTGCATTTGTATGTACAGGAACACAGATGTCGATGGACCGGCCACGACAGTACCATCGCCACGGATATTTAGCGATGTTGGTCTTTTCGATATCACGTCGGAACTCGTCCGACTACTGTCACAGTCTGAGCCCACGGAGATAATGCTATCACCTTGTCCTTGTTCACTAATTTCATTGTCAAATGAAGATAATAACTCGACTGAATTGTGTTTTTCCTTTGAATCTTCAAATACAATAAATGAATCATCTTCATCACTTGCTGATCTGCAAATATTGACACCTGAGGTAGTATTCTCAAATGCTGAACTAGCACTGTCTTGATTACCTGTCTTCATTGCCTTTCTGTGTGGCCCATGTGATTGAGCATAGTCTGACATATCATTGCTTAGCTGAGAAAGGTCGATAGATGTAGCATCTTTTAAAAGACTGAAAAGAAGAGAATGAGAAAAAATATTAACACATTCAGGGAATCAAATTAAGTATTTCAGTTATAATCATGCATCCTTTGACTATACAATAATTCAAATACCAGAAACAAGACAGTTTGGTAAAATTATGACAATCATATAATTTCTTGGAAAATAAAGTCAATTTACATGAAAGAAAACAATTACAATTTTATTTGCACTAATTCTAGCATGCTGCAAATTCAACACTGTACTTAAATGTGATACACATCTGCCTATCATTTAACACTTTGCAGTCCGGCTGTGGGCTATGCTTGCAGTCCACGCACTGAACGTTGCCAACGAGCGACGAGCTGTGTTCGCAGTGATGTAAAAAAATGCACAGATAACTAACTACGGGGTATACTCACAGTTTGTGTGTTTCGTTGTGCAGCTTGATGGTTTGGTTATGCAAAAAAACCTCTAGAAGGCAACACCAGCAAGACAAATGTTCTGACACATCCACGCATAAGCAGTGCTGCCAAGATGTCACAGTACAAACAATCATTTACAGATCTATTCAATAATTCAGGGTCAAAGGAGAATTTTGTGACGATACTGAAGATGACAGATATTGCAGGTAATTATAACGTATTTACTGTAATTTGACTTTGTGATATATTGAAATATGTAGGAAATAGTAGTCTTCTTATACATGTTTGCTGTGTATATTTTGTGTAACACGTTGTAGACTTCTAACGATAATACAGTTTATGCAACAGAGCCGAGAGCAGGATTTACAGTTATGACCCAGAGACAAGGCAACAATCATCCCAGTCAAAGTGCCCGGGCCCTCAAGATTCAAAATTGAGACAGGTGAAGAGCAAAGTGAAGAGTATGATCATCATTTTCTTTGAGACAAGGGAATTGTGCACAAAGAATTCGTCCCACCCAACCAAACAGCAAATTCCACATGCTACTGTGACATTTTGTGACGGCTCCGTGAAAAGTGCGACGACGACAGCCTGAACTATGGTGTCAAAGGAACTGACAAGGGTTCCACAACTGTGGTACTTGATCGAGGGGAGTATGTGGCAGATTCCTTATGACCCCCATTTCCTCAGTCCAGGCTGAACTACGAAAATCCTTAAAACTCTAGGTCCATTACAAGGTCTCACCACTGCCTCCTTAGAATTTCTCCCTCCACCTGAACCTCACACCCCAACCTCCTGCCTACTACCTAAAAGCCATAAAGAGAATCAACTTGCAGAGTCCTACATCCATACCTCCAAACTGTTCTTCCCACACCACCCAGAGTAGCCTTCCACCGTCCTCCCAACCTCCGCAACATCCTCGTCTAACCTCACAACATCCCAAAACCACCCTCCCTACCTATCCTATCCCTGCAACCGATCCCGCTGCGAAACCTGTCCAATGCATCCTCCCACTACCATATACTCCAGCCCCAGCACAGGAAAAACCTACCCTATTTAAGGCAGAGCCACATGCGAGACAACACACGTCATATATCAAATGACATGTGTTCACTGTGCAGCCTTTCAGGGTGCGTTCACACTGCCGGTCGGGGCGAGCCGAGATGTGCCGAGCCGGCTGGCGCTGAGTTGGCGCGCACCTTGGCCTGGGTGTTCACACTGCGCGCCGGGCCCAACCGCGCAGGTAAAAAGGGGGGGGGGGGGAATCAACTTTTCTGATTTTCACGCTGTAAAAAATTGTGACGGCATATAAGACCATGCCACATCGTTTTATGAACTTATTTTTTCGTTACAAGTTTTGGTTTGCCTGTGAAAAAATAAAATGTGTATTTTTCATTCCGCGCGAGTTTTTAGTTTTGTTGCGCTTCTCACTCGATTTTGATGAAAGTATACAGTGAAAAAATCTGATTTTGGACACATGGTAGTAAAATATCTCAGCTTTCTAATAAATCATTCACTTTTTCATAATTCGTAACAGTCGTTTTCAAATGGCGCTATTTGTCAAGTGAGTGCGCTTGATTTACAAATCCTGTATTGAAAAAGTTGGATAGCGGGCAGCTTACTGTTCTATGCATTTTAGACCATACATTACAGCGAGTGAAATGGAACTAAAAGTACAGAAAAGTTTTTGAAATAGTCGTCCCACTGATATCTAGCTTCTTTCTCAAGTAATTACAATTTATCCGAGCGGCGTAATGCCACGACCACAAGCCTTCGAACTTGGCAGGTGTTCGGCATAGTGTGAAGAATTGCAACATGGAAAAAATGAATTGCTGACCATGTGTTTCACTTCCTCGTGATGTGTTAATGATCCATAACCAGAAAACAAGTATAAACTATTTTTTAAATATTGTTGAAATGAGATAGAATGGCTGGCCAGTACTTACCATTGTGCTGTACCGCCGATAGTAACACAAAATGAAAAAACAGAAAAAAAAGGGACAAAGGGACAAGCTTTCGGAACAGAGTTCCTTCGTCAGGTGGGAGAGAAGGGAAGAATAAAGGATGGGAATAGAAGGGAAAGGTGGTTCACGACCTAGGTCATGAAGGTGGTGTTTCGGAAGTGTGGGCGTCAGAGATACTGCATGTATGTACTGAGCCAAGCCAGAGAGGATAAATATAACTAAAAAGGAAAGATCAAGTAGTAAAGAGAAGAGAAGAGAGTGAAATTAATGATGCTGAGGGGTGTAGGAGGGGCGGGGGGGGTGTCTAAAACGTTTTTCATAAACAGGGAAATATGGATGGATACACACACACACACACACACACACACACACACACACACACACACGGAGAGAGATAGAGAGAATGACAGAGAGAGCGAGAGGGCGGTAGAGAGAGAGAGGGGGGGGGGTAAGGAACAGATAATGAGTAGGTGAGCTGAGGATGGAGGAAGGGGAGGGGTTAGCGTAGATTTAGGCCAGGGGGGTGGCGGGAGGAGAGGATATGTTGGAGGGCAAGTTCCCACCTCCGTAGCTCTGAGGGACTGGTGTTGGTTGGTACTATCCAAATGGCACGTGTGGTGTAACACGTGCCCAGGTCCCTGGAGTTATGCTGGAGGGCATGTTCTGCCACAGGATATTGGGTGTCCCCCAGGCGAACAGTTCGTCTATGCCCATTCATCCGCTCAGCCAATTTGTTGGTAGTCATACCAACAAGGGTAGGAGCCAGAAGGTAGGGAAGGTGGTTTGGGGATTTCATAGGGGTGGACTAGGAGGTTACGGAGGTTAGGTGGGCGGCGGAAAGACACTCTCGGTGGAGTAGGAAGGATGTCATGAAGGATGGATCTCATTTCGGGGCAGGATTTTAGGAAGTCGTATCCTTGCTGGAGAGCCACATTCAGAGTCCGCTCCAGTCCCGGAAAGTATCCGGTGACAAGAGGGGCACTTCTGGGGTTTTGCTGAAGGTTCTTCCAATTTAAGAACCTTCAACAAAACCCCAGAAGTGCCCCTCTATAATTTTTTCTTATATATATATATATTTAAGAACCTTCAACAAAACCCCAGAAGTGCCCCTCTATAATTTTTTCTTATATATATATATATATATATATATATATATATATATATATATATATATATAAGAAAAAATTATAGAGGGGCACTTCTGGGGTTTTGTTGAAGGTTCTTAAATTGGAAGAACCTTCAGCAAAACCCCAGAAGTGCCCCTCTTGTCACCGGATACTTTCCGGGACTGGAACGGACTCTGAATGTGGCTCTCCAGCAAGGATACGACTTCCTAAAATCCTGCCCCGAAATGAGATCCATCCTTCATGACATCCTTCCTACTCCACCGAGAGTGTCTTTCCGCCGCCCACCTAACCTCCGTAACCTCCTAGTCCACCCCTATGAAATCCCCAAACCACCTTCCCTACCTTCTGGCTCCTACCCTTGTTGGTATGACTACCAACAAATTGGCTGAGCGGATGAATGGGCATAGACGAACTGTTCGCCTGGGGGACACCCAATATCCTGTGGCAGAACATGCCCTCCAGCATAACTCCAGGGACCTGGGCACGTGTTACACCACACGTGCCATTTGGATAGTACCAACCAACACCAGTCCCTCAGAGCTACGGAGGTGGGAACTTGCCCTCCAACATATCCTCTCCTCCCGCCACCCCCCTGGCCTAAATCTACGCTAACCCCTCCCCTTCCTCCATCCTCAGCTCACCTACTCATTATCTGTTCCTTACCCCCCCCCCTCTCTCTCTCTACCGCCCTCTCGCTCTCTCTGTCATTCTCTCTATCTCTCTCCGTGTGTGTGTGTGTGTGTGTGTGTGTGTGTGTGTGTGTGTGTGTGTGTGTATCCATCCATATTTCCCTGTTTATGAAAAACGTTTTAGACACCCCCCCCGCCCCTCCTACACCCCTCAGCATCATTAATTTCACTCTCTTCTCTTCTCTTTACTACTTGATCTTTCCTTTTTAGTTATATTTATCCTCTCTGGCTTGGCTCAGTACATACATGCAGTATCTCTGACGCCCACACTTCCGAAACACCACCTTCATGACCTAGGTCGTGAACCACCTTTCCCTTCTATTCCCATCCTTTATTCTTCCCTTCTCTCCCACCTGACGAAGGAACTCTGTTCCGAAAGCTTGTCCCTTTGTCCCTTTTTTTCTGTTTTTTCATTTTGTGTTACTATCGGCGGTACAGCACAATGGTAAGTACTGGCCAGCCATTCTATCTCATTTCAACAATATTTATTATCTCTGAGGAGAATTTTCATCATTAATCGAATAAACTATTTTTTCTTGGTTGGTGACCGATTACAATTGACAATGATCTTCTATGCTCTATTTGAGGTCATACTTTATAAGAGGCATAACAGCTGATTTCTTCCACACATTATGCAATTAATGGAATAAATACTTCAGGTATGGAATGACAGGAAAAGAATAAATTAGTATTAACTGCTCCTTTCTTTTGATGGACTCTATTCCTGACACTACACTTATTGCCTTTCTAGTTGGAAATGATAAAAGGAAGAAGTCGAAAATTATACTGAAGTTTTAGGGACATCTTTGCCTGAGCCATATTTAGTCATTTTTTCTCGTTTGTAGCTCTCGAGAAATGTCGTACCACAAGGTAAAAATATCTGTATACAGCTTGTCCCAAATAAAAGTAATATACTCATGCCCAAGACTAAAGTAAGAATGAACTAAGTAAAATAGAATAGATACAAGTAACATTAAAAACCTGTAGTTACCTCCTTTAAGGGGTGTTGCAAGTGTTGGCATACGTGAGAATTACCAGTTTTATCTGGGACACGTTGTACTGTATATCAAACCATCTCCACTTTCAAATAACTCTACACAGGTCTCAGAACTTTATTTTGTTAAGAAGCTGTCTGAAGGGCACTGAATTTCTATGAACATTTTGCTGTATCATTGGTTGACAATTTTCTGTGTCTCAATGGTACTTCGACTTGTCTCAGACACTACAGGTCAGGTCAGTAAAGGATGAGCAGCGTGTGCCACTTTGTTTCTTCTTGTGTTTCGTTTTTTGCTTCTTGGTGGGCTTGTCCCCAGCAACTAGGTACCTTACCCACTGTCAGCTGAAGATCGAAGGTAACACGGTGGTGACCAAAACTCGTTCATTGCCGTCTACTTAGAGCCAGCTAACAGTTCATTGAATTTGTTATTTTATTTCTATTGTTATCACACTGTAGTGACCAATCAGATTTTAATCACACATAAAACAGGTGGTAATGGAATCATCCCATAAATTTCGACTGACATTTAGGAGGCTTTTTCTTTACGAGTACAGGTAAAAAAACATTTCTGAATTTTGTATTCATTTTAGAGAATAGTAATACAAGAAAAAATAAAAATAACATATTTTCACAAGTTTTATTTTATGAAAATGCTATCATGCAGACATGTATTGGAAAGAGGCTGCAGGTGTGAGGTACTAGTGCTGCAAGAAGCAATGCCATAGGCCAATCGGCTCATGCCGGAAATATTAAACATTTCGAATGTCGTCGGCTCGGCGTGAGCCGGCTGAAGCGGAGTCCTCTCGGCTCGGCCGCCAGTGTGAGCAGTGCAATTGGAAACAATGTGTTTAATCTCTCAGCTCGGCCTGGCCCGGCTTGGTTTGGCTCGGCCCGGCCGGCAGTGTGAACATGGCCTTATGTTGGTATGACTACTAACAAATTGGCTGAATAGATGAATTGTTGAAGACGGACTGTTCGCCTGGTGGGGGACACACAATATCTTGTGGCAGAGCAAGTCCTCCAGCATGACTCCAGGGATCTTGGCACGTGTTACACAACACGTGCCATTTGGATACTGCCAACTAACACCAATCCCTCAGAGCTACGGAGATGGGAACTTGCCCTCCAACATATCCTTTTCTCCTGCCACCCCCCCTCCCCCCATCCTAATTCTACGCTAACCCCTCCCCCTTTTACATCCTCAACTCAACTATCCATTATCCCTTCCCTACCCCCCCCCCTCTCTCTCTCTCTCTCTCTCTCTCTCTCTCTCTCTCTCTCTCTCTCTCTCTCTCTCTCTCTCTCTCTCTGTGTGTGTGTGTGTGTGTGTGTGTGTGTGTGGTTCCATCTTTCCCTGTTAATCAAGAATGTTTTAGAAACCCCATCCCCACCCCTCAGCATCATTCAGTTTACTCATCTTTTCTTTTCTTCTCTTCTTTCCTTTCTTTTTTTTTTTTCTTCTCTTTACTGCTTGATCTTTCCTCTATACATATCCTCTTTGTCATGGCTCAGTACTACTACACAGTATCTCGATTTCCACAATCCTAACACCATCCTCATGACCTAGGTCCTGAATTACCTTTCCCTTCCTTTCCCATTCCTTTTTTTCTTTTTTCTCCCTTCTCTCCACCTGAAGAAGGAACACAGTTCCGAAAGCTTGTTATTTTCCTCCTTTTTTCTGAGTGTAACTATCGGCAGTACAGCGAACAGGTAAGTACTGGCCAGCCAATCTATCTCTTTTGAATAATAATTAATTAAAAATTTTGCATTGTGGTGGTAAAAGCAGATGCTTTTAGTCAACTGCCCAAAAAATGCAAAATTGTAAATTATTTTGTGTTGTTTCTACATTGCCTAATGATATGTGGCTTACACAACAGAAGCAGAAGGGTGCACCGCTTCCTGGCCCAATCTTGCAAGAAAAATCTTTGTTTTTCATAAATCAACTGCAATAGGGAGGAAACAGTTTCACCACTAGTGTGGGCTGGCTCATGTAGAAGACGATGTATGAAGTAAGTGAACTAGATGTATGTCAAGAAAAATACTCTGGTGACACTGAGGGTATTTCAAAATTTATTCTAGATTTTTTTTTTTAATTTTAACTGCAAATTTATCTAACAAACAAATACAAAGCTGTGATGAAACTGAGGAAAATTTCAAAATATTGCCAGCAAGAGTGCTTGCTTCCCATGAAGAAAAAAGTGCTCCTGAGCACAAAAAAAGCAAAAAACAACACATAGTTATGGCAACTCCACATGCAACTGATTGAGATTGGGAATCTGTCGAGCCAAGAGCATTCAAGACTGTGATTATCTCAGCTCTTCTGGGTATCTACAAACATCAGAATAATTCCTGGATGAATCAGGAAATCTTCAAAAATTGGTATTTTAACTCGTTAAAGGGGACCGACACGCAAAGCAATTTTGATAATGGACAAGGCATCTGCACATCTAAGTACAGAAGAACTGCAATAATATGGTATCTGCACCTTGTTTCTCCCACCAAACATTACCGGTCTGATGCAGCCCATGGATCAGGGCATTACGGAATTCCTCAAGAAAAAGTATTGAAGATGACTGACACAGTCAATTGTGCATTCAGAAGACAACAAAAGTATTGAAGCTTTGAAGAAAGTGACTTTGAAGGAATTGTGTACTGGATTAGTGAGTCTTGGAGCAAGATAAAAACAGATACAATTTCTAAGTCATGGAGAAAAATTCTATAAGAAGGTATGCCAGATTTATAAACTTAAGATTTAGAAGATGAAGACTATTAACTATTGTGTAATTTAATCAGAAGAGAGCCAGGGTGTGAAGAGGAAGACATTGTGGAAGTAAGTGAGTCGTCATAATCAGTTAAACAATTGGAAGTGACACTCTTCTATAATCCTCATGGTTAACATACCATCACATTGTGAGAGTTAGGAGGATGACGAGGCAAGGTGGCTCCACCGATGATGAGACAGACAATTGGCTACGCTGCTTTCAAGGCCACCATATTCTATGTTGCCTGAGGCAACACCAACCAACATACTACTCCTGAGATGGTGATGTAATATTACCAAGAGGAAACTTTACAGCACCAGCAATCAAACCAATACTTATTGAATTAAATTGTTATTCTGGCAATGGAAATGTGTATGTAACTAATTTGTTTTAATAAAGTTTATAATATGACATCTGTATTACTTTCAGTATATCATCATTTCTTATCCCCACATAAATTGTGATAGTCTTAGTTTTTGATAGTTCAGGGTGTTTCTGGTCCTGTTCACTTCAAACTATTGAGGCTTTACTGTAGTGGGATGATTAAAGTACAAAGTGTAAACATTGGACTTACATAAGTGGTGGAATAAGGTTTCATGCCATACCTGCCAACACTGAACTTATTTTTAGAAGATGTTCCATTCAAATGTTAAGATGAAATTACCTATATTTGTCTGATTATTATTGGGGCCTAATTCCAGATAATGATTACACTGGAAGGCATTGAATTAAACTTTGATACATGGCCAGGATTTAAATCTGGGTCTCGTATCTCATAGGTAGTTGCTTTATCTATGTATTACATAGAAGGACAGCAGGACTGAATTGAATTGGTGTGGCAGAAGGTGAAGTACTTGAATATTCTATGCACTCGTGTTGTCTTTAATGCCACAGTGGCTGAATGGATGAACTGATTGTCTAATAAGTAGGAGTGACAGGTTTGAATGTCAAACATGACAAATTTTAATTCAACAGCTCACCTTACAAACGTTACCTATGATAGACTGAGACTAGCTTTGTCTTACGAATAAGTATTTCTTTGATCTTGAAAGCAATCCACTGATCATTTTTCTCAGTGACTGAACTTCATCAAATGGTCTGGAAAAACCACTATTTTGGAGTAATTTGCTTTGTTTCATGTGCAAAACGTCTGCCTTTATGCCACCAACTTCAATCAATGGCTCTCTCCAAGGGTGCCAAATAGCTGCAGCAACTGCTATATAACACGTACAAGAGTCTTACAAAAGTATTCTGTGGAGAGTGTTTTCTCAATGCATGAAAAGTAATCCTCTAGTAGAAATGATGATAGTTAATGTAAGTATAAATACGTGACTGCAATAGGTGTGACAACCAAAATGTAAAATCTGACATCAGGTAATACTTTTGTGAATATTGCAAATCATCCCTATAAGAGCTAAAACAAACAAGAAATTTGGTCACTTCCGTACAGTTTCCAAAAATGTTGCTACAGATTTCACAAACACAGTTTCACATGATTAAAAAGGAAACAAAGTATAAATATTCTTCATCGTTTAACTTGATGAAATTTTTTTAAGAACGGAAAAGAAAGAAACTTTTGTGTATTGTGGAGCACTGGCACTCTTGACAATGAGCCGAACTGTATTTACCCGAATGCAAGACGCACTTTTCTTTCCAATTTTTGGGATCTGAAAATAGGTCTTCATTCAGAGGAAAAGCTTCAGGAAGTTCCGAAAAATGCTGCTAGAAGCTGCCACAAGTAGGTTTTTGTGAATGGTAGTGCCGAAAAATTCCACTAGGAGTCACCAAAAGCAATTTTTGTGAATGGTACAACGGGAGATTTCTTTTTTCTCATTATTGAAAAACATTTTTGTAGAATGTAGGCTTTCATTTCTGGCATCTTCATTAATTAAAACTTCCGGGCTAAGTTGCCATGGTCCATTCATAAAACTTCTAACTACCGACGTTTTGTTGCCTACCGCGGGCAACATCTTCAAGGGTGAGTCGACGACTGCCTACTAGGCACTGGAGGTCCTTATTATATAGATGGCGCCACCACTTGTCACGTGCTGCCGACTATGAAGTTAACTTTGACCAACATCATGTCTCTCGATTACAGGTAATCGATTGTCATATCTTTGGTTCAAAGTTGACCGCCAAATCTTATCTAATTTCAAACCTTCTTCTTTTATGTTAAAATTATTGTGGTGTTTTTGTATTTCTATGGCTTCTCTGTACATCCGTGTGTAATAATGTGACGTCCTGGCTAGCACGCTAGTTTCACTAAATTTGATTTCATGGTCACCACGTGTAAAAACATGCTCTGCCACAGCTGACTTGTCTGTGTGACGCAAACGACAATTCCTTTTGTGTTCCAATATGCGAGTATTAACACTCCTTTTTGTTGTTCCTATATACACCATGCCACAGCTACAGGGAATTTTATACACCCCAGGCGTAGCTAGGGGATGTCGTGTGTCTTTCACCGAACGTAAGCATTCGCTAATTTTCTTGGTAGGTCTAAAGACGGTCTGAACTTGAAACCTGGCCAAAACTTTCCCAATACGGTTCGTAATTTTGTGGATGAAAGGAAGAAAAACTTTTCCGGCTGACAGTTGTTGTTGTGGCTTGTTTTCGGACCCTTTTCTTCTTGGATCGAGAGCTCGATCTCTCTCTTTATCGGTGTATCCATTTTTCTTAAACGCTGTTTGCAAATGGTTTAATTCATCTCTCACATAAATAGGCTCACAGATATTATTAGTTCGATCCACCAATGTTTTAAAGATACCTCTCTTCTGCCTAGGATGATGGTTCGAATCCTTATGAAGATAACGATCGGTGTGGGTGTCTTTTCTGTATATCTTATGCCCCAAGGTCCCATCTGCCCGTTTGATTACCGATACATTCAAAAAGTTCAACTATCCATTTTCCTCTTTCTCCATAGTAAATTGTATCCGTGGAGTAATACTATTCAGGTGCCCCAAAACATCATTTAATTCTTCATCACCGTGATTCCATGTCACAAAAGTATCATCCACGTACTGGTACCACTTTGAGGGACTTTTGTTGGCAGACTGCAGCGCTTGATGTTCAAAAAATTTCATAAAAAAAGGGAGTGTTAATACTCGCATACTGGAACACAAAAGGAATTGTCGTCTGGGTCACACAGACAAGTCAGCTGTGGCAGACATGTTTTTACACGTGGTGACCATGAAATCAAATTTAGTGAAACGAGCGTGCTAGCCAGGAGGTCACATTATTACACACGGATGTACAGAGAAGCCATAGAAATATAAAAACACCACAATAATTTTAACAGGAAAGAAGAAGGTTTGAAATTAGATAAGATTTGGTAGTCAACTTTGAACCAAAGATATGACAATCGATTACCTGTAATTGAGAAACATGACGTTGGTCAAAGATAACTTCATAGTCGGCAGCACGTGACAAGTGGTGGCGCCATCTATGCCATCTATATAAGAAGGATCTCCAGCACCTAGTAGGCAGTCGTCGACTCACCCTTAAAGATGTTGCCTGCAGTAGGCAACTAAACGTCGGGAGTTAGAAGTTTTATGGATGGACCACGGCAACTTAGCCTGGAAGTTTTAATTAATGAAACATTTTTGTGGTAAAATTTTAGAATTACCCACACATTTCAAAATAAAAAATTCTGAGGTAGGTGGAGGGATTAGAAACCGCACACTTTAGATCAAGAAGCAGACATGCTATGCACTACGCTACAGCAGCTTGCATGACATACTCTCTAATTGATTATTCGTAAACAAGCACTTCACCAGCTATCTGAATCTGAATGTCTTTTCTAATATTATAGAAGGAGACCTTCTAGGTGGGAAAATGGTATAAAATAAAGATTTTTGACTTACCTAAAGTACAGGCTCATCGATAGAAACACGAAACACACACAAAAACACACAACCATTCGAGCTTTCGCCACCAGTGGTGGCTTCTTCGGGAAAAAGAGGGAGGAAGGAGAGGAGAAAGGGAAGGATACGGGTTTTAAGGAAGTGGAAAAGGAGCCATTCCAATCCCAGGAGTGGAAGGACTTACCTTAGGGGACAAAAAGGAAGGTAAACAAATACACACACACACTCACACATATCCACATCCAAACACACCTAGGCAGACATGTTTTAAGGTTCTCAAGATTTGTTTAGGGCTCACCAGGGTGAATGACCAACTTGTATTAGTGAATAATAATGGTTTCAAATTGTCAATCCTCCCAGTAGGGACTACTTCTTCCTAGTGTTTAGATCATGCACCGAAATTTATATTTGATTTTAATTAATTATGCTTTACTGTAGAATAATGTATTAACAGCAAATGTATTCTATCAGCTAGATGACTGACTCTGTTACATTGTAAAACAACATTTTTAATTTTGTGCTATTTTTTGTAGAAGAATGTATTAAAAGCAAATGTATTACACATAGCTTCAGTTGGTCAATAGTAACAATGCAGTTCTTTTTCATTTCATAGGCTTTCCTGCAGAAGAACACATTAAAAGCGTATGTAACATCGTTTTGTAAAAGCACTGCTATTTTGTCTGACCGAACAAGAATGTGTTAACAGAATGTACATTTGTTTTGTCTGCTTCAGCTTAGAACCACGTTACCGGTACATTGTAATTCATTGCAGCTATACTGCTCGTGCTTCATTCGAACAACCAATAGCAGAACACGTAAACAGTTTGCAGTGCCCTCAGTTCAAATCGGTAATTGTAAAGTGAACGGGTAGTACCTGCAAGAGGTCTTCGGAAAATGTTTTAACATGAGATAGACCACTACTCCTGGTCTTGAAAATAGTATAGACTCCACAGATTCATTGGACATGAATGATCTGAACTCTGTTCTATTTTCCTTTACAAGCTTAAAACCATGTTCACATTCTGCATTGCTATGGGGTGTGGTGAGAATAGAAACCATTACTGTGGAAATTCAGTTATATTTAAAAAGTCAATCAGCTCCAAGAATTCTTCATATTCATGCCCAACTGGAATCATTTGTAGCAACTTTATTTGCAAGCAAAATGTCAGATACCTGAAGAGCTGTAAAAGGCCTCTGAAGCTCATTGACCACCTTATCTGGAGTTTCATTCTCATATTTGCTTAAATGATAGGAAATTTTTCCAAGAAAACCACAAATTTTTCGAACAAAGTCAAAGAATATGATTTAAATGGCAAGAAGCGAATGGAACAGAACAAAGAATTTGAGGAGCAGATGCTGTTGACACCTAAGATTCACAAGGAAGAATATTATCCCAACTTTAAATTCAATTCCAATGACAACCCAAACATCACACCAATCATATATATAAAAAAAAAAATAAATAAAAAAAAAAAAATAGTAAACAAGTATCATATACATCTCTTCGAGCCATGGAGAAAAAAAACCTATACTGTGGAAGTGATTATCAAATTTTAACTTTTCAAATTTTTGTCTGTGAAGTCGTAAAATGACATTGTCCATCCATAAAACCGTATGATTGTTGCAATTTGCGTAAATTGTATAGATAAACCGAATAAGTTGGCAGGTATGATATACTCATATTGACAGCGCACTACAAAGGATATATGCAGCAGTAACACCCTGAAATTGAATTCTTTTGATCAGCCTTAATATAGAAGAATTGACTTCATAAAGGAAAAGTACATACGGCTTAACATATAGACTGTCATGCTGCTGCTGCCATCCTGGTGGAGGACATTCAACCCAGGCATTAAAATATCTGACAATATGGTGGTGGTCAAGTTTTGCAAGTGCCTTCACTTCACGCATCACACGTTCCCTCGACTCGTGGCTGTAAAAGAATAACAATTTCAGTGAGTAGTCAAAAAAGAAGTACACCAGAATAGTAAAACAAAAATATAATTAATCACACATATTGTCTATTGTACACTACTTGCTTGACCTTATACAGTATATTATATTGGATCTCATATTTTAGCAAAGGACAAAGCAGATCATGCACTGAATATGTGCAAACTATACTGAAGTACGCCACGCCAGCCATTGGGCAACATATACAATGCACTTATGCATATTAACAAGGAGTACCTAAAACACAATGTTATACCGAAGTATGCCAGAATTAACTTGAAGACTGCAGCAGAGACAGCATATAAAGTTAAACAAACAGCAAAAGTGAAAGGCATCTGAAGACAGCAGCTAAACTGCTGAAACTAGTTGCAGTAAAAAAAATTACAAAAAGTTATCTTTGGCATTCCAACTTATTAAATTGTAAAACACATCATTTACAACCACATTAAACTATGACTGGTCTTATAACCTGTAGTGTTACACTGAACGCTACTACATCTTTTAAATTGACTTGAGGTATATGAATATTAATTAAATTGATATCAGGCTTGTGCCGCCAGAATCAATGTCTGGGGTGAAAGAGGGTGCAAAGTAGTCCCAGAAGACATACAAAGTAATTGAAGTTTCTCCATGATTTAAGAGTAGTTGAAAAGGTCAGAAAAGACAAATGAACCGTTAATTCTTGTTGATTTTATATGTATGTTCATGCTAATTTGTATTATTAATTCATAACTTGGTTGATGAACACATTGTTCCAATATTCGCCTAGAAATGTAATAAGGTGAATAAATTGAGTTGAGAAGTTTTGCAGTAAACTTGAGTTTTTATTTATATTTATGAAGAGCATCTCAGCTGAACAATTATCATCAAGAAACTTATAAATTATAACAGCACGTTTTGGAAACTACAGAAGCACAGCTGCGGCTGGAGCTCTTAAAGAAAATTTAATACAGCTACATTAAATCACATGCTTAACCTGGTTGGAAGTTAACTTATATATGGAAATGTTGGTTCGCAGTTGGAAGAAAATATTTTAACCAGCACCCAGACTACTTCATGTTTTAACCATGTGATGGGAAGAGCACTTCATGTGGCGACCAATTTAGTGGACCAAATCTGCAACTATACAAGTCACAAATACTGGTTTTTGGTGACATTTAACGAATAGTCAAACTTAAATCCTTCAAGCAGATGACCTATCTCCATGATGAGAAGAAATATTAGTGTGCAAATCTAGCACTAGAAGAAAAGAAGATTTAGTTCGGAGATTGGAGAGGTGACACAGACGCGGAACAATTGCTGATCACACTGAACTACTGTGGGGCCTCGATGTTATTTGTCTACACTGTGATGAGTGTACTGTTTGTTGTTGTTATGTTGTTATGGTCTTCATTCCGGAGACTGGTTTGATGCAGCTCTCCACCCTACCCTATCTTGAGCAAGCCTTTTCATCTCCTCATAAGAACGGCAACCCACATCCACTTGAATCTGCTTACTATACGAGTCTCTTGGTCTCCCTCTGCGATTTTTACCCCATACACTTCCCTCCAATGCTAAATTTACGATTCCCCGATGTCTAAGAATGTGTCCTACCAAGCGATCCCTTCTTTTAGTCAGGGTATGCCAAAAATTCCTTTTCTCACCAATTCTGTTCAGTACCTTTTCATTAGTTATGCGATCTACCCACCTAATCTTCAGCATTCTTCTGTAGCACCACATTTCGAAGGCCTCTATTCTCTTCCTGTCCGCACTGCTTATCGTCCATGTTTCACTCCCGTACAAGGCAACACTCCACACAAATGCCTTCAGAAAAGACTTCCTTACCCTTAAATTAATATTCGATGTTAGCAAATTTCTCTTTTTCAAAAATGCTTTTCTTCCCATTGTCATTCTGCATTTTATATCCTCTGTACTGCGACCATCACATGTTATTTTACTACCCAAGTAACAAAACTCATCTACCACCTTCATTGTTTCGTTACCTAATCTAATTCGTTCAGCATCGCCTGATTTTGCTCTTGTTAATGTTCATTTTATACGCTCTCTTCAACACACTGTCCATTCCATTCAACTGCTCTTCCAGGTCCTTTGCTGTCTCTGACAGAATTACAATGTCATCAGCAAAACGCAATGTTTTTATTTCTTCCCCCTGAACTTTAATTCCGTCACCAAATTTTTCCTTGCTTTCCTTCACCGCCTGCTCGATGTACAAATTGAATAACATCGGAGAAAGGCTACAACCCTGTCTTACTCCCTTCCCAACTGATGCTTCCCTTTCATGCCCTT
This sequence comes from Locusta migratoria, assembly GCA_026315105.1. NCBI lineage: Eukaryota > Metazoa > Arthropoda > Insecta > Orthoptera > Acrididae > Locusta > Locusta migratoria. The sequence continues at coordinate 16,913,344 of CM048747.1, read as the reverse complement.
CAAGTCTAATAACTGCGGTCTGGTTTTTGTACAAGTTGTAAATAACTCTCCTTTCCCTGTATTTTACCCCTGCTGACTTCAGAATTTGAAACAGTGTATTCCAGTCAACATTGTCAAATGCTTTCTCCAAATCTACAAAAGCTAAAAATGTAGGTTTGCCTTTCCTTAATCTATCTTCTAAGATAAGACGTAAAGTGAGTATTGCCTCCCGGGTTCCTATGTTCCTTCTGAATCCAAACTGATCTTCCCCAATGTCAGCTTCCACCAGCTTTTCCATTCTCCTGTAGATAATTCGTGTTAAAATTTTGCAACCATGACATATCAAACTGATGGTTCTATAATTTTCACACCTGTCTGCGCCCGATTTCTTTGGAATGGGGATTATTACATTTTTCTTAAAGTCTGAGGGCATTTCGCCTGTCTCATACATCCTACACACCAGTTCAAATAGTTTTGTCATGGCTGGCTCTCCCAGAGACTTTAGTAGCTCTGAGGGTATGTCATCTACTCCTGGGGCCTTCTTCCGACCTAGGTCTTTCAAGGCTCTGTCAAATTCATCTCTCAGTATAGTATCTCCTATTTCATCTTGATCTACTTCCTCTTCCCTTCCTACAACATCGTCTCTAAGTTCATTTCCTTTATAGAGCTGCTCTATGTACTCTTTCCACCTTTCAGCTTTCCCTTCTTTGCTGAGAACTGGTTTCCCATCTGAGTTCCTGATATTCGTAGATCTGCTCTTCTTGTCCCCAAATGTCTCTTTTATTTTCCTGTAGGCGGTATCTACTTTTCCCCTTCTTATACAGTCTTCTACAGATTTGCATTTGGCTTCTAGCCACTCCTGCTTAGCCACTTTGCACTTCCTGTCAATCTCATTTTTTAGTCGTCTGTATTCCATTTTGCCTGTTTCATTTACTGCATTTTTATATTTTCTCCTTTCATCAATTAAATTTAGTATTTCCTGTGATATCCAAGGATTTTTTGTAGGTCTTGCCTTTCTACCTATTTTGTCCTCTGCTGCCTTCACTATTTCATCTCTCAATGCTACCCATTCCTCTTCTACTGTTTTATTTACCCCTGTTTCTGTCAATTGTTGCCTAAATCTCCCTCTGAAATTCTCCGGAACTTCACTTTCCTTCAATTTATCCAGGTCCCATCTCCTTATTTTCCTACCTTTCTGCAGTTTTTTCAGCTTCAGCCTACAGTTCATGACTAACAGGTTATGGTCAGAGTCTATATCTGCCCCTGGGTATGTCTTGCAGTTTATAACCTGGTTCCGGAATCTATGTCTTACCATTATAAAATCTATCTGATACCTTCCGGTGTCTCCTGGTCTCTTCCATGTATACAACCTTCTTTTGTGATTCTTAAACCACGTGTTTGTTACGATTAAATCATGTTCTGTGCAAAATTCTACAAGGCGACTTCCTCTTTCATTCCTCCTGCCCAGTCCATATTCACCTACTATTTTTCCTTCTCTTCCTTTTCCTACTACCGAATTCCAGTCTCCCATCACAATTACGTTTTCCTCTCCTTTAACGGTCTGAATAATTTCCTTTAGCTCCTCATATATTTCTTCGATCTCCTCGTCATCGGCAGAGCTAGTTGGCATATAAACCTGTACTACCGTTGTTGGTGTTGGCTTCGTATCTATCTTGACAATGATAATGCGATCACTGTGCTGCTCATAGTAGTTTACCCGCATTCCTATTTTCTTATTCATTATTAGTCCTACTCCTTTGATACCCCCAACTGATTTCGTATTTATAATCCTGTACTCACCTGACCAGAAATCCTGTTCATCCTGCCACCGAACTTCACTAATACCCACTATATCTAACTTCAACCTATCCATTTCCCTTTTTAAATTTTCTAATTTTCCTATCTGATTAAGGGATCTAACATTCCACGCTCCGACCCGTAGAATGCCAGTATTGTCTTTCCTGATGATCACATCCTCCTGAGTAGTCCCCGCCCGGAGATCCGAATGGGGGACTATTTTACCTCCGGAATATTTTACCCGAGAGGATGCCATCATCATATGTTCATACAGTAGAGCTGCATGTCCTCGGGAAAGGTAACGGCTGTAGTTTCCCCTTGCTTTCAGCCGTTCGCAGTAGCTGTGTGGCAAAGCCACATTAGCTGATGTTACAAGGCCAGCTCAGTCAATCATCCAGACTGTTGCCCCTGTAACTACTGAAAAGGCTGCTGCCCCTCTTCAGGAACCACACGTTTGTCTGGCCTCTCCACAGATACCCCTCCGCTGTGGTTGCACCTACGGTACGGCTATCTGCATCATTGAGGCACGCAAGCCACCCCACCTCGGCAATGTCTGTGGTTCATGGGTGTACTGTTTATGATCCTTTAATTTCTTTCAAATTATTGTGAAAGTGAAGTGCCTTGTAAATTAGTGTATTAGTTCATGTATTATCAAGACTTCAGTCTAAAACGATCACAGATTTAATTTTTGTTCCTCCATCGTTAGAACTTCTTATTCGAGAAATGAAAACTGATCTCGTATAACAAATTAGTGAACAAATAGAGAATCAAAAAATTTAATTAGTTGGTCATATCGAAACTCTAAGTGGGAAGATAGAGGAACTGTCAGTTTCTGTAGTTAATCAAAGAATCTGTTTTCAAGAAAATTTAAGGAAATAAAAATTAGATATTGAGAATGAAATATCTTCTTTAAAATCTGAAAAGTATCTTAAGTTAGAAGAACAAGATGTAAAACTTGGCTCCTTTCAAGATGCTTTAAAGGTGTACACAGAAAGGTGTCAAGCTAAGTATGACTGACTTTAGTCAGAAATTAATCAAATAAAACAAAATGTTTCTATAGATAATATAACAGCTGTAGTAAATGAATCTGTAGAAGCTAAATTTTCTTCGGAAAAAGATAGCAGCGGATATTTTACAAAATGTCAAAGAAAGTACTCTAGAAGTGCAGGTTATTAACCAAGTGTTTGAGGAAAAGTTAGGCTCTATTCATGACAATTTATTGAACTACTACAGGAGATTAAATTCTTCAGAGGAAAGACCTATTTATGAGTTAACTCAAATTAAGGAAAGAGTACTTAGTACAAAAAGTCTGTTAGAAATATTAAAGAAAGTTCATTATGAAGATAGTGAAAAGGAAATCTTAGGGTTGGATAACATTTGTGAGCAAAACGTAGAGGACTTAATAGATAGGGGGGGAAAAAAATCCCAGTCACATAATATAAATGATCAAACGTCTGACATTACCAACCACCAGTTAGGCAAACTGCGGGATGAGATAGATAAGACCAAAACAGCCCTAAACTTGAATGGGACTGCCATTTCCAATAACTACCAAATAACTTCTCCTATGCAGACAAGACAAGATTCATCTAATTGTGCTCACCCTTAGGGGAATTGATATCTGTGTCAATTTGACAGAGTGACGACCGTCAGGCCTTAGTCTTATGTTTAGATATTTTCTTTTCTTAGTTCTCTTCCAAGAATAACTATCACTCTTTCACTATTCTTTACTCTGTAATGGAACTTCTTCTACTATCTTCTATACTCCCCGAATTAGACAAACATAAATGCCATACAAAGCTCATGTCAATCCAGCTGCACTAAAGTCTTAAGTTAGCGGTCTTGTTGACAAACAATTGCTACACGTGAGTAAATAATTGACGGTGACTCCCTGACTGCTGAAGTCTAAAATGCCTCACCAGAAAAGAGCTTTTTTAGATGAGAGTGTGGCTGGTTCGGCACGGCACATCAACAAACCAACCTATGATACAAAACTATAGTTATAAAATCATACATTATTGAACATATACAATTAATGTGTTTATGTATAGAATTTCTATATATGTCATCTGTTTACACTCTTGAGTTCTGTTCATGATACAGAATAACGTTGCTGTCTCTACAAGGAACAGATTGACTTAACATTAAGTCATCCACCTACTCGAGATGTATGTACTGCTTCTTATTTGGTGTTTCCAAAATACATACCAACTGTCTTCAACATATTGTGTACACATTTCAATCATAGGTTCTTACTATGATTAGAACTATAAAAGTGGGAAGCAAACCACCGGGTTCTCAAATAATAAAGATCTTACGAACTTAGATTTAATTTTGTACTTTTATATCCATGTTTATTTATATTGTGTTAAATAGCTGTTTCTTATGTATTTATGTAAAATTCCACATGAAATAGTCTACGTGATTTTCTTCTATGACAAGGTGACAAAGTATTCTTCTTAGATTAAGATACTTGATTTATCTTCATGAAATGAGGATAATTTAGAACAGGCACAGAGTTTGCTATTCTAATAAATTTCTACTTTTGTTAGTTAGTAAGTTTTATATGATTAGTTGCTTTGGATAAAGAAATTTTATTGTCTTTTTGGTCCTATGTTATTACAGTAATAATGTGTCGCTGAGATGGGAATATGCAAGAGCAATTTCAATTGATTATTTCTTCCGTGGATTGCTTATCAGTCTTAGATGGCATTTTACTCTTGTTCACTCGCTTCAGGTGGGGGAGGGGGGTGGGGTAAAGGAGGAGCATGATGAATATGAGTGCACGATAGTGTAATAACTTGCTAGGTACGAGTGGACAGCAATAGAGAAGGAGTTATGAAGTGAAAACCACGAATGGGAATTATAATTTAGAGGTGTTGAAGGACATGAAGGAGACAGGTCAAAAGTAGTTGTACTTGGTGGACCAGGTAAATGGTGGTGTTCGGAGTGACGGACCCAAAAGTGAGGCTGTTTCTTCTGTTAGGTGCGGTCCTAACTTATGTAGGTGGGTGTGCAGTCCAATTGGAAGGGCTGGCACCTTGGGTATGCAAGCATAGAGTAGATACCCTAGTTTTCTTGCTGTTTCTTTGGTCTGTCAAGAGGCAATAGAAATTTGATTTTTCTGTATTCCGATTAAAAACTTAGTTCACGAATGTTGAACAGCCCAGAGGTGATATCATTACTCTCAGATGTGTGTGCTACTTTTAAAAGTAAGGTGTTTATTTTCGGACTTTTCTGAATGGAGTTCAAAGTACTCTTTTACCCTTAATTTGGGGTCATTAAATTTAGAGAGTTACCATCCAATAAAGACTTTAATTTTCATAGTTCCTTTGAGCTTCAAGAATTTGTAAATAATGATGCTACTATAGACTGTCCGTTATTCACATATGTCCATTATTTTTGGAAGCAGAAAAAAAATATGGTAATGAAATATTTGATATTTCAAGTTTTAGGGAGGGTTTATTTAGTGTTACATTGAACTCTACTACCTCTTTTAAATCAACTTGAGGTATCTAAATATTAATTAAGTTGATATTAGGCTTGTGCAGAACAGAAGCTGCCAACAGAATCAATGTCTGTTACAGATTCTGGGGGCGAAAGACGGTGCAAAGTAGTCTCAGATGACATACGAAGTAATTGAAGAAGTTTCTCCATGATCTAAGAGTAGCTGAGAAGGACAGAAAAAACAAATGAAGATTAAATTCTTGTTGATTTTATATGTATGTTCATGGTAATTTGTATTATTCATTCATGACTCGGTTGATGTTTAACACATTGTTCCAATATTTGTCTAGAAATGTAACAAGGTGAATAAATTGAGTTGAGAAGTTTCGCAGTAAACTTGAGTTCTTATTTATATTTATGAAGAGAATCTCAGTTGAACATTTGAAACTTATAAATTATAACAGCACATTTTGGAAACTCACCAATTTTCAGGATGATTTTTTGAGCCTTCTCATGAAAAAGTTTTTCTCTTACAGGAATGTCACTATATATTTCACACCCCTTGAATATATTCACTAAGAACAGCTTCTGCATTAGTGAATGTTGTCACCTGAATATTCATCTTTTTGCAACCAAAGGCACCGCTAGATTCAGCATTTAACAATGCTTCCCTGCCACACGTTGATGACAGTGCAAAATCTTAATTCTTAGCCATAACACATGACTTAATGTCCCAATTTTCTTTGACAGCATGGATGGTCATCTGTTTCTCTTGAATTGTCAGTTTTCTATGTTTGTAGACTGTAGCACAAGACAACACTTCACAGTTCAAGCATCGTAATTTTTGAATGATGTCAGACCATGTAACCACAGTCCAACATGTACTGTCACAACACTCTCAATGACTTTTGTTGTACACTGTGATAACAGCACTCCATGTGATCAGCAAGCTACAATGCTGCACGTGGTATTGGATGAGTGTGAATAGTATTGTTTTTATTGACTTCAACCTACTTTTGACAATAGGCAACATATGTAGTGCAATAAAATCAGTAATAACTAAAAAAATAGTATGACATTTACCTTTCTTAAATTTCATAATATTCCTGCAATGGTATGATGTGGTAAAGTACATGACAATTTATTTACAATTATCTTGTTACCTATAGGCTTAAACTGAAGAATTTAATTTTTTATTTAAAATAAAGTAGTGGCTAGGAAACACTGGAAGACATGCCTTGTGGCAGAAAGATGACATTTTTAGGAATGTTAAGGTTTCTTCGCTACAATTACAAAAAACAGTGAAAATGAAAAGCAGTTTACTATACAGAATACAAAACCTACATTATTTATTGTGCCAAATCAGCCACCACAGCTGCAGCTGAAGGAAAAATGTAACAGATGTGATAATAAAATGGCAAAAGTAATCAAACTGTTACCCAACAAAGAAGAAACCAATTTTACAATTGTTACTACAGCAGAATTACAAGTGGCAAGAATCTTCAAGAAATTGGCTTTTTAAGCAACAGTAATCACACCGAAAAGCATAGGTGCATATAAGAAAGAGAAAAGAAATGTAAAAATATGTGAACCATCAGACCCCAGACCGAATTGAAACTTGTCAAAAATCGGTCAAAGTAAGAACAGACCACAATACAAATTTGTGTAGCTCTTATGTTCATATTCTACCTAATTTCAGTGTAGTAAGATGTAAATATACACATTCGTAACTATTTCTTCATGAATAAGTTGTTCTTTATACCAGTGAATCACTGAAATTTGGCTGTTTTCACATTAATTTTCCAATTATGTATTTCTTGATGTTTTAGTAATTCTTGTAATACAAAAATTATAGTAACTACTTCATTAATTATATAGAAAAATAAGGACAAACATTACTCCTTCGGCAGCTTGCTTACTACTAGGAGCAATAATGTTGTTGCAACTGTCAATTGGTAAAAAATTTTACAGCATTGAATGTTGCGACAGTATATATTAAACTCCGTTTACAATGAAACAAATGCAGGAAATGCGCATTCACTAGCAATTAGATGAGTGCATGAGCACTGACTCAGTAAGAAGTGTTTACACTGCAGCAAATGCAAGCAAACATACACTATATTAAAATAAAAGCAACAGTACATGCTGTGTGTTTCGTTTTTTGGTGCAAAAACTTCATCGTGGTTAAGTTGGCTAAAATCAGTAGACAACACAGTGTGATGAAAAAACACAGCATACAAGCTTGTATGTATTTCCACAGTTTTTTGTGCAAAAGTAAGACCCTGAGGAACATTCACACACCTCCAGGGACAATTGATGCAGAAACTGTAAACAAAAGTCTGATTCCAGACATATGGTAGCAAGAAACACAAAATAACATGTCATTCTTGTCTCCAAGACCTGTCACACGAATTTGTACAGTATTTTCTAGCTGATATTGGGGGGTTCAAATGGCAGGAGGAATATTATTAAACTGAGTAAATGCTCTGGTTAAACTAAATACTTTACACCAAATACCTGCTTCTCCTCACATCATATTTGTCAAGGCAGATGCCAATGGTATAAATGCAAATCACCTCAACTGGTACTTTTCTGCTGCACCCATTTCAGAAGGTTTAACCTCTTTCTCTCCTAAAAGAAGCAAGTAGGGAGTTCATCATATTATCTTCCTCTGTAAGCTTGTTCAGGACTGCAGCAATTTCTCGCAAAGGATTTTTTTTGTTTGTGTTTATTATTTTGTGGTAGGGATTTGTAGGCCCACAAAAGCATCTGTGGGGTCTGTATTTTTTAACCAACTGAAGTACTCTCTGCTCCAGCCACTTCATTACCACAAAAGTAACTATTAATGCAGAAACCACATGATCTATTTCAGCAGTATTCAAACCACCGATCCTATTATTGTAAGGCCACAACACTACCATCTGAGCTACACTGACAGATGCTGCAACTGATTTAATTATTGGTACTTACGAGTACTTGCAAAATTTCAAAGTCAATTTTCTCAATAATTTTTTAGAGTTGCGTCAAGTGGCTTTGGCTGATTGTTATTTGAGTTCTGAACTTCATGTACTATAAGTAACAAAAAATTCTAAAATTTGATACCCATGTGGTCTCCCTGTGACTGGTATTCTGAAAAGTAAAGTGTTAGTCCTTGTGTTTTAGTCTGTTACTCAGATTAAAGCAATTTCCAAGTCTGCAACAGCCCACAGGCAAAGACAATGTGTCACATGCAGGATTCCAATAGTTTGAATCATGAGCCAGCATTCTCATTTCTTTAAACAGAATCTAATATTTCTTAAACAAGCTGTGTTAAACCACCACTGATTTTTCTAAATACCTATATTCCAGGTGACACTGACACTCAACACAGTGTTCGGCAACAGTTAAGACTGCCCTATGCAACGCCACATTTGCGAGGAATGCTGTAAATTCCCGGCACACTCAGACTGAGGTTGTCTTTCACAGATGGAAGCATTTTTTAAATTTTCTTATGAGGCCTCTATTTGTTGGAACTTCATGATTTCTAGGTTTACTCAACATTGAAGATCTAATATCATAGGCAGAATATTCGTTCTTTCTGACGATCATTATCAGATTGTTACTCTCTGAGCCAAGGTGGTTCTTCTCTGAAATAATCCTTGCTCTGTGTACCAAGGTGTTCAAGCATAGCTTCCTTTTGTGTTGGAAGGTGGAAGCTATACACATTACAATAACAGTCTGTATGTGTCAGTTTTCTGTACACCCATCTGATTTCTTCCACTGTAAATCTTATGTTACAGTGTATGCCATTCAAATGATCAACAAACTCCTGCAGTGCCTTATTGCCACATGGATACAGTAAAAATGTATCATGCTTGCCTCCATAACTCTGTAACACACAGTTGCAGCCCCACGCCAATTAACTTATAGTTTCCAAATAAGAAAAAAAAGTTTGGGTTTGGTGCTGCAAGGGTTAGTTTAATAGATATTTGTGCCACAACAGGTCATTGCAACAATGACCTTCGTGTGATTTGTCACAGTAGCAGCTTGGGTTTGGCGCTGCATGGGTTAGTTTAGTAGATATTTGTGCCACAACAGGGCATTGCAACAATGGCCTTCGTGTGATTTGTCACAGTAGCAGCTGTGTAAAGTGCTGAGGAACCAAGATTGGTCAGAAAGTTCCATACAGAATGTTGTAAAATTTTCCAAATCCAGAAATTATGAGAATGCTGTCTAATTTTCAAAATATTCTACAATTATCCAGAATGAAATTGTTAAATAATGTTCCAGTGTTGTATTAAATGTTCCATTGTCCTATTATAGTAAGACGAATATGTCAGTGTACTTCTGGAAACTGATCAAATTGGATTAAGTCACTGTTACAGTTGTAAAAAGAGAAATTATTTTAAGAGAACAGTAAATTTCCTAAAGCAGTGAAGTGTATTAGGCTGAATTCAACTGAGTTAATATTCACATTCATCAGAACACTCAAATAAAGAAGAATACATTGCCACTAGTGAATTGCAAAGAGAGAATCAAAGAGATCAGAGAAGAAACTTAACAGGTGAGGAACAGGAAAAACTTTTAGAATAATGTTAATAATAACAATAATACTCTTCATAACAATGAAGTGGATCTTTTATCTGCTAGTACTATAATAAGGACGAATAATTACTTACTTGTCTGGAAGTGTTATCCGTTTTATAGCATATTTGCAGTCATCTATCTTATTCTTAGCTTCAAAAACCACTCCAAAGCCACCTCTTCCTAGGCACTGTATTGGCTCAAAGTCTGTAAGATAACGTGAGGTAAAACCATGAGACTCATTTGATAGCAAACCAGGTTCTGAGTAACTTCGTGGTGCTTGTCGCACATCAACTCCAGAATCATGATCTTGTGAACGCTTCTCCAAAGAGGTTTCCACCTAAAATACAAAGTTTTTTTATTTTTATTTATTTTACAAATAAAGGATTGTAAAGGGGTACTGGTACCAATTATTCAACACACACCAATTATAAGAGCCTGGTATTATTTGATTTTATAACAAAAATATGGATTGTTTTAGAGTTTTTGCTATTTTATAGTGTCCTTAGGTTCCTAAATCAACACATATGCATGAGTTAAGGGGTCAAAGTCCTTTAGACAATTAAAATGGCCTCGGGTTATATACACTACCGGCCATTAAAATTGCTACACCAAGAAGAAATGATAAACGGGGATTCATTGGACAAATATATTAAACTAGAACTGCCATGTGATTACATTTTCATGCAATTTGGGTGCATAGATCCTGATAAATCAGTACCCAGAGCAACCACCTCTGTCCTTAATAGCAGCCTTCATACGCCTGGACAAAGAGTCAAACAGATCTTGGATGGCGTGTACAGGTACAGATGCCCATCCAGCTTCAATACGATACCACAGTTCATCTAGAGTAGTGACTGGCATATTGTGATGAGCCAGTTGCTCGGCCACCATTGGCCAGACATTTTTATTTGGTGAGAGATCTGGAGAATGTGCTGGCCAGGGCAGCAGTCAAACATTTTCCATATACAGACAGGCCCATACAGGACCTGAAACATGTGGTCGTGCATTACCCTGCTGAAATGTAGGGTTTTGCAGGGATCGAATGAAGGGTAGAGCCATGGGTCATAATACATCTGAAATGTAACGGCCACTGTTCAAAGTGCCGTCGATGTGAACAAGAGGTGACCGATACGTGTAATCAATGGCACCCCATACTATCACGCCGGGTGATACGCCAGTATGGCGATGACAAATACATGCTCCAATGTGTGTCGCTAAACACGGATGCGACCATCATGATGCTGTAAACAGAACCTCGATTCATCCGAAAAAAATGATGTTTTGCTATTCGTGCACCCACGTTCGTCGTTGCGTACACCATCGCAAGCGCTCCAGTCTGTGATGCAGTCTCAAGGGTAACCGCAACCAAGGTCTCCGATCTGATAGGAATTTTTCGTCTTAATTTTCGTATTTTATATATATATATATATATATATATATATATATATATATATATATATATATATGAAACGATTATTGAGACGAAAAATTCCTAGCAGGAAAAATAAAATATAAAAAATAGACGAAGATTACTCACCAGGCGAAGGAGCACAGGTGTGACAGCATCACAAATAAATAAATGAATACACACACACACACACACAATCGCAAGCTTTCGCAACCCAGTTGCGTCTTCAGGCAGTAGGGAAGGAGAGGGAAAAGGAAATGATGAGGGTTTTAAGGAAGGGGGTAAGGAGCCATTCCAATCCCGGGAGAGGAAAGACTTACCTTGGGGGAAAAATGGAGGGTAAACAAATGCACACATGCCCACACATTCACACAGACACAAGTACACCTAGGCAGACATACTGTAGAAAGCAAAGAAGTTAAGTTATAGAAGTTAAGAAGTTAGACAGAGATACCACTTGAGGCAGAGGCTCTGTCCAGAGAACTGATGCAAAGATGTTAATTCCAAACTGAACAATCAATAGCCCTCACCCGACTAATCCTTTACCTACACATCAACTCCGCTAATGAACACACCTGTCAACTCCTATCGCTAATCAAAATCCTCAACCTTTCCTCTCCCACATCCACACCTACTGTCCAGAACATCCTCCTTCAGGCCAACTGCAAATTAGAACAATATGCCACCCACCACCTCAAAAAAACTATCCAATCTCCTGGTCACCCACCTCCGGAAAGGCAATACTCTCTCCCTCAACAACCTCTCCAATAAACCTCAACCTCCCCTTATTGCACACAAACCCAGTCTCTCCCATCTACTCAATCTCCCACTCCCAACTCCTCTCCCCCCTAAACCTCAAAACTCCAATCTACACAATCCGGAACCACAACATCCTAATTCAGTAATCAACCTCTCCTCCAAACCTCTCTGCCAATCTGAAACCTCTGTCCTATCCAAAGGCCTCACCTTTAGTCCTACTCCCAAATTCAACCACACAGCTCTCGTCAAAGATCTACTTTCCTATACTCGTAGTCTTTGCTGGAGATACCACTTTGCCACGAAGAAGAATAATCCTACTCCCTATGACCCAGCTCCCCAAGACATCATTCCAATTGAACCCTGCCTAGAACAGTTCCGTCCTCCATCACAGCGAGACCCACCTGCTCTTCCTCAAAACCACCCTCTTCAAACCTTCCAGGAATTCCTTACTTCCCACCTTGCCTCCCAGTCGTTCCTGAGAAACCTTAATCCTACTCCCAACATTACCGCAGCTGAATCCCGAGCTATCCGTGATCTGAAGGCTGACCATTCCATCATCATTCTCCCAGCCGACAAGGGATCCACGACCGTGGTACTTGATCGGCGGGAGTATGTAGCTGAGGGACTGCGTCAGCTCTCAGACAGTACCACATATAAAGTCTTTCATGGCAATCCCATCCCCGATGTCCAGGCAGAGCTTCAAGGAATCCTCAAAACCTTAGGCCCCCTACAAAACCTTTCACCTAACTCCATTAACCTCATGACCCCGCCGACACCCCGCACTCCCACCTTCTACCTACTTCCCAAGATTCACAAACCCAATCATCCCGCCCGCCCCATTGTGGCCGGTTACCAAGCCCCTACAGAACGAATCTCTGCCTACATAGACCAACACCTTCAACCCATCATGTGCAGTCTCCCATCCTTCATCAAAGACACCAACCACTTCCTCGATCGCCTGAAATCCTTACCCAGCCTGTTACCTCCAGAAACCATCCTTGTAACCATTGATGCCACTTCCCTATACACAAATATCCCACATACCCAGGGCCTTGCTGCGATGGAGTATTTCCTTTCACGCCGACCACCCACTTCCCTACCTAAAACCTCTTTCCTTAATACCCTAGCCAGCTTCATCCTAACCCACAACTTCTTCACTTTTGAGGGCCAGACATACCAACAACTAAAGGGAACAGCCATGGGAACCAGGATGGCCCCCTCGTACGCAAACTTATTCATGGGACGCTTAGAGGAAGCCTTCCTGGATACCCAAGCCTGTCAACCCAAAGTGTGGTACAGATTCATTGATGATATCTTCATGATCTGGACACACAGTGAAGAAGAACTCCAGAATTTCCTCTTCAACCTCAACTCCTTTGGTCCCATCAAATTCACCTGGTCCTATTCCAAATCCCATGCCACATTCCTCGATGTCGACCTCCATCTGTCCAACGGCCAACTCCACACATCCGTCCACATCAAACCTACCAATAAACAACAGTACCTGCATTATGATAGCTGTCATCCATTCCATATCAAACGTTCCCTTCCTTACAGCTTAGGTCTTCGTGGCAAACGAGTCTGCTCCAGTCCTGAAGCTCTGAACCAGTACTCCAACAACCTATTAACAGCTTTCACATCCCGCGGCTATCCTCCTAATCTGGTAGAGAAACAAATTGCCAGAGCTACTACCTCATCCCCCCAAATTCAGAACCTTCAACAGAAGAATCCCAGAAGTGCCCCTCTTGTCACCGGATACTTTCCGGGACTGGAGCGGACTCTAAATGTGGCTCTCCAGCAAGGATACGACTTCCTTAAATCCTGCCCCGAAATGAGATCCGCCCTTCATGACATCCTTCCTACTCCACCGAGAGTGTCTTTCCGCCGCCCACCTAACCTCCGTAACCTCCTAGTCCACCCCTATGAAATCCCCAAACCACCTTCCCTACCTTCTGGCTCCTACCCTTGTAACCGCCCCCGTTGTAAAACCTGCCCTATGCACCCTTCCACCACCACTTACTCCAGTCCCGTAACCCGGAAGGTGTACACGATCAAAGGCAGAGCCACTTGCGATAGTACCCACGTGATCTACCAACTGACATGCCTGCACTGTGAAGCGTTCTATGTGGGAATGACCAGCAACAAACTGTCCATTCGCATGAATGGACACAGGCAGACAGTGTTTGTTGGTAACGAGGATCACCCTGTGGCTAAACACGCATTGGTGCACGGCCAGCACATCTTGACACAGTGCTACACCGTCCGGGTTATCTGGATACTTCCCACTGACACCAATCCTTCAGAACTCCGGAGATGGGAACTAGCCCTTCAGCATATTCTCTCTTCCCGTTGCCCACCTGGTCTCAACCTCCGCTAAATTTGAATTCCCACCCACCTTCTTAACATCTTTGCATCAGTTCTCTGGACAGAGCCTCTGCCTCAAGTGGTATCTCTGTCTAACTTCTTAACTTCTATAACTTAACTTCTTTGCTTTCTACAGTATGTCTGCCTAGGTGTACTTGTGTCTGTGTGAATGTGTGGGCATGTGTGCATTTGTTTACCCTCCATTTTTTCCCCCAAGGTAAGTCTTTCCTCTCCCGGGATTGGAATGGCTCCTTACCCCCTTCCTTAAAACCCTCATCATTTCCTTTTCCCTCTCCTTCCCTACTGCCTGAAGACGCAACTGGGTTGCGAAAGCTTGCGATTGTGTGTGTGTGTGTGTATTCATTTATTTATTTGTGATGCTGTCACACCTGTGCTCCTTCGCCTGGTGAGTAATCTTCGTCTATTTTATATATATATATATATATATATATATATATATATATATATATATATATATATATATATAAATATATAAATAAAAATAGAAAACAGATGACTTACCAAAAGGACCGGCTCGTCGATAGAAACAAATAAAATAAATAAAATCACACACAAACACACACACACACACATATATATATATATATATATATATATATATATATATATATATATATATATATATAAATATTGTTGAAATGAGATAGAATGGCTGGCCAGTACTTACCATTGTGCTGTACCGCCGATAGTAACACAAAATGAAAAAACAGAAAAAAAGGGACAAAGGGACAAGCTTTCGGAACAGAGTTCCTTCGTCAGGTGGGAGAGAAGGGAAGAATAAAGGATGGGAATAGAAGGGAAAGGTGGTTCACGACCTAGGTCATGAAGGTGGTGTTTCGGAAGTGTGGGCGTCAGAGATACTGCATGTATGTACTGAGCCAAGCCAGAGAGGATAAATATAACTAAAAAGGAAAGATCAAGTAGTAAAGAGAAGAGAAGAGAGTGAAATTAATGATGCTGAGGGGTGTAGGAGGGGCGGGGGGGGGGGGGTGTCTAAAACGTTTTTCATAAACAGGGAAATATGGATGGATACACACACACACACACACACACACACACACACACACACACACACGGAGAGAGATAGAGAGCATGACAGAGAGAGCGAGAGGGCGGTAGAGAGAGAGGGGGGGGGGTAAGGAACGGATAATGAATAGGTGAGCTGAGGATGGAGGAAGGGGAGGGGTTAGCGTAGATTTAGGCCAGGCCTAAATCTACGCTAACCCCTCCCCTTCCTCCATCCTCAGCTCACCTATTCATTATCCGTTCCTTACCCCCCCCCTCTCTCTCTCTACCGCCCTCTCGCTCTCTCTGTCATGCTCTCTATCTCTCTCCGTGTGTGTGTGTGTGTGTGTGTGTGTGTGTGTGTATCCATCCATATTTCCCTGTTTATGAAAAACGTTTTAGACACCCCCCCCCGCCCCTCCTACACCCCTCAGCATCATTAATTTCACTCTCTTCTCTTCTCTTTACTACTTGATCTTTCCTTTTTAGTTATATTTATCCTCTCTGGCTTGGCTCAGTACATACATGCAGTATCTCTGACGCCCACACTTCCGAAACACCACCTTCATGACCTAGGTCGTGAACCACCTTTCCCTTCTATTCCCATCCTTTATTCTTCCCTTCTCTCCCACCTGACGAAGGAACTCTGTTCCGAAAGCTTGTCCCTTTGTCCCTTTTTTTCTGTTTTTTCATTTTGTGTTACTATCGGCGGTACAGCACAATGGTAAGTACTGGCCAGCCATTCTATCTCATTTCAACAATATTTATTATCTCTGAGGAGAATTTTCATCATTAATCGTATATATATATATATATATATATATATATATATATATAGACACACACACACACACACACACACACACACACACACACACAAAAATGCTAGCTTTCGCAGCCTAGCTGCTTCATCAGGCAGAAGGGAAGGAGAGGGAAAAGGGAAAAGGAAATAATGAGGGTTTTCAGGAAGGGGGTAAGGAGCCATTCCAATCCCGGGACAGGAAAGACCTACCTTGGGGGAAAAAATGGAGGGTAAATAAATGCACATACACCCACACATTTACACAGACACAAGTACACTTAGGCAGACATACTGTAGAACTGTAGAAAGCAAAGAAGTTAGAAGTTAGACAGAGATGCCACTTGAGACAGAGGCTCTGTCCAGAGAACCAAGGCAAAGATGTTAAGATGGTGGGTGGGAATTCGAATTTAGCGGAGGTTGAGACCAGGTGGGCAACGGGAAGAGAGAATATGCTGAAGGGCTAGTTCCCATCTCCGGAGTTCTGAAGGATTGGTGTCAGTGGGAAGTATCCAGATAACCCGGACGGAGTAGCACTGTGCCAAGATGTGCTGGCCATGCACCAAGGCATGTTTAGCCACAGGGTGATCCTCGTTGCCAACAAACACTGTCTGCCTGTGTCCATTCATGCGAATGGACAGTTTGTTGCTGGTCATTCCCACATAGAACGCTTCACAGTGCAGGCATGTCAGTTGGTAGATCACGTGGGTACTATCGCAAGTGGCTCTGCCTTTGATCGTGTACACCTTCCGGGTTACGGGACTGGAGTAAGTGGTGGTGGAAGGGTGCATAGGGCAGGTTTTACAACGGGGGCGGTTACAAGGGTAGGAGCCAGAAGGTAGGGAAGGTGGTTTGGGGATTTCATAGGGGTGGACTAGGAGGTTACGGAGGTTAGGTGGGCGGCGGAAAGACACTCTCGGTGGAGTAGGAAGGATGTCATGAAGGATGGATCTCATTTCGGGGCAGGATTTTAGGAAGTCGTATCCTTGCTGGAGAGCCACATTCAGAGTCCGCTCCAGTCCCGGAAAGTATCCGGTGACAAGAGGGGCACTTCTGGGGTTTTGCTGAAGGTTCTTCCAATTTAAGAACCTTCAACAAAACCCCAGAAGTGCCCCTCTATAATTTTTTCTTATATATATATATATATAAGAAAAAATTATAGAGGGGCACTTCTGGGGTTTTGTTGAAGGTTCTTAATATATATATATATATATATATATATATATATATATATATATATATATATATAAGAAAAAATTATAGAGGGGCACTTCTGGGGTTTTGTTGAAGGTTCTTAAATTGGAAGAACCTTCAGCAAAACCCCAGAAGTGCCCCTCTTGTCACCGGATACTTTCCGGGACTGGAGCGGACTCTGAATGTGGCTCTCCAGCAAGGATACGACTTCCTAAAATCCTGCCCCGAAATGAGATCCATCCTTCATGACATCCTTCCTACTCCACCGAGAGTGTCTTTCCGCCGCCCACCTAACCTCCGTAACCTCCTAGTCCACCCCTATGAAATCCCCAAACCACCTTCCCTACCTTCTGGCTCCTACCCTTGTTGGTATGACTACCAACAAATTGGCTGAGCGGATGAATGGGCATAGACGAACTGTTCGCCTGGGGGACACCCAATATCCTGTGGCAGAACATGCCCTCCAGCATAACTCCAGGGACCTGGGCACGTGTTACACCACACGTGCCATTTGGATAGTACCAACCAACACCAGTCCCTCAGAGCTACGGAGGTGGGAACTTGCCCTCCAACATATCCTCTCCTCCCGCCACCCCCCCTGGCCTAAATCTACGCTAACCCCTCCCCTTCCTCCATCCTCAGCTCACCTACTCATTATCTGTTCCTTACCCCCCCCCCTCTCTCTCTCTCTATCGCCCTCTCGCTCTCTCTGTCATTCTCTCTATCTCTCTCCGTGTGTGTGTGTGTGTGTGTGTGTGTGTGTGTGTGTGTGTGTGTGTGTATCCATCCATATTTCCCTGTTTATGAAAAACGTTTTAGACACCCCCCCCCCCGCCCCTCCTACACCCCTCAGCATCATTAATTTCACTCTCTTCTCTTCTCTTTACTACTTGATCTTTCCTTTTTAGTTATATTTATCCTCTCTGGCTTGGCTCAGTACATACATGCAGTATCTCTGACGCCCACACTTCCGAAACACCACCTTCATGACCTAGGTCGTGAACCACCTTTCCCTTCTATTCCCATCCTTTATTCTTCCCTTCTCTCCCACCTGACGAAGGAACTCTGTTCCGAAAGCTTGTCCCTTTGTCCCTTTTTTTCTGTTTTTTCATTTTGTGTTACTATCGGCGGTACAGCACAATGGTAAGTACTGGCCAGCCATTCTATCTCATTTCAACAAAATATATATATATATATATATATATATATATATATATATATATATATATATATATATACGTAAAAAGTAGATGAAGTACACTTACCAGGCGAAGGGGCACAGGCAGTAATAGCAACAAATAAACACACAGACACAGACACACACACACACACACACACACACACACACACACACACACACACACAAATGCTAGCTTTCGCAGCCTAGCTGCTTCATCAGGCAGAAGGGAGGAGAGGGAAAAGGAAATGATGAGGGTTTTAAGGAAGGGGGTAAGGGGCCATTCCAATCCCGGGACAGGAAAGACTTACCTTGGGGGAAAAAATGGAGGGTAAATAAATGCACACACACCCACACATTTACAAAGACACAACTACACTTAGGCAGACATACTGTAGAACTGTCAATATATATATATACGTAAAAAATAAATGAAGTCCACTTACCAGGCGAAGGAGCACAGGCAGTGATAGCAACAAATGAACACACAGACACTCACACACACAAACGCAACCTTTCGCAGCCTAGCTGCTTCGTCAGGCAGAAGGGAAGGAGAGGGAAAAGGAAATGATGAGGGTTTTAAGGGAGTGGATAAGGAGTCATTCCAATCCCGGGACAGGAAAGACTTACCTTGGGGGGAAAAAAGGAGGGTAAACAAATACACACACACCCACACATTTACACAGACGCAAGTACACGCAAGCCTAAGTGTACTTGCATCTGTGTAAATGTGTGGGTGGGTGTGTATTTGTTTACCCTCCTTTTTTCCCCCCAAGGTAAGTCTTTCCTGTCCCGGGATTGGAATGACTCCTTATCCACTCCCTTAAAACCCTCATCATTTCCTTTTCCCTCTCCTTCCCTTCTGCCTGATGAAGCAGCTAGGCTGCGAAAGCTTGCGTTTGTGTGTGTGAGTGTCTGTGTGTTTATTTGTTGCTATCACTGCCTGTGCTCCTTCGCCTGGTAAGTGGACTTCATTTATTTTTTACATATATTTTTCCTGTTAGGAATTTTTCATCTATAATATAAAATAAAGATTTTTGACTTACCTAAAGTACAGGCTTGTCGACAGAAACACCAAACACACACAAAAACACACAACCATTCGATTTTTCGCCACCAGTGGTGGCTTCTTCGGGAAAAAGAGGAAGGAAGGAGAGGAGAAAGGGAAGGATACGGGTTTTAAGGAAGTGGAAAAGGAGCCATTCCAATCCCAGGAGTGGAAGGACTTACCTTGGGGACAAAAAGGAAGGTAAACAAATACACACACTCACACATATCCACATCCAAACACACCTAGGCAGACATTTGTGGGTTTCTACAAATGTCTGCCTAGGTGTGTTTGGATGTGGATATGTGTGTTTGTGTGTGTGTGTCTTTATTTTATACCATTTTTCCACCTGGAAAGTCTACTTCTATAAAATATATATATATATATATATATATATATATATATATATATATATATATATATATATAAAATGATGTGTAGAGTTTTTGTGAGAGTTGCAGTTGTTATTGGTACGCTTGTGGTTCATATAAAGTGGGGTGTTGGTGGAAATGATCCACAATATCGTCGGTTACTGACAAAGTTTCAGGCTGAGATATATTTATAAAGGTACCTAAACATTACTGTTTATTCGAGTGGTGCTGGAGCCTTGGACCCTTGGTAAACTTCAATAGGGACAGAGACATGTTGAAAGTTTGGACAAAATGATTAGGTAATTCAATTGTGACGTGTTTGTATGACAGATTAATTTTATTGGACTGATGGCTTGAAGTTGAATCTTAAAATAAGACCTACTTTGAAAGATAGTTCCATTTAACTATATTCAGGGACACAAGAGTGCTGCGTATGTGAAGGATGACTAACTGCTCATAATCAGGGCTATTAAATAGTAAAGACTGTACTTGAGCAATTACAACAAATGCTTCCCCTTTTATTTTTTCTCAATATTAATGTTAAACCTGCATGATATAAAAATGATTATGTTGTTTTGAAGTAGCCATGCCATTGGTAGAGCTACCATAATTCATAAGAAATTCTTTTTCTATCATAAATCTTTCTTTTACTGTTCTTTACAAAACCTCATTAGTTGATGCACACTCAAGTTTAAAAAAAATAAAGAAGAAAGAATAAATGTTGTATAAAAAACAGTCATAAATTATCCTGATGAGAATATATTTATATATCATAAATAATAAAATAGTTCATTGGTTTACAACTGGGTGTACTTACTTCATAGAAACTAATATTGGTCATTGGGGCTTTGTCCAGTAAATAAAAGTTCTAGCAATCAATATTTATATTTTTTTAAATTATTCTAAATGCTGAAGTACTTATCTAGATAAAAAGGTGGATCTTCTCTAGCACGAACTTGACATATTGGCCACTTGTATTTTATCTAAAAGGAATTTCGATGCAAATGCTGCCAGTAATTACGACGAAGTTTTCAAACACCAGAGATCCTATATTGCTGTAGTTGGAACAGCTACCGGTGTGAAAGTAACATTCATACTTTTCACAAGAGAACACAACTCACTATTTATCTTTGTCTAGTAAACACGTCAGATGCATGCAACAACAACAAAAAGGAACCTGTCTGTAGTGATTGGAATTCTGGTGCAGTAGAATTAGTCTACGGGGCTTGGTATTTTCTGATTAAAAAAAGAAATAATTATTCGCAGTCAGATGTGTACAGGAGGTATAATTTGATATGAGAGTTAGGGCAGTTACACCAAGCTGATGAGATGGCTATCATCTCGACTGCTAGTGATATGAGGTCGTTGGGATCCAGCATGCCATTCTGTATTGCCCTCCTAAACCCACTGATTGCATATTCTGTTAACAGTCATTGGTTTGCGGCCAACGCAAGCAGCAATGTCGCGGTATGATTAACTGCAATCACGATAGGCTACAATCCGACCTTTATCAAAGTCGAAAACATGATGGTACACATTTCTCCTTCTTACACGAGGCATCACAACTATGTTTCATCAGGCAATGCCGGTCAACTGTTGTTTGTGTGTGAGAAATCGGTTGGAAACTTTCCTCATGTCAACACATTGTAAGTGTCGCCACCAGTGCAACCTTGTGTGAATGCTCTGAAAAGCTAATCATTTGCATATCACAGCATCATCTCCCTGTTGGTTAAATTTCAAGTTTGTAGCATGTCATCTTCGTGGTGTAGCAATTTTAATGGCCAGGAGTGTATTTTCAGGCTAAACTAGTCACACAACTTTTCATCATTATTATGTTGCATTTATTGATTAGTATGATACTACTATTCACACTAGTTTATAAAATATAAATCCAATCAAAACTGCTTAATATGACAATCAAGATGAATGTGATCCTATTTATTGCAGTTCAGCCTTGATCTGTCTCTGCAATTTCAGCAGCTCAACCATGCCATTTTCAGGCCCCATCAAGTGATATGTTTGAGCACATTGTTCTACATTATTCATATGAGAGACTTTTTGTCACTGGTATCTGTATGAACATTCTATGTGTGTTATCAGCATGAACAAGTGTTTGGATCTATTTCAGAGGTGTTCGTTTTCCCACAGCAGACTTACAAATGAAACTGTCCTTTCAGTAAAATTCAAATTCACAGATAACTTTTATAACTCCACAATATTGCCACAGCTACAAAATAAATAAATAATAATAATAAAAAAAAAACACTTAAGGAAATTAAGATTACCTGGTTAGGAACTTGTGCACATACTGTTTTCTTTAGTATGCTACGAAATCTCTGTGTAAGGAGATTAAGCAATACTGCTGTTGATATGCTAATTATGGTAACTTCTTTCCTGAAAATTGAAAGACATCAGTGTCATACATTACTAAAATAAAATATTTTTCTGGCATTTCAAATCTGTAAAAAATAAATAAAAAAAAATAAAAATACAATAAAATAAAGAAATAAAACAACACTTTTCATTTATATCATAATGTTCATTGCAGTATATCATGTAGGGTAAGATTCATAACCAACCTATTCCTTTGAGGGCAATGAACTTTTGACAAGGAATTCATTTTGATATGTATGTGCCATGCTTAAAAGGTGAGTACTATGAGAACAAAACGGATTGTTGAATTGGGTTCTCTCTCAGGAGTTCAGCAGAAGCAAAAAGGTCAAAGATAATTTTATTATTTATTTACATCTTAATGGCTCTTGGACTTGGAAAACTGAAGTCAGGTTAGCAGAAGTAGTAGGCAAGTCATTGTAAGGTTTCCATTGCTGAAATCTTGTATTTATTCATAAAAGTGTCACAATATTATTAACAATATAGTAAGGACAGTTTGCAACTCACCGTAAAGACATGGCGATGAGCTGCGACAGGCACATACAAAAGACACACATACAACTGTGTTGTGTGCCTGTGTGATTGCGCGAGTGTTCTATTTTCTGAAGAAGGCCATGGCTGTTAGCTGAAAGTGTTGTATGTGTATGTCTTTTCTATTTGCTTGTCACAGCTCATCGCCACGTCTTTGCAGTGAGTTGTAAACTGCCCTTACTATATTATTAATTCCAACCTGGACTTTCCATTATTACAATATTATTAACTATTGTCAGACTTCGGATGTTATTGAATTCAAAACATAGATCAAAGCAATCAGGAACCAATAGCCATGCTATTAGTCACTTCAAAAACTAACTATGAGCTAATTAGGTGGTGTAGTTAGGAAGTAAATATGGCTTCATAGTTTCCAGATGTTAGTCAAGAAGATGCTATACATTGTTCTGTTCTAAATTCTGGAACACTTATATCTTATGAAAATTCATCGTAATGATGGTTCACGATCCACAACTATAAGAACTTTTTGTGAAATTATATATTACTTATTTTCTTATTGCAGTTGCACTAACTACACATCAGAAACTAATAGTGTATGTACGTGCTCCCATTGTGTACTATTGTGGTAGAGGATTGATAACGATAAGGGGGACGGGGGTGGAAGATATGGGAGTTGAAAGTTACCAACTTATATAACATTCTATGTGTGGGTGTCAATATTATGCTCTTCAGCAAAAACTACACACTGAAGACAAACAATCACTCTGTGTTGTTGTGGTATAAAGTCTCCCATTGTGCACCATAGAAGTTCCATCTCGATAGCTATAAGAGGGTGGAAGATACAGTGGTTTAAAGTCGTCAGCTTATATAAAATTCAGACTGAAGACCAGCGATGACTTTTGACACTACAATGGCAAAGAGATTATATACAGTGAAATACACTGCACATTCTTCAGTTTTTCTGCAACATGCATACGAATAAAGAAAAAAAAGTGCATATTGCCGTTTGAACAGTAAAACTACCACAAAAGATGCCAAAGTGGAAATAAATTTCGCACTCCCGATCTGTTCCTAAAATATGGTGTTGGAAAGGGAATGTTGCGAGCGTGAAGGTCGGGGTGAGAGTTTAAAATAGGGAAAGATTAATTTTTAAAACTCACAACCACCAACTGCGAACCAAATTCTTAAACATGCAAAAACACTGGAACTGTGATTGCGACTGTTTGACTCGTTTTCTAGGGGATGATATCACACGTTCGCAGCTTTCCTTCGCTGCATATGATTAACAAAACAAATTCATAATAAAATCAAGTTCATGAGAGAAAAGGGTGTACTAACTACTATTTTTGAAAACACGTGAAAGTCACAATATTTGAACCCTGTGGCTGATACGTCTGTACGTTGACACATTTACCAAATAAAGTTATAGCTCGTGAGCCCCCAGACAAATTGAATATTTGTCGCGAATTGATTTCACACCACATGGCTGTCTCAAACACCGTTTATGTTCATGCCTATGCGACGACACGTGTTACATTAACAAATCACAGTCACTTTAATTCAATGCGATGCACTCCTTGTTGCACCGGCTAAATATTCACAAACACACAGTAGCACTCGATTTAACTTGGTACAGTCTACGACGAACAACCACACGTGACGATTGCCACAGACAAATCTAAAGTCACCACCTCGAGATCCACATGCCGACTGATGCAGAGCGACGCCGCCCGGCCAGTTCTCCACGTGCTCCCGAGCTCGTCACTTCCTGCCCTCGCGCACGCGCGCGCCAAAAGCTCAACTGCCGGGGTTTTTTCCCCTACGTCATCAACTTCCCCATGTAAGCTGTTGTAACCGATTTGCCAACGTACAGCGCTCAGCCAATACATTTCTAAAACTTTACTTAAAATCAAAATAATTACACTACACATTAAACAAATATTTTCTTACGTTTTTATATTAGTATAAACATCCTTTGTACTGTTTATCATAATCGTGTAATTTCTTATACCACAGATAAGTGATTTAACTGAATACTTCAAGATAAAATACAAAAGATTAATTGAAAATAAAATGAGAAATAGTTAATATATTATTTTTATAAACAAACATTGTCATGCTAGTTGTGTAACTGTCTTCTCTTCTTTGGTAATTTATTACTTTTCATTGTCAATTAAACATATTACGTTATTTGTGACTATATCAGCTAATGTATTGTTTATTTATCAACAGGCTATTTTGTAATGAGGGCCTTAAAGGTTCCTAACTGCATCGTATTACTTCAAATGCCAGTAGTATTACAATATTTGTGCATTGCACTGTGCCTGGCACTCGCCATTGTCCCTCTCTCCCCTCACCGGAAATGAACTGGAAAATCCTAAGTTGGAACAAACCACCAACGTCGGCCTGCTCGCTGGCCTCCCGTCAGCTACAAGCACACAGCAAATCTCAATGTGGAGAATTTCTACCTATGACCTAACTATAAATGTTGTCACCCAACTGTGTACATACATTGCTACCATAATTAATAAGATTAAAATTGTGTAACATTTAGTGCATTGGCATGGTCAATGTTTGCAGTGAACTTCATACTGTTTAATTATCAAATGCTATTGATTACCGGTATTTCTATTAGGCGGTAATCTCACAATGTACATATGATAGAAACTTGAAATTTGTAGACGTTTATCTTAGGCATCAGCAATTTTTCGATATTCCCATCCCTAAAGGATCGAAATAGGGGATGAATAGTTTTTTTGAAAATATGTTGCTATTAAGGCAATTTTGAAGCAAGAAATATAAAATTTTGGATTTAGATTTTTGATTGGAAATTTAAAAACATGTGTTTCAATATTTTTTGGAAATTCAACCATTAAGTGGAAGAAATAAGGTGATAGAAATGCAAAAAATTGTATTTGGAACCATGATTAAGAAAAAAGTGTTTTGGGATGGTCTGCCATCAATGGTGTCTAAAGTAACAATATATACAGTTTATAATAATGGAAAGTCCAGGTTGGAATAAATAATATAGTGAGGACAGTTTACAACTCACCGCAAAGACGCGGCGACGAGCTGCGACAGGCACATACAAAAGACACACACATACAACACATTCAGGTATCGGCCATGGCCTTCTTCAGAAAATAGAGCACTCACGCAATCACACAGGCACACAACACAGTCATACAACCATCACCTCCGACTGTTCAAAGTGCGGCAGTCGGAGGTGATGGTTGTATGACTGTGTTGTGTGCCTGTGCGATTGCGTGAGTGCTCTATTTTCTGAAGAAGGCCATGGCCGATAGCTAAATGTGTTGTATGTGTGTGTCTTTTGTATGTGCCTGTCGCAAAATATACAGTTTTCTTGAGTAAACAAACAATGCATTAAGCCAGAGTCAAACTAAACTTCTTAAAGACCAATCATCGTAAAAATATAAGACAACACATACACGCTAGAATAAGAAACTGAAGATTTAATTTGTATTGAAAATGATTGATACTTTCATTTAATTTTTGACTGTCTGCTAAAATTTGAAATAATATATGAAACAACATGATCAAAGAGGTGATTTGGACATGAAAGGAGAGAAGCCACATTAGACACTTGAAGCTGCACTGTAGGAAAAGGTAGTTGATGTGTTATGTCAGAATTTTGTACGTTAGAAGATGGATGTTCTTAAAAAACTTGTTTTAATAATGAGTGTAAAAATAGTAATAGTGTGAGGATAAATGTAAAATAGGAAATTTCTTGAGTACAAGAAAGTTTCATGTGGTCTAAAAATAGGAAAACATCAAACATTCCAGCTGTGCTGAGCAACATATCTACAAGACTCCACGAGATCATACTTGTCATAAGGCAAAACTTTAGTAAAATAATTCTATAATTTATTTATTTATTATTTTTTTGTGCTCTTCTTCACCTTGTCAGGTAGTTAAAGGATCTCTCTTGCCAAATCCTAAGTCTCTGCAGATGATGGCAAGAGTCTCGGTACCTGGCACCTGAAGAAGAGGGAGATCACACATTCATCAACAGTCCAACTCCGATGTTGAAGAGACCAGGAAAGGCATAAAGCTTTGTGTCAAGCAGTCAGCATGTGTATGAGAATGGGCCTTTGGCTCAGAAAGGCCATATTGATGATGTCTCGTTGAATAGTTTGCATGCTGACACTTGATGGCCCAGCACTGAAATCCGGAGCACTTTGCAGAAGAGTTACACTTCTCTCACATGAAATTATTTGCTTCAGTTGTCATTGGTCTCGTTCTTGCACGATCTTTTTCTGGCTGCAATGATGTCAAGGATTTGATGTTTTACTGGATTCCAGATATTAACAGTGCACTTGTGAAATGGCCGTAAGGGAAAATCTCCACATCATTGCTACCTTGGAAGTGCTGTTTCCTATCTCTTGTATGCTGTGACACCACATTCAAACCCACTTCAATCGTGATAACCTGCCAGTGTAGCAGCAGTAACCAATCTAATGCCTGTGCGACGCCTGTTGTCTTATACAGGTGTTGCCGACCACAGTGCAATCCTCAGTGTGTTTACAAAACTCAGTTTCATATGCATGCCTGTTCCATTTTCTTTGGATCCTCAGTGTGTAAAAAAAATCTTTAAAAATTTAAAATGTTAAAAGAATACAAAAATAGGTAGCACACAGCTGGAAGAGACACATTAAATGGTAGGAGACATAAGATAGGAAGAGTGGTAGGTTACCATATGTTGAAGGTAGGATTGTTGCGGGACCATAGGATTGTTTTAAGGGCAACTCGCATTTGTGCAGTTCAGCAGAGCTGATGATGGAAGGGAGAGGGTGCGGGGATGAATGGGGATCCAGACGAACCAGGTTGTAAAGAAACCACTGAAATTGAGCACGTGCTGCTGGGCTGCGTGCTGTGGCAAAGGGTGGACCATTTTGCTTTTGGATGGCAGCAATTCATTTTTGTGGACAGCTGACTAGTAGTCACATCAAAGTAAAGGGCTGTGCAGTGATTGCAGAGTTAGTAAGTAACAGGTGGCCCAGCCTCTGATGTGGTAGTATAGCCTCTGACAGAACTGGAATAGGAGGTGCTGGGGTGGGTGGATTGAGAGGGCTTGTATTGGGATTTAAATAAGGACACAATTTCTGTAGGAAGGGTTTGAGATTGGAAGCGTCATACGGATGCTCAATGATGTCATAGACATTGGGTAGGCAACAGATCACCATTTTAGGAAGGGTCTGAAGGATCTGGGGTGAGATGTCCCATAATTCAGAGCATGAGGACAGGAAAAAGGATGTGAAATGTGTTATTATTCCAATCTGAGGTGGTACTGGGGGACAAGAGGGAGGACTCTCTTGTGGCTGGTTATTGTGGGTGAAAGGAGGAGGATTGGTGCTGTGTGGGGGTATGATGATATATTTGTGGACTACGTCTGGGGACTATGCCTATCTGTGACAGACTCTGTGAGGTCTTCAGCATATTAGGTAAGAGTTCTAATCATAGCAAATATGGTGAGTTGCTATACATCCTCATATTACTGAAATCTTAAGTTAGAAGATCTGTATATCTAAATGTGTTTTTAATTCTAATTTTGAACAGACAGCTCATTATAGTCTCTTTATGATTTGATGAGTAAGTAAAAAAGACAAATATGTAAACAGAACCCATTGATAGCTTAAAGTGTTTTGTGTTTATTAACAAATTAACTCCAAATTTGAATTAAGTTGTATATTGTGTTAGATGGAGAAGAAAAATGAAAGGTCCATGTTAGAGTATAAAAACAAGAGCGATACTACTGACATAGTGACATTGTCATAGCCAAATAAGTGTTTGGTCAAACAAAGTGAGGGAAGCAATCATATATATTATTTCTCATCGGATTTTTTTTTTTTTTTTTTTTTTTTTTTTTTTTTTTTTTTTTGGATACGCCGTATCTCCTGTATTACTTATCCAAATTAATAATTCAACTTTTGTTCTCAACTAATTACGAAAAATACACACACAGTTTAAACGTGATGTGGCTATGCAGACTTTCCCAGTGTATTGACAGATCAAATTCTTCTCAGGTTTCCAACCAGATCATACTGACATCTGTACACAATATTTCTGCGGTCCACTTGGCCGCCATCATCAGATGGGGAAACTAAGCCGCTCTCGCCATCTGCATCAAATGGCAAAGAATGACAATCCTTAGCGATCTATCGTTTTTGACATCACCTACCACTGGAGGTGCTGCAACTTAGGCCAGGGGTCAGCAGATACGAGTAAACACGCGTGCTCTGTACTTAGCGCTTGCGTACTTTTGTTACGTATATAGAGCCAGCCGTTCCACAGTTTCACTCAGTCATGGCAAGAGGGGCTTAGCTCCCTCGCCTGATGATGGCGGCCAGCTGGACCGCAGAAATATTGTGTACAGATGTCAGAATTTGATAATTTAAACTTATTGTTTTTGCAAATAAATAAATCTCAGTTGATATTCGGTGAACAATCGTAAATGGAACATGATTTTACGGTTGCTACCAACAGTCACCGCGCTACGTATCAACTTAGTTTGCATGGCTGATATAAAAGCAATGTAGCAGTTGCCATCTATTGACAATTTGTTTAACTAACAAGAACAACAGCTCTTGCAGTTGTTTAGATTCTTTATGCAAACCATATACCTTCTTTGATGCAAACATAGTTTATCACACGATTTCGGTTGTATACGTCGAAGTAATGAAAAATTGTTGGAATTTTTCACTTTGTTCGATCAAGCGTTGCGTACTCTGCAAATGAACTGAATTACCTCAACGTTCATCATCACAGGTAAATACCATATACTAATATAATTTACAATAGTTTATTTAACTTTTACTTCCCTGCTACTTTACAATATTATTATTATCATCATCTTTTATACATATGTACTTTCATCTGCCTTTTCTCCATTACTATCTTAACCTATCTGAGAAACTGATCAGGATAGAGTGCAAATTATTCACACTGGTCAACTAGTCTCTTGATAAATTCTTATGCGATATTTATTTATTTGTCTGAAACAGTTGAATTTCCAAGGTATTCCTTGATTTTCAGAACTTGTGACAACTCATACCCTTTTAGGGCTGGAAACAGCACTAAACATGACCACCACAATGAACTCTGGATATCGTTCTACTTGTCAAAGAAATTTACAGCAGCAGTCTTTTACATATCTGCCAAATGTGTGTGCATATGATGTTGCTTTGTCATTCAACCATATCTTTTGTATGTTTTACTTCTTTCTCCAAGGAGAAAAATATGCCAAAGGGGTAAATAAATCAGAATGTTGACTCACCACCAGTACCAAAGAGAAACTATTATAACTTGTACAGGAGTTTCTTCTTCCACTTCAATGTCCTTGGTATTAATGGTGCTATTATCTTTCCCTGATGCACTGCACTGCATACTCTGAGTCCTCTTAATTTGTTCTTCAGAGAACAGGTAATAGCCATTTCCTGTATACAACAATGTGTTAAGGTAATCAGAACATTAAAGAGATTATGAAGATAACTATATTGTACACATACTAAGTAAACAACAAACACATACAGTAAAATTCAAATGTTTGTTAAGCTTATGGGACTCAACTACAGGGTTATCAGTCCCTAAACTTACGAACTACTTATCAACTAGCTTATCCTAAGGACGGCACAAATAGCCATGCCCGGAGGGGGGATTCGAACCCCCGACCGTAGTGGCTGTGCAGACCATGACTGAAGCGCCTCAGACCCCTCGGCCACCGCGGGCGGCCACATACAGTAGATAAAAGTTATGGGATAGTGACATGCACAGATACAGATGGTGGCAGTGTTGCACACACAAGGTATAAAGACCTATATGTAAAGATTTTTGATGTGATTATGGCCACATGATAGTCTCTTAGACAGAATGGTAGTTGACGCTAGACACCCAGGGCAATCCATTTCAGAAATAGTTAATGAATTAGATTTCCTGTGATCCATAGGATCAAGGGTGTGTCGGTAACACCATACTTCAGGAATTACCTCTCACAATGGACAACAGAGTGGACAATAAGCTGCACTTAATAAATGAAATCAGTGACTTTTTCACACAGTTTTCAGGGCTAATAGACAAGCAACACTGTGTGAAATAACTGCTGAAATCAATTAGGGCTGTACCACGAATTTATCCATTAGGACAGTGCGGCTAAATCTGGTGTTAATGGGCTATGGCAACGGACGACCAACCTGAGTGCCTTTAGTACTAACAGCACAATATTGCCTGTAGCAACTCTCCTGGGATTGTGACCATATCAGTTAAACCGTGGTGACTGGAACATCATGGATTAGTCAGACAAGTCACACTTTAAGTTGGTAAGAGCTAATGGTAGGGTTTGAGTGTTGCGCATATCCCACGAAGCCATGGACTTAATGAGGCACTGGTGGTGGCTCCATAATGGTGTGGGCTGTTTTTACATGGAATGAACCGGGTCCTGTGGGCCAACTGAACTGATCATTGAACTGATCATTAACTGGAAATGATCCATGTTCAGCAAATGGGGGACTGGCAGTTATTGATGAACATGTTTCCAAACAATTGAATTTTTACAGATGATTATATTCACCGACTGTTCTGTTGGCTCTTGACAGAATATTTTATGAATTATGAATGAAGCACTAGATGACTGAGATAGTCTGCAAATGTATTGGTTTATGAAGCAATTTTTTGGCTGTTATGCCATTATCAGGTAAACAATACAATTTTCAATGATCTTAAGTTGGTAGATATATAATTTGAAGGGAACTAGTGCTTTGGTTTATAACTAACCTGAGGGAAATTATTACAACTCAAGCTCTGTGACAATATAATGAATTACAACATTATCCTACGAAATATAAATTGAAACAATAGAAATTGGCTGAAAAAAATTGACCAAAAATTATCTTAAACAGGTCCAATGTCTAGAAACGTTGAAGTTTTGTGAATATATGTTAAAATTTTAACTGCTTAAATTAAACTTTGGTTATTAGTAAAATAAGGCATTATAATTTATATCATGTAAGCAGCAAACAGTTGTGATTACAAAGGGGTTTTATAACTAGCAAAATAAGGCATTAAAAAAGTAAAAACCATTTCATTGTTCAATTGACAAACACTATACAATAAAAATCCCACTGATGCTGCTGCAATGCCAACAAAACATGTTTGGGAAAAAACTAAAACAATTGTGTTTGCTCAAGGCAGATCATACCCAAAAAGCAATTTTAAGGCATTACAATTTATATCTGCAAAGCAACCAAACAGTTGTGATTACACAAGGATTTTACAACATGGCTATGAAACAGTAGTAGAGGAATGAGGCAAGTGGGTAGGTGATGGTAGTTTGCATTGCCTGCACAGGGTTATCATTAGGTTCTGCAGATATAAGTGGTGAGTATGGGAATTGTGTCTGCTCTTTCGTTACCAGGTTTGGGGAGGTGTACACGTTTGTTAATGTCCATCATTTCAAAGAAGTTCCTTTTCCTTCCGTTTTGTATATAATGTAGGACTTCATGTGTTACATATAACTGTGACCTCCTTTTGGCAGGTGGTCTGTAAATGTAGAATTTCATAGTCTTAGTTTCCAACTTCTATGGTGTACCTTTAGTCTGGTACAAATTGCTCTGCCTGACTGACCAATGTAGAATTTGCCACAGTTGAAGTAATCTTGTATATTCCACTCTTTTCCAAGGCTGGGGGTTATCTTTACCATTGGGTAGAGTGTGGTCAGAGGTATTGTGTGTGTAACATGATGTTCTGAAATTTCTGAATTTGAGTTGGCAATAGTCACAGAAACTTTTCCTAAATATGAGATTGTTTACCTTTTACTAGGGTCTTAAGATGTTGGGGTTTTAATAATGTGGTGAAGAAGGGGAGAGGCATGTTTCTGTTTTTTTGTGCAGTATAGAAACTACCAAGGTAGGGAAGGTAGCCATTATTTCATGTCATTTGTCTGATGGTATTTAATTCAATTTGGAAGCTTCCTTTACTCATGGGGATAGATGATAAGTGGTGGATGATGTGACTGGGCAGGTATTACAGTGTCGGGGGTGAAAGGTTTCCTATAAATCTTGGTGTAGGAATGACTGCTGATGTCTATAGTTACATCTAAATAATTTATTGAGTTACCTCCAAACTCCATTGTGAAGTTGATACTTTTATGAGCCGAATTTAGCTGCTTAAGGTATGTTTGAAGCTGTCTGGTTTTTCCTGTCCATGAGCACAATGCATCAACATATCTGAACCAGTATCCAACCTTGGAAGAGAGTGGGTTGCTTTCCAAGAACTGAATCTCAAAATTGTCCATGAATATTTCTGCAAGTATTGGATTAGCTAGACCATGTAACTGTACATCTTGATGATTATATGTCATGTTATAGGGCCACAATTGTTTGAAGAATATTCTGGACAATTCCAGTGAGGGATTTAGCCACCCAACTCACCCGACATGACCCTCATTGAACATTTATGGCACAGAATCACAAAGTCAGTTCATGCACAAAATCCCATGCCAGCAACACTTTCAGAATTATGGGCGACAATATAGAGCAAGCTGGCTCAAAATTCCTGCAGGGAACTTCCAATGAGTCCATGGTATGCTGAGTTGCTCTGCTTTGCCAGGCAAAAGGAGCTCCAGAATGATAGCAGGAATCTTATTCTCACTTTTTCAACTCAATTGAGGGCACAATCTGAATTCTCAGTTTTGAAAGTGTTGTCCGCCTGCCTAGAGAGGTTTTTTTTTTTTTTTTTTTTTTTTTTTTGCTTACTGTCCTCCACCTAGCCTCTTTTCTTATTTGACCATTATTATGACCCAATTCAAGTACAGACATGTTTAGATTAGATTAGTACTTGTTCCATAGATCATGAATACGACACTTTGTAATGATGTGGAATGTGTCGGGTTAATGAAAGGTGTCTTTACAAATTATTACTTTGTACTAAATATTACATGACATAATTTATTTTTATTATTATTATTATTTCCCCTTCAGTTTTATTAATTTATATCTAAAAATTCATCTATGGTGTAGAAGGAGTTGCCATTCAGTCAGGCTTTTGATGCTGTTTGGTAGGTGCTCAAAGACTTTTGTGGCAGCATAATGCACCCCTTTTTTGTGCCAAAGTCAGATTTAACCTTGAATAGTGAAGATCATTCTTTCTCCTAGTGTTGTAGTTACGTACACTGCTATTGCTTTTGAATTCCGTGGGATTGGTAATAACACATTTGATAAGTAAATATATATACTGTGAAGATCCCTACCTCTTCAAATAAGAGTGTGCACGATGATCTTGGATGGACTTCAGCAATTATTCTGATTATATGCTTTTGTGCAATGAATACTTTTTTTACTCAATGATGAATGAGGAGCTAGAGGAAATTATTCAGACAGTTAAGGGAGAGGAAAACTTAATTGTGATGGGAGACTGGAATTCGGTAGTAGGAAAAGGAAGAGAAGGAAAAATAGTAGGCGAATATGGACTGGGCAGGAGGAATGAAAGAGGAAGTCGCCTGGTAGAATTTTGCACGGAACATGATTTAATCATAACAAACACGTGGTTTAAGAATCACAAAAGAAGGTTGTATACGTGGAAGAGACCAGGAGACACAGGAAGGTATCAGATAGATTTTATAATGGTAAGACATAGATTCCGGAACCAGGTCCTAAACTGCAAGACATACCCAGGGGCAGATATAGACTCTGACCATAACTTGTTGGTTATGAACTGTAGGCTGAAACTGAAGAAACTACAAAAAGGTAGGAAAATAAGGAGATGGGACTTAGATAGATTGAAGGAAACTGAAGTTCTGGAGAATTTCAGAGGGAGATTTAGGCAACAATTGACAGAAACAGGGGGAAATAAAACAGTAGAAGAGGAATGGGTAGCATTGAGAGACGAAATAGTGAGGGCAGCAGAGGACAAAATAGGTAGGAAGGCAAGACCAACAAAAAGTCCTTGGATATCACAGGAAATACTAAATTTAATAGATGAAAGGAGAAAATATAAAAATGCAGTAAATGAAACAGGCAAAATGGAGTACAGACGACTAAAAAATGAGATTGACAGGAAGTGCAAAATGGCTAAGCAGGAGTGGCTAGAAGGCAAATGCAAATCTGTAGAAGAATGTATAAGAAGGGGAAAAGTAGATACCGCCTACAGGAAAATAAAGGAGACGTTTGGGGACAGGAAGGGCAGCTCTACGAATATCAAGAACTCGGATGGGAAACCAGTTCTCAGCAAAGAAGGGAAAGCTGAAAGGTGGAAAGAGTACATAGAGCAGCTCTACAAAGGAAATGAACTTAGAGACGATGTTGTAGGAAGGGAAGAGGAAATAGATGAAGATGAAATAGGAGATACTATACTGAGAGATGAATTTGACAGAGCCTTGAAAGACCTAGGTCGG
Source organism: Locusta migratoria (assembly GCA_026315105.1). Taxonomy (NCBI): domain Eukaryota; kingdom Metazoa; phylum Arthropoda; class Insecta; order Orthoptera; family Acrididae; genus Locusta; species Locusta migratoria. The sequence continues at coordinate 16,878,123 of CM048747.1, read as the reverse complement.
AACAAGGCCCCAGGAGTAGATGACATACCCGCAGAGCTATTAAAGTCTCTGGGAAAGCCAGCCATGACAAGACTATTTGAACTGGTGTGTAGGATGTATGAGACAGGCGAAATACCCACAGACTTTAAGAAAAATGTAATAATCCCCATTCCAAAGAAAACAGGTGCAGACAGGTGTGAAAATTACAGAACCATCAGTTTGATAAGTCATGGTTGCAAAATTTTAACACGAATTATCTACAGGAGAATGGAAAAGCTGGTAGAAGCTGACCTCGGGGAAGATCAGTTTGGATTCAGGAGGAACGTAGGAACCCGGGAGGCAATACTCACTTTACGTCTTATCTTAGAAGATAGATTAAGGAAAGGCAAACCTACATTTTTAGCTTTTGTAGATTTGGAGAAAGCTTTTGACAATGTTGACTGGAATACACTCTTTCAAATTCTGAAGTCAGCAGGGGTGAAATACAGGGAAAGGAGAATTGTTTACAACTTGTACAAAAGCCAGACCGCAGTTATTAGACTCGAAGGGCATGAAAGGGAAGCATCAGTTGGGAAGGGAGTAAGACAGGGTTGTAGCCTTTCTCCAATATTATTCAATTTGTACATTGAGCAGGCGGTGAAGGAAAGTAAGGAAAAATTTGGAATAGGGATTAAAGTTCAGGGGGAAGAAATAAAAACATTGCGTTTTGCTGATGACATTGTAATTCTATCAGAGACAGCAAAGGACCTGGAAGAGCAGCTGAATGGAATGGACAGTGTGTTGAAGAGAGGGTATAAAATGAACATTAACAAGAGCAAAACAAAAATAATGGAATGCGGTCTTAGAAAATCAGGCGATGCTGAAGGAATTAGATTAGGTAACGAAACAATGAAGGTGGTAGATGAGTTTTGTTACTTGGGTAGTAAAATAACATGCGATGGTCGTAGTACAGAGGATATAAAATGCAGAATGGCAATGGGAAGAAAAGCATTTTTGAAAAAGAGAAATTTGCTAACATCGAATATTAATTTAAGTGTAAGGAAGTCTTTTCTGAAGGCATTTGTGTGGAGTGTTGCCTTGTACGGGAGTGAAACATGGACGATAAGCAGTGTGGACAGGAAGAGAATAGAGGCGTTTGAAATGTGGTGCTACAGAAGAATGCTGAAGATTAGGTGGGTAGATCGCATAACTAATGAAGAGGTACTGAACCGAATTGGTGAGAAAAGGAATTTTTGGCATACCCTGACTAAAAGAAGGGATCGCTTGGTAGGACACATTCTTAGACATCGGGGAATCGTAAATTTAGCATTGGAGGGAAGTGTGTGGGGTAAAAATCGCAGAGGGAGACCAAGATACGCATATAGTAAGCAGATTCAAATAGATGTGGGTTGCCGTTCTTATGAGAAGATGAAAAGGCTTGCTCAGGATAGAGTAGTATGGAGAGCTGCATCAAACCAGTCTCCGGACTGAAGACCATAACAACAACAACGATGAATGACCTAATAAAATGATGCCACACATAAGCAGAGAATGAAAACAGGCATAGTAACCTAATTTACTGAAATGTATATCACCGAAATTTGCAATTTCCCTAATAGCATAAGTAGGTGAACTCAGCAGATCTTCAATGTGTTTTTTCCAGTTCAACCCCTCATCAATGCACTCACCTAAAAATTTTGAATATTCTACCTTTGCTACAGATTTCTCATCAAAGTCTATATTTATTAATGGTGTCATTCCATTTACTGTATGGAACTGTATGTACTGTGTTTTATCAAAATTTAATGATAGTCCATTTGCTGAGAACCACTTAATGATTTTCTAAAAGACGTCGTTTACAATTTCTTCAGTTTCAGTCTGTCAGGAGTGATAACTATACTTGTATCATCAGCAAAAACAACCAGCTCTGTATCTTCATGAATATAGAATGGCAAGTCATTAATATACATTAAGAACAGCAAACGGCCCAAGACCAAACCTTGTGGCACCCAATTTTTTATTGTTCTCAGTGTGAGGAATCAGGTTTTATTTTATTTTTTTTTTTTTTTTTTGTGCTGCATATTACATGTACTACTTATGTCAATTACCTGCACTCTTCCTGTTAGGTATGATTTAAACCATCTGTACACTGTCCCATTCATACCACAATACAGTTGGTAGTCGCACAGTCGGTAGTGCGCTTGCCCGCGAAAGGCAAAGGTCTCAGGTTCGAGTCCCGGTTCCGGCACACAGTTTTAATTTGCCAGGGAGTTTCATATCAGCGCACACTCCGCTGCAGAGTGAAGTTTCATTCTGACAATACTTTAGTTTATCTAGAAGAATTCCACAATTTACACAATCAAAAGCCTTGGAGAGATTAAAAAAATTCTAACTGGTGATGTCCGGTTATTCAGAGCATTTAATATTTCATTGGTGAAAGTATATATAGCATTTTCTGTTGAAAAGCCTTTCTGAAAACCAAACTGACATTTTGTTAAAACTTTATCTTTACCTATGTGTGAAGCTACTCTAGAATACATTATTTTTTCAAGAATTTTGGATAAGGCTGTCAGAAGTGAGACTGGGTGATAGTTGTTGACATCAGACATATCCCCTTTTTTTGTGCAATGGTTTAACAATAGCATATTTCAGTCAATCAGGAAAAATAAATATTTAAATAATAGGAGTAATTCATTAGATAAACATTATGCATTATTTTAAACAAATTCCCTGATTGAATAAAAGTTTTAAGCCTTTTAGTTGTGGCAAAATTCACATCAATCATTACAGAGAGAATGTGCAGAAAGCAAGGTAATACACACAAAACTGACAGAGAAATTTTCAACATCTAACAAAACATACTGTACCCTACTGAATAACTTCCGGAGGATCTGATTTGATACGCCATTTTAGATTTATGTAACTTGGCATCAGATCAGTTCAATTGCGTTAAAGCTGCAGTCTTACGGTAGCAATTGCAAACCTGTAGCATTTGTAAGTGCGCTCAATGCCACGACAATGGCAGCATGGTGCTCAACGACCACACAATGATGAACACACCAGATGTATTGAGCAGCATTGGGCGTTAATGTTTTATTTAAAAAAACAACAGATCGATTTCAATCACATAGTGACCATCTTCAGTGTCCTTCAAACAAGCATTATGTATGCCCTGAATGTAACTACAACAGCAAACATAAAATTCTAGTGTCAAAGTTTGAAAAGTTTTTGCCTTTTGCGCGCAAGCGCTCTACCGACTGAGCTATCCCGACACGACTCACAATGCCGCCTCACAACTTTACTTCTGCCAGTACTTCGCCTCCTACTTTCCAAACTTCACAGAAGCTCTCTTGTGAAACATGCAAGACTAGCACTTCTGGAAGAAAGGATATGGTGGAGACATAGCTTACCCACAGCCTAGGGATGTTTCCAGAATGAAACTTTTCACTCTGCAGCAGAGTTTGCACTGATATGAAACTTTTATGAAGTTTCATAAAAAATACTAGTTGGATACGTGTTAATAGACACATTTTTGATGACTTTCATATTCAAATTATTAGGGATTTCAAGTGGGGAAAAAATCTAAAAAAATGGTTGTAGCAAGATTTGAACCTGCATCCTCTTGCTATTCTGCTTAGTAATCTCCAATGTTCCCAAATGCACATACGCAAGTACCTCAAAAGTTCAGAGCAGATATTTTCCCCTCAAAATCTGTGAGAACAAACTGTTTCTCACTTATTTTTAATGCTATTCCACGTTTGTACTACAATACAGAGCAATGTCAGCCATTTTTACAGTTTAGTACACAACAAATAGAGCTTAAAAACTGTTTACAGATATAGTGAATGAACCAATTTTTGAAACAAAACTAAATAGCTTAAACATGATTAAGAAAAATTTTGATATCTGTTAATGCATTATCTTAAAGTAGTGTTTTTCAGCATTTTCCAACATGCAACTCCCCTCCAAGTAAAAATATTAAGGTGACCCATTAAAATAAAAATATTCAGTCCCCCGCCCCTCTAACCTCACGAACAATATCAACTATGTTATCTCAAAAGAAACAAATTTAATGTGAGTCATGGTTTGCTTGTGTCTGTTTTTCTGCACACTAAAGAAGGTACAGTGTGTCATAACCTCAAAAAGACCATTACATGCTGACACTGTGGAAATGCTATAAAAATACTTATATATTTGCACAAGAGAATGTGAATAAATTCTCAAATATCATCATGCAAAACATTGAAAAATAGGTAACTTGTGCAATGTTTCATTACTTATGTAATGAATGCCAGTTTGCTGACAATGCTGATAATGATGAATGAAATCAAGTCAAAATATTCTATTTCCTATAAAGTTACTAGTTTCAGTTCCACTTGGCACTTAAAGTAGCAAATATTGTGATGCCCTTTATGTACATAAATTGTACAAAAACTATGAAAATGAAAGGGTGATCCCGTAAGCAAATTTTAACATTTAAAACATTTCTTCCTGCATTTTACATTTTCTCACATTTTACACCATTTTCTTGGAAGTCCCAGGAAAAGTGTAAAAATGAATTTCTACTGTATCCTGTGAGAGATTTTTTTTGGGCTACGAATAAAATAAAAAAAATATTTGTATGGTTTTCATAATTTTGATAACGATCAGAGATTACTAACACTGTTGCCATAAGTCACAAGAAAACTGGACCCTTAAAAAATTTACCCTTATGCAATATCACTACTTTCGGATAAAGTTATTAATGACATTTCAATAACTGGAACCACTAATTTCAAAAGAGAATAGTGTGAGTGCTCAAAAATACTGCTACGAATGACTAGGTAATGAGTGGGTAGTAAAAATTGGTGTTCATTAGTTTTTCTAAGACACCAACACCTAAAGAGGTGTATTTTTTGTGTATTTAAAAAGTAATACTTCGATCAAAGATCGAAGTGGCGGTGGTGCCTTAGTGGTTTCTTTTTATTTATTTATTTTTATTTTAATGATTTATTTTTGATGATTTAAAAAGATAACTGGGGGTGGGGGGAGGGGGAAGTTTGGTGTCACTCATTAGCATTCATATTGTATAAGAACATTAAGTATCTTTGGGGGGGGGGGGAGGCCAATAAATATCAAACCCCTTGGCTAGGATGAAAATAAATAAATAAATGCCCTGCATGAAATGATTAATGAATGTAAAGTTACAAAAGAAAAAAATCCCAAATAATATTTCTGAATACATGCGCAGACATTCTGGTAACATTTATTGATGACATCATGATAATAAATATTGATCAGAAAAAATAAAATGGTTATAATTATGCTACAGGAATTTATTCAGAAAATATTACAGGTCTGGGAAAAAATATTTAACATCCCAATTAGTACCACAGACTGTTCCATTTAACTTTCATTTTCATCCCTTGTTAAATAAAACAAAATGACCCCCCCCTTTTTTTTAATTAAAGGAACTGTATTTCAGATAAACTCAGTAATCTATAGAATGAATTGGTAAAACTAGGTATTTATGGGGCAAACTAATAGATTGGGAGCATCATCACCACCATCATTACCATTAACATTATTATTATTATTATTATTATTATGATCATTATTATTTTGTGGATTTTTTACACGAATGATTACAATAGTTGTAATTTAAAAGGGCATGGTACATTACATTGCACATTCATCCTGGTAGATAGTGGTATAATGAACCAATATCTGAATTTTCTCAATTTTTTTAGTCAGTTGCGTAATAACGTACTATGCCACTATTCCTATAATGTTTCTTCTGTTTCTGCGTAAAGGCGACTATATAAGGGCCATACATGAACATTAATAATTTTACAATCCATGCTGACATGCATAAGATTACATTTTGGTCACTACTTAGTGCAACAAAGTTAGTAACAAATGATCTTATACTTTTAGCCATATGATATCACAAGGGCTATATCTTTGATTTTTTCACATAACACAAATAAGTGAGGGGTCTGTTACAAATGTCAAAAAGGAGATTTCTAGAAACATGAAGCTGAGGAATGGTAACACAGCCCAAGAAGTGCAATTTCTGTTTTATGTTCAGAGAAAAATAACATACCATTGACATATTCTGTACCGTACAAAACTGAAAGGGCTGTGGCAGAAGCGTCTATGGGCTGTAAAGCAGTTTCTTCTTTTGAATGTGACTCTTCTACACCTAAGAGCGCTCCTGAAACAAAAAATGTCAAAATGGTCATTTCGTAATCTCTATCTATATAAAAGCGAAAGGACACTCATTCATACACTCACTCACTAGCTAAACACGAAATCTCTAAAACTACTTCACCTATGAAACGGAAATTTGGCAGGAATGTAGTTTATAGGTAGTAGACATCAGCTAAGTAAAGATTCTGCAATAGGACCTACAGTTCAGGAGATATGATGTCATAACCAATGTAAATTTCCCGTATTGCGGCAAGTGATACTGTGACTTTATCAGTCCACTATTTTAGAAAGAGAGCACTTAGCAACTTGCAACAAACTTTGAACATAATTTCAAACATTTAGGAAACTTTTTCTCCCTGACAACCATAGCAAAATAATGAAAGGAAAAAAGTTTCTCACTCACTACTTGTTCCGCTGTTCACGGAGTAAAACTATGGCATTCGGTATAACGTTGAAATTTATAACTTATACACTACTTATAGTACCTGCAGGAAATTTTACAAACAGTATACACACATTTAGTTGAGTATAGCTTCTAAATTGTATCACAGTACGACATGTAGTTCATGAGATACGAGCACATAAACATTAACATTCATGGAAAACCGCCCCATCGCGCACCAAGTTTTAATCTATTACTTCTTTAGTACTAATTACATGCACAACAGATTTTTCAGACACACAGCACTTATAAAAATGAATATATACCTGAAAAATTATACAATTTTACAGCATATAACTCAGTAAATATGAGATCATATATACTGCAATGGGTAAAATCTTTTCACATCAAGCATCATGTTTTACTACTTTTCTTATTTACTGCTAAGACACAGCTGTATTCCAGTGAGCTTAAGGAAATTACTGAAAGATGACAGTGCTGTTGAAAACTTTGCAGCAACTTAGAATTGTGAAGCGCATACCACTGTAGGAAGAAGCAATAGATATCTATAGAGCTACAAGGAAAGCAAGAGAATGAAACAGAGTAAGTCTGACAAATTCCCATTATTTCCGACAGATCTGGCTTTTAACTTTAAGAGGCTGCAGTTTGCAGTGGGACTTGCATTTTCTATTATGATTAGTAAATCACAGGGCAATCTACTCTATACTGTGGAGTGTACTTGAATTCTCCATGTTTCTCACAAGGACAGCTTTAGATCACATGCTCAGGTATGGACTCCACAGAAAATAGTCATATTATATCCTGGACAAGTCACAAGAAATATTGTTTATAGTCAAGAGAACTATATGAACTTTCATGGGGTGTCAAAGGTCAACATATAAGCTTGGGACAACACAAACTTCATTCCATCAAAATCGGATCACTGGAAGAAAAGAAGTCGTAATATGTAATTTTAGGTGTTTGCTATGCTTGAATTGCAATGTAGTATAGCAAAGATCCGATAAAGGCACTGTTACTTACATATTACACCAAATAACTAGTAAATGGTGATGCTGCGCTTTTTATTCACATAACTAAGGTGTAATATGCTGGAACAAGGGCTATGATTTTCTTTACGGCAGTGGTATAGTGTATTGATGTTGAATCCTTTTTGAAAAATCAGTCGCTTACAATGAGTAATAATTCCTTGTGTTGATAATGAAATAAATAATTAATTTTGTTCTGATCAGTAAATTAATGATCCCCCTAAAGCAAATATTTCGTTGACAACGTTAACATACTAAACTGCTACCACTGCAAGTAAAATTTAACTCCGGTAGGACACAAAAAAATAATTCTTTATTAACTGTATCCTGCATACCTTGCAATGCCATGGTAAGAAAACAACTTCCTTCTGTAACGGAAGTTACTATCTTATCTCTGCACATACAAACCAACATTGAACAGCGAGTTGCTGTTGGTTTTGTAGTGCTGCATAGAAACAATATATGATAGTGTTACGCGGATTCCTTCTGTAACGGAAGTTACTATCTTATCTCTGCACATACAAACCAACATTGAACAGCGAGTTGCTGATTACACTTTGTATATTTACAGATTAACGACATTTCTTTGCTTCTTTTGACAGGGGACATTTGAATATAAAACATAACGGCATTCTTTCGCATCTATTGATGCTCCAATTTACACAAGATTTCTTTGGGAGGAAAATCTAATATATGTAGTTCCCTTTCTGATTTTGGTGTATCTTCATTACATTTTGAGTGTGTTCTGTGTAGGAATGCCTCTGAAATGCCACGGTACAGGAAAGGACAACGTGGGACGACGTTAGTTACACAGTACATCAAATAACTAATTATGGCGTTGTTTCCTTTTCTTTTTTTTTTTTTTTTTTTTTTTTTTTTCATTCACATAACTAGGGTGTAATGCACTACAAGAAGGGGTACAATTTTACTTATGGCAGTGGCATTGTGCGCCTTTCTTTTTTTTTTTTTTTTTGTGGTTTTAGGGCGCACAACTTCTATGGTCATTAGCGCCCAGTCAAAAACATAGATTCGCTATGGCCTCAAAAAAAATGGGGACTGTCAGAACATCCAAAAGAGGCTAAAAACGAAAGATAAAAGACAATTAAAAGAGTTAAATATCCTTGGATAAGTTGGCCAAGTTGATAAAACGCAAAACTCTAGCAGCTGCTCGTGTGTCATCAGCTAAAATTTCCTCCAGAGTAGACGGAAAGTGAACGGCTACACGGAGATGATTAAAAAGTACGCAAGACAGTAAAACATGTCGCACAGTCAGCAGTTCACCGCAGGAGCACAGCGGTGCAGGGTCGGCGGACAGCAAGTGACGGTGGCTGAAACGGCAGTGACCGATCCGCAACCGGGCCAGGATGACCTCCTCCCACCGAGAGGGGCGTGAGGAGGACCTCCAAGCGGTCGGGATCGGTTTTACAGTTCGCAATTTGTTGTTGGACAGTGAAAACCACGCACTGTGCCATTGCAACACGATACTCCGGCGGAGAGCCCGTTGAACATCGTCAGATGGAACGCAAAAGGTAGCCACGCGAGGTAAAAGAGCTGCGGCCTTGGCCGCTATGTCGGCCGTCTCATTCCCGGGCACACCTACGTGGCCAGGGACCCACAGGAAAGAAACGTGACAGCTGTCATCTGCTAGCAACTGGAGGGAGCGTTGGATCCGATACACGAGAGGATGGTGCGACAAAGGGTCCTTAAGACTCTGCAGGGCACTAAGGGAGTCCGAACAGATGGCATAGAAAGGTTGGCGGTGGCGGAAGGTGTACAAAACGGCCTGGTGGAGGGCAAAAAGCTCAGCCGTGAAGTTCGAGCACCGGTCAGGGAGCTTGTATTGGAAACGGTTGTCCTCGACGACTAAGGCAGATCCGACACCGGCAGTGCTCTTGGAACCATCAGTGTAAATAAATATGGCGTTATCGAACCGCGAACGGAGTTCGACAAGCCTCGAGCGGTATACCAAATCCGGAGTGCTCTCCTTGGGGAGCGAACTAAGTTCGAGGTGAGTGTGAACCGGGGCCTTATGCCACGGTGGCAATGGGCTTTCGCTCAACCGAAAGGTGGAAGGAAGGGTAAAATCGAGCCGCTGTAGTAGGCGGCGAAACCGAACTCCAGGTGGAAGCAAGGCAATCGCAGACAACTGATATTGGCGATCAAGTGAGTCGTCAAAAAATGGCATTGTGCGCTGATGTTGGCAAAGGCCGTTGAATGCTTTTTCAAAAATCAATCACAAAGAATGAGGGGAATAATTCTTTATGTTAATGATGAAATAAATAATTTATGCTGTTTTGGTCAGTAAATCAATGATCCTCCTCAAGCAAATAATTCATTGCCAATGATAGCAAACTTAAGCGGTGCCACTGCAAGTAAAATTTAATCCAGGTAGCACACAACATTTTTCTTTCTTCCTAGCTGTATCGTCCCAAATGCTTTGCAAAGTCATGGAAATAATAGAAGTGCATCTTTTGATGGGTAGGAAGGAAGGAAGGAATCTTAGGGTTTTACGTCCCGTCGACAGCGTGGTCATTAGAGACGGAGCTTACGCTCGGATTTTTGGATAAGGATGGGGGAAGGAAATCGGCCATGCCCTTTGAAAGGAACCATCCCGGCATTCACCTGGAGTGATTTAGGGAAATCACGGAAAACCTAAATCTGGATGGCCGGAGGTGGATTTGAACCACCATCCTTCCGTATATGAGTCCAGTGTGTTACCACTGCGCCACCTCGCTCGGTTTTGATGGGTATAACCACTAAATTGTATACAAAAGTACAAATATCTATGGAGTGAGCATTGTTTTCTGTGCATCTTCTCAACATTATGCTGGAATTACCACATGATATTGAGACAAATCCACTCTTTCCACACATTTATTTTCTATTACGATTAGTTTTTACTGCATTGTCTGCAAAGAAGCCCCACCTCCTTGTCGCAGAGCAACCACATAACATGACATAATAAGTAAATAAATGTATCACAGAAGCAACAAGAAAGTTGAGGAATCTTCGGTAAAAGGACCATTTACACATAGCACCTTAACCAAACAAAAAGGGACCAAGACAAAGTCAGCGAGTAGTAGATTTTCCCCAATATCATGTGACATTTCCACTTTAATGATGACACAAAATCTGTTCTGCGAATCTGAATGCTCACTCCAGAGATATTTCTGCTCTCTGCCTGCCATTAGAGATAATATACACACGCGACCGATAAACACATCAGAAACATCTCTGCTTTCATAATTGTTTGGTACAATACTGTGATTAAAATTTACAATTACTTACTTTTGGTGTGGACTACATTAAGATAAAGACTATTGCACTTAGTTATAATCTGACCTGTGAATATATAGTTCTACTACAAAAGGTTGATTTCAGTTTCGTGCTTTATGAAGTAATCACTGCAAGATGTGGGGACATGTATTAGCTGAAACAGTGGCCGATGCTGTTAACATAGTCAAGACAATTCACTGGAAATACTGTATTCATTGGAAAGTTTTATACAGACAATCAGCTGACGCCATTCCTTCAACAATTACTCAGACTTACTTTATCGCACATTGACACCACCATGACGTCTTATTTAAATAGACATGAACTGCTCTGTTGATTGAATTACCAGACTTTCAGCATTTGTCGAGTTTTCGATAACAGGGAGCACTGCATAAAGAATAACTAATTGTTCCCAGTGCAACACTGCAACATATTAATGTTTCAGCATACACTTACAGTGAGAGAGAAACAGTTTAGTACTACACCATAGAACCAATAAATGGTGGTGGTGTTATTATTACTATTTCTCATCTCAACAACAGAAGTGTTATCAGAAGTTTACGCCAAACAGACAATTACACACTGCAGCATTAACTTTATTGACAAAGCCTAACACTGACTTTACATCATTCTGAAGTACGGACTTTAATTTCCCTTTTTGTATGCAAAAATTTATGGTAATTCATTATTCACATGAAGTATTAAGTGCCATTGACAAGGGATCTCAAATAAATTCCATATTTCTGGATTTCAGGAAGGCTTTTGACACTGTACCCCACAAGCGGCTTCTTTATGAAATTGCATGCTTATGGAATATCTCCCCAACTGTGCGATTGGATTCACGATTTCCTATCAGAAAGGACACAATTCGTTGTAATTGACGGTAAGTCATCGAGTAAAACAGAAATGATATCTGACGTTCCACAAGGAAGCGTTATAGGTCCCCTACTCTACCTCGTGTTTTGTAAACAATTTGGGAGACAATCTGAATAGCTCCCTCAGACTGTTCACGGATGATGCTGTCGTTTATCGGTTAGTGAAGTCAACAGAGGATCAAAAGCAACTGCAAAGCGATTTAGACAAAATTTCTACATGGTACGAAAATTGGCAATTGACACACATGACCACTAAAAGAAATCCGTTGAACTTCAATTACGCGATAAATCAGTCAAACCTTAAGGTCGTAAATTCTACCAAATACCTAGGAGTTACAATTACGAACAACTTTGACTGGAGAGAACACACAGAAAATATTGTGTGGAAGGTGAACCAAAGGTTACGTTTCATTGGCAGAATGCTTCGAAGATGCACTAGCTCCCCCAAATAGACTGCCTACATCACACTTGTGCATCCTCTCCTGGAGTACTGTTGCCCCTTGTGGGACCCTCACCAGGTGGGACTGACGGTAGACATTGAGAAGTTTCAGAGAAGGGCAGCTCGTTTTGTTTTATCACGTTACGGGGGGGGGGGGGGGGGGGGGGGAGTGGGGGAAGCGTCACAGAAGTGTTGCATGAATTGGGGTGGAAATCATTAAAAGAAAGATGTTATTCATTGTGGCGTGATTTGTTTGCGAAGTGTCAATCACCGACTTTTACTTCTGAATGCGAAAATATTTTGCTAGCACCCACCTACTTAGGGAGACATGGCCATCCCAATAAAATAAGAGAAATCAGATCAAAAATGGAACGATTTAGGTGTTCTTTTTTCCCGCATGCTATTAGAGAATGGAATGATAGAGAAAAGTTATGAAAGTGGTTAATGAACCCTCTGCCAGGCACTTAAATGTGATTTGCTGAGTATCTATGTACATGTAGATATTTTTGACAATAACTTCTACTTAAATTTGACATCTTGGCTAAGAGAACAGTTTACTGACAGAGGGATCCAACAAGGATTCTGTTTTTGCTGACCTAGTTCCGGAACCCGAAAAAACCATGATATACAAATGTCCCACTTAAACAACCGTTGCAAAGCATGGGGATATAAGCTAGTTACTTAATAATTCTATTTAATAATAACACAAAGATACATATATTTAATGGAGAATCAAATTTACTTTTCACAATCCATCAAAACTCTAACCACAGCCTCAAAAAGGCAGTAATTAAATAAGAAAACAACAACAAAAAGAAGATAAAGTGACATAGTATAATAATAATAATTCCACTCCCATGAACCACAGACATTGCCGAGGTGGGGTGGCTTGCATGCCTCAACGATGCAGATAGCCGTACCATAGGTGCAACCACAGTGGAAGGGTATCTGTGGAGAGGCCAGACAAATGCGTGGTTCCTGAAGAGGAGCAGCAGCCTTTTCAACAGTTACAGGGGCAACAGTCTGGATGATTGACTGAGCTGGCCTTGTAACATCAGCTAACATGGCTTTGCCATGCAGTTACTGCGAACGGCTGTCCCGAGGACATGCAGCTCTACTGTATGACTATACGATGATGGCGTCTTCTTGGGTAAAATATTCCGGAGGTAAAATAGTCCTCCATTGGGATCTCCGGGCAGGGACTACTCAGGAGAATGTTGTCACCAAGAAAAACAAAACAGGCATTCTAAGGGTCAGAGCATGGAATGTTCTAACCCTTAATCATGTAGGTAAGCTAGAAAATTTGAAAAGAGAAATGGATAGGTTAAAGTTAGATATGGTAGGAATTAGTGAAGTTCGGTGGCAGAATGAACAGGATTTCTGGTCAGGTGAGTACAGTGTTATCAATACAAAATCAGTTGGTGGTAACGCAGGAGAAGATCTGATAATGAATAAGAAAATATGAATGTGTGTAAGTTACTATGAACAGCTTAGTGAACACATTATCATAGTAAGATAGAAACGAAGCCAACACCGACCACAGAAGTGCAAGTTTACATGCCAAAAGCACGGCCGATGATGAGGATGTCAAAAAAATGTATGAGGAAATTAAAGAAATCATTCAGAAAGTTACGGGTGATGAAAACTTGATTGTGATGAGGGACTGGAACTCTGTAGTAGGAAAGGGAAGAGAAGGAAATGTAGTTGGTGAATATGGACTGGGAAAAAGGAATGAAAGAGGAGATCGCTTGGTAGAATTTTGTGCAGAGCACAATTTAATGATCACTCCAACACTTGGTTCAATCATCATGAAAGAAGGCTGTATACGTGGAAGAGACCAGGAGACACTGTAAGGTACCAGATTGATAATGGTAAGGAATAGATTTAGAAACCAGGTTTTAAACTGTAAGACATATCCAGGGGCAGATATAGACTCAGACCATAACTTATTGATTATGAACTGCAGATTAAAACTTAAAGAGACTGCAGAAGGATAGAAAGGTTAGGAGATGGAACCTGGACAAATTGAAGAAACCAGAGGTGGTTGAGAATTTCAGAGGGAGCATTAGGCAAGGATTGGTTGAAATTGGGGAAAATAATACAGTAAAAGAAGAATTGGTAGCTCTGAGAGATAGGGTAGTGAAGGCTGCAGAGGACCATATTAGGCAGAAGGACAAGGCCTAATAGAAATACCCGGATAACACAGGATATACAGAACTTAATTGATGAGAGGAGAAAATATAAAAATTCAGCAAGTGAAACAGGAAAAAGGGAGTACAAACATCTAAAAAATGAGGTTGACAGGAAGTGCAGACTGGCTAGAGGACAAATGCAGAACTGTAGAAGAATGCATAACTAGGAGAAAGATAGATACCACCTACAGGAAAATAAAAGAGATATTTGGAGACAAGAAAAACAGCTGTTTGAATATCAAGAAGCAAAGAGAGGAAAGCTGGACTGTGGAAGGAATATATAGAGGACCTATACAAAGGAAGTAAACTTGAAGGCAGGATTATAGAAATGGAAGACGAAGTGGAGGAAGATGAGATAGGAGATATGTTTCTGCGAGAAGAATTTGATAGAGCGCTGAAGGACTTGAGTCGAAACAAGGCCCCTGGAGTAGACGATATTCCGTCTCAACTGCTACTGATGTTAGGAGAGCCAGTCGTGAAAAAATTGTATCACCTGGTATGCAAGATGTATGAGACAGGGGAAATATGCTCCGACTTCAAGAAGAATATCATAATTATAGTTACAAAGAACGCAAGTGCAGACAAGTGTGAAAATTACAGAACTATCAGTTTACTAAGTCATGGGTGCAAAATACTAACACAACGAATGGAAAAACTTGTGGAATCTGACCTCGGGGAAGATCAGTTTGGATGTAGGAGTAATGTAGGAACAAGGGAGGCAATTCTCACATTACGACTTATCTTAGAAGATTGACTAAGGAAAGGGAAACCTACGTTTTTAGAGTTTGTCGATTTGGAGAAAGCTTTTGACAATGTCGACTGGAATACTCTCTTCCAAATTCTGAAGGTATCAGGGGTGAAATATAGGGAGCAAAGAGTTATATTCAACCTATACAAAAACCAGACAGCGGTTATTAGAGTCGAAGGGCAAGAAAGGGACGCAGAGATTGGGAAGGAAGTAAGACAGGGTTGGAGCCTTTCCCAAATGCTGTTCAATCTGTACATTGAGCAATGAGTGAAGAAATGGAAGGAGAAATTTGGAGAGGGCATTAAAGTGCTGGGAGAAGAAATAAAAACATTGCGGTTTACCGATGACATAGTAATTCTGTCAGAGACCGCAAAAGATCTGGAAGAGCAATTGAATGGGATGGACAGTGTTTTGAAAAGAAAGATATAAGATGAACATTAACAAAAGCAAAACAAAGGATAGGATAGGATAGGATGTTTTGGGCGCACTACAGCAAGGTTTTTAGCGCCCTGACAGGAGAATTAAACAACAGTAAATGAAGTAAGCCATGGCAACAACACGAACACATATTGCAAATCAGCGATGTAAAGTGGCAGACCGCAGTACCCAACCTTACAAGTCCTTAAAAAGAAAATGTCGGAGTATAGGGGGACTCTGATCGCTGATGTGAGAGGCATCAGCGAGCCTTCCTTTAACACACTAAAATCTCCTGCCTAAGAGCCAGAGTCGGGAACGTTCACAAAATTGTAAAACGTTCGTCACTCTCACCTCGTCGTCAGCTAAAACAATGGGTAGGGCATGACCAAGATTAGCCGCTGCCCTCTCAGCACGATATAAAATACACTCAATTAAAATGTGGCGTATAGTGATTTGCACGCCACAAGCATCACAAATCGGTGGATTCTCCTGACGGAATAAAAAAACTGTGGGTCAAAGGGCTGTGGCCAATGCGAAGGCGCGTCAGTGTCACTTCGAAACGCCTGAATGGCTGGCAGGAGGTTCTCCATGGTCGGACAGTTGGTTTGACCAACCGCAGTTTATTACCTGTCACTGCCAGCCACGTCTCCTCCCACAACTGAAGGGACCTCTGGCCCAGCACAGAGTAGACGTCCCGCAAGGGAATGGCACACTCTTTGACATTTGGGTCGCTGCAGGCCGCCTTGGCAGCCACATCAGCTGCTTCATTTCCCCATATCCCAACATGCCCAGGTACCCAAAGAAATGACACCTCTTTACCCCGCCGTTGGAGGAGGTACAGTTGGTCATGGATCAATTGTGTTATAGGTTCAGCCGGGTACATGACCAGCAGTGATTGGAGGGCACTAAGGGAATCGGAGCAGAGTAGAAATTTGTTATCTCGAGCACGCCGGATGTGTTCCAGTGCCTGGAGAATGGCATGCACCTCTGCCGAGAAAACGGAGTAGGCAGCGGGCAGGCGAATCCCTACGATGTGACCTGGAAACACTGCAGAACACCCCACCGAGTCCCCTTGTTTTGATCCATCAGTGTACACCACTGTGCAATCACGATGCTGATTTAAAATGTTAAAAAATTCTGACTGAAACGTTATGTCCGGGGTGCAATCTTTTTTAAAATTGGTTAAATCTAAAAGGAGGCTGGGCCTCTGTAATAACCAAGGTGGATATCTACTCCATCCTCGACGCAAAACGGTAAAATCTGAAACACCAATATCTAAAAAACAGTCCTTAGCACGAATCCCAAAAGGCCTCGTAGCTCGAATCCGATTACGAAACAGCCGTTCCATAGGCGGCCGAGCGACAGTATCGTAAGCAGGTGTATACGGGGTGGACAACGCTGCATACGCCTGACGCACCATGAGGAGCTGTCGCCGTATGGAAAGCGGTGGCTCAGCAGCCTCGGCGCAAAGGCTCGGTATAGGGCTGGTGCGAAATGCCCCTGTAGCCAACCGAATCCCCTCATGGTGCACCACGTCCAACATTTTGAGGTAGGAAGGTCTTGCAGACCCATATACTGTGCAGCCGTAATCAAGTCGGGATCGTACAAACGCTCTATAAAACTGGAGCAGACGAGTACTGTCAGCTCCCCATGAAGTGTGACTAAGACACTTTAAAATACCTAGTGCTTTGAGGCACCGTCTCTTCAAGTCTTTAAGATGTGGCAACCAAGTAAGCTTACAGTCAAATGTAAGACCCAGAAAACGCACAGTGTCTTTTAAATTCAGAACAGTGTCCCTCATCCGTAGTTCGGGTAAGTTAAAAATAGAACGTGAACGGTTAAAAAGCACACACACAGACTTCTCGGTTGAAAACCTAAAACCCGTCTTCTGTGCCCATTCGTCTAGCCGTCGGAGAGTGAGCTGCAACTGACGTGTTGTCGTTGCAAGGCTGGAGGAAGAACAGAAGACAGAGAAGTCATCAACAAACAGGGAACACTGGACAGGACTTTTCACAACAGAAGTAGTGCTGTTAATAGCAATAGCAAACAATGTCACACTTAAAACGCTACCCTGAGGGACACCGTTTTCCTGCTCAAAGCGGTCAGAGAGCACGCCACCAACTCGATACCTAAAAAAACGTGGAGAAAGGAAAGACCGAATAAAAATTGGTAGAGAACCTCGAAATCCCCATTCGTGAAGCTGCCGAAGTATAAGATGCCTCCAAGTAGTATCGTAGGCCTTCTCGATATCAAAAAATACACCCAAAAGGTGGTGACGTCGCAGGAAAGCCTGTTGTATAGCCGCCTCCAGAGAGGCCAGGTTATCGAAGGTGGAACGATACCTCCTGAACCCACACTGGAAGCGACTAAGGAGCTGCCTGGATTCCAACATCCAGACAAGGCGGCAGTTGACCATCCGCTCTAAGGTCTTTCCAATGCAACTAGTGAGGGCAACACTACGATAGCTACTTGGGCACGTACGATCTTTCCCAGGTTTTAGAAGGGGGATTAAAATTGTTTCTCTCCACGAATCAGGAAAGTGACCTGACGACCAAATGGCATTAAAAAGATCCAGGAGGGCTTCTTTATTTCGCTGTGTTAGGTGCCGCAGCATGCTGTAAGGGATTCTATCATTGCCAGGGGATGTGTCATGCGCCACAGACAAAGCAGAATCCAGCTCCCACAGTGTGAAAGGGCAGTTGTAATCTTGATGACAGGTGGACCTGAAGTCCAAATTGCCCTTCTCAGCAACCATTCTGTGGCGCTGGAATACCGGATCCTGGTTGGCAGTAGCTGTAACACTGGCAAAATACATAGCCAAGTGCTGGGCAATATCCCGCGGGCTGGTGTGGAGAACGCCATTCCCCATGATAGCAGTCACTGGACACCTCCCCCCTTTCCCAGAAATCCTCCGTATGGTCTCCCATACAGTGGAACTTTTGGTGGAGCGGGTAACAGTACTCAGGAACTGTTGCCAAGATCTCTTTCGGCTTTCTCGTATTATCTGGCGACATTTTGCCCTCGCTATCCGAAAGGCCGCGAGGTTGTTTGCAGTTGGCCGACTCTTAAATCTACGCAGAGCTGCACGCCTGGCCCTAATTGCTGAGCGACACTCAGCCGTCCACCAAGGGACAGGCTGCCGTTTTGGTCGTTCTAACGACAGCGGCATAGATGCATTAGCAGCACTGTGTATCGTGTGAGTGATAGAATCCACCCATTCCTGGACATTGCCGCGAGTTTCCAGCTCAGCGAGTTGGCTGAAAAGTATCCAATCGGCTTTACTGATCACCCAATGAGGTGGTCTGTGTTCGGGGTCCACTCTGTCTGGCAGGTGAAGCCAGATGGGGAAATGGTCACTACCATGCAGGTCATCGACCACTTCCCATTGTGTTGAGTGGGCGAGGGCTGGAGAACAAAGCGAGAGATCTATGGCTGAGAACGACCCCATCGCAGTACAAAAATGTGTGGGCTGTCCCGTGTTTAATAAATGTGCGCTCGATGACAAGAGAAGCCTCTCTGTTGCTCGACCCCTGGGGCAGGTCCTGGCAGAACCCCAAAGCACATTATGTGCATTAAAATCCCCACAGAGGATGAAAGGGTGGGGGAGCTGCATCACAAGGTCTTCGAGGGCCGCTACATCAAATGTGTCATGGGGTGGCAGATAGAGGGAGCACACTGTCAAACGGTGGCGCACATAGACAGAAACTGCAACGGCTTGTAACTGCGTAGTGAGAGAGAGGGGCTCAGAGTGACAAGCTGTATTAGCAAAAATTGCCACTCCGCCTTTCGCTCTCTCTCCACTAAGATCGTCCTTCCTGTGGAGTACATAGCCACGGAGCTCAGGGTTGTCAGTGGTTTTGAAGTTTGTCTCTTGAAGGCATATACAAATTGGTCTACCCTGAGTCAATATACGGAGTTCCTCCACATGCGTCCTGAAACCCTGCAAGTTCCACTGCAGTACTGGGACCATTTATCAGGGAGGTTGGATCTTCACCCTCTCTTTCTTCTGAGACGGAGACACTGAACGTGGTGGAGGTCCAGAATGGGGGCGAGAGGGTTGCCCCTGAGGGAGATCCAGCTCCATGAGGTCTGGAGCTGGGTCAGACGAAGGTTCAGGCGGAATAACTTCAACGAAGTCTGAAAGGTGCATAACTGTTTTTGCCTGTGACTGTGGTTTGCTGGAAACCTTCTTCGGTTTAGGTGGCTTGGTGGTGGAGACAGAGGTCGTGATTGCAACTGTGGTGACGGTGGCGGTGTTGGTGGTGGGTGTGGCAGTGACGGTGATGGTGGGCTCTGCAGGAAGAAGTATCACGGGCTCTTCAAAGGCAGTATCCGTACCTTTGTCAGCTGTCGTCAGTGGGGCTACGGAAGGTGCAGGTTCCACGGCCTGGCATGTGCACTGGCAAGTGCACGTGTTGGTTCCTATACTGACAACCTCAGTTTGTGTGCAGGCATCAGCTCTGGCAATTGGCTTCTGCAGTACTGAGGCAAAGGAGGTGGTAAACACAGCAGGTTGCATGGCCTTGAAGGTCTTCTTGGCCTCTGCATAGGAGAGACGCTGAGTGGTTTTAATTTTTTGTATTGTCTTCTCTTGAAGGTAGACTGCACAATCCCTACTCCAGACTGGGTGGTCGCCAGAACAGTTGACACAGGTCATAGGTGGAGTACAGTCAAACCCATTGTGTGCTGCTTTACCACATTTGCCACAGGTAGCTTCTCCCTTACATCCCAAGGTGGTATGCCCAAAGCGCTGGCACTTAAAACAGCGCATGGGGTTAGGGACATACGGTCGTACATTTAAACGCAGAAAACCCGCCTTAATATGCTCAGGTTGTTGAGGGCTATTGAAGGTGAGGATGAAGGACTCAGACGGAACGAGTTCTCCATTCACCCTTTTCTTCATGTTCTGCACATCGACGATACCGTCTGCAGCCCATTCCTCCTTCAGTTCATCCACTGGAATGTCAATCAGATCTCTACAGGAGACTACGCCCTTGCTATAGTTAAGAGTACTGTGTAGCTCCGTTTCGATTTGATATTCCCCAAGACTCTTAGCTGTTTGAAGTTTGGACGCCTGTTGGGAAGTTGATGTTTCCACCAACAGGGTGCTATTACGCAACCGCTTTACTGACTTTAAAGGACCAGCAATTCCTTCGAGCCCTTTGTTGATATAGAAGGGCGACACCTTCTCAAACGAACCTTCTTTTCTCTTCACGACAATAAACACATTCTGGTTAGCAGCCTGTGCTCTGTTACTCTGAACAAATACTTTTTTTGAAAAACCTAAATCCGGAGGACTAGGTACCCGAGCCCTCTTTTTTGATTGGGTGTTGGTACCCCCCAGTGGCACACCCATCCCACTGGAAGGTTCATGGGTTAAATTAGAGTTTTTCATCTCGGTCCCACGAGAAGCTAGGGAAATACGTGTCCACCTAGACAGAGCCCCGCATGCCTAGGTAAGCCTTATACAACTGAGGTGCGGCAGTATCCCCAGAGGTTGCTCGCTAGCGACTGTTCCTCTTCAACAGCCATGCATCCCATCAGCACGTAGCACACCTTGGGATTGAAGGGTTTTTTATAGAGGTTTATACCATCCTCACGACCCAGGCGGTCAAGCCAAGATCCCCATTCCCTGGTACACACAACGTTCCACCACCGCGCCTCACGGTGGTTGCTGAAGCGTGTCCAGAGGTTACGGTGTCTAGAGGACTGGCGGCGCTTACCAGTCCCCAGCTCAGGACCCCGGGTTCGCCAAGCCCGTACTCAGCAAATGAATGCTGAGCCCCTGAGGGGAGCAAAACAAAGGTAATGGAATGCAATGTCAGAAAATCAGGCGATGCTGAAGGAATTAGATTAGGTAATGAGACAATAAAAGTATGGATGAATTTTGTTATTTGGGTAGCAAGATAACTTCTGATGGCTGAAGTAAAGAAGATATAAAATGCAGAATGGCTATGGGAAAAAAAGCATTTCTAAAGAAGCGAAACTTGTTACCACCCAATATTAATTCAAATGTTAGAAAGTCCTTTCTGAAAGCATTTGTCTGGAGTGTAGCATTGTATGGGAGTGAAACGTGTACGATAAGGTGTTCAGATAAAAAGATGATAGAAGCTTTTGAAATGTGGTGCTACAAACGAATGATGAAAATTAGATGGGTAGATCACGTAACTAATGAGGAGATGCTTAACCAAATCGGGGAGAAAAGGAGTTTCTGGCATACCCTGACTAAGAGAAGGGATAGATTGGTTGGACACATTCCGAGACATCAAGGAATTATCAACTTAGCATTAGAAGGAAGCGTATGGGGTAAAAATCATAGAGGGAGACCAAGGGACGAATACAGTAAACAGATCCAAAAGGATGTAGGTTGCCGAATGTATTCTCAGATGAAGAGACTTGCGCAGGACAGGGTAGCATGGAGAGCTGCATCAAACCAGTCTGTGGACTGAAGACCACCACCCACCCACCCACCCACCCACCCACCCACCCATCTTGTTGTTCTTGAACCTAGATAGCCAGAAGTAGCAGCACCTTATGTCACATCAACAAGGAGGGGGTAGCATTGCTAATTCAGCAACAGATATTTGTAAATTTTGCATCAATCTTTACCACATAGAATGATGCAGAGGAATAGAGTAGGGCATCCCAGACTTAAGCAGCAACAAACTGAGAACATCCAAGGAGGTTGTTGACAACACAGATACAATCAGCTCACTCAACAATTCAATTTTTCACATAGAATAATGGACATTTGAAGAGTGGAGAGCAACATGTTACAGTGAGTGGCCTTTACTGTTGTAAAAGGAAAGGAATGTTGTGCAAAACTATAATACCATATGACATTAAACACACACAATTCTAAGCTTGAAAGGCAATGATAGACAGCTACAACCAGCCTGCAAGGCAAAAACCATTGCCACACGCTGTCTGAGTTGATCCCCAGCTCACCAAAGATGTTCTATCTTGCTGTTCATAGGATCCACCTAATTACTTAGCATCAGAATCAGGGAAATATTTCAGTTTGTAGTTCTTCGGGCTTCTTTTAAGTTTGCAATCCTTATCACTTGCCATTTTCATCAAAAGTGCCAAAAACAATGATAACCAATCAGCAGAAAAGAACAGATCACACAACAACAATTAGAAGCCAACTGTTTCAATAACATAGAAACCAATTACAGTAAGAGTACTAAGCTTGGTAGCATTAATGTCCAGAGTATGGGGTGCATGATTTACGTGCATCACAGCACCACCATCCAGTTTTAGTTATGTTCACCAGCTGCTGTGATCAGTCAACATGATTCATATTCTCACACACCTGTTCAGTCAGCTTGGAGAAATGGAGCAGGGAATTATTAATGAAGCTGTGTTATCAAAACAATAATCATGCTACCATTGCACTTCAAGAATAGGATTACAAAAGGGTCCTCTCTTTCTCCAACTGGTGTGTGGATTTTAGTCCTTACGTATTTAAACAAGAAATTAGAATTTTTTTCAACTTCATAGAAGCACATTTACTTTACCACTATGTGAAGCAATAACTGAAACCTTTAAAAATAAATTTGATAGTCCTAATCAGTTTTTGTAACATGCAGCACAACAAAAGTGAAGTAAGGAACTACAGGTGTACGTCTTTACCTGGTCCATGGTTGAGAGAGTTAAACAACAATGAATACTTTCCAGAATAAATTTTCACTATGCAGGAGAGTGTCCACTTCTTTGAAACTTCTGATCAGATTAAAAGTTGTGCGCTAGGGTGTCATTTAAACCCATAACCTTGGCCTGTCAAGAGCAAATCCTCTAATGACTACATATTCCACAGTCATGATATAAAACCTGCTTCACAGTGTTATTTCCATGAGATCCACCACCATATGCAAAATTAAGTCCATTTCGAAAGTTAGATGCATGAAGTTCAGATACTGGCACTCAAAAAATATCCACAGCCCCTTGCATGAAGAGCAGCAGAGAAGTACAGTCTTCACACTGATGTGGCTGTACTCCACTGAGACTAATACAAATAATGCCTTGAAATGTTACACAGTTCTCCCAGTGCACCACAAGAAACAAGTATTAGTCACAATTTATAGCAAAGGTCTATAATTTCTAATTGTATACACCAATTTATAAGATTTACTTACTTGACTTCGTCTGTTTATATTGTAAGGAGGCGATCCAATGTGATGATAGGTTCCAAAAAGGATAAAGCCACAATCACTACTATATAATTTTATTTAGACTACTGCCATTATCTTTTGGACTAAAAACGGTTTACTCATCCGTCATCTTGTGATGTCAATTGTCGTCGTATAAAATAATTAAAGTGCATAGACGCACTATGTCATGCAATATTGATGTAAACTTTTAATACAATGACATAGTGCATCTATACACTTTAATTATTTTATACAACAATGGTTGGCATCACAAGACGATGGCTGTGTAAAACATTTTTAGACCCGAAGACGATGGTAGAGACCATCAAAAGTGACTCCTTTTCCACTTCCTTAAAACCCATATCCTTCCCTTTTTCCTCCCCTTTTTTCCTCTTTTTCCTGAATAAGCTGTCAGTGGTGGCGAAAGCTTGTATGTGTGTTTGTGTGTGAGTTTATTTGTTTCTATCGACGAGCCGGTCCTTTTGGTAAGTCATCTCTTTTCTATTTTTTATTTTTGTAATTATATACTAGTGATCTTGGCTTTATCCTGTTTTGAAACTATCAGACTTACTTACCATTGATAAATGCTTAAAAGTTAAAATTTTGCCCCATACACAATTGGCACTTACCTAAATTTAACCTTTTTTTTCTTTACTACAACCAAAATTACTGCAGACTTACCCGTGGCTAGTATAGGATTCCAGGGGATTCGAGGATAGTCTGAGTCCTCGGCAATGAAATTCCCAATCTCATTGTATTT
Organism: Locusta migratoria; assembly: GCA_026315105.1. Lineage (NCBI taxonomy): Eukaryota > Metazoa > Arthropoda > Insecta > Orthoptera > Acrididae > Locusta > Locusta migratoria. The sequence goes on along the minus strand of CM048747.1, from coordinate 16,853,685 downwards.
CTTTTGGATTGTCACACTCTCCTGAACATAAAGCTGCAACATAAATGGTTTATATTCATGAACATAACTGAAATGAACCAGGGATACGAAAATACTTAAAGTCATGTCCCATCAAATACATCTCATTATTTACAGAATATATTTTAGTGTCTACAACAATAAATATTAAAATTCTTGGGATGTATTAGTAAAGGAAAAAATGACTACAAATGCTGAACCATCACTGGTATTCTAATTTATGAGAAAAGTTTGATGTACTTATTTGCTTTTGTTGATACAAAGTATTATCAGTAGCCAACAAAATCACCAAGAAAAATAAATATTGAACTAAAAATAAAACAAACAGTTTTCTCCTAGGTTCAAAAAACAATTACTCTCACTTTTGTCATAATAGGATAAGATCGTTCACAAGTAACTGGACTATTGTTCTCTTGATTAATATAAATATATAAAACAACATACATTACCTGCATTTTGTGCATCCCAAGATACAATGAAGGTGACAATACTCCACCATTATCTCGATATGGTGATGACCATTGACTTCCACTGAACAGATCTAGAGTTTCCGCTTTCCCATCCCTCATAAGCCATGCAGTAACAATTGGTGAATCAAACTGTTGAAATAAATACACCGTCAAAAGTAACAAATTACAATTGGAAAAAATTATAAACATAAAATAATGACTTCAGTCAGAGCAGAGGAAGCTTACAGGTTACATCACAATGCAGTGTTTAAGGGCCTGACAAGACAGAATGCAGTTTAGTGCTGCGTGAAAGCAGCTGCAGATTGCTGGGGAGCTCAGTAGCTGCCACAGAGACATGACCGGCTGGCTGCAGCAACGGCTGCTGGACAGCTGTCGCACTGTGACATAGTTAATGGCTTTGATGTGTAGGCTGGGCCAACAGATGTGCCTCCCACCACTGATGTCACATCTAGCAGTTGAATGGACCAGCAGATACTCACTGTCACAGACCAGAGTGGCAAATTTGTATTCTTAGAAAACTTTGGGTCTAATGGAGTGGTATGAGAGTGGGCACAACTCTGTGTGACCCACACAAAGCAATAACGAGCATTTCAACAATGCAGCCTGCCTAGTTCCAGGTAACAGTATGTTCAGCTAGGCTGTATTCCGTCTAGTCAAACTTTAATAGTTGTTAGAGACACTTTTTCTTAAGCATCTGTCTCCAGTTCTCTGCAGCATTTCCTTTTCAGTGGATTGAAGAACATGGAATATTTATTATAAAATGTATTTTTTAAATACTGAAACAGAGGCAGTAACACACAGTAGAACCCCGATTTAACAAAACTGCTTTTAAGGAATTCCCGCTTTTAATGAATATTCCCCTCGGTCCCAGCAAAACTCTCCTTAGAATAATGTTATTTTTCCCCACTTTTAACGAACCCCGCTTTAGGAAAAGTCCACTTTTAAAGAACAAACATGAAACATTCTTCAAATTAAAATTTTGTTTTTCTTCTTCTGTACAAGTATTTATTTGTTTCGTGTTAAACACAACATCAAGTAATCAATTCTTTCAGTCAATACATATTGTATTGAATATCTGTGCAGTAATACTAGTAAAAGCACCCATAATCGATTCTTTCTGTCAATATGTTTTCATATGGAATACTAGTGCAGAAATACCAGAAAAAGCGTTTGATGAATCAGCAAGCAGTTTCCGCCTTGTCTTTCATGTGTTACGATCACGCGGTCTGACGTCAGTCAAAACTTAAAAAGTGTGAGCTCTGAAGCGTTTTCTTGTGTTACAGTATTTATTTATTTTTTGTTTTACTTTTTCAGAATTATAGCCTATAAATGTAGAAAACATGAGATTCAAGAAAAGCTGATAAACTTCCATGCTGTCATAACACCGTCTTAACATTAAGTTACGTGATATGACAAAGAAGTATGATTTTGCACCACCTTCATGCTTTATTTTCCCCCGTTTCTTTCAACTCTTGCCTAAAGCTCCCTCTGAAATTCTCAAGAACTTCAGGTTCCTTCAGTTTATCCAGGTCCCATTTGCTTATTTTGTAGAAAGCAAGCTTTCTACAGTATGTCTGCCTAGGTGTGTTTGCGTTTGTGTATGTGTGTGTGTGTGTGTGTGTGTGTGTGTGTGTGTCTTTGTTTACCCTCCTTTTTTTTTTTCCCCCAGGGTAAGTCTTTTCTGTCCCGGGATTGGAATGGCTCTTTACCCACTCCCTTAAAACCCTCATCCTTTCCTTTTCCCTCTCCTTCCCTACTCTGTCTGAAGAAGCAGCTAGGCTGCGAAAGCTAGCATTTGTGTGTGTGTGTGTGTGTGTGTGTGTGTGTGTGTGTGTGTTTTATTTATTTGTGCTAGTATCACTACCTGCGCTCCTTCGCCTGGTAAGTAATCTTCATCTATTTTTTATATTTCTTTTTCCTGCTAGGAATTTTTCCTCTATAATATTCGTAGATTAAATAGTAGGTGCAACATAGCCCTTAGTCTAAATATAAAAATACATAATTTAAAATATCAACAGCTCGTAAAAGACTCACAAGCTGTTGATGTTTTAACATGTGTATTTTTATATTTAGACTAAGTGCTATGTTGCACGTACAATTTGAGCTCCATTTTTTAAATAAGATGACCAAGTTGTACAATTTGATATGACCAGATGATGGTGGAATAGTCCACTGAAACTGGTCTTCATAAAATAAATAAGTACTTTGCGATCTTGGTTTTTCACTTATGAAGATTATTAATAATTGCTTAGTTTAAAATTTCTGAACTCACGACATTTATTATTAATTAGCAAAATGTACTGTAGAGAGTAAAAAACAAGCTAATATTTAATAAGGTTTTGACTTCTGTAAAACAGTTATTTAATGTATAAATGGAAAATCCATGTTGAAATTTAAAAAATTGAGGATATATTGCAAATCACCACAAAGATTATCGTCAAGCTGCAAATTGGCACATAAAAAGAGACCATATCACACATACATCGTAGCTTTTGGCAGGGACCGCTGTCAGAACAGAACACATATTCATTCATACAATTACATAAAGCACAACTCACTAACATTAACCATCATTTCAGACTGTTGCAATCTGGGTAATGCCCTCAAATGAGAGCATATCTGAGTACGGATAGGAAAGGAAAGGAAAGGAAAGGAAAGGAAAGGAAAGGAAAGGAAAGGAAAGGGGGAGGATGAAGGGTGATGTGACGATAAATATACAAGAGCTGTCTGACAGAGCAAGTAGGTACCAGATGGCTGGAAAGAAATGCAGCTTATGAAAATATGGAAAGGAATAAAAAAGGGGGAAAATAGTTCCGACAGTGGCGAATAAGATAAGAGTTAGGATAAGCATAGGGTAGAGGGTGTGGAAACAGTTGGATATACATTGTATGGAGATGAAAAGTTACCTTAGGATGAGGCCTATATAATTTCAGGAACAGAGACTGTGTTGGTGGGATAACTCTGACATTCAGTTCAGAAAAGCCATTAGAGAAGGGGAGGGAGGAGGAGGAGTAGGCGGCTCCAGGTGGCCCAGGAAGTGAAGCAGCAACTCGCAACAGTTGAGTGGTGGCTATTCATTCTGATATAGGTCGTGAACCACCTTTCCCTTCTGTTCCCATCCTTTATTCTTCCCTTCTCTCCCACCTGACGAAGGAACTCTGTTCCGAAAGCTTGTCCCTTTGTCCCCTTTTTTTCTGTTTTTTTCATTTTGTGTTACTATCGGCGGTACAGCACAATGGTAAGTACTGGCCAGCCATTCTATCTCATTTCAACAATATTCATTCTGATATACAGCTTGTTAGTAATCATACTAACATAAAGTGCTGTGCAGTGATTGCAGAAGAGCTGGTAAATCACATGGCTGCTTTCACAAGTGACCCACTAAGATAAGCCTGTGATTGGAGTGGAACAGAAAGGGCCAGGTGGGTGGATTAGAAAGATCGTTTAATGGGATCATCCAAAAGATATAATCCCTGTGGTAGGGGGCTGGGATTGGAGTTGGCAGAGGGTTCAATTAGAATATTGTAGAGGTTGGGTGTGCAACAGAACACCAGTTTAGGAGGAGTGGAAAGGCTCTTGGCAGGATGTCTCTCATTTCAGGGAATAGTGAAACATTATCAAAGCTCTTATGAATAATAGTATTAGGTAATGAGTGATGCTCTTTTTTAGCACCCTCTACCCTAGACTGTTCCACTAATTCTTGTCTCATTCCATACTGCCATCACTATTTTGCCTTTTCTCCTTCCTTATGTCCACCCCTTATCCAACTGTGCTCATATGCTGCCTCTCCTTCCTCCCACATGTACCTTCACACTCTGTCAGCTGTCAGACAGTGACAGCATACATGTCCCCACCCTAAACTTGCATCATTCTCTCCCAACCCCACTCAGAGTTGCTTACTGCAGGCTGTCACTCAGAATGCAGTGGTCAGAGATGAGGTCTTGGGTTAGTGAGTTGCATTTCTATAATTTTATGAAGGAGTGTGTACTCTGTTCTGACAAAGGCTGTTGCCAAAAGCTAAGTTGTGTGTGATATATTGCCTTTAGGTGCTTGTCTGTAGCTCAGCGATAGTCTTTACACGAACTGATAACTATCAGGCCATGGAGTGCAGAAACCTGTATGAAATAGAAGGAAAAAGTCAAACATCTGTAACTTTCAGTCCCTTTTTCGAATGTCAGAACTTGTTTCTCTTCCGTCAATAAAATAACATCCCATTAATAAAAAGTTATATTTTGGTTGTATGCCTTCAAGAATAGACAGGATCCTCATTAGACATAATATTAAATGTGTTTTTCATCCACCTGCAAAACTGAGGAATCTGTTTTGTCCGGTCAAAGACAAAATTGGCCTTAGAAAGTGTGGTGTGTATAAAATTCCATGGCAATATGCAAAATCTTACACAGGGCAGACATGTCAAACTGTGAAACAGCGACATGTTGAACACACAGACTCTTGGGACAACTTTACAAGTTAGCAGTACATAGCATTGCCTGAACACAGAACATAGTATGTTTTATGACAAACTGAAGTTTTAGCCATAGTGCCACCATTTTCAGATAGTGTTTTCAAGATGTTCATAGGCAGCCATACAGCAGATAATCTTAACAGAGATACAGGTTTTCACATAAGCAGTGCTTGGTATCCAGTACTTGCCGCTATGAAATTGAAAGAAATACATAAAGACTCTGACACACGATGGGACACAGTGCATCTCCGTGATTTGGTTCAATTTCAGCATCTGGCAGCACAGACACTGTCCAGGGGGCACTCGTGGATTGTGCCTTCTTGGCTCCCAGTAAGGGGTACTATAAACCCCACTGACATCAACTCTGACTGTCAGTCATATCTTTAAATAAACAGTGGGAATCAGCACCTGAAGACCTCTAGCAGTCGCATCGAAGAAATATTGTAGGAAGTGCACTACATTGGCAAACCCGAAACGTTATTTGCAACAGATACTGTTGGAAAAGCTTGAAAAGACAACTTACTTCTTTACTTGCTTGAAATGTTACATTATTACCTCTGTCATTTTCTTTAGTAGAAATAATTTTACACTGACTACTTCTTAATATTCATAGTTTATCATTATTCACCTCCCTCTCTTTCTCTCTGGCCATGTTCTCACACATGCAGGGTTGGCCTTGTTAATATTTACGGGATGGCCGGATGCCCTTCCTGTCACCACCCCAAGCACCCCAGGAGGTTGTTGTTGTTGTTGTTGTTGTTGGTGGTGGTGGTGGTGGTGGTGGTGGCGGTGTTGGTTTTTGGAAGGGAGTAAACTGCAATGGTTATCAGTCCCTTGTTCATCTGAGAGGTAAAACATTGTGTTAAGCATTCCTAAGTAAATGCGATAACATGACATAGTTTAAAAGGAACAGGTAAATAAGAAGAAAGGATACAACTAAAAAAGAAAAAGGGATAAAAGGGCTGAAACAGTACAAGAGTTTTTGCTTGGTGATTACAGAAATATAAGGAACACATCCAGCCACTCTGGGACATTTTAAAAACACGTACCAAAAACACTTAGGCAGGTGGGGAACAGAGCAATGACAGACACACACACAAACTTTAAATGGATTTGTAAAATCCACACTCACAGATATAATTTAAGACAGAATCAACCATGGAGACATTGTCGGCTAAAGCAAGCTTTAAAGCGTCAGGGGTATTAAAATTTCATCGCTATGCAAGCTAAATTGCGGCATTCAAGTAAGATGTGGGCGACTGTCAAAGGCACACCACATCAACACTGAGGAGGGTCCTCGCAACGCAGAAGGTGACCATGCGTGAGCCAAGTATGGCCTATACGGAGCAGGCAAAGGGCAACCGACTCCCTGCGAGAAGCCCTCAGTGAGGTCTTCCAAGCAGTGGTAGATGGCTTGACAACATGGAGCTTATTTGGTTCAGTCGAGTCTGCCCATTCAGAATTCCAAACCTCAAGGATCTTGTGGTTCAAATGGGATCAGAGGTCTGAGTCTGGGAGGCCAATATCCAGGGACCGTCAAGTACTGGCCTGCTTGGCCAGCTGATCAACGCGTTCATTGCCCGGTATACCTATGTGGCCCGGCGTCCAGACAAAAGTGACAGAACAGCATCTTGAATTGCTCGCACCACAGAGTGTTTGGGGAGAAACTGGTAGAGGCCCTGTAAGCCACTCAGGTAGTCGCTGCAGATGAAAAACGACCCCCTGGCGGCGAGCTCTGAGATGTTCAAGAGCTCTCAAAATACCGACCAGTTCCAAGGTGAAGATGCTGCTTTCACAAGGCAATGATCGCTGTTCAATGTGGTCACCACAGACAAAGGCATATCTGGCACGGCCATCGACCAAAGAACCATCCGTGTAAATAATGTTTGCACCATGAAATGTGTCAAGCAGTGCTTGGAACCGGCGATGGAGAATCAGTGGCAGAATGGAGGCTTTCGAATCCTGGGACAAATCCAACCGAAGCTCCAGGTGAGGAATTGCCCAAGGGGGGATACGGGGGGAGTACTGGAAAGGTGGAGGAAGGGGTAGGGAATCAAGTGAGGAGAGAAGGGAACGGACACAGACCGCAATCGGAAGATCCGACCAGGGCCGACGTCGTGGGGAAGGTAGTGCAGAAAGTGGTGGCAGGGTGGAGCATGAACCCGGGCAATGTAAGACACCAACAACCGTTGCCAGCGATACCTCAGAGGGGGAACCCTAGATTCAGCTAGGAGGCTCGGTACAAAAAGCCCCCGTCACGAGACGCACACCAGTGTGGTGAATGGGGTCTAAGACCCGCAACGCAGAAGGGGCTGCTGAGTCATAAACCAAGTTCCCGTAATCAAGCTGCGACTGAATAAGAGCCTTGTAGAGCTGAAGGAGGGTGGAATGGGCTGCTCCCCAACCAGTATGGCTGAGCCATCGGAGAATATTTAAATGCCACAACACTTCTGTCTCAGCTGACATAGGTGTGGCCCCCAAGTCAGCCGGGCATCGAAAACCACCCAGGCAGAGCTCTGGGTCAGAGTGAACTACCCGACGGCAAAAGAAGTGCATCACGCAGGTTTTCTGCGCAGAGAACTGAAATCTGTGACTAGAGGTCCATGAGTGGGCCTTTCGGATGGCACCCTGCAGCTGCCGTTCAGCTACACCAATACTAATGGAACTGAAATACAAGCAGAAGTCATCGTCGAACAGGGAGCAACTGACCAATGACTCCACAGCTGCAGCAAGACTGTTTATTGCCACTAAAAACAATGGAACACTGAGGACAGAGCCCTGTGGGACACCGTCCTCTTGAATACCTCAACCTTCTTAGGCAGTGTATCTCTGTGGTAGATTAAACCCTGGACTGTGTTTAGTGATTTATGGGGTGTGATACTAACTGAAACATCACCCAGATTATAGCAGGCAAGTACTGCCTTCGACTAGTCTGGGGACGCCGTCTGTATCAGCGCAACCCCACTTTGCATTTTCGAGAATGACTCCACTTCGCCAAACTTATTCTCGAGCTGTTCTCCAAAGAACTGAGGCTTAGTGGTCATGAAAGATTCACCATCTGAACGCGCACAAACAAGGTATTGTGGTGAATATGGCTCTGATCTATTAAGGGCCCTTCATTTCTCCCATGGGGTGGCTAGGGAAGGAAACATCTTAGAGTCGTAGGTTGACGCATTACCCTCGGTTTTGCCACGCTTAGAGATGGCATTTTTGCGACCGCCCACACTATTAATTGCTCATTTCATTTCCGTCCCACGAGCAGCTAGAGAAAAGAGGTCCACCCAGGAAGAGCCCCACTTGCCTGGGTAAGCCTCAAACAACTGAGGTGCGGCAGGTTCCTCAGAGGTTGCTCACTAACGACTGTTCAACCTCAACAGCCATGCATCTCCTCGGCACATAGCACACATTGAGATTGAGGGGTTTGTTATAGAGGTTTGTACCGTCCTCGCGACCCGGGCGATTAAGCCAAGATCCTGGGCTAACATACAACATTCCATCGTCGCGCCGAATAATGGTTGTTGAAGCACGCACAAAGCTTACAGTATAGAGGACTTTTGTGCGACACAGCCCACAGCTCAGGACCCCGGGTTCGCCAAGCACGTACTCAGCAAATTAATGCTGAGCGCCTGAGGGGCCCACGGGAGGAAATGTGTACCCCAGATGTCTGTGTATAAATGTAAAGTGTTACGAGATGTTTGTGAATTGTGTAACTGAGGTGGGACTTGTGGACCAGCCTGTTATTCACCTAGTGGGATGTGGTAAACCGCCTAAAAACAATATCCAGGCTGGCCAGCAGTCTGCCCCCTTCATTAATCCGCCGGGAGGATTCGAACTGGGGCTGGTATGCCTCCCTGTCTTAGAAAGCAGTGTGTTAGACCACATAGCTAACTGAGTGAGTTGCTTTTCATTATTCTCCTCTCAGCTAAATATTATTGTATTCAAAATTTTGTATCACATTTAAATTATTCAATACAGGCGAGATCCAAAAATTTTATGAAGGTGTTGGTGAGTGCAGCAACCCAATTGTAAATGCAGTGATCAGTCTATCTGCACCATACTATATGGGTAGAGAGAAGCTTGATGTTGTTCTCTACAAACTTTAATCTTGATCAGAAGAGAATGTTTGGTATGATCACAAAAATTGACAACACTGATAATAATGCTGATGTATGATGGGGTTTTGTGAATGGAACTGTAGCACTGGAAAGAGCTTTTTAATAAAAAGACAAAGTCTGGGTTCAAACATATTTTAATTTTGATCAGTGCTCCAACAGGAATACCTGCATTCAATGTGAATCACAGCTTCCACTGGAACAGAAACAAAAGTTGAGTAGATTTCACTTTCTGATCAAGTCCTTCAAGTGCTGAGATCAGATTTGAAAGAAGAGATGTTCATTGTAGAATAATGGTCAATATCCAATGTTACACCAACATGTATTAATTTACATTTCTCCTATGCTACTACTACACACAAAAATCAGAGACCAAGTCTGAACAAAGTACAAATGGGCTTTGGTTCTTCAGTGCTCACATGCAGTCAAGTGTGCATGGCACTTTTGAAAGTGACAAGTCTGCATGTATTACATCTAATTAATGTCAGCTTCTGTGTTATCACTGGTCACAAGCACATAATCACCTAACATAATCAACTTTGAAGAATTTACCATCAAGACTTGCTGAAAATTATTACAGCAAAGTCTCTGAGAAAAACCACAAGAGATAGGGAGTGAGCTTTAAGAAAATTCATATCTGATGTACAATAATTGTTAATTGAGAAGAAAAAAGAATGATTACATCCAAAAAAGAAGTATGATCCCACAAAAAACATGAAATGTACAAAAATTCAAGACTTTTAACACATTCTTTCCATAGCAAAAAGTTTTAAGATATCATATAAAAAGAAGTCAGATATTTTAATTAGTATCTATGGAAGCATTTATTCAACAACTTTATCATAAAATTTTATCTAATTAGTTACCTACAAATATTAGGGATGGGTCGAATCCCAATTTTACCGAATCGAATCCAAATACCGAATCTTAAATATAACATGCGCCGAATCCCGAACCCGAATCGAATCTCGAACCCAAATAATCTGTCAGCTCAATTATATGTATTTAAAAAGAATTACTACCCTATCACAGCCAGTGATGAAGATAAAGCCTTCTGCGATGAATCTCAAATGACAACATTACAGTAAAATTTAAGAATTAAAATTTCATTTGGGTTTTTATTTTAAATTTTAAGAATTTTTAATACCCCTTATCCTCATGAAAGAAATTTTTATGAAACATTGAGATATATGTTGTTTAGATACTCTAAAAGGTAATAAGAAACTTTCTTCACTCTATTACCAACTGTTTCAGTTTGATGAAATAAAAAATAATTGCATAATGAAGTTTTACAAAGGAAAGAATTACTTTTTTTTTCACTTTTCAAAGGAGGGAAAAAAACTGAAAAGTGAGTAGATACTTTGGAAGTTTGAAAAATAGGTTCTTAAAAAAATAGGATGTGTAAATGTTTAATGATCTTATAGTCACTTATATAAGCCGTTATAAAATTTATTATACATCCAAAGCTAATTTATTTTGTTGGTTAAATTGTACGCCGCTTCTCGCCGGTCTGCAGTGGTTATGTTGGCACCAATGGTAATGAAGGCAACTCAGATGACCAATAAATGTTTTTTTCGTGGCAACTTCAATTAATATAAAAATTATTTTTTTCTGAACAGGTAAGGGTACATATAACAACCTGTCAACCAAAGAGCAGGTACAGTATTAATTTAGCTACGAGTAAAACAAGCAGCAATAACACTTACTCTGTACCTCGTAAAAAATATTAACGCAATTCTACACTTCATTGTTCATCTGTTGCCAACATAAGAATTGGAGCCCGACGAGAAGCGTCGTAAAATTTTACCGAATGAAGTGTAGAATTGCGTTAATATTTTTCACGAGTTACAGAGTAAGTGTTATTGCTGCTCGTTTCACTCGCAGTTAAATTAATACTGTACCTGCTGTACGGTTCTTGTATGTAACCGTGTCCGTTAAGAAAAAAATAATTTTTGTTTTAATTGAAGTTGTCAGGAAAAAACATTTATTGGTCATCTGATTTGCCGTCATTACCATTGATGCCAACATAACCACTGCAGCCCGGTGAGAAGCGTCATACAATTTAACCGGATTTATTGAAACAGACGTCAGATGTTTGTTGAATTGACGTTATCCCGCCTGAATGGTGCACGATTAAAACTTTTTTTCCACATAAGGTAGTAAATAACTTTGTTCCTGAAATCCTAGTGCTTCTCTAAGGTTCACATACCCCAGCACTTCACAAAATTCGACGAAAGAATATGCAAAATTAGAATGAGACAACTCGTGCAAGAATCGTAGGAGCCGTGTACACCGAATGAAGCGGCAGTGCGATCGATATATATATATATCGGATAGTGTTTCATATAGAAATGATAGCTCTGTGCGATAGGTATCGAAGAAGCGAATGTTCTGATTTTTACGAATATGTCATGATTTTAAAGGATGTGTTTAGTCAGGAACCTAAGGGTACAACGTAACTTGTGAGTGAACAAGTTGTACTCTTAGGTTCCTGCCTAGCCACATCCTTTAAAATCACGACATATTCGTAAAAATCATAACATTCGCTTGTTCGAATACTGATACCTATAGTTTAGTCTAACAACCATAGCTTTGACTGAAAAGTCCATTGACAACGAATTAAGGCCGATTCGCACTGTCCATCACGTCAACGTCACGTCACGTCAACGTCACGTCTCGGATCCGTCACATCAAGTTGTATTCACACTGTCCGTCACGTCAATTCGCTTTTTCCAGTGCTCCATGTTAAAAGTGAGGTTATGAGTGGCGACGTGTTATGTAGAAAGTCATATTATAATACTGTAATGGAAGAAACAACAACACTAAATGTTATTGATTGCCAAAATCAACTTTACAATGTATTTTTTGGGCTAACTTAATGTGGTAAAGTGCTGGGAACTGAAACATGTCAAAACATTGACATCTATTTTAAAGCGAAAAAAATAAAGTTTCTTGCTACTGCTAGCGGAGCGAGAGTTGAATGTCTGAAATATATCGATTGTATTGCCGTTTCATTCGATTTATACGGTTCCTAGGAAATTACCTGTTACAAACGTGACCTGCTACATTTGAAGTTGAGCAATACTAAAGTTCTATTTCCTTCGTTGAATAGTGTGTTAAAATTTAATAGTCGAAAATAAAGTGGAAACTAGACTCGACTTCCTTTTTTTATTTTATTTTTACAAGTGCAAAACTTTTAGCGGCAGTATTTACATTTGCGCCTACGAAGCAAGCCACTCACAACGTTTACATGTAACACATCTTCCAGAAGACGAAAACCGATTTTCGTAAACTGTTTTTCGCTATTGGAATGTTTACATGACCAACCAAAAGCGGAATTGGGAAATCGGTTTACGAAATCCGATTTTGGGAGCCCAAGTAAACGGGGTGTGTGTAGCACTGCTTAGACGAGGCGGAAATCTTACTTGTGGCGGCTCCTAGTGCCATTTTTCTCCTTCTATAATATTAGTTACCTACAAACACTTACAGTGGCCACATCAATATTAAACTTCTTTATTTCTGTAGAAAATATGACTTTGCAATCACACTGCAACATACTCTACTATTCAAAATGGGCTACATTATATAGGTGCTATAAATTTCTTTAACTAACTAATTAGACAACAATTTAAGAGAGAATTGTTGAAAAGGTGCTTCCATAAATACTACCAAAAATAACTGACTTGATTTTACATTAGATCTCACAACTTTTTTTTTTACATTAGATATCACAACTTCCTGCAACAGAATTGTTGTACATTTCATAGTTTTAATGGGATTGTCTTTGCACCACACACGCGCACACGCACATGCACACAGAATGGGAGTGGAGAAGCATAGAGAGGGTAGGAAATGTTAGGTGTGGAGAAAAAGGCGAGGGGGGGGGGGGTTACTGCAGGTTGAAGCTTGGATAATTTCGGAAGTGGAGAATGTACTGTAAGAATAACTCATATCTGCAAAGTTCAAAAAAGCTGGTGGTGAATGGGAGGATCCAGATGGCCCGGGTTGTAATGCAATTGTTGAAATCAATCAGAATATTGTGTTGAAACACAAAATCATGATTATAAAAGGGAATCTTAAAAAGTCCATTATTCAATAAAGCTTGACAACAGTTGATGTGCCAGTAAATGGTCTCAGTACCAACTACATCTATCAGTAGATATGTGTAAGAATGATTCTGTACACACTGAAGAAGGTGAACTAATTAAAACTATACAGAAATTTAGACACCAAGCAGCCATTTTAATACAATTCCAGGTGTTGGAAGGGTGTGCATGCTTTGTTGCAATACAGCATAGGAAGCACAAATTTTAAAGAAATACTTCTGTCACTACAGGTTTAACAGGCTGTTACATAATTCCAAACAGAAACTGTCAGGACTCCAATAAATAAGGGATTAAAACAATGGTTAGTGAAATATAACACTTGCTTGAAAGATAAAAGTTAAGGTTTAATTTCTTAACTGTGAATAAATCTACCTAGTTATAAACAGTTACCTTATGTTTCCAAATAATTTTCTCAGGTTTTTCTTTGCTCACAGCACATATGAAACCACTTGGTACAATGACCTTAAGTTCAAAAGGCAGTTTGACGTGAACACTAGAAGCACCTCCACAATCACCTCCATTTTCTCTCAGGTATTTTAAGTCATGCTGGCCAACACTAAAATTCCAACTGAAACAAAGTAAAATATTTTGTTAGGAAGTATGAACTGAAAACGTATGAGAAAGGCAACAGCAGTCTCACTGACCAGCATAAATATAATTTTAATCCAAGGAAGAGTACAACAACAAATAGTCTGCTACTGAGATTCTTAAGTAATTACCAAAATAAAAATCACAAAGTAACCTTCAGTCATAATAATAAATACAGGCTTTATTAAAACAACAAAAGTTGTTGAATGTGATGGGCAGTTAATACAATACAAAACTAAAAATTAAAATACTGTTTCAGATGAAATTATTACTGATGGACTGCAAAGACCTTGTCAGTCAAATGATATACAATTAAAATCAATGCCACTTTTTATGATAATCTCTCATGAAGCATAGCCTACCACAAGAAAATCTCTGAGAGCACTGTAAGCATGTGTTTTTTCAATCTGAGGGGTGTAGCAAAGTCTTGACTTGGAGTTTCGTGGCCACATGAGAAAGCACTTCAAATGTTCAAGCTTAAGGGACTTAACTACGGGGTTATCAGTCCCTAAACTTACAAACTACTTACGAACTAGCTAACACTAAGGAACGCACAAATATCCATGCCCGAGGGGGGATTCGAACCCCCGACCGTAGTGGTCGTGCATACCGTGACTGGAGCGAGAAAGCACGTGCAGCATGACTAATAACTTATGTTTCATGATCATATGCTAAAAGAGGCTTCTGTGTGACAAGGTTTTGTGAAAGCATTATACCAAAGACACACACAGGTGCGATACTTATTTTTGATAATGAAAATTAATTACACAATAAGAACAATTCAAACAGGCAAGGCCTTGTAGTGGTGAGAATTGACATGATGTCTATATCAACATCTTGAGGAACAGCTGTGTGAGAGGGGGGAGGGGGGGTGAAGGAGCAGCTATACAGTTCTGACAATTTAGTTTTTCATAATGATGATCTGTTGTGATAAAAACATCACAGCCACAGTGGAATGGCCGAGTACTCTAAGGTGGCTAGTTGCAGAGCACACAGGTGTGTGAGTTGTCCTGAGGTTAGTTTAACTTAGTTTAAATAGTTTGTAAGTCTAGGGACTGATGACCATAACAGTTTGGTCCAATAGGTTTACAAACATTTGAACATAGAAAACATCACATGGAACTATAACAACTAATGAAAGTGCATTTAAAACATGCTCACTTTGACATTAACACCAGAGTGCTCATAATGATAAAGTAGTTCCTAGGAAGGGAGGGAGCATATTAGGGTAGGGGTGTTTTTAATATCTTGGAAGAATAATGACGATTTCTGAGTAGCCATAAAGAAGTTTCTGTTTCACCCATGTTACAAATTTGTTGACTACAAATTTTTTTTTTTATATATGTATGAAATTATTAGATGCCAGGTATTTTTTTTTATACATAATGCTTTTAACTGGCAACCACACCAGTAAATTATTATGCTCTGAAATCATAACAAGCCCAGTATGGTGGCGACATGAGAAAGTCTAGAAAAAGTTTTACACTGTTAGAAGAAAGGGTGAATTGTTCAGAGTTTGCAGTTTTGAGAATTCAAAGAGCTGTATTTCTGAACTTTCAAGTTGATGCAGTTGCACAACTTTTAAAAAATGACATCCTTCATTTTGCCATAAAATGACCTGGGCCAAAATAGAGGACAGCAATTATGCAAGACTTTGCACCAAAATTAGTAGAATGAATTTCAGTAATCATACTTCAAACCAAATAATACAGTAGATGGCTCCTAGGATTGGCAGGAGTGAGAGAAAAAACAGAGTACAACAATACTTACTGAGAACATCTAGGACAGTTGAGCACATCAGACATTGTTAATTGACAGATTGTATGTTGTTGCTGTGGCTTGATAAAGATACCTACAAAATCACTGTAGCTTGTCAGCAAGATCATTTGTCGTTTCAGTCATGTTGCTAACTGTGATTGCTGAGAAGTGAATAACTGCTATTTTGATAGTGCTTTATAAGAGAGTTGAAAAATATCTAAAAAGCATGTACAGTAATTTGTAATAAAGTCAACCTAAAATTCTTGCATTTAACTGTAACTGAATGAAAATAAATGAAACAACCAGCCCAGAACATATCTATAGTAATAAAAGTGAAACTTATTACACTTACATAATTCCAATTTTATGTTAATTCTGAATTGAATAAAATGTAGTTTGTTTTAAAATAAAAGTACCATTTTGATGATGAATAAACCCAAAACAAATCAATACAGTAAACGAATAAACCAGTGCCAGTAAATTATATATAAAGCAGATAGTCCATACGTTTGTGTGTGTAAGTATTGTATACAAATCTAAAGTTTTCTTCCAATGTTTATGAAATTTTGCACACCTAAGCTTATATCCATGAGGACGCTCGCCATTAGGATCATGTACAACACATTGTTCATGAGATGTGATGTCAAACAATGAGACATGCGAAAAACTGCTGCATCAAACGACAGTGTTGCATATTCCCTCCTAAACCACTGGACTAATTTCAACCAAATTAGTTCCATAAATTCCTTACCAACGGGTTACAATGCTGTTGGGTTAAGAACTACATGGTTCAGGAGATAAAATATCAAATAATATGGTTGCAAGAAACTGCCACATAATGCTTCGAGACTGTATTCAGACACTGTATGAGAATGGCAGTAAGTAGCGACTTGCAACAAACTGTAAACATAATTTCAAATGTTTATTGAACTACTTCTCGCTGACAACCAAGGCAAAATTATGAAAGGAAAAAAGTTTCTCACTTACTACTTTTCCGCTATTCATGGACTAAAACTGTGGCATTCAGTATGACGTTACAATTTACAATTTGTACAATACAAATTGTAGCCACAGGAAATTTTACAGACAGTATACACACATATAGGTGAATATACCTTCAAAATTGTATCACAGTATAACATGTAGTTCATGAGATGAGATATGAGTAAATAAACTGTAACATTCATAGAAAACGTCCTATCATGCACCTAGTTTTAATCTGTTACTACTTTACTACTAATTGTATTTACAACAGATTTTACAGACATACAGCACTTATACAAATGAATATATATCTGAAAAATTATAGAATTGTACAACATATAACTCATAAAATATGAGAGCGTGTGAATTTTATATGCCATTTGTATTTTGATTGCTATCTTTCTTTGTTTGGATACTGCACATATAATTTTGTACATTCTGCATGACAGCCTTATTCTTATATATTCGCGGATAAATATGTTTTTAGGAAAAAAAAGGAGATGGACAGAGAGCGAAGGGATAGGAGCAGTACTAACTCAAGGCAGGAATAAATAAATAAATACCCGGGCAATGCCGGGTTTTTAACTAGTTCTTTATAAAAAGAACCATACAATGGGACGTCACTTAACAAGCATAGGGTGTGTAAAATCCAAGGAGTCTCCAACCCATACAAAAAATAGGGGACTCCCCCCCCACACACACACACATTACTCATTTTCTAAAGCAAATTACATACTTGCTTAAATGCAGTGTGTCTCTAAAGTCAGTCTCCACTTCCACAAACACACTAATTTGTTTTTCTTCTCTCTGCACATACTGGTACCTTTATGCTAGATGTTGGGCACAGAAGAGTGGGTAGCCATTGTTTGTGGTTTCGTGGATTATCATATGAAGTCAACGGAGGAGAATATGCCCATGAATGCCATAAGCTAACCCCATCAACAGCACACATAGGTTTGTTTGTGAAAGAATTTAAGTATAACTGCAGTGTGTGTGATGAATCACGTCATGGACAGCAACATGTATCGGCAAAAACAGTGCAACAGGTTGAAATAGACAGTGATATGACTGTGAAGGCATCAACTCAATGCCTCAGTAGGGAATTTATTTTCCCTCACAACTCTGAGTAGGAAATCCTAAGTCTCACTCTAAAAAAACATCCTTATCACATTCAGGTTCTGCAACACTTTGAGGATGAGGATTTTGCCTGTCGTCAGGCAATGTGTTACGACTTAAGGGACTGTATAGGGAACAAGAAATTAATGGACAACAATTTGTTCTCCACCATTGGCACACATCATCCACGATTACCTGAGGCTTCATTATATCATGCATTTACCAAAAGAGTCCTAAGCTACTCATGTATATTTTATCTGCTGATCAAATTTCAAAACAATAACAAGCAAAAAGTTCACCCCATTTCCGACTAATGCCGCCAACTACAAAATAACCTTTCTTAAGCCCGACTGCAAGCTTATGACTCAAATCCAACTACTGTAGTTATTTTTCGGGAATGGCTTAGAATTGTGTACGTTTTTCCGTTAAACTAGGGTCTCATTTAGATTTGAGTAAATACAATAAACAACATTGCCAGAGATGGAAGAAGACAGATAAAAATCCTAGGATTCAAAGGGAATGGCTGGAGCAGTGCAGATATCAAATGCAGAAAAGCAATGGGAGGGAAAGCATTTCTGAAGAAGCTAATTTGTCTACATCAGGTATTAAGTGGATGCTAGGAAATCTTTTCTGAAGTCATTTGGGAGTGCAGACATGTACATTAGTATGCTCAATTTTACTGAAATACAAACCAGGACTTTCCATTAGCCTGGTTTACAAAGGGTGAATGAACTGAAATGTAGTGCCGCAAGAAAACATGTCATATAGAGATAGATCATCTCACAACACAACATGCTCTACTCACACAATACAATTGCAGTTTTGACTGATGGTGTTTAAACATAAGAGACATCTAACATTGTCCAAATGAGTTTCCACCAACATAGATCTGCAATGATTACTGTTTGTGTTAACTGAAGTGCAGTCCTGAGTACATATGGGAAATTTTATAAACAGCAGGATGAGTATTGTAAAAACAGGTGCATCTTCTCACTACACTTAGCCTATCCCCAAAATAATGATCACTTTCCGCTGCAGCCAATCTCTTCAGAGGTACCACAGACTGACATACACAGCCACAGCACTCACTGTTGTGAAAGTTGTTACCAACTCAATTGAAATGACACTAGCGTTACTAATGGTGGGCAAGCCACCGAAAGAGTGATGTTTATTTATAATTATTTGTGTAAGTAAATGTAGAAATAGTTAGTATAATTTTTGAGTTACAAGCATTAGTAAAATATCGAGACACGTACAGAATATGGAAATTAGGGTAAAAACAATTGAACTTAACTGATTTAGTGAAATAAAGAATATGTATATATTTGCAACTTATTCTGCTGAAAGTAAGTAGAATACATCCATAAGATAAACAAATTTCTATTGTGATTTATTATTATTATGACAGAGTTTTTTTAACACGTATCAATTCGATATGGAGTCTAGTTGTTGTGGTCTTCAGTCCGGAGACTGGTTTGATGCAGCTCTCCACAATACCCTTTCCTGAGCAAGCCTCTTCATCTCCACATAACAACGGCAACCTACATCTGTCTGAATCTGCTTACTGTATCCATCTCTTGGTCTTCCTCTGCGATTTTTATCCCACACACTTCCCTCCAATGCTAAATTCACAATTCCTTGATGCCTAAGAATGTGCCCTACCAATCTATCCCTTCTTTTAGTCAAGGTATGCCAGAAATTTCCTTTCTCCCCAATTCTGTTCAATACCTCCTCATTAGTTACGCGATCCACCCACCTAATCTTCAGCATTCTTCTGTAGCGCCATATTTCAAAAGCCTCAATCCTCTTCCTGTCCGCACTGTTTATCGTCCATGTCTCACTCCCATACAAGGCAACACTCCATACAAATACCTTCAGAAAGGACTTCCTTAGGCTTAAATCAATATTCGATGTTAACAAATTTCTCTTTTTCAAGAACGCTTTTCTACCCATTGCCATTCTGCATTTTATATCCTCTGTACTGCGACCATCATTTGTTATTTTACTGCCC
Organism: Locusta migratoria; assembly: GCA_026315105.1. Classification (NCBI taxonomy): domain Eukaryota; kingdom Metazoa; phylum Arthropoda; class Insecta; order Orthoptera; family Acrididae; genus Locusta; species Locusta migratoria. Next base: position 16,834,057 of record CM048747.1, on the reverse strand, counting down.
AAGTAACAAAACTCATCTACCGCCTTTACTGCTTTGTTTCCCAATCTAATTCCTTCAGCATCACCTGATTTTCGTACACTGCACTCCATTACCCTAGTTTTGCTCTTGTTAATGTTCATCTTATATGCTCCTTTGAGCACACTGTCCATTCTGTTCAATTGCTCTTCCAGGTCCTTTGCTGTATCTGACAGAATTACTATGTCGTCGGCAAAACGCAATGTTTTTAATTCTTCCCCCCTGAATGGAGTCTAATGATTCACAAATTTTTAGGATTCACTCATCTATCTTATACGCACATATTCTTTTGAATGTGATTACTTTAGCTCAAGAAGACAATGTCTTGAAGATTCTTGCCATTTGTGGTTCAGCTGTAGCAACAATTGTGGAATTGTGTTCTTATTTGTTGACAACAGTTTGTTTGCATTTTCCGTTATCTTGTAACGTCTGTAACTTTTTCTGTCAGCTATATTTGTGGTGGCCGATATGGTATGTTAATACTGTAGTTCTTGCATTCTATATTCATATCCTACGTTCCCCCCTCACCAATTTTACTGGAAATGTAGTGAAGAAATGCTAACGAAAATGTCCAAATGTTTGTAAGTCTATGGGACCAAACTATGTTTGCCCCAGCCCCTAAACTTACAAACTACTTAAACTAAGTTAAACTAACCTAAGGACAACACACATCTCCATGGCTGAGGGAGGATTCGAACCTCCGATACGGGAGGCCGCATGATCTTCAATATGGTGCTCCAGATTGCTCGGATACTCCTGCACGGCAAACATTAATGTTCTTGGATAGAAAAGTGATATCTTTCTGCCAAACTACAGGTCTTCCAGTGTTTTCTAGCCAATTTTCTATTTTTAATAGTAGATAAAATTATTCAGTAAAAGCCTGTATGTTACAAGATAATTGTAAATAAACTGTGTTGCAATGTACTGTTTCATACCTCATCAGGGATCTTAGATAACCTAAGAAAGACAAAGGTGGGGCAATTTGTAAGTGATTATCTATTTTATTACTATACATGTGTTCCCTATTGTAAAAAGTATGTTAAAATCAATATAAGCAATACTATTCACACTCATCCAATATCATATTCAGAAATGTAGCTTGCCAGCCACTGCTGTCACAGTGTGTAACAAAAATTTGCTGGAGTGTTGTGACTGTATATGTTAGACTGTGGAGGTACGTTGAGATCAGCTATTACAGCTATCTTTTATTGACTTTCATCTCAATCTGTAATACTACAAACCAGTTTCCTGTACAAGTCAGATGTTTTCAAGTAGTTTACAGTATAGTTGGTTCATATGTGTCAGTGTAGTATTAGAAGAGTAACATTATCATTTTCTTCTCCTTCAACTGCTTTACAATTTCAAATTACTGTCATTTAACAGATATTTTACTAATTTACAAAAAACCTCCATATGAATTTATTGTTTCCTGCATGAACAAGAAAAGACCTCTCTAAAAGATAGAATTTAAGAAGAGTGTATCAACTACTATTTGTACTTCTAAAATAGCCTTTATGCAGAACAAATAATTTACACACCGCTCCTCACCCGTGCGAGCTTCCACAGCCCTGACTGTCTGTGTCTGACGTTGTACAACAATAACATCTTGGCTGTATGAGTTCTCTTGAGTATAATTTGTGCATCCTTTCATTGAACACTCATACAATAACTTGCCTGTTTTCACTTCAACACCATAAGTTCTGCTCTCCTTTCCACCTAGAAATAAAGACGTATGAACAGCTTACAACAGCATATACAAAGACAGAAAATGAGTAAAAGTATAGACCATGGCAAGTAGGATATTTACTTGCCATGAGGTGTGATAGGAACAGAAGAGAAGTCAGTTATGAGTCTACACAGCCAATGAAGGAGTACTAGACTGACAGTGTGTTTCAAAGCAACAGGTAGGAATATTGTCACATTCTTATGTCAATGTACTACAAAATTAGAAATATGTAACACATTAGCAATAAATAGTCCAAGAGTCGTGGCAACTGAGAATCTGAATTTAATTATTGTTTATTTCATCAGCACCAATTTAAGCTGTGCTATTAGGATCCATCCTAACCGTAATTGGTAATTACTGCCATATTCAGAAGAAAATAATCTATTGCTAGAGAAAACAGTGAAATTAATTTCCTTTTTTCTCATCTATCACTAGTTACATAATAGATATTAAAAATAGACAAAGATTACTCACCAGGCGAAGGAGCACAGGTGTGACAGCAGCACAAATAAACAGAACACACACTCTCTCACACACACACACACACACACACACACACACACACACACACACACACACACACACACACACAAACGCAAGCTTTCGCAACCCAGTTGCTTCTTCAGGCAGAATGGAAGGAGAGGGAAAAGGAAATAATGAGGGTTTTAAGGAAGGGGATAAGGAGCCATTCCAATCCCGGGAGAGGAAAGACTTGCCTTGGGGGAAGAAAAGGAAGGGAAACAAATACACACACACCATTCTTTGGTTTCTATGGTATGTCTGCCTAGGTGTGTTTGCGTCTGTGTAAATGTATGGGTGTGTGTGTATTTGTTTACCTTCCTTTTCTTCCCCTAAGGTAAGTCTTTCCTCTCCCGGGCCTCCCTTAAAACCCTCATCATTTCCTTTTCCCTCTCCTTCCCTTCTGCCTGAAGGGTTGCGAAAGCTTGCGTTTGTGTGTGTGTGTGTGTGTGTGTGTGTGTGTGTGTGTGTGTGTGTGTGAGAGTGTGTTCTGTTTATTTGTGCTGCTGTCACACCTGTGCTCCTTCGCCTGGTGGGTAATCTTTGTCTATTTTATATATACAGTAAAACCTCGTTTTTACATTCTCGGTTTTTACGTTTTCCCGCCATTTACACAATTTTTTGTCGGTCCCGTCAAATTTCCTATGTTTACAATGTTAATTCTCTCTCATTTTTGCATTAACATATTTACGCTTTTCCCGCATTTTACACTTTTTGAAAGCATGTTCGTGAAGAAAAGGGACGTAATGTACATAAACTGACACTAGCATGGCTTTCCCCTTAAAGTATAGCGCTTAAAAATTATTCGCATTCGAGTTTCTTGACACTTTGCGTTTATTCAAACGTATATTTCGCGTTTCATTGTTGACTTAACGAAGCGCCGATTTGTGGCAATGTAGTTCTTCTTTTCACCAGCTTCTTTGGCAGGGCACCTGTCGTGTACTCACACGGTTTGTTGACGAGAGTCCTACACTTCAAAACCTGGTTCCGAAATCTATGTCTTACCATTATAAAATCTATCTGGTATCTCCCAGTGTCTCCTGGTCTCTTCCACGTATACAACCTTCTTTTGTGATTCTTAAACCAGGTGTTTGTTATAACTAAATTAAGTTCTGTGCAAAACTCTACCAGGCGGCCTCCTCTTTCATTCTTTTTGCCCAGATCATATTCACCCACTATCTTCCCTTCCCGTCCTTGTCCTACTACCGAATTCCAGTCTCCCATAACAATTAAGTTTTCCTCTCCCTTAATTGTCTGAATAATTTCCTTTAGCTCCTCATATATTTCTTCGATCTCCTCATCATCGGCAGAGCTAGTTGGCATATAAACCTGTACTACTGTTGTCGGTGTTGGCTTCGTATCTATCTTGAGAATGATAATGCGATCACTATGCTGGTCATAGTAGTTTACCCGCATTCCTATTTTCTTATTCATTATCAATCCTACTCCTGTGATACCCCCAATTGATTTTGGATTTAGAATCCTGTACTCACCTGACCAGAAATCCTGTTCATCCTGCCACCGAACTTCACTAATCCCCACTATATCTAATTTCAACCTATCCATTTCCCTTTTTAAATTTTCTAATTTTCCTACTCGATTATGGGATCTAACATTCCACGCTCCGACCCGTAGAATGCCAGTATTCTCTTTCCTGATGATCACATCCTCCTGAGTAGTCCCCGCCCGGATATCCGAATGGGGGACTATTTTACCTCCGGAATATTTTACCCGAGAGGAAGCCACCATCATATGTTCATACAGTAGAGCTGCATGTCCTCGGGAAAAATAACGGCTGTAGTTTCCTCTTGCTTTCAGCCGTTCGCAGTAGCTGTGTGGCAAAGCCACATTAGCTGATGTTACAAGGCCAGCTCAGTCAATCATCCAGACTGTTGCCCCTGTAACTACTGAAAAGGCTGCTGCCCCTCTTCAGGAACCACACGTTTGTCTGGCCTCTCCACAGATACCCCTCCGCTGTGGTTGCACCTACGGTACGGCTATCTGTATCGTTAAGGCACGCAAGCCACCCCACCTCGGCAATGTCTGTGGTTCATGGGAGTGGAATAACAGATATGAATGTAATTAGTGAATTGTTTTATTTTCCGCAACCTTTATTATTATTATTATTATTATTTAATAACATAACTAGCTGAAGTCATTTTCTATTACTTGCTGTTGCAGAAGTTTGTACAATTAGCAAACATTAATTACTTCATGCCAGAGGCATATTGTTAGAGTTCAGATAGTATGCTAATTAGTATTTCTGATAAAACTAATTAAATTCTTCTCCCATAATATTAAAGTAGGTATTATTATGTTTCAAAATTAATGTTAGGAAAGCTTTGCCCTCACTAGTTTCTGTATAATTACTTTTAATTATGAAAGTATTGTTGATAAACCTATTTAGTTAAATATGTAAATGAAATACTATTAATCTAACTTAGACTTGCATATCAATTAACTCAGTACTATTTACTGTATCTTTTACTATAGCCAGTTGTATGTAATTGTTTACATTTCCATTGTAATTAATTTAATGTACATAATTAACAATACATAACTGTCAGTGTAATTGTTTGGAAGATATAAATATGATGCTTTTGCACCATGTAGGGGAGTCTTGTTACATCATGTTAAGAGGCACAATCCACACCAGTTCTGAGTATTATTTGGAATATTGTTTCATCCCTGATTGGAGGCATTATCCATGCCAGTAAGGAGTCTTATTTCGTGATATATCTATGTTACAAACCATTTCACTTTGAACTTTAATTTTGAACAATTATGTAAAAGTTCATCAGTGTTAGACATATGGAAAGTATTTATACCATTATGATTAAAAGCTAAATACTTCTGATCCACACTGTACACCTCAGACTTTAGTATTCCACACACGAACTGTGTAAATTTGTATTATTGGCGTATGGAATGTAAGTACCAGATTTTAGAGATTGTAATTAATGAGACTTGTATGCTGGCCATAAAAGGGGGACAACTGGGCACTAATGAATCATTAAAAGTGTCAAAGAACAGAAATTCTGTGTGTCCCCTACGTTATTCATAGCAGATTAGTTTTGCCTCATGAAATTTCAACCAGCCACTACCGAGAGCGCCAATCAACGAGAACTTCAAGATCCATCGATCTATGACCCGGTACGTTGCAACCTCCATGTAGGCTCCAATCTTCCTAATTTCATCCTCATAATAGTTTCATGAGATATACGATGAGGAAGCAATAAATTGGTTGAATCTTCCTAAAATATGTTTTCCTTTAACTTTGATAGAAGCCCATACTATGATGAATAACCTCTGTCTCACAGCACCTGCCACTGTAGTTGGCAAATCATCCCCATAATGCTTTCTGCTTACTAAATGAACCAGTAACAAAGTATACTGCTCCTCTTTGGGTCTTTCCTATCTCGTCTAACAATACAGTCTGATAGGGATCCCACAGTGATGACCAATAATTAAGTATGGTCAAATGAGCGTTGCGTTCTTTTGACAATCGACTACACTGCCTGAGGATTCTTCCAATTCAAATCTAGCAACTGCCTTACCCTCGATTAATTTTAAGTGGTCTCACCAGTTCAAATCCCTCGTTATGCCCACTCTCCAGGTATTTTATGGAAGTAACTGCCCCCAAAGATTGTTTTGCAAGTTTGCAGTCATAAAATAAGGAATCTTTCTGTGTATTCTTGATACATTACATCTGTTTTTGTTTAGAGTCAAAATTGCTTTTCCCTGCACCAGGTATTAATAAGCTGCATGTATTCCTGCAATTCACAACACTTTGTCAGTGATGGAGCATCTGTGTATACTAAAGTATAATGTGCAAACAGCCTCATGGGACATCCAAGGCCCTATAACACTCCCTTGGAGCACACCAGGAATTACTTCATCATGGGGAAACTTCTCCCTAATGATAATGACATGCTGTGTTCTGTTTACTAGAAAATCGTCAGTCAATCATACAGTTGATCTAATACTGCATATGCTTGTATTTTGTTCATTAAGTGACAGGGTGGAACCATATTTCCAGAAGTCAAGAAACAGGTCATGTACCTGAGAGTCTGTACCTATTTCTTTCTGCGTCTCGTGGGTGAATAGAGTGAACTGGGTTTCACATGATTGTTGCTTTCGGTACCCATCTTGAGTGCTACAGATATTTTCAGTGTCCAGAAATGTCACTTTATGAGTACTACAGCAAACTAATTTAAAACTACTGTCATGAAAGGAAAAGTCAGTCATGTACAACTGCACGCTCAACGAAGGATCTTTACCCAAAGACTAGAATGTTGCAAAGGCCACAAAGATACTTCAAGAAAGGCAGCAGGAATAATCCACTGAACTACAGACTTAGTAGCCACAAAGTTAAGTAATTTAACTTTCTGCATTTTTAGTGGTAGCTAATTCTTAAATTACTTTCTGGTTTTTGTTTTAAAGAACTTGTTCCCACATATTTGTTACAGACTGTAAATTCAAAAATATAACTAGATAGAGATGCCTAGGGTCAGCACCTGTCGTGAACAGATTCAGAAGGAATTGGCCACTGTTTGTACACAAGTGGAAGCTCTATCAGCGTACTTTCATACTGTTGCCCTGGGCTGCAGTGCCACCAGATCTTCTGAGGTGAGTGCTAGGGACCTCTGGTGCCTATGACAATTCCCAAGATCCCTGATGCCACGGCGTCTTCAGGTTCCCTTGTCCCTGCCGGTCAACAGTTGCCTGATGGCAATTGGCAAACTGTGGCAGGGTCATGAAATCCTGGGCAAAAGGCAAACCCTAGGACTGGCCGTAAGGCTGTCCATTTAAGCCTCAGCAACTTGTTTGAGATGTTGTCCACTGCTAATAGTACCTCTTCGTCAACACAAGTCTACCATATCTGTTGCAATGGTATTCGATATTCATGAGAGGTCCAGACAAGTCCTGAGGGTAGATTTGATTGTCACTGGGGGACGGGTGATGGAGCCCCTGAAGTAAATAGTGGGAATATCAGGAAGAAGACTACTGTGTACTCTATCTGCTTGCTGGGGGATCTTATGAGATACGTGGAGAAGACTCTGTCAGCAGTGAAAAAGAGCACTGTGTGCGACCCACTGTAAATTGTTGCTCATGTTGGTACTGATGACTCCAGCCTTCCAGGTTCAGAGGCTACCCTCTGATCCTATAGACAGTTGGCAGATTTGGTGAAGGCAACAGAAGTGGATGCAAGCACTGTCAGGCTTTGCTAGCACTTAGCTAGATAACCATCCAGATTGCAGAGTGCTGTTGGCATGCGGGTTGCGCTCAGCCCTTGAGATGACAATTCAGATGCTACTTGAATGAGAGGTAGTGGCTCCGGACCAGAAATCCGATGCAACGGCTGGGAGTGAGGGGCACTGACCACGTTCCTCTCCATAAAGCATCCGGTGATGCCTTTGGGCGGAGGATGTCACAACGGCTGGTCAGTACCTGTTGGGTTCTCAAGGTCTGTGCATGACGGAGTTTAGTTTTAGTTTTTAACTACACTCAAGTTGTTGTACATTGATCCCAACAGTTGCAATAATTCAGTTACAGCAAATTCATGCTTGTACTATCTGTTACCAGTTGTGTTATGCAATTTTGTCAACACCTCTATGGCAACACCAGAGTACAGTTTTCATTTGTGCTTTGTTGTTAGAAGCTAACAATAGCACTGCAAGTTGTCAGGAATCAATTTACACTGACACAGCTATAGTCCTGCTTGTAGGTTGGAAGGGGAGCTATTGATTTGAAGCATCATACCCAGAACCTGTCTTGGTCTTCCAGTTTGGAGCTGAGTGCAAGGCTTAAACTAGAGGCTCAGAGGATTTGTCTCAATCTTAATCTGTCGATGTCCACTACCAGATACAGAAATGTATAGTGATAAAAAATATGATATTACAGATGCGATATGTGAAATAATTTGGTGGAAAGTTAGGGTTAAAAGTGGCTTGAAGATTGTCATTTGATGTTTTTATAGAGACCCGGGTTCGAATCCCGGCTGGGTACACATTTTCAGCTTTGCCCAATCGCAGTTGATGTCATATATTCTATGAATGTTGAATAATAACAACTGCAGGATCAGAAGTGACGTCTGTTCTCTCGGAACAGATGCCACATGTATATATATAATATGCCGGTGACGGGCAATGATCCTATCGTTAGTGGGAAGGGGTGGGCAAAGTTTGAAGCCCTTACTCTTACGGGAATTAGTTCATAACTACGAGTTTGAGTACTGTGGGCAGGGCGAAGCTGGGAATTTGTATCTGACGGGAGGCATGCTTAGGTAGTCCTTGCAGGTGCGGTGATCACTGTGTCCCCAGTGGTGTAGGGGTCAGCGCAACTGCCTAGAAAGCAGGAGACCCGGGTTCGAATCCCGGCTGGGTACACATTTTCAGCTTTGCCCAATCGCAGTTGATGTCATATATTCTATGAATGTTTTTTATAGACCCCTGACTCTGCAGAAGTAGTGACAGAACATCTGAGAGAAACTTGGAAAATATTATGCACGCTTTTCCTAGTCATGTTATTATTTTATAAACAGATTGTAACTTACAGAATATAGTCTGGGAGACTCAAGTAAGTGCAGAGTAAAATTACAAAAGATGGAAAACATCCACTGTAGTTCAACAACTGATTTAGAAACCTGTTAACAAAGCAAACAGAATTTTACTGCAAATATAAATCTAGCCAAAGCCTCCTAAACAAGCTTATACAATGCCACATTGCAACGTAGGGTCTTGTGAGAGGCATTCAACAACTTCAAAAGCAACATTTTATGTACCAATTGGCAGAGAATCCTAATAAATTTTGATCAAATGTTAAATTGGTAAATGGATAAGAACCATATGCCTAGGCACTCCAGGACCATTATGGCATTGCAATAGAACATGATATGCAAAATTTGACTTTGTCCATCTTAATTATGAATGAGGGGCTTCCACTGTATATCTTGTAATGAAAAATAATACCATCAGCTGTGTTCAATACATTTATTTAGCAACCAATTATATTGACGTTAATCCAGCAATATGCAGGTTTCTTATTTTAAGGGCCTGAAGATGATGGCATTGACCGTCGAAACTGGTTGCTAAATAAATGTTTTGAACACAGCTGATGGTATTATTTTTCATTACATGACATGCAAAAGGCTAAAATACTATATTTTTTCAAAAGATGTTTCACAGATGAAGACTGCACTGTAGTTACTCCTCTAAATGACTGCACAGACAACAAAATGACGGATAGTTAAATAAATGGCACACACGTAAAAAGTAACTGAAACATCTCAACAGATGAAAGGCTGTTGGACACGATCATCTTCTAATTTGATTTTACATGGAGTACGCAAAGGAACCCTTCTATTAGCTGTGTACTGTAGGTCTCTAGAACACTAAAGCATTACTAATGATTTAAAAACAGGTCAGCCCAGTTTTCAAGAAGGGTTTCACACAAATGTGCATAACTATGGGTTATGTAGAATTTTGGAAGAAGTTTACATTCGAGTATGTCCTGTGTTATGAGATTTATGGAGACCATAAGTCTTCACTGTAGAAATCCACGTGGGTTCCAAAACTAACACTCAGGTGAAATACAGCTTGAACTATTCGTCCACGAGACCCAGAGGGCAGTAGAAACCGGTTCCCAAGTAGATGCCATGTTTCTTGACTTCTGCAAGACGCTCAATATGGTTCAGCACAGTCACTTAATGAACAAAGTAAGAATGTACAGATTGTCAAACCAACTGTGTGATTAGATCATAAAGACTTTCTAGTTAATAGAACACAGCACATCTTTTCCAAGGGAGAAAAGTCTTCTGGTCTGAAAGTGATTTCTGGCAAGCCATAGATGAGTGTTGTGAGGCAATTGCTTTTCACAATAAATATAAATGACATTATAGACATTGGAAGCTTAATGAGGCTTCTTGTGGATGATGGCGTAGTACATTGAAAAATTGCAACACTGGAATATTTTAGTGAATTCTGGAGAATCTTCAGCATATCGACAATTAGTGCCAGGAATGGCAACTGACTCTCAACATAAGCAAAGGCAAAATGCTATGACTACTTAGAAAGAAATATCCTTTATTATATAATCACACAATAGCAACACGAAATCTGCTCATCAGTGTAGATCCATGCTAGGTAGGGTTGACAGAGGATATAGGGAAGATTCTATGGAGAACAACATGCTTTGTTACAGGTTCATTCATTAAGTGCAAAAGCATCATGGACATGATTGGTAAACACTGCAAGAGAGACAATCTGTAACACAGTATGAGCTTCTGTCAAAGATGTGGGAGCATATGTTTCTTCAAGAGTTGGACAATATATTGCTTCCTCCTATGAGCAGCTTGCAGAAAAACCACGGCGATAAAATTAGAAGCCAGACAAAGGTATACTGATAGGAGGAGGCAGTGACAATTGTACACAAAGTGCTTTCATTGATCAAATATTGAATGCAATAAATAACCAAACTTTGTCTGTTGGAATTTTTTATGATCTTTCAAAAGCTTTTGATTGTTTAAATCATGGAATTCTTCTACATAAGCTTTAGCATTGTGGTATTATTGGGGCAGTGCACAAGTGGTGTAATTCATACTTTAATGGAAAGAGTGCAGAAATATTAAATAAGTAGTTCGGGTAAACTGCGAAAAACAGCTGATTCCTCAAACTGGGGAGCTATCAACAATGGGGTCCCATAGGGTTCAGTCTTGGATCCTGTTCTGTTCTTGATATATTAATGATTTACCATTCTATGTTCACAATGATGCAAAGCTAGTTCTTTTTGCTGATGATACAAGTATAGTAAACACACCCAACAAACAAGAATTAACTGATGAAATTGTAAACAACGTCTTTCAGAAAATTATTCATTGGTTCTCTATAAATTGACTCTTAATAATCTGCAATACTCCTAAACTGACACATTCCACATCATTATGAAATCTTGTATTCATGATCGATGGAGCAAAATATTAATATAATCTTCCCTTGCCACCCTCCGTAACGTGGCTTTCAGAGTATGGATGTAGATGGAAATTCCATAACAATACAATGCATTCGCTCCAGCACTGATTCACTGTCAAAATCAACATGAAATTACCTGTTTCAAATCATTGGTGGGCATAGGCATATGATCATAAAGGACTTCAAAAGTAGAACCTCTCCATTAATTTTTAATAACTGTTCACTACTGAAACTTACAACTATCGAGTAGATTCACTAATTCCATAACACATTTATTCCAAGTGTGATGACACAATAATAAATCACAAAACTTTCAGTGATATCTTCAAGTAAATCAAATACATGGTGCTAGTGAACAAGATATTAGTTGCATGACAAGACAAATCCAATATTCAAAACTGACATACACTATTGAAAAACAGAATGCAAGGTGCTTAAGTTTATTTGACACCACATTCAAAAACATACATTTCACCACAGATTAAGTTGACAACGTAAGAACTAAAAGCCATTAGATTGAAAGATTAAAGTCTGCCTTTACCTGCAATGAGCAAATCATCCGAAAAAATAAATGAAGAAGACTGGAGCAAGTTGTCAGCTGTTATTGGTACAGCTTCAATACTCTCACCATTAAATTTATACAGCCCACCACTTAATGAGGGAATCATTCTCACCCAATGTCCATTATTTGACAGCTAAAACAGAAAAGCAATATTTAGTTATTTTTACAACTAGAAATGTAACTACAACTACAAATTGATTCAAGTCAATATACACATTTCTCCACAAAGGCCACAAGTGTATTTAGAAAAAGTATCTTTTATTACCACATTAATATAATGGACAACTTCTTAAAAACACTTATATCTTCATCTTAGTGAAAAAGAACATTAACTTGTGTAAATCAAATGCTACTGCTCTAAATGATATGCAAAAGACTGAGTCACATAAACTGCTTGCCAGCTTTGTTGATATTACACATGACCTGCAACCTGGCAGCTATGGTAGAAATCTGTTCTAAATACCTGCAGTATGCAAATAATGTTTTTCTTCTCCTACAAACAATGACAAAAAACTATTTAATATAAGTTCTCAGGTGTTAAAAAATATGTATAAAATACTAACTAGAACCTTTAGCTGACTACACCAATAAGGTACATAAAAACAGTTCAGAACATTGTTGTCATTTTCAGTCAAAAGACTTATGCAGCTCTCCTCATTACTCTACCCCATGCAAGCCTTGTAGTCTGCAAATAAAAAGTACAACTCTGTGAATTTTATCTCCCACATTTCTAATACTAAACTGACTATTCTTGATGCCATATAATGTGTCATAACAGTCAGTTATTTCTGTTAGTTAAGTTATGCCACACATTTCTTTCCTATCTAATTCTGTTCTACATCTGCTTATTACACAATCTACCCATTTCTTATGGTAACTATTTATCCTCCACATTACATTCCCGTACAAGGCTAAAATCCAGACAAATGCCTTCAGAAAACACTTCCTAACACTATAACATTCTGTATGAAAAAAATTATCTTTTTTAGAAATGGTTTTCTTCCCACTGCCATTCTGTATTTCTATATCTCCATTGTCTTCTGTATTTTTAAATCTTCTCTACTCCAAGCATCGTAATTTATTATACTGGCTAAATAACAAAACTGATCTACTACATTTATTCTCTCATTTCCTAATCTAATTCCCTTAACAGTGCCTTATTTAAGTTGACTACATTCAATTACCTTTGTTTTGCTCTTGTTTATGTTCATCTTATATCCCTCACTGAAGACACTGTCCATTTCATTCAACTACTCTTTCAAATCCTTTGCTGTCCGAGACAGAATTACAACAATATCTTTTCCATCAAATTTGATTCCATTCCCATATTTCTAATTGCTTTCCTTCATAGCTTGGTCAGTGTACAGCTTAACAACAATGGGGAAAGGCTACAACCCAATATTACTAAATTTCCAACTACTGGTCTCCTTTCATACTCTTCACCTCATTAGCCATCTAGAATGCACAGGTGTGTGTGTGTGTGTTTTACAGGGGTTGGAACTTAAATAGTGGCAACACTGCTGTGGAGATACTATGCATTGGAATCTACTGCTGTTGCTGATAGCACATGTTGTTGACATACCTACCTTACCTCTGAGCAAATGAGACTCGCCAGTTCCACATCACCGTACGCATAATCAAGGAAAACACAGTCATTTGTGAGCGAGCAGTCTTAATGTTACAGAGTCACTATGTTTTCAAAACAGGAAAAACGAAGTTGTATCAAGACTGACTGTGCCAGAGGTCGTACAACATGACAGTGGCATCAAGGTCTTCAAGAGGCATGTGGGGAAATCAGTGGTACGTTGGGTAAAAGCCTCCAACGAAGGTCGGCAAACTGCGACAGACATGCATCAGACAGGTTGTCTTAGTATTTCTGAAGAAGTAGTGAATACTGTTGCTGCGTTAGTGAAAAGTGATTGAAGGCAACACTTTCTGCACAATCCACCCACCATTTTGCGCGACAACGCATGGGCGCATATAGCACAAGCTGTGGCTACTCTGTTCGGTCAATAAGACTGGAAAGTACTGTTCCATCCACCATACTTCCCAGGCCGTGACTTTTATTTGATTCTGAAGATGAAGGAACCACTTTGTGGCATTCACTTCAGAACTGTTCCAGAGATTCGACAGGCTGTAGGCCGGCCCGTTCACACCATTAACAGAACAAGTTCTGCTTAAGGTATACTAAGCATCCCACATTGCTGGGAACGGGTTCTCCACGATGCTGGTGACTACTTTGAAGGAGAGTAATAAATGTAAACATGTAATGCTTTTGTATTGGTTGTGAATAAATAGTTGCCACTATTTACCAACCCTCGTATTATACTCACTACATTCATTTGCAGGTAAGAATATACAGCAGATGCATTAATGTTCTTTGACAGTGTTTGTGTAGCATCAACAGAGAGATCTAAAACAATAATAAATTATGCAAAATAATCTATTACCAAAAAATAAACAATAATAACTGCCAGGTTAGCAGCATGGTTTAAGGCATTGCTTTCCATGACAGCGAGGTATTTTAGCCATGGTTCAAGTCTGTGCAGCAGATTAGGAATATGGGGCAGTGTGTTAGGCAGCCTGGATGTGAATTTTAAGCAGTTTCCCATATCCCACTGGTGAATACCGGATTGGTACCCAAATTCCACTTCAATTATACAATTCACAAACATTTAGTAAAACTTTCACACACTTCCACGTATATAACACTATCAGCAGATAGTTGGGATGTGCGCATCAAATGTCGGGAGGGTAACAGGGTAACAATGGAAACCGCAACTGGCCATCACTTAATTAACTTACTCAACTCTGGGAAAATGGGATGAATGCACAAGAAAAAATTAAAATAAAAAAATTATTATTGAAAATTTATACTACTAGATAACAACATGTTATCATTTAACATTGTTACCTAAGATCTTTAAGTTTTCAACTAATTTACTTCTAATACTCTAATGTAAATTTTAACGGACTAGAGCTACACATATATTTAATATATATAATATGGAAATAGATATGTAATATCCTATTAGAGAAAATACGTACCAAAAATAATGCAAAATTATTCATCAATCTACTTATAATTTTCACACAATTTCTCTAAAAAACATTTTAATGCACCTGCATTTGTTGTTGTTGTTATGGTCTTCAGTCCGGAGACTGGTTTGATGCAGCTCTCCACCCTACTCTATCCTGAGCAAGCCTTTTCATCTCCTCATAAGAACTGCATTTGACTGGCACTTATTCTTTGCTTTAGGTTCCCATCTGGTTTGCCAGTACTAAAAATTATCCTTCTTTTATATGTCACGTCCCTACTTTTTCCCTTGTCAAAATTACCAGGGATCAAATGTTTGTAAATCTAAGAGAGCAAGCTGTTATGGTCATCGATCCCTAGACTTAGAAACAACTTTACCTTATGCTAATGGAACAACACGCTTATGTGCCATAAAGCTGTAGTCGTCCTGATAATATCTGTCTTCAATTACGATTAATAACATCTTTCATGATCCGTTTTGTGTGAAATGTTAACATCAGTCAATAAAAAATCTGTATAATATAGGAAGGTGATGCAAAACACACACTACAAGACAAAAAGTTAGAAATTAAATTTTTATTAACTGCACACATGACTTACTTCTCGCCTATGAATACTGGAAGAAAGCATTGGTCCAGGTCCAGTTTCAACATTCCAGGCCAAAATGCCATCTTCCAAATAAAGTGCTGATAAAGAGCCATCTAGTGTGCTTACATATACCAACCTAAAACGAGAAAATTGATCAGTCTGATGTAAGCAAAAAAAGTTATCATATACTTGTATACCATAAATATACAAACTCATTGCTGGTGGTAGTTAAATGAACTATGAGCAATGTATCTACTTTGAAGAATAAACAGTAGTAGATTCAACTGCACATTAATGTGAATGAAAATTATCTTCCTTATGTGTGATCTAATATAGGCAAATCCCATACATATTATGGGATACTGCTATATGTATAAATTATTCAGATTTGTGGGCTATTTACTTCCTAGAAATTCCTAATTTCAGTTTCTATGTCTGCACAACACACTAATTCTAAAGCTCATTAATTATTACAGCATCTTATAACTTTGACAATACCGAAGATACCAATACCACCTGCCTGCTCAGACTACTAACATCACAGTCTGGGACATACTATATCGACAAGAAATGCAAAAATATATTCTTAAACATATGTGGAAAAAAAATAAATACATCAATAAAATAAAATAAAAATAATATATATTTTCCCCTAAGGTAAGTCCTTCCACTCCTGGGATTGGAATGACTTTTTCCACTTCCTTAAAACCCATATCCTACCCTTTCTCCCCTCCTTCCTTCCTCTTTTCCTGAAGAAGCTACCAGAAGTGGCAAAAGCTTGTATGTGTGTTTGTGTGATTTTATTTGTGTTTGTCGACGGTCCTGTGCTTTGCGTAAGTCATCGGTTTTCTATTTTTAATATAAATTTATCCCACCAGGAAAGTTTCCTTCTATAAAGTAGATGAAGATTACTTACCAGGCGAAGGAGCACAGGTAGTTTGTTTGTAAATCTTATGGGACTTAACTACGGGGTCATCAGTCCCTAAACTTACAAACTACTTATGAACGACTTACGAACTAGGACAGCACAAATATCAATGCCCGAGGGGCGATTCGAACCCCCGACTGTAGTGGCACAAGTAGTGATAGTAACAAATGAAACACACACACACACACACACACACACACACACACACACACACACACACACACACAAATAAATGCTAGCTTTCGCAGGCTAGCTGCTTCTTCAGGCAGAAGAGAAGGAGAGGGAAAAGTAAACGATGACGGTTTTAAGGGAGTGGGTAAGGAGAAATTCCAATCCCAAGAGAGGAAAGACTTACACTGGGGGAAAAAAAGGAAGGTAAACAAATACACACACACACACACACAAATATACAAATGGAAACACACCTAGGCAGACACACTATAGAATCAAAGAAGTTGGACAGAGATACCACTTGAGGCAGAGGCTCTGACCACAGAACCGAGGCAAAGATGTTAAAGATGGTGGGCGGGAATTTGAATTTAGCGGAGGTTGAGACCAGGTGGGCAACAGGACGAGAGAACATGCTGAAGGGCAAGTTCCCATTTCCGGACTTCTGAAAGATTGGTGTTGGTGGGAAGTATCCAGTTAACCTGGACGGTGTAACACTGTGCCAAGATGTGCTGGCCATGCACCAATGCGTGTTTAGCCACAGGGTGATCCTCATTACCAACAAACACTGTCTACCTGTGACTGTTCATGCGTATGGACAGTTTGTTGCTGGTCATTCACACATAGAATGCTTCACAGTGCAGGCATGTCAGTTGCTAAATCACATGGGTGCTATCGCAAGTTGCTCTGCCCTTGATCTTGTACACCTTCTGGATTATGGGACTGGAGTAAGTGGTGGTGGAAGGGTGCCTAGGGCAGGTTTTACAACAGGGGCGGTTACAAGGGCAGGAGCCAGAAGGTAGGGAAGGTGGTTTGGGGATTTCATAGGGGTGGACTAGGAGGTTACGGAGGTTAGGTGTGCGGCAGAAAGACACTCTCAGTGGAGTGGGAAGGATGTCATGAAGGATGAATCTCATTTCGGGGCAGGATTTAAGGAAGTCTTATCCCTGCTGGGGAGCCACATTCAGAGTCTGATCCAGTCCCGGAAAATATCTGGTGATGAGGGGCAATTCTGGGGTTCTTCTGTGGAAGGTTCTGGGTTTGGGGGGATGAGGAAGTGGCTCTGGCAATTTGCTTCTGTACCAGATCAGGGGGATAGCTGAGGGATGTGAAAGCTGTTATTAGATTATTGGTGTACTGGTTCAGGGATTCGGGACTGGAGCAGATTCGTTTGCCTCCAAGACCTAAGCTATAAGGAAGGGAACATTTGATGTCTAATGGATGGCTGCTGTCATAATTAAGGTACTGTTGTTTATTGGTTGGTTTGATGTGGACGGATGCATGAAGTTGGCCGTTGGAAAGTGGCATAGGATTTGGAATAGGACCAGGTGAATTTGATGGGACCACAGGAGTTGAGGTTGAAGAGGAAATTCTGGAGTTCTTATTCACTGTGAGTCCAGATCATGAAGATGTCATCAGTGAATCTATACCAAACTTTGTGTTGACAGGCTTGGGTATCCAGGAAGGCTTCCTCTAAGTGTCCCATAAATAAGTTTGCATACAAAGGGACCATTCTGGTTCCCATGAATTTTTCTTTAGTTGTTGATATGTCGGGCCCTCAAAAGTGAAGAAGTTGTGGGTTAGGATGAAGCTGGCTAGTGTAATAGAGAAAGAGGTTTTAGACAGCGTTCCTGTTGGTCGGCATGAAAGGAAGTACTCATCGCGGCGAGGCCCTGGGCGTGTGGGATGTTTGTATACAAGAAATCAGCATCAATATTTACAATGATGGTTTCTGGAGGTAACGGGTTGGGTAAGGATTTCAGGCGTTTGAGAAAGTGATTGATGAAGGATAGGAGACTGCACATAATGGGTTGAATGTGTTGGTCTATGTAGGCAGAGCGTCATTCTGTGGGGGCTTGGTAAATGACGACAATGGGCTGGCCTGGATGATTATGTTTGTGAATCTTAGGAAGTAGGTAGGGGTCCGGGGTGTCAGTGGGGTCACGTGTTCGATGGACTCGGGTGAAAGGTTGTGTAGGGGGCCTAAGGATCTGAGGATTCCTTGAAGCTCTGTCTGGATATGAGGAATGGGATTGTATTGACAAACTTTGTATGTAGTGTTGTCTGAAAGCTGACACAGCCCTCAGCCACATACTCCTGCCAATCAAGTACCACAGTCGTGGATCCCTTGTCAGCTGGGAGAATGACGATGGAATGGTCAGCCTTCAGATCACGGATAGCTCAGGATTCAGCTGCGGTAATGTTGGGAGTTGGATTAAGGTTTTTCAGGAAAGATTGAGAGGCAAGGTAGGAAGTGAGGAATTCCTGTAAGGTTTGAAGAGGGTGATTTTGAGGAAGAGGGGGTGGGTCTCGTTGGGACGCAGGACAAAACTGTTCCAGGCAGCGTTCAATTTGAATGATGTCTTGAGGAACTGGATCATTAGGAGAAGGATTATTTTTCTTCGTGGTAAAGTGATATCTCCAGCAAAGACTACGAGTATAGGATAGTAAATTTTTGACAAGGGCTGTTTGGTTGAATTTGGAATTGGGGCTAAAGGTGAGGAGTTTTGGAGAGTTGGAGAGGACTGAGGATTCAGATTGGGAGGGAGGTTTGTAAGAAAGGTTGACTACTGAATTGGGATGTTGTGGTACAGTATTGTTTGTATTAGGATTTAGAGGTTTGGGGGGGGGGGGGGGTGGAGCTGGAAGTGGGAGATTGAGTAGAAGGGAGAGACTGGGTTTCTGTGCAATAAGAGGAGTTTGAGGTTTATTGGAGAGGTGGTTGAGGGAGAGTGTATTGTCTTTCCAGAGGTGGATGACAAGGAGTTTGGATAGTTTTTTGAGGTGGAGGGTGGCATGCTGATCCAATTTGCGGTTGGCCTGTAAGAGGATTTTCTGAACTGTAGGTGTGGACGTGGGAGTGAAAAGGTTGAGGATTTTGATTAGGGATAGGAGTTGACAGGTGTGTTCATTGGCGGAGTTGATGTATAGGTTAAGGATTAGGCGAGTGAGGGCTGCAGATTGTTCTGTTTGGAATTGGTATAAGGCAGGACGAAATGATGGGTTGCAGCCAGTGATGGGAACTTTTAGTTTGAGGCACTTGGGGGTAATGCCAAATGTCAGCCAAGCCTGAGTAAATGAAATGTGGGACCTTAATCTGGTTAGAGAGAAAGCATGCTTGCGGAGGGGATGTAGATAAAACTTGATGGGGGTTATCGTGGGGTAACATTATGGTACGGAAAAGTAAGAAATGTGTCCCTACCTTCTACCTACTTCATAAGATTCACAAAGGTAATCACCTAGGACGGCCCATTGTGGCCGGTTACCAAGCCCCCGCAAAACGATGCTCTGCCTACATAGACCAACACCTTCAACCCATTATGTGCAGTCCTGTTCTTCATCAAAGACACCAACCACTTTCTTGACCACCTGAAATCCTTACCCAACCTGTTACCTCCAGAAACTATCCTTGTAACTATTGATGCTACTTACTTATACACAAGCACCCCGAACGCCCAGGGCCTCGCCGCGATGGAGTACATCCTTTCACGCCGACCACCAGCAACGCTGTCTAAAACCTCTTTCTGTATTACACTAGCCAGCTTCATCATAAGCCACAACTTCTTCACCTCTGAGGGCCCGACATACCAACAACTAAAGGAAACAGCCATGGGAACCAGGATGGCACCCTAGTATGCAAACATATTTATGGGACACTCAGAGGAAGCCTTCCTGAATACCCAAGCCTGTCAACACAAAGTTTGGTATAGATTCACTGATGACATCTTCATGATCTGGACTCACAGTGAATAAGAACTCCAGAATTTCCTCTTCAACCTCAGCTCCTGTGGTCCCATCAAATTCACCTGGTCCTATTCCAAATCCTATGCCACTTTCCTTGATGTCGACCTCCATCTGTCCAACGGCCAACTTCACGCATCTGTCCACATCAAACCAACCAATAAACAACAGTACCTCGATTATGACAGCAGCCATCCATTACACATCAAATGTTCCCTTCCTTACAGCTTAGGTCTTGGAGGCAAACGAATCTGCTCCAGTCCCGAATCCCTGAACCAGTACACCAATAATCTAATAACAGCTTTCACATCCCTCAGCTATCCCCCTGATCTGGTACAGAAGCAAATTGCCAGAGCCACTTCCTCATCCCCCCAAACCCAGAACCTTCCACAGAAGAACCCCAGAATTGCCCCTCATCACCAGATTTTTCCGGGACTGGATCGGACTCTGAATGTGGCTCTCCAGCAAGAATACAACTTCCTTAAATCCTGCCCCAAAATGAGATCCATCCTCCATGACATGCTTCCCACTCCATCGAGAGTGTCTTTCCACCACCCACCTAACCTCCTAGTCCATCCCTATGAAATCCCCAAACCACCTTCCCTACCTTCTGTCTTCCACCCATGTAACTGCCCCATTGTAAAACCTGCTCTATGCACCCTTCCACTACCACTTACTCCAGTCCCGTAACCCGGAAGGTGTACACAATTGAGGGCAGAGCCACATGCGATAGCACCCACGTGATTTACCAACTGACATACCTGCACTATGAAGCGTTCTATGTGGGAATGAGCAGCAACAAACTGTCCATACGCATGAACGATCACAGGCAGACAGTGTTTGTTGGTAATGAGGATCACCCTGTGGCTAAACATGCCTTGGTGCATGGCCAGCACATCTTGGCACAGTGTTACACTGTCCGGGTTATCTGGATATTTTCCACCGATACCAATCTTCCAGATGTCCGGAGATGGGAACTTGCCCTTCAGCATATTCTCATCCCGTTGCTCACCTGGTCTCAACCTCTGATAAATTCAAATTCCCACCTACCATTCTTTAACATCTTTGCCTCTGTTCTCTGGACAGAGCCTCTGCCCCAACTGTTATCTCTGTCCAACTTCTCTGCTTTCTACTATGTCTACCTTGGTGAGTTTGCATGTGTATGTGTGCACGCGCTTGTCTACCTTTCCTCCCCCCCGCCCCCAAGGTACATCCTTCCACTCTCGGGATTGTAATGACTCCTCTTCCACTCACTTAATACCCGCATCCTTCCCTTTTCCCCCTCCTTACTTCCTCTCTTCCTGAAGAAGGGGCTATCAGTTGCGAAAGCTTGTATCTTGTGGTTTTGAGTGTTTTTATTTGTGTTTTTTGCCCCACTCTATGAGCCTGTCCTTTGGGTAAGTGATTTCTATTTTTTATACACCCCACCAGGAAAGTTTCTTTATATAACATACAAAGTAGATGTGGTTTACTTACCAGGTGAAAAAGCACACAATACCTTGGACACTTGCTCAAACTTTATTTCTGCATACGTTCTCTCCCTCTCTCTTTTCATTGGGGATTCATCAGGAGGTACTATAGTTGGGCCGAAATACGATGATCCCTGGCTCCGCCTACTGTGCTGGGAGACTGCCCCAGCTGTGGAAACTGAATGCAACGATGTTACCAATTAGTTAGTTCGCTGCCGGCGAGCTAGCTATCGGACATTGTTGTCTGACAGAACCAGTAAAAGTGCACAGCGTAAGCGAACGCATGCATACGCAGAGCAAAGCTCGCATTTGACTTACTCCAATGATCTGCTGCTGCAGCCGGTGCTCCAAGTCGATTGGTGCAAGCACTAGGGATCATCCTATTTCGGCTTGACTATAGATTAAGATTTAAAGCAAATAAAGCAATATTTTGTGTTACAAATGTACCAGTCATATGAGTAGCTACGTAGTTTTGTGGTTTCCACTTCTTACACGGTAATTGGGTCAGCATCAGGTCCTTGTGCCAGAGTTAAATTTTTTTTCTTCTGCAGTTATCATATATTTTATAGTATGACATGCCAATGATCACTTTATCTATCCACAGTTACACTTTACGTAGGTTTTTCTTATACCAGCTGTGTACATCTTTCTTGTATGGATTACAGCAATATGTGATTTTCTTAAACTCCATCTTCAACATAGATTTGTACAATTTCAATACCGTACGCAAAACCTTTTGCAGCAATTATCTGTGTGTGTAGCAGTCACACTGCCATCTATGTCAAACATCACATATACACTGTAGACTATCATAATTTGTCACTCACTGTCAGGTAAGAGAACTTTATAAGATTTACATGAGAATCCTCCATAATTGGTCTGCCTAGGTACATTTTAATCTTACAGTGTATTCTTATAACATAGGTTTCTTAAGAATGAACATGTTTATTGTCATATTATTGGATTCTGAAGACTAATTCTTTATCATTAATGTAACATATTTCTGCACATATTAATTTGTGTCTGTTAAGCCCATTGTCATCCCAACTGGACTTTTTACTATTTTGAATGGTGTAACATGAACAAGAATATATATTTCTTCATGTCTTTCAAAGGTGGTGATGAGAGATATTCAATATCAAGGTCATTGACCTTGTTTCAAGACCTTTCCAAAATACCACTCACTGGCACAAAATCAACGTTGTATCGTACTTGAATTTCTACAGCTGCCAATCTACTATTTGTTTAAGAGCAGAGAAATTGGGGCTCGTACACATGCATACGAGCATTTGTTTTTCCCTCATTCTATATGCGAGGGGAACAGGAAAGCAAGTAACAAGTAGTGGTACTGAGTACCCTCTGCCACATACCTTTGGGTGGATTGTGGAGTATGTATGTATGAAGATACAAATCCCACAACATCTATGTGAGTGGATAGTAGATTTTTGCCCATTCCACTCAAGACTATTCTGCTTGAAGAAACATTGGTGACCAAATACTTCATTGACAATGAAATACTTTTCAGATGATGTTCAGAGTTGGGAGATGGCTGTAACTACATCACCGGGCAGACTTAAGTTACAAGACACATTAGGCTAGTCACACGAGCTGTATCTGACTAAAACTGGTAGTTTGGGATATGTTGGGGAAAAAAGAAGAAAAAAATTAGAACTTGATGAAGTAAAAATAATTTTTCTCCATCCACATGGACAAGGGGTCATTTATAGGCCATGATTCCACCTGCTGGCTTTCACCTGTTGCATTTGTGTGTTGTATAGTAGGCAAAGTACTTTAATATTTTTTTATGAATATGCCATAATTTTGAAGGATGTGGTTAGGCAGGAACCTAAGAGTATAGCTTAAATTGTTGCAATTGAACAGGCAGTAATGGCACTGCGACGCTTGTGTGTTCGAAAATACTGATAGCAGGCCACAACTGTAATACTCAATGGATCTTCCAAAATAACAGAAAATTTTAACCAGCCCCATGATTTAATTAAAATCTCTAATCAATTAACACATTATTTGCAGTTTGCTGTGACTCAAAGTTTTTCCAACATATTGATGACTTCATCTGGGTCAAAGCAAACGGGTGGAATCGTGTCGTAAAATTATGCGTGGACCAGGTATACATGCAAGTGTCCTGGGGGTGTCAGTTGTGAAGCTGTCATAAAAGGAAATCTGTTACACAGCCCCTACCGGTACTCTGACTGGAAGAACATGCACTTTTGATTAACTTAACCAGTTGGCTTTTTTAAAATGTAATTTGTGAAGGTCAAAGATATTGGGTAACAGCTTTCAATTCAAATTATTGATCTCTATATTACCTGCATGCTGAACTTC
Source organism: Locusta migratoria (assembly GCA_026315105.1). Classification (NCBI taxonomy): domain Eukaryota; kingdom Metazoa; phylum Arthropoda; class Insecta; order Orthoptera; family Acrididae; genus Locusta; species Locusta migratoria. The sequence continues at coordinate 16,809,992 of CM048747.1, read as the reverse complement.
AGTTGTCTGAGCATGTCAGCCACAGATGTTGATACGTAGTTTCTTGCCACATTCAAATATAACTGCTACAAAGTGTTACTAGAACTAGAAATTAAAATACTTTTCGATTCCACTGCCACGCCAGCCTAAATATTCATATTCTGGCATAAAGTTCAAACAAGCATTTCTTGTCAAGTACAAACTAATGGAAATTTGTTTTGCCATATAAAAACATAGCAGACAACACGAAATCGTGAGCAAAACTTTAATTGCCTTTTAGGATATGCTACTTTGTTTTGTTTGAGGAAGGTGATATTTCAAATCATTTCTTATTAATTATCTTTATATATATATATTAACGAAATTATTTATTTTACAACGTGTCCATCATCCCACATTTATATTTTGGTATGTGACAACAACACTCAGTAGTTATTTAACTATTTTGAAAATTTTAAATTGTGTACTTTTTGGAAAGAAATCGAAATACCAATTTGTATTTTCAAGCAGTTATTAATTGGAACCTATGTTATGTATTATATCACTGGTATAAGTGTGCAAAATGGACTGAATGCATGGGTTAAATTTTTCTTGCTATTTCAGTGGTGTAGTGTACTAATGTTGACAACAAAATATTCTCTTTACGATGATAATTTAGTAACCACACAAGAGTACACACAAAACCCGTAAAACAAACAGCACTGATCAAATATTTGTTTCACAGCCAACATGAAGAATTTATTCCCTCTCATTGTATCCGATTTTTAAGGGTCTGTCACACTATTTCGACAAATTATTGACAAATTTTCAAAGCTTTATTTCAGAAATGGATTTAAAAAAATTTATTCTCTTCTACTTAGTCCCAACACCCAGCTAACATTTTAGCAAAGTAAGTGTGTAGATTCGACATGGAATTACTATTATGTCACAATACTGTGTCAAATCAACAGTTCCACATATAACAGATACATTACAATATTGGAAATGATGTTAGTGGGCAACTGTTCACATGTCAGGAAGACAAAGTCATTATGATTTACATATAACTAACAGACGACTACACAAATATTTAAAGGGAAAAAAAAATGACAAATGTTTACTTGTCATAAGATGTTGCACTGTCCTCAGGATTGCAGTAAGGAAGCTTTGGAACACTGTCATCTTCCGCTGCAACTACAATGAATGTCAACGTAAAGCATGCTATAACGCTAGTTCGTTTTATTATCGAAAGAAAACCCATGAGAAAAAAATAACAAATGTCAACTATTCATATAAATTCACTAACACCACCACTTAAAGTCTTGAACTACATCGCTTGTCTGACAATCCAAAACACAGCAACTCAAAACACAGCATTATGATTGGTTCATTCTCCAGGTAGGTGGTTGTATGGTCTGACGTGTTCAAACCTGTTATGTTTTGACTAGGTCGAAGTTCGACCACTGGAGGCATATGTTCGATAGTTTATTTTTCCGAAAACGAAGTCGAATCACAGTGTAACATATATATTAGACTGTGGTAGAATTGGAAGTTTAGTTTGTAATTAATTTCCCAATGAAGCATTAACGACCAAACTCGAAAAATGTTGCAAATAAGTTTCGATGCAACACATCGTACGCTTTTGCGTCTGCCATTACACACTTACTTTGAACAAGACTAATATTGTCCACCATGTTGTAATTTTTGGTGAAATATATGTTTCAAAATGACCAGCAGAATTAAAAGTTATTGGTCATTTCGTACACTCTATGCTTTTTGCTCAGCTGGCTGGTGTTCTATTGGTTGCTGTGGTCTCGATTTACGCCAAAGATGCTATGACAGAGTGGGGGAAAAAAAAAAAAGAATAATAATAAATGAACTGTCAGTGTTTGTAAATAGTATGTCAGTGAACTTGTTTACGTTTGTGTTACCGACAACATTACTATTAAGCACCAAATGGCAGGCAAACTTGACGAAGTAATGGTATCATCTGTAAACTTATTGGAAACTCTCGCAGGTTCAAATGAAGACGAAGAAGAAAAGTTAGTCGCAGAGCATATAAGAACATTAAACAATAATGTTCGACTGGAAGATTTTGAAAATAGTGAGTCTTCCTCAATTAAAATGTATTCTCCTACCATTTTATTACACATTTCTGTTTATCATCCGAACATCATTAAGCAATCAATAGTTTTTTCTCTTTTACTCTGTTATTTCACTGAATGTGGTAAATTATGCCGGCCGCGGTGGCCGAGGGGACTGAGGCGCTTCAATCACGGCCAGTACGGTTGGGGGTTCGAATCCCCCCTCGGGCATGGATATTTGTGCCGTCCTTAGTCTTAGCTAGTTCATAAGTAGTTTGTAAGCGTAGGGACTGATGACCCCGTAGTCAAGTCCCATAAGTTCTACAAACATTTGAATTTGGTAAATTATGAAGGTGTATTTGTATCGAATATTTCATTATAACTATCAATTTACTGTTGGATTTTACTTTAAAAAGTATTACATCAGAAACATTGTGCAGACTAAATACTATGTTTCAAATAGTTTTCATTAACTCTAATAATTTGTCTAAATACAGTGCATAATTTGGTTAAATTATACGACGCTTCTCGCCGGGGTCCAGTGGTTATGTTGGCACCAACGGTTAATGGCAGCAGCTCAAATTATTTTTTTCTGAACGGACAAGGGTACGCTACATACAAGAACTTGTCAACCATAGAGCAGGTGCAGTATTAATTTTGCTGCGAGTGTAACGAGCACCAATAACATTTACGAAAAATATTAATTCGATTCTACACTTCATTGTTCATCTGTTGCCAAAAAAGCATTGAATCCCGGCGAGAAGCGTTGTAAAATTATTCCCATAATTTATGTAAAGCAACCAAGATGGATATTTATGTTTATTAAGATGATCTGTTTAGACAGCTGCTTCAGTCTGATTTGTTTGACATTTTATTTGTAATGTGACATGCCAACAATAATATTGGTGAACAAGTAACCTTTTGAAAGGTTTCCTTTGTGATGTGATCCATGACATGAAAGATCCAATGACTGCATTACTAACTTCATCTGGATAGGACGTTTATGTTTTGTAAAGGTGAAATTACCTACAAATAATGCTGAACTTTAAAGATCGTTGTGGCACCTTGTCAGAAGTAAACTTAACATGAAGTAGCAGATGAAATATTAGTAAGACATTTCAGTCACAGTTATGTGCTACCTGTATTCTTCCAAGAACTATTGCTCAAATGTGAATATATGTTCTTTCCTATAGTTACATATTCACGTGTAATTTATTTTGCAAAGATGTTTATGTCAGGTTAAGAGCTGTCAGAAGATGTGGAGTCAGGTCAAGTAGACCTATGTTCAAGTGTAATTTTAATAGTTATGCAAGTATATTCTCCTTTGCTTTAATGAGTGATTTAATGATGTGGTCTCATCTCATTGAACAGTAGAAAACAGCAAAACTTTACAAAGGGCCATCCGCATTTGTTGGTAACGCCTGCTTTAGCGAAGATTTGTGTAGCTAATAGTGATGTTAAAATTTCAAATCATTGGATTTTAACATAATATGCTTTGGCACCACTAGGTTTTCTACTTATTACATTTTTTAATTTTCCCAACTCGGAAAAAATTGTTGACTTCCAGCCTAACCTCAGTCTCGGGTTATGCTACAGATCCGTCTGTCACCACAACTAGGTTCTCAAATTTCATATTTTGTGCCTAACACACTAGCAGAGGCACTGCCAACATTTACACCATGTACAACCTATAGGCCTAATAAAGTTTAGATGTAGAAAATATTTACCACTTGCAGAATGAAATTTCACTCTGCAGCGGAGTGTGCACTGATATGAAACTTCCTGGCAGATTAAAATTGTGTGCCAAAACCGGAACTGGAACCTGGGACCTCTGCCTTTCGTGACCAAGTGCTCTACTGACTGACCTATCCCGACACAACTCATGATGCCGCCTCAGGGTACTGGCAGAAGTAAAGTTGTTAGGCGGCATCGTGACTCATTTTGGGATAGCTCAGTCGGTAGAGCGCTTGCTCGCTAAAGGCAAAGGTTCGAGTTCCGGTTCTGGCATACAATTTTAATCTGCCAGGAAGTTTTATTTACCACTTAGTTGTCATGTTCTTGACTATTGTAGAAGGAGGTTTGGGACTTACATCTTTACATCATTCTACAGTATCTCTTCCCACTGCCAGGGTCAACAACTCTTTTGATGATGCCATGTTTGCTCAGCATGTGACTCTGAACTGGAAATTTTCTCATTTACGTATGCTGCAATTCCCTCTTATGACCTGCTGGATAATGGTTTATCATGTGAATGTGGTATTTCCCAGCATACACAGCTTGTGACATCTTCTTGGGCTTCCATCCAGGTAGCTACGATAAAATTCCGTGACATTACGATGAGTCATTCTCATCAACTTCTGGCGAAGTGTCGATGATGGGCAACCAAGCCCTATATATAGCCGAGTGGCGGCCATCCCTCCCATTCCCCTGGCTTTGTGGATGATGGAAGCGAGCACCCTTTGCTGCACACTGTTGCCCTAACTCCTCTAGTATGGACTGCAGGGCACAGTCTCGGCATATGAATGCTAATGCAGGGTTTCGTGCAGAACTCAACTAATAGCCCTCATCCCTATTGTCAAGATTGTTGTGTAGCCTTATCTCCAATGATTCGTTAATTGTGCTCTCCCATAAACCATTTGCTCAGAATTTTTATTTTCTCAAAATGGAAAGTGTGTCTCTCGCAGAGGCTGTTTTCATCCACAGTCGACTTGTCCTTATGGCCCAGGCATACACAACTGATGTGCTCTTGGCAGCGCTGCGAGATGGATCGCTGTGTTTGCCCAGTGTACTGAAGGCCACACTTGTAGGAGATACTGTACACACCAGGCATTTGTAGATACAGTTGTCTTTCACTGAGTGAAGTAAATCTTTCGTTTTTGGTAGTGGTCGGAAGACTGTCTTGATTTTGCTTTTACTCAGGATTCTCGCAATTAGGATGGAGGGAGACCCAATATAGGGTTTGAAGACTAGTTTTACTTCCTCTTCTTTGCGGGTGACAGTGTTATTCTTTTTCTTCACTACACATCTTATCTGCACTTCACTCTAACCATTTGAATGAAACACCTTTTCGAGGTGGTGTATCTCCGCTGGGGAGCTGTCTTCATGACAGATAGTACATGCTCTGTGAATTAGAGTGGTAAGAATGTTGCACCGCTGTGCAGGATGATGCCAGCTGGATGCATGAATATACAGATCTATGTGAGTCTTCTTTCTATACACTGAATGTCCCAGAATGCCATCTGTTTTTCCTGTTTTGAAGATGTCCAAAGATGGGAGGCATCCATCTTGTTCTACCTCCCTCATGAACTGTATGTTTGGATGGATGCTGTTCAGATGGTTCCATAATTTACTCAGCATTTCTCTGCCTTGTTCCCACACAATGAAGGTATCATCAACATAACGTAGAAGTATAATTATATATATTTTCGACGACATTACAGCGTTCAAATTAATGAAATAAATCGCAATTTGTGATCAGTTGTGGCTTCACTGTACTAGGTTTAGATGAAATACCCAAGTGTGATGAATAAAAATTTGTCCCCTGGTTCGAATCCCGGCCGGGCACAAATTTTCATTCGCCACACTTGTGGCATCACTATACTAGGTTTCAATAAAATACCCAACTGATCGCAAATTGTGATTTATTTCATTAACGTAGAAGTGTTTCAGTTTGAACCTTGCGGTTTTTAATGCCAACTCCTCAAAGTACTCCATATGGATATTGGCAATTTCTAGCACAAGTGGCGAGCCCATGGCTAATCTGTCAACCTGCTCATAGAACTCTCCACCACATTTGAAATAGGTTGTGGTGAGTACATGCTCAAACAGTTCCACTGTTTTGGGCTCAAAATGCTCTGCTAGGCGTACCGAAGTGTTCCGTAGTGGTACTTGTGTAAAAAGAAATCCAGTGCCAGCTGTCACCAGTGCCGCATCGAAACAGCGCTAAGTATCTGAATTTAATTTGTGTCAAATTTAATTTGCCAGTCTAGTTCATTTTCGTTAGTACTGTTTTAAGAGGTTTATTCCCGCATACTTGTAGATTTCGTTTGTACTACTGTTTTAATAGTTTATTCTATCGTATTTGATAAATACCGTTGTTTAGTCTTCGTCTTTGACCGGTGTATTTCAAAACAAGTCAGAGACCGTTGCTAAAGCTCGTTATCAGTCAGTCCAGTGCCAGCTGCCACCAGTGCCGCAGCTTTAACAGCGCTAAACTGACGGACTCAGTTTTGTTGATTTGACAGTGTAGTTACCACTGACCACAGTTAAGTCAGCAGCCAGCCGCCTTCATTAGAATACTAGGCTTCTTTAAAGTTGTTAATTGCAGTTAATTGTATCGACAGGATGGATAGGATGTGTGCCTGCTGTGTGCGGACGCAGGAGGAGTTGGCCGCGGTTCGCGAACAGCTGAGCGTGCTGTTGGCTACGGTCAGCCGTCTTCAGGCTGCTGTCTCGGGGTGCAGCGATGGGGGGGAGTCTGGTGCATCAAGTGGGACACCTCAGGTGTCTCACGCTTCGCTCTCTGTCCCTGCTACCGAGGCACCTTCAGGTGTACCGGACGGCGTCGAGCCGCCTTCTCCACAAGGGGAGTGGCGGGTTGTACTGTGTTCGCGTCGCTTGAGGCGGAAGGCCAATGTGGAGGCTGGACGTCCGTCCGCGCCCGTTCAACCTGTGAGTGAACGTGTGGCCACTCCTTCAGTAGGGTCCGAGCAGGTGCACGGGGGGAGGGGATTATTAGTTATTGGGAGCTCTAATGTTAGGCGCGTGATGGAGCCCCTTAGGCGGATAGCGTCCAGATCTGGAAGGAATTCCAACGTGCACTCGGTGTGTCTGCCGGGGGGCCTCATCCGAGATGTGGAGGCGGCCTTGCCAGCGGCTATCGAGGGTGCGGGGTGCAGTCGACTGCAAGTCGTGGCTCACGTCGGCACCAATGACGCTTGTCGCTTGGGTTCTGAGGACATCCTCAGGTCCTACGAGCGGCTGGCGGAATTGGTGAAGGCTGCTGCCTTCGCACACGGGGTGCAAGCAGAGCTGTCGATTTGCAGCATTGTTCCCAGCGTTGATCGGGGTCCTTTGGTTTGGAGCCGAGTGGAGGGTCTGAACCAGAGGCTTCGCCAACTCTGTGACAGTCATGGCTGCAGATTTCTGGATCTGCGTTATCGGGTGGGGAATTGTAGGGTGCCCCTAGATAGATCAGGGGTGCACTACACTAAGGAAGCGGCTACTCGGGTAGCAGAGTACTTGTGGAGTGCACATGGGGGTTTTTTAGGCTAGGCGCTAACTCTGATGAGCACTCGCCTGTCAGCATTCAAACAGCGAATTCAGGCCACGTTCGGAACAAAAATTCGAACATAAAAATATTAGCCGCGAACTTACAGAGTATTAGAAACAAAGTTCCCGAATTTGCAGCGCTGCATGGAAGTTATTGCGCTCAGATAGTTTTAGGCTCCGAAAGGTGGCTAAATGATGATGTGGCAAGTTCAGAAATATTTAGCGAAGCGTGGAATGTATATCGGAAAGATAGATCTGATACAACTGGAGGTGGAGTGTTCATCGCTGTGGACAAAAATATTGTTTCTACTGAGATCGAGGTTGAAAGTAACTGTGAAGTTATCTGGGCACGTATAGCAGGTCTAAAAGAAGTAAAGTTAATAGTTGGGTGTTTTTACCGGCCCCCCAGTGCTGCTGTAGCAGTTTTAGAATCATTCAAGGAAAGTCTACACCAGGTAGTGCATAGGTATCCGGGCCACGTAATATTAGTCGGAGGTGACTTCAACCTTAAGAGTATAGATTGGGACCTCGCTAGTTACATTTCAGGCGGTACAGACAAACAGTCTTGCGAGCTACTTTTGGACACATTCTCCGAAAACTGTCTTGAGCAGTTAAACCGGCAACCCACGCGCAATGGAAATATTCTAGACCTTATAGCCACAAACAGGCCTGACCTTATTAACGATGTCTGTGTAGAGAGAGGAATTAGTGATCATGATATCGTCATAGCGTCGATGGTGACCAAATTTCATAAACCAATCAAGAAGGCTAGGAGCGTGTTTTTGTTGGGAAGAGCCGATAAGCAAATGTTACGTTCGCACTTAGAAAATGAATGGGCATCGTTTAAATTCTGGGACTATGGATGTAGAGGAATTGTGGACTAAATTTAAGTGCATTGTTAATAAAGGGTTAGAGAAATATGTGCCAGTAAAGACATTAAGGATGGAAAAGATCCACCGTGGTATAATAATAATGTTAGAAAGCTGCTGAGAAAGCAAAGGCTGTTGCACTCTCGATTCAAAAAAGAACACGCAAATGATGACAGGCAAAAGGTAGTAGAGATTCGTGCGTCTATAAAAAGATCGATGCGTGAAGCATACAATAATTATCACAGCCATACCTTAGTAAAAGATCTTTCCGAGAACCTGAAAAAATTCTGGTCCTATGTAAAATCGATAAGCGGTTCAAAGCCCACTGTCCAGTCACTAGTTGATCATTCTGGGGCAGTAATAGAAGAAAGCAAACGGAAAGCTGAAGTTCTAAATTTAACCTTTAAGAAATCTTTCACGCAGGAGGACCGCACAAATATACCATCATTTGATCAACGTACTAATTCCGAAATGGGGGACATAGCAATAGGTATTTCCGGTGTAGAGAAGCAGCTGAGAGAGCTAAATACGAAAAAGTCTGCTGGTCCGGATGGAATACCAGTTCGGTTTTACAAAGACTATTCTGCGGCGTTGGCCCCCTACTTAGCTTGCATTTATAGTGAATCTTTAATTCAGCGCAAAGTTCCTAGTGATTGGAAAAAAGTGCAGGTGACTCCCGTTTACAAGAAAGGAAAGAGAACTGACCCATACAATTACAGGCCAATATTGTTGACATCGGTTTCATGTAGAATTTTGGAGCATATTCTCAGTTCGAATATAGTAAATTTCCTTGAAACGGAAAAGCTTCTTTCCATGAATCAGCACGGGTTTAGGAAACATCGTTCATGTGAAACTCAGCTTGCCCTTTTCTCACATGACATCTTGCGAGCCATGGACGAAGGGCAACAGGCGGATTGTGTTTTCCTCGACTTCAAAAAGGCGTTCGACGCGGTGCCACACTGCAGACTGCTAACAAAGATACGAGCTTATGGAATAGGTTTGCAGATTTGTGACTGGCTGGAAGACTTCCTAAGTAATAGAACGCAGTACGTTGTTCTCGACGGCGAGTGTTCATCAGAGACGAGTGTATCGTCAGGCGTGCCCCAGGGGAGTGTGATAGGACCGCTATTATTTTCTATCTATATAAATGATCTGATGGACAGTGTAAGTTGTAATTTGTGGCTGTTTGCTGATGATGCTGTGGTGTATGGGACGGTGTTGTCTGTAACTGACTGTAATAGCATACAGGTTGACTTAGACAAAATTTCTAGTTGGTGCGAAGAATGGCAGCTAGCTCTCAATGTAGAAAAATGTAAGGTGATGTGCATGAGTAGAAAAAACAATCCTATAATGTTCGAATACAGCATTATTAGTGAGCTTCTTGATGCTGTCGCGTCGTTCAAATATCTAGGCGTAACATTGCAGAGCGATATGAAATGGAACGAGCATGTAAAGACAGTTGTGAGTAAGGCAGGCAGCCGACTTCAGTTTATTGGGAGAATTTTGGGAATATGTACTACACCTGTAAAGGAGAGCGCGTATAAAACGCTTGTACGACCACATCTTGAGTATTGCTCAAGTGTTTGGGACCCGCAGCAGATCGGTTTGAAGGAAGACAGAGGCGGTTCAGAGGCGAGCAGCTAGATTTGTTACCGGTAGGTTCGACCAATGCGCGAGTGTCACGGAAATGCTCCGGCAACTCAATTGGGGATCGCTGGAAGAAAGACGACGATCTTTTCGTGAATTTTTGTTAAGTAAATTTAGAGGGCCGGAATTTGAAGCTGAGTGTAGTACGATCTTGCTGCCGCCTACTTACATTTCGCGTAAAGATCACAAAGACAAGATAAGAGAAATTAGGGCTCGTACGGAGGCATATAAGCATTCTTTCTTTCCTCGTTCAATTTGGGAGTGGAATAGGAAAGGAAATGCTTAGTAGTGGTACAGTGTACCCTCCGCCACGCACCTTACGGTGAATTGCGGAGTATGTATGTAGATGTAGATGTAGAACATCAAAGCTGTCAAGGAGACCATCTTTCTGTAGCCGCATCTGCTTCAGCGTTGTCACAAATTCTGCAGGATTCTTCACTTGATGACTGCAGTGTCTCACTATCAATTTTAGGTGTGAGGCTACGTATTTGGCTACTCCATAAGTTGGTGCATTCACGTTGCTCACTATCGGGCAAAGTTGTTTACCTTGGGTAGGCCATACAAATGTGGAGGTGCTGGAGCTTTGGTTACAGCTTCCCCACCTCTTCTTTTTATAGACCTGACTCGTGGAGCAAAGCTATTATTTGTCTTGTAATCTTCGGTGTTGGACTCTTTATTCAGCTTGTTGTAGGTTGGATATTGTCCTGTATTGTGTTTGTAACAGGAGCGAAATTCAGCCCTTTGGAGACGGCCAAGGATGTAGCGGCATCAAGTTCTTTCTGCATCAGGTTGATAATTGTTCTGCAGTCATAGATGCCCTCTGTCTTAGTCTCAGCTCCAAAAAGTTTATCAAATTTTCCACTTTGTCTGGTGTTAGCATGCTGTCATTTTACCTCGTGAAAGTTGTAAGGTTTGAAGGGGTCATCGAACGTTTACTTCAAAATGACCTTGAACCCTGTTTTGTATTCCATATTTGTATTCTACAGGAAAAATACACATTTTTTTAAAACTTGTGTATTTTCGGAACTCTGTTCACTGGTGAAATTTTTGTGAACTTGAAATGATCTTGAAATTCTTCAGTATGAATTAACCTGAAAGTAAATGCCATCATCATTAGCATAACCCAATATGCACCACTTGAAGGGGCGCAGAATCAGAGAACAGCATTGTGCTTATGCCATCGCAATCAGAGAAGAGAAGAGTGAAGCTTCAGCGCTAAATAAATGTCATTGTCAGAGAATTTGAAATCATGACTGGGGATTCAGAGAAATTTTACCTTTGGAGACTGACAATTTCTCGACATTGCTCATTTAGAATTTTTCTTGATTGGCAAGACTGTGATAAATTTTTCTGTTTTGGACTTAGAAACTGTCTGTGTTAAGGGATTCTAAAAAAATCCACTTAGTTGAACTCTGATCAGTTTCACCTTGTTGGACTCCAAATCCGTACAAGCAACAGTTTTCTCAACAAGAATGTTTAAAGAGCACATAAGATAAAAAGCAGATGAGTCACTTTGTCTTGCAATCGACTTTCTTGACCACATCTGTTGTTTCTGCCTTCTCTCAATATTTGAAAAGGATGGATTACCATGGGGTATTTCAAGATATGTAAATGTGCCCTCCTGAAAGACACACATCCGTTAGACACCTAAGTATTTTTCTAAAAGAGCGCACTTCAGTACTGTATGGTTTAGCTTCACATTGTAATAAGTCAGTTGTCTTGCAACGCACTTGCCAGATGGTTCGTTGAAGAGAAAACTTAAGAAAACAAAGTATAGTAAAAGTGATCAGTACAATTTAGTTTTCAACTCTAAAACATGTCTGAAATGGCTGATTATATGCCATTCGAAATAGTGAGAATGATGAAAATTATTGGTGAGTGTCACGATAATTATGGAGCTGTGCAAAGACTGTATGCTGAAAGCATGCCCATCATCTCATGAAGGAAACAATTAAGTCTCTGGTAAGATGAGCTAAAAGAGGTACCTTCAAAATACAGAGACGGAAGATGGGCACAAGAGAGGTGATTGCGCTGGGAGTTCGTGCTATTGTCGCTGAAGATCCACACCTTTCAACTCGTCTGATTCAGTGGATGCGTGGCGTGCCTTGATCAACAGTATCTCATGTTTTAAGATACTTTAAATGCCAACCATATTGATTACATATCACTCAGCAATGGATCCTGGGGATCTTGAAAGACACCTGGCATTTTGTCAATGGGTCAGTACGCAAATTCGTCTTGTTACCTTTTTCTTTGCATGCACTCTCTTTACAGTCTAAGCAAAGTTCGACAATGTGGGAGGAATCAAACTCCATGAAGCCCACTACTGGGTGGCAGCAAATCCTCGCTGGCAACAAGATCACCAAACACAGGGATGGTGGTCAATCAATGTCTGTGTGCGTAGTTGGAGATTGTGTTAGATCCTGTATTTTATGGTGAAACATTGAATGGCATGCACTGGCTTCATATTCTTGAGACTCTGGTGTCTCCTTTACTAGAAAATATCCCTCTGGACATACGAGCATGTACGAGTATGTATCAACATGACGGTGCCCCTGCACATCGGACCTTACCAGGTGATTTCTAAGTCGAAAAGAGAAATATTTATCACAGTCACTCCAGTCAAGAATCATTCCAAGTGAACACAGCTGAGAAATGTTCAGTCTCCAAAGGTAAATTTTCTCTGAATCCCAGTCATGATTTCAAATTCCCTGACAATGATGCTTATTAGCTAGCCTCGAAATACCACCCTTCTCTGCATGTGTTGGCATAAGCACGATGCTGGTCTCTGATTCGGCAGGCTCCAAGTGGTGCACATGGGGTTACACTAATGCTGACAGTATTTACTTTCACGTTAATCTGAAGAAGTTCACAAAAATTTCACCAGTGGACAGACTTCAGAACCCACACAAGTTTTTCATTGAAAATGTTTCCCCAATATTGTTTCGTGCTCGAGATACTGGTGACCTTTGAAAGTTACAATGAAGTGCCATTTGGTGACAAACAATTGGTTTTTCTTTAAAAAAAAAAATGTTCCCTCAAAAAATGTGTGTTTTTTCATGTAGAATACAAATATGGAATAAAAATGGGGTTACCATTTGGAAAAAATTAACTTGACCTCGGTTTGACCTTGAAAACAGGGTTCAAGGTCATTTTGAGGTAACCATTCCATGACCCCCTAAAAACCTTACAACCTTTACTAGAGACATGTTTTTGTAGAACTGTACCACTCCAGAGATATTGGCCAGGTAGATTAAAATGGGGCACCCTGTATATAGGGCATGCCTGCCCCTCATCGACACTTCCCAGAAGATGATAAGAATGACTCTCATTGAAATGTCATGGAATTTTATCGCAGTTACCCTGATGGCAGCCGGAGAAGTTTTCATCAGTGGTTTACCATCTTCTAGGTGATGCTTTTGTTTCTCTAGGATTGTAACTTTCTTTCCCCCCTTGTCTTGCCAAGTTGTACACTCCTCGCTTTCTGTTAGCTGTACATTTTAGAACCCCTATTATAGGGAGTAGTTGCCACAGCTGTAACATTCCCATTAAGGCCAAGGAGTTTTATATGTTAAATTTAGGGCAGCATCTGCTAATGTTGGAATGTTCACGTTACAAGGATAATCAATGTACTGGCCAGACACGTGTGCAGACAAGAACCTTTCAACCATAGAGCAAGAACAGCATTAATTATTCATTTCATTGTTAATTGTTGCAGTCTTCATTTTACATCAGTGTAAGGTGTGTGTCTTGATTCTTGCTACAAATGTATAGTTGTGTTGTGTGCCATAACAGCATTATGAGAGGTACCAGAAATAAGTAACAAAATGACTGATATGCTAACTAGCTAAAGAAACTGGCATCCTTCCCCCTCCACTCCCCATCTGACTCACAGTCTAGATGCTTGTGTCACTGGAGTGGCCGGACATGATGGTTATGTGTATATTGTTGTCTGGGTGATTGCGTGAATGTGTGCGTTTCCTTTTCTGACGAAGGCCGTGGCAGAAAATTTAAGTTATGTGAATGTGATTATCTATTTTCGTGTCTGTCAGCAGCTCGGCGAGCCTCTTTACGGTGAGTTGTTACCTACCCTCCATTATTGAAAAGCCAAAACTAAATAGAAGTGTGATCTGAGATTTTCCCAGTATATGTGTTGTCTCCAAAGTTCTTGGGTGTCCAGCTAGATACAATCGGTTGTAGCTCCACAATAAAATAACTATTGTAACATCATCAGGTGGTATTGATGAAATGATCTGTCTGCTCAGTATTAGTGGTATTTACACCTGTAGGGTCCAAATCTGTTGCCGATTTTTATATACACCTGCTTTCTTGAGGCCAAATCCATTTTTTACCATTCCTAGTATGGCACACATCTCAGTTGATTGTCAGAAGATTGTGGCAATATTGTGTTGCTTCAATATCCTCCCTACTTTGGATGAAATGTTGCCTGAAAACAGATGAAAAGCCAGTTCTTTCTCTCCTTCTAGCAATTGTAAGTCCTCTTTGTCCCTGTTGCACTTCTGTTGTCGGAAGTCCCTTTTGATTTGGCAGTTGCCATATGCATTTTTGTGGAACAGAATCTGTACGTGTTTGAGTTCAGTTGTTCCGCAAAAGTGGGTTTAGCGACAACCATATCCAAAGGGTCTACTGGCAACAGAAGTGCAACAGGGGCCAAGAGGATGAACAAGTGCAAGAAGAGGAGAAAGCCTGGGCTTTTCTTCTATATGCAAGAAACATTTCATCCAAAATAGAGAATCTACTGAAGCAACACAATATTGCTACAATCTTCTGACCACCAACGAAGATATGTACCTAGTAGGAATGGTAAGAAATGGTTTTGGCCTCAAGAAAGCAGGTGTATACAAAATTCCTTGCATCTATGGTAAATCTTTATATCAGACAGTCATTTCTTATAGTGGAGGAATGATACAAGGAACACCATCCCAACCAATCTACCCCAGCAGACAATTGTCTAGATGCTGGAGACAAGCAAACTATGAAGAGACGAAAGTTGCAAAAGTTGTGGTCACCACTAAAAACTACAGGGACAGCATCTTCAAATAGGCCATGGAAATCAGAGTAACAGAAAACCTCATCCACATCGACTCTAGTTTTCAGTTAAGTAAGGCCTGGAATTCTATACTAAACTCTTTGATAAGAGCAATGGCACCAGCGGACATGAAATCCTTCTGCCACAGCCGCTGGAGGTGAAATGCAGTCCCCACCACTGACTACGGCTTACCACACCACCTGGCAGGTCATGAACCGCTGCTGCAAGGCAAAGAATCTGGACCCAACAGCTATAAATGCCACCGACACTGACCAGACAGATCATTGTGGAACAATGGTAGAATGGCTGTTCACTGAAATATTGTGGTATCTGACCAGACACTCGACAACATTGGAGGTAAATAGACTTGTGTTTTAAGTTTGTTGTTTAGAAAAGTAAAAGATTGAAATTAATAATGGATAAAGCAATTAGTGTAGATGATTTTTGCACTACTCTTACAATTTGAAGGTTGATTAAAACATGGGTGAGCAATAGGCAGCGTAGAGGGTGTATCTGCCCTATAATTGGTTTCAATCAGGTCCATGGAAGAAATTTGTGGGAGAGGAGAGAGCTACTGTAAACTGCCATAAGCTTAGAAATAATGTTCAAGGTACATAAAGAAATGTAAACATGTTGAATTCAGACATAAAATAAATGCATACTCAAAAAGGCATGTTAGAAAAGGGTGTGATTCATATTGATGTGTTACTCCACAATAAAAGGTGGCCTGCAAGCTTAGGTAAGTGTATGATTCCACCCTGTGCTTCATGAAAGGTTACCCACACCTGAAGTAAATTATTCTTGCCTGTAATATTTATTGTAGAGGCACTATTGCTTTCACATTTTCAGTGCATATGTTTTGTGGCTAATACATATTTTGCTGTTCTTTTTCAGACCTTGAATGGTTCAATACCAGCAAGTCACTATCATTGTATGATGACTTGAAGGGAAAAGTAGTTGTACTTGACTTCTTCACATATTGTTGTATTAACTGTCTGCACATCCTTCCTTACTTGAAGGCTCTAGAACATTCATATTCAGTAAAGGATGGCTTGGTGATTGTAAGTACGGTAAATGCATTACTGTAGACTTTAAAAATATAATGACACCCTTTAGATCAAGAGTATTGTTTCATTGCTTGATTAGCTAATTAATTTGGAAAATGCCCATAAATTCTAGCAATCACCCTGTATTTTGCTACCAATCTTGTCAATGTTTTTCTTCTTTTCAATTGATCCATGTAATAATTAGAATTAAAGACTATTTTGAAACCACCCTCCTACATTTCTCCTAAATCCAAACTGAAATGTATTCTAGGTTGGCTTCTACCAGCTATGAATTTTTTCTGTAAATTATCCGCATTAGAATTTTGCAACCTTGACTTATTAAACTGGTGGTTCTGTAATTTTTACACCTGTCTGCACCCACTTTATTTGGAACTGCTATGATTATTTTTTTTCTTCAAGTTTAAGTGTATTTTGCCTGTCTCATTCATCATGCATGCCAGGGGGAATAGTTTTGTCATGGCTGACTATCCCAGAGACTTCAGTAGTTTGTATGGAATGTCATCTATTCCAGGGGTCTTGTTTTGACTTAGGTCTTTCAGTGCTCTGTCAAAGTTTTCTCTTAGTGTACTATTCCTATCTCATTTTCTTCTCCTTTCCTTCGTACAATATTGTCATGAAGTTCTTTTCCTTTGTAGACCATGTGCTAAGGTTGATATTGCCAAGAAAGTTATTGTGCAGACACTTGTGAACGACAAGGAAACTAAAACTAAAATTATACTTAATCAGATGTTCAATAATAGATGTTAAATACCAACTCACTGTAAAGACGATCATTGTGCTGCAGACAGGCAAGTAAATTAGACAATCACATTCACATAACTTTAGTTTTCAGCCATGTCCTTCATCAGAAAAAGAAACAGATCCATTCACACAATCACTCAAAGACATAACTCAACCACACATGCATACTGTTTCTGGCTGCTCCAGTGCAACAAGCCTCTTGATAGTGAATAAGGAGGGGAGTGGAGGAAAAAGGATGCTGGGCAAGAGTGGAAATAGAATGTTTCGCATTGTACAATGAATTGTAAAGCTTTGATAGGTGCGAACTTGGAATGCAGTAAAGCAAAGGGAGGGGAAAGTGAAAAGGGGGATTTTTTGTTGGTGTGTGTGTGTGTGTGTGTGTGTGTGTGTGTGTGTGTGTGTGAGAGAGAGAGAGAGAGAGAGAGAGAGAGAGAGAGAGAGAGAGAGAGAGAGAGAGAGAAATGGCACACAGTTGGAAGAAATAGATGAATTGGAAGTAGATACAGGATAATGATTGGAGGGAGGGGGGCCTGTTATGCATGGGGTGCAGGAATGATAAGTTATCATTGGTTGAGATCAGGATGGTTGCAGAAGCATAGAATGTGTTGTTGGGACAACCTCCATCTGTGCAGTTCAGAAGAGCTGGTGGTGGAGGGCAGGATACACATGGCCCGGGTTGTAAAGAAGCCATTGAAATTAAGTGTGTTGTGTTCAGCTGCATGCTGAGCTACAGGAGTGGTCCATCTTGCTTTTTCCCAAAATTTTACAGTGGTCCTTCATCCTCATGGGCAGCTGATTTGTTATCATAACATTATAGGAAACTGTGCAATGGTTGCAGCAGCGTTGGTGCATCACACAGCTGTTTTCACAGGTAGCCCAGTCTCTGATGTGCTATTGCTTGTTGCGCTGGAATGGCCAGAAATGGTGGTATTATGTGTGCTTGAGACGTGTCTGATTGTGTGCTTGAGTTATCTCAGAGTGAGTGTGTGAATAGCGGCCTTTACAGAGGCGCACCTGCCCGCCCGCACCTGCCGGCCATCAGGAACACCGGCGGAACCATAGCACGCCGCGTGGAGCGGCGGCCGGCAACACGGCAGGGGGTGGCGCGCCGCTTGCCGCGTAGGAGCGGCCCGACTGGCGTTTCGGTCGAGGCCGAAAGTTCTGCACGGCGCGGCGTCAGGGCAGCGAGTCGCAGCTGCAGAGAGACCGTGTCCGTGCGATCGCTGCATCTGGGATGAGCATGCCACTTGTAATGAACCGAAAGAGATCAAAGCGTCTTGTCTGGGTGAAAGAATACAGGCACCGCTACAGTCATTTGCCTTTAATTACTGAATTGCGCGATAATTTCCCCGATGATTTTAAAAACTGTTTACGGATGGATTCTGCCTCGTTTAACATTTTGCTGGCTTTGATTAAGCACAAAATTACCAAGACAGATACAGTGATGAAAAAAGCATTCCAGCAGAAAAACAGCTAACAGCGACACTCAGTTTATCTCGTTCTCGGAATGTTGTAGAAAATGCTTTTGCCATTATTTCTTCACGGTTTCGAGGGTTAAAGACAACCATTAATATGAAACCAGAAAAAATATGTTATGTTGTTTTGGATATCTCTGTTTTGCATAATTTTATGTGCAGAAACACTCATGGCTATCTA
This sequence comes from Locusta migratoria, assembly GCA_026315105.1. Lineage (NCBI taxonomy): Eukaryota > Metazoa > Arthropoda > Insecta > Orthoptera > Acrididae > Locusta > Locusta migratoria. The sequence continues at coordinate 16,791,649 of CM048747.1, read as the reverse complement.
TCACCATCAGCTGTGGATAAAGAGACCTTACTGTGCAAAGCACATTGGCGATAAACAATGGAACTACATAGTTAGCAAAATATGTTATGTAGAAATTTAAACAAAAATGATAAAGTGAATAGAGAGTTATACAAGAAATATTTTGTTTCAGAAAGGAGTGTGTCTTGGCAAGACGAAATGTTGAAATTAGGAAGAGCCTAAGAATTTTTATTTAGATGTTTGTTAATTAAGTACTGTAATCTCGCAATGTATATTTTTGCCTTCTTTTGTTACATCTGTGATTACGTATTTGAAAAATAAAACAATTTAACTCTAACCTGTTCATTTCTTTCGGTACGTTGCTGCTCCTCAATTACAAAAACCTCTTCTGCGGCGATACTGTCAACGAGATGCTCTTCATTTACAGCACATTTATTGGCGTCACCCACATGTCATTCATATTCTCCATCCATATTCAGTATGCATGACGACGTAAGCCCCTGATCCGTTATGAATGTTAGGTCATACTACCATAGATTGGGCACATAAACTTCATCACTCGACCTACCAGATCGATTGCTGTCCAAAAACTTTTTCATTTCTTTTCGGAACGAACCATGTAAACCTTGAATTTTTTTTCAACAAATTCCCTATCAGCATTATGAAAAATTGGTTTGCATAAAGTTACCACTATATCGTATGACTCGTTTTTTAGGTTTTTATTTGTGTACTCATTACTGCGGATTCGCCACAAACAAGGCTGTTGCCGGTATAATTCAATAAATTCACACAGGGATTCCTTCGTCCAACAGCGTGAGTCTGCCATGGTTCTGGACTGCAAGCGCGGCCATCTAAAGCTGTAGTGCAAGCGTGGCCGTATAAATGTGAGGACGCTCCGCGTGCCGGTTCTGCACGAGGGACGGATTGGCCGAATCCCCCCGGGACCGGCTTAGTCCGGGTCGGTACCTGCGCGGAGCGGCACAAATCGGGCCGGCAGAACTGTCTGTGTAAATGCCGCTAATGAGTGTGTTTCTTTCTGTGGTGAAGGCCATGGTCAAAAATTTAAGTTGTGTGAATGTGATTGTCTATTTTACATCGCTGCCTGTGGCTCAGCATTGTCTTTATGGTGAGTTGCTATGTATCCTCTATTGTTGACATTCCAACGTGGATTTTTGATTGTTTAATACTTTAGGCACATATTTTATTTGAAAGATATAGCTGTTTCCTGCAGAATACTGTAGACCATTTTATACTCCAGCAAGAAAGAGTTTGTATTATAATGGAAATGTGTTGTTTTCACATTGAAAAAATCAAACACTGCTGTTAAAATTGGAAATCTCTTCATCAAGTTCTGACCCACTATTGTTCAGTAGCAGCTTTATTTCTTCATCCCACAAGGCCATAACAAGAACCAAACAAGACATTTGCTGCCAAAAACAACAATTGAGTGAAAGCTTTGCACTGTCACAGTGTGGGAAACAGGCAAGCATGACTGCAGGAAAGATATAGATGAAAGCAAGTGACTCCCAATATATTTTATTCCTGCCTCAAACAGTGACAACTGTTGCCATCTGTAATTTTTTTTATTGATGATACAATAATGAGAGAGTACTATTATACTGCAAAAGATGTAAGACACATGCTGGAAGTCAGTAATGAAACAGAAAATCAGCCGACATAGATCTACATCTCTTGTATTTTCAGCTTAGAGTTCATTACATTTAAAAGTAGGGAAAAAAACTATATATAGCTTTTTGGACCTGCTAGAACCTTTTAAAAGTAGAGAGAAAAGCTCTATCTGGCTTTTGGAGGTAATGGCTTGATCCTCAGAGATGAAGGAAACAATTTGGAAAAATTCAAAAGAAAAGGTACGACACTTAAACACACAGCTGAGAGGGGGCCATATATTGTGGCAATGTAACTATTAATTCACCAAAAAATTGTTCAGTTTAAATATGAAAGGAAGTAAAAAGATATGAGGTGTCAATATCATCATTATCTTCTTTTCCTTCACACTTGTCTCACATGTACAGGATTGGCATTGTTAACCCATAATTGTCTGTGTAGTGTGTTATACATGGGAAATGTACAAACTTTTAGAAAAATGTTTGTGTATCACGGAACTGAGTTGGAACTTGAGTATCAGCCAAGTTTTCACCTAGTGGCTAACTGGCACACAGTGTCAATTGCATTTTCAAACAGAAATATCAAGTCTCATCTGTCTACAGATTGGGTAACTGAAGTGTCCTGCAGAATGTGTTTCTAGTGTTATTGAGAAACTGTTGAGTTTAGATTTCCCTTTATTTGCCATGGTATTATAGCAAGCTGACTTGTTACTATCTTAAGGCAATCTTGACAACTGGTTGTCTTCTCCTATGCTCCTTACCTTCTGTCCTTGATTGCAGTTCAGTATGTCCTGAGTAAACTTTTGGTAGTATTGTGAAGGAGGCAGTGCAAGGTTGGAATCTGTACCAGCAGTCCATAGTTCAAGACTGCCTCCACTGGGCTTGAGTCATTGCTGATTGCAGTGACTGGTGTGGTTTTTGTGTTCAGTTGCCATGACATGAGCTGATCTCTCCCTTTCACGGGACTCACACTATAACATGTTTAAGGAAAGTGTGACATATGGAAGCTTGGGTCTGGCAGGGAGCATGCATGGATGGCAGAGAGGTTAAGGCGACTAATCACAAAAAGTGGATTATGCACTTTCAATCGTTACAAATTTTCATGTGTCCCAGAATTATAGTTCATCATTATACAGAATCATAAATCAGAATATTTTACAATTTGTGAATATGTGGAAGTCCTTTTTAAACCATGTTGAATTCATTCGTAGTAATTATTTTCTTTTCTTACTGTGACTGATGTCAAATTGTACACAGTCATGTACTTCCCTGCTATACAGCAAAGTAGTGTACTTCCATGTTTTTCAGTTTTTCCCCCTCCTCCTCCCCCTTTCCCTGCCACAAGCCATACTTCAACCGGAAATATATGTGTTACATGGAATATATGTCTTGTATTGATAAATTTTAGTCATTTTATGTGACAATGATGTGGTCTCATTTTGTACATCCCTTATTTATTCAAAAGTTATCTGCTAAGTGTTCAAATCAGTCATACTACAGGGAAATATCTGTCTTTTGTGCAAATATTTTAAAAACTATTATGATATTTTATTGTATTTCAGGTTGGTGTGCACAGTGCAAAATTTAATAACGAAAAAGATTCAGCAAATATTCTTTCTGCCTTGCAACGTTATGAAGTGCATCATCCTGTTGTTAATGATGCTGAAGGTGTAATGTGGAATAATGTTGGCATTCCATGCTGGCCTACACTTCTTGTTTTGGGTAAGTATTTAAAACTATATATATTAAAATCTTATCTTTTGATGCAAATTTATTAATGTGCAATAATATTGGCTAGTGTTCATTCCAAATGTAAAATTTCCAGAGTTGATGTCATGATTGTAGAAAACAATGGCCAGCCATTTGGTCTTCTTGTAATTTGATAACTTTGAAAAGTGTATTTCATATATCTTTACAAGAAAATCATTGTTGATCTCATCCAGAAATTTGGCTTGAACATAACAATACTTCATTATGTGTGATCTTATTGGAGATGGAATACCCTAATCACTTCACTATTTGAGGCAGATGTAAATGAGATGCTGAAAGCTACACACTTAGGAAAACATATTCGCAACACACTGTGATTGTGCCTTGGAGGCAAATATTACAGAATACTTTTTATAAACAAGATTTTATCCCTTGGATATTATAGACGAAAAACTCCTAGAAGGAAAAAAAAATAGGAAAAATAGATGAAGATTAATCACCAGGCAAAGGAGCACAGGTGGTGATAGTAGCACAAATAAAACACACACACACACACACACACACACACACACACACACAAATGCAAGCTTTCGCAACCCAGTCAACCCAGTTGCTTCTTCAGGCAGAAGGGAAGGAGAGGGAAAGGAAATGAGGGTTTTAAGGGAGGGAGTAAGGAGCCATTCCAATCCCGGGAGAGGAAAGACTTACCTTGGGGGGAAGAAAAGGAAGGTAATCAAATACACACACTCCCACAAATTTACACAGACACAAACACACCTATGCAGACATACTGTAGAAAGCAAAGAAGTTAAGGAGTTAGACAGAGATACCACTTGAGGCAGAGGCTCTGTCCAGAGAACCAAGGCAAAGATGTTAAGATGTAAGAGATGGTGGGGAGAGAATTTAAATTTAGCGGAGGCACAGTGTTACACCGTCCGTGTTATCTGGATACTTCCCACCGACACTAATCCTTCAGAATTCCAGAGATGGGAACTAGCCCTTCAGCATATTCTCTCTTCCCGTTGCCCACCTGGTCTCAACCTCTGCTAAATTCAAATTCCCTCCCTCCCACCCGTATCCTTCCCTTTCTCCTCTCCTTCCTTCCTCTTTTTCCCGAATATATATTATCACTTGGGTTTATTTCACCTTTTTATTTATCTGCAAAAGCAATTTATTATTATTTAATTAAATGACTTACGCTAAACAAACAAGAAGTGAGAAATTTACTTGGGCCCCAATCACCTTAAATGACATTCAACAATCAATAACCAAACTCAACTATTCAAAAACAGAAGACTATTATGGTATCAGCAATTTCATCATAAAGTCTATAGTGAAGGAAATCCAAATGCCACTTCTCTCACTGTCAAACAGAGTATAGGATGAAGGAACCTTCCCTAAATGTCTTAAGCTTACACTCACACTACCTGTGTATAAAAAAGGAGATAAAAATCTTCCAAGTAACTACAGACCCATCTCAATAGTACCAATCTTATCTAAAATAATTGAAAACTGTATGCATAAACAGATATACAAGTACTTTGAATGCAATAAATTATTAAATGAACAACAATTTGGATTTAGTCCACACTTATCAACTGTGAAAGCAGTTGAATCACTGGTAAATAATGTTTATGAAGGATATGAAAAACGGCTATACACTTCTGAAACCCTTATTGATCTAAGCAAAGCATTTGATTCTGCGTCTCATGATGTGATGATAAAAAAGCTGGAATACTATGGAATAGGAGATAAACCACTCAAATTACTCAAATCCTACCTAAGCAATAGGGTACAGCTTGTTTATGCAAACAATCGGAGATCACCAATCCTCCCAATAAAAAGAGGTTCTTGGACCCTTCATTTTCATTGTTTATGTCAATGAATTTCCAACTTATATACCCTGTAAGAGTGTATTATATGCAGATGACATGACATTAATAACCACTGGAGACAATCTACAGAGTGTGTTGGATAAAAATAAAGAGATGATAGAAATGACTACCCAATGGTTTCAGGCCAATCAACTCTGCATAAATCAGACAAAAACAGAGGAAATAATCTTTAACTTGAAGGTATCTAAAAATGAAAATAAAACTGTGAAATTGCTTGGACTGGTCATAGATCAAAAACTCTCTTGGGAAGGACACACCAATTACCTATGCAGCAAACTAGCTCGTGTACTTTTCCTATTGTACAAATTGAGGGGCAGTATTAGCAAACAATTATTGCTTCAATCGTACTGTGCTTTCTTCCATTCCCATCTGCAATATGGAACATTGGTGTGGGGAAACTCCTCAGGAGCTAAATGTGTATTCAGATGGCAAAAAAAGCAGTAAGGTGTGTATTAGGGCTAGCACATAATGAGTCCTGCAGAACTCGCTTTAAATCGCTTGGAATAATAACGATTCCTAGTTTGTGTGTGTGTGTGTGTGTGTGTGTGTGTGTGTGTGTGTGTGTGTGTGTTTATATATATATATATATATATATATATATATATATATATATATATATATATATATATATATTATTTGTTTCTATCGACGAGCCGGTCCTTTTGGTAAGTCATCTCTTTTTATATGTGTGTGTGTGTGTGTTTATATATATATATATTATTTGTTTCTATCGACGAGCCGGTCCTTTTGGTAAGTCATCTCTTTTCTTTTTTATATATATATATATATATATATATATATATATATATATCTCTACTTACCAAAAGGACCGGCTCGTCGATAGAAACAAATAAACTAAATAAAATCACACACAAACACACATACAAGCTTTCGCAGCCTAGCTGCTTCGTCAGGCAGAGGGGAAGGAGAGGGAAAAGGAAATGGAAATGGAAATGATGAGGGTTTTTTGGTGTTCTACAGTATGTCTGCCTAAGTGTACTTGCGTCTGTGTAAATGTGTGGGTGTGTGTGTATTTGTTTACGCTCCTTTTTTCTCCCCAAGGTAAGTCTTTCCTGTTCCGGGATTGGAATGACTCCTTACCAAAACCCTCATCATTTCCTTTTCCCTCTCCTTCCCTTGTGCCTGACGAAGCAGCTAGGCTGCGAAAGCTTGTATGTGTGTTTGTGTGTGATTTTATTTATATATATATATATATCACAGACACACACACACACAAAAATGCTAGCTTTCGCAGCCTAGCTGCTTCATCAGGCAGAAGGGAAGGAGAGGGAAAAGGAAATGATGAGGGTTTTAAGGAAGGGGGTAAGGAGCCATTCCAAATCAAGAAAAACGGTTGGTTCTTTCCCATTACGCATGATCTTGGGTAGTCTTTATACAGCTTATAAAAGCAATAAATATATTAATTTGGTTGTTTCAAAGACTGTATGATAAAAGCAAATACATGCACATTACTTTTACTAAAATCATCTTTCCAATATTTCTTTCCTTTAGTAATACATTTCAAAATCTTGTTCCAGAGATACTCCTTGTAGGAATGATATTGTCAACTGGGAATAAAATTGTTAGTTGTTGGTTGGTACAGACATATGGACATAATAACTATTCATGATATTTTTCATCATTTACTGCTACTGTCATCAGTAAAATAATGTTAAAATATCAAGAGGTCATTGCGGCTGATATAAATGTCTACATACATGCTCTGCAATCCACCTTAAGGTGTGTGGCGGAGGGTAACTGTACCACTACTAGGCATTTTCTTTCCTATTCCACTCCCAAATAGAACAAGGGAGGGGGGGGGGGGGGGGAAAGAATGCCTATATGCCTCAGTACGAGCCCTAATTTCTCTTATCTTGTCTTTCTGATCAGTTATTTTGTACTATGGCTAGTCTCGTGGAAGGCAAATCCAACAGACAGTTGTTTCGTGTATTGTGAGAATGAACATTCCTTCTCATGCTGAATTTATCTATGTTTTTCACAAATGTCTGTCTAGGTGTGTTTGTGTTTCGATATGTCTGAGTGTGTGTGTATTTGTTTACCTTCCTTTTTTCCCCCTAAGGTAAGTCCTTCCACTCCTGGGATTGGAATGACTCCTTTTCCACTTCCTTAAAACCCATATCCTTCCCTTTTCCTCCCCTTTTTTCCTCTTTTTCCTGAAGAAGCTGCCAGTGGTGGCGAAAGCTTGTATGTGTGTTTGTGTGTGATTTTATTTGTTTCTCTCGACGAGCTGGTCATATATATATATATATATAATTGTTAGGTTCAAAAGGATGAAACTAATATTATAGAAGGAGACCTTCCAGGTAGGAAAATGGTATAAAATAAAGATTTTTGACTTACCTAAAGTACAGGCTGGTCGATAGGAACACTAAACTCACACAAAAACACACAACCATTCGAGCTTTCGCCACCAGTGGTGGCTTCTTCGGGAAAAAGAGGGAGGAAGGAGAGGAGAAAGGGAAGGATACGGGTTTTAAGGAAGTGGAAAAGGAGCCATTCCAATCCCAGGAGTGGAAGGACTTACCTTAGGGGACAAAAAGGAAAGTAAACAAATACACACACACTCACACATATCCACATCCAAACACACTTAGGCAGACATTTGTCTGACTTTTTCATATTTAGCTCTCTCAGCTGCTTCTCTACACCAGAAATACCTACTACTATGTGCTTCCTTTCGGAATTAGTACGTAGATCAAATGATGGTACATTTGTGCGGTCCTCCTACATGAAAGATTTCTTAAAGGTTAAATTTAGAACTTCAGCTTTCCGTTTGCTTTCTTCTATTACTGCCCCAGAATGGTCAACGAGTGACTGGATAGTGGGCTTTGACCCGCTTATCGATTTTACATAGGATCAGAATTTTTTTGGGTTCTCGGAAAGATCTTTTGGTAAATTTAAAAATTTTAAACATGGCTGCAATTCAGCAATGGTGGAACACGATCCAAAAGTCAACACAGTTTCAACCGACCAGTTGCATAAAGGTTTATGCATGTAAACCATTTTTATGCAACTGGTTGGCTGAAACTGTGTTGACTTTTGGATCTTTTGGTAAGGTATGGTTGTGGTAATTATTGTATGCTTTGTGCATTGATCTTTTTATAGACACATGAATCTCTACTAACTTTTGCCTGTCATAATTTGCATGTTCTTTTTTGAATCGAGATTGCAACAGTCTTTGATTTCTCAGCAGCTTTGTAACATTATTATTATACCATGGTGGATCTTTTCCATCCATACATTTCGTATGGCCTCCCAAATATTAATGACTGCTGGCCCAAACTTGGCTCATCAAGCATGCTCGAAGGGATAAGATGATATTTTCAAACAGCTTCTTTTAATTTTATCAATATCTTTATCTACTAGTGATATACAGTGGCATTCTGAAAGGGAGAAAAATGAAACATTGAAAGTGGCAGAGAACAAGACAGTTATAAGGAAGTTCAAGAGAGAGGAATGAAGACAAGTGATAGTAAAAGAGACAGGCAGGTACAAGGCCAAATGGCAGGGAAAAAAGATACTGTGAGAGAAAAATCATATGTAGACAGTGGCAGTGGAACTTTGAAAAATTCATTACAATGAAAGACTGCATAAAAGGACTTAGCATTTTCTGAGTTAAAGGAGTGCAAGTATATTCACATGTTAAAATTTGTGGTGAGGAAAGGTAAGACTTAAGGCATCTGGCTCCCCATTTTCTGTAATCTAGGTTTTCTTTTTTTTTTTTTTAAAAAAAAAAAAAAAAAAAAAAGAAGCTTTGATCAAAATATGTTTCTACTGATATATGCCCATTTTGAGTTTAGATTTCCGATTAGTGATTCAGTGATAATGTCAAATAATTAAATTTAAAATGTCTTAAACCCTAATGTTGGCAGTCTGACAGTCCCCCCCCCCCCCCCCCCCCCGCAGGGGACTCACGGTTCTTTCGTGAGTATGTGTGGGGCAAGCACGGGGCCCCAAGCTAATGCAGTCTTCCTTCATTCTTTACTTCCCGGGCTGCATTTACTTTCCCTGTCCCCTCCTTCCCTATCCTCACTCCTTCCACTCCCAACTGGAGGACTGATAACCTCAGTAGTTTAGTCCCCCTAACCCAACCAAACAACCCAACCCAGTCTAAGATGTTGTACCACACCATGAAATAACTTTAGCAGCTTGCCTGTGCAGTCAAGAGAATCACTTTTCAGTTAAAAATTTTATGAAGCCTTAGCTCAGATTGAAAGTAATGAGATACATCAGCAGCCATAAGTGACAACGATTGAACAAAAAAATCCAAATGTCTTGGAACCTCTCTGAGAAAGCATAAATTTTTTTATTGCTAAAAGTAGTCAGCTATGTCAGTATACAAATGACTGTCCCAAGTTGCAGAAAATGTTCAATTTTATGACATGAAGCTGATTTTCAATTATATTAATATGTAATTTTTAAAGCATTTCAGGAGAAAAACAATGATCATTTTTTTAGAGACAGGAAGTTCATATTTGCAGGATGTGTACATTGTGTATTCTGCAGAAGTGATTAACATTTGAACCATCTAGGCCTGTGGGCTCAAGGTTGACTTTCATATTGTGGAATAGCACCAACTACTGGTAACATGTTCCTGCAGTTCTTGTTGTCTCTTTAAATCAAAGGTAATGGATTATTGTGACTTTGAGCAGATGTGTAGTTTCCCTTGCAGGCATATGCACGAACCTTACTGTCGAGTTATTCAGTTTGAAAGAAATTGTACATTACTGCACCCCTGACATTAAGGCCCAGAGTGGAGCCTGTGCGTCTTGAATGAATGCACTCTATGAGACTGCACTCTCCAAGTCTACATTATACGTGTAAATGACCATCGTTTGCATGCAGGCAGAATCTGCTATCGCCAATGAAGACCACGGCTCGCCATTCCCTCTCCCGAGTGATCCTCTGGCCAGTCGAGCCATGCACATCGATGCTGTGGAGTGATTGGAAGATGGGCTAAAGGGGTATGTGCATCCATAGTCCCACTATGAGTAACCAGTTGACATCAGTTCGTGTAGACTCTCCTGGGCGCACAAACCCTCTTATCTTTGCTGCGGTAGCTATACAATCTGCCATTGCTGCCCTTACAACATGACAGCCTTGGTAAATGTCTCTGCTATGTGGATGTACAAAACCTTATCTACAGGTGACAGAATACTCACGTGACCATTGCAACTGGCACCATTGCACAACAAACACAGCACATCCCATTTGTGTATCAGTTCCCCAAAATGCCATACCAGCACTTGGAAGGCTAAAATTTGGCCACTTTCAAACTCACTCAGCTGGATGTAGGAAGTGAAAGTGCATCTCCAAAGCATAGCACCCGTCTGCTTCGTATGTTGGTGTCACACTGAGCCTTTTGGGTGTAAACATACCCTGTTAAAGGGTACAAACAGTTGGCACTCTGGCAGCTTTTTCACTAGCCTGTTGGTTGGCAGGTGCTGTTGAATCCATTATGAGTACATCTACACTGGCACAGGTGGCATCTGCCACCAATGTATCAGAATCAACTTTGTCTTTCCAGGGGTACTAATTTTTTTCTGGCAATGTATTTGTTTTGTGTTACTATCAATAATGGAGGATAGGTAACTCACAGTAAAGAGGCTTGCTAAGCTGCTGACAGACACGAAAATATATAATCAAATTCACACAACTTAAATTTTCCGCCATGGCCTTCGTCAGAAAAAGAAACACATACATTCACGCAATAACTCGGACAACTACACACACACAACAATCATGTCCGGCCACTCCAGCAACAAAAGCTAGTTCCACATTCCATATGTTAGTCATCATCATCATCATCATCATCATCATAGTTATATTTGTTTGTATAATGATGAAAAATATTTTTCAAATGCAGTCTGTAGCCTGGTAGCAATACTTATGTGTCACAGTAAAGATTGCCAGATATTTTTAACATATACATGCAAAAATAGGAGGTGATGACTGCTAAACTATTTTTGAGTGTTCTTATTTAAAACTGAAAGTAATCTGTAGGCAGTTACTACATTGCACTGTCCTCTAGAGATATATTTCTTGTCTGTCATACTTCAAAATCTTTCATGGTATGCCAATAAACATTGACTAATCTGTTTTGATTGTAATTATGTCATGTTGATTGAAAGCACCATTTGAAACTTTCATCTGCAGGTCCCTCAGGTGAGCCCATTCTGCTGCAGGCTGGAGAGAGTGGTATAGCATTAGCTCTGAGGTTTGTGAAAACTGCTTTGAAATACTTCAGAGAGAAGGGGAGTCTGTCAGAACACACACTCCCTGTGACACCAGCTGCACACTTGCGTCCAAAGTGTAACAACTCACTGCTGTTCCCAGGAAAGGTCACTGCCTGTCACTGCTGCAGTGAGAAGCCATGTGGTACCATTGCTGTTTCAGATACTGGCAACCATCGGGTTGTTATCATATCAGATTGTGGTAAAGTTGAGGTGAGGGACAGTTGTTTAGGTTAAGGGTTCTTTTTTTTTTTTTTTTTTTTTTTACATTAACATATTTTAATTTTTTCCTGTTCTGTTACTGCCGATATTATATTTGTCATTACATCTTATATTGAAAGGCCCACAAAAAGTGGAAGACAGACTGTTGTTCATCTACAGGTGCTATGAATGAGTACCTTCAAAGTTTTCAACCATTCTTGAGAAGGTGGCTTTCCTTACCCTTCATCATTATCAGCAGTTTCTTCTGCTTCTTCTATTTTATCACCCTATCTGAAGTCAAATTTACTTGTTGCAGATTCCAATGACTGAAGATGAATTTGAAAAAGAAAATGTGTTAAAGCTGGTACCCTACTTCCCCAATAGGGTATTTGACTGTTTTTTATTCGGGGGGGGGGGGGGGGGGAATAGTATTACATGGTTAATTTTGTCATCTTATGGTCATAAAAAATTTAATTTTTATAAATAACAGCAACCAGCCACTTTTTTAAACAACAAATGTATTTTGCCAAAACGCATATCAGGTTTTCACCCATTATAAGTTGGCAATTTTTTTACGTCATTCTTCAGTGGGTACTGTTTGATGGCATAACATCAGTTTGGATGCTGCAGCTTGCATTCTCCTGTGCTGGTTGTTTAATGCCATTTCTTCATAATTTGGGTTGACTAGTGAAAACATGGCTGATGCTACAGTGTGTGTGTGTGCAAGATAAATATTAAAAAACGTAAAACCACCCAGATTACAAAGAAATGGCATTAAACAACCAACACAGGAGAATGCAAGCTGCAGCATCCAAACTGATGCTGACACTTCCAAATAGTACCCACTGGAGAATGATGTACAAAAAGAATGCTAACTGATGATGGGTGAAAACCCGAAATGCCTTTTGCTGAAATAAATACCTTGTTAAAAGTGGCTGGTTGCTGTTAATTATAAAAATAAAATAACCTATCCACAGCCACAGAGCTCAACAGTCCAATAAAATGGATAACTTATTGCTCCATTTGACCATGTGCCACCTGTGAAGTAACAAATTAACACTATGCTGCTACTGTTGTAAAGCTCATTGAAAGAGTGTCCTGTTTTGGAATTTATGTTTCCAAAAAAGGTTCACAAATGATTCATTCTACCACACTGTAGAATGCATCAATAAAAATTCCTTAAAAACTTTTGTTGGTGTTGCAAAGAAGGAGAAGATAGCTAAAATGTGGTATGCAAGTCGCTCATAGAGATCCAAATCAGGTAGTGGTCACTCTCCTGTGTGAATCATTTTGATGAAAGTAAGAACACCATATGAAACTTAATATTCTGTTAATTCACTATGCTCTGAGACTGCAAAGGTGTGAATTATTATTTACATGCGTGATAGTGTATTTCAATAATATAGTAATGAGGACAGTTTACAACTCACCACAAACTTGTAGTGACAAGCTGCGACAGGCACATAAAAAGACACACACATACAACACTTTCAGCTATCGACCATAGCCTTCTTCAGAAACTAGAACATTCACACAATCACACAGTCACACAACACAGTCTTTCGAAATGGATTTGAAGTGTGGCAGCCGGAGATGATGGTTGTGTGCCTGTGTCATTGCATGAAAGTTCTATTTTCTGAAGAAACCCATGGCCGATAGCCGAAGTGTTGTATGTGTGTCTTTTTTATGTGCCTGTTGCAGCTCATCACTGCGTCTTTGCGGTGAGTTGTAAAACTGTCCTTATTACTATATTGTAAAGGTCCTCCCATTCCATTTTTGTGTGGTGTGGTACAACAATTGTGTTAAGTCGACTTCTTGAATGGAAGAATGTCTTTGTTGCAAAAGTTTTTTTTTGAAGGACGCATTTTGCCCAGTTAGGGCATCTTCAGATACCTGGCAAAGAAGAAAGTTAACCAGAACTTATAATATTTACATGTCAAGTTACAAAACAGTGCTGAAATCAGTAATAAAGAATTGTAATAATATATGGTATTAATGTTTTACCTACTCTGTGATTGAGGGTGTTAAGATTGAATGCAGCCATGGGATATCTTACAGAGACAATAATATGTAATCCCTTGATCTGCGGTAACATTGACCATTAAAAACAAATTGATACACTGTTTAACTGAATGGCTATTGAAATAATTTATATTCTAAGATTTACCTTATCTTATGTCCCTGTACCGTCATGACTTACAGTATACACTGATCATGTTCCATCATGAGAACAAAATTGATATGTAAATATTTGTAAAAATAAAAGTTTCATATCACTTGCCAAGCTGAAATGTCTTATTTTTATTATAAAACTAGCTTATATGCCCCTGCTTCGCAATGGTTGTTGGAGGGCCTGTGTGTATCATGGCTTTTTTGGGTTCCGGTCCTCAGTCAGTAAAAATAGAATCCATGTTGGATTGCTCTGTCAATAAGCTCAGTTGTCCTAGGCAAGATGTCAAATGTAAGTAAAAGTCATTGTCTAAAATGATGTATCTTCATAAAGTTTTTTATACAAAAGGTAAAACGTGGCAAAATAAGCAAAGAAATGTCGTTAGGTATTTAATACACAAAGCGATATCAGTAACACTACGTTCGATGTTTGTTGTTATTCATAGACATAAGATTGCTTAATTCTGTCACAGACATTCACTTCCTTGTTGTATAGTTGATGAGATGTAGGAAGAGCTACGAGCTGTGTGTAAGGGGAAGGCAACTGCCACAGGTGGAGAGGCACTCGCGGGAGGGAGGGTGCATGCCGACGGTGCTGTCCGCCCTAAACGCCGTATTACATGATACACCTAAAGGCTGTATTACACGATACACCTAAGGCATACGCCTATGCAGCAATGCCACAAGCATGATTATCTGGAACTATGTACTGCTTCACGTAAACCTATTACACAATGCATGGCAGATGTTCCTTCGCGCGAATCTGCGCATGCGCAGTAGATAGCATTAATACGCATGAAACACAATGGAAAACAGAACTCATCTAATCGTTCATGCATACCACACAAGAACCCAAGGGAAACCATGATTTTCTGGAACGTCATTCATTTAAATTATTTCTGTGAGCTCACAGTTCCTACTTAATGTGAAGTTGTTATTTTTTTATTAAGTATTTTTTTTCTCTTATGTAGTTTACACAACATTGAGTCACTATTGCTTTGAATTACAGACTCAACACTTTCATTTTATATTTAAGTTTGTGTAGCTAAGGGCCAAATTACTTAGGTTATTGGTTCGTAGACTTACTCGCTACTTAAAGTAACTCATGCCATTGACTACATGCTCACAAATGGCTGAGGGAAAACTCGTAACTTCAGCTGGGTAATTCGTGACATGGTGCCTCAGACCATGCGACAGTTTTATATTCTGACACTTGGTTGAAAATGTATATATCTGTCTAAATTTACATTTATACAGCATTTCCCACATAGGACACACTTTTTTGGAGCTGTGATAGTAAATCTTCAGATTACGGCACGACAACACCGAAAACCAGATGTTGGGTTTGACTGTGGCCAGAAAGAAAGAAAGAAGGCAGGGGAATATACTTCCAGCTAATAAAAGAACTGAGTATCAGAAACTGGCTGCTTCTTCAGGAAAAGAGGAAGGAAGGAGGGGAAAAGGGGAAGGATGCGGGTTTTAAGGGAGTGGGAGTGGAGTCATAAGTGTACTGTTAAATAATAGTGTTTCTACAAGTTGTAGTTGCCCTTTATAAGTTGATAATTCACGCAGTGGCCAAGGGGAATGGTTTTGTGCCTACATCCTACGTGCAAGTGTTCTGGGGGGGGGGGGGGGGGGCGGTGAGAAGAGTTGAAGACAAGGTAGTGTCTGCTGGTTCCTGCAGTGCAGGCACCATAAACCTTCACAATGTATTCAGTACACACATTGTTTTTAAGAGCAACTTGACACTGACGGCACTCAAAGACAAATGAAGATCTTTCAACTACTGTTGAGAAGCTGCTCAAGACCAGTGAAATCCTTACCGATATTAGACTCCAATCAAAATAATTTAATGTTGCTTTCAGAATTTGGAAGAGTGTATTCCAGTCGACATTGTCAAAAGCTTTCCTTAGCCTATCTTCTAAGATAAGTTGTAATGTGAGTATTGCCTCTTGAGTTCCTACATTTCTCCTAAATCCAAACTGATCTTCCATGACGTTGGATTCCTCAAGTTTTTCCATTCGTCTGTAAATAATTCGTGTTAGTACTTTGCACCCATGACTTTATCAAACTGAGAGTTCTGTAATTTTCACACTTGTGCGCACTTGCTTTCTTTGGAATTGGAATTACAATATTCTTCTTGAAGTCGGAGGGTATTTCCCCTGTCTCATACATCTTGCATACCAGGTGACACAATTTTTTCATGAATGGCTCTCCTAACAACATCAGCAGTTCAGACGGAATATCATCTACTCCAGGAGCCTTGCTCGACTCAAGTCCTTCAGTGCTCTGTCAAATTCTTCTCACAGTATCATATCTCCTATCTCATCTTCCTCCAATTCGTCTTCAATTTCTAGAATACTGCTTTCAAGTTTATTTCCTTATTTCAGGCCCTCTATATATTCCTTCCCCTCTTTGCTTAATACTGGTTTTCCCTCTGAGTTCTTGATATTCATACAGCTTCTTTTCTTGTCTCCAAATATCTCTTTTTATTTTCCTGTGGGCGGTATCTCTTTCCCCTAGTTATGCATTCTTCTATGGTTTTGCATTTTTCCACTAGCCACTCCTGCTTAGCCAGTCTGCACGTCCTGTCAATCTCATTTTTTAGATGTCTGTCCAGAGATTGGAGGAAAGATGTTGTAGAATGGTGGGTGGGAATTAAAAATTAATGAAGGTTGAAACTAGGTGGGCAATGGGAAGAGAGAATATGTTGAAGGGCTAGTTCCCATCAGGTTGGTGTCAGTGGGAAGTATCCATATAACTCGAACAGTGTAACACTGTGCCAAGATGTGCTGGCCGTGGACCAAGGTATGATTAGCCACAGGGTGATCGTCATTACCAACAAACACTGTCTGTCTGTGCCCCTTCATGCGAATGGACAGTTTGTTGCTGGTAATTCCCACATAGAATGCATCACAGTGCAGGCATGTTAACTTCAATCTTCAAAACTATTGGACGAATCTTCATGTGGTTTTCACAGGAAAAAATGAGAAAAGTTTGGTTCAACATATAGGCATAATTTTATCAAAATCAGATGATGAGAAGATATCGTAATTTTAAGTGTTTTCAGTAACTGTTGTGTCTGTTTGTTCAACTATTAAAAATCTTGTATGTCTAAAATTATTTTACAAATTTGCATGGGATTTTCACATGTATTTTGAGCATAGCTCTGGACAACACAAAGACTTCGTTACATAAAAATTGGATCATGGAGGAAAAAAAAAAAAGAATATCGTAATTTTTTATCTACAACTGTCATATCTGTCTCTCTCTTTGAACACATTTATCTCCAAAACTACTTGACAAATTTTCATTGGGTTTTCACATGTAACTTGAGCATATCATGCGGTTACATAAAGGCTTCAATAATTAGTGGTGGATGAGAGAAAATAAAGATATCACAATTTAATCATTTGTGTAAAAGCCATCGTGTAAAAATTTATTTTTATTTTTTTGAGGATAATTTCTGAAACGAACTTTCATGGGCTTGCACAGGTGAATTGATATTAGTTTGGACAGTAACATAGGTTTCATTTCATCAAAACCGGATCAGAGGAAGAAAAGATATCGTAATTTGTAGTTACTGGTATATGCTATGCTTGAATAGCAGCCTAGTATAGCAAAGATCCAATAAAGGCACTGTTACTTACATAGTATACCAAATGGCGAGGCTGCATTTTTTATTCTCATAATTAACGTGTAATACACTGAAACAATAAGGGGACTAGTTCTTTATGTTGATAATGAACTAAATTATTAATGTTGATCTGAGCAGTAAATTAATGATTCCCCTAAAGCGAATATTTCTGTGCCAACATTAACATACTAAACCACTGCCACTGCAAGTAAAATTTAACCCAGGTGTGACACAAAAAAGTACTTGCTAACTAGCTGTATCCCGCATGCCTTGGAATGCCATGGAAAGAAAAAAAATGCTTCTTTCTGCGGATATCATGTGAATTTAAAACATCACGACGTTCCTTCGTGTCTATCGATGTTTTCATTTCCTAAGAATTCTTTGCAAGGAAACACGGATATATCTGTAGTTCCTTTTATGATTTTGGTACGTAATTATTACTTCTAGAGTCCATTCTGTTTAGGAATGCCTGGAAAACGGTGTAGTACACAACAGAACAAATATAGGCCCTGTTAGTTACATAGTGCACCAAGAACATTTATTTATTTTTATTATTTCTTTTCGATGGTTATGCCATAGAACAGCATGGTGCTGTTGGTTTTGTAGTGCTGCAAAGAAACAATACTTGATCATGTTGTGCATATTCCCTCAGTATCACAAGTATTTTGAATTAAGAGCTGCAATCTTATCTCTGCACATACAAACTAACATTGAACAAACTAACATTCGAACATTTGAATTTAAACATAACGACATTCCTTCACGTCTATTGATTCTCTAATTTACATATGAATCCTTTCCAAAAAAAATCGAATTTATGTAGTTCCCTTTCTGATTTTGGCATATCCTCATTACATTTTGAGTGTGTTATGTTTAGGAATGCCTCGAAAATGCCATAGTACAGGAAAGGACACAATGAGGCGATGTTAGTTACAAAGTACAATAAATAGCTAATTACGATGTTGCTTCTTGTTCTTTTCTTTTTATTTTATTTTAGTGATAAGGTCTCCTGGTTGTGAGTCCAAATCCTGAAAATGTCCTCATTTAACCTGAACCAGACCAAGGGTTTGATGTTGTAGGAGGCTAAGAAGTTTTCCTCTAGATCACCCACAAATAAGTTGGGTTATGAGGGTGCCATGTGAATACCCATGGCTGTGCCATTAATTTCATTATATACTTTTCCTTCAAGGAAAATTAGTTATTGGATAGGTTTTAGTTAGTAAGGGTTATGAGAAATGACGTATTGGGCTTGGTGTATGAAGGATGTTGGGATAGGTAGTGTTTGAGAGTGGCAAGACCATGGATATGAGCCATCAACCATGATGCGTATATGAGCCATCAACTGTGACGCATATAGATCAGGAGGTAAAGAGGTGGTTATTTTGGAGAGTCAGTGAAGGAAGTGTTTGGTATCTTTGATGTAGGAGGCTATATAGTAGACAATTGGTTGGAGGTGTTGGTCAATGAGGGCTGAAATTATTTCATTGGGAGCACAGCAACCAGCCACAATTTGGTGGTCAGGACTATTTGGTTTGTGGATTTTTGGTAGCATTTAGAAGGTACACAGGTGGAGGATTGTTGGGGTGAGGAGGAAGATGGATTTGGAAGAGAGATCTGAGGATGGGCCAAAAGGATTTTAGCAGAGAGTATAGGTCATGTTGGACTTTAGGAATTGGGGTCATCCTGACACAACATGTAGGTGGTAGGCCAGTCGTCAGGTATGTTTAGGTCCAAAAAAATTGCAGAAAGCTGAATTTTTGGTATGTTGTTAGGACATATTGGAGTAGTATTAAACCAAGTTTGCAGCTTCGAAATCCTTTTGCGTAACTTTTTTAAGAGCCAAAAAACCTTGAAATTTTCGGACTTTTTTCTGGTTTTGGCTTATAAGTCGTGAAGGGTGGTTTTTTGACGAAAAGTCACTCACACCTCTATTAATGTAGATAAAATGTTCTAAAATTTAAGCCCAACCGCAGCTCTGTAAGTCAAATAGTTCCCGAGATATTGGACTTCAAAAATTGACTTATTTCTCCAAAAAGTTCAAATTTTCGATTTTAGTCATCTTTCGGCTAGAATATTGGCTCTGATGATCATCCCACGGGGAATGTCATACAAAACAAAGTTATAGAGCAGTTATTTAACTTCAATCTAAGTACTGAGTGAAGTCCATAGGCCCAATAGATTTCTAGTTATCATTAAGAAACGAAAACTTGGAAAAATCGGAGTATTCAATAAATTGACCCAGACGAATTGCAGTCCTCTTATCCTGTGTATGTTAAAGAAAAAGGAAGAATTACTCATTGACAATGATTATTAACATATTGTATATAAATAGGTGTAATTATGTGTTAGTGCATACCAATATATTTGTGAAAGTAGGTATTGCTGTATAAACAACGAAAGTCTCTCCGTTTTTGGGGATTGGTCAGCCATTAAGGGATTGGGACCTTCGTTCCTAGCGAGACCTTTTGTTGTGCGAAGGTATCAATCCCCCTCCCGTCCCCCTTACTCAGAGTCCTGACTTAGCGGGTGTTCTGTCCTCCCTCCCAAACTTCTTGCCTCCGAGGCCTTCCCCACTACACCCAGTCTGCCCTTAGAAACAGCCGTATTCCGATCCGTGAAGAACGTTTCAAACAACAATCGTCTAAATCTTGATCTTGGTGGTGTTTCTGTTTTACAATATGTCGGAGCTACCCCCGTCGCATGTTTGCTTTGGGGTCGTCTGTAAGTGCTTGCCGAGGGAACAGTGACAGTGAAAAAAGGCGGAATTTAGACGCTGATAAAAATGAGTCAGAAACGTAGGCTTGAAAGGCACATGAGGTTTTTTGTGCAGTTTAAATGAAGTGACTGTACATGGCGCATGCAGGAAGAGGTACACTGTGGAAAGTAATGTGTAAGCATTTGTCCAGCCAGAAGGAGATGTTTGATTTGCTCAGCCATCGTCTTCGTGTGGGGAAATGCTGAAAAGTGCGTCGTATTCAAGGCGTCACATCATTGGATGTTATTGTTTCCTTTGTGGTGAAAAATTCTCCAAGGAATATTTCGAGAAGCAGATAAAATTGCCCAAATATCTACAGGATGAACTCCATCAAAGGGAAACACTGGAAGTGAAAGAATCGATTTTGGAAAAAGCTAGACAAGCTAGTGAACGGGGGCAACACATACTTCGGCGTCTTTCATGTATAAGTGAACTTGTTGCTACTGAGGGTAAGTACCACAAACATTGCTACGTAAAACTGCACTCCTTGTCGCGATCTACTGGTGCAGGATGTAAACAAGGCCGTCCTGAGTATCCCTTCCTTATCGAAGGTATGGAGCGTGTATATGCATACCCTGCAGAAACAAGACAGGAAAATCAATTTTCCAAAAGTGACTTGTTTGCAGAGACCTTCACATGTGATTACAAACCAGCAGCTGCAAGTGTTCAAGCTCATCTAAAAAAGCGATATGGCGGAAAAATTATTTTTGCACAGGTTGGTCCGTATCACAGCCCAGTCTTGATGTTCACAGACATTGGGCAAAACATCCTTTATGAAAAGTGGTACAATCAAAGACGTTGCGATCCTGCTGAAGAGCGGCTTAGAGTTGTCAAAGCTGCAGCAGAGATTATCCTGCAAGACATTCGTTCCCAAACATTTGACACTACTCAATATCCCCAGTCAGATGCTTTTTTTTAAAAGACGCAGAGGCAACCTTCTCTTGAACAGTGGAAAAAGAAGTGCATAGGATTTGCGCATGCAATCATGGCTGCAACGAGGCCCAAATCTTTCCTATCCTCAACTCAAATAAGCTTCGGAACCTATTTGTATAGAAAATTTGAATCAAAGCACCTTGTTGAACTTTGCCACTGTATGGGAATTTCTTGTACATATACGGAGGCTATGCATTTTGAAAGTTCCGCTATCCTCCGAGGAGAAGTGGACAAACCAGTCGACAAAGGAGCTTTTATGCATTTTGTCTTCGACAATGCAGATGTGAACTTTAACACAATACGTTCCATGAAATGGGTGGTACTATGATCATGGCCCCTCACTCATCCGTTCGCCCAGACATAAACAAACCACGTTTGAAGTCTGTATGTGCCGAGTCTATCAGGTTCACACACTGCCACACACATTAAACATTATTCTATTAGAAAGAAATTTGGCTTGTCAGCCATTTCAATTAACGAAGTGAAATCGCTGAAGTCATTTTGCCAAAATCCCCAGACCTGCTGTGGTTGTTTGGAAAAGCAACTAACATGCCAGGCATCCCAGGATGGAATGGATTCATGGATCTAGTGACAGAAGATCTTCCTTACAAACTTTCAAAGATTGTATATCTCCCTTTTATCCATGCTCCCCCAACCGACTACGACTGTTTTAACATCACTTTTAGAAGCCAGTTAAAGAATAAACATTTACGGTCAGGAAACATGTTTTGTGACCTACGATCAACCACTGTACTTGAAAGCCTGAGACATTGTGGAGAGCCACCAGCATCCTCAGCTTGTCAACATAGGGGTGAGACTTAGAGGTTTTCACCACCTCATGTTATTCATGGGGCGCTCGGCGCCATAATGGCAGGAAGTGACTCAAGGAACTTCTCTGTTCAATATTTGCGGAAACAGTGATGAGAAAAAATCCTTTTTATATACGATGCGTTAATAATCATCGTCAATGAGTAATTCTTCCTTTTTCTTTAACATACACAGGATAAGAGGACTGCAATTCGTCTGGGTCAATTTATTGACTACTCCAATTTTTCCAAGTTTTTGTTTTTTAACGATAACTAGAAATCTATTGGGCCTATGGACTTCGTTCAGTACTTAGATTAAAGTTAAATAACTGCTCTATAACTTTGTTTTGTATGACATTCTGCGTGGGATGATCATTAGAGCCATTATTCTAGCCGAAAGATGACTAAAATCGAAAATTTCAACTTTTTGGAGAAATAAGTCAATATTTGAAGTCCAATATCTCGGGAACTATTGGACTTACAGAGCTGCAGGTGGGCTTAAGATTTAGAATATTTTATCTACATTAATAGAGGTGTGAGTGACTTTTCGTCAAAAAACCACCCTTCACGAGTTATAAGCCAAAACCAGAAAAAAGACCGAAAATTTCAAGGTTTTTTGGCTCTTAAAAGTTACGCAAAAGGATTTCGAAGCTGCAAACTTGGTTTAATACTACTCTAACATGTCCTAACAACATACCAAAAATTCAGCTTCCTGCAATTTTTTTGGACCTAAAGCCATTTTTTTGTCTACGACGACTGGCCTATGGGAGGGATCAGATAATTTGCAGAGACCTTCTGCCATGTAGGTACTGCATTTCACACAACAGTGGTGGAGCCTTTATTTTCAGGGATGATAATTATGTTCTGTTATGAGGTTGTGTAAAGCTGACCTTTCTTCTGCTGAAAGCTTCATGTGTCCTCCCCCCTCCCGTCCCTTGCTCCTTAATATCAACCTGGACTGAAACAACTGAACATGTCCTTCATCATGAAATGAGTCATCCTCGCCAAGATCCTTCTGAGTGGTGTTTCATAAACCATCCAACTTTCACAATATCCTAATCCATTCCTATGCCACTGCTCATCCTATCCCTGTGGAAGACTCTGATGTAAAACCTGCCTAATCCACCCACCCAGAACATCTTATTCCAGTCTCATCATAAGGCGGGCCACTATGAAAGTAGGCATGTGATTCAACAACTTTGCTGCAATCATTGCATAGCCTGCTAAACTGACTACCAACTAGCTTTTGAAATGTGGCCAAAAGCAAGATGTAAAAGAGGCTGTGATATATTTTGTAGCATAATTTATGACATTTTATGCAAGTACCACAATTGTTTGCTAGGGATGATACAAGGTAACATGACATGTGAATTGGAGCTACAAATTAGTTGATGTAACAACCAACTACAAATAGTTTGGTCTGAAATACTAATGACCATAATGTCATGAGCCTCTAAGACTAACAACAGTTGCAAAGCTCAGACCACATGAAGATTTAGATCCCTCATACTTATTTTACACATATACACTGGATAAATAAGTACGAGTCACTATATCATTCTTAACTGTCGATATAGCTTATCTGGTAATTTTATTTGTGAAAAACCCAGCTTATATTTTTTATCATTTACTATTGGGATGGTCTGAATGCAATTTTTTATGTACATTTTTGCTAGTTAAAGAAAACATTGCTTCGCTATAATTAAGGTATTAATACTTTATTTCTTACAATACACTTTGACTGACATAAACTTAATAGATATTATAATACAACTTAATAAACACCACCATAGTACACAGTACAAATGTGAGGACTCAACTTAATACTGTTGTCTGTGCAACCTGATGATGAAGAAATAAAGAAACCGGTTGTGGTAAAACAAACTTGCAAAAATACAGCTGTGGTGATGTTTATTAACTTGTATAATAACCAGCTATGCTACTCAACATGGCTGAAATAAGTTTGTTTTAATATTTACAGTATGTGATTGGTGGAAAGGAGAAAGGCCACACTGATGGAAACTTCACAGAAGCAAGATTCAATGGCCCTCAGGGATTGGCATTTAAAACCTGTAAACTCCTGTTTGTTGCAGATACAGAAAATCACTGCATCAGAAAAGTAAGTAGAAAATCCAAAATATGTGATTTTCTTGCATCTATTTTGCCCAGTGGGTGATATCTCGTAGCTTGTAGGTGTAATGAATGCCTTAATCCAAGCAGTCAATGTCAATAGAAAGAGATTTTTTTATCTGGGATCTGACAGCCTGCTCTTAATTCTTGATGATGATTTGTTAAATTAAAAGTAGTTGCATAAATTAATTAAGGATGTCAACACTGAATGGTTCAGTATTACTTCTAGTCAGGTGAGTAGTGTTATAAGTACAAAATCAGTTGGGGGGTCATGCAAGAGTATATTTAATGATTTACATCTACATACATACTCTGCAATCCATTGTAAGGCGCATGGCGGAGGGTACATTGTACCACTACTAGGCATTTGCTTTTCTATTCCACTCCAAAATAAAACAAGGAAAAAAAAATACCTATATTCCTCTGTACGAGCCCTAATTTCTCTGATATTGTTTTTGTGATCGTTACACAAAATGTAAGTAGGCGGCAGGAAGATCGTACTGCACTCAGCTTCAAATTCAAGCCCTCTAAATTTCCTCAACATAAATTCACGAAAAGAACGTCGTCTTTTCTCTAGCAATTCCCAGTTGAGATCCTGGAGCATGAAGTTCGTCTTCTCAAAATTCTCCCAATAAACCGAAGTTGGCTGTCCGCCTTACTCACACCTGTTCTTACATGTTTGTTCCATTTCATATCGCTTTGCAATGTAACACCTAAATATTTGAATGGTGTGACTACTAATGCTGTATTTGAACATAATGGGATTATTTTTCCTACTCATGCGCACCACCTTACATTTTTCTACATTGAGAGCTAGCTGCCATTTTTCACACCAACTAGAAATTTTGTCTAATTCATCCGGTATGCTACTACAGTCGATGAAAGATGACACCCTCCTATATACCACAACGTCATCAGCAAACAGTCACAAGTTACATGTTACTCTGTCCATCAAATCATTTATATAGATAGAAAATAATAGCGGTCCTATCACACTCCCCTGGGGCACGCCTGACGATACACTCGTCTCTGATGAACACTCGCCATCGAGAACAACATTCTGTGTTCTATTACTTAGGAAGTCTTCCAGCCTGTCACAAATATGTGAACCTATTCCATAAGCTCATATCTTTGTTAGCAGTCTGCAGTGTGGCACCGCGTCGAACGCCTTTTTGAAGTCGAGAAAAACACAATCTGCCTGTTGTCCTTCATCCATGGCTCACAAAATGTCATGTGAGAAAAGGGCAAGCTGAGTTTCATATGAACATTGTTTCCTAAACCCATGCTAATTTGTAGAAAGAAGCTTTTCTGTCTCAAGGAAATTTACTATATTCAAACTGAGAATATGCTCCAAAATTCTACAGGAAATTGATGTCAATGATATTGGCCTGTAATTAAGTGGGTCAGTTCTCTTTCCTTTCTTATAAACGGGAGTCACCTGCACTTCTTTCCAATCACCAGGAAAATTAAAAAAATGTAATTAAAGGGGACACAGTTGAAGTGAGACATGAATTGAAGGGATTCGTCATATTGGGTGGGAAATTGGGGGGGGGGGTGTAAAGAATGGGGTGTAGGGATGGCAAGTTATCTTAGGTTGAGGGCTGGGTGGTTGAGGAACCAAAGAATGTGTTGATGGGATTATTTCACCTGTGGCGTTTAGAAGAGCTGCTGCTGCTTGTGGTGGTGGTGGTGGTGGTGGTGGTGTTAGGATCCAGATGGCTTGGGTAGTGAAGCAATCGTTGAAATCAAAGAGTGTTGTGTTCAGCCATATGCTATGCCACGAGGTGGTCCATCTTGTTTATTGCCACAGTTTGATGATGGCCATTCATCCTGATGGACAGCTAGTTTGTTGCTGTACCAATGTAAAATGCTGTGCAATGACTGCAGCAGAGTTGGTAAATCAAATGGCTGTTTTCACAGGGCCTCCCTCTTTTGGGGTAGGATATACCTGTGACAGGACTGGAAAAAGACGTGCTGTGTAGCTGGGTTGGAGAGATAGCATTGGGGCTTTCCACAGGGACATGTGACTGGTTATTGGGGATGGAGGGAGGATTGGTGATGTGTGGTGATATGGCATGGCAAATCTGTTTGCATATTGGGTAAGGACTTCACATCACTGCAAATTCGCCATCCACAGTTGACAAGGCTGTATGGAACTGATTTTTTGATGTGCAATGGATGACAGATTTCAAAGTGCAGGTACTGCTGGTAATTACCGTATTTGCCAGCATATAAGATGCACCAGCATATAAGACACACCCCACTTTTAAGACTTTTTTGAGGGGGAAAAATCACACATAATACATCTGTTCAATATAATTATAATACATTTTTTCCTGTACATCAAATATGTAAGGCAGTGCCTTTAACTAGTGTTCATAAACTTTACACAGACAAGTTTCTTGACACTTTGCGCTTATTCAAACGGATATTTCGCCTATTACAGTGCATGCCAACGCTGTGGTGCGATGGTTGACGAGAGCATTGAAAAAGCTTATGACATTGACACCTAGGTGGCTCTGCTTATGATTGCTCCAATCAGCCACCGTGCCAAGTATCAGTTTGCGAACTTCGCACGACGAGTAGGAAGTTATAATGTTTAAAATGATGTGTTTTGAGAATTTATTGTAAAGTGCAAATATTTATGTAAGTATTTTTGTGATTTTCCATAAACTGTGAGAATGGTGGTTGGTTTGTGTCTGTGTATTGGTCGGCGCACAGTATGGGGCACAGCATGTTATAACCTAAAAAATACGATAACTGTGAGATGCAGAAGCTTTGCAAACATCACAAAAAATACTTGTGTACATATTTTCACTTGAGAATGTGAATAAATTCTCAAATATTGTCAGGCAAGACATGGACAAATAAGTGAGCATTGTTTCATTATTCAAATAATGAATGATACCATTACAGTCAGTATAGTAAAAAAAAAAAATCAATTATGTGAATGCAATTACGTCAAAGCGTCTACTTCCTATGAAATTACCAGTTTCAGTTACGCTTGGCACTAAAAATAGTACAAAATTCAGAAAACCTTTACTACGTAATAAACCTATTGACAGGTATTTTGGTGCATATTATGTACACATATCAAATAAAAACTATGAAAATGTAAGAGAGAACCTTAAAGCAAATTTTCTTGCATAAAACATTATTTTCCCACTTACAACATTATTTAATGCATTTTAACCATTTATTTTAAATCCCTTGAAAAGAAATCAAACTTGTAGGTACCTACTTTAACTGGTAACCGGTGTATAAGACGCATCCAGTTTTTAGACCAATTTTTGTACGAAAAAAGTGTCTTATATGCCGGAAAATATGGTAATCCGTTTAATGTGGACAGAGGTGTAGATGGAGCTGTCAGTGAGGTGGAGATTAACATCAATGAAGGTGACATTCCAGGTTGAGAAGGACCAAGTGAAACTGATTGGAGAGGAGTTGAGGTTGTGAAGGAATGAGGATATGGTGTCCTCGCCCTGAGTCAAAATCATGAAAATATTGTCAATGATCCTGAACCAAACCCGGGCTGTAGGGTTTTGGATGGTTAGGAAGGTTTCCTCTAGACAGCCCATGAATAGGTTGGTATAGGAGGGTGTTGTATGGTGACCATGGCTCTGAAGGAAAAGTAATTGTTTTTAGGATGTATTGGTAAGGGTTATAAGGAATGAGGTATTGGGCTTGGAGCCTGACGGATGCTGAGAAAGGTAGCATTCAAGAGCAGCAAGACCATGAGCATGTGGGATATTGATATAAAAGGAAGTGGCATCAACATTGGCAAGTACGAATCCAGGAGGTAAAGGGATGAAGATGGTGGAGAGTGAGTAAAGCAAGTGGTTGGTATCTTGCATGTGGGAGTCTAGGTTCTGAACAATTGGTTGGAGTTGCTGGTCAACAAGGGCTGAAATTCATTCGGTGGGTGCACACTAAACAGCCACAATTAGGCATCCAGGACTGT
Source organism: Locusta migratoria (assembly GCA_026315105.1). Taxonomy (NCBI): domain Eukaryota; kingdom Metazoa; phylum Arthropoda; class Insecta; order Orthoptera; family Acrididae; genus Locusta; species Locusta migratoria. The sequence goes on along the minus strand of CM048747.1, from coordinate 16,763,594 downwards.
TAGGTTTATGGATTTTTGGGAGTGTGTAGAAGGTAGGTGTGCAGGGTGTTGTTGAGAGGAGACGGGAGATGGATTAAAGGGAGAGATTCTGGGAAGGGCCATAAGATTTCTTTGGGAATTTGGTCATCCTGGCACAACATGTAGGGGGAGGAATCAGACAACTGACATAGGTCTTCTGCCACATAATCACTGTAACTAATTCTTGGCAGAGGGTTTATTGAACTACTTTTAAGTTTTCTGCCAATGAAACATAGCCTATGGTTCACCTTCCCTACGATATTTCTTTACCTTCTTTCTAGTTAAAGTTGTTCATAATAGGGTATTTGACTGTTTTCTGGAAATCGTTTTAAATTGTTAATTATGTCATATTATGGTCTGAACATGCTTTTTTACCTCGTGGATTTCAGTACTTTTCTTTTAAAAAAGAAATGAAATTCAAATAATTTGAAAGCCCGCTAAAATGCTACATTTGAGTCACGTGATGCCTGTGACGTCATACAACATGCCGCCGCTGCTGCTGCTGTTGCTGCTCTCGTAAGATAAACAAATACCTGTATATTGTTTGGGCCGAGGCCTCATGTTTGGGCGTTAACGTTTGCATAATGACCTACAAATATTGCTTAGTTCCGCACTGAACCAATACATCTGTCAAGACTCCAGAAAAATTGTTCTTGCAAGTACCAAAAAATGAGAAGATACGCAAAAAGTGGTTGACACTGGCGCGAAGAGATCCAAATGAAATAGCGGCTACTTCATGTGTGTATTTCTGTGAGGATCATTTTGATCTAAGTAAACAATATTATTCCATTGCTAAACTAAACTGATTAGTATCATTCTCTTTTTCTGCAAATGTGTAAAGTAGTATTATGTGTACGTTAATGACCTGATGTTTACATCTGCGAAGTAAAACTTCATAATGCTACATGCCTACGATTTATGTGTAATTAAAGCCGTTTCCTAATATATTTGGTGAAAGAACAACATGAATATTGTTGTAGCCTACTATAAAAGTATAGCACTGACTATTTATCTCCAGTAAGTGCAATTTTATCACCAATAGATCTTAGATAAAATAACGTAAGCCTTTTCTTCTGCACAGGGCTCTACCAAGCAATTTTCATTGCAAGTAAATAACGTTTCAACTGATAAGCGTTCTTTTATTTTTATTTTTTTATTATTATTCAAGCATTGGGTTTCGTATGTGAACGAGTAAACGTAAATGGATTAGTTTGTAGTGTCAAAAGTAGTGACACATTCATATCAAACCAAATCTTGAATATGTAAGGAAAATACTGATTTGCAAGGCAGAAAGTTTACACACAATCGCAAACATTCACTCACAAAACCAGAAAAGTGCTGTAATTTCGGCGCTATAAATTTATTTCATCGTGTCTCGCTTGCAATGTTTACGTGAAAGTGACATACCTTTGGCTACACGAAATGTGCGTTGCCAACCGTCGACGCAACCCGTTGTCCCTGTTCTAGAATATAGATATATTGTATAACTATACACAAGGCATTTTTGCTGTATTTTACAGGTTTTGTTTTTTCACTTTGCACCAGTATTGAAGTAGTTAAATAAAATTACTCCCTTAACTGCATGCTTTACTGGGTGAAATTTTACTAACTATCCCGGCGGCTTCCTGTGACTATGTTGGCAACAGATGCTGAATAACGAGAATCATGAGACGTCGCCATTAGTCAATCGCATGACAGCGCAAATATTTTGTCGTGAAACCTTTGATTTACGAGGGCAGTTACTTTTACTGACCGGACAAGGGTACATACAAGAACCTGTCAATCATAGAGCAGGAACAGCATTATTTATTTACTTCATGGTCTGTACAATACACTAATCTAGTCATTGTATGCGGTCTGAACATCTGGACAAAGATTTTCTATCTTGTTTTTGATGTTGCCAACATAATCACTAAAGGGCACTTGGATAGAAGATAAAATTTCACCCTTTATTGCATAATATGGTGACTTCAGATCAAGTCTGCTGACATCAACAAATAGGGTACTTTTTTCCAATGGCATAAAATATCTCTCGAAATAATTAGCTTTAAAATGTAGGTACGCGTTACTTACAATGCAGTTTTCACGTTTCTTATTTCTGGCACATAAAAATTTGGATTGTTTTTAAAGAATGAAAACACCATTATCGCATCAACTTTTGGGAGGTTTCCGCAGTCAGCCTTCGCATAACCATCTTCCATTGTGTCACAAAAACTGTATAAACGCGTTTAGGTCATGAAATGGAAGAAACGCGTACAATAATACAGCTCCGACTTCTAGTTGCCACGCTATAGATGTTCTACGACGTCACCAGTACTTCAGCCAATAACAGAGCGTTTTCGATCACGTGATCCAATCGTGAAATTTGATGATTTTTAAGCTTTAATTACGTTAAAATAACAGGTTTTTTTGTAAGAATTCGGAGCGAAAATGCTGTCTGAATGTTATAATCATTCAGAATAACAACAATTCGAACCATATTTTTAACACAGGAAAATACCCTATTGTAAATCCTGGGTATTTAGTTGAATTTATGTCCTGTAGATTTCACTGATTTATTGGGTAAATGAAATTTAGCGGGTTCATTTTAGTCCTCATATGGATGACTCCACACTTTTCATTACCAAATATACTTGAGTAATCTGTGCACCCCCAAATTTTGACGACGAAAGAAACACACAGATTTGTGTAGCTGAGGATTGTTAGTTGAGAGAAGAGGAGCGCAGGGTTGTCATATCCAGAGTGTGTGAATCTCGTTCCAAACCAAAAAATTCTTGTATTTTACCTACTAAATGTTCTCCTACAAATTGAAAAATTTTTCATTCGAAACATATTACTGTGAAAACATACACACAATAACACACACTGAAATGAATCCTTCTAGAATCTGAACAGATAATAAATAAATAGAGCTGAGACTGGCATTGTTGTTGTTGTTGTTGTTGTTGTGGTCTTCAGTCCGGAGACTGATATGATGCAGCTATCCACCCTACTCTATCCAGAGCAAGCCTCTTCATCTCTTCATAAGAACGGAAACCTACATCCATTTGAGACCATCTCTTGGTCTCCCTCTGCGATTTTTACCCCACACACTTCCCTCCAAAGCTAAATTCACAATTTCTTGATATCTAAGAATGTGTCCTACCTATTGATCCCTTCTTTTAGTCAAGGTATGCCAGAAATTACTTTTCTCCCCAATTCTGTTCAGTACCTCGTCATTAGTTACGTGATCCACCCACCTAATCTTCAGCATTCTTCTGTAACACCACATTTCAAAAGCCTCTATCCTCTTCCTGTCCGCACTGTTTATCGTCCATGTTTCACTCCCATACAAGGCAACACTCCACACAAATGCCTTCAGAAAGGACTTCCTTATGTCTAAATTGATATTCGATGTTAACAAATTTCTCTTTTTCAAGAACTCTTTTCTACCCATTGCGATTCTGCATCTTATATCCTCTGTATTGCGACTATCATATGTTATACAAGCTTATATGCACGTGCTTCACAATGGTTGTTAAAAAGGAACCTGTGTATATCATGGTTTTTTAGGGTTCCAGACCTATGTCAGCAAAAACAGAATCCTTGTTTAATTGCTCTGTCACTAAACTCAGTTCTCCTAGCGAAGATGTCAAATTTAAGTAGAAGTGATTGTTGAAAACGATGAATGTTCAGTAAGTTTTTCATACAAAAAGTGAAATTAATTTATGTACGTACTCTGGAACGATGTAAATTCGATGTTAGGTTGTGTTCATAAAGTTAAGACTTCGGTGTGTAATTGTTTAGCTTAAACTTCTTACAACACTTCTATCGTTGAGAAATAATAATAACAATAACAGTACCATGTTTGGTTCTATGGTGTAGTGCTAAACTGTTTATCTCTGACAGTAAGTGTATTCTGAAGTCTTAGTATGTTGCAGTGTTGCACTGGGGACAATGTAGTTATTATGTATGCAGTGATCCCTATTATCGAAAACTCGGAAAATGCTGAAAGTCTGGTAAATCAATCAACAGAGGAGTTCATGTCTGTCTAAATAAGACATCATGGTGGTGTCAATGTGCGATAAAGTAAGTCTGGGTAATTGTTGAAGGAATGGCGTCAGCTGATTGTCTGTATAGAACTTTCCAATAAATATAGTATTTCCATTGAATTGTTTTGAATGTGTTAGCAGCATCAGCCACTCTTTCAACTAATACATGTCCCCACGTCCTGCAGTGATTACTTCGTAAAGCACGAAGTTGAAATCGACCTTCTGTAATAGAACTACACATTCAGAATTTAAGGCCAAATGTCTCTACTAAAGAAGACGTTTTTCTCTGTCTTAATTTAGTCCGCACCAATAGTAAATAATTACAAATTTTAATCACAATATTGTACTGAACAATTATGAAAGCAGAGACATTTCTTATGAGTCTGTCGCACGAGTGTGTATATTATCTCTAGTGGCAGGCAGAGAGCAGAAATATCTCTGGAGTGAGCATTCAGATGTTCAGAACAGATTTTGTGTCCTCAACATAAGGTGGAAATGTCATGCGATATGGGGAAAATCTACTAATCGCTGACTTCATCTTTGTTCCGTTAAGACAGATGACTATATGTAAATGACCCTTTTAGCAAAGCTTCCTCAAATTTCTTGTTGCTTCTGCGACCCATTTATTTAGATATTATTTCATGTTATGTGGTTACTCTGCGAAAAGAAGGTGGGGCTTCTTTGCATCCAATGCGGTACAAACCAGTGTAATAGCAAATAAATGTGTGGAAAGAGTGGATTTGTCTCAATATCACGTGGTAATTAGAGATTAATGCTGAGAAGATGCACAGATGCAGAGATATTTCTACTCTAAGCACAATTTAGTGGTTATATATTCTAACCTCCTTGGGTTGTACCTGTCGAAAGATGCACTTCTTTTCTTTCCATGACATTGCAAAGCGTGTGGGATACAGCTAGGGGAACAAAATATTGTGTCCTACCTAGGTTAAATATTACTTGCAGTTGCAGCAGTTTAGTTTGCATCGAACTATTCGCTTTAGGATGATGATTAATTTACTGGAAAGAATAGCATAAATTATTTATTTCATTGTGAACATAAAGAATTATTCCCCCTATTCTACATGACTGATTTTTGAAAAAGCATTCAACGGCCATTGCCAACATCAGCATGCAACGCCGCTGCCATAAGTAAAATTTAACCCTTCTTGAAGTGTATTATACCGTAGTTATGAGAATGAAAAAAACTCAGCAATGCCTTAATTAGTTAATGGTGTACTTTGTAACTAATGTCGCTTCACCTTGTACCTTCTTGTACTATGGCATTTTCGAGGCATTCGTAAACAGAATGGACTGAAGATGAAATAAGTATGCACTGAAATCAGAAATGAAACATAAATTCGGTTTTCCTTGCAAAGAATTCTTATTAAATAAAAACATCGATAGATGCGAAGGAACATCATTATTTTTAAAATTCAAATGATACCCAATTGTTGTACCTGGGTTAAATTTTACTTGCAGTGGCAGCGATTTAGTATTTTAACGTTAGTAATGAAATATTCACTTTAAGGGGATCATTAATTTACTGATAGGAATAACATTCATTATATCATTATCAACACAAAGAATTATTCCCTTCATTGTACGTGACTGATTTTTCAAAAAGGATTCAACGGCTGTTGCCAACATTAATTTACTGATAGGAATAACATTCATTATATCATTATCAACACAAAGAATTATTCCCTTCATTGTACGTGACTGATTTTTCAAAAAGGATTCAACGGTTGTTGCCAACATCATTACACTACACTACTGCCGTAAGGAAAATAGTAGCCCTTGTTTCATTGTATTACACTATTTATGTGAATAAAAAGTGCAGCATCGCCATCTATTAGTTATTTGCAAGGAGGTTAGAATACCTCCTTGGTTATTTGGTATACTATGTGAGGTACAGTCCCCTCTGTCGGGTCTTTGCTATACTACACTGCAATTCAAGCGTAGCGTATACCAGAAACTACAAATTACTATATCTTTCCTTCTTCTGATCTGATTTTAATGAAATGAAGCTTATATATTGCCCCAAGGTACTCTCAGTTGACCTATGAAACCCCATGAAAGTTCGTACATTACTCTTGGAGATTTGCTGTACTACACCATATTTATAAGCATAGTGTATACAAAAGCTGCAAATTACGATATCTTTCTTTCCTCTGATCTGATTTTGATGAAACTAAGCTTATGTTACTCTCCAAACTATTCTCAATTTACCTGTGGAAACCCATGAAAGTTCGTGTAGTACTTTTGTAGATTACCCTCAACAAACAGACATACATGATGGCTTTTAAACAAATTATTAAATTATGATATCTTTATTTTCTCTGATTCAATTTCGGTTATTGAAGCCTTTATGTAACCACATGATATGCTCAAGTTACGTGTGAAAATCCCATGAAAATTTGTCAAGTAGTTTTGGAGATAAACGTGTTTGAAGAGACAGACAGACATGACGGTCGTAGATAAAAAATTTCAAATTACGGTATTCGTTTCATAAAAATCGGATCACGGAAAAAAATAAGTCTATATGTTGTCCAGAGTTCCGCTCAAGTGACAACTGCATGCAAATTTGTGAAGTAGTTTCGGAGATAAGAGGTTTTTAATACTTGAACAAACAGACATGACAGTTACTGAAATCACTTAAAATTATGATATCTATTAGTTTCGTGATCTGATTTTGATAAAATTATGTCTATATGTTGACCCAAACTTTTCTCATGCAGATTCGTCCAGTAGTTTTGCAGATTTAAGAGAACAGCGACAGGCCTACAATTACAGATTTATTGTTAGTATAGATTATTGCCCCAGTAACAAAACTTATTTACCACCTGTATTGATTCGTTACCTAATTTAATTTCTTCAGCATCGCCTGATTTTCTAAGACTACATTCCATTACCCTTGTTTTACTTTTGTTAATGTTCATCTTATATGCTCCTTTCAACACACTGTCCATTCCATTCAACTGCTCCTCCAGGTCCTTTGCTATCTCTGACAGAATTATAATGTCATCAGCAAAACGCAAGGTTTTTATTTCTTCACCCTGAACTTTAATTCCTTCCCCAAATTTTTCCTTGCTTTCCTTTATAGCGTGCTCAATGTACAAATTGAATAACATTGAGGATAAACTACAACACTGTCTTACACCCTTCCCAACATCTGCATCCCTTTCATGTCCTTCAACTCTGATAACTGCTGTCTGGTTTTCGTACAAGTTGTCAGTAACCTTCCACACCCTATATTTTACTCCTGCTAATTTCAGAAATTGAAAGTGTGTATTCCAATCAACATTGTCAAAAGCTTTCTCCAAATCTACAAAAGCTAGAAATGAAGGTTTGCCTTTCCTTAATCTATCTTCTAGAATAACCCATAAAGTGAGGATTGCCTCCCATGTTCCTACATTTCTCCTGAATCCAAACTGGTCTTCCCCAAGGTTGGCTTCTACCAGATTTTCCATACTTCTGTAAATAATTCATCTTAAAATTTTGCAACTATGACTTATTAAACTGATGGTTCTGTAATTTTCACACCTGTCTGCCCTGGCTTTCTTTGGAAAGGGGATTATTACATTTTTCTTAAAGTCTGAGGGTATTTCCCCTGTCTCATACATTTTATGAACCAGGTAAAATAGTTTTGTCATGGCTGGCTCTCCCAGAGACTTCAGTAGTTCTGAGGGAATGTTGTCCACTCCAGGGGCCTTGTTTTGATTTAGGTCTTTCAGTGCTCTGTCAAATTCTTCTCTCAGTATAGTATCTCCTATTTCATCTACATCCTCTTCCCTTCCTTCAATATTGTCTCTAAGTTCATTTTCTTTGTAGAGCCTCTCTAAATACTCTTTCTACCTTTCAGTTTTCCCTTCTTTGCTGAGCATACAGCTGCTTTTCTTGTCTCCAAATGTTTCTTTTATTTTCCTGTAGGTGGTACCTATTTTTCCCCTATTTATACCTTCTTCTACAGACTTGCATTTGGCTTCTAGCCACTCGTGCTTAGCCATTTTGCACTTCCTGACAATCCCATTTCTTAGTCATCTGTACTCCATTTTGCCTGTTTCATTTACTGCATTTTTATATTTTCTTCTTTCATCAATTAAATTTAGTATTTCCTGTGATATCCAAGGATTTTTTGTAGGTCTTTCCTTCCTACCTATTTAGTCCACTGCTGCCTTCACTGTTTCATCTCCCAATGCTACCCATTCTTCCTCTATTGTTTTATTTTCCCACGTTTCTGTCAATTGTTGTCTAAAGCTCCCTCTGAAATTCTCACGAACTTCAGCTTCCTTCAGTTTATCCAGGTCCCATCTCTTTATGTTCCTACCTTTCTGCAGTGTTTTCAGTTTCAGCCTACAATTCATGACCAAGAAGTTATGATCAGAGTTTATATCTGCCCCTGGGTATGTCTTAAAGTTTAAAACCTGGTTCCGAAATCTATGTCTTACCATTATAAAATCTATCTGGTATCTCCCAGTGTCTCCTGGTCTCTTCCACGTATACAACCTTCTTTTGTGATAATTAAACCAGGTTTATGTTATAACTAAATTATGTTCCGTGCAAAATTCTACCAGGCAGCTTCCTTTTTAATTCCCCTTGCCCAGACCATATTCACCTACTATCTTCCCTTCCCTTCCTTTTCCTACTAACTAATTCCAGTCTCCCATAAGAATCAAGTTTTCCACTCCCTTAATTGTCTGAATAATTTTCTTTAGTTCCTCATATATTTCTTTGATCTCCACATCATTGGCAGAGGTAGTTGGCAAAGAAACCTGTACTACTGTGGTCGGTGTTGGCTTCGTATCTATCTTGACTACATTAATGCGATCACTGTGTTGCTGCATTCCTATTTTCTTACTCATTATCAGACCTACTCCTGTAATACCCCCAACTGATTTTGCATTTATAATCCTATACTTGCCTGACCAGATATCCTGTTCGTCTTTCCACCAAACTTCACTAATCCCCACTAATCTAACTTCAGCTTATCCATCTCCTTTTTTAAATTTTCTAACTTCCCTACCCAATTCCATGTTCTGATTCGTAGAATGTCAGTGTTGTCTTTCCTGATGATCACATCCTCCTGAGTAGTCCCCGCCTGGGAGATCCGAATGTGGGTCTATTTTACCTCCAGAATATTTTACCCAAGAAGACAACATAATCATATGTTCATACAGTAGAGCTGTATGTCCTCGGGAAAAGTAACAACTGTAGTTTCCCTTGATTTCAGCTGTTCACAGTAGCTGTGTGGCAAAGCCACATTAGCTGATGTTACAAGGCCAGCTCAGTCAATCACCCAGACTGTTGCGCACGTAACTACTGAAAAGGCTGCTGCCCCTCTTCAGGAACCACACGTTTATCTGGACCCTCCACAGATATCCCTCCATCCTGGTTGTACCTACAGTATGGTTATTTGTATCGTTGAGGCACGCAAGCCCCCCACCTTGGCAATGTCTGTGGTTCATGGGGGTGGAGACTGGAATTACACGGTCTATAACTTTTTCAAAATCAATATATATTTACATCAAAGATATTTGTTAGTGTAGCGCCTCGCCATATATTTGTCTTCTGTTCACTGCAATGCAAAATGTAACCGCTCTGAGCACTAGCGTTGCTGTTGCTAATCGACATATGTGTGTGTTTGAACAATGCTGCACCATAATTAACCCTAATGACATTTAAGTGAACAAATGGTTTTAAACACAGACAGTGCACAATATGTGTTATAGCCAACTACTTTTGGTCATAAAAATGTCCCGTTGCTTTGTAAATGCGCCAAAAATGCCAATGGCCTCATGCCCATCTCAGGGGGCTTGAACTCTTGATGAACTCCCTTATTGGACCGTCAGTTCATTATACCTATGGTTCTGGCGAGTCCAAGCCTGACCACACCAGCTCTTAACATGTGTGTCAGTAGTGTCACATTTACCCGCCCAAGCTCGCCTGCATCCGGCTGCTTCGCTCTGCTGCCCGCACCGCGGGTAGTCAAGCCCCACTGCACTGCGCACAGAGCCAGCGAACTACGATGTGCCGTCGAGTCCCGACACTCGCCGGACGAGTGGGCACCTGCTGGGCCCGTGCAACAGTGCTACAGACGGCGCTGCGCTGCGAGCTCTGGAATGCAGACAGTTCTGCTCGAGACGTATTAATCAGAGCGTAGGCATAGCACACATTTTTGATTACATACATAGCAGTTTGTACATTATCATTATGTCTGAAATAAATAGCGAACAGCACAGGTCATACCAATGTGCAAGGAGTAGACGATCTGAGGAAGAGAAAAAGAAGTTTCTGGGAAACTCGCGGAGGGAATCTACACTTGTTTAGAGAATTGCACGTTTCCTGTCTTCTTGTACCAGATGCGTTACTGTGCATGTTTTACATTTTTAGCCCCCTTGCAACTGATAGTGCACTGACAATTCAGTTAGTGAGGAAAAATTACAAGTGTTCTCAAGATACAATGTCACCTCTCGAATAGTGGTGACTTCCTCGGGGTTTCAGCTCCCAAAGGCAAAGGGAAAAGGGGAGGGGGGGAGGGAATCCACACGCCTGTATCCATGAACAGTAATTAGTTTACTTTCACTGGACTTGTTTAGCGTAAGCTGAACCTTCGAACATTGTACCAGTTAATCGTTTCTGATGACCTCGATTGCAACTGAACGTAACAACCCACCCTTTCTTTTTTCTTATACCAAGGATACTTCAAGAAATTTAGCAAAATGTTCACAGAAAAGCTGTTCAAACACACTCTTGAGTACATATTCTTGCTATTGCAGCACTGATGCTACTCATTAGCTCACAATTACTCCTGAAATGAGACAGCTCTATTTCACTTGAGGTAATGTATGGTCTAAAATGCATAGGGCAGTAAGCTGTCCACTATCTAACTTTTTCAATACACAATTTGTAAATGACGTGCACGTACTTCACAAATAGCGTCATTTTAAAAAGACAGTTACGAATTATGAAAAGTTGAATGCCCTGTTAGAAAGCTACGATTCTGTACTATTACATGTCCAAAAATCAGATTTTTTAGCCCCATAGTTTCTTCAGAATTGAGTGAGAAGCATTGTGAAACTAAAAACTCATGCAGAATGACAAGTAGACATTTTTTCACATGCAAAGTAAAGCTTGTAAGGAAAAACTAACTTCATAAACCGATGAGGGATGGTGATATGTACTGTGAAGAGGTTTTACAGTGTGAAAATCGGAATATTGGATTTCCCCCAAGAGTGTAGCAGCTGACGGGCGCGTGCTGTGGCTAGCAGCAGAGCGCCCTGGGCGGACCAGGGCTCGGCGGGTAGGCGGGTACCCGCACTGCCCAGCGCTGTCCGCTGCGGCTCGTGCCAGCAGGCTGGGCAGCGCGTGGCCAGGCTCGCCCGGAAGGCATAGCTAAGGGCCTGGGCGGGCAGCACATGCCCGTTGCACGCCTCTGGTACAAACCCCTTGGCCAGAAGCACTAGGTAGCACCACTCTGCTTGGAACACTTCTTCTCATAATATTTATAATTAAAAACAGAAACCAGACAAAAGTATGTTATATTAAAATGTTTATTTATTTAGAGTTTGACCGGTTTTGGATTTAATTTTACAAATCCATTTTCAGATGGTTTACATGCTTTTCAGATGGAGCCTCGTTTGGCATCTGTTGTAGTATCGCAGCCCTAGGATAGACAAAGAAAAAAAAATGTTTACTATTTGCTGAAGTTTACATTAGGTTTCCTTATGTTCGTCTTTATCAACACATTTATAAAAGAGTTTTACAGTTAAAAACACATGAAATGTGGCAGAAACATATATGTTGTGCCCTTTTCTGTGACAAAATGGTCCCATATTTCTCATGTGTATTTTACACATGTTATGTTTCTGTATGTGCACTGTATGAGTGCTGTTAAAGTTGTGAAGTGTTTCACATTACACCATGCTAAAATTTAACATGATGCACACAATATTCAGTCACAAAGCATGGCTCAGCTTTCACATAAAGACATGAAGATTGTTTACAAATATGTTTCAGTGGTGAAATTGTTTGATAGTAGACACTGTGTGTGTGTGTGTGTGTGTGTGTGTGTGTGTGTGTGAGGGTAAAATTTTGTCTACCAATTTACCTGTCATTTTCAATCATTACCTGCCACTATTACCCTAGCAGAGTTTATAATAAACAACAACCTATGGAAGACGTTGAATGAATGATCTAAACTTTTGAAACTAACTTCCATAATCATCATGATGCCAGACAAAACAGTAAGGTGCTTTTCAACTATGGAAAGAATAAAATTGTTCTTACACAGGTCTATGCTGCAGGAAAAATTGTCAGCTTTGGAGATACTTTCCATTGAAAGTGGTCTTGTGACTGAGATCCCAGACATTAATCAGTTGGTGATTGATAAATTTGCAGTGATAAAAAATAGGGTAACTTTTCAGTACAGGCAAGCGAACAATGAGTGTGCTTATAAATTATAATGTATAATATGTCTCTCATTTCCGTCTTTAAGATAATGAATGCATTTCATTTCGACTAGGAATGCGGGCCATTAGGTAATGATTAATGATAAATTGCAGCATGCACTCTGCCACAAATATTTTTCTATCAATCAAATATCTCTAACTTTCCACAGGATTGTAAATTGAATTTGTGAAAATTTAATTTTGTAACCTTCTTACACCAAGCATTCTAGGAATGTTTATATCCCGACAAGTTTCAAAAGGCCAGACAAAAAAAAAAAAAAGAAAAATAATAAATAAATAAATAAATAAATAAATAAATAAATGCCTCATATAAAAGTGTAACATTGGAACTTGGGTGCAGCACGCAGCTTCCGGTACCACCGACCGCCACTTGAAAATTTTACTGAATTCATAACCACAAATAATCGATGAACATAAGGAAATACTCACAGATATTGAATTACTAAGTTCTCAAAACAGCCAAGAATAACAACAGTATTGTATCTAGCAAAACCACATTGCATCTTTGGCCAACTGTCACAACACACACCTGTCAAAACTTATGGTGTGTGAGAGAGAGAGAGAGAGAGAAGAGAGAGAGAGAGAGAGAGAGAGAGAGAGAGAATCTAAATTTAGTAACAAAAACTCAAATTACAGAGTCCTGATTCTTCACTTATTATAATGCAGAGAAAAATAGCTCACTGATCATAAATGTAAGTACAAAAACTGTGTATATTCAAAAATATCACTAAAATACTAAACAATAATATATAATAGTGTGATAAGTGTTATGAAGCTTAAAAGATGATCTGAAGATGGCACTCTAGCTTAAATGAATCCAGCAGAATAAATAAGTTTATCTATAACAAACATAGCAGGAATTTCGATTAAATTACACAATGTCCCTAACAAACATCTTCAGTGATGTGGCCCATATGATCACAGAATTCCAATTCCAATTACAAGTACAAATTATATCAAATCACAGAAGTTGTGTGTCCCATAGGTCTCAGTTACAAATGGTCCCTATCACTCAATTACAACTGATGTGGGAGAAAAAGGAGAAGGGGAGGGGGTAATGGTGGCAGGCGGTGAAGGCATTGAACAGTGCCTGTGTTATGCACAATGCAAGTATGGACTATAGAGTAGCTTACTATAAAGCTCTTTGATTGTAGCATTCCTGCACATTTGAGAAAGTTTGGTAGAGCTGAGGAATACTTCAGTTTCTTGATTGAGGGCACTGCTGAGGTGCTGAACAATAATGTAGGTTATGTTTTGCAATTTGCAGGAGAGGAATTTTGTGGATAAGCTTTGTGGATGCATCACTATAAATACACTAGTTGATGCATCCCTGTGGTTTATTGGTGAAAGTGATATATAATGGGATGATAAATATCTTTCGGTACAAGTGCAATCGTCAGGTGGCTTTGGTATACAGGGCGTTCAACTGTTTTAACTGACTATTTGATATTTATGAGGTGTTCTTTTAATCTCATACATCCATCTTTGAATTTTAGTCTGTTCAAACCAATTACAATTATGTCAATCTACAACATCTGTAACAATGTGGGCCCGAGATACGACAAATTTGGATTGGTTACTGTCACACACCTATTGTACAATCTAGGCATGGCCCCAAGTGACCTCCATGTCTTCCATGAAATTAAAAAAAAAAAAAAAATCTTGGTGGGACACATTTCAGAACTGGAGAGAAGCTGAAAGAAGAGGCTTTAAGTTACCTTCATGGCATTGCCAGAGAATTCTATAATGTACGCATACAGAAGACGGTACTCCAAATGCATTAAGTATTGATCGCAATAACAACTACATTGAAAAAAGGGGTAAAAGTCTAAGCTTTTCACACATTTATTATTCAATGTCCATAAATATGTTTTTCTTGTGAAATATACTAGTCAAAACAATTATGGGATCAGATGACATTTATAGGTTCTGAAGTATTGTGATCAGCAGAATTAACTAAAATGGATTGACGCCTTTCTGTCGGTTGCCGTAATGTTGTCTTCACTCTGTAGAACCAAGATAGTGGTAATAGAGAAAGTTGCCACAGAGGGAGTTGGCGTTGACTTGTGTTTACCAAACAAATTACACAACCAGTTGGGTTCAAATAGAGTAGTGAGCAGGTAGTGCAATACAACAACAATGTGACTTACCCAAAACTATGTGTTTCATTAAAAACCAATAAACCATTTAGCCTGCAGAAACTGGGCGGTGGAACATCAGGATTGGAGTCATAACTAATGGCCCCAGGTTCTGTTCACAGATTAGTCACAATTTTGTTTTTAGCCAGACAATTGTCATTCCCTCATCTGGAGATAACGTGAATTCAGTCCAATGCTGCTTATGTACATATCATGGTGATGGACAAATGCTGTGGACAGGAGTTAGTATTGCTGGACATACAGACCTCTAAGCCATTCAGAATGGCTCAGAGGTATAGAGACGAAATCCTTCAACATTTTGTTGTGCCATAGGAGAGGGGTTGCTTATAGTGGACAATAACACTTGTCCCCACTAAGCTGCACTGGTGGACAAGATGCTGGAAGCTGAGGGGATGGAATGAATAGAGCGGGCAGCTTGTTCACTGGACGAAAACCCGATAAAAATCATGTCTGTGACACACTTGGTGTATACGTTTCAGCCAGACCAGCCCTTCCAAAAAAGACTCCAGAGCTAGGTATTGCACTCGTGGAAGAATGGCCAAATGTCCCTCAATAGCTGATAGCTTCATACTGCCCATGCCACACAGGTGTACAACTGTATTGGCCGTACAAGGTGATCACACATTACATTAGAGGGCAACAAGAATGACTTTTTCACTATTATGGTAGCCCTGTGGTGCCTCACTCTAAGTAAACACCATGTAATCCTCATTAAAGAGATGAGACACAAAAATATTATATTGTATCACACACAAATTACAATTGTAAGCAATATCTTAAAATATGGTACTAATAATGGAAAATCCAGGTTGGAATTAATAATAGTAATAAGGACAGTTTACAACTCACCGCAAAGACGTGGAAACAAACACATACAAAAGAAAGACAGAGACACAACTGTGTTGTGTGCCTGTATGATTGTGTGAATGTTCTATTTTCTGAAGAAGGCCATGACCGATAGCTGAAAGTGTTGTATGTCTGTGTCTTTTGTATGTGGCTGTTGTAGCTCATTGCCATGTCTTTGCTGTGAGATGTAAACTGTCCTTATTACTATATTATTAACATATGTTACAGTATGTATAATGTATATAATATCTCACCATAATTGTTTTGAGTCATGTATAATTGGGAATCTTATTTTGTAACAACCATCATATTTAGCCACCCTGAAGAGGACTGGTGCATAGTGGTTGTAACATCAGCAGTTCATTGATGTAGTATTTTATAATGATGTGGCTTAACACTAAAAATTATTTTATTCTTGATTTGTACTTGTTTCAGATAGATCTCATAGGAAGTCAAGTGACAACTGTGGCAGGAACCGGTAAGCAGGGACATGATACAAGTGGAGGTGCCTTGTGGACACAGCAGCCACTGTCATCTCCGTGGGACCTGTGTCTAGTTCCTGGAAGAGAGGCAGATGCGCAGAATGACTTCTGTGTACTTCTTATAGCCATGGCAGGCACTCATCAGCTTTGGGCTCTATTTCTGAGGGACACTGTGTGGTGGAAGCAGCAGTAAGTTCTCCAGGATTTCCAATGCACTAAATCATCTTAACATTCTTAAACATAAAACACATTTCCATTTAGTAAGTACAATAGCACTCCAGAGATTTTCATCCAACTCTGAAGTCAGGTACTATGAGATAGCTGCATGCCACAGGGAGGTCTACTGTTAATATAACAAGAGCATCCTTTTGGGAAGAATCAAGTTGTTAGCGCACAACTGTATCTTTAAATGACAAATTTAAATGACTCAATGCTCTGTATAAACTATATCGATCACCAGATGATTGGCTACGCCCGACATGTGTTTTGAATTAAAATAAATAATCTACTTTCAAGAGCTAAGAGATTACTACAGCAATCTAAAAGCATTTTTAGAATCATTATTATTTTTAGTAGGTTTTGTTTCACAAAATTTGAAAATGGAATAGTTTGAAATGATAACTCTGTGTGAGGTACCTTTTTGCCACACAACCTAAACGAGCATACAAAATGTAGGAGTACGTGTGCTTACATGTCCTGTACGAGCCCTAAAATCCCGCAGAGAAAACATTTGGTTTTTATTCCCCAGCTCTGTACTGCACAATGCAGCTACTTCAACTATAAAATTCTGTACAGACAACAATTAATTTCTCAGCAAATTAAAGAAACCTTAGAAGTACATACACTTGTATTTAAGTTGTGGGAAGACAAACTAAAGATTTTTTTTTTTTTTTTATTTGCAACAACTTAGAGGATGTAACCAATCCACAAAACATACTGCCCACACTAGACTTTTCATCCTCTGATACAGTATTGTGTACAATATTTGATCCTTACCATATAGGACTGATGAAGGGCATCGGAACATTTCTAAAAAGGATAGTTCATTTTGTATAATCACATAATATGGGAGAGAATGTTATGGATGTAGGAAATAGTTGGAGTAACAATAATTAAAACAAAGGCATTTTGTTTCACAAAATTTCAATCTCAAAGTTGCTCCCCCAAATGCAAAAATTTTGTTGTTGTTGCCCACCTACACAGGGAGAAATGATCATTGGAACAAAATAAGAGCTCACACAGAGTTGATCATGTTTCCCACTTAAATTTCCAGAGGAAACAGTATAGAAATAGTGGGAAAATGTTTTTATTAATCATCTGCTAAGCACTTAAATATGAATTGCAGAGTAGACATGTAAATGCATATATAGGATATAATGAATGTGGTGACTATGATTTTTTTGGTAAATGCTACTGTATCAGTTATGCAAACAACATATATTAACAAATGATGACTATGTGAATCAAACAATGGAAAGTCCAGGATGGATTAACCCTTCCATTTGATTTTTTTTTCCTTAAATTTTCTCATCAAAAGAAAGAAATTGAACTCATGAGCGACTAAATATAACAAAGTGATGTTTATTTTTTACAGGTTTACAAGAACATTTACGTAGAATTTCCACACTGTATGATACTTTTGAAAACAATTAATAATAAACAAACAAACTGACATTGTACTCTGTTCCTTGATATCCCATGTCCCTTTTTCTTTTTGGAGCTGGTTAAGAAACCCTCATGTGTGTGTGTTTTTATTTATTTATTTATTTTATTGATTTGTTGCCTTACTTCTTGATGAGTTATTCTATTAGTTCTAATTGAAATTTTGCTAACAGCAGCTTTGACCCTGTTCCTAATTTGTACTCAGCACGAGAATTCAGAAAGGTGAAGCCTATGAGATGGAAAAATGCATTTTTGCACCACTTCATCATTTTGTCCAAACATTCAATTGAACTGAGAAGTGTAGTACAGAACATACGATTGTCCATAGCAATGCTTGTGGATCAGCGGAGTCTGTCTGCTGTCTGTGGCATGCCGTGCCATTGCCTGCTACACACAATCGTTCTGGAGGCTACTACACTCCTGCTCCTTCAGGAAAACGAGGTGGGGGGGGGGGGGGTGAAGAAACGGTGGTTTCCAAAATCGATTGAGAGGTGGAGTGCCGAGATGGAGACGTGACTTCCTGGAAGGGCCCCTTTGTTCCACCACTGGAGCCTGGGACAGAACTGGTGATAAGCTGCCGAACACGGGATCCAAGACCACATCTGTAGGGGGGTGAAGAGGTGGTTTGGACGGAGGCAGAGGCCGCATGGCGGAGGTACCTTCCTCCTGAGACATAGGACCAGCCAGGAGAGGAAGCTCTCGCTAGTGCATCTCTGCTGACGGTGGTGCAGTTG
Organism: Locusta migratoria; assembly: GCA_026315105.1. Taxonomy (NCBI): domain Eukaryota; kingdom Metazoa; phylum Arthropoda; class Insecta; order Orthoptera; family Acrididae; genus Locusta; species Locusta migratoria. Next base: position 16,745,194 of record CM048747.1, on the reverse strand, counting down.
TAGCCACAGGGGGGTGCAGCAGGCGAGGCTCCTTGAGGCGGAGAAGAGTCACCAAGGGAGGGGGTGAGCTTTTCCTGATGAACCGCTGGCCCGGACAGGGGTGTGTGCCATTGAAAAGCTGGTGCCTGTAGAGACAGGGGGTGTGTGTCCGTTTTGCAACGGAGTTTGTTTTGGTGATGATGTACCTCCCCATCACCCGCCCTTAAGGTGTAGAGTCTGTGGTGCAGGACAACTGCCGGTATCCAGTGGAGATTGCGACCAAACCCCCATATCCAGACCAAAGTACCCAGCGGAAAACTTGGCCGTCCCTAGTGCAAAGCTTTGTGAGGGTCAGGATGGAGGAGGTGCAGCAGAGTCCACGGTTGGTGCTTGTAGAGGAGCTCCGCAAAGGTGCATTTCGCCATGGGTGTAGTCTAGCATGCTGTTAAGAAAAACATCAATGCCTCCTCAGTGGGAAATTTGTGTAGATACTTTTTCATCTGTGTCTTGAATGTCTGCACCATGTGCTTGGCTTTCCCATTTGATTGTGGATGAAAGGGGGACGAGCAAACATGCCAACTTCCAGAGCCTGTACAAAAGTCCTGGAAAGTCTGTGGAAGAAACTGAGGGCCATTCTCAGATACCAGACCTTACCCTGAGAAAATTTTGTAGAGTGCTTGGATGGCAATCTCGGAAGTGATTGAGGAGCAGCTAGCGACATATGGGTAATGGGAATACGTGTCAATAACAATGAACCATTAACAATTTAGAAACCGACCAGCAAAATCTATGTATGCGTGCTCCCTAGGGGCCAGGGAGAGAATACCGACCTGGGAAATGTCTGTTAGCTTGCACTGTGGGGGCAGGCTGCCACTAAATGCTCTATTTCTCTGTCAATGACAGGCCAGTATACATGTCTGTGAACCCAGGACTTAGTACGTGAAACACCTCAGTGTCCCTCGTGTTACAACTGGAGAAATTCCCGTCGCAAACTTGCGGGAACAACCACACAGAGAACTGTGTCAGTGGTAGAAAGAAGGAGAACTCCCTCTCAAACTATGATGTGGTCTCGCAGAACAAAGTAATTGTGAAGAGGGTCAGAGGCACAACCTGGAGGCCAGGAAGACCACCCCTGTTGAATCAGATGAATTACTTGCTGAAGCACTGGGTCCGTCTCTGTTACCTTTGCAACTCTTGAAATAGTGATTGGCAAGCCAACCACCACTTGGTGGTAAGCAACATCCCAATGAAAACACATTATCTCTTCTGGATTGAACTGTGGATCTGGGTCCACTGGGAGTCTGCATTGGCATGTTGGCCAGTAAGGCGAAAATGAATGTCATACTGGTACTTAGAGAGGAGCAGGGCCCAGCTCTGCAGCCAGTGGGCAGCCCTAGCCACAATCATGGAGGAGGGACTAAACACTGATATTAATGGCTAACGGTCAGTCATTAACTGAAACTAAGTGTCATACAAGAAGGGCTGAAACTTAGTCACCGCATAGACAGTGGCCAAGGCCTCCCTCTCCATCTGTGAGAGTAATGAGCCTGAACTGGATTAAGAGTTTTGTATGCAAATGCCTTCCGCCACATTCTGTAAAGCATCCGTAGCCAGGACCAACAGCTTTGAGGGGTTGTAAGAAGTAACCAAATATGGTGCTGACATGAGGCAGTCCTTCAAAGATGCGAAAGCCCGCTCACATGTGGGAGACCAATCAAAAGGGACACCCTTGCACAGGAGGCGGTACAGGGGATGAGCTAAGATGGAACCCTTGGGGATGAACTGGTGGTAATAGGCAATTTTGCCAAAAAAAAAAAAAAAAAAAAAAAAAACTTGTAACTACTGTAGCGAAGATGAGATGGCCAAATACTTGAGGGATGGTTGAAAGAACTTAGATTTACTAAGACTGCACCACAAGCCAATGGACTGGAATTGGAAGAACAAGCTCTGGAGGTTGTGCAAGCGTTCATAGTGTGTCCCATGTCTATTATGTCATCAAGGTAATTAATGCATTGAGGGATTGCTGACATGACCTGCTTGAGATAACATTGAAATATTGCTGCTGCACCAGCCATCCCGAAGGCTAGACACTGGTATTAAAATGGGGTGTTGACATGTGCCAGATGCTTGCAGTCATAATCAAAACGTATCTGACGGTAAGCTTCCGAAAGATTGAACTTAGAAAAAAATTGGCCTCACATTAACTGGGCAAACATCAGCAGTAAGTGGGCTCCTATACCAGTTGTCTGTGTATAGACTGTGACCTTTACCAAGGAATGGCTGCACGAGTTGCAAGACAGCAGAGCCATAAATTCCAAGTGTTTTATCAAATATATTGAGCTGTGTTGATCCACCTTTATACATTATAAAGTCTAGGATATAGTCCATTGTGACATCTACAATAACAAAAAATTTTACACCAAATCTATGCCGAACTTCAGAGATGGGAACTTGCCCTTCAGCATATTCTCTCTTCCCATTGTCCACCTGGTCTCAACCTCCACTAAATTCAAATTCTCACCCACCATTCAACAACATCTTCGCCTCTGATCTCTGCACAGAGCGTCTGCCTCGACTGGCATCTCTGTCCAACTTCTTTGCTTTTTATATATGTCTGGTGTGTTTGCGTGTATATGTGTGTGGGTGTTTGTTTACCTGTCCTGTTTTCCCCTAAGGTAAGTCCTTCCACTCCCGGTATTGGAATGACTCTACATCCACTCCCTTTAAACCCGAATCCCTCCCTTTTTCCACTCCTTCCTCTTTTCCTGATGAAGCAACTAACAGTTGCAAAAGCTTGAATTTTTGCGTTTGTGTGTGGTTTTTATTTGTATGTCTGTCAACGAGCATGTGCTCTATTTTTTTATACATATTTCTTCTACCAGGAATATTTCCATCTATAATATACAATATCTATTAAATCAGTTTGTTTTTCATCGTTAAAAAGTGTGGCAGTTACTGATGTTTCTTACACAATAATCTAACTATGGTGTATGTGCCTGCATCTTGTGAGATATTATAATACCAAGTAACATTACTTGAAGTAGAAATGTACCATCGTTCATATAAATAAATTTGTTCTATCCATATAAGCTATAGGAAATCTACTTTTCTGTGTATTAGTATCATTTTGTTTCTGAATGATTTATGTGTGTGACAATATTTCAGGCTTTATAAGGAGGGAACTTGTGTCGCCATTGTGGGTACAGGAAAAGAAGAAAACCGTAACAATTCATATCCCCATGCAGCAGCTTTTGCACAGCCTTCTGGTGTGACATATTCTCCAGAATTACAAGCTGTCTTTGTTGCAGACAGCGAGAGTTCAAGTGTTCGAAGAGTGTCATTGGTCGATGGGAAAGTCACTGCAGTTGCTGGTGGCAGTAGAAGTCCCTTTGTAAGTCTTACAAAATCCAGATACTAATATTTATCTGTAAATTAGTGATTGCTTGTAGTATGCTATTAATTTAGAGAAAGGTGGTGTGTTCTGCTTCATAAAATATAAAAATGCAGTAGTTGCTTACTAAAGTTGTGATAAGTTACAATATTCATATCATTGGACACCAGAGAATAACAGTATATGGGGATGTGTAGTGCTGTGGACTTTATTTCATTTGAAACAATTATCAGGAGGGGAGAAAGGGAAGGCTATGGGTTTTAAGGAAGTGGAAAAGAAGTCATTTCAATCCCAGGAGTGGAAGAACTTACCTTAAGGGGATAAAAGGAAAGGCAAACACCCACCCACACACATACATATGCAAACACAACAAGGTAGTCTTCCTTGTTGTGTTTGGGTGCGTATATGTGTGTGTGTGTGTGTGTGTGTGTGTGTGTGTGTGTGAGCATGTTTGCCTTTCCTTTTATCCCCTTAAGGTAAGTTCTTCCACTCCTGGGATTGGAATGACTCCTTTTCCACTTCCTTAAAACCCATATCCTTCCCTTTTTCCCCTCCTTCCTTCCTCTTTTCCTGAAGAAGTTACCAGCAGCAGAGAAAGCTTGTCTGTGTGTTTGTGTGTGTTTTTATTTGTATCTGTCGACGAGCCTGTGCTTTGTGTAAGTTATCTGATTTCTATTTTTCATATAGACTACAGAGTTTGTGTGATAAGATAGACTGTGAGTTTTTGGATGTATGCAGGGTTGAAAATTCTAAAGACCCCTCAGTTGGAACTTACAAAAGATGTGTGTAATGCTGGTAATGTCTTTGTCGTAGTAGACAAAGAACTCAAATCCACTGGGATACAAACTGAAGCTCCACCCAAAACTGATTGGGCAAGAATCAGTATCATTGATGGGAATAAACTTATAATTGAATATGGTAACAAGTTTGTGGGTGTTGTCATTCAGTGCAGGAAGTATATACATATTTGTGTCATGCATATTGATGTATTTTTCTTACTGAAATTTTTATTTATTTAGTTAAAGACACACTTTTGCTTATACATTAAAGCTTCTTCAGTGCATTTAATCTAGAAGTCATTCAGCTTTCTTATGGATTTCTTGTAGATTAGAAAACAGAATGATTATTGCATCTAAAAACAAAACTTTACTTTTCTAAATAAATGCCCTGAAGATGCCTCAGAATGTTAAAGACAAACTGCAGCTGAAACATAAGTAAATCTGATTGATTTTATAAAATGAATATTTGTAATTTGATTTTAATTTCCACCATTCCACCAGCAGACTCCTCACTCCTAATCAATGCTTTTCATAGTCACTGGCCATCCCACAAAAGATGTTATGGGCTGTGTTTATTCACACTGGTTCCAGTCACACACTGCAGAAACAAATTTCAAATATCTGCAGGAACACCAGAAGTAATACACCTGGCAACTCCGTATTATCAGTTGAGACTACATTTCGTGTGCTGTGGGTATAAGATGAGCATTAACAAGAACAAAAAAGGGAAAAAGGAAAATCGGGAGATGCTGAAGGAATTAGACTAGGAAGTGAGGCAATAAAAGATGTTGATGAATTTTGTTACTTGAGTTGTAAAATAACTTATGAAGGCCAAAGTTGAGAAGATATAAAATGCAGAATTCCTATGTGAAGGATAGCATTTATGACTGAATATTAATTTCAGTGTTGGGAAGTCTTTTCTGAACGCAATTTGTCTCAAGTGTGTAGCATTGTGCAGAAATGAAATGTGGGCAATAAGGAGTTCAAAAAGATGATAGAAGCTTTTAAAATTTGGTGCTACAGGAGAATGCTGAAGATTATATGGATAGATCACATAACTAACAAGGAGGCACTAAATGGAATTGGTGAGAAAATAAATTTCTGGTGTATCTTGACTGTGAAAATGGATCGATTGGTAGGAAACTATTATAAATGATAACACAATAAAGTGATAACCCACTTAAATTTATTGGTACAGAACCAGTTAAGTTAAACACAACACAAAGTTCACTCAGGGCCAGAGGCAGGCGTAATCATCATAAACTGAGCAATTCAAGTCCGTAGAAAGTCCAAAATTCCAGAGCAGGCACTTCCAGCATCCCAGATATGTCATCATATACACAAGCGGAGTTCATGGCTTGCACTTTTTGGTCTTCCCACTAAGTGCCAAAGTTCACAGGCAAAGGCACAAGTACAGTCCTGGTAGTTTGTTTTCTTGGCATAAGGTGGTGCAAGGGATGCCTAGCTGAGACTCGCTTCCATCTCACAACACTTAGCCCTCTAGCGCTCTAGTAGAATTACTTAGAGTGGCCGGCCCATGATCCTATGTTCCGTGCATGACTATTTCCTGGTGTGGCTTGCACTGTAGGCTGCCAGCTGTGTATGTTGACGGCCGATGAGCTGTCGGCCGTTGGCGCCCTAGTGGTGGATACAGCAGATACGATCCGAGAGATCAAAGAATCGTCAATTTAGCATTGGAGGAAAGTATAGTTTGGGAAATCACAGAGGGAGACCTAGAGACAAAAACAGTAAGCAGAGATGAAGAAGGTTGCACAGGATATCTTATTGTGGAGAGCTACATCAAACCAGTCTTTGCGCTGAAGACCACAACAGTCGAGTTGAAATTCTTCATTATGTATATTTATTTAGCTTCAGTTGTTAACAATACTAAAACTATTATAAGATTTGCAAGAAATATTTTATGTAAAGCTGGAGAATGTGAAACTTATATAAATGAAGTTGATCACAGTGATATCTTTGTTTTTCCAGGATTTGTTCCAGTTTGGTGATGTGGATGGGAAGCTATATGATGCTAAATTACAGCATCCCTTAGGAGTTGCTTGGTGTCCTAAAGATGAAACACTGTATGTTGCGGACTCGTACAACCACAAGATTAAAGCTATCACAATTTCAACTAACTTCTGTAAAACAGTTGCAGGCAGTGGGAAATCTGGTGATGCTGTTGGGCCCTTAGGTGACAATTCCATACAGGTAAGAAGCTCTCATTTGTATAACTTGACCATTATCATTTAACAAATAACATGAGAACACACTCCTATGAATTGAAAACTATGCATACACTCCTACAAAATCCTAAAATTATTCCCTTTTCTTACATAATCTGCCGAGAAAATCATATGAGACCACTCAGAAGTTTAATAATTGTATTAATATCTCTCTGTGTTAATTTGAATCAGCACATACATATAAATTTTATGAAACTTCTGCAGACTTAATTAAAATGAATAAAATTACAATCAAGGATGCCAAAGACAGTTAGCTGTTTATTGTGGACATTAGATTAAATTCAATGAAGCAATTGAAAATTAGTGTGCAGACTAGGCATCTTCTTCTTACTAGGCAGATGCTCTGTCCACCAAGTCACACGAGACAGCATGGATATTGCAGCTGTGGGAACTACCGTGGCATGCTCTCGGCCAGACACAAATTCTCATCTTACATCCTACACTACTATCATAGTGTACCTTACTCATGAGTCTCAATTTTTAACTTGAATACTATGATTGCTTTCTTTGAGAAGTATTTCTACTCATTGTCTTAAACTTCATTCCTTTCTTCAATTTATTTGTGGAGGTATTAACATAGTTTGTTTACAGCTCTGTGCATCACTTTTTTAAATCAAAAACAACATTAATATGCTTCCAGCAGTAGATAAGTGTTGCAAACGTGAGACATCGAAACTTCTCAACAAATCACAGTAGCAACTGTTACAGATTTCAACTTGCCCAAACCTCAACTTACAGTAATCTACAGGACTTACAGTGAGCTTCTATTTATATTATTTTAACAATTATGGCTGTATAACGCAATTTCCCCTTGCAGAGGTAACCTGAAGTTTGCTACAGTGCATACTGTAGCTGAATGGAGTGGATCTTTGTTGAACTTCATTCTGAAGTGTCATCTCACTGCTATGGCAGGCTGATGTGAATGTGTTTTAAGTGCAATATACACTTTCTCAGCACCTTTTGTCATCTTGCCTAACTGCGCAGTGCTCCACGGTTGTGGCAGAAATCTAAAGTGTCGTTGGATCAATATAAAACTATTTGATGGGTTTTTTGTGTGTCTCGAGTTTTGTGACATTAAATCAATTGATGTAGCTACACTGAATTTATGCAAACATTTCAGCCATTGATAATAACCTTGAATAGGCATTGTAATGCTACCAAACTAACATAAAAATACAGTACTTACATTAATTGAACAACTATCTTTACTGTAATGCAACGGAATGTTACTTTTTACTACTTAAAATTTATAAACATATTTCTTGAGTTTCCTAATTGTGGATCTACATTTTTTTGCAGTTCAGTGAGCCAGGTGGGCTATGCACGAGTTCTGATGCATCAAGAATTTACATTGCTGACACAAACAATCACAGTATAAAAGTGATTCACTTGGAATCGAAATTACTAGAAAGAGTAAGTAAACTATTTATTAGTTTTCACTGTGAGTTAGTGACAAAATGAATCACATTTTCAACTGTTACATACTGGCAATTGTCCAAGAAAGGAAATCCCAGGTTGGACTTCAACATAATGAAGATAAGTTGCAACTCACCACAAAGATGATTGTTGAACTCCAGACTGACAGAACGAGAGTATGTGTTCTGTACTGATAAAAGCTGTGGCTGAAATCTGTAAGTTGTATGTGCCTGTGGCTTGAAAATTTGTGATGAGTTCAAGCTATCATTATATTACTGGCAGTTTTTGTATATCTACAATGTAAGGGCACGTGGAACTTACGTGAAGTATAAAGATTCTTTCCATTTTCCCTAAATCAAACAAATGCAAGAATGTTTCTTTAAAATCAGGTCATGGCTGATTTACTCATCCATCCTTGCTAAAATAAAACTTCTGTTGTAATAAATTCTGACTATACAAAAAAGTGGAATGACGTTTTCTGTGCCATGCTAGGTTGTGTGGGACAGAATTAGCCAAGTTATACTAAATTTTAGCCCTCTGTAAGTCAGCAGTATCAATTTAATATTACTCATTTTCCTCGAGGTGAGAGAAAATAACTGCTCTCATTTGTAAGAAACTTGCAATACAGCAAATTTATGTGTGGTTACTCTCTCTCATGAACTGTGTACTTAGAGTGTGACAGTTATCTAAACTAGTGGCAGTAAATAAACAGTTTGCTACAGTAATGTTATTGCAGATGAAACAATTCACAGGTGTGTGGCCAGATCCCTGTGTCAAACTGTCACAATATTTTGACATCCAAACCTGTTGCCATCATCAGGTGCTCTGATGAACTGACTGCCTAGGAGCAGTAGCAATGCTTTTATCTCCTCCCTCCATCCGCTATTTCATACACTGTCTGTGCCCGAAGACGTCTGCTGGTGGCATCTCGTGGTACCTCACTCCTTATGACGTCTGCGCCCAGTGCTGTCCGCTGGCAGTGTCTGCTCTGTAGCTCCTCCCCCGGCCAATATCAGTTCATTTTGTGACATTTTATTTCCTTTCTTAATTATGCTGAATGCAGGTATCAGTGCTTCACAAAGTTTGTAGCCGCTGTCGTGACTAATCTGCGGTTCCCTCACTCAGATCTCGATGGACTCTTTAATTATACAGTCCCAGAAGCTGGGCGTCTGGGTCAGAACACTCATATTCTTGTAGTTCCTGCCATGTAATTCAGAAAGATTCGGTGACTGCCGATTTGTTTAGCTGTTGTAGTCTTGTGTCTCGCTGATGCTCACAACAGTGATCTCAACAGTATGCAACGTCTGACCAATGTAATTCACACCACATTGGCATGGAATCTCACAAACTCTGGATTTACAGAGACCCAGGTCATCCTTAATCCTGCCAAGCAAAGCCGTAATTTTGGCTGGTAGCCAGAAAACCCTCTTCACTTGGTGTTTTCATAGAATTCTCCATATCTTACTGGATAGTGCACCACAATATGGAAGAAATGCAGTGGCAATATCCTCCTGAGGTTCCTCAACTGTTTCCGCCAATGGTGCAGTTGGTGTGTGACGTAGGGCTCTCTGAATTTGCCACTCTGTCTAGCCGTTCTTCCGGAATACATGTCCTTAAGTGCTCAAGTTCTTCATTGAGACTGTCACTGTCCGAGAGGGTATACACCCTGTGTCCCAGCGTTTCCAGCACACTGTTTTTTTGCATCAGATGGTGGCTGTCTGCTTGCAGGTATAAGTCGGTGTGTGTCTTCTTGCGGAAAACACTGTGCACAGTGTCCCATCAGGTCTTCTTCTAACCAGAACATCCAGAAAGAGAAGCTTCGCTTCCACTTCCACTCCCATAGTGAACTTTATATTATGACGTATGGAATTGAGATGGTCCAGAAATTGATTTAATTGTTCTCTTCTGTGAGACCATATGACAAATGTATCGTCGAGATACTTGAAAGGGGGGGGGGGGGGGGGGGAAGTTCACCAACCTTTCCATGCACATACTGACATCGACTTACTTTCTTTTTGATGGTTCTTACTATGGGCAGACAAGAGTGGCCATGGGGAGCCCACTATCTCCAGTTGTCGCCAACTTGTATATGGAGCTCATGGAGGAGGAAGCTCTAGATTCACGTCAGTGGAAACCAACCTGTTTTTCAGGTATGTCATATGGCCTCATGGAAGAGAAAAATTAAATCAATTCCTGGACCATCTCAATTCCAGACACCAGAATATAAAGTTCACTATGGAAGTGGAAGGGATGTTCTGGTTAGAAGAAGACCTGATGGGACACTGGGGGACAGTGTTTTCTGCAAGAAGACACACACCGATTTATACCTGCAAGCACACCGGCTTATACCTGCATGCAGACAGCTGCCACCATCCGGCGCAAAGAAACAGTGTGCTGGAAACACTGGTACACAGGGTGCATACCCTTTCGGACAGTGACAGTCTCAATGAAGAACTTGAGCACTTAAAGACTCTATTCCAGAAGAACGGCTACACAGAGTGGCACATTAGGAGAGCCTATGTCACACACCAACTACACCACCGGCGGAAACACTTGAGGAACCTCAGGAGGATATTGCCACTGCATTTCTTTCATATTGTGGTGTGCTATCCGGCAAGATATGGCGAATTCTACGAAAACACCAAGTGAAGACGGTTTTCTGCCCACCTGCTAAAACTAAGACTTTGCTTGGCAACAGGATTAAGGATGACCTGGGTCTCTGTAAATCCAGAGCTTATGAGATCCCATGCCAATGTGGTGAGACTTACACTGGTCAGATGTTGCATACTGTTGAAATCGCTGTCATGAGCACCAGCGATGCACAAGACTACAACAGCCAAACAAATCGGTAGTTGCAGAACACTGTCTTTCTGAATTCCATGGAATGGACTACAAGAATACGTGAGTTCTGACCCAGACGTCCAGTTTCTGGGACTGTATAATTAAGAGTCCATCGAGATCTGAGTGAGGGAACTGCAGATTAGTCACGACAGTGGCTACAAACTTTGTGAAGCTTGGAAACCTGCACTCAGCATAATTAAGAAAGGAAATTAAATGTCACATAATGAACTGCTGTCAGGCTGGGGTGGAGCTACAGAGCAGACACTGCCAGCAGACACCGCTGGGCACAGACGTCATAGGGAGCGAGGTACCAAGAGCTGTCACCAGCAGACGTCATCGGGCACAGGCTGCATATGAAACAGCAGAGGGAGGGAGGAGATAAAAGCATTGCTACCACTCCTAGGCAGTCAGTTCATCAGAGCACCTGATGATGGCAACAGGTTTGGTTGTCAAAATATTGTGCCAGTTTGACACAGGGATCCAGCTGCACACCTGTGAACTTTTTCATCTAGAATTACAGTGGGAGAAGCTATAGAATCATAATGTTATTGCAGTTTGTAATTAAATAATGAAATTACAAATTTGTGTACTAATAAAATGCGTTCAGTTAATGCTGCTTGCCTTAAAAACACGACCCATTGGAGTCAAGACATATCTGCAGTCATTCACTTTTTCCACTGCTCAAAACACTCCTGCATGTCAGTTTTTGTGACACTTTGCTGTAATTGAAACAAAAGATAATGCACACAGAGCTTGTACACGAAACAGAGTTTATATTTGAGGAGCATTGTTTCAAATCGTATCAAGTCCACCCGTGGACAAAATTAAGTTTGATACATTTTTGTATAGTTTACAGAGCGATCTTTCTTGCCGTCAAGTCAGAATGTAACAAATCTCATTCACTAACATCATAATTTGCATCTGTAAAGTAGCTGTTGTTTCAAATCGTATTCAGTCGACTGTAACATGTGTTCCAAATCATATGGTGTCCAGCATGAAGCAGTATTCTAACTTTGCTCTGTTGGCTTTGCTGATAGCTGGCACGCTATTTTCAACAATGCCACACATTCAATAATCACATTTATGTTGTGAACTTTGTGTAAGAGAGTAGTGCTCCGATTATGGAGGAAGAAAATGTTTCTGGAGTCAAATGGCAACAAAAAAAGTGCATTATAATCATGTTGTAGATCAGCATGTTTAACTTTAATATTTAATTTGCTGTTAAAAGTTATTTTATTCCATAAAGAAACAAAAGTAAATTCTTAGTTGTATATTTACAGTAATCTTTTTTTTATTTATATATTTTACAAATTATTGGATCAAAGCATATTAAGTCCAACACATTTTCTTTAAATTTGAAGAACACAAAAGTAAATTTATTTTACTTTTTCATGTACCTGGAAGAACACTTCAAATAAAACACCTGCAAAATTTTAAAATTTGTTAAATGTTCCTCAGGTTACGAGTAGTCAGTTTCTTGTTTCTCCTGTAAAATTTAGTTTTTTGGGCATAATATGATTTGAAATGATGTTCCTCATATTGTCTGTTCTGTGAACTCTCTCCTAGCATCCACTGTGCAGTGAAAGACTACTCGTCATATCTGCAACAAAGACCGATCCTCACAGTAGCTGCTGCATTGCTCGTGTGCAAATTAATGCCTCGATAAACTCGAGTCGATCCAGAAGGAAAATTTAGTTTATTTTGTAACATTACACAGTCTTTCATTAGCCAGACTTTGCTTTTTATTAAGCTCAATTTCTTCTTGACAACAGTGGGTACACCTGTTTCTGCTAGATCACCAAAGTTAAGCACTATTGGGCTTGGCTAGCACTTGGATGGGTCACTGTCCAGGCCTGCCAAGCGCAGTTGGCAAGCTGGGGACACTCGGCCCATGTCAGACCGATTGGGGAGTTACTTTATTGAGAAGTAGCAGCTCCAGCCATGAAAACCAACACAGTGGCTGGGAGTGCAGTGTGCTGACTAAATCTCCTTTATACCCCATATGTTGACGCCTTCAGGTGGAGGAAGACACGGCACCCGGTCGGTACCCGATGGGCCTTTTGAGGCTTGTGAGATGAAGGCTTTTTTCCAATTATTTCTTTATTCAGTGTCATTGATCCATGTCCCCTGATGGCCCATTCATCCATGTAATAGTCTTCCTTTAAATAACCACACTGTTTCACCATTTCCACAATATTTCTGTGGCGATGGAATATGAGCTACATTTTTTGACACATACCAATTTCGTCATTGAAGAAAATGTAGTTGTTATCTTCCTGTGTACATATCACCAAAACGGTAGAAAATGTAACAAAAATGTTGAAACATTATTTCCATTTTTTGCTACTGTACTCAACTGTGCAATCATATCTTTAAATATTTTGCTATATTTTGAAACCCTTGTCTCGCCTCACTATATTTGAAATGGTAAAAATATTCTGTGTGGTAAATCTAATTGTGTATTTAACAATAAATTCAACCATATATGATAAAGTTACATCCCAGAGTCGCAGTAGTCAGATATAAGTTGGAAGTGGTCCTACATACGCTCTTATCGCCACGTAACATTTGTCGTATATAGTGATACGTGCAATTTCACCTCCATGTTAGTTGTTCTCACTCTTGACAGAGAACAAAACCATATTGTTTCAGTTAAATCCTGCAGGAGCCTGTTTTTTATGGTGGTACTGTGAAATTTCAAACATCACTATCACCATGTAGTATATGGTGCACAGAGTAGACTTACGGGCATGTATGGACTTATGGGCATGCATAAAAAATAAATGGCCCATATTTTGACCTAGACTACAACATTTCAAAGTGTATCAGAATTGGCAGTTGGTATTTGGGTAGTGTTATTTGTGAGTTTAATTGAAGGCAGGGTTTGATACAAGAGCAAGAAAAACCTCTATAAACAACTGTCTGTTCACAAGCAGTGCAAAACAAAAATTCAATATCCAAAGCAAGCTGTACACACAGGACTAAAACGAAACATAGTAGACACAACACAGTTAATCACAAACTGAAGCAAAACAAAAAAAATTGACAACAGCAGAAATGTGAGTTGTCATCTCTGTTGGGTCATCAATAAAGACAAATGAAAATAACTGGAGCCTTTATAAAAAGACTCATTGCCAGATGTGCTATTCATGTATGGACACAAAAATAAGATAATGGGTAGTCATGTAAGGGAAGCTGCAAGCTTTTGAAAGTTATCTAAACAGAAATATAAATAATTTGTTGATCAATATAAACTGTAATAACATTTTGTTTCCTTGACTCTTGATTTTCACAATGGAGTCGAAATTTCACTTGTAAAGTATCTGACACTGAAAATACAATTTCTTAACTTCAGAAGCTGCATTGTTCTTCATTGTTCTACATTCAGTTTGCTGTGCACAGATGTACTATCATATCAATGCCATTAAGTGGTATGTCTTAAAGCTATTACCGCTACGTACAAAGTTGGCATGACATTAGGCAAGGCAAGCATTTGCGATCCTTCCAGCCATTAAAAATTGTGTCTGTGGCTCCCGTGAGACTTTGCTGTATGTGATCTCCAGAAGTCTTCATTGAAGTCATCATACACTAACCATGAAAAACTCATACCACAGCACCACCACCTCCATACTCTATTGTTGACTTAACACATCATAGCAGGTAGTCTTCCATAGGACTGGCACAAGATATTGTTGACTCATCACTACAGTTTTTGAGTGGTGACACTCTTTACACTATCCAAAGTGATACTGGACACTGACTACAGAAATGTTTGATAGTTAAGTTCACCTTTGACAGTGATTGTCACTGCTGATGACTCATTAATTTCTACTATGACCCCACCATTTCACATTATTTTTGTTACTGATGATCAACCTGTTAGCAAGACTAATTGGTACCTGGAGCACCTGGTGCAGCTCTTGGCAAAACACTGGAATGAAAAATTTTTCATAGGCCAGAACTGTTCAACCTGGATGATTTACAAGCAGTTAAGGCAACAGGTCAAAAACTCATTTTTCTTTACCACTAATTGGGGGAACTACACAGATATATTAGATGATGGAAAGAGAATGGTGAAATCAATCAATTATGAAAGGTGACTAATCAGTATGAATAACGTGCCATCTGAGAATTGTTAATTGTTCACATATTAGAATTTTAATGTTTTTATGAAATCTGTTGTTAATTTTTGTCAAGAAATGTTTTTTATCTGTCTGTGTGGTTCATAATCCAAAATAAATGAACACAACATGTCATTAATGAAAATAAAACTTAGAATTTACTGACACTGCATTAATTATGTGAGTACAACAATAATTTGACTGAAAATTCACAGTCGTATATGTGTACTATTAAGTTACGAATATTATAGACGAAAAATTCCTAGCAGGAAAAATATATATATAAAAAATAGATGAAGATTACTCACCAGGCAAAGGAGCACAGGTAGTGATAGTAACACAAATAAATAAAACACACACACACACACACACACACACACACACACACACACACACACACTACCCTCCCACATTCAATTTACTCAGGTTTGTCTGACATTTGGAATCGCTCCCAAGGGCCTCACACTAAAAGTTCCCATCTCTGGCTGTGACCCATCCTTTCATCCCGCCCTATACCAATTCCAAACTGAACAATCCATAGCCCTCACCCGCCTAATCCTTAACCTACACATCAGCTCCGCCAATGAACACACCTGTCAACTCCTATCCCTAATCAAAATCCTCATCCTTTCCTCTCCCACATCCACACCTGCAGTTCAGAACATCCTCCTTCAGGCCAACCGCAAATTAGAACAACATGCCACCCACCACCTCAAGAGACTATCCAATCTCCTGGTCACCCACCTCCAGAAAGGCAATACTCTCTCCCTCAGTAAGCTCTCCAATAAACCTCAATCTCCTCTTATTGCACACAAATCCAGTCTCTCCCATCTACTCAATCTCCCACTCCCAACTCCTCTCCCCCCAAAACCTCAAAACCCCAATCCACACAATCTGGAACCACAACATCCCAATTCAGTAGTCAATGTCTCCTCCAAACCTCTCTCCCAATCGGAAACCTCTGTCCTATCCAAAGGCCTCACCTTTAGCCCTACTTCCAAATTCAACCAAACAGCTCTTGTCAAAGATTTACTTTCCTATACTCATAGTCTTTGCTGGAGATACCACTTTGCCACGAAGAAAAATAATCCTACTCCTAATGATCCAGCTCCCAAAGACATCATTCAAATTGAACCCTGCCTGGAACAGTTCCATCCTCCGTCACAGTGAGACGCACTTGCTCTTCCTCAAAATCACCCTCTTCAAACCTTCCAGGATTTCCTTACTTCCAACCTTGCCTCTGTCTTTCCTGAGAAACCTTAAACCTACTCCCAACATTACCGCAGCTGAATCCCGAGCTATCTGTGATCTGAAGGCTGACCATTCCATCATCATTCTCCCAGCCGACAAGGGATCAACGACCGTGGTACTTGATCGGCAGGAGTATGTGGCTGAGGGACTGTGTCGTCTTTCAGATAGTACCACATATAAAGTCTTTCAAGGCAATTCCATTCCTGATGTCCAGTCAGAGCTTCAAGGAATCCTCAAAACCTTAGGCCCCCTACAAAACGTTTCACCTAACTACATTAACCTCATGACCCCGCCGACACCCCGCACTCCCACCTTCTACCTACTTCCCAAGATTCACAAACCCAATCATCCCGGCCGCCCCATTGTGGCCGGTTACCAAGCCCCTACAGAACGAATCTCTGCCTACATAGACCAACACCTTCAACCCATCATGTGCAGTCTCCCACCCTTCATCAAAGACACCAACCACTTCCACGATCGCCTGAAATCCTTACCCAGCCTGTTACCTCCAGAAACCATCCTTGTAACCATTGATGCCACTTCCTTATACACCAATATCCCACATGCCCAGGGCCTCACTGCAATGGAGTTTTTTCTTTCCCACCAACCACCCACTTCCCTACCTAAAACTTATTTCCTTAATACCCTAGCCAGCTTCATCCTAACCCACAACTTCTTCACTTTTGAGGACCAGACATACCAATGACTAAAGGGAACAGCCATGGGAACCAGGATGGCCCCCTCGTACGCAAACTTATTCATGGGATGCTTAGAGAAAGCCTTCCTGGATATCCAAGCCTGTCAACCCAAAGTTTGGTACAGATTCATTGATGACATCTTCATGATCTGGACTCACAGTGAAAAAGAACTCCAGAATTTCCTCTTCAACCTAAACTCCTTTGGTCCCATCAAATTCACCTGGTCCTATTCCAAAGTGCATGCCACTTTCCTTGATGTCGACCTCCATCTGTCCAACGGGCAACTTCACACATCTGTCCACATCAAAACAGCCAATAAACAACAGTACCTCCATTATGACAGCTGCCATCCATTCCACATCCAACGTTCCCTTCCCGACAGCTTAGGTCTTCATGGCAAACGAGTCTGCTCCAGTCCCGAATCTCTGAACCAGTATACCAATAACCTAATAACAGCTTTCACATCCTGCAGCTGTCCTCCTGATCTGGTACAGAAGCAAATTGCCAGAGCCACTTCCTCGTCCCCCCCGAATTCAGAACCTTCAACAGAAGAATCCCAGAAGTGCCCCTCTTGTCACCGGATACTTTCCAGGACTGAAGCAGACTCTGAATGTGGCTCTCCAGCAAGGATATGACTTCCTTAAATCCTGCCCCGAAATGAGATCCATCCTTCATGACATCCTTCCCACTCCACTGAGAGTGACTTTCCGCCGGCCACCTAACCTCCGTAACCTCCTAGTCCATCCCTATGAAATCCCCAAACCACCTTCTCTACTCTCTGGCTCCTACCCTTGTAACCGCCCCCATTGTAAAACCTGCCCTATACACCCTTCCACCACCACTTACTCCAGTCCTGTAACCTGGAAGGTGTATACAATCAAGGGCAGAGCCACTTGTGATAGTACCCATGTGATTTACCAACTGACATGCCTGCACTGTGAAGCGTTCTATGTGGGAATGACCAGCAACAAACTGTCGATTCCCATGAACGGTCACAGGAAGACAGTGTTTGTTGGTAATGAGGATCACCCTGTGGCTAAACATGCCTTGGTGCACGGCCAGCACATCTTGGCACAGTGTTACACCGTCTGGGTTATCTGGATACTTCCCACCGACACCAGTCTTTCAGAACTCCGGAGATGGGAACTTGCCCTTCAGCATATTCTCTCTTCCCGTTGCCCACCTGGTCTCAACCTCTGCTAAATTCAAATTCCCACCCACCATCTTAAACATCTTTGCCTCGATTCTCTGGACAGAGCCTCTGCCTCAAGTGGTATCTCTGTTCAACTCCTTTGCTTTCTACAGTATGTCTGACTAGGTGTGTTTGTGATTGTATATATGTGTGGGTGTGGGTGTATTTGTTTACGCTCCTTTTTTTCCCCCAAGGTAAGTCTTTCCTGTCCAGGGATTGGAGGCTCCTTACCCACTCCCTTAAAACCCTCATCGTTTCCTTTTCCTTCTCCTTCCCTTCTGCCTGAAGAAGCAGCTAGGCTGCAAAAGCCAGTGTGTGTGTGTGTGTTTTTTTATTTATTTGTGCTACTATCACTACCTGTGCTTCTTCGCCTGGTAAGTAATCTTCATCTATTTTTTGTACTATAACGTTGGTTGAGATACATTTTGCACACTTTATTAGGTTTTTCAGCTGAGAGCACAGTGTCCCACATTTGAAAAAAATATATTTTATGATCAATTTTGAAAGTTCATTGAAAAGATTTGACTTAAAATGGTGACCAGTTACAATTTTCAGCAACCACAAACAAACTGTAGTAGCATTCTAAAGGAAAGTTTTCTCCTTGGTCTGTGGTAATCTGGAGAGGACACCTAAAATCTACCAACCAGGATTCACGTTATATGAGAAAATATATATTTATTGGAACAGGTTCTGCAAACTGTGTGCTTCTGTCCACTGCAGTAAATATAGATTTGGTACCTTCAGTTGAGGGAAGAGGGCCAAATCATTGTTGACACCAGAAAATGTCCCACATCTGTGTGCATGTGACATCCGATCTTGCTCTTTGGGAACTATGTACACATGAGCCCAAATATGAATATCTTTCCTGATTCAAAAATTTTAACAGTAGAAAATCCATTTGGAATGTCAATAATGGAGGATAGATAACAACTCACTGTAAAGAGGCTCGCTGAGCTGCTGACAAGTTTGAAAATAGATAATCACATTCACATAACTTAAATTTTCGGCTATGGCCTTCATCATAAAAAGAAACACATACATTCACACAATCACTCAGACAACTATACACACACATCCACCGTGTCTGGCCTTTCCAGCACCACAAGCATCCAGACTGTGAG
The DNA here is from genome assembly GCA_026315105.1 of Locusta migratoria. Classification (NCBI taxonomy): domain Eukaryota; kingdom Metazoa; phylum Arthropoda; class Insecta; order Orthoptera; family Acrididae; genus Locusta; species Locusta migratoria. The sequence continues at coordinate 16,726,159 of CM048747.1, read as the reverse complement.
TGAGTTGGCGAGTGGAGGGGGAAGGGTGCCGAGTAAAGGTGGGGATGGAAATTTACACATTGTATGATGAATTGCCATGTCTCTAATAGGTGGGAATTTGAATTGCAGAATGAATACAGTGAAGGGAAGAGACAGGAAATGATAAAAGGGAGGTTTAGAAGAGTGGGGGATTTGAAACAATAAAAACAGGAAAAAATAGGAAATAAATAAATATAAAAAGTAATGGTATTGTAAGTGGCGACACACAGTAGCAAGGAAGACTTGAGATACAGGATAATGAGTGGGGAAGAAAGAGGGAAAAAGGGGGGGGGGGGGAGATATTAGGCATAAGATATGACCACAACCTAAGATAACTTCCCATCCCTACACCCCATGCCTAACATTCCCCCCCCCCCCCCGCCCCACCACTTCCTAACCCACTCACTATCCTGTATCTCATGTCTTCCTTGCTACTGTATATCAGCACTTACAGTACCCCTTAATTAATTACTTTTTATTTATTTATTTTTTCATATCTTTTCCTTCTTTTTCCAATTTTTCCTGTTTTTTTTTTCCATAATTATTTTTATAGTTTCAAATCCCCCCACTACCTCCCCTCACTCCTCTACACCTCCCTTTCATCCTTTCCCACCCCTTCCCTTCACTTATTCATTCCCACAATTCAAATTCCCACCTATCAGAGACTTTACAATCCATCACACTACATGGAACTTTCCATCCTCACCTTTACCCGGCATCCTTCCCCCTCCACTCCCCACGTCACTCGCAGTCTGGATGCTTGTGGTGCTGGAAAGGCCAGACACGGTGGTTGTGTGTGTATAGTTGTCTGAGTGATTGTGTGAATGTATGTGTTTCTTTTCCTGATGAAGGCCATGGCTGAAAATTCAAGTTGTGTGAATGTGATTATCTATTTTCATGCCTGTCAGCAGATAAGTGAGCCTCTTTATGGAGAGTTGTTATCGATCCTTCATTATTGACTTTCCTGATTCGAAGTTAGATTAATCAATTGTCAGTTTTGGTGTAGCAGTGGCATGAAGGTGTGTTGAATTGTGGATCCTATCAAAGGCTGTTGGTTGAAAAAGGCCCTGGGTCATTTCTAAAGCCATCACACCATGTACTTCCTATGACACTGACTGCCTTCAGTTGAAGGCATAAGCCA